>CM065052.1:108592354-110992354 GCA_032883995.1 Coronaproctus castanopsis
TTATGGAAAAAGTACCTCTAGCCCATCGTAATGGATAGCATCTTATTAGTCGTAAAATTGTTCAGTAGGGTGGACATTACTTATATATATTATATCCTTGCTACTTCTTTCGCAACTTTACGTCGTTTACAAATTCTTAATTGAGGCTTGCTTTCTCGATTAGTTGCCTCGATTTCGAGAAAAAAATTCTAAACTCTTTCCAGCGTTCTGACCTGGACAATGAATATCGGATTTCTATTTACGAAATATCGGTGACCTCTCATCTGTTGGTAATTTTCACTTCTTTTCAATCGCGATTTCGACTAGAAAGATGGTTGCAACGATATTAGAAAAGTACGTAGCGAATAATCTAACGAAGTATTTACGAGAAAACTGAATAATAGACCGATAGCGATATGCGAACTTACCGAAAAAATAAAAGACAGATTTGAAGTGGGAAGGAAAATAGAGCAGTTGAAACACGGTCGATAACTCGTGAAAGCGTTAAAGGAAATAGAAATAAAAAATAGTTCTTAAACATGGTTCGAAAGTTATCTAAACCAGAGGAAAACAAGTCTGAATGTTTTGAAGCGATAATGATGAGATGAATGTAGGAAACTTGGCATCAATACTATTTGTTAATACAAACAGTCTATATGAGGAATTAAGTTACAACAAGATGACTTCGTTTATAACAATAGTAACGTTAGGCAAATATGTAAAAGAGGGGCGAAATAAGGACGCGAAAAGGATTTCATTAAAAATGAGTAAACGTGCTAAAAAACCAAAGAATAAATTTAAAATATATATATATATAAAACCAACGTCAAATATAATAATACACTCAAACTAATGCCTACACTCGATAGTGCAATGGTAGTACAAATATTTTGGGAGTAATGAAGGACCAATACTTAAAATCGGACGCACACATCAAATACAATACAAAGAAAATACGAACACAGCTCTGGATACATATTACGTAAATTCCAAGATCACATATCCGATTTATCGGCGAGAAAAGTATATATACCTAAGGAAAATGACTAAAACTGCAAATAAATGCTCGAAATTAATCGGAAATCACGAAGTATAAAAGTGAAATCATTTAAAATGAATACAGGAGGAATATATTTATTCGTAAAGATACGGGGGAATGAAACAGAGAAGAAAAGCATAAATTGGAGGAAACGTGGAAACTGAATATGTGCCGAGGTAAAAACTTATATATAAGCTGCCGTCATTAGGAACAAAGATCGATGAGCGAACGGACAGACAGGTTATAATTGCCGAGGAAGTAATAGAAAAGGAAAAGATATGGATGAAAGAGAAAGGGGTGAAAAAAAAGGAATGACTTCAGGAAGTAGATAATAAAAAAAATTATAATAATGAACATGACAGTATAAATGTAAAGAAATAGGAAATAGATTATTAAGTAAACAAATTTATTAAGATGTAGCCGGTTAAAAAATATTCGGAAATTTTCTATATGTATAAATTAAGCTAAGATGCTTTTCGCCGAGCGTTTTAGCTAGTCTAAATTATTAAACTTTTTTAAACTAAAAAATGAGAAAACTTTTCGCCTGTTTTATCAAGTAAACACAAAATTAAAATATATAAATATATAAATACAATACATAAGAAATATAGAATGTGAAAGTACTAATTTAGATATATACAATTGATAAAAATTAACAAATTAAAGAAAAAACAGTACTCGCATAATAATCTAATAGTTAATGTGATAACACAATTGACAATCAGCAAGAATTAAAACACATAATCAACGATATTAACCGAAATTATAAAATTTTACACGCAGAAAAATATTATGAAAAAGAAGATAATTATTAGAAAAAATGGTAATAATAAAAGAAAAAGTTAAAAATAGTTTAATTGAAATTCAACGATAAATTTTGATGTAGTTCTAAGAAGTATATTATACAATTCGTCGATTTTTATATTAAACAGAAGTTTCTATTTATTTCGAATTTTTCTGTACTGTCGCGTTACGGTTATATATAAATTTTACATTGCTAATTGTAGATTGCGTTGTTTGTCACATTCGCTAGCGGATTATTTTATATATATACATTTTTTTTTCTTTTAGCTAATTTTGATAAATTGTACATCTAAATTAGTAATTTTTACATTTTATACTTTCTTTTCACATTGTATATATTTATATATTTTATTTTCGTGTTCGCTCGATAAAACAGCCGAAACGCTTCGTGATCTTTTATTAAAAAATTTACTAATTTTAGCTCCTTTTTCGTTGATTCGGTTTCCTGTAGTACCCAGTAAATCGATTTATCAGCTTGATATTCACGTCTTAGAAAAATATCTAGCAAAGAATTGGTTTATTATCGGAATAATAAATAAACATCTGCATATTAATTAACAACAACAAAAAAGTAGTTAAAAATCAGTAAATTTTTATATAAAAAATGACCACAACGTTTTTCGGCTCGTAAGCCGTTATTAAATGTACACAAATAAATAAATAATAAAATATTTAAATATACATATAATTTATAAAAAGTTGAAAAGAAAAAGTAAAATAAAATATAACGAAATACTTAATTCACGTGTACAATATTTTAAAAAAAAATAGCAAATTGAAAAAACAACTATTTATGAAATAATCTGAAAGCGAATGTGGTCAACGAAGTAATCAACAAATCAGCAATACAAAAATTTATCAATTACACGCGTAACGATGATGTACATCGGGGTGGTCCGCAGTTGAAGAAAGTGGATGAAACAATTAGCGATTTTGAATTTGCGCATGAACGGCAACTAATAGCTCGTGTAAATATAAAAGCGCAGAAATTGCTGAATACGGGGAAACGTAAACTGCAGCGGCTTAAACCGCGTGATCTATTGAATTGATAAAAGTTATATATCCTATGTATTAGTAGATTTATGCTTCCACATTATTATGTTTTCGTCCATAAATAATGTATCTTTGATTTATTGAATTGATAAAAGTTATATATCCTATGTATTAGTAGAGCATACCATTTATGCTTATACATTATTATGTTTTCGTGTATAAATAATGTATCTTTGATTTATTGAATTGATAAAAGTTATATATCCTATGTATTAGTAGAGCATACCATTTATGCTTATACATTATTATGTTTTCGTGCATAAATAGTGTATCTGTAATTATTACTTATTTAAGTTTTTTTATTTTTTCCCCTTAAGATTGTAATACAAATAAAAATAAAAAATAAAAAAAATACACTAGAAAAAAGAACTTTTTGTCTAATATAAAAAAATTGATTAAATCTATAATATACCGCTTGATGTTGATGATGATCGATTTAGGTGCCGTATAGAGGCACTGGAAGCTGTAGTTGTTGAAACAAGCTGGTTCCACATAGGGAGCGCTACAAGAACTAAGTCTTCGCAAAAATTTATCGTCGAATTTAATAAGTTAGTTTTATCTCTTTCTTTTATTATTTCAATTTTTTTCTATTGGTTTACTTTTTTTTTAATATTTTTTTTCCAATAATTCTATAATTTTGGTTTATTGCGTTTCAATTATTTACCGATGTTTTCTTAAAGAACGATTTTTCGTACGTATCAATTTAAATATTCTTTAAACCTTATTACGTGATGTGACCGCCTATTTCTACGAAGGTATTATTTTTCACATTGCAATTTAATTTATATACTCCTTAAATTTTATAAATATCTACACATTACACTTCGGTGTGTGTGTGTGAGTGTGTAATGTATTCAGAAGATTGAAGTTTTTGCGTTGTAATTTCGATCAACAATTTCGAACGTATTCTATATTTGATCCGGATTTCCCGGAAACTTGTTGTTCGCACGTGTCTTTGAAAGTTCGTTACGTGTCAAAAGCTCCGATTCCGGTCTCCGGTTGTATTAACTTCGTTCGAGGCTGCTAAATAAAGAAGTTCAGAGCCGCGTAATAATAAACGCGCGTTCCTGAAAAACCATTTATTTCGTGAAAAATTTAATATATCCGTAGAAAAATCCGACCGACCTTCGCGCGCGCGCGATTATATTTATTTGTCTTCATAGAACGTTAACTACTCCGCAACCATCTCCACATCAAGATGTTACCGTACAATAGCACCTGCTACTGCAACAGAAGGAGTCAACTCTCGTAGTCTTCTTAGCAACCGTTATTTAACTTCGAAATCATAATTTAAAAGCCTCCGTCCGTCATATACGTATAAGGATATATGTGTGTTTCATACGCTTATGTAATGCTCATTATATTATTATACACGTGTATATATAAATATTACGACCGCCTATCATATATTTTGCAAACCAATTTGAGAAACGTTACCTTCGATAAATCATTTAGGCGAAGAAGGTTTAATTGAATTACCTATGCGCGCTTTTTGGATTCGTATTTCGGAATGGGAATTTTGGACATCGAGTGTTCTCCGGCAGTTAATATTAATATACAAAAATAGACACACATATATACATATATATATATATTTATATATATATAATAACGTTTTAAGAGTAACATGAATGAATTAAATAAATAAGTAAAAGATTAAAATCCAAACAAAATGTCTATAATATTAATAATGATAATAATGGAATACGTTTAAAATTATATAAAAGGTGGATTTATTTCGTCAACGACATTTATCTGAAATAGAGATAGTTAAAGTTACGGAAATTCCCGAAATACAGCGTAAATAGTAATAATAATCGAATCAAGTCAAATCAAATTTATTTTAATTTCAATACAATACAATAATAATAATAATAGAATAGAGGAACATATAACGTATTCGAAAGAAATTAAGTACTATCGTTAAGATATTATTGGGGAATTTCCAATAGATATCGAAACGAGATAAGTGTGACGACCTTGACGTTGTTGGTTTTTTCCGTTCGTTAGTAACCAGAAGTCCAGTGTGGCACGTTACGGGCTAAGATACGTAACGACCTGATAATAAAGTATATTCGTTAATTATTTAAAATACACGTTTCTTTTAATTTTTATTTGAGTTTCTTTTGGTCGTGCGACTCTGGATCTATCAGTTTTAAATTATTTTTATGCGAAATTTCAGAAGAAAATGATAATATTTTTAAAAAAATTTTAAGCATTTGTAAATTCATAATTACGCTGCGTTATCGTGGCTTAGTAATAAAATAATAATATTAAAAGAAAACATTTAATGTAGTCATCAATAAAACATCTAGTTACGAAAATGTATTGTTCAATTCATAATAGTTCATCATCCTAATTGAATGTATGTAAGATATTTAGCTATCGACAATATTAGTCGGATTAATTTTATTCTGAGAGCTGAAATTACTTGCTACGTAGTTTACACCTACGGTCGCTGGAATCTGGTCCAGCGACGTCCTTCCGCATCGCATCGATTACTATCTTGCGGTATACCGACAGGCCGTTCGCATTTTTGTTTATTTCATATACATACACACATATATATATATATATATATATATATATATATATATATATATGTATTTTTTTATTTTTCTTATATGTGATACGTTCTTCTTTTTTTATTATCTATATTTTGTACGTTTTATTTTATACGTGTATTTCAATGTTAATAAAGCCCTAGCAGATTAACGTAATTTTGAAGTAAAACTTCTATTGGCGCTTTATATATGGGGAGTTAAACTGCAAAATAAGCAAGCGAGCGGAAATAACAAACGGATATATTATATATATATACGTCAACACCCACCTATTAAACCACGTTTTGTTGTATTAGGTGTCAATGAAGTAACGGACGGATATATATATATATATATATATATATATATATATATATATATATATATATATATATATAGATATAGATAGATAGATAGATAGATACAAATATAAATATACATACGTGTGTATATATATATATATATATATATATATATATATATATATATGTATATACATACATCTATATACGTATATATATATATTTAGTTCGCATGTACCACGCTACCAACACCCCGTCAACAAACCACGCTTTGTAGCGTTATGCGCGTCGACTTATACACGTAGGTAGGCTTATTCTTATATATATATCGCGATATGCCTATATCAACCCACTGCTGGGTGTAGGCAGACCCCAAACTTTTCCAACGATTCCTATCTTGTGCGGCTTGGATCCAATTGGTTATTGTCCATTTAACAATATCATCTCGCCACCAACCACCACTGTAATACCCGTTTAGTCCATCTTTCATCCTTTTGTCTTGCTAAATGTCCGGCCCATTTTCATTTTAGCCCGGTGATCCGCTCCACTGCGTCTACCGATTTCGTCTGTTCCTTAATCCATGTAACCGTCTTGCGATCTTTGAACTTGATTCCGAGGATTATATATGTGCGTACGCGTGTCTGTGTGTTTATATATATATATATATATATATATACACACGCGTAAAAATTAAAAAAAACTCTGTCGAATTTAGCTAAAATGTCTTTAAATTTTACTTTTTCCCTGCACTCCGAGGCACAGATTTTTTTTAGTTAATTTATAAATAGTGATTTAATCGGTTGGCTACTGCACACTTTCATGTTAGATATCATACTTCTTTATAAGGTGGCGATCACGATCGAGCCGACAAATCAAAAAATTAAATAATTCCTTATAAAGAGGCGATCGAAACCAAAATTAAAATTAAATAAATTAAATCACGTAAAATTTAAAATTTCTTTATAAATTGGCTGATTCTCGCGATATTTTATATATAATATACTTTATAACTTTCATTTAGCACGTTATAAACTTGCAACGCTGTTAGTATAAATTAATAATTTAATGATTATAATTACGAAATTTAAGTTCGAATAAACAAAATAACTCGGTTTATGATCTCTTGGTTTTTATTTGGTAATATATCTGCCGTCTTAATGAACTTGCTGATTTATTTTATATCTTAATAGAATCGCGATACTAATTGATATTTACTAGCATATCATTCTACGTTATTTATGCTCCATTCAGAAAGTTAATTATTTTGTAAGTTCTGATTACTCGGAGTATCTGTCCGCCTCACTAGTGGATCTCCAAGGTTAGGTACGGATAAATCCGAATCACAGACTTTAGTTCGGAAGCTGATTATATTCCAGGCGAGCGAGTAATCGGAACATGCGATCGCGTATGCGCGCGATAATTAATCGAAAAAAATGATATTTTAATTTACATCATTATATAACTATAATGAAAAAATTATATAAATCTATTATATATATATATATTATATATATATATATATATATTATATATATAATTTTTAAATGTATTTTTTTTGCCCCCTCCCCCAGTTCGTAAAATACGATGGGTAAATTTATTTATAACTGTGACACAGGTAATTTATAAATAGTGAACTGGAAAGAGGCCCATCCGATTAAGTTTTACGGTGCTCTGATCAACCCCACTTTACGCATTAAAGAAATCTTATACGATTAATTTGTTTACAATAAATATGTATTTTGCGATGCGTTATTTCCGATATTGTGAAATCATTAACTTATCTACAAAATTAAGCAACGCTAATATCTGCAAAATCAGCATTTCCGTGGTTGCGTCTTGTCAGTATATACTTTACATCATCGGTGAAATTGCATCCTTACACATTTATTCGAATACACTATTCTATACTTGTCTAAATAATCTTTAAATAAACCGTGTCCGCTAATAAACTGTGTATCGAAATAATTCGGTGTATATAATAACGTTGTTTAGTCGGCTGTCTATTCTGGGGTAAAATCTATATATATAAAAGAAAGTCGTGTTAGTTACACCACTTATAACTCAAGAACGGCAGAACAGTTTTGGCTGAAAATTGGTGGGGAGGTAGCTTAGAACCAGGAGACGGACATAGGATACTTTTTATCCCGTTCGACAGCGTTCGGTGTCGAGCTACGAATTTTCGAAAATCGATGACCTGCCCCCTTTGGCAAGGCATAGCGAGCGGCGTAAACATTTTTAAACGATTCCGATTTTATAATTTGTCATTTATATACAGGATCTATAGAATCAAGCGAAAAAACCGCGAAAAAAATTTCAAACCCAAACCGAACATTTCGAAAGGGGTACCCTAGCAATTTTTTCAAAATTTCGATTTTTTCGCAATAATTCGAGAACGATTCGAAATTTAGAAAATTTATTTAAACAAAAGTTATTTATCATTAAAATACGCGTCTAACGATGGTATCGCCGTATTTTTATATCGAATAGTCGCCGAGAAAATTGGGCTTAAAGGGTTTTGGGGTTTTGGGCCATTTTTGCGGCCCCCATGATAGATGGGGGTTCGGGTTGAGCTCAATAGAAAGTAGACGTGGAGATCTATAATTTATGTAATTACGTGAATGTTTTAAAAATTAACCGGTAACGAGAAATCGCGAGTTGAAAATTTCATTTTCGATTTTTAAAAATTTTGCCGGCGATTTTTGGATGACCGAATCTACAATGCATTTAGCATGGGCCAATGTTAATTATATATCTATATATCGTTATATATATATATATATATATATATATATATATATATATATATATATATATTTATATAGCGAATTTGTTATCGACTATAAATCGCTAACGTTTAGAGATACGAAAAAAATTGTTATTACCTAATTCGATCGTCGTAAAGAAACCTATTGAACCGAGTCATCGTCGAAATTTAAAAAAAAAATTTAGAGGTGTATGGGGGGTGACTCATTAAAATTTCGATTTTGGAAAAATTCCGTTAAAATCGATACGGATACGATAGATATTAAAATGACGAATTCGAAACAGAAAACCGTTTTTCGTTACGATCGATAGTTGTCGAGCTACGAATTTTCGAAAATCGATGATCTGCCACCTTTGGCAAGGCATAGCGAGCGACATAAACATTTTTAAACGATTCCGATTTTATAATTTGTCGTTACTATATAAGATTTATAGGATAAAATGAAAAAAACGCGAAAAAATTTCAAACCCAAACCGAAAATTGCGGACATGTATAACGCTACGATTCAGTATTTACTTTGGATTCACTTTCATTTACTTAGAGAAGTTCAACTAAATAACACTTCATTTTTGTAATCGAAATGAATTCATTACTGTTGTAAAATGAAATAAAATTTTCCTTTAAATTTTTTTTTATCTTTTAATCACCAAACGAAATGTTACATAAAACGAAGCCATCTGGTGGCGAAACGGAGTTCGCCGGGTTTGCTAGTATGACAATATTTGCCACAATTGTTCTGTACGATTTGATTAACTCAATGGCAATCATTCTCTGGAAACTTTTTATTCTGTTTTGAAACCGTCTAATATGAAACACATCGATAAAAATTACGCTGCCATACGGTATGTTTGGTAAGCTTTTATATAGCGTTATTCCTTTCTTACAATTTATTATATTATTGTTATTATATAGCTTATTAAATATTCTTATAAATTTGCTGATTTCAGTTGTAATATAATCGAAATGGTTATAGAATTTTAAGTTATTATCAATTGATACTTCTAAGTATTTGGTTTGTGTGACAAATTGTACGTCTAAACCGTATTGCGTTAAATTTAACTTTTTGTTATGTAATGGTCTGTTGAAGAACATATAAGTTTATTTCGTATTGTTGATGCTATTGTTCTTTTGTATTTTGAGATGAATATACGAGGATTATATATATATATATATATATATATATATATATATATATATATATATATATATAATATACTTCTCGACCTCAAAAAACTTTAAAAAATTCTCAAAATAATTTTGTTGATCCCTTTTCTTGAATATATATTCAATCGGTTCGTTCGAAAATAATTTTTAATTTATTTCTTATTCCTCCGCTTTTGGAACTGCGGTGGCTTTTGTTCCCGCGACTGGTTCTAATTAAGATCTACTACCGTCATTTTGAAGCACAAAATGGGCTAGCTAGTTTTCAAGACACTAACCTTATAAAATAGGCTCGTTTTCAAAGCACTAAAATTCCGAAATCGGCCATTCTAAAATGGATAAACAATATAAAATGGACTAGCATTCGAAACACTAACATTATTTATTATGAATCGTGTAATTACTTATTATTGTTATCATTAAAACGCGATTTCTACGATGATTGCGTTTAAAGGATTGTCGAAAGTTTTATTGCATATTTCATCGAAGATCCATCGAAATTTCTAAAAATTCGTTAATTTATATTCGACTCGCGTTACGAAATTTTTGAATACAAATTCAGGCGTCAGCACGAAGTGATTGTTCCTTATTTCGTACACAGGATGGAAATTCAGTTGCCTGGTATTTTTGTATAGAAGTGTACACCAACCAAATGGTTCAAAAATTGGAAATGTCAAACATGCGCAACAGTAATGAAATTCAGACGAGAACCGACGATGTGTAAAATTCGGCTACAAAAAATTTAAAAATTTATATATATATATATATATATATATATATATATATATATATATATATATATATATATGTATATGTATAAAATACATAAAAAAATAATAAATAAAAATAACCAAATAAAAATGTGCCATAGTGAAAAAAAAAATCAAATTATGCTCGACAAAAGTACGGAATTAAGTTGACAAAATACAAAAATACCGACTGTAACGAAGACGAAATGGAATTGAATAGATTTCGTTTCGAGTAACAAATCATCCGGGAGTATTTTCAACCCTGCTACGAACTCCTCGTCTGGCAACAACGTCGACGCTCTACCGCGTATCTGTCACACGCGCGGTATTTCTCTGTTAAAAAAAAAAATGAATTAGAAAATACATATAAATATATATATACGAATAAAGAAATATATCTAAAATATATATATATACTTAAAAAGCCGAAAATACTGAAAATAGAATTTTGATGACGGAGAAATGAAAAAAGAAACGCATTAAAATTCTGGTCCGGCTTCCGTGTTTCAGATAGAAACGAAGTGTTGTTGTTTGGAAGTGCCGAAGAATAGAAGAACAGTTCCTCCGCAAGTGAGGGCGGGGGCGGTGGGGTAACAAAAGAAAAACGTCGCATCGAAGTGACAAAGGAATTCACGCAACGGCAGAGCGTGACGAAAATGACAAATGCTGCAAAGAACGAAATATTTTCGATAGAGACTGCTGACTAAATATCGAACAGTCTCGATTGTCGGTTAGTGTAGTTGTTACAATAATGCTTTGAATATTTGTTGTAAATTTTGGAAAATGAAAAAAAAAACTTGATAAAATATTTGCCAAAAATTTGCCTATCGATAAAATTCCCTCTTCTCATCTTCAGTTTGACAGACGAGGTAGGAGGGGAGGAGCCACTTTTTGTTTCCTTTCGGCGCTTAACTGCAAATGTGGAAAGTGAATTTAAAGCTCTTTTAGTAGACCCTAACGGTGCTACTCTATTATCGCTAACAACTTTAATTTCACTATTACACAATTCTAAATTGCAAAATGTACTTAATAAACGAAACAACGTAATATGCGAGTAATATACATGAAAGAGCGTCGATATAATGAACAAAGAAGCGAGCAATTAACAATAAATCTTAACTTCAACCTAATGTGAAATTCTGAAATTACCCGATCGGTAAGAATCACTTTAATCCTTTCAGTCACACATTATAAAATGTTGACAGAAAATTATAAATTTTGTGCAGGTGTTTATTGTTTTTGCTTCTAAGATGAACTGCAGATAATTTTCAACGTATTTACATAAATATTTTCAAAATTGAGACATTTCACATCGACCGGAAAATAGAAAATTTTGTTTTACCATATACCGGACATTGTGACTGAAAGGGTAAAGCGATAAATAGTATGAATAATAGAGCCGTGTACATACATAATAAATATACTACGCCAGTCGTTATGTCATGAACATACACGAATAGAAATACACACATACACACACGTAACTGTTTTATTATTAAAACACATCGCCATCAAATAACACGCCGTGTGAAATAAACAAAATAGCGATCACTAGTATGTCCAGTTTACGCTTTATTTTTAAATTAAAATTCGAGTAAAATTAATAAACGTTAATTATTACATAAAATAAAAATTTTCTACTGTACACCAGTTCGACTACTATCTTGATAATGTCCATAGAGCGTTACGTATTGACACACACACACACACAACATACACACACATAGCCGTATTATTCTGAACATACGATTGTACGCAAACATGAAATAATAGAATTAAATAAATATATACCGCGTACTTCAATTTTTTGTTATTTTCTTTACTTCATATAAATTAAGTAACGCGTTCTTTATCAACAAACTCCAAAAATGCGCAACAATCCTTCATAATGCTCAAGCTAAATCTCTAGATTCATTTAACACGTTAATAATAATAGTAATCACTGTCAATCAGTGGGGTAGCTAGACTTGGTTGAAGAGGGCAGTTCAAACAAAACTAAATTATAACAGTAAACTCAAGTTAAATTGAAGTAAATAACCAAAACTCAAGTAGGTTAAATCCCAATAAGCAATCCAACTCACCGGAGTTATTTTTATACTTATTAGACGTCGAATGTGTAATTCTATTAGAAGCAATAGACGGCAGAAATATTTATCGTCACCGGAACACACTAATATTATGTTATATTAAGGACAGATGGTTACAAAGTGAAATAAATTCCGCCAAAAAAATAAACGATAAATAATGATTTTATATTTTTTTAAGGAATTATTAATACTTAATTAAATTTAAAATTTAAAATCTATTCCTCACGTTTTTCTACGAAATTCTTCTAATACCCCCGATATTACAAAACTATTTATTTACTTCAAAAACAAAGAAATTCAAATAAAATAAATGAAAATTAAAAACAAAAACTAGGTTTAAGAAATGTAAAACTGCATTTAACAACGAGTATATATTTTCTTATTATCAGATCGATTCCAAGGGGGAGGGTCAGACCCCCCCAAAAAAAATTAGTTCGCCACTACTTTCAATCGTCATAGCCATCGTCACCATATCATCACCATCAGCACTATTACTGAGAATGGTATATTTTTAACACCATTAAATCTGCTTCGGTCGCGTTAATTTTATTATTTTCCGCGGTATTCGATCTATTCTAGAGCCGTTTTAATGTTCTTTAAACATTTCGCCATTTTCCTATTTTATTTCACATTTAATTATTACGAGTCTTTTCCCACGAGGAAGCTCTCTTGTTAAGAAACAAGTCATTTCGCATTTATACATTTTGTTATTCAAAATTTTTGCCATCATTTTTTTCATGCTCCAGCTGCTTCCTTTACATTAGTTTTTTGAAACAAACTCGCTCATCTTTCACCGCCTAAATTTTAATTCCGAATTCCCGAGCAAATATTAGAGTCAAACGAAAATTTCGAAACTATTTTTACTCTCACATATATACATACGATCGAACGATCAGACTACATGTATTATACATATTTACACACTGATGTACATATACACGATAACAAAATACAACACACCAATATTCGTGCAGATGTTCACAAATGGTATAAAACCGTGTAATATTTATACTTATACTAAACGTATATACACACACCAATATAAGAAAACACAATCTCTACTAGATATGTTTTAGAAGAGGAACTTTATTCATCAATAATAAACATATTTACATGATAAATATATGTACATATATATATATATATATATATATATATATATATAGCAGTGTAAACGTTCGGGAAAATGCGTAAAAAGCGTCCTTAACGTTCGTGCTAAACTAAAATTTGAGGGCATAGAATAACAAATTATATAAAAGTAAAAAAAATAATATTTAATACAAGGAAAAAAAAATAAAAAACCTATGCGATTTATTTCATTATGGAAATAACATGTTCATAAGAAAAAAAAAATCAAACATACATATATATATATATATATACTATAAAACACATACAACTATATATACGCATACACATATATTCACGTATATATACACATGAACACACATAATTACTTAGTAGCATCTAATCATAAATGATAGATTCATCAAACCACGAGTACATGCTTTAGTCGCCGGTGTTTGTAATACCTAAGCCTTAGAGGTTCCTAATCATAATCGCTTATGTTATTTATGAATATCTGATAATTTACACGTTTCGTAAAATTGTTTAGATCTTCTTAAAATCTTTTCTCGAATGTAGGTAACGTTTAACATATCGAGCATTGAAGACATCCGAGTTTAGTGTTAATCCTTAAACAGTGATTTTGTATTATTTGTAGTTTCGGTAATTTTTGTCCTGCTATTAGAACACCATACAGGAGCAGTATACAACAATCTAAATAGAATAATTTAAGAGGTTTGTTTTGAATCGATAATTGTGATTTTTCTATTGAATATTAGAAAAAGTGTTCTCTGTATAGTTTTGTTACTTATGAAATTAATGTGGGCTGAAAAATTTAGTTTATATATGTACATTTTTAACGACCGGTAAATCATTAAAATATATTAAAAAGAAGTACTGACCTAGAATACTACCTTGGAGAACCCCCGCTACAACGGACTTAATATCTGATTTAATATCATTAGCTTTAAGGCAAAATTTTCTTTAAAGATCTTAAGAGTAAAATTAAGTAAGGAAACTAATAAATGGATATCAGTTTATAGACGATGTCATTATGCTATGCGGTATCAAAAACTTTTTCCAGCTCGAGAGAGACGAGGTCGCCGCAATGTTTGTTTCGATTAAAATTTTCGAGTATAATATCGCAAACTCTGACCAGTTGGCTAGTAGTAGAGTATTCGGATTTAATATCGAATTGGTTCGGAAAGAAAATATTGTGTGGTTTTTTTTTCAGTATTCTTAATCTGGATGAGATTATTTTTTTATAGTTTTCGTTTAAATTATTAATAAGACTTATCGGTCTTATATTTTAACTCGAGATGAGTGTTTATCAGATGTTGAGATTAGTATAACTATCGATTTTTTCCACGCCACAGAATAATGCCCAGTACGCAAAAAGATGTATTTATTAACGTTGTTAGAACGACAATAGCTTTTGAATGAAGTTGTTATAATATGTGAGTGTAATACATATGGTGTTATCGGAACCGGTACATAATTTGGATTTAAATACTTCTTTATGCGATGCGAAAGAGTTATGAATAAAAAACCGGGGAGAATTTTTACGTATGTATTGGTGTAGCATATTATTTACAACGAATTTGATTTTACACAGTATTTCTTCAGATGAAATATTTAATTTAAATTTTAATTATTTCAAGATTTAGTTGCAGAAGTAATTCGTAGATATTTAATGAATAAATGTATCTTCGTTTGTATTAATCATGTCTATTTTTAATTCTCTAGGTTGTACACCATATTTCATTGCGATATCTGCTTACATTTAGATAATAATAATTAATAATAATTAATAATAATAATAATAATAATAACAGTCGTACATCTGGTTTAGTCAGAAAACGTTCGTAATTTTTTTCCCAGTCGATACTCCGTCTATAATCTTCGTTATCTGTAATTTTATTACTGATTATTCATATTTAACCGCTGACAACTTTTATTCATTTCATTTTGATCCTTTAAGTTTACCGTGCTACGATCGATAAGCTCGATGTTCTGCACTGTTTACTATATTCGATTTTACGGTGCGTTACGAGTATTGATATTTTGTTTTTTGCACAACACGACGTTTAGTTGATTGTCAACAACAGACTGGAATAATCCTTCTTTCATTAGGTCCTCCTACTCAAATTTGCCTACAGTCTGAACTTATACTGTTGTTACAACTGGTATATTATTATTATTATTATTATTATCTTAAATTAACGTGCCGTGTACAGCAGCTAAGGCTAGGTGCACGGAAGGAGTAGATGAATTAGATTAAGGAATAAAGTCTTGATTTATGGGGAAACAATATTAAATTAGAGAGAGAGGAGCTTTCATATTTGAAAAGCAAAAAAAGTGTAGAAGGAAGGTTATGAGGATGGTATAAAGAACAGTCAATGAGGATGTTAGAATAACTCCGCACATGGCACATTCTGGAGCAGAGGTCCTGTTGATGAGGTATGCGTGAGTGAGCCGAGTATGTCCCAACCGCCATCTGCTGATGATGACATCTTCTCTGCGATTTGGAAGAGATGTTTTCCAAAGCTGTGAGCTCTTGATCTGACTCGATTGAGGAGTCAGACGCCACTTTTTCTGCAACAGCTTTCGAAGTCCATTTTTTATTCGTTTCTTCAGGTCGGATGCTGGAACTGGGATGTTGAGAACAGGTAAAGATGAAGCAGCATTTCTTGACGCTTGATCAGCAAGTTCATTCTCACGAATTCCAGAATGAGCTGGGAGATCGGCATGAAGACGACGCTTCGATTTGGTTCTGCCATCATTAACTTTACTACTTCTTTAGTTACTGGGTGCTGATCGTTGCTGAAAACATCGTGGAGAGCATTGACGGCTGGAAGTGAGTCTGAACATACGATCGATGACTAGCAGGAGAGCTCATTATGGACTTCACATATAGTTCGGCGGGAGTAACGTAAAGTATCTCAGGAAGCGAATGACAGATGACGAGTGCTCCATCCTTGACAACTGAACAACCGACGGACCTATTGAGTAGTGATGCGTCCGTATAAAATACTGATGATCCGGAGGTCCGATTCTCCCCAAAATACGTAATTTCGCATAAAAAACTTTTCAATTATCTTATCTATCGCATCTTTAGTGGGTTTCGTAAATATCTTGTTCGCGGTGGTCGTGACCACTTTTTGCATTGTAACCGGCTAATCTACTAATTAAGCGCTTTTTACTTACTAATAATCGCCGCACTATATTTATGCATTCGTTCTCGTTACTAGAATATCATTTCTGCTACAAAATATTCACAATGAGTTCTAGATTCGATATTTTTCCATTTCTCCCGTTTTATACCGCATTATGACATTGCCGATAGTCTTTACTCTCAGTTTGTAAATCTTCTCTATATAATAACGCGAAATGGGCGTATTTTAGCTATTTCGCGTCTCTCGACCTCTTTATCAAGGTGCTCGATAATAGGGGGGGGGGGGAAACACGTTTATCGTCGTTGTTGATGGAATAAAATATTTCCACGATTTTTCATTGCCTGAAGGAGAATTTAAAGTTTCTCATCTTTTCATAATACGGAAAACAGACTCTAACTGGAGAAACCTCTCCCCCCTTTTTGAAATTCCCGGATTTAACGTTGGAATTTATATTTGTCCGACCTTTTGTCGCGACCTACTCGACTTAGGAGACCCTTCTGGGTTACAGTTTACTATCGCCGGCATAATCATCTACGTCATTAGGATACACAAGCCATCTTCGTCAAGATGGTATGGTCGGGATAACATATTATATACAAAAGATAAAAATAACGCAATTTTCAATTTATCTGGTTGTATATTATTCGACGCGATCTTACTAACTGCTCTGGAAATGGTGCTTGCTGGAAAATTTCGTTACCCTTACAAATTCGCCTTTGATATCCGACCTTTTAAGTATACCAAATTTAGAACTCACGACGCGCGCACCGAGAAAATTCTTAAACCGCGTTAAAATTTATCACTGACAACGTTTCGGAGATGCTTGCAATCTTCATTATGAATAAACGGTAACAATCAGGAAAGTTGCAATTCTTTTGTAAAAATTACATGAATTAAGAAGATATATTCTTCATCATTCAGCACGTATCGAAGTTATTCGTAGAGACTGTAACTTTTGCATTGGCAAAAAGAAGGATAAAAAAAATTAAACGTGGTACTTTAATTGTCAGGCGAACTATATCGGTACGATAGTTATTATTATAGTCTTAGAGTACATCGACTTGTCTGAAATTTGACAAGTGGGCAAATTCACGAAAATTGAATAGGAAATGTAAAAAAAAAAGAAAAAACTTTAACAAGTGAGTGATAACTAAGTGGGGGATATTGTAAAAGGAAACACGAAGTAAATTGGAAAATACGTAAAGTAATGCAGTTATATATATATCCATATAGGTAGAGAAACGAGTAACATAATTTTACTACGCATATGCGAAATAAATAAATAAAGAAATCCCCGTGGAGACGGAAGTAGGGAGAAATTTAACTGCAATATAAATGACACGACGATTTTTTTTTTTTTGTTTTTTCGTTTTGGTCGCTTACTATGCCGGTAATGTAGGGCTCCTGATTGGAAAATTGTAGTCGTTACTTCAAGTATTACTGGTATATCCCGTATTAGTAGATAACCTTGTTCTAGACAAAGAAAATGAAAAAAATCAGATGCTGTCTCTGGCGTAGGTAAACGCGTAGTACAATATGAGAAAATTGCAGATCCTCGGTTCCTCTTTTTCTCAGGAGATTGTTTCACACATCGGTACGTCACATACGAGACCGGTGCAGATTGAAGAAAACTAATAAAAATTTCCCGGTTATAAAGTCGTTCGGACGCATGATTACGGCCGCTACGCTAGGTCCCTCGCTCGTTAGAATCCAGCCTCTATCTAATAAATATTCAACTCTTGAATTTACAAATGTTATCTAACACACAGACTCAAATAAACACCTATTCGTATATACATATATATATATATATATATATATATATATATATATATATATATATATATAGACAAAACATACATATGTGTTTGTGTGTATAAACTTTATATTATAACACGTATATTACACATGCCTATTTTTTATTTTGTAATCTAGTTTAGATAGACTAATAAACATGTTAATAAATAAATAATATTAATACTAAAATTTACCGATGGAATTTTAATTTTTCCATATTAATTAAAAGTAATAAATGATATACTTATTAAACCTATAGATCTAAATTAATCTAATATTAGTTCATGTGTTTTTGAAATCCGCCGTATTTAGGAGCTGACGTGCTTCAGTATACCGTCCAAAAAATTCACCTACGACGCTGGTTTGACTGTGAACGTCTATCCAATTACTCCGCACTGTTATGTCAAAATAGACTATAGCCAAGTTTATTGTCCACCTTCGTAATGGAGATGGCAGATGAAGAAAAAGATTTAATATAAGAATTCCGTGTTTGAATAGGGACGAGAAGTTTGGTTGGTAAAAATACCTGTGCTAGACTCAACTGCCCATCCGCAATTAGTCGATAAAAATTATTTGGAAAGTGAAAAAAGCGACAAAAAGCAATGATGAACCGTTACTTCGTATTAGCTTCTCAGATTGCATCATTTGATCAGTACATCATCGATCATTGTTAAGCACAAAACCTGCTGACAATTCGCGAGTTGATGGGCGTTTTTTTTTATGTACGTATATGTCATCATCGTTGACGTATTTTTATTGTTTCTTATAAAATAGGCTACGATTCGAGGCACAAACACACAAGTGAAAATACGTATGATATAAGAAATGGGATTATATCATATGTTATAAATGTTGACCGCTCAGACTAATATCGTATGTTATATTATTTCTCGTTACGCTACTTTCTTTGATGATGAGCGATAAAAGTTCTATGATTTAAATGATTCTACGAGATAAAATTCTTTCGTCATTTTTTAAACTGCCTGTCTCGCTTTAATCTCCCGTTATTAAAATGATTACAATTAATTAATCCACATGTCGATATTGCGCAATTGTACACCTTGTTATATAGATGCACATGTGCCTTAAAAAACATCGAAGTCTAAAACGAGATATACAAATAAAATATATAATAAATGGAATAAAAATATAAAAAAATAAAATAAAATAAAAAAGAGTTGAAACATCGCGAATATCGTATATATTGGAGCTAAAAAGAATTTTCTATACCCGCGCGAGTACCGAATAAAGCCGTATAGACAACCGCGCGAGGGTGCATCAGTAGTCTTATCCCGGAGGGTGTATATAAAGAAGTTAGTTCAGTGTATAGTCCTCAGGAATACGAATCAAAATATTACCTCTTGCTTTTTTTCCCTTTAATGGGCTCGCTAGCCGCATCGGCGGTAACCGGATCTGTTACGGATCCGCCTTTTTAAAAAAGAGCTTCCTCGTTAAGCTTTTCATTTCCCTTGTCTGATCTTTCAGTATTCCAAAGTTCGGTTCCTACTTTCGTCAGGCTGTCATAATATTACTACTTTTCTGGTTGCTTGTATATACATATATAATATATTCGTTTGCTTCAAACCCTAACAACTAAAAAAGGAGCGTGTTCAATAACCCTTCTTGTTGAATTCCCCTTAAAACCCTCTTTTTTGACATTAAACAACGATTCGGTTGAGATGGAATAATTTGTTTTAATAATGTCGGAGACGAATGTAATTATACGCATATATAAATATACATACAATATATATATATATATATATATATATATATATATATATATATATATATATATATATATGTAGATAGATCTTTAGACTTTTGTGTCGGTAATTGGAAACTAGGATGATATAAATGCAACTACCGTGTATATATATAGCGACGCGTACCATTAGTCGCACTTTTATCCGATACTCGGTGAAAGAGAATGGGTATATACGCGATCGCAACTGAATTTTTCGCTGATGCCGGTGTAGACAGCAGGAGGAATTAAAGACGGAACATAGTCGAACGAAAGGATTTTGAAGTATTTTTACAACCCCGAGCGATAATAACATGCCTTGTATCTGCTCTAATCTTTTCAGGCGGAAAGCTTTATAGAAAAGACTAACTTTCCGCGTAATATTAATTAATGGCGCGGATAATATTAATAATAAAGCTGGGAAAGTTGCCGATTAATATCGCGCGTAATAATCGGTAATTCTATCATAAGAAATAACCTGGCTTAGATAACGTAGCGCCTGGTGCAAGAGGAAGAGGTAGGAAATCAATTCTGTACGGATAAGTCGCTACAGTTCAGAACCGGAATATATATATATATATATATATGAAGGGCATTCGCAGTCACAACGATCATCAGAATTGACTGAATACTAAACGAGAGAGATCATAGAGAAACGTAATATTTTATCATTTATATAATAAGTATACGTGCTCTATATGTACGATATAATAGAGTTCCCGTATCGCTTGGGTAGTAATTGTTTCTCGCAGTGCCCGGATAAAAATTTATGTATATACATATATATGATCATAGCTAATTGTATATTTATGTACGTATTCAACTCTTCACTTCTACCTTGATAGAATTCACTTTTTTTTTTGCTTTTTATGATCCCATCCGGCATCAGTGCAACTAATTCACTCATGTTCCAGCATGCGACCTATTTAATCCACGTGATCGCAGAACTCTACGTGTTATTATATTAATTAATCGCTACATTTTTTGTGCGAGATACTTTTGTTTATCGCGTTATTCGCCAACATTTTTTTTTTGAACGCTTAATATTTTTAAACGATCTCTTAACTGGATGGTGTTATATATATATATATATATATATATATATATATATATATATATATATTTGTTTAATAATTTATATAACCTTTAAACCAATCGTCGCTAATTTTATTGGAATTATTACTTTTAACCTTAGTGTAACTCCCCCGCCGATTGAATTAAAGGGCAAACATGAAAATGGGGTCCAGGCCCCATCAAGGTCATAATTCCGCTGAATCAGCATTTCAGCACGAGCTAGGTCACCGCCGTTTTTCAGATAATAATAATAAACATCTTGCGATAATAATAATAAACATCTATCAGAAAAATAAATTAAAAAAATAAAAACCTTGGAGAAAAAATAATTATTTTAGTCTGAAAAAAAATAATATTTTTCTCAGGTTATGTATATATACATATATATATATATATATATATATATATATATATATATATATATATATATAAATATAACAATACGTTCCTTTTAGATTTTATTCTATATTTTTAATTATATATGGATATATATATATATATATATATATATATATATATATATATATATATATATATATATAGTGTTTCCTTATCCTATTTAATGAGCTCTCTCTCTCTCTCTCTCTCTCTCTATATATATATATGTGTGTGTGTGTGTACGTATATACATGGGTCTGTACGTACTTGTCAGATGTGTGGATATACGCGTACATGATTTTCATATGTATTAAACATTACGATAGTATACAAATTTCAATTATAATTTTATTCGAATAGTGTGTGAATGACAATTTATCTTTTTATTCATAATTGATTTCACATAAAAATATTTTTAAGAATCTAATAAAGAAACACATGATCATCCTTCTTTCAGACGTCTATATATATATAATGCAAATTTTCCGAAGTTTTTTTTGGTTTCTATTTTTACTTATATTTCTATCAGTATAACATAAAATGTTTAAAATCGTGAATAATTTTTATTTTGCTTGTATCAGATATTTAAATTGTTACCTTAATAACTCGGTGATAGATACAAACATATTAAATAAAGTTTCGTGTTATACATTTATCACATCTTATGCATAAAATGAGGTTTCTTGTACTTACGTATTTAAATATATATATATATATATATATATATATATATATATATATATATATATATATATATATATCAGACATCTCAGTAATAATAAATTCGTATAAAATTTTTTACATACACGTAATGTATTGATTAATTTAAAATAACCTATATGGAAATAACGTTTTGGAAATTTGGGCCTGACTCCGAACAGACCCATTGTTATTCGAACGAATATTGCAAGCTTACAAATTTGCTCTTTACTGCAAATACGCTGGTAACTGTAATTAAAATATTAAATTTCGAGCACCGTTTCAATTTACGGTATCGGATGTTCCAGTAATATTTTATAATTAATTAAAACATTATTATCAGGAAACAATTCAATCAAAAAATTCCCATATTCATTTTTAGTTACATAAGTTTTTCTAATAATTACTATTTGTATCCAGCCTACAAAATTAAATGAAAAAATAAATTAAAGTTGACACAATGCATTATTTTGGTAATAACTAATAAACGAATCGTAATATAGGCTATTTTTTTTGCACTGCGTAGGTCTTTAAAGAAGTAAACGAAGTTATTCTACATTGACTTTAAATTTAATTAAATTGTCAATAAAAGTAATATACTTATTTTAATATATATATATATAGCATTATATATATGTAAAACATTTCGTCGGTATTATAAAGAAATAAAAATAATCATTCACACATATATATAGTGATTCATGAAACTGTGAAGAAAATTCACAGTGAATTACAAACAAAAAAGATGCCGTGGATCTCCGAGGGAACATTCAAACTAATTAATGAGAGGAATCAAATAAAAAACGAGAAAACTAATAACAGATTCAAATGATTTTGAGGATCTTAATAAACTAATAAATAAAGAAATACAAAATGATAGGAACAATTACATAATAGGAATCTGTGAAGAAACAGAACACTCACAAAAAAATGAACCTTATGATATATATATAAGAAAATTAAATGGTTAAGTAATACTTTCAAAACAAGAACGTTGACAATAAAATATCAAAATGGAACGAAATTAACTGTGAAGTCAAAAATAGCAGAAAGATGGCGCCAGTATTGTCGAAACCTTATGTACAACAATGAAATATCAGTGTTAATGCAAGACTTTGAGCTTGAACCGCCAATTATGAAAGCTGAAATAGAAGTCGCATTAAAGAAACTAAAAGATCGAAAGGCGGTAGGTGTGGATGGTAAAGCTGAAGAAATGCTGAAAGCAACGGAAGAATCAGAAATAAAGGTATTGCATATGATTTGTCAAAAAATATGGTAAACTGGTAGCTGCCCAGAAGAGTGGACAAAATTAGTACATATACCACTACACAAAAAAGGCCCTACAGAAGATTGTGGAAACTACCGCACAATATCATTGATTATTCATATCGGTAAAATACATTACAAAACCGGCTTAAATACTATCTCCTACCACAAATTTCGGAAGAACAAGCTGGGTTTGTAGTGAACAGTTATTAAATATAAGAAAATAATAGAAAAATGCAACGAATATAACATTCCGGGACTGCTTTGTTTTCTAGATAACCAGAAAGCTTTTGACAACATCAAAAGAACGAAAATGTGGCAAATATTACTAGAAATGGGAAAACCGTAGCATCTAATTTATTTAATTCAATAATTGTACTTAAATAATAAAGGTTTTAGTAAACTGGAGAACGAAAAATCGAAATAGTTTTCAGCAAGAAAGGGAGAGTACAACAAGATTGATGTATTTCAGCGATTCTATTCAACATCTACGGGGAACGGATTGTAAGAAAAACAATGGAAGGATAGCAAGGAGGGATATCTATCGGAGAGAAAAAATTACAAATATTAGATTTACAGACGACACTGTATTAGTGGCCAGCACAAAGAAAGAAATGTTTGAATTACTATCAAGAATAGATGTGATCAGTAAACAGGCAGACTTAATACTGAATAAATATAAATGTTCAATGCTTATCATTGACAAAGAAAACAGAATACAACAAACACCGACTCTGTTGCGAGATATTGAAATTAAAGATATAAAAGATCATGAAATCCGGATCGGATAACGAAATGCGAATATATATATATATATATATATATATATATATATATATATATATATATATATATATATATATATATATATATAGTGATTATGATTATGAAATATTATTCAGTATAAAAGAAGTTCTACTAAAAGTGAAGAGTAATAAACTCAGAGCATTATAATTTTTTTAAACACAAAGGAGTCTAGAAAACTTAAATAAATTTTTAGAAAACTTATAAATAAGTTTTCTAGACTCCTTCGTGTTAAAAATATATTTTTGAGCTTTACAATTTAAACATTTTCAAAATGAAACTTTTTTAGGAGAATCTGTTCGATTTCGAATACTCCTGAGAATTGAATTCAAAATGTCTCATTTTCGAAAGGACCTCTGCATGATAAACGTCTCAAAACGATTTAATCATGACGAAAATTTTATGGAAGTGAATAAAATTTAATAGTCTCAATTTGTGATATGTGAATATATAGTTGTATTACGAACATGCACAGACATATGCATATATAATATATATACAGTGTGTACATATTATTCATTTGTAATGCCTTCAAATTTCACCTTCCGACACCTGCACATCGCTAGAGTAATCTGAAGTAAGTTTAAAATTTGCAGGCTTTTATTTTAACTCATCTAACGCCTGCAAATAACCCCTTCCGACACCTACACTTCTTCCAAAGTAATATTCAAAAAATGTATACTTAATATTATTTTAATGTAACGCCTGCAAAACGTCAACTTCTGACACCTGCACATCACTAAAGTAATCTCAAGTAAGTTTATAATTTGCAGGTTTTTATTTTAATACATTTAACGCCTGCAAACAACCCCCTATGACACCTGCATATCTTCCAAAGTTATGTTCAAATTCCCTGTACATGTGTAACGCCTGCAAATTTCACCTCCGACACCTGCACATCACTATAGTAATCCCAAGTATGTTTATAATTTGCGGGCTTTTATTTTAACATATTTAACGCCTGCAAATAATCCTTTCCTAAACCTGCATATCTTTTAAAGTAATATCGAGTATTCACAAAATTTGCAGGCATTTAAAAATGAATAACACTTAAAGTTTGAACAGATTTTGTCTGTTATAGTATAATACCGAGAACTGTATGTTACCTGTCAACATCTTACGGACCTCTGACTATATATAAACAGCATAATTCCGACTATAGGATTACTATAATGTAATCATTTGTCGCATCATAAAATGATCAGACAAAGTTGCTTAACTATCAATGTTAATATACCATTTTAAATCGCTACAATTAATTGTTTCCATACAAAAAATCATCATAAAACAGCAGGAAAAAAAGGAGCAAATCACCAGAAAACCTACGTAATTTTCGCCATACAAAAAGACACTAAAATCGCTCATTAGCATAAATACAAAATCGCTCGGTTTCGCCCATATATACAAGAACGAGACAATTAAATCGCTCCATATTTAGCAGTAAAATCGCTCCATTAGCAGTAAAATCGCTCCATTAGCAGCAAGGCAGCTTTGCCATATATATATATATATATGAGACAATAATCACTTATGAGATAGTAGAATCGCTCCATATTTAGCAGTAAAATTGCTCTGTATTTAGCAGTAAAATCGCTCTGTATTTAACAGTAAAATCGCTCTATATTTAGCATTGAAAACTCACCACCCTTTTAGAATACTTTAAGGCATATATATATATATATATATATATATATATTTGTATATACAAATGTATATATATATATTTGTATATATACAAAAGTTGAATTTATTGGAGTCTTGTTTATTGTTTCTTTTTTTTCTGCTGTTTTTACAATGACTTATATGATGATTTTTTGCAAGAAATCAATTAATCACCTTTTCTTCTTTTTCCATGCTATAGAAGCAATCTAAATCCTTACTGTATTTTAACATTGATAGCAAATCTGCACCATGTAAAAGCAACTTTTTGTCGTCTGATCATTTTATAATTCGACAAATTCATTTTATAATTCGACAAATGATTACATTATAGTAATCCTACAGTTGGAATTATGCTGCTTATATATCGTCAGAGGTCTGTAAGATGTTGACAGGTAACATACACTTCTCGGTATTATACTATAACAGACAAAATCTGTTCAACCTTTAAGTGTTAAAAATATTCATTTTTAAATGCCCGCAAATTTTGTGAATACTCGATATTACTTTGAAAGATATGCAGGTTTAGGAATGGATTATTTGCAGGCATTAAATATGTTAAAATAAAAGCCCGCAAATTATAAACATACTTGGGATTACTCTAGTGATGTGCAGGTGTCTAAGGTAAAATTTGCAGGCGTTACACATGTACAGGGAACTTGAATATAACTTTGGAAAATATGCAGGTGTCATAGGCGGTTGTTTGCAGGCGTTAGATGTGTTAAAATAAAAATCTGCAAATTATAAACTTACTTGAGATTACTCTAGTGATGTGCAGGTGCCGGAAGTTGACGTTTTGCATGCGTTACATTAAAATAATATTAAGTATACATTTTTTGAATATTACTTTGGAAGAAGTGCAGGTGTTGGAAGGTGAAATTTGAAGGCATTACAAATGAATAATATGTACACACTGTATATATATTATATATGCATATGTCTGTGCATGTTCGTAATACAACTATATATTCACATATCACAAATTGAGACTATTAAATTTTATTCACTTCCATAAAATTTTCGTCATGATTAAATCGTTTTGAGACGTTTATCATGCAGAGGTCCTTTCGAAAATGAGACATTTTGAATTCAATTCTCAGGAGTATTCGAAATCGAACAGATTCTCCTAAAAAAGTTTCATTTTGAAAATGTTTAAATTGTAAAGCTCAAAAATATAAATAAGTTTTCTAGACTCCTTTGTGTTTAAAAAAATTATAATGCTCTGAGTTTATTACTCTTCACTTTTAGTAGAACTTCTTTTATACTGAATAATATTTCATAATCATAATCACTGTGTATATATATATATATATATATATATATATATATATATATATATATATATATATTCTCATTTCGTTATCCGACCCGGATTTCATGACCTTATTTGATGCAAGTTACAAGACGTCGCCATTTATATCGATTCTGTAGTAGATTCATGATTTGCTGTATGTCTGGTCTACATAACCTTGTAGTTTGATCAATGTAAAGGCACATCGGTCTATGTTGTTTCCTTTCTCCATTAACCATTCCCTGCAGAATTGTTTTCTCCAGCCCATTTGCTTGTATTACATGACCAAAGAAGCCTGGCATATGTCTTTCAATGGATCTAATTGCTCGGTGGGTCTGATTTTAAGTTCTTTTAAATCAGATTCATTTGTTCTGTGCGCCATCTATGTGATCCTTAAAATTTTTCTGTATCACTTCATTTCAAAAGTTTCCAGCTTCTTCCTCATCGATTTTTTAATCGTCCAGGTTTCTAAGTCATATATCGCTATGGAGAAAATTAACACTTTAAAAAGTAACAGTTTTTTTTGTTTTAGAGGTCTTATGATTTTTCCATATACAATTGAGTTTACCAATCCCGACATTTGCAAGAGCTAACCGTCTCCTTATTTCTTCTTCTGATCCACCATTTTTGGATATGCACACACCCAAATAAATTAATTTATGTTTAATTTAAATATCTCGCAACAGAGTCAGTGTTTGTTGTATTCTGTTTTCTTTGTCAATGATAAGCATTGAACATTTATATTTATTTAGTATTAAGCCTGCCTGTTTACTGACCACATCTATTCTTGATAGTAATTCAAACATTTCTTGCTTTGTGCTGGCCACTAATACAGTGTCGTCTGTAAATCTAATATTTGTAATTTTTTTCTCTCCGATGCTATCCATTGTTTTTCTTACAATCCGTTCCCCGTAGATGTTGAATAGATTCGGTGAAATACAGCAATCTTGTTGTACTCTCCCTTTATTGCGGAAAACTCTTTCGATTCTTCGTTCTCCAGTTTACTAAAACCTTTATTATTTAAGTACAATTATTGAATTAAATAAATTAGATGCTTCGGTGTTCCCATGTCTAGTAGTATTTACCACATTTTCGTTCTTTTGATGTTGTCAAAAGCTTTCTGGTTATCTAGAAAACAAAGCAGTCCCGGAATGTTATATTCGTTGCATTTTTCTATTAGTTTTCTTATATTTAATAGCTGTTCGCGTGTGCCTCTACCTGGTACAAACTCAGCTTGTTCTTCTGAAATTTGTGGTAGGAGATAGTATTTAAGCCGGTTTTTTAATACATATAGTAGTATTTTACCGGTGTGAATAATCAATGATATTGTGATGGATCTTAAGGGTAGTCTTAGTCTAGATTTTTTGCGACCATACCGTAGAACATTTTTTATTAAGAAGTTTCTTGGATCCGATGTATATTATTAATGTTATTAAGCTTGTTAGAGAAAAGGGCAAATTGTTGATAGCATATATAACAAAAAAATTAAAATATATAAGAATAATTACGAATATTTTAAGAATTGTCAACATTTTATTTTCAAATTATAATGACGCAACAAAAAAAAACTCGTCTATTTTTTTTAATTCGATAAAATTTTAATAATAAATTAATATTTTATTACAGATTTTATTCGTTTGTTGTAAATTGATTAAAATTAAATAAATTAGTTTAAAATATTTTATTATAAATTGACAATAACAACTGGAACAATGCTATACATATATTCATATATATATATATAAATTGATATTTTATCTTTTTGTATATATATATATATATATATATATAATATATATATATATTATAATGTGCAATAAAATCGTTAGCGTAGAATAAAAGAGGAATAAATATAAATGGCAGATACCTACATCATCTGTGTTTCGCTGATGACATTGTGATCATAGCACAAGATAAAGATGAATTGGAAAATATGATGAAAGAACTGGAGTGCAGTTAACAATATTGGTTTACAAATAAACCCGAATAAAACCAAATATATGAAATTTATCCAAAAGCAGGAAAATGATCACACGCGCGGTGAAATAAAAATACAAGTAGGGAGTATAGAAGAAACAGACCAATTTACATATTTAGGTAACGTTTTTACGACCAGAAAACGAGTAAACAAAGTAGAAATTGAGAAAAGAATGGCAAATGGCTGGATTGCATACCATAAGATAAAACGTATACTTAACACTAAAATTAGTCCAGAAAATAAAGCAAAAATATTCAACCAATGCGTGATTCCAGTACTAACGTACGCTGCAGAAACTTGGCCCTTAACGAAAGAAGCCATAGGAACATTAAGAAAAACAGAAAGACGGATGGAACGAGCTTTGCTTCGCATAAAATTACGAGACAGAATTAAATCAAAATATATCCGAAATAAAACAAAATTTGAAGATGTAGGGCTGGTCACGTCGGTAGGCAAGAAGATGGAAGATGGACAAAAGAACTGATCCAATGGAGACCATATACTGGAAAGCGTGCACAAGGAAGACCATTTAGAAGGTGGACGGATGATATTGTGGTAGTCGCAAGGAAACGATGGCTTCGTGAAACGCAGGATAGGCATCGATGGAGAAGATTATGGCAGGCTTACATCAAATCAATGATGTAACACAGGCTTTAAGATAAGATATATATGTGTATGTATATACACGTATATGTATATACATATACGTTTTTTAAATATATATTTGAAGTATAATACAAAGGGGTACAAATAACAGTTTATTCATAGCCCATCCATTTAAGTTTATGGAAAACACGTATTATTAAAAATAATTTGTATTGTCCGAATTACATAAAAATAGCAGTACAATTTTGAACGACACATTTTATTATATAATTATTTATATTTTTGGGAAATATGTACTTTCGTCTTTAGGTACATGGATATATATATACGTATCTGTAATTTATACATGTAATATGAGTGTGTGTGTGTAAGTGCATGTATAATATACGTATATGCATCTAAACACCCATATTACATCTGTTATATTCACCCATATTACATATGTTATATTACATGTATATATACATGTAATATGGGTGAATTTCATGCGCATATATGTATATATATATATATGCGTGCGTGTGTGTGTATTATATATATATATATATATAATATAAATAAATAATTATTTCCTCTATCTTGTTTTCATTTTTAAGAATTATTTTCCTTATAGATGTTTATTATTATTACTGGAAGATGTTTATTATAATTATCGTAAAATGTTTATTATGATTATCTTAAGATGTTTATTATGATTATCTGAAAAATGACGGTATGAGGAATGCTGACTCGTGGGAATTATTCCTTCGGCGGCGCCTGGCCCCATTTTCGTCGTCAACGGAATTAAACGCGTGTATATACATTCACAGACGTACTTTATATGTACACATATATCAATATTATAGAAATTTCGCAATTTCAAAATATCCTTCATACGAAATAATTTTTAAAGCTTTTATGTTATATTAATTTTTTATATAATGTGGAATGTAGTGATTTTTTATAAAAAATCAATTGAAAATTAGTTAAATCACTAATATTTATTTTCTTAAGGAAAACACAAAACTTTTAGGCATTTACGCCATTATCAAGTGAAAAATTTAAAAAATCATAATTTTAAAAATATAAATTTAATATAATTACTTAAAAATATGTGATGGTAATTGTGAAAATATGATCCAAAAATGATGTCTGCTTCTGTCGGTCTATTTTTTTGATTTGTTGAAATTTAATATCAATATATTTGTATATTAATTTAGTTTTTTTATATTAATTTTTTCTTCAATATTATTAATTTTTCACTTTATAATGGCGTAAATGCCGAAAAGCTTTGTGTTTTCCTTAAGAAAATAAATATTAGTGATTTAACTAATTTTCAATTAATTTTTTATGTTTTATATATATATATATATATATCAGTGGCGGCTCGTGGGTTTTCGAAGCGGAGGGGCTGAAAGTTTTACCTAGTTGAATTTTTTTTTTTAATAAAAAACATACAGCTAGGCTACCATTTCATAAAAACTTAAAATTCTAAATTTTCTAAACAAAAATAAAATTTAGAATCGGCCATTCTAAGAAAATTTTAAAAAATGTGTAATTTCAAAGCACTTACTTCAAAATTTATTTGTATATGAAGTCCAAACGACCATTTTTCACTTTCGCGAACCGGTCAGTTACCTTGCTGTGGAAGTTAGGAATTATATCGATAAGAGTTTTCTCAATACTTATCATGGCAAGCGCAGAAACTCTGTCTTCCAGCATTGTACTCCGTAAATATGTTTTAATTCTTTTCAAGGAAGAAAAACACCTTTCCGCTTCAGCAGTTGTCATAGGTGATGTTAACAAAATTTTCAGCAAAACATATACTTCGCCGAGTGTTTTGTAAATACCGGTGTTTCGAAACAATTGGTGGAGTTGCGCAACTCCCGATGCAAGGGAAAATTGTGAATTTTTTCGTATAGAACAGAAAGTTCAGTTTGCAAACGATTTTTATTTAGCATGGGATATGCCTGGCAAGTTTCGTTAAGTTCTTGCCTGCATTACGTTTCAAATTTCTCTTGTAACAGCAACTTTCCTGCAGATAGATGACCAGTAAATTCGAATCTAACCCTAGCTTGCATACATATTGTGTCACAAACTTCTTTGATAGCGGCGTTTCGATTTTCATCACATTTCCTCTTACGAGATACGGGCATAGAATCAGTATTTGTGGACACCAAGTTTTCAAAATTCGTTTCTCTGATTAAAGAAATTACGCGATAGAAATTTTCCAGTGATGAAAAAGCGCTCGAAGAATTAATGTTGCGATTTTGAAATGCATCGTATAGTAAATCAACGTGTGGCATAATAGGATGGAAGACGCCAAGTCAAAATATAAAGTTGTTGTCATTGAGAAGACGAAGAAGACCGGATGCTTCATTAACCGTTTGGGTATTATTTGAATTCTGCAATTTTTCGAAACATTCTTTCAGCTGTTCAATGTTTTCAAAAAAAACAGTATTTACGACTCTTGAATTGAAATTCCATCTTGTATCGGAACCACGTGGAATTCTTCTTGACATACAATTTTCAAGCTCAGCTAATCTCTGAGAAGAACGCGAAAAAAATGCTGGAATTCCTGACAAGCTACTAAAAAGGATGCGTACTTCTCTATTAGTTGAAACTGATTTACTCATTACTAAATTTAATTGATGAGCATAGCAATGAATGAAATGGGCATTTGCGTAAGTTTCTTTTACTATTTTTTGAACACCGCCACGCGCTCCGCTCATAACTGCGGGCCATCATAAGTTTGAGCAATTAGTTTCCCAGTATTATCTTTTAAAACAATTTTCAACTGCTCCAACATCTGTTTCAATAATGCTTCTGCATCTTGTTACTCAGGGTTATAAAATCCCCAGAATCTTTCGTATATGGTTTCATTGAATTCGTAACGAAAAACAATTACCTCCTGTGTTTTCTCAGAGATATCAGTCGTATCATCGGACATAACAGCCAAAAATTGAGCTTGTTCAATTTCATTAGAAATTTCAGTTCGACAAATGTCTAACATACAATCCAACAATTAATTTTGAATTGTTTTTGAGTTAGCTTTAAACACTGTAGAATTTTCAAAATGCACTTTCAAATTTTCATCCAATTTCCTTGTGAAATTTAACAGTCCTCGAAAAATACCAGGGTTATCGGAATCCGCTTTTTCATTATGCCCTCGTAGCGGAAGTTCAAATTTACCGCAAAATATCAGGCAGTCGATGATTTTTGATAAAATATCCCTATTCTTTTTGACGTTTTCATTGAACTTTCTGATATTTACTTTATACGCTTCGCTTACCTGTGTCGCGATATTAATTTTTCCCAGCATACCAAAATCTATCGAATTTTTTATATGTTGTGCTGAATTTTCGTGTTTCTTGATTTTTTCATTCAAATGTTTCAAGTCTACCACACCAGTTTGAGTCCAAGAAATTTCACCGCCAAAAAGTAGACAAGGAAAACAAAAGAAAGCGTTTTTAATTTCACAACCGCAAAGCCAGTCACATTTTGAATAAATATCCGCTTTAAATTTTCTTTCAAAAGTATTATTTCGGCTAGATGACGTTTGTATAATATTCAATTGCGGAGTCGGCCTCCCACGAGTCTTAACGTTACACTTTTCTGCAAACGATAACCGCGAAAATTTGTTATTCAGCAAACACAAAACCGAATTCAATTCACTTTCACGAAAAATGCTATTTCCAGCCATAATTAAAGTTAGCCTTTCTACCAAAACAATCGAAGTAATAAAATCTTTATAAATAAATATATTTATTCAATCAATAAAACATAAGTAAATAAGCAACAATAATAGAAGAACGCGCGCGTCAACATTTCATTCTGCAGTTGGAATATTAATCTTGAAAATTTGAAATATAAGTCTACTGGCTGGGCTGGTTTTCGTGCAGCCCGAACGCGGGCAAAAAAAGAACTATTGCGCATGCGCCTTTACCATCGTCCGGTTCCGTTTCCGCGCACTTTAAGTTTCCTAAACACGTAAACGAGAGCTGTATTGGGCTGGTTTTTGTGCAGCCCGAACGCGGTTAAAAAGAAACCACTGCGCATGCGCCTTTATCATCGTTTTCTCGCGGAACCACACTTTTTTTGTTTCCTAAACGTGCCAACAAGAGTTGCATCATACGTAGCCCTCACCAATGTTCTAGAATGGGCATCCAAAGAGAAAAAATTACTTTTTTAAACGAAATTTCAAAATTTTGGATCATTTTAATTGATTTTTGAATATGAAAAAAAAATTATACTGGTAGTTTTGTAGGTGGGGCTCTGCAGCCCTTATGCACGAGCCGCCACTGATATATATATATATATATATATATATATATATATATATATATTTATCACGTACTATCCCGTCATGTTGGTCGTCAATTTATCACGTATCCTCGTGATCGATAATAAAAGAAGTACATAGTCGCAGTCGCCAGTGCCTTATAGTGCACAAATTAAATTACAATGATTTAAAAAAGTCTAAAGAGATTAACTAAGTGATTAAATTTCGTGCCTAACCTGAGCTCTGCTTGTAGAACCCGCAGCCGGTGACACTACAATACATTGACTAGAATTTTAAACTCAATCGCGAATTATTTTAATTTGTATTGTTGCACATTTTAAATATTAATGAATATAATTTAAAACAAATACTTATATGATACTATTGTGAAGCAACACAAATCATTCACAAAACATAGGTATTATTTATACATAATTAAAGGCATATAATAAATTTAATAAAATAATAGAAATATAACAAAAAAACGTACGACCTGTGGTACCACCTGTTGTTGTTTTATATCGAAAATTTTAAAATTCTCATTTTTCCGGAGTTCTTTTTCACTAAACTTATTACGCTATTTCGTCGAGCTCTCTCAAAACATGTTAGCTGACTCATTCTGTTCACCCCACTCTCCTTATTGTCTGCATTCAATTACGTCCACGTTTCTGGCCACTCTGGTCGGGCGTGAGATAATCTCGTTAATTATTATCGTACTTCGAAAATCGTTTCTCGAGACGGAATTACAGATGGTCGGCAGAAAATTCTTCGTCATTAAAGGGGCAAAATCTCCTCCTAAACTATTAAATAAATAAATAAGAAATAATGATAAGAAATTTAACGACTCGAGTTGGAACGAGATAATAACTAACGAGCGGAGTATTAAGCCGACGTTTACAACTAGCGCCAAATGTAGCGCGCACCGCTTCCATATGATATAACGTAAGTCGGAGTAGTCTTCAGTACGTCTAGGAGTTAAAACCTGTAAAATTGCGTAGAAATCCCAAGAATCGAGCAAAACGCTAGAGAAAAAAAAAAATATTAGAAAAATCGAGTCGGCTGTTAGTCGTTATAAATCAGGAAATGAAACACGTTCCTCCGCATAATCTTTCCTAACCGGTAACCGACCCCAACCGTCGGTTTTTCATTCGGGTGCGTCGTCATCGCAAAACTGACGAAGAATAAAATAACGGGAGAATTTCCCTCGTCGTAACGTAATAAAATATCGTCTTTCTAACTTCGTTACCATTACTACTACTACTAATACAACTACTACGAATATTCCTAATTCACCAAAGTAAGAAAGAAAAGGACAAGGCTGGGATAATTTTCCACATTTACCGTACAACGGCCATAAATTACCGATATCTCTCCTAGGAGGAACATTTTTCCTATTTGTAATTCGTATTGTGTCTTCTTTAGTCGAACGAGCGTGAGACCTAATAAATATACTTATTCCGTCGTTTTCCTATATATTTCTTGTTATTATATTATAATACATACATACATATTTATATATATGTATGTATTAAATTTAACAAATTGGAAACTATAAATAATGTTATAAAATCTATATCAGATCACTTCTCTAAGATCAATTGAACATTTTCACCTAAAAATGTCGCTTACACGGCATTAACGCCATATATAACTAATGCACGACACTCGTCAGAATATTATATTTCGCTTCGATCTTTATTAATTATTTAAAGTTGAGAAGAGGATGTATTTATCTGCAGAAAATTTAAAAAAAAAATCTACTGTAATTAATGTTAATAAGTTTATTCACGTGTTGAACAGACACGCTACTTTTCGCTGATATCTTTTGAATAAAACTGTATTATACATATTATATATATAAAATATATATACACATGTATATATACACACACACACACACACACACATATATATATATATATATATATATATACGTATTATTCTGTTCAGAGTAGAGGGGTGCATTAGAAATTTGAAATAAATTAATTCAAATATAAAAAATTTGAAATAAACATCATAATAAAAATAATAACGAAATTGACACCTTTTAGATGTGAATATGACGCAGAATGATTAAAATTCTACGAACGCCGAAGAAGGCAAATACCTCAATTCTGGAAGAGCTGAACGTGGAACAGCGCATTTATACTTGACGCCAACAAAAAATCCTACAATATTACGGGCATATCGTGCCAAAACTTAGTAAAAGCACAATAATTGCAGTGGCGTACCCAAGGGGGGGCTATTGGGGCTAAAGCCCCCTCCAAAATCCCGAGATGTTTAAAAATTTTTTGATTATATGACATTACAGCTAGTGATGAGACGAATATATATTAGTAATGGTTACAGATATGATACAAAGGAATAACGCTCATATTATGTTATGAACAATCCGCTCTAATAGCATAGTTAGTGGCATATTAGTTTGCTTCCTAACGCATACTGGTTTAATTAAGGAACAGTCAGCGGAAAAGGAATAGCGTACAGTTACAAGAAATGACAGTTGTAGTATAGACGTGTGCGTGTATTTCTGATACATAGATCGGAATGCAAATTTTAATAGTTGAGCTCGTGACCTCGAACATTAACGGAAATAACCGAATAGGTGGATTGCGAGATTGAAGTCAGTGCGGTGCAATTCTTGCCGTCTAAAAGCCTATTAGAGTGTAATGACGGGTTAACTTTTAGCAGTTTTTATGTTCGTTTTAACTATTTTCTTTGCGACTCGTTTGGAAATTACTGTTTTTATCGACGTGACGTGTATTTTAAAAAAATGAATCGAAAAAGAAAAGCAGATCAAGGTACATTATTGAACTTTTTTTCCAAAAAAGATAAAACTCCAATGGAAGATCAGTCCAACCTGTCCACAACTAAAAATGTGAGTACAGTAGATCCGTTTAATGAGTCAATTCAGCCTACTCAGTCTGTTTTGGCAAATATAAATGATTCCAAGTTATCTGTAAATGTAACTGAAATTCCGATCACTTCTAAAGAATTTAACGAATTCGACATTTCGTTTTATGTAAATAAAATATTGTCTGATCATGAAAAAATGAAAGTGTTGAAAAAAATATGGAAGCCATCCCCGAATTTTGATTTTCCAAAAGTTACACAAGGAAAACAAATTACACGCTTTCAATATGCATGGTTGAATTCGTTTTCTTGGCGCGTTTATTCAAAAGCTGAAGACGCCGCATATTGTAGAAATTGTGTTCTATTTGTTCCAAATGAAATTACTCGAGGTCATCAAAAATTAGGATCTCTTGTTTTAAATGGATTCAATAATTGGAAAAAGCGTTAGACACTTTCAAAGAGCATGCTTGTTTGGAATATCATAAATTTTCCACGATAAAAGTTGATAGTTTTCTAAATGTCAGATCCGGAAAAATGCCATCGATCGATGTTTCTTTAGATGAATCAGTTAAAACTGAAGCTGCTGAGAATGGGGCAAAACTTATTCCAATCATCAAAACTGTAATTTTTTGCGGACGTCAAGGTATTGCCTTACGAAGACATCGGGACAGTGGCGCATTTAACTTGAAAAATCCGCCAATTGAAAATGAGGGAAATTTTCAAGCATTGTTACGAACACGAGTTGATGCTGGAGATGATGTTTTGGAAAATCATTTCGCAACTGCTGCAAAAAATGCGACGTATATTAGCCCGAAGACACAAAATGAGATAATATCCGCTTGTGACACCATTATAAAATCAAAACTCGCTTTAGAAATTCAAAATGCCAAATATTTTTCTGTTTTAGCAGATGAAACCACTGATATATCTACAGTTGAACAATTTTCTCTATGTTTTCGATATGTAAAAGAAGCCAGTCGAAAATTTAGCATCTGTGAGAATTTTTTCACATTTCAGCCACTAAGTGGAACTGATTACAAATGCAATTTTGACCACTTTGCAAGAGTATAGTATTAATCTAGAATATATGAGAGGCCAAGGATACGATGGTGCAGCCAACATGAGTGGTGTACAAGTTCGTATTGCAGAAAAATATCTGAAGTTCATTGCATGGCGCATAGTTTGAATTTGGCAATTTGTGATTCGTGTGACATCGACTACATACGTAATTGTATAGGCGTTGTAAAAAAATTATAGATTTTTTTAATACTGCAAAAAGAGTGGAAGTTTTGAATCGAAATATTGGTCATCTTAATACAAAAATTCAAAAATTGAAGCCTTTTTGTCCAACTAGATGGGTTCAGAGACATGACGCTATTCTGGTTTTTGTGTATGTGATTGAAGCTGTGTATGCATCGCTAGATGAGATTTCCACTTGGCATGATACAGATACTTCATCTTCGGCGGTAATTTTCGGACGGTCGATGGAGCAGTCTGGATTTTTGATTGCGTTACTTTCTACTAAAAAACTTCTTGGTTTCACCAAAACATTGAGTCAGTTTCTTCAAGCTAATGAATCCGATCTAACTCGAGCCATCAATTTAGCAAAAGATATTATCAACCTCATTCGTCGCGAACGTGAAACTGCTAAACAAACTTTTCGATCAATTTTCAGGGAAGCGGAGGAAATTGCCGAAAAATTTGGAACAAATATACAAATGCCTAGAATTACTGAAAGACAGACCAACAGGGCGAATATTCCTTCAACAAGCACGAAAGAATGTTTTCGACGAAGTATCTTTATTCCATGGATCGATTCTTTCATCAGTCAACTTGTTAATCGATTCGAAAAACATGAAAACGTACTCACAAAATTTCAATGTTTAACTCATCCAACGAGATCAGAAGAAAACCAGTTTTGTTGAACTTTGTGCTTTTTATCAAGATGATTTAGAAGCTTTTAAAGAATCCATTTTAAAAGCAGAATATCAAATTTGGTGCGAAAAATTTAACTCAGAAAATGAAAATTCCCAGCCTTTTCCTGTTGATGCGATATCAGCGTTAAATTTATGTGATGAGGCAATGTACCCAAATATTAGTACGTTGCTAAAAGTTTTTTGAACGATTCCAGTTACAACATGTACTCCTGAACGATCGTTTTCATCTTTAAGACGAATTAAAAGCTATTTAAGAAGCACTATGGGTGCAGAAAGATTGAATAGTTTAGCTTCATTGTACATTCTCCGTCATATCGAAGTCAAACCAGAAGAAGTGATCGATGTTTTAATAAAAAATGCGCCAAAGAGATTAGATTTTAGAATTTAGAGTATAGTTAGTAGATCGTTCCTTGTAACTTGAAGGTATAAGTTGTTTACATATATTTTTTTAAATGAAATTTTGTTGAATTTTGAGCTAAAAATTATAAGTGAGGTGTTTAACTAATTTTGTTTTATTAAATTTACTCCGTTCAGTTGATTTACACCCCCCTCCAAATAGGTAATTTCTAGGTACGCTTACGTTGACTTATTATTTTGTCTCATTAAATTTACCCCTTTAGTTGCTTCAGGTGTAGCTCCCCCCCATTGGTAATTTCTGGGTACGCCTTTGAATAATTGGCAGACAGAAAAGGTAAAAGGAGTAAAGGAAAACTTCCTACTAAGTGGATAAATACTATTACGACTCTTACTGGATTTTTCAAGATATATTGAAATACCGAAATAGAGTCTCATCTGAGGTGGAGAAAAATTATATCAGGTGCATTAAAATAGAGATCACGCTACTCAGTTACTGAGTTACCATTTATGATGACGTATCGACATTATTCGTCGTATTTTTCAACGACAGTTAATCGACTATATCGATAAAAACCAACAGGTAGGATATTTCCGTACGGAATAAAAATAATAATAATAACATATGTATGCGTGTAACTTTATGCAGCAGTCGATGCTAGAATCAAGAACATACGTTGTATGGTTAATGATTGCTGGGAAATGTTGTTGCCTATATGCGTATATGTAAACAACGTAGATAAAATATTCTACTCGAAATCGCGAATCGGAACTCGCAAGAACAGCGCGTTAAATATATACATATATATTTTACACTATAGAAAATATATATTCAATAAATAAGTCATAATAGTAATACCCACATAATAATATTAATTCGTGAAAATTACGAAATGAACTACATTTACTAAACCGAAAGTTCCTGAATAAGTAGCCTGTAAGAAGCGCGTATAATTTAATCGTTGGCATCCCATCATCCAACGATCATCAGCATCAGTTACAATATCTGCTGTGCATCGCCTGGTTTACATTTTTATTTTATTATTAAAATATATATATATATGTTTGTATATATATATATATATATATATATATATATATGTATATACATATATCAAATTATGTCATTTACATTTTTTGCACGTGTAAAATCTTTGTAAATTTATTAAAATGTTTGTACGCAGTAATTAAGAAATTTATAATTCCTTGTATACAATAGAATTGAATAATATTCCCTAGATTAGCTAAGGAGATAGCGAGCTTGGCTACTTGCGCACTTTCTTCTAGGGCATCAAGAATCACGGCCGACTTTAATTGATAAAATTGATAATCTATATAAATATAAATTAAAAGGCGACCACGGCTATTTTGCACATACACACATATATATAATTAAAATTAAATCAAAAATAATACTCGAAATTCGGAACGTGAAATATATCTTCTTCTTCTTCATCAGCTATTTTCAATCCACTGCTGGATGTAGCCCTCTCGAAGTTCCTTCCATTTTTTCCTATCAGCCGCTTTACTTGCCCAATCTATATATATAAAATTCTCTTAAACCAAATTCGTAATAAATCGTAAACAACGACTGGATTTAAAAACTAAATTTAATTTAAACTACCCCAGTATCAATTTCATAATAAATATCGACAGCACAACAAGACACTATATATATATATATATCTATCTGTATATATATATATATATATATATATATATATATATATATATATATAAATAATTTTTGTTCGCGCTTGAAAATGACGTAACTGTCGAAAAGCTTCGCGATTAAAAACTTTTAGTGATTGTATTATATTTTGTTTGTTTATAATTATATATATAGGGTGATTCAGAGAAGACGGGCAGTTTTCGTTTTTGAATACCGCAATTGGTAACACTGCTAGAACGCAAATTGCATGCTCCACGTTTAGTGTACACACGAGAGATTCCAGTTTCAGTTATCATAGCATTCTATAACAAGAAGGAGCGTGCGTTTTTTCAGCGTGAAGGTAGCAACGCTCGCAGTACTGAAAGAAGCACCTGGTAAACGCATATTGTCGCGCCACGCGGTTTTCGCTTGAGATTTAGCCACTCCGGATTCTTTTTTGTGGGAATATCTTAAGAGACAAAAATTCAGCGACACCTATGCTCGAAAAAGTGTTCGAAAATTTTGTAAAAAGAGTGAATGAATCTATTGTTGCAAATGGCGGTCATCTAAATGATATTGTGTTCCACAAATGATTTGTAGCTAATCTCTTGTTTTCCTATTTTTAAATAAAATTTTATTCCAAAATTTTAGTCAAGTAGTTTTCTGGGTCACCTTATATAAAAGACTCAATTTCTTAATAAACTTGCCATAGCCTCGACGGGATTGTTTTAAGCAGAGGTCGTAAGTACAAGATACAATAAAATTAAATATACTCATAAACTTTTTCCCGAGAACTATATTTATTATGACTCTAAAATTAACTTTGCAATATTCAATATCATTATCTTTAAAAAATTTTCTCCACATGCTCTTATTTATACGGATAGATTAAAGTTAGATCTGGAAATTTTATCTTTCCATATCAAGAACAAAAATTATCTCGCCTTTTGATTTTTGTTTATCGTTGAATGTGTAGCAGCATTTTAAGCTTATTAGCCTTAATCAGTATGAAGTGTCGCGGTACTCCCAAATTACGTTTAAGACCGTAGGTAATAATTAGAATGCGACAGATATATTCATTGCATTAATTATGCTAAAGCACAATAAACTAGAGCGTTTGGGTACATTTGTATATTTGTTGTGGTTACCAAGGCACAAACAAATCCCATAAATGAAATTGTAGATTCGTGAATTGATTTCCTCTACAGGTGTGCCGAGTTTATTTTAGTACCGCCAATGATAGCGAATACTTTGTACGGCCGAAACATAAGAAAATTTAGAACAGATGTACGTTTGGAAATACTCTTATCTATACTATCAATTACAACCATCAATGATACGGTTCTACTTTTTTGAAAATATTAAGCGCTAAGGAATTATATTTCTCCACCGGATTGCGGTTTTGGTCACCATTTACATCTTGATATGTTTTTTTTCTTGTACGTAACTTACAGAAGCTACATACTGTTCGCTCCATACGGAACGTATAATTTTCATTCTTGACTATGTATATGAATGAATGAATGAACAATAATATATTTGCACATTTAAATATTTTCTGTTTACAAAAAGTAAAGTTAACATTTAATAGAATTTTCTCTACCGAATAAATCAACGATTCTTTCCAGAAAACATTATTACAAAATATAATCTTATCAAATATTACTTAAATTGACGCCTTATTATACGATTGCAGGAAAAATTTTGATACAAAAAAAACGGCTCATTTAAAATAACAGAGTGCGTACACTCTTACCGTACCAAAAAAAAATATACTTATAAATATCTTAGCTTATTTATTAATACTAGAACTAGGATTTGTATTACTGTAGAAGGATGTGTTTTATACGCCTAATATCTTTTATACCTGTGTCGTAAAGCTTGATAATCGTAATATAGAATTTACCATTATACGCATCTACCTTCTGATAGAAAACCAGTTAAAATGGTATTAAAAGGATTACCAACAGATATTTCCGTCGAAGAAGTCAAACTAGCGATATCCAAGGTTACAGCTGTTGTTGATGTGACCGCATTTAAAACTAAATATTCAAATGCCCAACCTATTTATTTAATAAAATTTCCGAACGGCACAGATACTCGTAAACTACTCCAACTCAAAGTCATAAAGCACTGCGTAGTCTCATGGGAAAAATACAGACCACGAAACGGAGCAATCCGTTGCTACCGCTGTCAATTATATGGACATGTATCATCCAATTGTAACATGCCAATCCGTTGTGTTAAGTGCGGGCTTAACCATGAGAGCATGGTTTGTACCTCGTTACAAATTAAATGTGCTAATTGCGACCTACCTCATGCTGCCAGTTCCACAGAATGTGAAGCACGTAACCGAGCATTATCTCGACTACATACTACTCGTCAACGTGATTATGTCACGGTAGTAAATAACGTTAGCCCTATTACTAACAACGATACTAATAATTTTATAAGTAATAATAATAATAATATTAATATTAATCGTAATAGTTTAAGTAAATCTAAATCATATGACCTGACAGCAACTCTACTTTTTCTGAATTATTTAATTTATTTAAACAATTGAATCTTCCTAAAATAGTAACTGCTTTCAGTGAAATTAATAAAAAATTATTAAATTCTAAAAATTCTGACCCCCTAACTAAGATTATGTTAATAGTTGAATGTGCTTTACAATATTTCACCCCATAAACTATCATGTCTAACATTACCCTAATAGGTTGGAACGCAAATTCCATAAAACAAAAAATTAACGAATTAATTTACTTCCTTTCGGAAAATAATGTAGGCATCGCTGCCATCTCTGAAACAAAACTAGATCATAAAATTGCAATTAAAATTCCCGATTATTATATATACAGATCCGACAAAAGCAGACGCAGCGGAGGTGTAGCTCTCCTTATCAACAATACCATTAAACACAGTGTTTTACCCACTATTTTGACTAAATCTTTGCAAACTGTTAGTATCCAAATTTATATAAATAAAACTATGCTTAATGTAATATCCGTTTATCGAAACCCCAAAGATTCAATATACTTCGACTATGACTTAGGTTTACTATTTAAAGACCGCATTCCAACACTTGTTATAGGAGATCTAAACAGTCGACACAGATCATGGAATTGTTATAGTCATAATGTAGCTGGTAAAGTTTTATATCGTGCCTCAAACGCATATAACTTTGACATATTATCGTCTATTGACCCAACATACATACCACTTCAAAGTAATCAAAAACCAAGCGTTCTCGACTTAATATTAGTTCAAAATTTCAACAACATTACAACAACTGTTTCTCTGTCCGAGTTATCATCTAATCATAATCCCATATTATCTTATATCACTTGTACGAATAAAGATACACTACCATCACAAAAAATATTCATATACAAAAAGGCTAACTGGGACCTATTCAGAACATTTATTAATAACAATATCAATTTACAACAAAATTTTTTTACTCCCGTGGTCATAGATTCAGCCATTGCCGATTTAACTCTGTTAATCTTGCAGGCAGCTGATCTTAACATTCCCAAAATAACAAATAAGACTCATTGTTCAACCAAAATAATTCCAAACTATATATCTAGAATAATATCTCTTAAAAATTATTACAAACGTAAAACAAGTAAGTATAAGTTTACGCCTCGGTACGAGTCAGAATTACTTATGTGTTGTTAGTTAAATTCACTGCATTTCTGCTCAAAAATTGGAAAAATAATCAATGGAATACTTTCTTATCAAACCTATCGATTGAAAATAATATCTTTGGAAAACGAATAGAAAACTTACAAGACAAACCACCATACTCCCACATTTAATTAACCCTGTCACTAATCAGATGCTCCATAAGTTAAATGATAAATTAGAACTACTCGCTTCTCATTTTTCTACCATCGGTTCACAATACGATAATCTAATTCCTCGTACACATTATTATAAAGTTAACAAAAAAGTCAAAAATTCTTTACTAAATATAAATAATGCTGCTCCGATACCTCTTTCCACGCCTACCGAGGTTAACAAATGTATTAAATCTTTAAAGAATAAAATAACCTGCGGCACTGATGATTTGACTACGATCATGATTAAACATTTACCTCGTAAGGCTATTGTATTCTTAACAAAAATCTTAAATGGCATTCTTATGACTTCTCATTTCCCTTCAGCATGGAAAACTGCTAAAATTATCATCGTACCCAAACCAGGAAAAAATATTTCCGATGTAAATAATATCCGACCCATTAGCTTACTAAGTACTCTTAGCAAAGTTCTCGAAAAAGTAATTTTAATTAGATTACATGATTTTGCAACTAAAAATAATATTCTTATAGACCAGCAGTTTGGTTTTAGGTCTGGTCATTCAACTGTACACCAAGTTGCTAGAATTGCTGACTATATCACTGATAACTTTAATTTAAATAAATATACAGGACTATTATTATTTGATTTGGAAAAAGCTTTTGATTCGGCGTGGCACAATGGAATTATTTATAAATTATTACAATACAATTATCCGTTGATTTTGATAAAATTAATCAAGTCATATTTAAGTAATCGAAAATTTTATGTAACTCACCTCACTCATAATTCCTCTATTAGAATGTACACCTCTGGGGTTCCACAAGGTAGCGTTTTAGGGCCCTACCTCTTTTTAATTCTAATCAATGACCTACCTAAATTTTCAGTAGTTAATACTGCACTTTACGCGGATGATCTAGCACTTTATTGTTCTTCTTATAGACCCGAGTCCATTAGTAATCATCTACAAAAAGCTGCGTCCTCAATTTTTAAGTATTATAAACGCTGGAGACTAAAAATTAACACTGATAAAACAGAAGCCATAATATTTACCAAGAGACATGGCTCACTACCTGCCGAAATCATTATCAATGGTAACACAATTCCTTGGAAGGAAGAAGTACGTTATCTAGGAGTCATTATGGATCGCCGTTTAACGTTTAGTAACCATATTAATTACATAATTGACAAAACTCATAAAGCTATTCGTATGCTTTCTTCCATACCATACCGTCGGTCACACCTTACTACCCTAAACAAAAAACTGATATATACATCCATTATTCGTCCAAGATTAACTTATGCCTGTCCTGTTTGGTTTTCAGTTTCAAATAGTACTATCAAAAAATTACAGTTGGTTCAAAATATCTGCTGCAGAATTTCCTTAAACGCCACTAGATACCACAGAATTAAAGACATGCATTATAGATTGCACCTCCCTTACATTTCGAATTATATCCGTAATATTTCGGCAAAATTTTATGCAAACTGTCAGGCGCATACTAACAAACTGATCACAGTGGTAGGAGACTACGACATGGCGCTGCTCCGCATGCGCTATACTCGTTATAAACATCATCGTATTAAAGATAGATTACTCTTAAGATAATTTTAATCTATAATCAAATACTTTTCTACTAACTATTACTTACTTAATACTTTATTTTTTCTAGTTTTAATCTTTTATCTTTTCTTTTGTGCAGGTTTTTTCCACTTTTCCTGTGTTATTAACTTTTAGCTATTTATTATTATAGATTAAGTAACTATTTATTATTTGTAATGCGGTCGAGGTTGTTATATATGTACTCCACTGTATAAATTTTTTATATTATGTAAAATCAAATGAAAAATATATATTTCATTTCATTTCATTTGGAATGTCGGAATATCTACAATCGGCAAAAAAATTTTAGTTTTATTCTTAATAATTTCCTGTACGTAAGGGAATTTTAACGCATCATGGGGAGTTGAAGTAAATCGCGAGGTTAATTCAAAATTACTCGAAGGCAATCGTTTTGGACTCTTTGCACGAGGTTTATAATTGCCAGTATAAGACGATATTTGACAGGCATAGAGTAGCTTTGGTAAAATTACCTTTTTGTATGATAAAAATTTGTCTCGCGTTGATAGCGCAGATCTTTTATTAAATATAGGAAATAGACAACCCATTTTCCGTATTGTTCTACTTACACAATCGTTAATATGTTTTGTAAATGCGAGTCTTCTGTCCACGATGACGCCCAAATGCTATGTTCCTTCCAGTCAAGTTCAACGTTTTTTATTTTAACGAAATGATTTAACGAAGGCCTGCATCTGGTAAAAATTATTGACTCTGTTTTTTCATCGTTAACTTTTATTTTCCATTTATGGCACAATTTAAATATGACGTCAATTGCTTTAGTTAATATATTACTTATAGTATCTATTCTATAAGAAGGGTGTCATCAGCATATAGAGATTTATATCTACTCCTGGTATATATATATATATATATATATATATATATATATATATATATATATAAGGAGAGAATGTTTGATTGTTGATGGTTAAACTCTGTCAGCGTCCCAAGTAAAATAATAGCATCATTACGAATAAATATCTTCGCTCGAGTCATCTGTGGATTTAATTAAAAATAATTTTTCACGTAGCTGACAAAAGGCAGACTCAAATACTAATGGGAATCCTATTTTAATATATTTTCAATACAAATCAGTTCTACAATACACGATGTAACTACATTTCATTAACTTTTAAAAAAACAGGAAACTTTATATTAGCATCGTCTACAACAACGAATATAGCTTATTACGTGTATTGAACAAGAACAAATTACAGATGTAAATAGAAAACGAAAAATGAAGTTCTTGAAAACTTACTTTAAATATTTCATCATCGACGTACCGCGTATAATAGGAGTTCGAACGGAATTCGTGCAAATTGACCTTTTAGTTCGTCAACAAAATTTTGATAGAAATTTTTTATGTAATTTTCTGTTTCGATAACACTATTCAATAGAATCTAGGAAACTCTGTATATTTACAATACACAGTGACATATATTGCGAATGGCGATAAAAATTTAAACTCGTTCGATTGAAAATCTTTCTAATAGTTATTTTAAATTTTTAAATCAATTTTTCCATGTACCTCACTATGCGCAAACGTCATGATAGGCACAAGTATTGTGTAATGTGTAAATATCTTGGAATAAGTTCTTCATTAATAGCTGGAAATTAAGACTAAATCTATTTAAAGTAAAAATCGCTTTGTTCCATCTAAATACTCATGTGGCGGATATTGTAATTACTATAAGATCACTTATTTATAACAGACATCTGAGAAAATAAAAGCTCGTATTAATTTGATAGGTTGTTGATACACCGTAAGGATCTGCAGCAAAGGTTTTATTAGAAATAATAAATTAGTCTACTCTACCTACAAATAATAAAGTAATCTCTCTGTTACTGGAACTTTTCAACCAATTTTGGCTCACTGGTACTTTCCCAGATTCATGGCGCATAACAGAAGTGATTCCAATTTTAAAATCAACTAAAAACCCAACTCAGCTGGAGAGCTATAGACCCATTTCCTTAACCTCTGTCCTCTGTAAGGTGTTGGAAAAAATTATAAATACCCGATTACAATGAGTTCTACACAAGCAAAAACATATCAAAATATCAATGTGGATTCCAAGCCTTGCGATCGACAACAGACTTCAATACCACCTTCAAAATACAATCATTGAAGCATTCTCAAGAAAGCAGCATGTATTAGCCATATTCTATGATTTCAACAAGGCATTTGACACAATCAATCATCAAAAAATTCTCCAGCAACTACTGAAATGGAGCATACGTGGACGCATGACAGTTTTTATAAAAAATTTCCTAGAACATCGCAGGTTATTTGTTAGACTAGGAGACACCGTGTCTAGCCTTCATGACATCATCAACGGTGTGCCGCAAGGCTCGGTTCTAAGCCCAACACTGTTTAACATCGCAATAAACTCTATTGTTGAAGAAATACCTCCTTTAGTATTCAAGTCCCTATTTGCTGACGACTTGACAATATTTGTCCGATGTAACGACCTCAGAACAGGCGAAACAGTTCTTCAAGAAGTCACTAATAAGCTCAATAACTGGTCAAAAGAAAATGGATTATCCTTTTCACCCGCAAAAACCAAAGTAATGCACTTCTGCCGTATTCGCCATTGCGCTCATCAATTTAATATTATTTCGGATAACAGAATACTAAATTCTACATCATACATCAAATATTTAGGTCTGATATTTGACGAAAAATTAAATTGGAGAATGCACATCAACCACTTGAAAACCGAATGTTCACGACGATTAAACCTTCTCAGGAAGCTATTTCACACAACATACGGCGCAGATAAAACATCACTTTTGAGAATATATCGCTCCCTAATAAAATCTAAATGCGATTATGGTTTCCCGGCTTATTCATCAGCTAAGCAATCAGTGTTAACATTATTGAATCCAATTCACCACTCAGCTCTAAGGTTAGTTTTAGGCGCTATTCGGTCGACACCCATAAACAATCTGTTTTATGAAGCACAAGAATATCCTCCAGACCTACACCAAGCCTATTTACTCCTAAAATTCCACACTCATATTCATACAACTCCTAACCTCCCCATGCCCATAACTTCTCTACCTTCTGTTCTTACTCGATCATACTTAAAATCCACGCTCCAGTATAAAGTCAAATCCATCCTACACAATAAACTATGCACCTCATTACCTAACTTCTACAACAACATCCTTTTCCCAATATCGCCGGTCTCGTCCCATCCTTTATCCTTCGATACCTCTCTCCTGGAACTATGTTGTCCTACTTCTCAAAGTCGTCTACATTCCTCCTTTGAAAATTTAATAAAGCGTTTCAATCATTACAACATCCTATACACGGACGGTGCCAAAAGAGACAACCACTGCGGTTGCGCAGTTGTATATTCAAACAATGTCATTCGATTTCCGCTTCCACAAAACTTCAACGTTCCTTCTACAGAGCTGTACGCAATTTCAATTGCCGTCAATGTGGTTATTGAAGAACTAAAAAACAATGCTGTTATCTGCACCGATTCCTTGAGCTCCATTAAAAGTCTCCAAAACAGATCACACCACCAACATCCTTTGGCCAAATCCATCTTAGCCAACGCATCAGAGTTTACCGGAAAAATTATTCTCCTCTGGATTCCAGGGCATAACGGGATCAAACGACAGTGCAGATGCAGCCGCAAAAGAAGCGTATCTCCCGCTATACCAATTCCAACGAAGGACTTCCTTCACACCATACGATCTAAATTATCCGATAGAGCAAACGAAGGATTTTCAAACCTGCAGCAATACAACGTCAACTGGATAAAGTCAACTACATGTCAAAACTCAAACAAGAGAAACGAAGTAGTCCTGTGCCGTGTACGCTCAGGCCACACACTGCTTACTCATAAGCACTTATTTACTTATAGTGACCAACCGAAATGTACCGCATGCAATATTCCTTTAACTATTCCTCACTTGCTAAATTACCTGTCCGTTATATTCCTCTGAACGTACAATCGCAAACCTCCCAAACTCTGTCCCAAATATTTTACACTCCTACATCCGAATCTAGACTCCTTGCCTTCCTTCATTTATCCAGAATCTACCCGTTAATATAAATTCCTCCCGTGTCTCTGGCCTTAGTAGCAGTATACGGCACGGTTATCAACGAAAAAAGAAGAAGAAGAAGAATAAATGAAAAAATTGAAAGTAAGCTAGGAATTGATTTACATCAAAAGTTCTTAATTACAATATTTTTATTTTAATTTATAATAATGAATTTAAATTTAGTCTCTACTCATATAGTACCGTGTTATTTTCATCGTTTTGATTTACATTTTGTACTTCAAATGTTTCCAGATTACTGCCTTTATTGACGTATATGCAAATGTACTTCGTGGATTTCACAGAACTATAAAGTTCGACATTTATACGAGGCTTGCTTGTTTTTTTAAAGCAGTGGTGAGCACAACTGATTATCATTTCAACTTCATCCGTAGTATTTCACATTCTCATTGTGATTGTACGCCCACCATTTTCAAAATTTCTGCCCTGATACAATGGATAGCCGTCAATATCGGTAATTTTTACATTTCCAATCCTCCATTCACGCTGATGTCGTGTTAAAGGCACCGCGCGGTGACCGTGGATTATTTAAACAATATAAAATAATTTTCAATCAATTGATGAATCCTGAATTCCTACAGAAATTATAATTTTATCTTTAAGCCAAATTGAGCGTGAGGCAAACCACACTTTTGCCATTCATACACCCAGTAACGTATTTTGTCCGAAATTCATTATTTAACAGTGAAGTTCGTCGACGATTTTAATTTTAAAATTATGTACATTTAATCCGTTACAAGTTCGCAATGTTTAATAAAAATTATACGAAGAATTTCGCTTATAATAGTAGTCTCACATAAAAAATACTAAATATTACACCGCATAATGAGAATAAAATATTACAAAAAACACTAAATATGTGTCGTGCGAAGTACATGGAAAAATATTTGAAATTAAAACGCAGCGCCATCTATTGAAAACTTATTGAATTTAAAAGCGAATTGGACAATCGTTAAATTCTCAATAGAAAAAAAAATTGTCTATCACTAATACACATAAAAACTATCCTATCTTTTAAGTTGAACCGAACGATACAAATCTTCAAAATTTTACTGAAATCGGTTTTGGTAGTTTCGGAAATTAGCGAATATTAACATCGAGATTTTTATATATAAAGATTATATATATATATATATATATATATATATATATATATATATATATATATATATATATCATGCTGTAAATACTGAAGAAAATACAGATCTTAAAAAATAAATACTATACAAATTCAGCCAAAACAAAGTTGTAAAATTTGAAGACATACTAGAAAATACATAAATTTTGATCCACCTAAATGCAGTAAAATGATCGTGTGGCCACGTTGGTGCTATTACATAATTAGCAAGGAGGAATGAACAACCGGTGAAAATACCGTAAAAGAAGATCATAAAAAAGTCATTCGAGAAATTTCATTATACCAGCTTTATTCTGTTTGAAATGGGTTTAGTTAACCTCTGTTGTCATAAAATTTCACGACTTTATACATATTGTATATATATATATAAACCATAATATAGTTTAATAGTAAGAAATATCAGGACATATGGCGATTACTACAAACATACTTCAAGTTTATTATACTTCGTTAGGAATTTGACGAAGTATTTTCAAACTTACCGCAAATACCACCAACATACGGCATTATGAAGTAATAGATTTATAATAATATATAACGTTTTTTAAAAAAAATATCAATTTAGCGTGTTCAAAGATCATGTGTATGTGTGTGTGTATGTTTATACAAATCATCACGTTGATCGATTACCCCAGAGGGGGTGTCGTCGTTATGATATAACGACAGAAATGATTTAAGTTAATAGCGATACATTCCATCGCGCTATGTGTACTAAACGGTATTGCACATCCAGATATAAGAAGGAAAGTTACTGCAGATATAGAGAGAACGAAGCAGGTTCAGTACTGCGGCAACTCCACAATTGAAATCCAGGAAAAGCTTTCTCAATTCGAGCAATAGTATACCGTTAAACACTAGAGCAGGGCAAGAACAAGTTCGAAGATGGCGAAGCCTGGTGAATATAAAAGATTTAGCGGTAAAAGAAAAACCAGAGCAAGGCTTCAATGAAAGAAATATGTAGAACCTTGAACCAAATTGGATCGGGGTGCGCCCGGACAAAGCAGAATTTAGTTAAATAGTGCCTGGCCGAGGATGAACGATGTGAGTACGGCGAAATACAGACCATGGTACATCTATTTGAATGCGGATTCCCCGGCGTTAGATGTAAAATGAAGAACGTCATTGACGCGAACGAGGGTGCCCTTAAACTGGCGGTGGTCCGACAGGATTTAATATTAATATAAATTAATTTAATATAGTTTCAATTTAATCTAACTCGCGTTTTAATTGGATCGGACAGGAATGGTGCGTGTGTATATATAGTAAAATAAATCATCTTCAAAAATTTGAAACAGTCGCATGTAAAAAGATGATGATTTCATGTTACGTCAAGAACATCATTAGTTACAACGACCACATTATCCTCGGTGGACAATTAAGACTGGAAACATGGAAAAAAACGATTAAAAATGGAAGCGATGTAAAAAATGGAAACTGGATAGCATAATGATACTTTAATTACTGACGAACTGACACACTCTCCGTCTTAGTGTTCGCTTGTACTTAACATTGAATTATATCAACGTTATCTGGATGAATTTTTTTTTATTTTTAAAGAAACTTTCGACAACATTTTTTAAATTGCACGTTTGTATTTTATTTTTAACTATTTTATCCGAAACAAACAAACAATCGATGAAATAACTACTTTATATTTAAAAAAATAATATCAAAATATTTTTATACCGTATCGCGATATATTTCATAAACGCTGTCTAGTAGCAGTTTCATTGGCTACGTAACATCGTCAGAATTGAATGATGATAAACGATTGAAACTAACGACATGTAAAACCGAACCATTGGTAAACGAAAAAGCACCACTCTATTAACCACCATGCAATTATTTCTGGAATATCATTGACCTGATTGTTTACGGAAACGTGTGAGATTAGTTTTCGTTATGTATAAGATTGTTAGGAAAATTAAAAGAAAATCAATTATTTTTATTTTCATAACACAATACGTTCAATTCCTAATAGTATTTCATATTATATATATATATGTATATATATATATATATATATATATATATATATATATATAAAATATATACTTTATTGTTTATATACCGCGATACAAAAGTCTAGTCGTAGCAATACACTTAAAATTATTTAACTATAAACGGTTAAATAGCTTAACGTTATTTGAATTTAATCCTATGCAATTATTAATTACATATAAATTATTTACTACCGAACACGATAATTTACTTAGTTTGCAATAATATTTTACGTTAGTTTATTTATTAATAAACATATTGAACTCTCAAGGTCAAAGCAGACTTGAAAATACTTAAGTCAGTAGGCAAGATCCCTTTAATAAGTGGTAAAGTCACGGTTGAAACAGTTCACTAAACAGCTGCTTCCTTTGCTTACCTAAAATTTTATTAAACATAATTGAATTTAATTTGTGAACATAAGTACTCGAACTATAATTAAACAAAGATTCAACTGCTTACACGAACTTTATATTTAATTCCGCCAATGTTAGGTTGAATTTTGAGGAACATATTTCTCATTAACTTTATTCGGAAGATATTTAGCATGTTGATTAAACTTTAACTTACTATTATCTAGGATTTATTCCCAGTAGGAATGGACTGACTATAAATATATATTTAATTAATTTAAATAAATTTCAAATACTTATGTGTTATATATATGTATATATATAAAAATATATACACGTACATAATTTATGTAAATATGATAATTCCAATAAGAGAATTAGAATAAAATTATTTGCCTAATTAACGAATAGACGGTTATGTAAGACACGCATATTAGAATCTTTATTGCCTCTAAATTAAATTGTTGGTTTGTTTTTTCAAAGTCTTCTGGAATCTTCCGCAATCATATATATATATATATATATATATATATATATATATATATATATATACTATTTAATAGGAGACGTTTATTTACTTATTAATTTTCAATCTTTTGTCCGGAGCAACCACCAGCTTCTTTTTTTTTTCATCACTAGGACTAGGACTGACTATCTCAATGATCAACTAACTCTAATCTTTTTTTTTTTTCACAGATGCCTGAGAAATTTTGCGCCGGCGCTTAATCCTATTATCGTCATTTTTTCAGTAACGTACCGTTATTCTAATATTACTACTGCCACGACTTGGATAAGGTTTTGCACACTGTGTCTATTCGATCTTCCACGTAATTACTTGTTTACACACACACACACTCATATTCCTTATATATTACATACTCTGGTATCAGCTCTGGCCCTGTGCAATTCAGTCGCAGAATATGACTGCCCAGTGTGGTATAATCAGCATATACCAAGTATGTCGATGTCGCCCTAAAGTAACGTTGTCGGATTATCACGGGCAGCTTAAAACCTACACCGGTACATAAAGTCAGAGTTCTCTCGGGCATTGCCCCACCCGAAATTTGACATCAAGTAGCAGCTAGTGCAAGGAAACGTGCACAACAAGCAGATAGTCGTCATTTGCTATTTGGATACATCCAGCAGCGGCGAAGATTGAAATCGCGGAGAAGTTTCAAATCCACTTGGCGCCAAGCCTGAGGAGGTACGCTTAACGGCTTGGAAAGAAGAACACAATAAAATTATACAAATCCGCTGAATTGAACCAACAGAAAACCTTCCAATAGGTGCAGATCGGGATCACCAAAAGTGTAAATCTCTTAATAGATTAAGGACTATGGTTGGGCGTACAAGGAACAATATGAAGAAATGGAACATTAGTAATAACTCTACATGTGACTGCGGTGAATCACAAACAGTGGAACACCTCTTCCAATGTAAAGCTTGTTCGCACAACTGTACAATTGGATGGAAAAATAATGAACTTTTTAGACTTCTGGGATGATGTACTATAATCAATTTTTCCGATACGACGAAGAAGACATACTCTTAAATAAAGCACTCTCGAACGTTTTATGAATAAAATTGAACTGAAGTAATATTAAAATCGAACGCAAATTATCATGTAGAAATTTGTAATTAGTTTTAATATATATATATATATATATATATATATATATATATATATATATATATATATATATATATATATATATATATATATATATATAATATAGTTTGCAATAAAGTTTAGCTTGTTGAATGTAGTGATTTTTTATACTTGATTACAAAAAACAGTTAAAATCACTAAACTTTATTTATTAAGCAAAGCTTTTCGGCAACTAAGCCATTATCAAGCTATGTATAAATAAAATTAAATATATAAAAACATAAAATATTAATTTAAATCTAAGTTCACAGTTTTTATATAATAAATGAATTATAAATATTACAATATTTACAAATAAGTATATATATGCACCGCTATTAAATAATACTTTTAATATTAAGTTTTGATTATAATTATGCTTTTTTTAAAAGAATATCGTTAATTTTATGATTAATACTACAGGGACAATTTAATTCGTTGGTTTGAACTTTTATTCGGATAGGAGTTTTTTTTTACCATGATGATGCTGTAATGCTGTAGCCGGTGAAACTAGTAGACTATGTTTATTAAACGAGCCAGCTCAAAGATAATTTCACTCGTTGAATTGAAATTTTATTCGGATAGGAAGGAAAGTTCGGGTTTTTTTGTTTTAACTGTTTAGTACTGATGATGCTGTAGCCGGTGAAACGCAAGCGCTACTACAGAAATAATTTTTAAATTATACGCCGGAAACGCTAACGCTTTTTGAACAAAACTTCAATTTCTTTTAACCTTTTTTTTGTCTGTTTATTAATTTTCGCTAGAGCCGGAAATAACTGGAAGCCGGGCTAGAAAATTAATAAATAATAAATAATAGCCGGACAAAGTAAAAGCGAAATCGTCGGAGGAAGATTTTTCAACGACGATAGAGTATAGTAGCGAAAAAATTGAATCGTACCGTACTGTCAGAAATACTTTTCCACGACCGGTTATATTAGTTGAGCGTCCTCGAATCTGCAATCTGCAAAAGTATTTTCGGAGTACGAAAGAAGTAGAAAAGAGAAAAAAAAAAGGTAAAGTTTGGACAGTAAATACTCGGCCAAAAACACGGGGGTCGCCGTATGAGAGAAATGGAGTGTTTTTGAAGAATGACCCGCATTGTGGTAGCTGACAGTTTACACACAATAGAGTCATCAAACTTCGAACACTACTAGGTAAGACATAGTTGAAACATCAAAACGATTTCGGTAGATACATTTTTCTTTATAAGGTACGTCGCAGGGGAAATATACACAGAATTGGGAGCACGGATGACGTGTGTAATGGCCGTAATAACGGTAGTATACCGGGAAAAACAGGAACAATATTATATATAGATATATATGTATGTATTAATATATATTAATATATATGTATGTATTAAATGATACGTGTATTAAAGTTATCGTCGTTGTAGTAGCGATATTAACGAAATAGTATCGCGTTAGAGCAGCAGCAACGGGAGTAATTTCGTACGAGAGCTTTCGGGAATAAAGCTTTTAACGCGCGCTCACGCACACACACACGCTCTTGAAATGTATCGAAACGCGAATAAATATATGCATGTGTGTGTAAGTTGTAGTAAAGCTTTTTCTCTACCGACTGGAAATTATTTTCGCGATGTTTAACCTTTTCTTTCTGTACGCCGTAATAAAAGTTACATCAGAAGAAATTCCTAGTGAACTTTAGCGCAACGATAAATCAACGAGAGATTTCGATGACCGAAGATCGTGCGAGTAATGACGATTACTTAATTCCGTTTTCATTACTTTCCAAATCTGCCAGGTTGCTAACATTATAAATCAACTAATGTTAATGTGCCGTGAAAATCCCGAAATCTTTGATTTCATACGATCTCTGCTATCACATAAAGATTATCTAGACATATTTTCATGTTTTCTAAGTATATATTCAAGTACTTGATTTTCTCAGGAGTTACAACTAATCGATTACCCGTCTACCCCTTCGATACTCGATCCTTGCGTCAGATTTTGGAAAATATCAGTGAATCTACGTCTATTTGCTATTAAGCATAACTAAAAATCTTGCTCGAAACGTCCAAGTCTTATGTATATGAAAAATAAATATGGTCCTAGTACGCTGCTCTCTTTCACACCGGAACTTGAAACCACATACACTTTTAAATTGTTGATATCCGAACAATATATATATATATATAAATTGTCAAGCATCAACTCCCCAGAGGGCATATGCGCAGTGATGTTTTTAGGCTGACTGGTACAAGCATCAATTGGAGATTAAAAGAGCATCGAGCGAACTGTAAACATAAGAGAAAATATACGTCTGCAGTGGCTTCGTATCGGTGTCCCGGTAATCAAGAAATACGATTTACTAATTTTCTAATCTTGTCTAAAATTGATATAAATATAGCTCCGGAATTTGGTTACCGAGTCAAGAACCGTCTAAAAATAGAAACAACTGCTAGTTTAATAAATAATCTCCGGCAGAATAACGATGACAAAAATATCGATGAACGGATGTGTGTACAAAGCAAAATCTGGACAACATTAAGTATTGAGTTCTTCTAAGCGTAATTGTTTATTAAGCGTTACGTAACAAAAAAATTGGCACGATTTACACCGACAAAAAATTGTAAATGTAAATATAATAATATACGTATTCAATTTTTTTTAATTTAAGAAAAAAAATCAGTGTACAGCAGTGATTCCATCTGAAAAGGCCTGCACTCATTGTATAAGTTGAGGCGATTACTTCCCGCAGACCTTTATCTCTTGTTAGAATCCTATATTAGTTAAAGATATTTTCACTATGATCACGCGTTCTCTGAATTCGTCTCTGCGGGTGTGCCTCAAGGCTCAGTACTTGGATCCGCGTTGCATTCAATTTACACAACCGATTTTTCTGTGACTAATAATGTTCAAGTAGAAACATTTACCGATGACACGATACTTCTTTCTTCCGATATCCATCCAAATATAGTGAGTAGTAATCTTCAGAACAGCACTCACTACAGTTGAAAGGTTTAACAAATGGAACATAAAAATCAATGAGAACAAATCCGTAAATATACAGTTTACTAATAGGAAAGCTGTATCTCTTCCTGTTGGAATCAATTAAGTACTATTATTCTTATTTGCACGTTTACATCCGCATACCTTTTCTTACGAACTTTTGAACAGAAGTTTGTCTATCAATTTTACGTATATTAAAGTCACTAGGAAATTCTTTCTTCAATTTAAAATTCTTTTTACCGATTAACAATCACTAATCTGATTTCGAATAATAAGATTTTTTCACCATTAATGGCTTTCGTATTTTCAACGATTAAATTAGTTATTTTAGCTGAAAGCTAATGAAACTTTTTATCTGTCGACGCCGGTGCTAATATATATATATATGTAGTCCGGAGCTAATTATTTAAAATTATTATCGAAAATTTGCTTATTGAAATAAAATTAATATAACGTTAGACGTACCACTCACTACAGCGTGACTACTGAAACCGACTCTTGCCAATAACTAATTTTACAAAGTCCTCGTTTTGTTCTTTCACAAAAATTCGTTCTAAACAAGATTTCAACCACATGACGAGAAAATATGGCCTCGTTATTCGTCGTCTAATAAAGTATCCACGTTTCATCCTGTAAATTTAATCCTTTAGTATACCGGACTAGTTCGATTTAAGGCGAATCGTTTTTAGACGATCTTTTCTAGATCCCTCCGTTAGCGTAAGGGAAGCGAGATCTTTAAATAGAGCTGCTCGATCGTAATAACTGCTGCGAACGCGTCCATAGCTTTATATTCGGAACGAAAACGACCAAAGAATTCTAGCGACTCCAAAACTGTCTTCACTGCCATCCTTCATCGCTACAGGACATTAAAACAAGAATAATAGGAAGGAAAATAAAAATTGAAATAGGACGCGAAAAAGGGAATACAGGAATACGCAGAGGTGAGAGAAGCAGAAGCACAAAATCATGCAACTGTATTTCAACAACCCCGTTAGTTTTTATCCAGTGACAACTCAGAAATGTAATGATTTAAGTAAATTCATACTCGTTCGTTGTGCTCTGCCGGTTGGAACTATGACGGGGTAGTTTTGTAATATATTCCTGTCTGAAAGCTGACGGAGTATTATAAACACGGTGCAATGTGTTTAATGTACAAATTTCACCGACGATCGAATGAAATTTAAAAATTTATCAACATCAACTAGTAAAGCGTAACCTATCATTTGCAAGACTATCCTTTCCTCTTCCGCTACATCATCACTATCATCTTCCGATGCAACACTAACGGCACTTTCTATTTTTAGATTATTATTTGATCCTTTGTTTTAAGCATCTTTTTCTTTCCTTTAATTCCATCGTCTAGTTGGATTAAGGGCTTCATTACGAGGGAAACAACTTTAAAAGCTTTTAAGCCAATTTCGAACAAAGCGATCATTCAGAATACTAAATTATTACATAAATATATATGTATATCAAATTTGGTAGCAAAGAGAGAGAGAGAAAAAAAGAAAGTTTTACAAAGTTCGCCTTTAATGTTGTAACAACTGAGACTCATCGAAGTAGAAAGTGTTTTCGTCTGTTGGCGAATAACAAAAGAAAAGAAACGACTCGTTATTTGAAAGTAGAAAAAAAATAACCCAGAAAAAAAGGAAACACAGGAGTGGTGGTGAAATAATGGGTGAACAACAACAAATGACAGCAGCCGGAAAGAAAATGATGAATTAAGAAGAACAACCGAATACAAAAAGAAAGTCGAAATTTATAGGATGACAACGATAAACAGGAAAAAACAAAGTGGATAACATTAAGTCGATTTGATGAGACAATTGCCCTACCAGGAAAGAGGCCCTACGGATGTCGAAGATAACTAAGTTTCCCTGAGGGGCCACTTCTTTCCTTATTTGTCTACTTTCGAATTCGGCATTCGTATAAAATACACACACATATATATATATATATATATATATATATATATATATATATACGCACATACATGTATGCGTATATATTTGTGCAAATCGGACTCACAATATATGTATACGAACTAATTGTATTAAGAAATTTGTCGTTACTACCAATTGCAAGAAAATGACACTAATATACCTTATATATATATATATATAATGTATACTTGTACAGTTTTTATGTACGACAAGAACACAGTAGAAACTAAATGAACGATGGCGTCTAAGTGACTTATCAGCCGTTTCATACTCTTTTGTAAAAGTGACAATAAAAATTATTGAATGTTTTCGATGTTTTAATTCAAAAATAAGTACGTCGCTCTACGGGGGGCGCATTTAGAAACTTATTATTCAAACGTGATAGTTTCGTACGTAGGGAAAAAATTGTGAAATTAGTAATACGAGTAATTGAATTCATTTAGTAGAATAATTTAAATACGACACGCGCGTATAAATGAAGAAGGTTAAAATTTTCAAATTAATAAATCATATTAAGGACGATAATTTATCTGGAAAAAATGTAGACCGAAAAACGGTAATAACCATTAACAATTATATTCGATTTGTGTTAACAAAGGACAGTTATCCTATTTTCACTTATATAACGTGGGAATGAATCGAAACTAATAAAGGGAATATTTAGTTTTCTAACGATCCACGTTTCTAGCTGGTAAGTAAGTCTGTTCGCATGCTATTTGGACAGTTTGGTTTGTAGACATTTCTAGTTCATGATAATTGGGAATTGTATGATATCTTAAGAGTACGTTTCGTATTTTCATCTAGTCGGTTATTTCGCATTCTGTACAATTTAGTGTAGCGGATTCTTTGCCATTCCATTATAAGCATTTTTTGCTTCATCAAATCCGCCATTTTTCTTCATAAATCTACTTTTTCAAAATAACGATAGAATTACCTTTATCCGTTTTCAGTATAATCACATTATTCTTCAAATTTCTTTAAAACCCAACGTTTCCTGTATGCCACATTCAGTTTAGGCGGTACTTGCTTACAAAATATCACGGAACATTCTTGCCCAGCTGCCTCTACTGTTTAGTCATCAATGCGTTTAATGTCTATTTCGATGTTGCTGACAATTTCACCCGTCAGTATATACACTTGTAAAATTTAACCCTTTATCTAGTAAGCTTTCAAGTCTACCGATAGTTCTACTGACGCAAAATTTATGAAACTGATAGTTCAAGCGCCTTAGTAGCAATACTTTTCATCTGCTTGTTTGAATTATTTCAACTTGAACGTTTTTCTTGCACACGCTTATTCTGAGTCTAAGTGATACTGTTCGCACATTTACAGTGTTCATCACTGATTACCCTTGTAGTTACTTTGCGCAATTTGTATTCAGGCTCAAATTGAAGTCGTTTAATTTCTGATACCGGCAACTTCCTACTGAAGCTTTGGAACAGCTTATAATTACTCTAATTCCGAACTAATTTATAAATATTCTCCCTGTACAGATTTTTTGTTATAAAAGAAATGAAACTTTCGCGTTTGTTATCATCCACTCGTCGCATTTTTACAGTGAAAACCACGTCACAATTTAGCGATGTTTCGAAGATGCATTTTCAAACCCATTTAAACTAACCGTTTTTGCATTTTTTCCTCAAGATTTTCGTCATTATTATGTCCTCCATTGTTCATTATTTTTAGATTTTCACCGCTGTTCTTTCCAAATTGTTTACTTGAAAATAAACGTTTTTTATTTCGCATCTGGGATTCGCGTTACTGACCTACACCCGGTTAAATGTGATGAACCAGAATTTATTTAACCTGTAATCATCTTCTCTCTATTTATATTTGGACGAATATAAATTTCTCGACCAAAATGAAATGAGAAAATAGTAGAAACAACGATAGAAACGATTAGTTTAAACGGGTTTAATAATGGAGATTGCAAATATCTCCGAAGCGTCACAAGTGATGAATTTTAACATAGTTTTCACAACAACAAAAATCGACGAGCGTATAAAATTTATAATAAAAATCGGAAATATATCGAATACAATATATATGTGTTTATAAAATATCGCAGAATATAAACCTATATCAATTTAAATAAATCACTGCGGAGACGTGTATATTTTCTAATTCTGCATATATATTTCATACCGACTTTAATATCGGCTGTATTGTTAACGTGTAAAATTAATAAGTCGGAAATATATATTCAATATCGGAATGCATAAATTAAAAAAATTAATCAACTGCAATGTGTATATCATTCTGTTTAATAGCTGCCCTCGAACAGAGACACCCTTTTCAGCCGCTCCTAACACGATGTAGAGACGCTGATTAAAGATAGTACTCGTGGCGTCGGATAATTTACAAGTTGAATATAACATATCGTTTGGCTAATATACTTCACGTAGTGAAATATTTTAGATGTCGAGTTTGCAGTTAACGAGAATTGGAAACATTTGTAATATAAGGCAAGATTCCATGGACCATATCTAAAGGACATCCTCCACAGCGTCGGACAGATGTGATAAGAAATAAAGCTGGATTAACTATGGTATACAACTAGTTAAAAATCATGGAAATATATCCGCGAACGGATTGAGAACCTCAGATTCGAGTAAACGCCTTGTATGTGAAATATATGTTTTCCGTTTGTTTACGATTCGTGGTTGGTGCCGAGATCGTGCAGTTGATTTAACGAAAGGAAAAACGTTAAAGGTGTAATGTGAAAAGAAAAAGTCCCGACGCACTTCCTCGCGGAACACCCCTAAAACACGTTTCAATTGAAGAGACGTCAGATTGATAATTTCACCGAGGTAGAAAATATTTCGGTAAATAATCGCCGGGTAAATGGTCCCGGTTTTTGCATTCAGGAGTTAACACTATCGACTAATTTATCGCTCGCAATTTCATTCTACAGTAATCGAAATGATAAACTTGCGATGTTCAGCGTAACATCGTCATTTTTTTTTACTTTCTAAATATCATTAACACTAAGACATTCACTAACATTTTCTCGATCACAATATTTTACCTGGTTTCAGCTTTTGCTTCACATTATAATAAAACACTATATTTGGTTTGAAAATGAAGATGGCAAATATCGCTACCAGCGAAAAATTCTGACATGGTACGAATAAACAGAAAACCGGTTTTTCAAATGTCCCAGTTTTCTAATTATCATTTGTGCACGTTTCAAGACGTTAATTACATGCAAGTTAAGGTACGTCGCTGCCTTCCCCGTGATAATTAACAATTAAGTCACGACAAGAAATTTGATAAACTTCGAGTTAGGATCGAACTCTGGACTGTCGGTTTGATAGTCGAGCGCTCTAGAAATTATACCACTGTACAGTTTTTTTTTTTTTTTGTTTTTTTTTTTTGTTTTAATATTATGTAAATCTCCAGATGCCGTTTGTAACTACCAGGGTTATTACAGCATAAGGAGACGTGTGTCTAGTTTATATGTATGCTAGGAGTCCGCTTTCTCTTACAAAAGCCAGAATGCTAACTATTGATTGAGGGTTGTTTGAAAGTATTTTGTGTATTGGGCCCTGTATTTTGTGTTTTAACCTGTGTGGTGTGAGTGTTTAGTTATAGATTAAGTGTGTGACTGTTGGTTCTGTTAAATGTCCGCATAAGGAGCAGTTTGTTGGTGGAGGGCTTTTGGTATAAAGGTAATTGTGTGATATGGATGTATGACCCGCTCGTAGACGGTTTAGGGTACCATATTCTTTTCTACTTGTGCCATCTGGAGACCACCAAGGTTCTATAGTTGATTTTATGCTCTTAAGGAAGGTTGTTTGTGAGGTCCAGTCGGTCGTCCATTCCTGCTTGCTGTTGTTCATGAGTATGTGTGCTAATGTTGATGGAGGTGGTGAGTATTCTGGTGCTGGTGAAAGTACCATAGACCGAGCTTCAAGGTCTACTTTATCACTACCGTGCATCCCAATGTGACTTGGGATCCACAGAAAGCGGATTTCCCATCCTTCCTTATGTAGTGTGTTTAGATTGTGTTGAATTTCTAATATTAAGGTATTTTTATTGTCTTGCCGGCATATTAGTTGTAGAGAGGAGAGGGAGTCTGTTATGACCAATGTTTTGCGATGTAGAAGTACGGCTGATCTGATGTACTCGATGCAGTACATAATTCCATACAACTCTGCATCCAGAGAAGTGCAGCCATCGCTTAGTCGGATAGAGTGTAGTATATTATCAATTTGGTAGGAGCAAGCTGCTGGTGAATTCTCGCCGCCTGCTGTGGATTTTGCTCCGTCTGTGTAATTGTATTTTTGAAGAGTGCTTAATACTATTTCTTTTATATTTGTAGAGTGTGTAGATTTATTGTACTGTGTGAGAGATAAATTTTTATAAAATTCGTATTTTTATCAAATTTTTAAATTCGATATTTATCGATAACGCTAGGAATAATATCGGTTTATTGAATGGCTATTTAGCATTAAATAATAAAAACAGCAATAGTCGTAGTAATACAAGGGTAGTTACGACAATAAAAAGCTGCACTTTTTACTACATCATATTCCATTGTATTTTTGGCACAATAACTACGGCCACTTATATATATATATATATATATATTATATATATATATTATATATATATATATATATATATATATATATATATATATATATATAATAAATAAAATATACGTGTATACACAAATAGAGCTATACTACTAGTACACAATGGCCATATTAGTGTAGTATTGTGTTGTTTGTTGCAATGATGATTATGTCGTTTGTTCACAATGAAGATAAAGCGCTTCTAGAAATCATTAGCACGCGGTATCGCAATTGTGCACGTATTCATTCTAGTACAGCAATCTACTATTATACACACTTATCATGTCTACTATAGAAAAGCTCAACTTTCAGACCAACTATAGCCAGGACCTTTCAAATAGAAGTACCTACCTACCATTGACTTCCAAATGTCATTCGGTTAACAAATTATTATTATTATTATTATTATTAACGACGATGAAATCGAATTCTATCGTGAGAACGAACGCCTTTTCCGGAAAAAAACTTTTGAATAGATTCGATAATAATAGCCAACGACTGGAACCGACGCTTCAGATGGCGAGACCGATAACAGAGTGCGGTATACACAGTCGATTACGTACAGTCGATAACCGATTGTGTATGCGAATAAGCTGCTGGTGCTGTTTTCATTTTCTAGGCTTTTAGGAAGAGCCCGGCAATTACGGATGACACATTTCGAAAATTTCCAAATATGTCCTCCGACATAAAAGAGGGTAGTTAAACTCGAAAAGACGGAGACCGCCTCTAATATATCTCGTCGGTCGCATGCTCTATTTTTCCTCCTCCGTGACGTTGGAATTCATAATAGTTCTAGCATATAGCATATAGCACGCAGTTAAAACCTACACGTATTCAGATATATAACGTGGAAATAATCGAAGATAGATTCGATATATATATATATATATGCGATAAATACACACACGCATATATATATATATATATATGTACAACTAAAATAATATCGGTGGGCGTATAAAGACTTTTTTGTTTGGAAGTAAAAAATAATACTAATATAAAGCCGTGGATAGTCTATTGTTAAAATCCAATTTAGCTTCTCTTTTCCAAAAAGGAAAAATACTAAAAGGACCGGGCGAGGATTAATCTGTGACGAAGCGTTGGAAAATAAAATGATGTTGATTAAGGCCCTAACGGATAAAACCCTATATTATAAAGATGTTGAAGAAGGAACGTTAGGATGACGGAATAATTATTTTTGAATAGCAAGGTGGCTTTTGAAAAATAATTTCAATAGAATTTGGAAAAGTTAAAATTTTCATTAACGTCCAGCGTATATACACATTCAATACACACGCCGCATATAAATACGCACACACACATGTATACAAGTGTATTATGTATATATTCCATTCACCACGAAAAAAGGCAGAATTATAAGGACAGGATCGTATGCAGGTTTCGGTTTCTAATGGGTATATTATGGTAGTCGACGAGAATACGATTTGTCGTTAAATGAACACACTCGTCATTAATCTAATTTTTCGATGTATAACAAATTCGCCATTAAAATAAGGATTAAATTTTAACAAGCTCCCTGGGAACAATATTGCAACCAAACAAAAAGAAATTGGTTATTTAAGATTTATAATACTTTATAGATAGTATCACATGATGGACGAATCTACCAATGAAGACGTGTCAATAACATCGCGACTTAATTAGAATTATTTATGATTAAATTTAGCAGTTTCTGTCTATATCAATTTTTCTGTGATTTTTCTCGAGTTTTATTGCTTACGTATCATGGAGCATTTGCCATCATTCTTAATGTTTTATTTTGATAACGCTGTATTATCGCAATATTGCTTTTGGCACTACAAGCCCATTTTTAATACCCATATCTCCAAATAGGTGCTAGTATTTGTATATTAATATTTTGTTATTCAGGGACAATTTATTGGTACGGGTCTTTTTATCAAGCTCTTTTTTTTTGTCTGGATATGTGTTGGCCATATCAGTCTTTCATCTAAATGCAAACCCAGATATTTTTTTCACATTTTGAAAATGAATTTTCGAAATTTTCAAAATTTTATGGGAGTGTACTCGTGGTCTGGTCTTAAAATGTTAAAATGCGTAATGACTTAATACACAACATGTGTATACAAAAGCATATCCAAATTGTTGGTGTCGTTATATTATATATATACAAGAATTATTCGTTCAACAAGGTAAAACATACGTAATTAGCTAGATGTAGGGAAATTTTAAAACACTAAGTAAGGTAACTACAGACCGATCAGATTACTTGTTGTACATATATAACTTATTTCTACGCATAATCACTAAACGAAAAATGAAATAGATAGATATCCAGCAATTGCGAGAACAAGCAGGGTTCAGATCAGGTTTACACAATACATGACTATGAGATCTATAATATCGAAGTGTAATATAATACCGAATTATTTATATGTGGCCTCTATCGACAGTTAAAAGGCATTTGACACTGCAGAAATCAGGAAAGTTCTAAAGGCACTCAAGGTATGCGGCATAAATCGAGAATATATAAACTTCATAAATAACGTACACAACTCAGCAACGATTTAAATACAACTCGTAAATAAAACAGACAAAATCCAACTGAAAACAAGGTTTCGGCAAGGCGATACAATTTCACCCAAGCTATTTATTGGAGGGCTAGAAAGTATGTTCAAGAATCTACAATGGATTGACGATGAAAGATTGTTACGTTTTACAGATGACATAATATTGATATTAAGCCTGACGATTTATAAAAAATTTTGAATTTATATCAGTACTCTCAAGCAGTAGGTCTGACAATAAATATTAACAATGTCAACACTATGAGTATCATATCGTATGATGTTGATTTATAGCTCGTGTTCTAAACGGAAATCAAGTATAAACAATCGCCGGGCAAATTATGTAAATCTTCAATCGTAATCCCATTTTCCGAGTATACTTTGCATTCTTCGACGATATGTTTTATTGTTTGCCTAGGATGCCCGCAACATCAACTTAGCCGAATCAGAAATACCCCACTTCTGCAGGATGTGGTCGCATCTATCGTGACCAGTTCGGATTCTATTCAACAGTCGTCACTTCTTTCGTCTAAGTTCCATTCCTAAAAGTTGCTCCGTAGTTATGAATGAATTAGATACCGATTTCCATTCCTTGGTCTATTGTTCTTTCCAGTCGCATGCAAATCATGCTTGATCCAAGGTTGTCCATGGTGATTTGAATCTGACTGTAGGTGCTTGTCTTATAAATACAGATTTTTATTTTCTTTGAATTTTACTAAGGTCTTTTTCAACGAATCGGTTCTACGAATGTGAGGCGGTTAGATGTTTGTAAGAACCAGAAGCCACGGGATCGGTGTGTTGCGTATCATTGCCGAAATAATCGTATTACTTCGTTAAGCTGAACGTCCACTTTTCGCATATAACAACTGTTCATCCACACCGGCGAACAATATCCCGCAGCTGCATGAACTAACAATAAAGTAGATATGCATAATAATCCCCACGATCTTCTTATGACATTTACGCGTGTTCTAATTTACTTACTTAGGTTAATAAGATGTGTTTTCTACGTGAGTGAACGATCTACCGTTATTCCCAAATATTTAGTTCTTTGTGTTATTAAGTGGTGTTCTGCCCACTGTCAGGTTTAGTTGTGTATTTACTAACATATTATTAAAGTGGAATAGGGAAATCTCAGTTTTGTTCGGATTTGGTCGTAAATTACATTTTTCCATATACGCACTTTATGTTTAATTCCGTTCCCAACTTCCTCTGATATTCATCAATGTTAATATCTTGCACTGCAACTACAATATCATCAGCGTATTGAAATACAGTAATATTTAATATGTTTAGAAAAATCTTGAAGGTATACATTAAAAATCAATGGGGCCAAACCGGAGCCTTGAGGCAAATCTTGTTTATTCTCTGCCGTCTGATACTTTTATCCCAGAGGAAGACGCGAAAGAAACGCTTTTTTTGATGACGAAAATAGGGCCGAGTGCCAGCGAAGGAATAATTTTAGTTCCATAAAATATCCATCTTTGTTGCTTCTTAATTTGTCAGAGTCAACTATGTTTATTTTTTTATAGTGGAATTTATTCCTGTTATAAATATCTATAAGCACTATGCGTCTTACAAACCTATGACCACTTCCAACTCCTTTTGATTGCTGATACATATTGTGTGTTTATTGGCAATGATAAACTCGATTTTGTTTTTATAATTGAAATTGAAGCTAAGTCCATATGCTCTTAAGGTTTTTGAGTGTTATATATGAGGCTTCTGCCTGGTTTTCATTACTCGCTTTGATGTGCACGCGAGTGCGCACATGAGTGTGTGTGTGTGTGCGTGCGCAAATGTGTAAGTGCGCGCACGCGCGTGTGTGTGTGCATCTATGCTAATTCTAGAATTTCAAAGACGAGCATATAGACATATGTCTACAATTTTCTAATGATCTTGTATATTCTGATGTTGTAAACTGACTTTTAATTCACTGAACTTGGTTAAAACGGCTAGCTATATATTTCTTATTATTCTATTCAGGTCTTTACCAATAATAACTATCACACACATACATATACTCATTCCACTTTTATACATTACTAATTTTCGTTTTATCTAAAATGAAGAAAATATGGTGGTTCAAAAACCGTTTTTTACTCTCTACTTAGATCGCGTGATCAAATTTATAAATAACATTTTTAATTTGATAAAAAAAATTTTTAATATATAATATATTAATTAATGCAATTCCTTTTGTCTTTTTGATTTTAGCATTCGACTTGATCATATACACTGAAAGCCTGTATTTATTTAATGATACAATAATGGATTTATTTTATTAGATTTTTCACATCTTATAGATATTTAAAATTTTCGTCATTTTGAAATGGTAATAGATGCAAGCCCTAAACCGAAAATTAATACAAATTTTTATATAAATGTGACAATAACTCTGATACTAAAATACACAATTAATAATCGATTTTATATATTCATAGGTACTTGTATTTTGCCTAATGTATTTTTTTTTACTTTCACTATTATTTTAATAAATGATTTTTTTATAATTCTTGTGAAAATATGTTCCACTTGTATGTTTGAATTCTTCATATTCTCAAAATTTTCCTAAAAATAACTATTAATTTGAGAGAAAAAATACAAATTCTCATGTTTATATTTTTATCGGATTCTGATTAATAGAAATCATGTTTATATAACGTATTCGGACACATGAGTAAGCCTTAAAAAAAAATACGAGGAAATAGATACCAGTGTCATTTTTGAAATAAGTAGAATAAAATAAATTCTTACTCATGGAAATACTTCCTCAAATGATCAGTTGAATTTGATGATTTTCGTTTCCTCTTCCAGTTTGATGTTTTTGGCATCCATATTGATAAAATTTCGTTACGCTATTTACTAAACGGACATCTTATGTAATTGAAAATTAATAAGTAATTTGTACACTAATATAACCATTAATAGACATAATTTATTAACGTAAATATTCTTGTAATGAAATTATAATCCTAGCAGTTAATATACACATCTTCTTCTTCTTCCTCTTGTGCCCTACTCTACGAAGAGCATTGGCGATCATATATGTTGGCAATCAAAACTTTTTTTCTCTGGCTTCTTGCATGAGTTTTGTATTGACCATGTGTTCATCCATTCTTTGATGTTATCCAACTGGCATGTTTTTCGTCTTCATCGACTTCTTTTCCCGTCTGCTTTTGGATAATTAGTTTCAGTAGTTTATCTGTTTATCTTCCCTAATTACATGATCGAAGTATTTTCATTTATTTCATTAAATTTCTTTCAGTTTTAGAACTTTACGATTTGATGATTTTCAACATCCTTCTATGTAGCCACAACTCCACAGATTCTAATCGATTTATTTGCCTTTTGTTTAATTCTTGCTGTCACAATTCCATATAGTAAAATCGGATACATGTAGCGCTGTACTTAACGTATATTTAAACGTAACGAACTATTACATGGCCAACTAATCCACAAGACCGAAATAATGATTTATAATCAGTTACATTTTCTTGGTTATATTTTAATGGTACTGTTTAAATGGCATTTACTTATATTTATTATGATTTTATTTTAGGTATAAGGACAGTATTTATTACTTATTGGGGCAAATTTTTCTATTCCTAATCTAAACTATGCCAAACTATTTAGGTTCCTGAAATTTTGTAGCGTGTTTACATTAGAGACTTCCGCTACTCTTAAGTATATCCGATCTAATGGGGTCAAGGGGAAAAATAATAATCGCAAGTGACTATATTAGTGTTCTTGAAGTCCTGAAAAACCTATGCTATCCTACTATAGTAACAATATTTTGTTAACCACTTTAGAAAATGTATTACATTTATGTCGTAATCATGCCTATGTATATTTCTGTTATCTATCCAACCTAATTTTTTCCATTTTTGTACTTACTTCTTCTAAGAATCTTCCAGCTCAGCTTTTTTTTTCCATCCTGATCACACTTTGTTCCAACCACAATTGCTTTCCTAGTCATTTATAAACCATCGATCTTACTCCCTCTGTATACTGCCCTGTACATGCGAGAACTATAGCCGATGCTAGTCACGTAATTTACGCTTGTAACTTGCGTAGTGGTAGAGATACTTTTATCAATTTTTTTTTTTTTTGGCGTAACCTTTTTCTATTTTTTTTTTTGTGATAAATGTTATAATGATATATACATTCATAATCACATCTCATGTATACACACAACAACACAACAACACTCATACGACATAATACAATTATTTTAATACTACTTATCCCGTCAAGCTTTTACATTTCTTATGATTTAATATTATACATTTACGCTTAATATAAATTTTTATTTTGATTACATTTATTATATTGATTTCTTTAATTACCGTTTATTTATATAATTATAACTAATTTACACTCTCACATACTCTCTAACTTAACTGCCAAAGTGAGCTTAAGTACTGATCAGTACCATGCTCACACACACACACACACGCACACACACATAGAATACATGTATACATCTGTTAGAGTAGTTTTAATTCATATTAACTTTCAATTTGCAAACAATATATCTCCACTCTAATCATCCACATAGAGACTCCCATTTACACCAAAATTTTAATTTTCCAATCAGTAGTAGAACCCTGACATCCGCATTGTATCATTCTATATTTGTATTTCATAAAATTTTACAGTTAAATATTTTCTTTCCTTTCTTGGTTGCCTACCCTATTGGTCCTAAATAACAACATCCTCGCAGAACTCGTCATCTATGTGCATATATCTAGGATTAATCTCTAAGCGGTTTTTTCCTTTGTATATTTTTATGTTCATACGCATGATATATTTGTATGGAAATAGTTTGACAACAGGTAAATTTAGTATTCATATCAACCAAATGAAAAGAAAGAATATATATATATATATATATATATATATATATCATTTTCGTCATGTTCGTTGCCGAACGACATGACTAGCTATTGTGTTTATTTTTACCTACAAAATTAGCTAGCATCCAAGGAAATTTATATGCAATGCAGATGCGCAAGTATATGATGTTATACGGAGTGGGGGTGCCACTGCCTTCTCGGTGATAATTAAGAATTAAATAATAATGAAAACTTTCTATGTCGCTTCGAAACGCCGACCGTCGAGTTGACAGTCCAGCACTCTAGCAACTACGCCACCGCGATATTATATATATATTACAATGGTCGTCATATGTCACGCCGAAGTAAATAATTAAATGATTATTTATATTTAATTATGGGTATACGATGTAAACGTTAAATAAATGAATTATATAAATATTTATTATTAACGTCCGTAAAGGTAACAGAAAAAATATGTATTATTATTATTTTAAAAAACCTGGTTTGAGATACGTCAGTTGTGTTCACACAATAATAACAATAATTAAGTGACAGCGGGCGCCTCTATGGTCACGGGGCAGCGTGTAACCGGTTACTATAGTAAAACTTGAAGAGGGGGAAAGTTTCGAAAAGATGGAAGGAAAAAGAGTTTTAGTTGAAAAAAGGAATTTTTAAAAGAAATTAGTAGAAGTGGTGGCTTGGAAGGAGTCGATGCTAGGTAATAACGGACGAAGTCCTTAGTTCGTTTAAAAAAAAAAGAAAAAAGAGGGAGAAATAAAAAGACAGAATGGAAGACGGAGTCACGAACCAGGTTAATTCGTAATAGCACTATTTTTAATTAATGTAAAAAATAAAAATTCGTCAATCATTAAAAATATTTTATAGATATATTTTATATATATATATATATATATATATATATATATATATATATATATATATATATATATATATATATATTTACCATCTTATGTATATAGGGAAATGTATGTGTAAAAATAATTAAATATTATTATTATTATCAATACGTTTATTTACATTCTTGTACGTATATGTATACATTTGCGTATCATAGTTAACAATTTATGTGAGGTTCACAAAACAACGAAGTCTGTATGCGGTAAGCCTATTAGGGAAGGGGGCCTCGTATAAAAAAGGCGACCACGACGTAAGATAAAAATTAAACTATTGTTTAATTTTTAAAAATACAACTTTGCAGCCTTAAAAAAATAATAATAATTAAATAAAAATATTTAATTTTATATAAACTTGCGATCTAATTAACAATAATAATAAAAAAAAAATGGCTACCTTAGACGACATATTAGCAATCATGAAAGAAATGAAAGCAGAAAAGAATAAAATTAAAACAGAAATGAGAGCAGAAATGAATGAATTAAAAAAAGAAATGGTCAATTTTAGAGGAAAAATGTAAACCGAAATAACTGAACTAAAAACGGAAACGGCTGAATTGACATTAGAAATTAAAAGTACTAGAGCGAGTGTATCGAAAACTGAACATGATTATGAAAAAGACATGGTGAACTTAAAGGATAACATCAAAGATATAAGTAAAAAAAAATAGTCAGAATATGGAAAATAAAATAAAGATGACATCAAAAGCATATACATTTATGTAGACACCAAAAGTGAAGCAGTGGAGAGAAATTTAATCAATAGACATTGTCACAAATAGAAACCATTGAAGCGTTGTCTCGAGAAATCGAGTTTCAATTTGTCCTAGTAAACGCTGACCTATCAAAGGTAAATACTGATATAGATGAGTTAAAACATAAGATGACGCAAATTGAAGTTGAAAGAAATAAGAGAACATCAATGGAGGGATCGGCGAACAGTAACTCCTTATAGACAAATAATCTGGATATAAAAATACAAGAAAAAATCTCGCATATCTTAGCAGATAAATTAATAAGAAAACTGAATCAACATCCTCAACTCAAGGAAGGCGACCATCCCACATACTTAGATAACAGACAAAAACATATCATGGAATTTATTAAGCATTATGATGATCTGTTTAAACAAAGTAAGATAACAGAGGATCAAAAAATACAGTTGATAATCTCAAAACTTAGAGGAGAAGCACAGGATTGGGGAAATGTGGTGCTAAATAACTGCACTAGTTGACTCCATCCAGTGTAAGTTGCAATTGAAAACCCGTTATTGGAGCTCCATGGAGCAAGAAAAAACATGTATAGAATTTTATACGTGCAAAGACAGAACAGATTTGAAGTCTTGTGAACAATACATATTAAAATGAAAAAAAAAAGGAAGAGAAAGGTATATATATATATATGTATATATATAGGGTAAATAAAATTATTAGCTAACTATGCAAATATTTAAAATAAATCATTCTACATAATGTATAGATTAATAGGTATAAATCTTTTTTAACCGCAAATCTAAATAATAATAATAACCTAATAGGAATAACGATAGATACTATAGCGATGGTAAGAATAAAGTCAATAAATAAAAGTTATTTACACATACTAATTATTAATGCAAAGCATTTAGACCTTTATTTAGCAGCACTAGTGTATTAGGATAATTAAAGTTTCTGTTGTCCAATCGAACCGAAAAAATGACGAAGATGTGTAGTTCTCAAGATTGAAAGAAGAAGGATGAACAGATCACCAGAATCAAGAAATGCTCTACGGAATTCCTAAAGTGTTGATTGTATCTACTTTTTATATATATATATATATATATATATATATATATATATATATATATATTTACTTTTTATAAAATAATAATCATGCAATTTTAGGAAATTTACGAGCGGAAATTTTCTTTTTATATTTATAAGGTGTAAAGTAAGTTGAGACAAGTTTCTTCTGACATAAAAAATGTTCATAATATTAGTTTGCCTTATAAACAAAAAAAGGAAAAAATCATGATAGTTTAAAAATTTTATGTCCCAAAAACTTATTTCGCTCTCTAACTTCACTTCTAAATGACAAAAATACGGAAACAATATATATATATATATTTTATTATTGTTAAATTTTTAAAAGACGGTTACTTATTTAAACCGCCGCATTTCCTTTTACATAAAACGAAAATGAACAACGCACAATGTACAGGTCGATGTATGTGTGTATAACAGGTCATTTTAAAGTATAGATAAAAGAATTTAGTAACCCAACCAAAATACTAAACCTTGTAGTTCACTGTAGGATAATAGAAATAGGATGGACAGTCGACGCTAAAGTCTGAGCGCCATAGTCGTAAATCTGTCTCCTTCTCTTTTAAAAATGATAAAATTTCTAAATAAATGCCCTGCCGAGTGTCTGAAATATCCTAGAGAACATCATTTAAAACTAAATAAGTAAAATAAAATACAACACATTGTCGATAAAATGTAGAAAGATGAAAGATCGCAGGCATGTCTTTTTAGTAATAATGCGAATACCTCTATAAATCCAAGTTAATTGAATAAGTAGGCTGGTCTCGAGCCACATAATCACTAGAAAATAATATTCGAAAAAGAAAAAAAAAAAAAGAGAAAACTTCCATTTTCTTTTATTAAAACTGCTTTTATAGAAATTCAAAGAAATGTCTGAAAAGCACTCGGAGTAATGTCCGATAAATTGTATCTGCACCTACGCGCATAATATTTAAAATGTGTGTGTGTGTGTGTATGGACATATATATGTATACATGTGTATGTATAACTATGATAATAATTATGCACTCTACCTGTAGCAAAAGTATATGCGTGTGTATTTGAAAATGACAGAGAGAACATGTGTGTTAGAATGTGTAGATATATATAAATACATTCATCTGTGCAAAAAAAAAAAGAAAGTACTAAATGAAATTAATTTATCTGTTAATCAGTATGCTTTTGTAATTAAAATTAAGATAGTAAGGCAAAGCTTGCAGAAATCCTGAATTGTCCGCAGATGAAAACGTAATATCGATAAAGTGTTGTTATTTTTAAACGAAAAATGGGCAAATTTAAGATAATAATTCTATATATCTGCCTTAAACATGATAATTAAGCTATCTGAGCTGGTATCGAACTTTCAACCATCTCTTGACAGTCGAGAGCTCTATCAAATATGCCACCACGATATACACATAATTATTATATTAGTGCGCGTGTTTTTTCGTCTGAATTAAACAACTAAGTACGGATATTTCGGGAAATTATATATTTAAATAAAATTAGCCTGAACAGGAAGATTTTTTTAAACATCATGGTCGTTTGCCATTTTTGAAGCCGTTTGGAGACACATTATAGATATATTAATCAAAGTTTGTTTACATTTCTAAAATTAATCAACACGCGTTTAATGAGATTAATTCATTTTTTTTTTAAATTGGACTCAATTTTCGACGACCCTTCAAGGGAAAATTTAACCGAAATATTATCAGATTCTATTTCCACCATTTTCGAATTGTTCTTTCTTAATCCGTACATTTATAAATCGTTTCCACAATAGTTGATTATCGATATATATATATATATAACAAATAAATATATGTATATATATATACATACATATATATTATCATACGCTCATACTTAGCAGTGTCGACTACCTAAATATCTATTAAAACATGAGATTAAAGGAAGAATGTATCAAATATGCGTCTAGTTACAAATTCAATACACAAACAAACATACACACACACACACACATATATATATATATATGTATGTATATATCATACATGTACTTTTGGGTTGTAAAAGAAATAGGAAAAACATATTTTTAAAATCGAATTATTGCCAACTTTTCGCATAAATTCCGCATTTTAAAAATCTGATCACGATTTTACGAATTTCACTGAAGTAAACCATTACGTACGTATATTATATGTGCCTATGCGCATGTATGCAACACACGCACATATGTGTATTAATATATATATATAATTTTTGTATTGGACTATTTTTCAAATTTTTAAAAAAGTTGGCTAACCGTTTAACACGTTGTTCCGGGGGATAGAACGTAAATTTAAAAACGAACCTATACGCCTGCATCGAAAGTTTCCGAAAGTTGCAAAGTGAATAATACCGGCCATTCGGAGAAAAAATATTCGAATATGGTATAAACGAAGAAGAACTATTTCATATTTAAATGATCGAGTTAAAGCAGACGTTAGAAAAAATTTAAATATGTTAATGGAATGACAAAATTAGACGGTGAATATGTTAGGAAGGTACGATAAATCTAGATTCGGGAAAATATATAACACGTATCAAACGGAGTAGATAATTATTTTCATTCATTTTATATCGATCGTGAAGTAGATTTTTTTTTTTATTATTTTTATTAATTGCTGCAAACAACGATGATTACGTAAGGAGAAAATTAGTATTAGTCTAGTGACTCTAGTGAGGCAATAGACTATGACAAAGGAAAATGAATAACTTAATGAGAATGGAATTTATGTAGGAATAGTATAGGGAATGATCAAATTGATGAGAAAGAAAACATGTTATCTTTTTTATTAAGTGACTGTTCTAGCGCACACATCAAGCCAGATTAACGAATAGCAAAGACGATAACACATCGACGCTATTGATACTAATCCCTTTCGTACGCCTTGGCAAAATTAAAAATACCAAGCAAAAATTTTTAACTAATAAACATCACAAGCCTCAATGTTATTTATTTAGGTTTGTAGTTAGCACTTTAGACTGTTCACTGTATTCATATAAAATTCCGTCGACCGTAGGAAACACTTGTCTTTTTCTTTTTCGACATTCGCGAAGCTTTATAATCTAGAATTTTTATCCTCGACTAAGATGCCCCCTTTTTCGAATACGTCGAAAGAGCAGTGCGTCTTCAATTCACTCTATCCAGTCGGTAAAATTGTCGATGACTCCCTAATTCACCCGTCAATCTGAGGATTTCAAGGCCGGTCAGCGGATTTAGTTGGCTTAAATTATTTCTTTTTTGTAAGTATAGCGCTCGATGTTCTATTTTTTTTTGACGTATTTGCAGGCTCGCAATTCGGTTGGTGACGGTACTATCTTCACAAACGCTCTATCCTTCCAATAATCTAAGCACACTAACGGAGAACTGCTAAATGCTAGTACTACAGGCGCGCGCGTGCGGTCTTTCTCTTTAACTTATTGTTGCACGCATTACATATATTTTATAAATTAATCTCAATCCGGATTTTGAGGTACGGTAAATATATTTTAAAAAATTTACTTACAAATAAAAGATGCTAAAAATGCTATCCCCATATTTAAAAACGCATGAAAAAAATAAACCGTACGCCGTATGGTGGTCAGAAGATTGGCGATTAGTAATTAAACTACTTTCAAAGTATAAACGTCAACCAACCGTCGATAATTTGATAAAATTCAAAAAAGTCAGATCAGCTGCAAATACCTATATATGTGAAGCAAAAGCTAACAATTAGAAAAACTTCATTAAAACTATAAACGCTTCTACACCATCTGATATAATGTGGCAAGAAATTTTACAAACAAACGTTCAGGCCAGACTATAGCAGCTATCGAGATTCACCAATCATAGATGATAAAAGGGAAATAGCAAATATCTTAGCCGACTTTTTCTACGTCAGACTATCTATCTGAAGGTATAAAAAAAAACATAAGAGTTAAACAAACGTTCTCGATTTTAACTGAAGCACTCATCAAACTATAATATTGCTATAACAAAGAATTTAATCGCGCCCTTAAAGAAATGCGCCCAACTGCCGCAGGGCCTGATGGCATTCACATAAACATGATTAAACATCTGAATGCTAAATCGAAAAATGCAATTGTACACTTTTTCAGTGCCATCTGTGAAAATCAATCCTTCCCGATAATGTGGAGAGAATCTCATGTATAAAACCAAATAAAAATGCTCTACACCCTGCTAGTTATAGACCCATTTCGCTCACAAATACCTTGTGCAAATTATTAGAAAAAATAATAAACAGTAGACTACTCGGGCAGCTAGAAAGTTTAAACTTATTAGATCCATGGCAGTTCGGATTTAGAAAACAAAGAGATACTCTTGATTTATTAATTAAGATAACATCCGAAATAGAGGAAAATTTAATAATTACAACATTAGTCAGCTTTGACTTAGAGAAAACTTTCGATAAGCCGTGTAAACATCACATACTGTTAACACTCCATCAATGGAGATTTACTGGAAATTTACCCGTCTATATTAAAAACTTTTTAAACAACAGAAAATACCGTCTAAAATTAAACGAACACATTTCAGACACGAAAATATAAGAAAATGGCACTCCACAAAGGTTCCGTAATCAGTCTCGTACTATTCATAATAGCTATGTCAAGTATTAACCATCACATTTGACCTCCAGTAAATTACCGCATTTATGCCGATGATATTATAATTTACTATTTGTGAAATTAAATACATAAAGCAATTGCTCCAAAATTCCATAAATGACATAAACAAATGGGCTACAACTCAGGGCTAAGTTAGGATATTGAATGACAGCACACCAAAAAAACAGGTGTAAGAAAGTGGCTTTAACTAGACTACGGATGGGGCATACATTGCTCACGTCTCGAGATCTATTACACGGAGATCCTCCACCTGTCTGCTCAACGTGTAACGAGCAACTATGTGTGTCCTTCAAAGTAATCGAAGTCACATTTTATATATAAAATTAAATAAGGACACCAGATAGACAAAAACTTCTAACTCTACAATTCTTATCTTTAGGAATAACAATTTTTAATTTCATATTATTTGTCACCGAATAAACAAAAAACGAGGTATACAAATTTAATAGACAGGTTAATCGATGGCAATGCAAATTATAGACCAATTTTAATCGGAAACTTTAATATACGTCTCTCATATTTTGAACCCCATTTTCGGGAAAACAAGGACAGTTTATTACTGAATTTGTTTATAATAATGATCTAAAAATTAAAAACAATAAGGAAACGACTTTTCATAAGTATTATTGACTACTTACTTGTTTCATCTGACATCACTGATTTAATTACTTTTAGTTTGCAGGTTTTCGACCTAACACCACATAAAAGCATTTATTCTGAATTACGTACAAACTTAATTGCCCAACCAGTTAATGAAATTGAATTCTAGCTATATAACTCCAATACAAGGTGCAATTAGTAATAGTGCTAATAATAATAAAAAAATGTGTACTTGCAACAAGTACATATCCTCGATAGTTGACAGCTGTCAGGTTCCAGTAAGATATTGGTAGAATGATGAACTGCAAAATTTAAAAGGTAAAATTAATGACGAAAAGAGTCGAATAGCAAGAATGCGCTTACTCTTTTCTGCATCGACACAACAGTTCTTAAATAAGACCTATAAAAATCTAATTATTAAAAACACAATATATGGAAGGAGTTGGTAGATAATAGTACTGCTTTGGAAACAGACTGCAAATGTAACACGATTTAACAAAACAATGCAAGATATGTAATGGCGCTTGTCAAAGTTGTACTTTATTATCACAATTATTTAAATACGCGCAGATGAAATAATGAAAAGTGTCAACACAGATGGATTAAGGTTTCAAAATGAATAGCATTGTATATAAATTACGTCGACGACAAAGTTTTTTAATAGCAGGCTCGGTGAAGTAAATACGGACGAACTTAAATAGATTAAATAAAGCAATTGAAAAATGTGACACGGACATTAACAAAACTATAGTGATGAAATTCTAGATATCAAAGCGGTCAGATTACTGAAAATGGGAAATAAAACGGTAGTAACCGCGAATTAGTTTCGATATTTGCAGATACTACTCACTACTGATGGAAGAGACGTAACAAAAGTTAAGACAAGAATCGTTATGGTCAAATGGGCGTTAATGGCATCCGTACTGAAGGATAAGAAAATTAACGTTAAATTAAAACTTAGATTAGTTCGGTGCTACGTCACATCGGCGTTAAATTATGCATGCAAAACGTGGACACTGAGTTGGCTGAAAGTATAAAGACGATTGAATACTTTTGAAATATAGGCCTTGCGAAGTATATGGTGAATACTGTTGACAGAAAAAAAGATCTAATAAAGAAATATCGGAGAAATGCGGCCTCGAAACAACGTTAAACAGAAAATAAATAGCATCTTTCCTGTTGGCACTACAAGAGAAGGTCGAAGGTAACCTAGAGGAAGTAAACACCCCTCGAAGTAACCGCCGGCATTAGGGACGACGCTAGAGCTAATATTAATTAACGAAGTAGGCAAACTCCCGTTAAAGAGATGCTCCTAAAAAAGAGAGTATTAATCCGTGATGTAGGCAAACTAGTGTTGAAGAGATGCAACTAAGAGAAGAAAGTCGTCGGAAGAAACATTTCACGTTTAATAGGTACATTTCAATTTATTATATAACACAACAGAGCTAAGTCTGGTTATTACCGGAAAGAAAAACTTATTTTCACTACATTTGTAACAAATAGAAAAACGACTATAATTATAAAAAGTATATTCATTTTTTTTCTCGAGTTGTTTACTTGAACGAGGAAAAACGAAATAATTTCCTACGAATCGAACCGTTTATATCGTAAAGAATATTTTAAATTTTCCGGCCTAACATGATTTGTCGCAATATGTCTCTGCAATATATGTTTATTAGACCATCGTCTTTCGCAGTAATAACATTTAAAGGTTTCTTTACATTTTTCGTATTTAAGATGATCGAAAAGATCCGAACGCGAGTGGAATATTTTAAAACAGCGCTTACACGACGACTGTTCAGTCGTGTCCGCTATCGGTTGACTTTTAACGCGACAGATTATAGTGTCCCGTAAAACATGTTTCGGATTAGCGTGTTCCTCTTCGATATGTTTCATCAACGAATCTTTGCAAACGCAACGTCTACGGCAATGCGAACATTCGAATATTTTTTCGTCGTATTCTTGATGCTGTAAAAGATCCAAACGAAAGCGGAATTTCGTTAAACAACCCGAACAAATCAAAGACTGTTCTAATTCAGACGTCCGATGACTTTTGGTAAAACAACCCGAACAAGCCAAAGACTGTTCTAATTCAGGTATCGAATGACGACTTTTAGCGCGACAGATTAAAGTATGCCGTAAACTATATTTCGGATTAACATGTTCCTTTTCGATATGTTTCATCAACGAATATTTACAGACGTAGTGTCTACAGCAACGAGAACATTTGAATATTTTTTCACCGTGTTCGTCGTATTGTTGATGCTGTAAAAGATGCGAACGAGAGCGGAATTTCGTAAAACAACCGGAACAAAACAAAGACTGTTCAGGTATAGCTGTGTCCGTTGTATACGTATCCTTACTAATCGTATCTTTATCGACACCCGAATTTGCTCCCAGGAAATAATCGTCACGCGAGCCAGTTTCTATCAAATTGAACGGCGTAATTGGCTCATTAGAACCTTTTGTAGTGACCTAGATAAAGCACGGTATAATCGTATAGTTTTTTTTTTTTTTTTATTATTTTTTTTTTTTAATATATGACACACAACACAAACATACTGTTTTAGCTTCAGCAAGTTAAGTTATGACGCATACGGAAAAATGTACCACGAAGCGCTTTGCATCACATTAGACATACAAAAAGCAACTAGAAAAGTAATAGTAGTATTGATAATAATGAAAGTAGATGTGATATAACGTATATTAAAAAATGTTAACAGATAACATTTTATCGTGTATTTATTCGTTTACATTATAACTAAGGCGTCTTCATATTTCGTGTACGTAAACTAGAATTACCGATCGTCGAGATACAGTAATTTCTATGTAATAGATAATGATCGCCAAACTTACCGAGTTATGGTACGAATGATTAAAAGGTAAATTTAATATCTTAACGCGTGTCCGTAATTCTAATATATAAATTGCGACACTTAATACGTATCTCAAGCGCTTATTAAAGTTCGCCTTCGTGATTGATGACCACGTGTAGAGGAGAGGACACAAGAGAATGTCATCGCAGCACGAGCCAAACAATGGGGAAATTTACATTGTATCATTTATATCATCAAACAACGCTTCGGCAATATCTAATAAAACTAGAACGGTCTTTTTAATGGAATTAAAATTGATTTTTTTTTTTATTCCTTAATATCTGTTTTATAGACTTTGAACGAAACATTTTTTCCGCGATTTTATTCCAGCTACTTATAGTAAGCTGATAAAACTTTGAAACAATTGTCTCGGAAAGGACTAGTGCTGTTAACTTGTATATTTAATGCAATGCTGCGATTAATGTACTCCCCGGTACAATTTGTCACAAATTGTCGTCATCAAAAAACCGCAAAAATCTCTAATCGAGCCTTCATCGTATCAACCTATTTTAATCTTACCGGTACTTTCTAAATTGTATGAAAAACTGCTATTAAAAAGAATAATGTCAACAGTAGAGTCCAAACAGATAACATTAGTTTGGCTTTAAAACGTGGTACAATAGAACAAGTGCATTGGGTTGTTGAAAAAATTGAAAAAGCCATAGATAAAAAAATGTTTTGCGATGCTGTATTTTTAGACGTAAGCCACGCATTCGACCGAGTTTGGCACGATGGCCTACTGGAAAAACTTAAATGGCATTTTCCATATCAATTACTTATTACCATCATACTTAAATGAAAGATATTTTTATGTCAAATACAGTGACGACCATTCAGGGATACATTCTCGATACAAGCAAGCGTTCCACAGGGCAGCGTACTCGGCCCACTTCTATATCTTATCTATACAGCAGATATCCCTACACCGTCACATGTCGATGTAGCGACCTTTGCCGATGACACAGCGATTGTAGACAAATCTACCAAAAATGCAAGTAAAAACTTGTAGACTGCAGTTAACGAAATATAATCGAGGTGCGAATCATGGAAAATCGATGAGAATAAGTGATCTCGAGTGATTTTTGACCGAGAATATACTCATGAATGATACTCAGATCCCTCAGAATGAAGATGTAAAATATCTGGGTACACACCTTGACAAACGTTTAACTTGGAGGAAGCATATAATAACAAAGAGAAACCAATTAAATGTTAAGTTAAAGCAACTATATTGGCTGGTAGGTAGCAGGTCAACAGTATCTCTTGAAAACAAGTTGCTACTATATAAACAAGTGTTAAAGCCGGTTTAGCAATATGGCCGTCAATTATAGAGCTGTGTCAGAAAAAGCAATACTTCAATAATACAAAGAATGCAAAATAAGATATTACGCATAATTATTGATGCTACGTGGTATATAACTAACATCACAATTCATGAAGATTTTATAATTCAATTTGTAAAAGAAGAAATAACTGTGGTTTCACAGAGATATGCTTCCAGGTTGGAAAACCATCCAAATAATATATATATATATATATCTTTACATCTAGAACTGACCAATGAGGCCATCCACTAGATTTTTTTGACTTATGTATTATCATGAAATTTCGGACGTGACTAGACCAAATCAGTCATTTTTTTCGTTTTAATCTCCTCGATTGGCTTTAACACCATTTGTTAAAGTAATATTTTGTTAGCAACTGAAGTTGTCTTGTTTTATGATTTAGGTCCCCTATTTTCGCTTTGATATGATTAAGCTATGTAAGAGTTTCATCTAAGATATGGCGAAGGAATTGTTAAATGGTCAAAACGAAGCCCGTAGACTTAAGAGAAAACATTTTCAAGACCTTATATGAATATATGTGTGTGTGTCAATTATGGGCGTGGGTTTGTATTTGCATGTTGATATTTAACTTACAGATGTATTTTGATTGTGTGAATGTTGCGTTAATAATTAGCTCCTTTCACTGGATAGGTAACTTATTCGTTATATTTTAACTTAAATTACATCGATTATCAAACAGTTTAGGAAACTAGTGTAAAATAGCACAGATAAAAAATAAAATAAATAAAATATATCTGTTTTATAGACCTTGGACGAAACATTTTTTTCCGCGATTTTACTCGAGCTAATTATAGTAAGCTGATGGACGAACGTTGTTAGTTGTGGAAGCATCTTTCGTTTCACTCACTTATCCAAAACCGATCCCCCTACTTGCACAACTTGTAATGTTGGGGAGAATGACAATTTTTGCTATTTTCCATTTAGATTATTATCCTCTTCCACCATTGAACATACCAAGGAATTAAAATAACCGGGCATTGTTATTGATGGAAAATTAACCTTCCTGCCGCATGTTAAAAATATCTCAGCTAAATGTACTATCATTTACAATAAATTACTTCGAATTCAAAATCACTCTTGGGAGGGACTTGCTTTTAAGAAAAAGTTAATTCTATATAAAGGCATTATGCAGTTCATCTATGGTTATGGGCTGAAATTTATTTTAATAGGAGGTGTCGTATTGTGTTAATAAACAGCGTAAATTCCCTTCTTTGTATCGTACACCAACTTCAGCTGCCTTTGTCATCTGTGGTGTCTTTCCCCTGAATCTTCTTCAGGTTACTCAAGGGTAATTCCTTACATTCAACAATTCCTGTTTCTGGGTTCTCTACTATGCCCTCAGCAACTGCTTTATAAGCAATATAAAAAACGTATCTATATTATACTAAGTTAAAGAATGCCATCGAGTATTGTACATATTCATTTAAAACGACAAAACTGTATCGAGTGGTAGTCAGATGTCTTCCTTTTTCCACGTCACCCAAAAGAAATCGTAGTGCTTTGCCAGTAAAAGAGCACAAAACTCGTAAAGTTAGAATATATCAAAACTCGTTAATAACAAAATAGCTTATATTAGGAAGACATATCTGTGTCATCATCGAACAACAATGAAGTCTATAATATTAAACATATATCATATTGCAAAATTTAAGTTGAGCTTCCAATCAAAATGTAATTGATGCCCAATTGAACCATACAAGAACAAACCGTTACCGAAAGATTGCTAGCATCAAGTATGCAGGGAATTACGATCTGGAATCTGAAGGATCTCAAGAAGTTGATGTGCAATAACTACAATTTAAACCACTCTTCTAATTACAATGGTTACTCATAACCACACGAAAGAAATTGCAAAATCTAAAACAAATGCAACAAAACATGTCTAACAAAAGCATGATCCACCTGGAAAGGTCCAAAAATCATTTTCGAATACAACGAGATGCACTACCTCTGCAATATCTCAAAAATGGAAGCAGCCTTCTTTGTAATCTAAGAAATTCATTAAAGGAGTGACTCTGGCTGATATGAATAAAACTCCCTAAAATATCCCCTTAAACAATTTGCTACCATAATGTGCTCAAACAATATGTCATCAAATTGAAAGACAAAAAACCAATAAGAAGAATGGCTGAATCGTTTAGAATCATTACATTGAATGCTGATAATTTTCATCGCCAGAAGACATAGACCCATTTTCATGTGAATATGATGGACATAGCGTTAATCACAAAGTGTCATCCTACTTTGAGAGATCATCGGATATGATTTCTACTCCATACCACACGTTAGGAATGTGTTCATATTGTAGCTCCTTTGATAATTGGGCAGAATATTTCAAGCAACAAGAACCATAACATGTACAATCGTAATATAACATATTTACGGCTTATGAGCGACCTGCATAAAATGAACAAAAAGTTATGGAGTGTATTCAATACAAAAAATTGTTAAACGCGTAAGTATGAAATCTGTAGATAGTGACTTTAATACTAACAATGAAGGGTCGTCATCAATTATTTATAATAAAGGTAAGTGATTCATCTATCAGGACAGAACAAATCTTTGACCAACTGATCATGTAGAGTGATTTTTTTCTTGACTAAATATTTTAGTCTGCACTTGTACTCTCCAGTTTTGTGAAACTCCCATATAAAGACGAAGTGCAAACAGAACAAGAAAACCGTGTGCGCATTATACTGGCTATTCGGACAGCAATTGAGACAATCAGTACATATTAGAAATGTCTGCTATACCGACAAATTACAAATCTAATATTAAGAAGTTCAATGACATCCCATTCAAGCCTTGACAGACTCGAATTCTCTAAAGTATCATAGATGACTATCGTTATTTTTGTAATAATGACATTCATAGTGGTCTCGAAGTAAAGAAACAAAGTAATATGATAATCTGAAGATACACAAACGACGTCTACATCGATATCCTGACACCAAATCCAACACTTGCGGTTTGAAACGGGTATAAACAAAAATAAATCATTAGAAGGAATTTTGAAGATGTGGTGAATTTACATATGCAAATTTATGGCAAATAAAAATTTAAATTAAGATAAGGTAACTGCACTTAATAAAACAGATTATGTAAGGTAAGTTTTTTCAATGATCGGATACATGCACAGAGGAGCAGGGATAAATAATATAAAACACCCATAATATTAAAAATAGTATATAATGTATTAGGACAATGTTCATTTAATAATGGTGGCCTGTAAAAATTATAATGATTAACACTGAAAATACTACGAGGTTGTCAATACATGATAAAGAATATATCATTCTATTGCGTAATTATCACTAATTTTATTCCCAATTTCTCATTTTACACCTCCTCAAGATATAATCAGCTTATAATATATAGTACATGCCAAACAACATTAGCCATATAGGTAAATCTATTAAATAAAAACGTAACACTCACCTGAGATTTGTCTTTTAAAATATCGGGCACTTTCACAGAAAACTGACGCATAGTAGCAAGTAGATTTTTAGATTGATCATCAATTTCTGTTTCACACTTTTCAAATTTTTCCAATTGTGAATTGTTTATTATCTCCTTAAAATGAAAAAATAATACCATTTATTTGTATATTTGTAAATATTTTTACAAAATATAGCCTTTTTCCAATATAAAAATTTAAATTCTCCCATATTCTAAATGAAGATTTGATATACTGATAATGCCATAATAATTGAACCAGTTTTATAATCTGCATTGAAAATACCTGTGTAGTCATTCTGATAATAAGTATTGAATTTAGGCATCAGACTAGAAATGTGTAACGCATTAGTGAGTTAAAAAAAAAACAAAAACCCACACTACGAAAATCGTTCTGTAAGTTTACAAATTATCGTTTATCGTATTCATGTACTCAGACAAATCATCATTTCATAATTTCAAATAAAAATAAATTCTATTTTTTCACATAGAAAAATTCAAGAAAATGGTACCCCTCAGGGATTCCGTAATTATTTCCACGCTATTCATCTTAGCCATGACTAATATTGAACAACATATACCATCTCCAGTAAGCTACTGCATCTACACTGACGATCTATTAATATGCTACTCAAAACTGAGACTCAAAATTTGTGAAATCTTTATTACAAAATATAATAAACGACTTAAATAATTTATTCAACAAAAAACGAAATACAATTATACCAAACTTAAATATGGATACAATACAAACAATATAAATAGAAAATGCAGATTCGTTTAAGATACTAGCACTTTACATTCGACTCGAAACTTAATTGGAAAGAACACATAATTAAACTAAAAATAAGATGTTTGAAAAAATAAATATGCTCAAGATGTTAAAAAATTCATTGTGGGGATCTGATCGAAAGACATTAATACAGTTATACAAATCCCATATGCTAAGCAGATTAGACTACGCCAGTATAATATGATAGTGCAGCCTGTTCTATACTAAAAAAATTCAACTCTGTTCCAAATTTAGCTCTTATAATTACCTTTGAAAGTTTTTCACACTACCTCAAACACAGCTCTATATGTGGAAGCAAACATATTACCACTCCAATACAGAAGGCAAATACTAGCGCTAAAATATTACACACAATCAATTTGCACACCATCCAATCCGATATCTCGGTCCTTACTAAGGAATAAATTTCATCATACGTACTTAAACAAACCAAATGCATCTAAACCCTTATCAGAACGTGTTAACAATACATTAACAAAATTAGAATATCAATTACCACAAATCAAAACAAACCACGCTACAAAACTACTAATTTGGATAAAGGTTTCAGTCACAATAAATACAGAACTAGAAAAATATAAGAAACACTTAACACCTACAAATATTCTCAAATCAAAATTCTACAACATTCTGGAAAAAAAAAGACACTGATGCATCCAAGTCTATAAACCAAACCTCATCGGCCTATCTTAAACCCAACCAATCCCAAGTATATTATTTACCCGAGTCGATATCAGTTTTTACAGCAGAACTTATTGAAATTTGTAAAACTTTAAAATACATATCTAAGCAAGCGCAACCAAATAAATATATAATATGCACAGAATCGTACAACGGTTTTCAACATATTCAGCAACACACCAAAATTACAAATACAGATACTTTCAACCTAAAACACACAATCAACAGCCTTATCTCCAAAAACAATGGACTTTTTCTTCTATGGACACCAGCTCATTCAGGAATAGCCGGGAATGAAAACATTGATAGAATAGTTAAAACGTCTCCTACAAATATAAAAACAATAAAATCAACGCACATTACCGATTTACATACAGTCATTTCACAAACAATTAAAACGTCAACACTTGTATCAAATTAAGCCGAGATTAGGAAACTGGAAAACAGCAGACCATAAAGAGAGAAACCCCGAAAAAACGCTAGCTAGACTATGCACAGGGCACACGTTACTTACTTCACAACACCTACTCAACGGGTACCCTCCACTAATCTGCCATGAATGAAATTTAAACCAGATACCATTAGAATGCACAAAATACACAAGCCACCGTATAAAATACAATCTATACTAGAAGATAACCCACAAAGTTAAAAATCTTTTACAATATCTCACAGACACTAACTTAATAAATAGTTTATAACCGACTTTAAGACGCAAATGATCCCAGTAATCGAGTGTCTATAAATAAAATAATTAAAACAAAAAATCAGCACGAGTATAGTAATATGTAATAAGGATGAGGTTAGAAGATTAAAACACAGTAAACCACTTGATCCACTTTACGATCACAGCTATCGGATGAGCACCACCGATTGCTTCTTGCTCTCATAAGAGATAACAAACACAAACAAGTTAAATGGTCACGCTTGATGAGATTTTGAATAAAATGAAACATAACTATGAAACAGATGGATATATAAAATTAACTATATTAAACCATCGCACAATGCGTTTAGCATATTACAAATTTTAGAATTAGTGAATTAGCAAGTTATATACCGCTGCTGCAGTATTTGTGACTCAGTTTAAAGATCCACTACCATTATAAATGTATATTGAATACTCTCTGGCATTAAACGTGTTCATGCGAGTGTAACAACAGGTTAATTAAAATAAAGCGGCAGAGAGTTTCCTTGTACCCTTACCGTGTATTTCTTCACATGATCGTAACCCTCTTCAATCAAAGAAACATAAATGTTTTGTATTTCATATATATCTTAGAATTTAATTTTGCTTTTGAATTTTTGAGAAATAAATCAAATATTTTGAATCTTTATCATAGTCAGAGTGTAGTCTATCACTAATACAAATTTTGTCTATCAATAATTGCTGTATGGAACATGTGCTTGTCCGACTTTTAATTCTGTTCTTCCTTTTTCCAGGACTTCTCTTTCCTTTCATTTGTTCTTGTATAATAAGCTGGAGTATTTCATATTTTATACCCTGACATGACCAAAGTATGACACACTTCTCTGTATAATGTGCTTTTTTAGTATTTTGTCTGTATGAGCCTTTTTTTTAAGCATCTTTATTGGACATCTTGACTGTCCAGTGGCTTCTCAATATCCTTCCACAGAGCCACATTTATATAACTTCATACCTATTTAATTTTTTTAGATGATGATGATGATCTATTTACGTGCCATATACTGCTACAAGGCCAGAGGCACGGACACGGAAGCTATAGTTGATTTAGCATACAACAGAATCTAATATAAAAACGAACGATATTTTGTCTTATACTAAGACTAAGTGATCAACCACTAATAAATGCTTCATGTTATTAAAGGCTACTTGAGCGCAAGTGCATCTGGCTTTAATTTCAACGCCCCTGTAAAGATTATCAGTGTTATGACAACAAAGATATTTGAATGTTTCCATTACTTATATTTACAGCGAGATCACGAACTTGCTGTTTGCTAATTACCATTCATTTAATTTGTATGCCCGATGCAGAGCCGGGTAAGAACTACTTCTTTACGACGCTATGGTTGTATCAACGTTTTTCAGGGAGTTGTGTCTGATTTTATACTCCCTAGCTTATTCATGGTAAATAAATGTGTAAAAATTTCCTAAATAATTATGGGAATTAATGCTGTATAACTGCATAATAAATACATAACACCCATCTTCAGTCATAATAACAATTACCTATTTTGCATATCTCAACCATTGTACACATCCTTGTCTCAACCACATGTGTAAACTGTATACTACATACAGTTTTGAAACTTCTCAAAAAATAAATCAATTAAAGAATAAATAAACAAGGTAATAAATAAAGAAAAAATGTAAAAATAAATTTCAGCTAGTAACTTTCAATAATTGTAATAAATATAAATTTACAATTTCAAACACATAAGAGAAATATTCAAAAAAACAATTTCCACATATGCACTATATACAATAAAATCAGTTCAATTCAAAATGAGAAATGATTCATTTAATAAATATTATTAAAATAAAAATTAAGCTTTTGAATTTCTATGTATTACATACAACTTTGGCAAATAATATTTATAAATGTAAAATTAATTGTACATTTTTGCTATATGTATTAACAGAGTAGTTCAAACAGCAACTTCTTCAGCTAAAATCAGATTATTAAATAAATGTCATTTTTAATCCTAGTTAAGCAAAACAACATTAAAATTTACTTACACATTTTATATCTTCATTAGGGGCTTTTGTTTTGATAAAAATCGCATTGCAGTTCTGAAAATTAACTCTATCTTCCACATCTGAAGTTACTGCAGATTTAACATCCCATTTACATTCTGATGAATCATCTGATGAATCACAATCTGATAAATTACTTTTTTGCGCAATTATTGTATTATTTGTAACTAACGACTCCAAAATTTGTTTGTCATCATCATCCTGTGATCAAAATAACATAAATGAAATTAATTTTGGATTCATTTATTTCGTTACAGTTGTAGCATATTTAGGAAGCAAACACTCGGCAAGCTTGAAAATTAAATTTTGAGAGATGACCTTTCCTTCCATCCTTACAAAATAATGATCACTCATCAGTTGAAACCAGCCGATCATCCAGCACGATTAGCATTCGCACAGCGACTGACAGAAGCACTAGAAAACGACGATATTGTTCGAGATTATTTGACGATGAGTGACGAGGCTCAATTTAATGTAAATGGTACTGTAAACAAACAAAATTGTCGATATTAAGTTGAATCAAATTCACACGAAATCGTTAAAAAGACACTTCACTCGGAGAATATGGCGATATGGTGTGCGGTAGGGAATTATGTCCTTACTTCTTCGAAGGAATGGTAAACACGACAAAGTATATGAACATGCTAGAAACATTTTTTATTTCAGAACTAAAGAAGAAACATAGACTAAGTTGTACTTGGTTCCAGCAGGACAATGCAAATTTTTACACACCCCTCAAAACGCTATAATTCCTTGCAACACCCCTTTTGCTTGACTTCTTTATCCAGTTGTGATTTTTACTTATGGGTATACTAGAAATCGAAAGTATACATAAACAAACCACGAACGCTAAATAAGCTGAAGACGATAAAGAAATCACCAATATTCCACGAGAAACGTTAAAATTCTGAAAAAAGGTTCCAAAATTTATTTCTAATAACGGCCACCATTTAAATTCGTTTTTAAAACTGAATTATAATAATCCTTAATCTTTACACTTTTATTTCGTGCAAATGACTTTTTCAATCAGTTCATGTAAACTAGTTTTATTCCAAATTCAAATGTGTCAGGTTTCTGTAACCCACCCTATATATAATATAATATACATATAAACAAATTACAAAATTCATTGGATAAAGATTGGTGTAAGTGAACAAGATTATAGTATATTTCAATGCTATAATTGGAACTCGGCAAAATGATTGAGAGCTTGCGGTAGGAAAACACAGAAATGAAATAGGTCACACACTAGCAAATTTTCTTGAACTTCATAAACTTTATGCAATGAATACATTTTCAAGAGAAATCCAAAAATAAAATGGACTATTCAATGTCAGTTATGTGGGATGATAAATAAAGTTAACATCGGTAGAGACCACAGATTATGCTGGGCTAAATTAAACATTAATCTACTGCCCAAAAAACATCATGCAACACCTTTTGTCACAAAGAATGTTGACGTTCGTAGTCATTGATCGTGTCCATAATGCTTTATATTTTCCCTTCCCAAAAATCAATCAGCTTCATCACTGAGTCAGCTGTGTAGCTCACAAGCCGGTAATTGTTATTTCACCTCCAAGTAGTGTGCATCTGAACAAGTGTTTATGGTCTTGTCCTTCCCCACATTCATATCTTGAATCAATAGCTAGTCTGTATTTTTTAAATTTCATTTTGTACAGCCGCATCTTGTTTGTAATTTGTTAGGGTCAGCGCTTTTCGATTCTTCATAATTTTACTATATCTCATGTTCTGCAATTTACTTCTTAAGATGGTTTTTATTTTTGGTTCCATCTCGGATGATTTCCACCTATTTAATTTTCTTCTTTGCTTTACCATTTGCAATCGGCTGGCTGACTATATTATTAGCTGTCACATTTGCTAGCAGTTTTATTTGTGCATTCATCATTTAGGTATTTTAGGAGCCTCTAGGCTTTAACGCTGTTTTGCTTTGTATCCAATGAGTTTATCAATCCAATCCATCTTTATCTTTTTTGTTTGCTGTCAACTCATTTACCTGTTCTGCAAGTTTCATTGTGGTGTCACTAAAAGGAGATATTTCGTAGCTTTGGATGTCTTTTTGTAGTTTTCGTTTAGTTTCATTCCTTAAACCTGGAATGAACTGTTCCCTATGTCCACTCATTATTGCTTTGATCAAGTATTTGTTTATTATAATTTTCCACTACTGTGTCTATTTTGTTTAGGGTTTGATTTAACAGCTGTCTGAATTTATTCCAATTTGCGTTCTTTGATTTACGAGGGAAGAAAACTCCAGTGGTTTCACGTGGCCTGCTGGAGGGTTTATAGTTTTCCTTCTTATTAATAGGCTGTCCTTAACATAAGGCACAGATGCCTTTTTCAGACACATGCTGAGAGTAGACAGTACCTTAATATATAAGGGTGTTGGACGCTACCATTGAATCTCACATCAGAAACATCCGCTAGTGCCCATAGAATAGGAAACCTGTCCCTGTTCCTATTCGATCTGAGAAGGCCTTTCTCAAGTTGAACTCAATATTCGCCCTTCTCAGACCTCCTGTACATCATTTTATTCACTGACCTGGGTTCCCTCTGGGATTTTCATCGCAGACTTCCACAAGGTTGCTCGGCTTAGCAGGGGCACCTCATGTAAGCAGATGCTGGAATAGAAGTGGAGAGGCTATGAAATATGCTGGTGGATTTTATATTACACATCACACTTTGTGGGGTAATATGGAGTAAACTGTGGCCAGTACTGACTAATATGGGTGTCTTGGAACATATTGTTCTAATGATGAAGAATCTATATAGAAAGAATAAAAATGTAATTTGAATAGACAGAACAGTACAATCTGCTGAATTCTACACTAAGAAATGTGTTAAGCAATGATGTATTCTATCACCCGTTTTATTTAACCTTTATGGAGAATACATTATGAGAATGGTAATGCATGAATGGAATGGAGGAGTTTCTATAGGCGGCTGAAAGATATCCAGCTTACAATATGTGGACGATACAAACACTTATTAGATCTGACTTTGGTGAAATGAAAATACTTCTAAAAAAAGGTCGAACGCATTAGTCAAGAATATGGACTTGAAATAAACAAGTCCAAAACAAAAGTAATGATCATAGATAGAGGAAAACGAGTAAAATTTAATGACAACACTTTCCCAGGATTTGAAGTAGTAAACAACTTTGTGTACCTAGGATCGCTAATAAATAGTGAAGGGTGCACAGAAAAAGAAATAAAACGTTGCATTGAAATGGGTCACTGTGCTATGGTGAAACAAAGCAAAATATGGAAGGATGGATCCATTAATAAAAATGTTAAAGTAAAATTAGTACAAACGCTTATATTTTCGATAGTATTATATGGAGTGGAAACATGTACGTTAAATAAAACTAGCCTAGTCCGACTTAACAGTTTTAAAATGTGGTGCTAGAGGAAACCTCCGCATACCATGGACCGAAAAACGAACAAATGCTTCCATAGCACAAGAACTAAACCTAATGCAGCGGTTAGCTAATATGGCTATCATTAAAGTGATAAAATATTTTGTCCATTTCATACATAGTGAACAGAACTTGGAGTTATTAATAGTACAGGGGAAGATTCAAGGAAACAGACTGAAGGGACGACCACCGCAGAGGTGGACAGATATAATAAGAAATCGGAGCGGATTAAAATTACATCAATGCATGCAACGGGCACATGACAGAGAAGCATGACGCAAAATGACACAGTTATGCCCCTTTGGGGTAACCGATTAAGAACAAGATATATATATATATATAACACTATAAATTACCTACGGCTTTGCCTGTGTAATTATTTTTTTAAGCTTCGTTTCACACTGATATCACAAATAGGACAGAAATTACAATAACTTAGTTTTGAACAGTGATATCTTTGTCAAATCGTTTAAGGGTTATTTAATTATATTATTTTTATACGAATTGTATTTAATTATTATTATTACTATTGTTATTATTATTAAAAAAATGTTGAATTTAATATTTATATATATATATATATATTTATATTATACACATTATCGACATATTTGGTTGGACTCCACGAACTCGCCTGTCCAGATGGGATGCCACGTGGGTAGGCCCATGACCGTTAATGGAATAAAATAAATAAATTAAAAAAGAACAAAAAAACGCGGTTTTTATTTTATTAAAAATTTATTATCTTTTGAAAAGAAATAAAATTAATTACGGATCTCGAACTGTTTACTATTTAACTTTTTTAAAATATAAACGATGAAATTTTCTAACAACTTATTAATATAATTAGATTTACAGAACTGTCCCTAGCCTGGATGGATGAGCTTCACGATCGAAGCCCCGACGATCCATCCTCACTTCTTCAAATGACCAACTATCTGGCTTAACTCGACTGAACTCACTTACTTAACTCAACTGACTAAACTGACGAAACTCGTATTTCTAACTCTCCAGGGCTCTGGAGGCGACGCAGGTATTTTATTATTATTATTATTATTTCCTTTACTTTTGGCGAAATGACGGTTTCTTTTCATTTATACTTTTTACAAATCTTTTCTGGTCCTCAATCGATTTTGCCTGTTTTCGACAAAAAAAACTAATAGTTGGACCAAGGTTCCGTTATTCCTTATATTTTAAGGTTATATATTTATATATATATACATAGTCTTATACTTATTGTTGTCATTAGTATGGCGGGCGGCAATAATATAGAAACACCTGCATTTCTAGGAATTCTATAGATACTAGTAATTTCCTAAATTGGTTGTTTCGGCGCCTCCGATTTCTCTTTTGGGATAGCCAATCAGAAAAGTCTTTGATCAAAAGACCGACTGAGCCCATTTTATGAGGTCTATTTTCACCTCCTTTTGTCTGCGCTTGCTATATTTTTTTATAGATATTTTCTTATTTTTTGTAAACATATTACCTTTCAACGAATTTCTTAAAAGCTCTAATATCACTGGCGCCAGCATGCCCTTTTCGATTCACACATATACATATATATATATATAATATTATAAAATCTTATCTTTTGCAAATAGTCACGTTCGTCCTATCTACCTGTACGCCATGTGATGCATATGCATACATATACATGTATACGCTTACTTCTATCTCTCATAACTCGTTATTTAATATATCATTATTATCCTCATACGTATTTTTAAATCTTCGTAGTATATTATTACAAATTTTAATTTGAATATTTTAATTACTAAATTTTACTTTTATCTCACTATAATGCAGGGTTGTTACAAAATTTAACACCTTTTCCGGTCCGACTTTACTACCAACCATGTTTTGTTGTGTTAGGGGTGTGGCCGATATCCTATTTGTGATATCAATCTTAGAACGAATCCGATAATATAAACTATAAGCTATCAAAATTTCACATTATTGCTTTAATAGTTTTTGAGTTAATTCGGAATATACAGACAGACAGGAAGACAAAAATAAAAAAAAAAATAGATTTTCTGTTTATGTGTGATAAAAATAGACAAATGCAGTGATTATAATGAACATATTCACAAATCACAGACACTACAGTTTTATATATTATTGTATATATATATATATATATATTCACTAGTTCGTAACGTAACTTATATATTTAAATGTCGATATAGATAGTAGTAATTTTATGAATTATAAACAAAACAAAATCATAACATAGTCTAATCACTATAAAAGTTTTTTATTGCAGATCTTTACGTCATTATCAAGTATAAACAATAAATGTTATGTATTTGTAACGCATATATAAATATTAATTAATTACAGTTTTCTAAAATGTACTAGAATGGCTACAGACCTGTTATTATTTATAAGGGTTTGTTAATATATAAAAAATGTATATTATCCCCAGTTATATGTTTAGTTTCTGTTAAAAATATACATATATATTTTTTTAATTTACATCTAAATTATAACACTATTCGCATTGTATGTACAATAACAGTCGTATAATATTATTTTAACATTTTACCTTTTAAAATTACACTTAATTAGAATTATTTTTTCCTGTGTATACTGCTTTTTGAAACTTTTCTGTCACTTTCAGGCTTTTATTGTTACTAAAAATGAAATTACAAACAAGCGCATAGCATCTATTAACATGTCTTTATATACATTTTTCTGACGTTGATTAAATTTGAAGTTTTGAGTTATTTTTGTTTAATAAAATTTCTAACTTGAACTAATTAATAATAAAATTTCACTTTTTTTGTGTTTGTGTAAAAAAATTAACCGCGCTAATTTTTCAACCGTCACTATCTGAAACAAGCACTGGAAAGTCATAATGCTAAATACATATCAACGGGGGAACTGACATATTGGCCAACTGATAATGGTAAAATACCGGATCTGCTGGATTTTTTCATTACAAAAGGAACTGCTAGTTATTACTCAGAAATAAATTCTTCTTTCGATCTTTTTTTGGACCACTCTTGTATCATTTTAACGTTTGGCGATTCGGTTATATGTCGCGAGGAAAAAATATATATTTGTGTAACTACAAAACAGATTGGGAATCATTTAGGGAATACTTAGATACCAAATTAAATCTAAAAATTCCATTAAAAAGCGAAATTGACATCAAAAATGCTGTATGGTATCTAACTAGAGAGATACAAACAGCAGCCACGCTGAATACTCCAGTTAATACTTACAAAAAAAGTAATAATTATCCGCTATCAGTCCGAAAGCTAGTCTTGGAAAAGAGAAAGTTTAGACGAAGGTGGTTCCAAACAGGGAATCCTTGGGATAAAAAATTTTTCAACAATAAAGTAAAAGAATTAAAAATGTTATTAGCAGAAATTAAAAACAAAACCCTTAATAGCTATTTAAATAAACTTTCACCTCTAGCAATAGATGACTATTCCTTGTGGAAGTGCACCAAAAATATTAAACGGTCCAATACACATATTCCTCCGATAAAACATGGCAACGGATTATGGGCGAGAGATGATAAACAGAAGTCAGATTTATTTGCTCAGCACCTGGTAACTGTGTTTCAGCCAAACATAATGGCTAGCACGGACAGGGAAATATACGACTATATAAATAGTCCATATGAATCATCTTCTTCGATTAAGTTAGCCTCACCTTCTGAGGTGAAATGTTTACTTAAAACGTTGAAAAAGAAGAAAAGTCCGGGTTTTGACTTAATAAGCGCCGAATTATTGAATGAACTTCCGCGAAAAGCTATAGTATTACTGACTTATATATGTAATGCAATATTTCGTGTACAATATTTTCCAGTACAGTGGAAATTCACACAAATTATAATGATTCCAAAACCTGGCAAAGATCCGTATTCTGTTTCATCTTATCATTGGATCTCTTTGTTGCCTGTTTTGTCGAAGGTAGTAGAAAAATTAATATTAAAGAGATTACAGCCTTACATACAATCCAATGATATAATTCCGCAACATCAATTCGGTTTTATAAAACACCATTCCACCACTGATCAATTACATAGGGTGGTTAGTATAATTAAAAATAGCTTAGAAACCAAAAAAGTATGTACCGTGGCATTTCTCGATGTTCAACAAGCTTTTGATAAGGTTTGGCACGATGGTCTATTATATAAACTGAAATGTCTATTGCCGAAAAATTTTTACCTGTTGTTGAAATCATACATTGAAAATCGCCACTTTCAAGTGCGTTATAAACATACCTATTCAGAAATACATCCTCTTTTAGCAGGCATTCCCCAAGGTTCTGTGCTGGGCCCCACGCTGTACTTGTTATACACGGCTGATTTCCCTACAATGGAAAACATACAGCTGGCTACATTTGCAGATGACACTGCACTGCTCTCAACACACACGGATCTGAAAATAGCTAGCAGTAACCTACAAAAAGCTCTTACTAAGGTGGAAATATGGTTTAAAAAATGGAAAATTGGAATTAATGAAAACAAATCTGTCAATATCCATAGGATTAATTGCACCGATCTGCCAGTGCGTTCAACGGTCAAGTACTTAGGATTAGGATTACACCTGGATAGCCGATTAACATGGAAACATCACATACAGATGAAGAAAAAATAATTAGATATTCGAGTTAAAAAAATATACTGGCTGATAGAAAGAAACAGTGTACTAACGACAGATAATAAACGTTTAATATATACAGTGATTCTAAGGCCTGTCTGGACCTATGGGGTGCAACTTTGGGGTTGTGCTAGACCATCAAACCTGAAAATAATACAAACGTCACAAAATAAAATTCTTCGGATGATAACCAAGGCACCCTGGTATGTAACAAATCTAACGTTGCATCGAGATTTACGTATAGATTATGTGGCCGAGGTCATAAAAGTTCACGCTAAAAGACACACAAGAAGACTTGATAGCCACCCGAATACTTTTGCTAGAGGATTGCTTGATACCACCGGTGACATAAGGAGACTAAAACGTCAGAAACCGCAGGACCTCGTTTAGGGTCGTCGTAATCGGGTAGGTATCGCCGGATACTTGTTCCCTCATGCTCAATTCTTTTAAACGTACTGCTAAATGTCCTTGGTGGACAGCTCGCAGTATTATAAATAATTAAAAAAAAAAATAAAAAAAAAAAAAACTATTTAATTAGTGTTTAACATGGCGTACCTGTAACTCAGTTATGTTTATTTCAAGTATACATTATAAATTTATTTACTAATTGAAGTTATAATTCATTTAATAATTTCGTCTATACCTCCAACATGATTTTATATTCTGCAAGATACGGTTCATTAACGTTAATTACTAATTTCGATAGACTTCGCGATTTTCAATTTAAGAATATTTAATTTTTGAAAGAACTATATATTAACCACAATTTCATGTCTTCGCCGTCGTTCGATTTAATCGTACAATCAATTACTTCTCACTGTACAACTTCTATACCACTATTTAACAGGTTGGTTTTTTAAATTAACTTAATTTTTATTACATTTTATTGATATTTTACTTCGTTTTAAACGGAAATATTATACACGACTATTATTAATGATTTTTTTGAAGTTAATTATGCCATGTGAAAATCATCATCTTATAAGCATCGTTATCTAATAAAATGTGTTTATTTTAACTTTATATTAATTTTAATTATTTACTTCCTTTTCAGCAATTTTCTATTATAATTTTTGCTACTTTCCCTTCATTTCAGTCGTATCCGTACTTCATGTACTCTCTATACAACCTTCAAAAATTGTTTCCGCGGATTTTTAACTTCCTAACTCGTTGATAGCCATTTTTGACATTTCTGAAAAAAACTACGAAAATGGGAGGGCGGTGTACAAGTGTTCTAGGAATGTACCAGTTTTTGTGCGCACATTCACGTAAATTAAAATGAGTAGGTATAAATAATCGTAAATAAAGAAAAAGCAATACAAACCATCTTAATGTCGTTATATTCGATGATAAATTTCTGCTCAAATAATTCTTCGTCGTCTTCTGGAATAAGTAATTTATCTTCTTCTGATTTAATTTCGGATTTTATCATTTTGAACGATAAATTATGTAAAATTTAAACACTGTCACTATACACTGAACGAACGAAGCAAAAACGCGCATAATAAAATAAAACAAATCGTATAAGTATATTATAAGAGCACCTAATGTAATGAAATGACTAACAGAAGCTGAAACCACATCGCACGTGGAGCGAACGGTTATTATTATTATTATTATTATGATTACAATTCTATTATTATTATTATTATTATTATTATTTTCATCGTTTATTATTATAGCCTAATAACAGGACCGGTTTTTTATTCAAGGCCGCAATATTTCCCATATTCATCGTTATAAATACTGAAGCTCCACGACACTAATACACATCTAATGATATTACATTCTGTATTTACAACAGGAAGCTGATGTTTTTTAACAAACAAATTTTTTCTCCTGATTCGTTAAGCTAACCTTGATGATAATCTTAAACTAGATGAAACGAGGAATTCCTATCAGTGTAGCCATATTTAAAATACTATCTGCAATATATATATTTATATAACTTTTTACTCAACTCAATGACATCTTCGTGTATTTCTCCAACCTTACAACAACAACAACAACAACGTATATTTCAGCATAATTTACAGTGAGTATACACAAACCAAAAATTTTAAATAATAATTAGGTAACGCCCAGGATGGCTCGCCGTATATCAGAAATAATACAAAGACCCGTAATAAATAAAAGAAGTAATTATACTTATACTTATAATGACAGCAAAAAAAAATTGAAAAAAAACTGTACAGCAAAAAACAAAAAATTAAGATAGTAATAATAAAACAAAAGAAAAAACACGTTAGACATTAAAAAATAAATAAAGAAGGAATATTAATTTCTAAAATAGGAGCCGCAAAACGTTACAACAGGTTATGTTTGAGCCTCCTATGTTTATATTTACTATACATAAATTGGAGTTGCCTGGAATCGTAATTACCAATGGTAGAAATTAAACTATTATCGTGGACTAAGCAATCATCGCAGAACTTACGCGTTAAATTTAAGATATGGTCCTTAATATAAGGCATGTTTAAGGTAGCATGCATGTCAACGATTTTGTGGTATCTAGGGACATTTAGCACACATCTGAGACACCTATTTTGAAATACTTGTAACTTATTAAAATTTTTATTTGAAATAAAACTCCAAGCTGGACAACAGTACGTCATTATGGGACGTATAATTAATTTATTATTTACATTAAGAAATGATTTTCTGTTGATTAATGGATATATGGCAGATATACTCCCGCTAGCTTTCACGGTAGCATGATTGACATGTTCAGAAAAATTTAGTCTGTTATAATAACGAACGACACAATTTATTCCTGACTGTAATTTATTAGTAATTGCTTTAGGTATATAAGAAGTACGGAGAAGAGCTGTATCGTCTGCATAAAAAGCAGTCTGAATATCAGGTAGGTTTGGGAAATCAGATAAAAACAAAGTAAACAGAAATGGACCCAGAATATTACCTTGGGGGACCCCCGCTGAGCACGTTTTCATAGTAGACCTTGAATCATTGATGGTAACGTAAAATAGTCTGTTTGCTAAATAGCTGCTAATAACGTTGATTACATAATGAGGAAACTGATATTTTATCATTTTGTAAATAATACCTTTATGCGAAGTAGTATCGAAAGCTTTCTCAACGTCCAGGAGAACCATACCAGTATGTTTATTACGATTAAAATTATGCATGATAAACTCCGTGATTCGTGCTACTTGTTGGGTGGTGGAATAACCTGGACGAAAACCAAACTGTGTATTAGGAATGATTTTTTGGTTATCTGCATGAAGTCTTAAACGGGATAGTATAATTTTTTCCGCTATTTTGCTTAGATTGCTCAATAAACTAATAGGACGTATGTTACTCGCACATGAGGCATCCTTTCCGGGTTTTCTCCAACCTATATATCGCTGGGTGTATACAACCAATCATAAGAAAGAACCAAGCTGCAGACTGATGTACATATTACACTTTTAACAACAATAAAACAACGGCAAAGGATATAATAATAACAGAGTTTTAGAAAATCTGATCGAAATTATAAAAATATTTGAGAAAACGAGATGGCAAAGCTAATTTATTCATTACATAAAAATGGAGCACAGACACACTCTACTAGATTCCGAAATTGGCCAGTATCAGCGGGGATTCTGACAAGATAATTTTCAACCTAAAGATAATCATGATATATCTGGAAAGAAGATAGAAAAATTAATTTATAGATTTTAAAATATAGAATAATGTTTTTTTTAGCCATCGGGTTATCTAGTAAGTCCGTGATTAATAGAAAAATAAAAAGGGAAACGAAAAATAATTTTGAATGAGTGACCTTCAAGTAGAAGATTGAAAATTTTATCCAGCTGGCGATATTAGGTTTTCCATATATTTATTAAGTCAACGATTTTCCTTCTTTGTAGACGTCTATATTACCCCTAGTTGTCCAAACTGCAGCAAGAGAATTATCGTGTTGTTCAAAAACGTTGACAAATCCAAGTGCAAAAGAAAAATTTTTAAGGTGATTTATCAAAAACATTGGTCAGGCGAGGTGATTGGTTATCACTTTGACTCTTCAATTGCATATTTGTAAAATTTATGAGAAAATTGAAAAGAACAATTAATGCTTAAAATATTAGTGGAAAAATCAAACTAGAATACAAGAGGGATAATTTACTTGTAGATTAACTATTAATATCGAGATCTGTTAAGACAGCAAAAGGACATTCAGGATTGTCGAAAGAACAAGCGTATAAAGCTAAGTTGTAAATTATTATAAAAAAACCAAATTCGTAACACGTATTTAAGAACCGATCCCAATAAAATCAAAACTGATTTTGGTGAAATTCAAACGGTAAATAAATTTAAATTAATCGTGCAAAATATGACAAAGAAAAAAATTAATCGAATACAGAATTAATCGAATGAAAACAGCGTTTTATCTAACTAATCAAATATATAATAAAAAATACTTATCGATAAATGTCGAACTGGAACACTGAATAACAGTGATTACATACCTGAGACATTATACGGCTCTGAACGTTTATAATAAACAGAAAAAGAACGAACAATTTAAGCGCACAGAACGAGAAATAGTATAATAAGAATATTAGAACCAGTAAAAAAATTATAAAAGTACAGAAAATAGAATAATCAGAAAATATACCAATTCGTAAAAGCTTCTTCTAGTCAATATACCAATCTAGTCATTTTTAGTTTTACATAAACCACCCATATTTTATCAATTTTCAAAATTACAATGTAACAATGCAGGATTTCATTATACATATTTTTCATTCGATTTTTTTAGGACAATACGACTATGGAACTCACTACGGCAAAAAAAAAGCGCTTAGTTACAATTATAAAAATTTTTGTCATTACAAAATCAATAATACTAAAACACAAAATGATGTGATGATAATAATTATAAAATATTTGGAGTGAGAACTCTGTGATTTATCATAAGAAGACAATATAAACGAAAAAATATTGATTAATTTATTCCTAGCTATTTCTAGAGAAATACATGCGACTTTAGTTGTTCTTTATTAAATAGTTACTCCATTATCATTTGAATTTTGAGTTCCCATGCAGTTGATAAAATCCTTCGAATAACGTAAATGAAGCCTACAAAAGATATAGTATAACGATTTGCAACAAAAATTTACTTATTTATTTCTAATAACTGTCATAATTGCTAAAACATTATATTATCCAAAATAAATTTAATTTATAGATATATTATATATACATATATATATATATATATATATATATATATATATATATATATATATATATATATATATATATATATATATATGTATATATGTATATTTGCAGATAAATTATATGTTTGGAAATGATAAATGCGTTGTATAGTCATTTGGAAAAGTTTTTTAAATTGTAATTCGCTGGTGATTACTTGTTTCGCAAACTAGGGCTTCTTAACTTGATGAAGAATTTATAGAATTTATATGAATTACCGAGTCAATTGCTAATAAGCTTTCAATTATAATATAATAATAATTGCTTCTAGCCAGTTTTATTCAATACTTTTTTCTTTAATTACAAATTACGGCTCGGATTAATATATATCATCATCATCATAATCGATAACTCAATGACTGAGTAGAATGATACCTATATTTTAATGCATCTGATATAATTTTCCTCCACCTGACCCTATGTCGGCTTTCCACTATAGCTTGAACTCTTGTTAACCCAGTAAGCGTCGTGACAGTATCTATCTATCGAGTCGGAGGTCTTCCTGTACTTCTTTTTCCTTCTATCTGTCCAATTACTAAGCTTTTTACTAGGCAGTTCTCGCTTTTTCGCACGATATGTCCATAATATTTCAAGATTTTCTATTGGCATGAAGTATAAAGGCGCTGTTCCACGTTTAGATCTGCTAGAATTGAGGTATTTGTCTTCTTTGCTGTCCATGGAATTTTAAGCATTCTGTGCCATATCCACATCTTAAAGACGTCAATTTTTCGTTCATCTTGCTTATGTAATGTCCAAGTTTCTGCTCCATATGTAAATATGACAAATACTAAAGTATTTACTAGCTTTATTTTTGTTGAGCGAGTAGTGGAATGATCTTTCCAAATTTTATTTAATCTCGTCGTTGCAACTTTCGCTAACACCATTCTGCGTTTAATATCCTCTCCACTTCCACATGACTGTTTATTAATGATCCAAGATATGTATATGAATTTATAATTTCCATATCCTGTATAGTGTTCAGCTTCTGGGGATTGTTATTTTTATCTATTACCATAATTTTTGCCTTATTCTCATTAATTAAAAGTCCCAGTTTTCTACTTTTCATTTCTATTCTATTCGGTAAATCTATCATTTCTTTTCTAGCTGCAGCAATGAGTGTAGTATCATCGGCGTATCGCAGATTAGATACTCGATATCCGCCTACTTTCACTCCTCCTTTATAGTCTTGTAAGGCGTTCCTCATTATATATTCAGTATATATATTTAAAAGTATGGAAGACAATATACAACCTTGTCTTACGCCTTTTTTGTGGATGAAATTTTTCAGATACGGCGCCATCAAGCCTTATTGTGGCGTCTGCTTGTACATAAAGATTGTATATTAAATAGGATAAGTGGCTTGATACACCCATGAAGGTTATACAAATGACACTTATATTTATAAAATTAAATAGGTAGTTTTCTGTTCACAAAATTAGTACGTATATTTATGGAAAAGGATAATTTATAGAAGTATTGTTCATTACATCTAAACGAAAGTTTCATTTTATTTTCCTTTTATTTAAATTTATAGAAATGTTTGCGAGTAGTATATATTTTAATTATTAGTCATTCAATTTGAATTAATACACATATACGAATGCCCTTGTGAATGTGTATTCTAGGTATAATATTTTGAAACATATTTAATATATTGCATTCTTTAAATACTTGAAATATCAGTGTTTTTTCTGTTAAAATTACTTTGCTAACTTTTACGTCAAATTAAACAGGCATATTGAATATTAGTCTACACCAAACTAGTATTTCTAGATATGTTCAAGTCTAAAGTTACACTACTTTTGCATATGATTAATGCATGTATGTGTATGAATGTGGCTACACGCTTGGAGTCAATTTGTTATTTGACTAGTCGGAACACGGTTTTCATTTTATTCATTGTGGTTGTCAGAGCAGTTTAAAATTAGTGAATGTGACGAAATATTCCTAGTTTGTCTTCGTTGCCAATATTTATAATTAATTTTTCATATGTATGATCCAATTTTTTAGTTCGTTATCAGAAATATAACAATACAGAAGATTTGAAGTTACTCACAACAATATGATTCTTTCTTCAATATTTTATTAAAAAGTTACTATAACATACATATAGATACATTTATGTATCTATATATATGTCTATGTGAGTGTGCGTAATTAATTTATGTTTGCAATAATATAATGTAATAAATGTTAATAGTTTTATTTATAAAATTGAAAGCTGATTCGTGATAAGTGATATAAATTTATGTTCAATGTGCATGAATAATATAATTAATAGATCATTTTTTTCCTGCGCAGTAACAGTGAATCCAAACCTAAAGATTAGCGATATATATATATATATATATATATATATATATATATATATATTTAACAAAACAAAATAAAATCGAAGTTAATCACTAAAAAATTTTTTTATTACATAAACAGGAAGTTTTTCGACTATGAAGTCATTTTCAAGCCGATTTTATTTTGTTTTGTTAAATTCATAAAATAACTACTCTCCAATACATCAAAATTATATATATATACATCAAAATTATATGTATATATATATATATATACATATTACTTCACAATCTCTCCTTAGACACAATTGACTTTTGAAATATATATATATATATATATATATATATACATACACATAATTAAAAATATACTATAATGGTGACTCTCGTCTGTAATTATGTACCAACATACCAACGAAATTTAGAATCATGGGAATTGTTTGCTATAGTCTTAAAATGGGCGGAATAACGTTATCTATGTATCTAAGTTAATTTATTCTTAGAAAAATAATATTTAACAAATTCTAATTTCCAATTTTGTAAAAAAATTTTGTTCATTCTATACGTATTTCCAGCTTATCTTGATCGTTTGGTAATCTTGAACATTTGAAGGCTTAATAATTTTTAACTCGCTTCATGTGCGAAATACATTGAACACTGGTCATAACATCTGTGCGTAATCCTCACATGAAATGAACATTCATGTTAAGAAGCAATTCCCGCTGTAAAAATTTCTAAGAAAATACAAAATATGAGTAGAGCGATATTTAACCTCATTCTATGTAGTGTAAGATGCAAAAATTCCAGAACATTTAAATCGCAATCCATTCTGTTCAGGACAGATTGATCGTATTAAAAAAAAAAAAAAAAAACTGACACTTTGTTACGCACGCCTATATGAATAGATAGATAGGTAAGAAAATAAATACCTTTATATATATATATATATTTATATATATATATATATATAGTAGATACTTATTAGCTGAATTAAATAAAACACAAACACTGATGGAGAATTAGGGATTATACAAAAAATGTAAAAAAGTTTGTAAATAAATTTAAATGATATTCCGATACTGTTTAATTTTTGTAAATTTATTGAACTTAATGAAAAATTATATTTAATATAAGTTAGTATATTTATTGATTCTGGGACGATACAAAGTTCGCCGGGTAAGGGAAGGCGAAATCGTATTATATATATATATATATATATATATATATATATATATATATATATATATATATATATATATATATATATATATAACCTAATGCCTAGTGTATGTTCAAGATGGTAAAAGCATTGTAGATTCGGCCGACACAAATTCGCTCGAGAAACTTTTAAAAATCGAAAATCGAATTTTAAACCCGCGATTTCTCGTTACCGGTTAATTTTGGTAAACTTTACGTGATTACATAAATGATGGATCTCCACGTTTACTTTCGTCTAACGTCAACCGGAACCCTGGAACCCTCTATCTATTATAGGGCCCTGAAAAACGGGCCAAGTCCCCTGAACCCTTAAAACCTAACTTTCTCGATGAGTATTTATTGTAAAAATACGACTGTACTATCATTAGACGCGTATTTCAATGCGCATAAGTTTCGTTGAAACTATTTTACTGAATTTCGAATAGTCCGCGGATTATCGCTAAAAGAGTGAATATTGAAAAAATCGCGTTTGCTTAATTTGACTTACCTTTCGCAATAATAAAATACGTATGACGTATAACAGTCATTGTTACGATCGAGACACAAATAAAACCAAAGAGAAAATGGACGAAAGCTGTGTAGAGAGTGAGAGAACAAAGGCCGGCTTCGTTCTCATCCTTACTATGGGATGGAAGCTGATTGAGTGGTGTCAACGGTGGATACCTGGCGGGGATAACTGATCGATTGGTAGTTGATGAGTTATCAACCGACGAGGGCGGAAGATTAATTCAAATTGAAAAAAAATATCTAATTAAAGTAAATCGTAATTATAAACTATACATGAAATATATTCGATTGCCATCTTGCAACCTTAATGCGGATCTGTGAATGGAACAAAAAATCGCGAATAAAAAACAGGAGTTGATCGTAGAAGGGTGAACATTTGAAGGTGTATGTATTTTTCAATGCTAAATCATAATAAAATAAAAATAAAAAATTTTGTAAAAAAAATAAAAAAAAATGTGGGGTAGCTCACGCTTATCATTTAGGGATATGAAAAATAGAATTCCCAGACCTACCCGATATATACACAAAATTTCACACAAATCGGTTCAGCCGTTTCGGAGGAGTTTAGTAACAAACACAGACGCGAGAATTTTATATATATATATATATATATATATATATATATATATTACATATATAATATCATCACCGTATTGTTCATTACTAAACATAATTACTAGTCCATTATATGTAAAATCGGCTAACACATTCAAAGCACTAATTACCAGAGTGGGGTGTTGCCACCTTCTCAATAGTAATTAAGAGTTATATCACGATGGAAAACTTTATCATATATATAATACATATATGTATGCGCGTTGATATATGTACACTATATATGTCTACGTATTTATGAAGATATCAATTTGTGATGGTTGCCGTAAACGGACTAAGAATTTTTTGATTAAATTTTTCCTCCAGTTATCGTTTCCAATTTTTATGAGAAAAATTCTCGTTCGTTTTCTCTTACCGTCGTTTTATTATTAAGCAGGACGAACTGACAGACATTTTCCGAACCGAAGTGATTCAGCTCTGGCCCCCACGACGAGTATACAGTCTAATCCATTTTATTTCTTTTTCCTTCCTCAGTTATTACACACAATCGAAACAATCCTGGTAGAGGTCAGACAGTAATTTACGATGACTATCTCATTCGTTTTCCTTACGTACGCCTTATTTTCTGAAATCGTAAAAACCAAATTACGAAAAGAATTTATTTTTTAGAAAGAAAAAAAGAAACAGCGTAAACTTCTATTTTACGATTTTTCATTTCTACTTTACTGATAACCTCCCCTAAACCGGTAATACTTTCTTTAGAAATTTATAAACAGCTGTTGTGTATGTAGAGGGTAAAATAATAGGGAATGAAGTACAAATACATATTACAAAGCCATATTGAGTGTCAGCCTTTTAGTATAATGTAGATTAACCACGCTTTTGTATTATGATGTTGTATATCCTAATGACGAACAACTTGTAGTCTGATGTCCGTCCCTTTTCAGGCTTGCTTAAAAGTTTACCCATTGCACAAATTATAAAATTTAACGAATATTCGAATTTTTAAAATATCACGAACTTTTTATACACGAATTTAGACGTATAACTAAGAAAGATATATTTACCGGAGAAAATTGGAGCTGATTAACTATAATAGGTCGCAGGAAGAGAGATGGTTAGTGCAAGCATTCAAATAACGTGTAGTTTTATGGCGACAATACAGTGGGTATCTATAGCGTGTGATCGGTAAAGGTTAAAGTGAAATACATTTTCAATGAAGAATAGAGGCGACTTTTCCGAATCAAAGTCTAACATATGGCTAGAGTAAAAAGCTAGACAAAATCATATTAGAGATAAAATATTAGAAACCGTATATGTAAATAATGGTAAGTATATTTCCGTATAGAAAAAATACGAGTCCTGACAATAGTGTTAAAGGTATTATCGACAGATTACACTATCCATAGTTTAACAGTCGACGTGTATAGACTTTATTCGTCATCGTTAGTATTTTAAATTCTGTAAAACAACAATATTTACCTACACATAGAACGAAATTGTGAATAATTAGTTGTAATGAAGGACCAAAGAACGGTGAAGCTTTGCTTCGTCACAAAGAATGATCTTTCATTATTTATGGCGGGATAAAAATGATGTTTTCATGTTATCTGTAAAACACAATTTCGCCCCGATTCATGTTAGATATCCAAGTGAAATCATCCGGCGTTGTAAATTATAATTGAAATAAAACGAACGTGGATTACATCGATCAAATGGTCGTTTATTATAAACGATAGCTGTTCGTAGTGCGGGTGTCCAATGAGTATAGGAAAAAATTCAATCGCAGTTCAGCAGCTCAATGTGGAGTGCGAAACATTCTTTCAAAGGTTCTATTTTACAAAATAAAGTTGTACTGAACGAGCAAAATACGAAGGACCAAAATATAGAAACTTATTCAGTATTGCGCATGCAATGTTGTCTTATGTGTTATGAAATATTTAAAAATATTTTTTTTTTTTTATAATGGGCACAGAATTTTTTCACCAAGATTGATATAAACTTATTAAAACGGATATATTAAAGATTAATATTAGTTGATGCAAACGAAGGTGTTTACTAGTAAGTAGGTAAGACGTATTTATTGGCAATGGTACCTTGAGAGATACGATTTGATTATAAAGATTGTTGAGAAATACATGATCTGCATCTGCTATTTTGTAGTCATCGGAAGGACGAGGGCAAAAAGGAGAACTTATAATATTGATATAGGGACGATGGGAGACGATTTTTTCCAAATCGTAATCTACATAAAATTAATGAAATATCGAAGTATGTTATTTGGTACTTTTATATCACGAAACCACGATTCTATGGGTATTAGAGATTGAATCAATATGGTGCTAGATAAAGATTAGACCAAATATTATTCCAATACTTTTTATGAGCAAATTTTGATGAGACACAAAATATCTGTTAAAATTACATATGGAATGACCGCTATTCGAAGCGAACTTGGCTTCTGCATCGGCAAGAATATTGCCAAATATACCAGAATGTCCAGGAATCCGCAAGAACCTAACGAAAATACCAGACTCTAACAGCGAGGAAACCAAAATTCGGATTTTATATAAATAAGGCGATGCGCGGGTATTAAAAGAGATTTTAGAGCGGTTAAACAGCTTTTCGAATCGATAATCGGTAAGAATAAGAAGTGATAAAGCTGCACGATGTTGATAAACGTATTTTAACGTTCGGTATATTGCCATAGTCTCAGTTTATTATTAGAATATTTCATACTAAGCCATATCACTTTAAGACATGAATTGTTTTTATACTCGTATACATTGATACTTTGAAATATGTTTCGTTAAAATTCTGCATGTTACCGAAATACATTTTAAGAACGTGACGTAATTGTACCTTATTTTTATCTACATATTCAATCAGTACTTTTACGCTACAATTTTGACGCATTCTATAGAGCGTATAAAAAATTCAAATAAATACGCAGTACGTATTGCACGTAATTAAGTTTCCCCTAGAACGGTCTGAAAAGTATCTTCTCAGGGTAAAACGCAGGTTTATCAGTCACGCGAAATCATCAAGCACAAATCATAAGAAATATAAATGAAAAACGAGCTATGTCCGTTAAAGACTCCCATATCGTCTCGGAATTCAATAATAAATACTATGCTCAGCAATATTTTATTTAATGATAATCAAACTAACAATTACAAATTATTCGGTAAAACGATCAACTACACTATTTGTTTTATCGATCAGTAATAATAAACTCATTTTATTCATTTATACGTCCATCTTAAGTATTCTATTTAAGAACTCAATATACGATTCTGCAAGAGGGATACTAATTGACATCGTAAAGTATTTTTACAAATTTATTCGTATTTGCACATAATAATTAATATCTTGTTTTTTAAAAAGCAATTATCCGAACTAATCTTTTAAATAACAAATATTTCTATTAATCATATATCCGATTAACATGTGGTCTATAATAGTCCCTAGATAAAGAAGAAATACAATAATAATATCAAATATGAGAATTTGCGTTCATTCTTTCGAACTAATAATTCTTTTTAGGAAATTTTGATAATAACACGCATATATATATATATACATATGTTATATAAGAAAAAGAGAGAGAGAGAGTGAATATATTTTCACAAGAATTTGAAAAATCTGTTTATTAGACTAAGCACCAAAAATGATTATCGAAGTCATCGTTATTACATTTAAATAAAAATTATTTTCGTAAATTTTATCAATTTACGATTTTTAAAAAAAAATATACATAATAATACTATTTTCTAAATTATATTCAGTTTTCACGTAGTCTTAGAGATAGTTAACATTCACGTTATCCTCACGGCGGTGGTTTACGCATAGATAAAAATCCACTTGCATGGAAACGTAAAATGCCAACAAAAAGGATGCGTGATGATACAGGAACACCATTCGATAATAATAGTACACTCGAATGTCCATTTCACATCGTCATTACTATAGGGTCATCAGTAAAACTGTCTTTAAGTTTAGGTACATAGATGGTCCATAAAGTGCAAATATAAATTCCAATATTAAAGAGAGATTTCCATAGGCTCATGCTGAGATACTTGACACAAAACGGAAAATAATTCCGTAAAACTTAAATATATACATTAATCTATCAAATAGAGCAGGAGATAAATGGAAACATGTTCAATTTCCTATTATCCGCCATTTCCTTTCGATATCCCAAATACCTTAAACCTGATTTTAGAAATTCAAGACACCACCTATCAATATAAATTTAAAAAAATTAAGGTTTAAAAACGAAACAACATATACATTGTAAACTACTTTAATGATTATTATTACATTTATTACGAAGATTTCCTATATTGTTATTATTACCACAGGATATCATGAATGTTTAATTACACATACATATACGCATATATTCGTTGCGATTACTTTTATTATTGTATTACTACAATATATATATATATATATATATATATATATACATATATATATACACATATATATATATACATTACACTTATTATTTCATATTAGGTCTTTACGAGAACATGTAACAGCATTATTGCAGTGCGTAATTTTCTGTTAGGTTACGTGCATAAACCAGATATATTGTGTGCCATAATTTCGTTAAACATAACAAAAATGAACGCATTTAAATGATCGCGGCCAATATGTAATAACACATGCTCATTATATTCATATATAATATAATATAATGATAAGTGTAAACACATAAATTCAGTAAACGGGATCAGGTCAATAATAACAAAACAAACAAAAGATTATGAAGTACCTAAAAATTCAGGAAGAGGAATCGTTGAACAAATATAATGCTATGATAGCGGGGTGAGGCATCGTTGATGAACAAATATAATGCTATGATAGCGGGGTGAGGAATAGAATCGCCGTTCCGGCAAAAATAGAATGAAGTTTACGTTATTTTTCGGATAATAAAATTTGAAAGGAAATGTACTAACGAACCTGCAGCCTCGAAACGTTACACCGTGCGAATTGAAAATAAAAGTTGAACACTAGTAAAATTCGTATCCTGTTCCGCGTGTATATAACATTCAATTTAGTGAAATATATAGCAACATGAAAATCATTCCGGTTTAATAACCCTTTTTCGATCAACTAGAAACATTCGGACGGTCTGGTAAAGTTTATATATATATATATATACTTTCATGGGATATCATCACGTTTTAAAAAAAATAGCCCATCGGTGGACTACTTTTAAATCGTACAATCTGTATTAACAAACTTAAAGTCGACAGGCGTAACTATAAATGGCCGTTGGCTTACTGCAACTTAATTAGTACACGTTTAAAATTAACAAATGTGGAAATATGGATAGTTTTTCAATTTTTCCTTTCTCCTTACACCTCTACATTAATGTCTTCTCGAAAGAAGCAATATCATAATTTATTGGTAGCTATTACTTTTTAAATAATTTTTAGCGTAGGAAAATTATTTATCTGTTTTTATGAAAAATCAGACGCATATATATATATATATATATATATATATATATATATATATATATATATATATATATATATATATATATATATATATGTATATGAAGGATTTCAAAAAATAATAAATTCAAGAACTCGTTGTTTCGGAATAGGTATGAAAAACTACACATAGTGGTGATGATGATAATAATAGTGGTATACTCTAAAAAAAAAGTTTCATCCAGGAAATCGAGTTGGTAGTATTGATATTTCATATTTTATAGTGTTCAGGCTACAACGAAGATATAGATCAAAGATTTATGCAATATTTTTCTTTCTTTTTTTCTAAGTAGACTTTCAAAAGAAAAAAACGTTTACCACATTGGGTGTAACTATCATAAACAAAATTAAAAGTGAAATTAGTTACACGTGGGGTTGAGTTAAATCCGAGAACCTTTATTAAGAACGAAACAATATAAATAGAATTGAATGTGGGCATAGTCGTTGAGCAATTATTGTCAGCGCAAAAAATAGAGGAGGGATTTTACCTCTATGTCGAATATTAAGGTGCTGAAGAGAGCATAGATTTTATAGAGTATCTAAACGAGGAGGATGCTAGGTCGCAGTATTGTCTAAAAGAAAACTGTCATAATCAAGTATATATATATATATATATATATATATATATAAAATAAAAGATTTATACCTTAGTGGGAAAATAATTTCATTCACCTCCCAGTGTGGAACGACAAAAGTATTTAAAAGGACTAACAATTATGGGATTTTCGTATAAATAAGTTATATATGTTTTCCTCGTAGAATTACACGTAATTATCCGTAAAGAGTGCACATTGATTTTGAGTAATTAGGCAAGTGAGAAAATGAACTATCTACTTGTATGAAAAGTACCGTAGAGTATATTTATTAGGAGATAGAGTAAAATCCGTGTGGTAAATTACATTATCAAATCAAATCAAGCTTTATTTTTACATTCACGAATGATAGTGTGTAATTTTGATTTTAAATGGGAATATTATCGGCATAAGATAAGATGTTAATATGATTTATGTACATGTTTGACTGAATCTTGAGAAAGACCTGTGCAAGAAAAACATTCGATTTTAAAATAAGCGATCGATTGGTGAAGATCTTATTAACAGATAAAGAGAACAAGGAGGGAAGGCCTGACGTAACTGATGATTAGTATAACAATGAAAGAGAAAATAAATCTTTTTTTTTTTTAATATCATGAAGTAACCGTGAATTTCTTCAATAAAAAATTTGTATATGTTGGTCACTAAATGAGAAATACAACTTAAGAATCAAGTGCCCACACATCCCCTACGCGGTAGATTCTGATTCGCTAACCATAATCTTAATCTGCTGTTTAAAATTCTTTTGTCAGTTCCGAACAATCGTTAGACTAAAGAGATAGGACGATAGCCGTTTATGAGGATAATTCGCAGGAATTAGGAATTAATTTAAAAAGTTTAAAGAAATAATGATCTCTGAGGATGGAAAATTACAGAAGTGCGAAAGGAAAAGGAAGCCGGTCGAATTAATTAACGCGTGGAACATAATATCCACTATATCAGCAAAAACTAATAATCTACACATTTTCTTGCAAAAGCATCTGGATATATTAACAGGATTGAGTGCGATTCACGCAGGAAAATAACTTCCTTTAGGCGTCTTTTTTTTTAGACAGCATGAATTCGCTAGTAATAAATTCTTGCCTTCTATAAACGTGATATTTCTGTGTCTAAAACGCTTGAAAAAACTGGTTTATCACTTTTAGTGGCGAAAATATTCCGAATCTTAGCGTGGTGCTCAAGGTGCTATAATTCGGGCTGTTTAATATGTGGAAAGCGAATAGTTTTAAAACTACCTACAAATATCGCAAAGAGGAGAGTAGAAACGAAAAACTAGGGCCAGATGTAATAAAAAAAAAAAGAAATATGAGGTCAGAACATGAATTTGGTTTAAAGAGCAAACGGATTTTAATTACAACACTTTTTTTTAAAGACGAATTATCAACAACGTGTGATCCTTTTAAAGTTACAAGTAGCTTTCGTGTGGACAAAATAAGGCAAAGACAAATCAAATATGTGTGAAAGAGACATCCGTCTAGCTCTAAGGAGACTTTTTGAATGGAAAGGGAGAATTAGAATATGTTCTTTGTTCGAAAACAATCACATATTCAACTGTATTTATTTATTTTTCAAATTTTATTAAAAAGCGGTGGTGGGGGGGGGAAATCATTGTGTAACAATTCGGTGTAGTGCCAGTAACAAAAAATGGAGCGACAAAATAACGATATTAAATTTCAATTCGATTCATCGTTTTATACTGGCTAAAATGGAGAAACATAAAATTGTAAAGTGGATCAGACGGAATATTTCATAAAACTCGCTGTTATTAAATTTCGTTAAAAATACGCTACGTTGAGCAGAAAACGTTGCAATTAAAATTGCAGAAATATTTTGTTAACAAATATATATGTATATATATGTGTGTGTGTCCGTGTGTGTGTTTGAACGTGCGTGCGATTGTTATATCATCGTTCATAAATTCCTATGATAATAATTGATATTTTTGTCATATGGTTTGAGAATACATTTATATGAAACACGATATAATACATACATACATACATACATACATATATATATATATGTTGTGTGTGCGCATAATTGTATATGTATATATATACATGTATGTATGCTTGTATGTGCATATATATATATTATACAAATCGCCATTCTAATCTTAAAATAGTAAACAGTGAGCAAAAGTTACTCACTTCTTTAAAAATTTCTATTTTTCAAATTTGAGAAATAGTAAGATTGGTGATTAATTTGAACAAGATTACATCGTTAGCAATATATTCCGTTGTATTCCAGGTCGTCTATTTGGAGTTGTTCACGATAAGGGAAATATTTTTTCTTCGCGTTAGTTAATATAGTACATAAAATAATCTGCGTAATGAAATCAGGATACAAGAGCTGCGAAATATTTTATAAGTATTCGTAAAACAAGGTGCAAACCTTGTTCTTATTTTACAGTTGATGAGCAATTAGTTGGCTTCATAGGTAGATACCATTCAGACTTGTATTCGAAATAAATCAGTTAAGTATGACATAAAAATTGTAATGACCTGTGATATTGCACCTAATTTGGCAAAAATCAATAAATACAGATGGAAAGTAATTGGCTTTATATGTTGTAGAAGAACTCGCTTCAACTATCAAAGGCTCCAATCGTATCATAATGGACAATCGATTCAATGGTGGAAATATCAACCTGACGAGATCACACTAGGGAACAAACCATTACGATGGACAACCACACGGAAGTATCCTAACGGTAATTTCTCAGAGAATCTTGGGGAAGTTGTTATTTAACTAAAATGGTGTACCATAAAATAGCCCAAGTGGCAAAGTCCTGAGTGAGAGATCCCACATGTTTCAGCAAAACTTTTTCATAAAGCGAATATTGATTGACGCTCATGTGAATCGGTTTGAATTCTTGGGTTAGTGTCGCTAATTTGAAACTAGTTGACCTATTAAGAAGAACACAAAGCCCGGCGCTTATTGTAGTGACCTCGAGAATACTGAATGGACTGCTTCGATTTCTCTCTCAAGTGTACTACCGATAGAGCTACAAGTTTTCTGACATTCTATGATGTTCGCTATAAGGTATAATACGAGGGTTACGTGGGAGAGAGAAATACTGTTTACATTATGTTTTATCTGTAAGTATGTGTATCGCTCTTGATAACCAAGATAAAATAAAGTCCCGAGAGAATATAAACCGAGCAGCTTATAATGCGCTTCAATAAAAAATAAGTTTATTATGTCTTGTTACAGAAAATGTCTTCACGCGAACGGAAAGTGGCTTGCATAAAAGAATCTTATGGTATTGCTCTCATGAGATGGCAAGAATCTTGGATGGAATATGACGGTGCTGTCAAGACTCTACTGCTTAATGCACACGATCGTGTGAGTTACGAATGGTTTGTGTCTTTTAGAGAGTTGAAATATTTTCGTACACGTCACGGCCTATTTGCATTTTATGGGGAACGTTTCTCTCTTAGACGAGTAAATATGCTTAAAGTAACTTGGTGTAAAACATACACGGGAAAATTGACGTTGGTCGAGATCATAAAATTATTAGTGCGACAGATTTCTTCCATCAGAAATCTACCTAGTCAATCAACATCTCCGAGGTTTGCGCTTAAAAATGGAGATGGAGTTTGCAATGTACATCACAGGGCCGCAAACTCATCTCCAGAGACGATATCATCCAGTACCTGGCAATTATTTGCTTCTTGTTGGGAGGCAGTGGCCCTATATAAGAGTTTCACTGAATGGCAATTATCATTGATTACTAGCTCGGTTTCGAACGTGAACAAATGATAGGTGATTAGTTTGGACATTTGATGCCAACAGAATTCAGTTGCGTACTGGTTTACTATGTGGGAAGCTGTCTAGGTTTTTAGAAGGAACGGGTCGATGGTATAAACATAAGGGGCACATAGTCTCAAGTTGGAGGTACGCTGGCTCGACGACGATAAAATACTTTAGTTCCACTAAATATTCATCGCGATGTCAAGATGTTGAAAAACTTTTTTTTATCTTCCAGACACATGGTTTTTTTGAGAAAATGAAAATAACCAATACGTATTACTTATGTCGTGTTAAGTTTATGAATAAAATTTAATTGTTGAAATTTTCTTCATATATATATGTATATATATATATATATATATATATATATATATATATATATATATATATATAATGACGATTGGATTTTTGAGTAACAGACCAAAAAAAAATATATAATGGATAACTCGTTTTGGGAAGTTCAGTAGAACATATCTAAAAAGTTATAGATTTCAAAAAGAAATGATAAATTCGATTAAATCCATTTATTGTTGAATTTGACTAGGAATTAAAGAGTTAAAATTTTTTAATAGAATAAATTTATAACGCGAGAAAATTTAAGAAATTGTATTTCGTGCAAATTTTATTTACAATTTTTTCAGTTCGTAGTAGATGAAAACAGATTATTTAGTACCATATTACAAATAAATGTGTATGCACTGCATTCAATCATATGAACAAATGCAGATACGCGTAAATATATAAATATATATATATATATATATATATATATATGTATCTGCTCATATTAGTGGTTTCCCGAGTGACTTGCAAAAACAATGAGAGATGCCCTGATCTAATTAACTACTTTATTATCCTAGGAACTCGACAGCGACCTAGGGCTCCCGTAACAACCAAATAAATCTATCTCCAGGACGAATAGCTTTTAAGCGCCCTCACAACGAACAAACTGATCTCGCTACTCATAAAGGATACGCTACGTTACCTACCTACGAGAGGAAAGAGTATTACTTCGTCATCATTTTAATAAGTAAGAGAGAGATAGAAATGAAGAAAAACGTAGGGAAATCCATTAAACGGCTCCGATATTTGTTTTTGGCAACGGGGGTTGCCTATATATATATACGAAGCCGGTTGTAAGAAATCTCAATTAAGACTCATCCTACTCGCGTTACAACCGTTCGCCATTACGCTATTTCATTATTCGTTTCTACTAATAGCGTCATTTCCTTTTATCTATTCTCCGTCTTTCTTCATCTCGTAACTTCTATTTAAGATACTTCTTTTACCTGTTCAGGTTTGCTGAGTTTTCGCCAAGTTTTCAACGCTAACAGATAGAGTTGTTTTATTGTGTCGATGTTGTTCTCGGTCTTTGAACTTTAGATCTAATCATTCCACTGGCTGATTTCGTCGGTACAACCGTTGTTATTTATCTCGACGCCACGAACGCAAGCGGTGAAATACCTTTACTTTTTTAAGGATTTCTTAGGTTCGGGTAAGTAATTTCATTATTAGGCGAGCAACTTTCGCTAAAATACCATATTCTACTACTATAACTGCAATTATTTTCCCGATTACTACTACTGCTACATGCAGGGGGATGTAAAGTAGAAGCTTTTGTATTTGATCTGACAGAGAAAAAATAGAATATCTCCCCTCGTCGAGGAAACTAACAAACCGCGTCTACGCATGACTTTTTTTTTTTCTAAACATTCACCTTCTTTAAGCGTCATTTCAGTAAACTTTTGTTTTTCGTTATTCAATTATACTTTTTTATTGAAAAAAATGTTCCAACTAAAAACCTTTTTTTTTTAAAAAAAAAAAAAAAAAAGCTTCTAACGAATATATTACTAAAGAAACATTTTAGAAAAAGTAGGCACTAAGTAACTTTCGAAGTAAATTTTTATTTCAGTCGATGTTTGAAATAAATGTAACGTAAATTAAACTGGTGTTATATCAGTATAACAAAAAGCGTTACGGTGCATCTAAAACGTACGTGGCTAATGCCGCAGTATCGAAGAAAGAGAAAATAAAACTAGTCAATAGTCTCGTCTTCTCGGTGTTCCTCTGCGACACAGAAACGTGGACACTACGGAAATGCGATCGACAAAATATAAATGCCCTGGAAACGTTTTGTTGAAAGCGGATGTTAAGAATTCCGTGGCTTGACTAGAAAACGCACTACTCGATATTACAAGTTGACGCAACAAACAAGATTTTCCTCGGTAGTTAACACATACTCTAAGAACAGACGGACTTCAGACGCGAATTCTTGAAGGAATAGTAGAAGGAAAAAGTCACGTTCCTACAAGATGATCAGACGTGGTAAGTATAGCAGTAGGAGGAAGTTTATACATCCGAATGGCCCACAACAGAGTTCCATGGCGGCATCTTGTAAAGCAAATGGATTTTCCATAATCACAAGATCTCCACGAGAATATGCAAAACTTACTGATGTGCATTCAGAATTACGCACTTCGTATTTACTCGTGCGATATGCATGTTGTGTGTGTGTGTGTGTACATGTACGTACGTTGATATTGGATTTCTTAGCCGTTCACGGTATCCTAAACATTCTTCTACAGCGATACGTTTCAAAAACGTTTACGCTTCTTGCATCATTTTTCATCAGCGTCCAGCTTTCGAATGCGAATGGTAATGGCCGATGTATTAACTAGAACTAATTTTGTACGAATACTTAAAAGTCATAGCTCTTCTAGATTTTGTTAAGCTTTGGCAGATCTATTTTTGCAATTACAGTACGTCTTTTAATATCTCCATTGCGTCTTCCGATTCCGTGATATTTCAGTACATGGTCATTTCCATTAGACACGTTTATTTATAGGACCGTTTAATTTATTCGACTATTCGACATTAACGACTAACACCTATGGGCTCGTTTCCTGTTTACAATTACGAAATGGGCGCAACACATAATTATTTTATATAATATTAATTGTGAAATTTATTTATTTTCCTGATTTAAAAAATAATTAAAAAAGAAATAGAATTAAGCAAACATTAATTAATTTGTATTAAAATAAATGGTTGCTATCGAACGTGCTTATTTTATATTTACAGTTTCACAACGTGGACACACACACACACACATATATATATATCTAAATTTTAACTACATCATTTTAATTTATTAAATTGCCGTCCAGATTTTTTTCTTTAAAAAATGTAAAAAACCACTTTTTTTGTAATACACAAAAATAATAAATATTATATTATTTCTTTAGTTCCAAAAAACAATCACCTGTTTAAAATTTTAAATCGTATTTACACTGCAGTGATTTGTTTTTATAACAAAGCTTTATAACATTTACTCAATTTTTAAATTATAAACAACTTAACTGAATATAATAGACAATGAGAAAATAAATTATCAATAACGGCCAATCAAAAAAAAAACAATTATACATACATGAGAAATATACTAAATCTTAACCGATAATAAATATCACTTTCCTAGAGCACATCTAATATCAAACTGAGATACTTACGAACAGGTACTAGTAGAATAACGTTCAATCTTTACACTTTAAAAGACTAATGATATGTATAAGATGGTATTTAAAACGAATTGAAACTATTTAAAAACACACACAGATTAACTAAACGTTATAAAATGAATAGCGATTAATAATAATAAATACAATCCTAGCGTAATTGAAAAAAAAATATTTTAAAGCCATTGAATGTGTTCATTAATTAAGACGCTTATAAGCTATTAAAAAGATTTTGAAAATACAACATCGAGGTAGCAGTAGGTAATAATAAATTGTTCGTTAATAATAACAACAAATAATAGAAGGTAGAAATATATTACAAAATTCGGATACTTGTAAATTAAACTGTAGTGTGAGAGAATCAAATAGTTAATTTAAAAAATTAAAGTAAATGATGATGAGTAAGTGAGTTTTTACATGACGAGTAATTTTATAGTAATAATTATGTGGGGATAAGATTTCAGTTACATAAATATGAAGCAATAAGCCCTTAATTATCAAATGAACTATATATATCGGCTCAGTGGTAGTAGGACCAGTCAGCGGTGCAAGAGATAGAGATTGTTTAGTTACATATTTGTTCGCTAGACTATCATTGTTGGTACGAGTCAGTAAGAATTATTGAAATTACGATTTTTCCCGTTATTTAATAAGCAAGTAAAAAATACAACAAAAATGAGTAAATGTTTTTTAAATAATTATAATGAGCCGTAAATATGTATTTAGTCAATTTATGTCTATAAAAATTTCCGAGAGAAAAAATTTCGGTCATATATCAGAGAACTTTGTCAAGCTACAAAGAATAGCTTTGTGATGAGATGTCTTGAATGAATAAGTTCGAGTAAGTTAATATTGTCATCAGTATATTTCCTGAAAAAAAAAATTCATTTAGATTTTTTTAAAATAGAACTTTTAGTAGTGGACGATACTACCATTAGATATTATGTTAGTATAGGATTGTGATCTGAAGATAAGCATAGTAATACTAATATTAAATCAATTACGCTTGGTTTATATTTGTACTGAAAAGAAATATACGCGGGATCAAACTGGTGATAATATGTTGAATTAACCGAAGCATTGAATAGTATCTCGTCAGTAGTATCAATGCTATCAAGGCGCAAGGTTTGCTGTTTAGATCTCCAATAACAATAACGAGAGAGTAGTTTTAAGACAATGAGTTTGAATTGCAATCAGACGGACTATAGTAAACGCTCTTGCAGAAATTTAACAGGTATTACAGGCAATACGTCCTGCTGAATTATCTTATGTACAAATATATCAAGTCCCCCGCTACTCTTTCTTTTTGTCTAATCAATAAATATGATACTCGGCAAGTTTAATATGCGTGTTATGGGTACGTTTATTTTCACAAATGACTGCAATACGTATGATATTGTCGTGTAAGAAAATTTACAAGACGTTCATTTTGTGCCGGCTGGAGTTAGCACTCGTTCTCAGTGTCGAAAGTTAAAGAACTTTTATGTATTTAACATGGTATTTTGGCCATATCAGCCTAATTGAGATAGGCATAATTATAAAAATAGTAATAAATATTAGAACATTATTTAAATTATTCCGAAGTAATTACTATATGTACGAGGAAAATGGCAATTTAGAAAACAAGGTTCGTCTTTACACACAAAACTTTAAATTTTACCCTAGGCGTAGAGATACGTTTATCTAATTTTACCATCACACCTATCTTTTCAGTTTGAAGGAGACACTCTAGCACAACGGACAGACGAAGGTTACTTTTTTTTTAGGGGATAATAAACGGAGGTCCATCAAACTTGGACCCCACATTTTGTTTTTAATTTTCCCTAATTTTCATATTAAAGCCGCTGTTATTTTCTACGCGACGAATGGTTTCTACTCTCATATTATTTTAGACCCACGCGTACAATCTTCCGCGTCGACGTAACCAGAACTAATAATCAAGTCAGAAAAGACACTATGCTATATATAGATATCATACCCCAGCCTTCGACTGTCAGATTTCATCTCACCCTACAGATAGCTGAAAAAAAGGTCCCGATCGAAAATCAGTAAATTCGAACGATTTCATTTAGATACTAGTCCTATTCTTCGGAAATATAGCAGGGGTTGGTTATACCATTTTTCTCTACAAAAGGAAACTCTCAGTTGATAACATAACGACGTCCCGTTATCAGTTTACTAAAGGCCTACAAACCGAAGAGTCTTTTTTTTCTTTCGACAATAACTACTACTACTCCTACAAAAAGCGCCGTACTTCTTTTATCGGATTAAATAAGACAAAGATCACTCCGAACGAAGAAAGAAATAGCAGAGAATAAAAAAATGATGGAATAAAAGGGACAAATGAAAAAGGTCAAAGAATATTATAGAAAGAAATGAAGAGCTTTATTATTATTATTATTAATAATATTATTATTGCTATTACCGTTACTTTATACCGTTATTATTATTATTAACTTTAACCATGATGATTATTATCGTTATAATAATAATAATTATTATTATTATTATTTTTGAAGAAATGCGTGTACGTCGCGTCTGATTGCAGTCTCAAATTTGACAACGACCATTGCCGATGACGTTGTCCGATAAATTAATTTTTCTCCGCGTAAGTGTACACGAAGCGATAATAAACCCCTGTCGCCCAATTCCTTCGACTAATACATGTGACCCTACTCTCTCTCCCGCGAACAAATTTAACGCCTGAGGGAATTACTACGATTTCCAATTTCGACAACCTTTTCTGATTCTTCATTATTTTTCGGCTTCCATTCCATTTTTATACTTGGCGTAGCTTCTTGCTTAGTTTCCATTCGTTAATGGAATAATGGAATTTCGTAATTTCGTAGATGCTATCATCATCCTCGTTTCACGGCTTCGTCTTACGCTTCGTCTAGCTACAAATACTAGATAGAAACCTTCTCCTCTGAATCCATCTCTCTCGCGCTATATTATTTCCGATCGCCGATATGATATTCGTTCTTATTTTCGAAAAAATTTACTCTCGTCGAATCGACTAGAATTCGATCTTACATGTTCACTACATGCGTATCGCCGTAACATCCGCGAAAATAAAAACGAAAAGAAATCGCGGAAGATTCGTCTTTGATTTTGGAAAAATTAATAAAAGTAGTATACGTATGTGTGTGTATGTATGCACTTATTTGATCATTCTTTATTTTTACCATTATATCATTCGGATTCGGACGAGTTTCTCAATCAGACGAGTTGAAATTTTATCCGCTAATATTTAAGTTTAATGATTGAAAAGAATATAACAGTTCGCGACGATTTTGTCTCCTTAGTCGGAACTTTTACACACTCGTAAATGTGATTATATGGCTGGGAATCGGATTATTATCATTTGTTATGCTAACGACGTTTTCAGAAAATTGAATATTCGCGACGATGTAGATGGCCGTTGGTTGGCCGCCGTTTTGAATCTGACCCAGGTCGTGGCCAGTTCGGTTTTTTGTTGTTATTACTTATTTCGTTGTTTGTGGTTGTTTATAATTTGTTTTTGCCTCTTGAATTTTGTTACATATTCGGCTGTGTATATTTTATTCATTTTAATTACTATTTTTTTTTTTGGAAATGTTTGAACCCACCCCAAATACAAATATTGGGTGCGCCACTGTATACTTATATGTATTATATATAATCGAATTTAGAATCCTAGTAGAATAGACATTTATTTCGCTACGACAAATCGTATGAAACATTTGCTTTCAATGATATTCACGAAATGTCATCGCTAGCGCTGACATGGATACGTAATCTGGACATGATGTTTTGTAAGTAGTCTCTCCGCATAGAACCATACAAATAGAATAGAATGTAGAAATTTAACGACTTGATTCCGGAGAATCTTTATGAAAATTGTATGACTAATCTGGTTTCTGATAGTTAAAATTTCAAATTTTAATCTGTCCATCTGTTGTTTTTCATTTAAAAACTTTCCTATATTAAATTTTGAAAAATCTCATGGCCCGAATTATTACTGTTTTATGGAAATGTATGCCGTGTATACGTCGCTAGAGAAGCTTGCTTATTAAAGACGCGGAAAATGGAGATGACCAACCAAACTCATATATTTTCGAAGATCCATTTTAAAAAATTAGCCCTGAGATTGTAAAATAATAAATATTAATTAATGTATACCAAATTGACAGAAGTGCACAAAGCCAAAATTACACAAACTAATAGTCGCGATAAAACCTTGAAGTATGTGCTACACACACACACACACACACACCCTTGTGCACCACACTGCAAATAAAATTATAGGGCCCGTTGGTTTTATCTAAATTCTTAAGTAAATAACACAAAGTGCTGAACAGATCATTTAAATTAAAAATAAGGTATATCAAAAGTAACTCTTTCACACAATCAACCAACAACAAAACTTATTATTTTAATTTAAGCACACAAACTAAAATTCGCGCCAAATTGTAGAACAATAACCAACAACACAAACAAAAAATGTGAATCAGTAACTAATTTAACAACGCTCCTATTTGCACACATCACTTTTAACCTTGAAATTCTTTAGTGACCGGTCACCTAGGATCCGACTGAAGGAGAAAATTCTGGCATAGCGTCAGTTTCATGCCACAGTAATTCGTACAAAGACAGAATGAGGCCATATATTAGTTTATTAGTAAAAAACTTGTTTTCCTGTTTTCGAGCTGGGCGTTAGCTGCACTGTCGCCCATAAATATATATATATATATATATATATATATATATATATATATATATATATATATATATATATATAATAAACCGAAATATTTAAAACAATTAAATTATTATTAATTAATAAAATTAATAATTTTAGACTTACCAGAAACCTCAACCAGCATAATTTTTTTTAGAGGCCTACTACGGATATATATTTGTTACTTTTAAAAACTGGATGGTTTTTTCAAGTTCTATTGGATTATCAGAGAGTGCCGTGTGAATTTAAATATTGCCATCAGGATAGTGTTTCTGAAGTGGCCTACACTTTGATAGCATGTGTTCGACTGTTAGATGCTCCCGTCCGCAGTAGCAGCATATCGGTTGATTTTTTTCTATTATGTAATTATGGGTTAATACAGTATGTCCAATTCTAAGTCGAGTTAGTACATCATCACGTCGCGATGGGATGATTGTTATTCACGAAGCTGTGTTCAACTTGACGTTTCAGAGTTTGTTGGTTGTGGGAATACGCTTCCAGCGTAGGTTCCATGCCTCATGAAATTGATTTTTGAAATTTCATATTTTATTATGTATAATGGTTTAATATAAAAGTTCTTAATTGCAATATTTTTGTTATCTAGAGACTTGAATATTCATATGTGTCTGATGTTATAAAACAGTACGCTCAATGACATGTACTTAGACTGGAAGGTCATTCTAATACCTTGGCTCAAAGATTGGTGAACACCCCCCGTGACACCAGGAGGTTGAAGCGTAATAAACATCTGTACCTTGTTTAAGGTAGCAGCAGCTGGGTGAGCATTACTGGGTGCTTCATCTTCACGCTATTACATGGTCAAAAATTTTGCTACATTACCTAGGGGTCAGATTGTAAATATTATATATATATATATATATATATATATATATATATATAAAATAAAAATTATAATAATGAATTTAAATTTAATGTTACTATTGATATATCTACCCATATGGTATCGTGTTACTGTTTGCATCGCATTTATGTGGAGAGCACGTACAATAAATTAGTGCATTAAAAAAATATTTGAAAATAAAACACAGACTTATAAAAGTGAATTCAACTCGCTCTCTATAAAAAATTTAAATTCCCAAACAATACGTATCTACAAAATTTTAATGAAATCGGTTTAGTGGTTTCGGAGATTAGCATGGACGAATATCCTGACACTAGATTTATATATATATATATATATATATATATATATATATATAATATATATAGTCGCGAGTTCGTTTAGAGTAAGGGGGTACGTTAGGATATAAAATATAATAATTAAAATATTAAATTTAAATAAATGTTTGCAAAAATGAATATGATCTGTTATGTAAATATTGTTTGTCGTATATTACAGTAGTCCATTGCCGAGATAGATAAGGATCGAGTTATAAAATTCCTTATAGAATATAAATATTAATAATAATAAATAAATAAAAATTAAAATATATAATAATAATAATTCGGAAGAAAATAAGATAATCGAAATAATAATAATAATTATAATGAATAAACAAATATACAACCGAAGAACAGTCGTATGCTAGTGGCCGATCTCGCGTAATATTAAATACGAAAATTCGGTACGTATACCTTCGACATTGAAGGGAGCAGTTCTTTAGTTACTATCCTACGCATCCGTTCACTGACATCGCAACAGTTCCACACGCGGTATGCCGTCAAGTCGTGTTCACTGTTTATACTTTATTTTAATATATTTTAAATGTTTATTTATACGTCGAATAAAGAATAGTCAACAAAATTAAGGAGTTTTGGTATTATGTGTCACTGGTCAGTCTAGGATATTAGGTTGTCGAGAGGTGCAATCGGTTCAAAGAGTATTCTTCGCAAAGTGCCGATCACGACTAAGGCTAAATATGCTAAATAAAACATAATTCTTTGCAAAGAGGCAATCACAACCGAAACTGAAAAATTACTAAAATAAATAACAATTACTAGCCCGAATATTGTAATACAATTATTAGGTCCACACGATAGGAAACCGAATTAGATAGGCAACATACAAATCTTATATAATTTAAGACCTCTTCTTATGCTCAGCGTTGGCGATCATGTATGTTGGCGATTAAAACTTCTTTTCTCTGACTTCTTGCACATGTTTTTGTATTGACCACATGTTCGTCCATTTCTTTGATGTTATCCAACTAGCATGTTTTCCGTCTTCCTCGACTTCTTTTCCAACACACCTGTCCTTGGATAATTAGTTGAAGTAGTTTATATTTATCTCCTCTATTTACATGGCCGAATTCAATACTATTTTATCTATATTATAGTATACTGACTGACCACGACAAGAGAATTAAGTACCAGTATTTTATAATACATGTATAGTCAAATATATACACATAAATGATAATAATAATTATTCATGATAAACTGATGGTGATAATAATCATCATAATGAAAAATAGTAACGAAATAATTACAATTAAAATGGAAATACGTTACAGATTTTTTTTTTGTTAAATCATTGCCCTATAATAAATTAAATTTCCATCCTACGATTGATTGTAATAAATAAATAAATAAAATGTAGTAAAAGACCAACTTTGAAACATAAAGGATTGTTCTATTTAAAAGTTTAATATTATTAACTCAATCTCGGGGTGTCTCAATTTAACGTATAGTCCCAGAATTTTATTATTATTATATTTATCTTCGGTTCCTATATCGTAATAATTTATAACGAGTTTATAAGCAAAACTCCGTCAGTCTTTCGTACGGGATAGAAAAAGGAGATAACATAAAATTTCGGTTTACAGTCACGTATGCGGACTAACCGGAAATGTAATTAAAGAGAGAATCTTTCGAAAATTTGGGGTCTTTGGTGGTTTCTTCATATATATATATATATATATATATATATATATATATATATATATATATATATATATATATATACGTAGATATGCACGAATATATGTGAAAGATGGAATATCTAAAATGCCCCCTCCGGAAATCTAATCAAGCATTTGAAGAATGAAAATCTATCCTAGTCGGATGGCGAAAAAATAAAGGGAAAAAAATGTCGGTTCCATCGGAGAATACCTACACACTGGACGATAGTTATGTTCAGCTTGGAACAGTGGAGTCTGATTGTGAAAAAATCTAAGAAGCACACTCTTTCTGGCCACAAAATGTTTATGACGAATTTCCTTTACGTTTTCGGTGAGGAATATTATACGGCACGTATTGGAAGATTAGAAATAAGGGAAATGCGATATACTTATATATATACGTTATACATGACGAAGTTTCTTCCTTTTGGTAGACTCCTGCAATCATTCATTTCTTCGTTATTATTGTTAATACAGTTTCTTTCATTTTACGACAAACAGCCGTTATTTTCCCCCGTTTTGTCGTAAAACGTGATTTTCCACTAGAACACCATCTGGGTGCGCCTAAGACGGCAACTATAACTGTCAACGGGCGACAATTCTTACAATGGAACAAATTTCTGTTCAATTACACAGACGCTCTTGCGGAAAAGCGCGACTTCCCAATGAAGTATTCTTCAGACGCGGTAAACGTAAAATCAAAAATGGGAAAAGTGAAAATCTGGGGACATTCAATACAAATATATATATATATATATATATATATATATATATATATATATATATAACGTAGATTGGAAAGAAGTGAAATAAATGTTCGTGGGAAGCGAAAGAATCAGCGGAACACAACGGATTATCAACTATACTCCTACCCAAAAAAATTCATTAAACACGGAGTAAATTTAAAAAATTGCTTACATAGTTACGGACTTTAACGCTTTCGATCACGATGTCGTACATGAAATTTTAACGCTAACAAGATTTTTTATTTTCTGGTTAACGTAAAACGTCTCTCAATTTTAAATCTATAAATACGTTGAAAATTATCTATAGTTCGGGTAAAAAACAGTATTAACCGGTATAAAATTTATAATTTTACTTTCAAATTTTATAATGTATGCTTGAAAGGGTTAAATTTTAAAATTCAACATGCCACATACAAACAACTCCAATATACGACGCATATTATACAACGTTATAAATACTAACCACGCATCATTATATTGTTCATTGCCTAACGTGGTGACTAGCTATTGTACGTTTATTTTTACAAACAAAATGAGCTAGCATTCGAGACACTATTTATATTAGACGCAGATGCCCGCGCGTATGATGTTATACGGAGTGGGGCGCCACTACCTTCTCCTTAATAATTAAGAATTAAATAATGATGAAAACTTTCTATGTCGCGTGTTGGTTTCGAACCGCCGACCGTCGAGTTGACAGTCGAGCACTCTAACAAATATACACACACGTACACAAACACACGCACACACATATATATATATCAGAAATGCTGAAATATGGTTGGCCCTGCAATAGCAGATGTACTGTGATCTTTATTCAACCAGTGCATTATTAAAAAAACTATACACACAACATGGAAGGAAGCAAAGGTTATCCTGATACATAACAAAAGGAACACGCGATTACTACATAATTATAGGCCTATTAGTACGCTGTCCCAAATATATAAAGTATTTACCAGAATAATAATAAATCATATAACATAAATAATAGACTATCATCAACCGAGTGAACAAGCGGGATTTAAATCTGAGTACAGCACAACGGATCATTTGTTAACTATTAGAACATGAATACAACTTTTGTGAAGAATACAACATCCCACTCAATGTGGAGTTTGTCGACTATGAAAAAGCATTTGACTAGGTTGAAATATGGACAGTATTAAAGTCAATATGTAACTTTGGAGTCGAAGAGCGATATTTAAACATTACAAGAACAATGTACGAATCGGCTTTAACGAAAGTCAAACTATGGAACGAACTGCGGAAGTACCTCTAAAAAGAGGTGTGCGACAAGGTGACACAATCTCACCAAAATTATTTATTGCAACTTTAAAAGATGTATTCGGAAAACTAAACTGGCGTTCAAAAGGCAACAGACGGATATATATTGATAAAAGAAAGAGATAGCGATATCGTATTAAACAAAAAATAATTACACAGACCAAGCAGTGAGATATATATATATATATATATATATATGATAAGTAAATAAATAAAATTTAGACATAAAAGTATAAATTTTATACTAGTATTCATCACATAATACCGATTCTTAGGTGATAGGCAATTTTCAATATATCTATTGGAAAATAAAATTTTTTGTTAGTGTTAAAATTTCCCGTACTATGTAGCGGACATTGTGACTGATATGGTTAAAAATTCTCGTTAACGTTCTATTTAACTTGTAACAGTTACAAATAAGATAAGAATAAATAATCAGCTGTAAGATAAACGAAATTTTCTTATCATGCATTTATGTGCACGCGTATAAATAGTACATCATATGCACGCATATCTGCGTTGCTGCTTGAATGCTAGTCCATTTTGTACGTACATATAAAAACATACAGCGGCTAGTCACGATGTTCGGCAACGAACAATAAGACGATGATGATAATGATGATATATATAAATATATATATAAATATATATATATATACAATATAAATACGTGTAAGTTTATAATACTTCAGAAATAAAGTAATTCTTAACAATATATATATATATATATATATATATATATATATATATATATATATATATATATATATATATATATATATATATATACATATATACATGAAATTTAAGCTACAAATCAGAATAATAAATCGAAAATACGCTACAACGATTACATTTTGTATTTCGATAAATGTAACAAAAATATTATATAAATCAAACAAAATCATAACACAGTTTAATCACTAAATGTTTTTTATTGCAAAGCTTTTAGTTTATTAAACTGTGTTATGATTATGTTTGATTTATAATTTATCAAATCACTACTCTCCAATATATTCAACATTTAAAAAATATTATGTTAACGGAAATCTCAGCTCTGGAAACGAATTCATTTAATTCTTAAATATATTCAAGTTAACTTATATAAGAATCAATGCGCAAAACAATTATATTAGTCAGTACGAAAATGTGATATACACATATAGTCATGGGCATAATCGACTAATTACTAATATCGTTTTTTAAAAATTGATTAATTAATTCGATTTTTTAAATCACATTTGTTTTACATCATATAACAAATATATTCAATGTTTTTCTCATATGCAGTATCGCAGTGCAATTCTCGAATTTATAAATCATTAATTATTTTCAATTAATTATAATAAACGTTTAGTCTAAGTAGCTGTTTACGCTTTAAATATCATTTGTTTTAAATTTAATGACCCTAACTCGCAACAGGTTTTTTAAAACGTAAAAATATATAAAATAATATATGAATCTTTCATATGTAGTAAAAAGTGTAAAACAAATTAAAAAGTAATAATGAATAATGTAAATTACAAATTATTTTCATGAAAAATTATAAAATAATACAAATAATAAAATCGAATTATATTTTGAACATGAAATATTGAGTTGTGAAGTCGGTTTCGCTGGAACAATTTAGTCACATTTATACTACAGAAACAATTTAGTCGCTTATTTTTTTTTAATAGCTTTATATAGTTACTATTCGTTATTAGACTAACAACTAATTTTAGTTGGTTTATAAGTTATGAATTAGTCGATTCTTTAGTAACATTTGGGTTTTTCTGCTTTTACCGACTACTAATATAATTTGCAAGTGTTTATTATAATTTAAGTAATTATAACTGATCACGTTATGTAAAGAAACTGGTAACTGGCAGTGTTAAAAGAAAACATTCTGCTTCTTTCTCGCCGCCCCATAAATTGAATACAGCTAATCGCACAACATCACCTAATCCTAACACTAGAAATAGGTACCAACCAACCCTTTATGTATCTAGATACTGATAATGAGGATATGGACAATACTGAAAAAGAAAACGAAGTTGATATGTCACGCGGTGAGCTTATTAACGTGTTGAGCGCAGAAAAACTTAAGCAAAATGCTCGCATTGTAAACTCTAATGACAAACAAACTCAAAACAAATTCACCTCTCCCCCACCTATCTTAGTTAAAGATATCAGAAACTATTCCGAGTTTACTAAATTTTTAATGAATATAAAAAACGTTAAATTTACGTTAAAATCAACTATCACAGGCATAACTGTGAAACCAAAGCCTGTTATCGTACCTTAACAAATGTTCTTCGCGATCAAGATTACAAATTTTATACCTTTCAACTATCGCAAGACAACCTTTCGCGTAGTCTTAAAAAATTTACATCAAACAACTGATCCAAACCAAATTAAAAACGAGTTACAGACATTAGAATTTTCATTTCGTTCGGTAATTTACATTATAAGCAGGAAAACAAAAACTCCATTATCGATGTTCTTTGTCGACCTCAATTAGGCATCGAACAACGTACAAATATTTAAATTGAAACAGCTGCTTTATACATCTATAGCATGTGAAAAACCACACCCAAACAGACAGCTAATACAATGTATGCGTTTTCAAAATTTTGGTCACACAAAATCGTACTGTAATCTTACCCCTAGATGTGTTAAGTGCATCGGTAAGCACTTAACAATCGATTATACTAAAGAATCATTAGAAAAATCAACATGTCTCTTTTGTTGCGGAGATCATCCAGCGAACTATAAGGGTTGCGACTACTATCAACAGGAATATAGCAAAAATTTTCGAAAGCAAAAAACAAAAAATATTCAGCAAGCTACATCAGATCTTACTAATCCTAATGAATTTCCACACATACGTAAAAAATTAACACGAAACTCCTATTCAGATGTTGCTACCAATAAATATTCCTCCTCCTCCTACTGTCCTGAATCTAATCTGATTTCTTCACATCAAAACAACGAATCATGTGTGTATCACATCAAACTAATGAACAACAGACAATTAGTGCAACGCTAACATCATTTCTGAATGAATTCCGTAATCTACTCTCACCATTAATACCAATGTTAACTAAATTAATAGATAAATTATTTTGAATAAAGTCAAGTTAAGCGACCAAGCTTTATCAATAATTCTGTGGAATGCGAATGGTCTCCATCATAAGAAACATGAACTTCAGTGTCTTCTTACCTCGAATCGAGTTGATGTCGTTCTGTTAATTGAAACGAAAATTGTTAATCCTACGAGCTTTTACTTTCCAGGAGGTTAAGGCTAATATTAAGCAATACCTACGTTTTACTCACCATACCGAAGCGTACCAAGTAGTTGCAGTCTGTATAAACACTTTGGACAATGAAGAAATAACGGTAACTTCAGTTTATTGCCATCTAAATTACTATATCCCGAATGACGAATTTCCGAATTTATTTCGTCATCAAGGCAAAATCTTTATTTGCGGGAGCGATTACAACGCTAAGCACGCCCGTTTTGGATCAAGACTTCAAACAAAACGCGGAGTTCAACTGTTTAATTTAAATCAGAAACTACGCTTAGACATAGTTTCTCCTTTTTCACCAATATATTGGCCTAAGCACATTAATCGTCAACCGGATTTATTGGATTTTTTTATTTCATTAAAGGATTACGTAATATTCATAAATTATGTTACACTATTCCTGACTTATCATCTGATCACATACCAGTGATACTATATCTCGATAAAATACCTCTATGTGAAAAACGAGGGGCACACCTATTTGGGAATCTTGTCGCGGGAAGAATCGATTTAAAACTAAAGCAAAAAGCACCCGACGATATTGATGCAGCAGTAGATTACTTGACAGATATCATTCAAGATAGTTGCAAGAAATGTACACAATATAACTCAACTTTGAATAGTAATAATTGCGCTATATTACCCCTGCAAATCCGTAAACTGATCAGCATGAGAAGAAAAGCTGGAAAAAAATGGCAACACAGCAGATATCCGTCTAATTATTACGCATACAAAGAACTTTGCAAGCAGTTAAAAGAGACTATTGATAAATATAACAATGCGCGTTATCATTATTATTTGTCAACCTTAACTAGCGCTGACTCCTCTGTCTGGAAAGCAGCGAGCACATTAACAAAAAAGTCGGCTTCTTCTTATCATCTGAGGAAACCCGATGGAACATGAGCGAAGACTAGTAATGAGAAAGCTGCTATTTTTGCAGATTATTTTGAGGACCAATTTAAACCTCTTAGTTTGGATAATCCCTTACATACTGAGAATGTTAAGGAACAAAATACCAGAGTTATTCAGCATTGTTTAAATTATAAATACTATATTACACCAAACACCTACAAAATAATAAAACCCCGGGAGAAGATGGTATTACAAATAATATCCTAAAACGTCTACCTCAAAAAAAAGTCTTCTCCTACTCCTTTACATTTATAACTCAATGATGCGACTATTTTACTTTCCGAGACATTCAATAATTATACCAATTCACAAATATGGAAAACTGGCTTTTGACATTTCATCATACCGACCAATAAGTTTATTGGATACGTTTGGGAAACTATTTGAGAAATTGCTTCACCCAATTCTTTGCGGTATTAAGAACGAGATTGTTTTACTTCCGGATCATCAATTCGGATTCCGAACTAAACACTCGGCTGTTCACCAGTGTCATAAAGTTGTCGACGCAATCGAGTCGGTTTTGCAGCGCAAATTATACTGTTCAGCGGTGTTTCTAGATGTAGTCAGGGCATTCGATCTTGTCTAGCATGAAGGGCTGCTCTACAATATTAATGAGATTTTTCCGTTTGAAATATACTTTCTTTTAAAATCCTACCTCAACAGTAGATCATTTCAAGTCAAAATAGATAAATCTGTATCTACTCCGCGAATGATTATGGCATCAGTCCCTCAAGGAAGCGTCCTAGGCCCTCTTTTATACAACATATATACGGCAGATATACCGACCACAATGTTCACTATTCAGGCTACTTTCGCGGATGATGTTGCTATTTTAGCTAGTTACGAAGACCGCCGCGAAGCGTCGAGATATATACAGACACACTTACTAATAACTGAGCAATGGGCCCGAAAGTGGAAAGTCGAAATAAATAACCTGAAGTCATCGCGCATGTCACTTTCACAACTAGACGACAGAATTGCCCGCCAGTTACATATTGCGGTCGAATGATACCAACAGCGCCAGAAGTTAAATATTTAGGATTAACATTCGATCGAAGATTAACGTGGGGACCGCATGCCATAAATACGCGGAAAAATGCTGACACTTCTACTGCGCCAGTTGTATCCGTTAATAGGACGAAAATCGCAACTTCATCTTGCAAACAAAGTCCTCTTATACAATACAGTAATTGCTCCTATCTAGAAATATGGTCTCGAGGTGTACGGTTCGATGTCCAAAACCAATCCAAATAAGATACAATCGTTTCAGTCGAAGGTTTTAAGGATTATGACAAATGCACCATTTTATGTTCGTAACGATATAATTCATCATGACCTCGGAATACCAACCGTTGCAACAAACCACAGACGGCGATACAGGAAAATGCATACGGCACTCGGTTAAAATCACGAATGTCGACAACACATCTTCCAGATAACCCTGTCAGACGTATTAAAAAAAGGCAATGTCGGGATGCACCTACGTCATCATAAAATGGAGGAAGAATAAATATAAATCGCTATAACAAAATAGCATTATCCATTGAGATATGTTGTTTATTTGATATTATTCTCTTTTTTTTTCTCGCAGTTGTGTTTATAATCTTCATAATAGATTGGTACACACAAAAAAAAAAAAAAAAACTTTTCACTGATATTGTAAAATTCATTATTTTTAAACGTACATTTTTAAAAATTAGAATGTATTTGTTACATACAGATGTTTGAATGTTTTAAAATTTTCGTGATTATTTCACATACATATATGTGAATATAATTAAATTATTGATTTGATATGTGTGTAATATATTACTGTGAATATAAAGTTCAAAATTAGTGATATAAATAACATCATGGAATATAGTTAAAATAATACAGTTATAAAAAAGTACTTTAATACATGACATTAAATTTAATTTTAAAAATTAAATTCTTTGCATTGGAAAAGAACTGAGATTTTAAAAAGTTACATTTTCATTTCTAAATTTCCATGAATAACCGTAAAGCGGATAAACTAATACATTCTACGATTCTGTATTATTGGAAAGTGTTTCTTATGTAAAAGGGGAACAATTGATTAGCACTTATGTTTAATATATTGATAACCATTATTGAACAAGGAATAATGGGATAACATACAAGAACAATTTAGCTGCAGAAAGCTGGAGATGGATTAAATAATGTATAATTATTTACGATATTAATGAAATAAAATAGTAATTATAAACTTCTTTTAAATTATTTAAAAATAATATTTTATCTACATTTTTTGCATGTAATCCACCTTGTATTACTTTTTAAGTGTTCCTTTAGTTTGTGCAATATGCTAGATTTTTTCTCTTCTTGAGTCGCAAATCTACGTCAATAAGCCGCAATTTATCAATGCTATCGCTCAAATTCAGCGGAATCTATGTTTCATGATCACTGAAAATATTGTACACTCCGATCCGGGCTATCATTAAATTTATGTTCCATATATAGTGACATATATCGTTAACACTTCGGTTAGATATAGCTTGTTTTGTTTTATTTCAACATCGACCTGACCCGCCCTTGTTGGAAAACCTTATATAATACACATATACATATGTTTGTTAGGTAAGATTTACAAAACCAATTAGAAATTAAATAAATATTTGTAAACAAGTTAGATGAATTTAAAAAAAAAAACACGAAATACTGCAAAAAGTAATGACAAAAAATTGCAAATGCACAGTAACTTTGAAATGATTTATTTATAAATTAGATACGTAAAAATATATTGATACACTATCGACAAATGTTCAAATGTACTCTTTATACGCTACACATTTATACATTTTTGTGTACAAGCTTTCACGATTACGATGCGCTTATATTAATCTACTGCCGGATATAAGCGTTTCCCTTTTCTTTACATCTGTAGCGATCACGGGACTCATTTATCCGTTTCACACCGGATGATCTCTGTATATCGTCCTATCACCTTGTATTTGGATGATCGCGACTTCTGTGTTCTTCTCTTGGAAGCCATTCTGTTATTCGTTCCTGATAATAATACAGCCAGAGTCAAAACGGGAAATGCAGATTATTTCAAGATGGCGAGGGGAGTTAGACAACCTGCTCTCACCACTACTTTTCAATATATATATATATATACGGAATATATTACGAGACAAATATTAGTTTCTAATGATGGAAAAGATACAACCAAGTGGAAGAAATGGGATGTATCAAATATCCGATACAGGCTGATAACACCATCTCGATAACTACAAGACAGAAGCAAACTAGCAAAAATAACTAGTTGTTAATTAAACGAAAGAAGACCGAAACGAAGATAATCAACCGGCCTAAAAACAACCTACCAACAACAATTAGCACATCAACCATGATTAGTTATAGGATTGCCAATATCAGGCTCGATACATTCAACAAAGAATCGACAACTATCGATGACTTTGATTAGAACAGAAGATGCACAAGAAATCCCTGTACCAGGCTTCAATGAAGAATGGGTAATATGGAGGACACTAAACAGAATACGCGCTGGGTGTGCCCGAACAAGAGAGAATGTGTCGAAGTAGTCATTGACAGAGAATCCAAGCTCTGGTTGCGGGTCGATGGGCCACTTATTGAAATGTAGACTTGCCGGACTTCGATGCAATATGACTAATTTTATGACCGCGGATCAGCATGCTATGCAGCTGTCCGAGAAAATATAACAGTGAAATCGCCACGAACTACGATTGGAACATGACAAATCACGACGGGCAATATGCGACTATAAGGGTTTTTTCTTTCGCGTTTTGAGTAAATATCGGAATACGCGTTTAATTAAATACAGCGAAATAATCGTTTAGCAATTTTCGGCAACACTCGTACTAAGTCGTAAAGAACTTTTCCAGAACTTTAAAATTAAATGTATATAACGGTAACTCTCCACTACCTACGTTACGGGTAGTCTTAATTCCAAATTTTGACGCGGCGCTTTAGCTTAGAGGAAAAAAAAGAATAACACGAAAAAATAAAACTAAAAGAATAGCTCAAAGTTCGAACGGCAAACCAAAAGCGAAATAACGTGTAACCAATCTTTCAACAATTTTCTCTGTCGCACGTGTACGAACTTAGCTGTAACGTCATGTCAAAAGTTCCATTTACTTCGTAAAAGAGCAGCTTTGTGCCTGGAAAAGTCGCGACGATTCTCTTTAAAAACTTTCGAAGTAGTTAAGCGAATTTAACTCTTACACGACCGGTTTCCTCTGGGTTTTTTTTTTACACTCGCACGCCCTATCCGTTCGTTTTATCTTCCCGCGCTATTTCGTTACGCCTGTGAAAAGTTGCAACTTCAACGACCTGTAAGAAGTTTAAATTCTTTTTTTTTCTTCTTTCCATTCCAGAAAACGGAGTAAATTTTTAGGCGCGTGTAATCCTGATAGGCGTCGCTGTATGATGACGACAATGATGGTGCAACGCTCGTTTCAAAACGTACGTCGTCGCGTTTAAATACGGAATATTTTGAAGAGTTAAAATGAAGCGAACATTATCATTTAAGAAACTTGCGACTAATTCCACACGAGCAACTTGTCATCGTACAACTTTCCTCGCTATCCGTAAATTACAACTCTCGTCGGAGACAAATATCGAATAAAGTTTTTTTTTTTTTTTTTTATTTAAATTTACGTGTCGTGTACCGCAATTATAGCTAGAGGCACGGAACTAAAATAATTACAACAAAGGTATTAAATAATTAAGGTATTAGATAATTACAACGAAGATATTTTACAACAAAGGTATTAAGTATAACAAATGCGTTAATTTGATACATTTTAAAAATTCGAAAACTCTATTAATGATATCCATGTTATCCCTCAGCAAACTTTGCAAGTCGAGCGATGCGATCCCGTACTGTTTTCGGTATTTGTCGTAAATTGGACAGTCTACCAATAGATGCTGGACGGTTAACTGACAACATTGTTGGCACGATGGTGGCGTACTTTTTTCTAATAGATGAATATGTGTTAATTTTGTGTGTCCTATCCGTAGTCGACATAATACTACCTCTTCCATTCTGCTACTACGATGTGCCGAGTGCCACTGTTTTGAAGATAATTTTATCGATCATAGTTTATTCACCGTAGATATTCTCTGCCAGTTACTATTCCATGTCGATTCGAAATGATGCTTTAAGTATTCTTTGAAGTCAGCTATGGGTACATGGATGTTTAGAAGCGGATGCGAAACGGCTGTTCTTGCTGATACGTCGGCTATTGAATTACCATATATATTGCAATGAGCTGGTATCCACAAAAGTATTATGTTCTTAGATGTAGTTTGTAACATGAGTTTTATTTCGTTGGCTATTGGATGCAAAATTTCATTATTTAATAGAGTTCTTAATGCTGAAAGCGAGTCAGTACATAAAATCAAATTTTTATTTCTGTTGGAATCTGCGTAATTCACTGCGGATCTAATGGCGTATAGTTCTGCTGATAAGACTGAAAACGTAACTGGAAGAGCAATTTGAAGAACTACGTTATCATTAACAACTACCGAGCAACGTACCCCTGCTGAAGATTTCGATCCATCTGTGTATATAAATTCATATTCTGCGTGGTTTTCTTTAATCTCCTTTAACGTTTCTCTGATCTTGTTAACATTTTTTCTATTTATGTTACAGAACGTTAGATTCACTTGTGTGTGCAACTGTGCCCAAGGCGGAATAACATCGAGGTTTTCGCGAGATAATATTAGGAGTTCGGCGTTATATGCTTGAATGAGTTTATGCAAACTGGGAAGATCGGTATCTCCTTGAGTAGCCAGCGCCAGTATGGTCAAGTATTGTCTTCTTAATTGCAATGGCAATTCAGAAGCTTCGCATAAAATACTTATTATTGGTGATGTTCGGAAGGCTCCAGTTGCCAATCTTAGAGCTGTATTTTGGATCGTGTTTAGAGACTTTAATAATGTCGAACTCGCTGTAGTATAAGCAGGGATTCCATAATCCAATTTCGGCCTTATTAGAGTGCGATATATCGTTAATAAGCTATTTCTGCTGACACCATATGTTGTATGTGATAGTTTTCGCATTAGATTTAATTTTACTAAAGAATAAAGTATTTCCTTTCCCGTATTTTGCGCATTTTTGTAGAATAAAAAAAATTATTTTGTACAGAGCAGATCAGAGATACAGGCGCGTTTATATTAGCCGGATATTTCATAATCATCGAGAGTTGTTGCTTTTCGTCGTATGTTATTTCCTCAAACTTCGGCAGAAACGTAACAACGTGACATTTAAAAAAAAAAAAAAAAAGTAAAGGTTTATATAGTGATGACGATATGGGAAAAATGATCAAATTAAATATTAAATTGGAGTTGGGTCAGCCATGTAGCATGGAGCGACTAGGTGGATAAGACGTGTTCTATAATGGTGTCCTATGGATAAGAAGCGGATAAATGAAAGACTATTAACTCTTTGGCACGACGACATAAGAAGAATCGCCGAGGGGAAGAATATTAGATATTCCCGAAATAATGAAAGAAGAGGTAAAACACGTTTTCAAAGGCACCTGGACCTGACAGAATGTTACCGGTGATGATGTAGTATGTAGATACATTATGCGATTTCTTTAATCGATCCCTCGAAGAAAACAAAATACCACATATACAAACGGAGACACGTGGAAGTTATTCGGATTCATGAGGATATGCACTCGTTCTGAAGAATTACAGGTCTATCAGTATGTTATAAGAAATGTACGGATCGGTTGACGTGAAAGACCCACATCAACTAAAAGAGCAGGCCGGATTTCGATCGCGGTTCAGTACAAACGATCGCATATTGACTATTAGAGCGTTAATACAAAACGGCGAATAGTATGACCGGAAATTATGTATGGCTTATGTAGACCACGAAAAATTTAAAAAGCCGAGAATATCCCAGGCAAAAAGATCCTGCTTGACGCGAAGAAATTTACGCTAATCGTTAAATCGGAGTTGAAAAAAAATCGTTTGGTGTGTAACATTGTCGCGAGACAAGGAAAAACTATCCGCTGAAGATAATTTGAATACGTACGAAATTCGGCGTTTGAAATATAAGAATAACGATGAAGATCGAGCCGGCAGATGAAATTACTGACGTAGCCACGGATAACGATGAATATTGGATGGGTAGATGAAATTACTGACGTAGAAAGATATACGAATTAGAGCCTTTAGAAGATGATCATCGATAGATTTGATTGAACGTATTTTTTTATAATCATCTATGAGAACCCTATCGAAACGAGATATACGAGGAAAAATCATATATGAAGACTTGCGTTACGAATATTCCTGGCAGATTGTAAAGAACGCGGAGTGTAATAATTACTTTGAACTGAAGAGATTTTCAAAAATAAGGGCAGAATGTTGGTACAATGAAACGATATATGAGTAGACGCAAACAAATGTAACGATAATATTCGAAAATGTGGAAAACGAATTATAAACTTTCATCCGGAGGCATATTATATACACTTGCACAATTAAAAAATGAACGATTCCTGATATACAACAATCTCGGAAACGGTTCTGACAACATAACTATAATCTATGAAGTAACTGAAAATGGATTGTATAGAAATAACGATTTTCGAAATTTTGAGCCCAGCGCCAAGTACACTTCCACCGTAAAGTTTCGAAAATTTTATAATTTTTTCATCGTCACTTTCTAAGTGTACATTGAAAATTTCAGCTCGATCGCATTAACCATTCGAATTCGAACGTTGTAAGCTTAAAAATTTACTTTTTACCGCATATGAAATTTTACATTCGATTTAAGGTACCCTTCGGGAAATACTGTTTAATCCGCGAAAGAATTATTTAAAAAAAAAAAACACCAAAAAATTCCAACATTTCCAAAAAACAAAATCCTATCTTCTTTCGACAATTATCAAAACTGACATTTTTGGTTGAAACTACCGAAATTTATCAAATGAAATTCTACACGATTATAATACTTATACTTATATACGTAATGATTTTCAATAGCGTGCAATTCGTATCTAAATAAAAAAACACGATTTTACAAAAAAAAAATAAAGTTCCGAGCATAGCTCAGTCGCCTAGATTATAAAACACACACACACATATATATATATATATATATATATATGTTATTTATTTACATACGGTTCACATAGTACAATTACTCATACATACACATACACAACTGGAAAGTACTTACATAATACTACGCATGAAAAGAAATACGTGTGTACATTAATATACACTAAAGAATATTTCAAACCTGATCTTAATTGTTCACGTTATCTTTTAAAAAGATCATTACAAAAATCAAAAAAATCAACTCAAAAACTTAAGTTTTTACGTTATGTATACGTATGGGAAAATATAACGATAATTTAAATTATAAAAGGAATAACTCAAACAAGCTACCCATAAACTAATGCTAACAAATGTTCCTTTTTAACTCGGAAATTTTCTGTTTTCTACAGAACGGTACGCAAATCATAACGTCTCAGAAGAGATCGTGAGCATCGTGGTGTGGATAATAAGCCTGGAACCTTTCCGCATCTGTAGTATACTTATTGTAAAATTTTTCCCAAATTACCCTTACTGAAAACGAGCGAGAGATTTATATAGAGTATTTGGTTTTTTTGGATCACTGAATAATGTTGAGTTCCTTATAACGAACCCAAGGACTGAAATCATATCGAGTAACATAAGTTCCTAAGTATAGCGAGTTTCAAATTCCTATCTCTAGGTATATTTCAAGATCACAAACATGAACAACCTATTCACTATATGTTAAAAGAAAATTATACCGTATTACAATAAATTTATAGAAAATCGGCTTAAACTTTAAATTTAATTACTTTAAGTTACCGCAACAAATATAAAAATAAAGATTAAATTATTCATTAGATACGCACGAGCGCGCGGAAAGATTGATAGAATTTCGCTGCTGGTTGCAATATTTATTGTAACAGTTAAAAGCCGACATTAAATGGAAACGTAAAGAAATAAAACACAAAGGAGCTCTACAAATTGTTCTGTGTATATATGTGTGTTTGTGTTCGTATGAAACTGAGAAGTTGCACATCTTAATTCTTGATAAAGTTCAGTTTTTAGTTTCAACAACCGCGCAATCGGAATTGAGAAATTAAAGTACTGTACCTAAAATAATTGTGTAGTTGCGGTGTAAATAGTTAAACCGCGCACAGTGGTAACACTGACAAAACGAAGTTTCCTCTTGGAAATGCTGTCATTGTTGTGGTTTTGCAGAAGAACTAGTATACTATTTCGCGTGGTTTTGTTGTAATAATATCATACACAAAGGCACACACACACACATATATGTATATATATATATATATATATAATACAATATTTATGTATATATCTTAGAGAATGTGGGCTGAAATAAAAGATAGCGACCGAAGAGTTGGCAATGACAGTAATAAAGAAGACGAAGATTAGGTCGGAGAGAAAGTTTAACTCGCGGAATGTACGCTAAAGCTTATCAGTAACAAACAGGTCTTTTAACTTTTCATAAATGAGGTTATACAACGTTTTCAACTCTTCGTTTCCGTCTGAGAAACTTTTTAAGAAAACGAGACGAATAAACATTGTCTTATCTCGTTTAACAAGGGGCAGGACGGGTAATAACCCCTCCTCTACCGCTGCTCCAAGCGATTCTATCTTCTCCTTAAACAATAACGATCATATAGTTTTATTTCCTAAACAACGATTACTCGCTAAGACGACGCTAATTTGTTAATTTAAATTCGAAATTTGAAAATTCGTCATCTCCATCACCCTGTAACGATAAAAATAATTATAATAATGATAATAATAATAATATAATGAATCGAAAACAGCGAAACACGACCGCCGCACTAAATAACTCTCTTACATATATGTATATATATTTGTATATAATTTTTTATTATTATTTTATAGGTCCCACGACAATTACAGCGTGAACCCAAGTAAAAATTATTTTCTTCTTTAATGAAATTTGTTTACTACTGTCATTAATTTGTTTCTATGTTATACAAAAATACAAATACAACAGATAGTGCATGTCATAACCAGAAAAGGTGAAAGATGATCCAGTAAACTCATCGAATAGAGTGATGAGGGAAAACAATAATACACAATTATGAATATCTAAAAAAAATGTATCGTAAAACTAGTCGTAGAGCTAATAATACATTCAGTGCAATTTTCGAATCCAATTGAACAATAAATGAATGAACAATAATATATTTGCACATTTAAATATTTTCTCTTTACAAAAAGTAAAGTTAACATTTAATAGAATTTTCTGTACCGAATAAATCAACGATTCTTTCCAGAAAACATTATTACAAAATATAATCTTATCAAATATTACTTAAATTGACGCCTTATTATACGATTGCACAATTCATCCCTGATCCTAATAGTCTGCGATCCTTCAGTTTTCCTTACCAAAATTCGACCATTTTGAGATCGTTTAAATCGAAATACATTCCTACCAGATGTACGAGTCAACTTCATAAATGTACGTTATTCGTTCTTTTTCCTCGGTACTTTCAGTTCATCAGCTGACTTCATCTCATTTTTATCATTATTAAAACGATGTACTGATTGAATGTCCCATCGGGATACTTTAACACCCGTAGCTTCAGCAACTTTAATAACAATACTTTTCAGATCTTCCTCATTGCTGAATTGTGGGACTCCATGCAGTTCAACATTTTTCTTTAGTTTATATTGCTCTATATTATTCAATTTTGTCGTAAGGATCCGAATTATTTCATTATCTTTCGTCTTGTTTAAAGATTTAAGCAACTATAGTTTACGCTCGATCATCAAAAAAACACTTTTCAATCATTTCCACTAAAGAGTTAGATGGATACTGACTCGTTGACGTATCTCCAAGCCAACACGAGTAAATCTCTCGTCTAAATTCCTTGATAACAGTCGGTTATTGTCCTTCTTTTTCTATTATTTCATTAATTTACTCGCACGATGTTCGGGGTCTTTCTTTTTATAACCGAGTGTCATATTGACGTCTAAAATTTAACTTGTTAGTAGTTTGTGATTGCTATTTTGCAACGCCAAAATAATAATAATAAAACAGATATCATTTTAGTGTGCAACTAAAACGTGCTTCCACATTTTTAATTTACATATATCCTATATTGTATAATAATATGTAAGAAATAACTTTGTATGATCACTCATTCTTAAAACAAATTCATGTGTAGACGCCTGAGTGACCCTCAGATATTCAACAAATATTTCGCTTATCAAATTTCTATACCCAATGCGTTGCTTCAAAGTTTAGATCTCCACATGTAATTTCGGTTACTCTTCGTACTGGAGTGGAAAGAAAACAGTCAAACTTCAGGACTCCGCATTCTCCCTAAATACCGAATCATTAGGGGATTCCTCGAAATGAGTTGGTAAAAGTGACAGCCGAGGAAGCCGCAACGATTTTTCCTGTTCCATACACTCCAGCTTCAGACTTCGTTCGTTACTTAAAAATGGCTTTGGACTCACTATGGAACCGGGTTGACATAAAGAAAATGTTTAGTGTTTTTTACTTTATTTGCTCTTTTGTTGTTTTAAATTTAAAGATACGTTCCAATTTGCAGTGAGTGTTGCTACGCATTCAATTATGTGTATAAAAATATCATTAATAGTTACAATCGCAGCAAATACATTGGGTCGTGTGTTATTCGATTGAATTTACAAGTATAAATTATTATTATGGCAACTAATAGACTGGGGGTTATGAGGAATTTTCATTAAACCTTCATCTGAGCATGAGCAAGAGCTTATAGATTAAAATGATGCTGATAAAAATGGTAGCAGTTAGTTGATTATTTTTACAAATATACATCAATTAGTGTATTCTGGAGTCGACACTAGATAAATATCCCTTTCTTTATTGATTTTTTAAATGGGGTTCTGGTTACCATAGTTTAACAATTACTTTGTCTTATTTTCTTTCCTTACTTTTCTAATCTGTTTTTTTCTTTTGATCCTAACATTACTATTTTTTAATACTTTGTTGGAACAACACTGGTCTAGCTATGTTCCAGTTTGTACAGATCTCTCACTAAGCGGTATTAAGAAATATATATATACTACGTTTTTCTTCCATATTTACCGCCGAAGCTACAACAATATACAAAGTATTAAAATATATTTACCAACATCACCCAGCTCGGTATGTTATAATTTTATTGAATTTAAAAGTTGTTTAACCGCTCTGAAATCATTACCGTTTAATCCTCGCGCAACACCTATTTTATATCAAATTTGTTTTATGATTTTTACATTTTTACTGTTGTAAGAATTTAGCATTTCCGTCGGGTTTGTATGGAGCTGATGCAGCAACCAGAACTGCTCAAATTAGTACTGAGCTTATACTATAACTCCTCTGACAGTCATTCTGGCGTTTATTAAATTTACACATAAAGAATACTGAATTTGTCAACTCCTTCATAGCTTCATATTACAATTTGATTCCCATCCATAATACCGGATAACAGGCTTCGCTATTACTATTATAGTCGGATTACAGTTTGAAAGAAATTAGCTACCATTATCTCTATATTAATACAATTATTATAAATTCTCCATTTTGTACTCATCCTTGCGATGATGATTAAATAGTAAATGCAGACTATTTATTTCTCGAAGCTCTAATTATATATCTCAACAATTTTTCTTATATGATCAACTAATTTCTCTCCACATTCCACTTCCTATAAATACATCGTACCTTCTTAATATAATACCATTTTATTATGTCATCTAGTATTAAATCTACATATCTATTTACACTGTAGATGGGTAAACAGATGTACAATAAAAAAATAAGTTTGTCATATAATATCTGACAATATCTTAACTTCTAATACTTTTTTTTTCATAGAAATATATTTTAATGCTTTATTTAGAAAAAATAACTGGCTAATTCGGGTTAACATACATTTTGAGCTACTAGAATGGATAATCGTCGTTCAATTCATAAAAATTAATAATATTCCTCACCACACAGATGATGAATTTATTATACATAATGAAAGATCTATCTAACACCTTCTTAATGAACCCAAACACAGTCGACTAATCCAGCTTCAAAGGAACATAATATTAATCAAGTTTCCATTATGATTAATAATGAGGACAAATTAAAAAATAATTAACCTGTTATGTTACTTAGAACATGGACTTAGGTACAGACATAAAAATGGGATAAAGGTGTAAGGCCGAAGTATTTTTACTAGTATACAAAGTCTCCTCCATGGTAGATCTTTGCATTTAAATAAAGGTTAAAATATTATGCAAATCTATGCATATTTAAATAACAAACATTAAAAAAAAAATATATGTGCCTCAGAGTGCAGGGAAGGAGTTTAACTAAATTCTATAGAGAGTTTTTTAAATTTTATAAACACACACCCACATATATATATATATATATATATATATATATATAATAAGCCTACCTATGTGTATATGTCGGCGCGCATAACACTATAAAACGTCGTTTGAAGAGGTGTTTTATAGCATGGTATATGCAAATGGGATATATATATATTATATCCATCCCTTACTTCCTTGACATATCTAATGCAATAAAACGCAGCTTGATAGGCGGGACGTTTTATGTATATATATATATATATATATATATATATATATATATACATACATACATACATATATACATACATACATACATATATACATACATATATATATATATATATATATATATATATATCTGTCTGTTATTTCCGTTCACTTGCTCATTTTTTGGGTTAACTCCCCATGTATAACACGCCAATAGAAGTGTCACTTAAAAAAAATATAGACTCATTAAGAGCCATCGAAATTTTATTGCATACATCCTAAGGATGATAGAATACAAAACATCAAATCAAAACGTCTATGAAAAGAATGATAATGAAATCAATTATACACAGGAAAACAAAGTATTTTGGCCATGTAGTTAGAAGAGATAAATAATAACTCTAACAACTATTTCACTAAGGGCAAGTAGATAAAAAGGGAATTCGAGAAAGATGAAAAAATGGTGGCTGAACAACATTAAGGAATATGTGAACAAATGGTCAATCCAGAAGCTCATGCAAGATGACAGAGATAGAAAGTATATGATTGCAAACGCTTATCACAGAGCCAAGGCACAAGAAGAAAGAGAAAACAAATATATTCAGTTACACGAGGAAATCCAGTTTTTTTTAACACATGCAATTATTTTATTTAATAAGGAATAATTTAATCTCATCGGAGAAATATATAACATATGGAATTTATATTTACTCTGGATACGTGTTGCACAATCTACACCATATGTAAGTAAAAGTGTTGTTATTGATTTATAGTGATTTATTTCTTGTGGTCTTAGTTTCTACATTTTCTAGTATCTTAAAAAAATGATAGTCGATGGCTAAGAAAAGTCTTTGGAAAATATGAAATTACATCATACATTTTTTTTATTATATGGCAACATGACACTGTATTAGGAAATTATATAGTAACAGGAAATCGCAAATATCATGGGAATTAATTAATGGAACAATGGAGAAACAAGGATATTGACCGATTGAAATTAAGAAAGAAAGAAGGGAAATTTGTTCAGTCTCATATAGATGACACAATTAAAAAATATGCCATCACCAATATCTTATCAGCCGGATAGGGGGACAAAATGAGAACTCGGAAATACCAATTCTGAACAATGGAATGAAGGCGGTTGTAAGTAAACAAAAACGGGCTTTAAGTAGAGGTGAATTTACGATAACCAAAAAATCAACATAGCCAAAACAGTTCTGTTGCAAAACAAATTCACACACATCAGTTATATTATGATAGATCAGAGGAAAATACAGGAAGTAACATCGTTCAATTGCTTAGGACAGATTATAAAAAGGCGCAAGAGGAAATAACGAGAAGAATCAAAATGACCTATAGCGTGTGGAAAACTAAAAAATATTTTACAAAATAAGGAGATTTCTGTAAGTCTGAAAAGAAAATTGTTTAATCAATGAGTGCTCCCGGTAATGACCTATGGGAGTGAAACGTGGAATACAACAATAGCAATGAAGGAAAGGCTAAGAGTAGCCCAAAGAAGAATCGAAAGGAAAATGATTGGCATAACACTGAAAGACAAGAAAGAAAATAAATGGCTTAGAGAAACAACAAAAACAAAGGATATAATACTAAGTATAAAGGAATTAAAATGGAGATGGACTGGTCATCTGCTAAGACACCAGGAACTCCTTGCAAATAAAGTGACAACGTGAACTCCAGATGAAACCCGTAGAATAGGCAGACCACTGACACGTTGGGTTGACGATATAAATGATGTCCGAAAAGATTGGACAAGTAAAGCGGCTGACAGGGAAAAATGGAAGGAACTTCGAGCGAGCTACATCCAGCAGTGGATTGAAAATAGCTGATGAAGAAGAAGAAGTAGAAGAAGAAATTTAGTTGATAATAATCGAAAATACCGAGGAGCACGAGAATACGAAAGTAAATAGCGGTATAACGTGAAGAATTAATCAGCCAGAGTAACCGTTCTTAAAATATAAACGAACAGTAAAAAAACTTTCAGATATTTATAGATAGTTATCAGCACGAGCGAGCAGTGGAAGATGATTTCACTATCATAATATCATTACCGTATATAGAAGAATGTCCGTGGGTCTATATGAACGATTTTGAAATATTACATTAAAGTATACAGAAAGCACCTGTAATGGACGATTCGTCTCAATATATAAGAATGCAGTTAGACTATTTATTTGTTATAACAGAACTGAAACAATTAGGCGAATAGGGAAGTAAAAGTAGAAGTATTATTAAAGTATTAATACGATACGAATTGGTTAAGGATATTGAGAACTCTGTTTTTCGGAATAATTTTTCCTAAATACACAAAAACTTACCAAAGGCTCATTTTCAAAAATACAATATATACATATACATTTTTTTTATAAATAGGCGGAATCACGAAAATGTTACCGGGGCAACCAGACGACTCATTGCAAACGGCTATCCCGTTGAAATACCGTAAAGCACTCGAATAAAATGTCCACCTACTATCGATGGTTTATACACATTTGGAAGTACGGATTGATAAACGACTTCCAAAACTACAGACTTATTCTAATATAGTCGGCGACACGATGCGGCAACCCTACGATGACAAAATTCGTTAACCTAACCTAGCGTCGACGACAATAACGTAAATGTTCGGTCGAACGGAAAACAGTGTTGTAAATAATCCGGCAAGTAACGCCCAAATTGTTTTGTCAAGCGATAAATATTGTGGGGCGCGAGTAGGATATCTTCTTCGATATTCATACAGTCGATGTAAAACAGTTTTTGAATTTAGTCGTCCAATTGTCGCCGGCTGAAAAACGTGTAAATTCTGCAATATCATCAACTGATAACAAAAATCGTCAGTTTTATTTTGATCTGGTAAAACTTGGGAAACGAGAAGACCAAAAAGGAAATTTTGAATTTAAATTTTATTTCGTTTTCTCAAAATTTATTTTTCGTTTCCTCATCTGTCAACGCCTCTTTTAATCTCGCTAATGGGACTAGATATATTATTATGTGCATGCATATTGTATATATATATTATATATATATATATATGTGTGTGTGTGTAGGAACGTAAATTTATTTATTTTTTTGTATTATTTTATATTTATATACAGTTCACATAACAGCTAAGACGAATTAAAATGCGAACACTATGAAGTGAATAATTGAATACAATTATACGACTGAATTTTTTTTTTCATACATTTGATGTTTTATAACTATCCAAGAGTAAGGCTATCTAATAAATAATATCATAAAATATATATATATATAATATGTATATAATCACGTGTGGGGGGAAATCCAATGATACATCCCCTCAAAACCATTATAGAATTAAGTTTCTCATTTTGGTTTGCTTGAGTCTTGATTGTGTGATAGTTCGGCTACCATCAGATTTGGTTGGTTTTGTAACTGTTCAGATGTTTTTGTGCGAACCTCCGGATAACCTCATCCACTGAATCGATTTTCAGATTGCGATGTATAACGTCGTTAGACACGTACCATGGCATACGGTATATTAGTCGCAGAGCCTTGTTCTGAAAGCGCTGGATAATCAGTCTGTTGTGACGTCTTTGCGCAACCCCAGAGTAGCGCTGCGTAGGACCATATTGGACGCAATATTATTTTATATATTAACAGACGATTCTGCAGCGATAGCTTAGAGTGATAACGTAATAGCCAGTAAGGTTGTTTCATCCAGATGTTGAGTTCATTTCTTTTCTTTTGTAAATGCGACCTACACGTTAGCCGATGATCTGGGTAAACTCCTAGATATTTCACTCCATTGGTCCTTGGAATCGCTTTATTGTCGATTAGCAACCGTTTGCTGTGCGGTTTTCTGTTGGAGAACGTGATGTGTGATGACTTATCTGAATTAATGTTGAGTTTCCACTGTTGTGCCACTGATGAACCGGGTCTATACTATTCTGAAATTTTATGATGGCAATTTCAGCATTTTTATCTGATACAATTATCGCAGTATCATCTGAAAACTTTGCTACCTGAGCAGATTCAAAATCTGCTGTATAAATACTGTATAGCAGAGGTCCCAAGACACTGCCCTATGGGACTCCAGCTAGAATTGAATGTACATCTGAAAGATTGTCCTCATGTTTGACCTGGAACTGCCTGTTGTTTAGGTATGATTGCATTAACTGGTAGAGTCTCTCCGGCAGAAAGGATTTCAACTTGTATAGCAGGCCCTCGAGCCAGATTTTATCAAAAGCCTTTACAAGATTTACTACTGTATGCAGCTGCCGTACAGTGGAGTACCTGGATCGAAATCCAAACTGATGTTGGGGAATGATAGATTGTTCATAAATTATTTCATCAATCCGTACATAAATTAATTTTTCAAGTAACTTAGCTAGTGTCGGTAATAGGGAGATTGGTCTGTAAGATCCTAATTTACTACCATCTTTGCCTGGTTTTAGAACCATCAGAATTTGGGAAAATTTACATTGTTTGTGGAAATACGATGTTCGTAATATCGCATCGAATATGTGAGTAATTAGCAGGTAGCTCCTTTAACATCTTTGGTGTGATCAGGACAAAATCAGGAGTATATATCCAGATAGGTTGAATTATTTTTATGTATATAGCAGTCGTTTATTACGTAGGTTGTGTTTGAAATTTAGACGAATTATATGTGACCAATACATTTGACTCACTTTAAGAGTAATTTTTCCTTTTTTTTTTTTATCTGTATATGTATTTTACATTTCAGTCGATCATCCAAATGCGTATCCATATATTTTACACTTTGCTCTCGACGAATAGGTGTACAAATATGCTAGATTTAGAGGTATAACGTTGTAGAGTGTATAGAACATGATCCAAGATTTATGTCGATTGAGCATAATTCCGTAGTCTCGTGTCCAATTGCTGATTTTATTCACAGTATGTTTTGATTTTTAATGTCGAAAAATAAGTACGAATAAGTCAATAAAAAGTATCATCCTTATTGTTTAATTTTTATTTAGATCAGATTCTGTTCGGGGAATTAGTCTAAAAGAATAATTAAAATAAATTATACGATAAATTATATTATCTACGAAAAACTTATAATACTTAGTAGATGAACTAAACGATGGACACAGCGAATGTTAGAATAAACATTCAAATATTAATATTTTTCAAACAAGAATTAAATAGTAACTTCGGAAGTAAACGCACGCAATTTGTAAATAGAATAAAATATTAGAGTATTCTAACTAATTAACGAAAAACATACTCGGATTTCAAAGTTCCGAATTGAAAGAAGCGCATCCAAAAAAAACTGAAATTTGTTAAATAATAGTGGTGGTGAATGATTACGCTCTCAGTACTGTCAGTACGAGGTAGTGGATGCTAAAAGCGGTGTATTGGTTAACGGATTATAAACATTCGAAATGTAGCTATATACAGGAATATCGAAAATACAGTAAGCAGATAAAGTTCCTAATAATGATAAAGAAGTATTTCGCCGTCCTGTGAAAAATGATAGGGAATTGTTTAGGCTGCATATTCGGGACACGTAATTAGAATTAATGAATACGAATTATAACGAGTTATCCTTCGATGAAATCTTCAAAGGAAAGTTACGCAGAGAAAGGTAAACAGACTGAACTAAGCACACAGGAATAGTTAAACACCGCAAGAAGTCTCTTAAGAATAGCAAATGTAGCATCGTCATATGATGATTAACCAAATTACAATATAATAAAGGATATAATCAGAAACTGATAAAGTGTCAGCTGATCGTTATAATTCCGAATGAAAAAATAAAAAAACGTCACATTTAGCACGGTGTCACTATCTGGTAACTCTTCAAATATAAAAATTTTCTATTTGTTCCAACATGTTTCAATTTACACTTATATATATATATATATATATATATATATATATATATATATATATATATATAAAGAGAGAGAGAGAGAGAGGTATGTGTTTGCGTGTGTGCAGATTTGTCAGTATGTATTCATATTTACGCCATCTCCATACGATGTTAACTTCGTTACTTTAATGATTCGCCCTAGATACCATTCTTCTGCCAAGTATTCTTTTATTTTCATTTTCTATACAAAATTTAACGATTTTTTTCCTTGCTATCTGCTCACATGTAAAATAAACGAATTTATCTTTTTAAAATTCAATAAAAAAGTTCAGCTACATTGAAATTTATATATATATATATATATATATATATATATATATATATATATATATATATATATATATATATTATAATAAAGTACATTTTTTTTACATTTATTTTATTTTAGGACGCTCGACTACAAAGATCATTTGCGTCCACCGAGATTAAATACAATAAATTACAAAAGAAAAATTATTTTCTACTTACAATACAATATTTAGTCTACAATAATTTTATTAAACCAGTTATTTTAAGAAAGTATATTACGCGTTGTATCAAGTCTTCGTTGTAATACTTCGCTTATATCTAGTCCACTTATTAATGATAACGTTGTTGATCGAATTTCGGACATTCTGTGATAACATACTCTACGGTAAGCGCTGAATCGTGACCAAATTTGCATATTACCGACGACGAATTCTCCTCGATTAATGGCCCGTGCGTTAGCCTAGTGTGGCGGATTCGCAATCGGGCCAGCACTATTTCTTCGTGTCTGTTCGCTCAGTAAATCCATTGTTCCATTCGCGGTTTAATTCTTCTTAATTTGTTCTCAGTTAATCTGGATCACGACTCTTGTCGGACAATATTTATCGCAAATTTTAATTGTTTGCTAATTCGTAAGCCGGGATTTCTAGTCAGTGGAAACGACTTTTGCCATGGTGGGTACAAGGAGGCTACTGGAGTGCGATCGACCGTTGTTAATTTAAGGTATCGTATGAAGTGTTTACATCGTAGGCCAAATTCTTCGTTGTTTTTGCTGTATTTGCTTTCTAGGTTTGAATGAAAGGTTTTATAGTAGTTTACTTATCTTTTTGAAATTCAATACAACAGTTCAGCTCCATTGATATTATACTTAAATATTTATTACTGATGTTTAAATAATGAATAATATATATTTAAATATCTATTATTAATGTTTAAATAATCGATATGTATATCACTAATTAGTATGCCATATTTAGTCATAAACTAATTTCAGTTATATTATTTGCATAACTAGATTGTTCAACCTCAATTGCTTAATTCTTCAAGATAATATCTCCGTCGGTATCTTTCTTTCTATCCGCATACACACACAGGTATATATATATATATATATATATATCAATATATAAAACCTCAGTAGGAGGTAAAATAATCAACAACTTAGGACAGGCTGACGATACTGCTATAGTAAACGGTCTTAAATCAAAGTTTGTAACCATCACAGCATAGATTAGGGAATGAATGTAACTATTATGTACAAATAAACACAAAACAAATTTTACGATAATCAATAGACACGGAAACAAAGGATATGAAGAAGTAGCTAATTGCTAAGTAGTCCTACCTGAGAGTCAATGATAAGCAACAACGGGAGTTGTTTACTTGATACCGTGGATTAGTGCTGTTAGCAGTCTATCGGGGAACTGTTGAGGTACACGTTTCTCGAATAATACGAAACTAAACTTGATAAGCTGCTTAGTTTTTTTCGATCACAACATAGGTGTAGGAAACTTGGACACTCGCCAAAACAGGTCCTACCAAATAGTCGCTTTAAAACGGGAACCATATAGAGAATAATGTTAAAAAAATTCTGAATCGATCGAATAACGGGAATAACATAACCAACGAGATGCGAACGTCTAGAAAAATAACCGGAAGGTTTTTTCGTTTTGTTTTTTGGTTATATCGTACACGACGAAAACTCGCACGAACATGGAAGAAAACCAAAAGGCAGACCGCAGATGGGCTTGGTCGACCGATTATAATTAACGATCGAGATTAGTTCGCACGAAGCCCTGCTAACGACCCAAGACAGATGGCCTGAAGAACTACTGTTAAGGTTTCAATTCGTAATATCGCCAAACCCAGTAGAAGTTTTTGAAAAAAATTGGATTAATGGGATAATAACAGTCAAGGTTCCAGATATTTTTTTTTTGTATTTTCCTCACTCTAAAGAAAAAAAATGGAGAAGACTGAAAAATTCTACCACACCATTAAATTTAAGTATAAACTAAAGCTGTATTATCACCATCCGGACAAGTACTCGAACAAAAGAGAGACGTTAATATTCAAATAGTGAACCGGCTAAAAGATAAACTTTTAAAAATATTTATCGGCCGTCGAACTCCTCATCGATTTTCATTACCATCTTCGTCTTCGCGCGATATGGTGCGAAATAACCTAAACGAATTCGGACCTAAACGACTGAAATGAAAATTCGTGTAAATACACGGATATATGTATATATATATATATATATATATATATATATATATATATATATATATATAACAAAAGAGAATAAATCAAAGAATAAGGGCAACGCGAAAATACGACTTCTGCGCAGAGTAGTGGCGTCGTTATTGTAAATTCATTATTTCCGGTTAACTTCACTGTTCCTGAAACTTTACAAATTTGGAAATGTTCCAGCGAACAAACCGAAAGTTAGCCATCGAACGTTACTATCTTTAACTTGAACGACTTACATCGTTCTTATCATCGGTCGTCGACAAATGACAAAGGCTGCGACGAACACTTAAAACGATAACGTGTACTTTACAAAAGTTCCCACGTAAAAAGACAAAATTCTACAACTAGACGATAAATTACACCGCGGCCCGTCGTATAATAATTGGCGAGATTTCTGTTTATAAGAAAAATCTGAAAAAGGTTCGGAATTTTTTCCTCGTTTTCTATTCTTTATATATATATATATATGAACATTAGTGATTCCACCCAGGGCTGTAAGAAATGAATGATACGTCTTATTAAATATTTATAGTACAGACTGATATGTAATTGAATATGATCGTGTATACGCTATTGTTCTGTGAGCTAAGCATGCGTCTGAGATTAGTTGGCATTTCCTTGCTTAAAATACGTGACAGTAATTTTGATGTCGCAAGGATGACGGCGAAGTGGCTAATTATTGTGTGAATAGAACGTATGAAATGTTGTTGACGTTAATCCTTGCTAGGAAGGTCGAAGAACCAAAGAATTACTAAACTTTCGAAAGTTGAATACTCCTGAATTGTTTTGGGTGAATAGCAATATCTTCAAGCCCTGTTCCAAAATTCCTCGTGCGAATACTTCATTTCAGATAAAATGTCCCTAACCGGTGTATCGAAGTATAATGAGCCATTCTCGAGAGCGCTTCTCGCAATACGGTATCATTCCAGTGGATACCCGAGTGGCTGAGAATGTAGACAAATTTGACATCAACACGTTTTACAAATGGATCATAAATATTTGTTAGAAAATCGGAGATTAATGGAAAACCGCGCCTATTAAATGAGGAATTTAAAATAGCTTTCAGAGCGCTACGTGAATCCGTGAAAATTACTACATTCGATATTCGCCGAAGCGTAAAAGCTGCTTAACGGTTTAATAAATGTTTAATGGAGGACAGAATGTAGTCTGAACGATTTTTAAGTTTTAACCGGATTATATTTTTAATCTTGTCATCGATATGTTCTCAATCTCTGCGTTATTTTGATCGATTTTCTTGACTTTATGGTGCTAATAAAGCTCAAATATTTATTATTGTAAAAACATTACGCATAAGAATAGAATAAAATAACTGAAGAACTTAGTATGACGAGTATGTATTATTTTATTGGAATTGATTTAATTAAACAATAAAAAATTAATTAAAATCACAAAATTTTCATATAAAAAAACCACAAAGCTTTTCGGCTGATAAGCAATATAAAAAAATGTTCTCTAATTTGAATTGATATATTGGGCGAACTTCGTTAATCCGATTTCCATAATTACGCATACAGGCTACACTCTTCTCGGTTGTGACGAAATATAATTATGCATGCACCAAGCTGCTTTCACAATATATTTTCGACATCTGCCTCTATAGGTCTTTAAAGTACCCGTAAGTTCATTGTCAATATCCCAAAAGCGTTTTCTACTACATAACGTGCATGGCTGAGATTTAAATTAAACGGTTTCTTTCGTGCATTATTTATTACTAGAATACGGTGTAATTAAATTTAGTTTGAAGTGCAAAGTCTAGAAACTAAAACACAAGAAACTGAGATATCTGTACTTCGCAGTGTCATCGGCGGTCAAACAGACTTTCCATCTATGTATTTCTGTTAAAAAACTGAATTCTCCAGAATAACCCTACCACTATGACGTCCGAAGCTTCCTATATCAACTACCACAAACTAGTATATTGCTATAGTTTTTATAATTGAAAAATTGCGAACCGCTGTCATTCCGACATTTCAGAATATTTCAGTTTTATATGTTTTCTATCTACACTTTCAATACAGTTCGGATATTCCCAGAGTTCCCGGAAACCTGCTTCAGCTTTTTCCATATCTCCAATGTAGTAAATATAATAGTTGTAGAATATACCAAATTTCTTTGCAAATTTGCGTCATAATATACGAAGTGTTAAAATATTCCAAATGAAGTGAAAAAGTAATGGTTCGATAACTATCCCTTAATATCTGGACAAAAAAATTAATACATAGTAAACTTAACGAAACAATATTAAAGTTTAATCATGGAAATAATGCAATGTTGATAGATCCAAGAAGAAGTGTTATTAATTATAATTTAATTAACCCGAAGTTAGAGTAGCGAATGTTTGATTAATTTACGTTTATATTTTATTCCGTTGCAAGTATAAATTTAATTTTAGTTAGGCAATTAACGCCAATTTGTTTCTTGCGGTGTGTTACATGGTCGTATTCGACGAATAAGAAATATTTAAAATTTATTTCAGAAGAGCAGCGAAAATTAAATGGAAGCACTTGCATGGCCCTTATATAAGGTTCGAAATAAAAGCTCAAAACCAAAAAGTATTGCAACTGGTTCTGGAGTAGCCGATATACTTTAATGACAATATTGTTTTTTTTTATAAATAATTAGTTTTAAGAAATATATTAATTTAATTATATATTTATATTGAACATAGAGTTTGGATTTTTCTGACTAGTTAGTGTATGTGGTTATGCATTTATGTGTACCGCTAATTTTGTTGTTTACCACATTCGCGATCAGATTAGTGTATAATCAAATTTATTATTTAATATTGCCCCTATGTGTAATATTAAGTATTTTCTTATATTTTATTTTTGTATATTTTTTAACATTTTTTTATCTATGTCAATTTGAAAATGGCTTTATAGCTGAAAAATGTTGTGATTTTTTAATATGAAATTTTACGATTTTAATTTTTATTGTTTATTTCTTCATATAATTTGTTCCACAAATCTGTTTTTTTTTTCTTTTGCGGTACTTCTATACTTCGATATAAATAATGAAAATAGGAACACAACAAAACAAATTAAAAATGGAACATGAAAGCAGTAACGTTAGCAGACTCTTTGGGCGAGTGGTAAAACGAATTAAGACGAATTAGGGCTGCTGGTGTTAATACAATAATAAAGGGTGTATGTTGAAGCAAGGAAGATATTAGTACAAAGAGAAATAAAAGATGAAAGCAGAGCTGGTTCTCTTAATCCTTAAGTTAAAAACTCTAACCGCAATGCAGTGGGTTACATTTTGTGGAATGTAGTGGTTTTTAAAAATCATTAAATTTTTTTAATAAGTATATAAAAAGATCACGAAGCTTTTCAGCTATATTATCGAGTAAGCATAAAATAATAAAATATAAAAATATATAGAATTTATAAAAAATTGAAAAAATAATAAATTTAGTGTAATAAACAACACTGTCAACAAATCAATAATATAAAATTTATATACAATATAATAAATACATTAAAATATTTCATTCAAAAATTGATTAAATTCGTAAAAATGCAGTAGTTTTAACTACCAATATTCGTTATTTCTTAATAATACTTTACTCATTGTCTTTAATTCTGCTAAACTTTTAAACTCGTTGAAATATGAACAATGTAAATAAATCATTCATTCCTATAGATATTGTTCAACATTGATTCGTTTAATCTTCGGTTTTTCAATCAACTAATTTCTGTATTACGAAGAATATAAAGTTTAGTAAAATGAACCGCATTTTAAATACCGACAAGATTCTAAGTAGAGTACTCTTATGGAAATAAACAACGCGATAATTCCCTAATAAATTTAAGCATAGTTTTTTCTTCAAATTGTAAGCACGGATTTTAATCTAATTGAATACTGTCGTTAGATAAATCCCAATTATTTTCTACGCTTTCGAAAAAGACGTTAAATTTCCATCTAACATAATCAAAACTCACCTACGTCGTGAAATTGTTTCTGCCAATCATTTTTTGAAGTGAAACTTCTATTGCCATGTTGCATACGGGTAGTTAAGCCCTAAAACGAGCGAACGAGCCGATTCGTATTCTTTCTCTTGCGCATGCGAGCACGGCTATCCATTATTTCGTTCAAGTCTTCGCTGAACAAAGGATGTATATGCGACGTAGATTGTCTTTTCAATACGCGTAATGTACACGATGGGTTTAATATATCGGATTAAAATTTATGTTTTATGATATTGCATTTTAGACCGTCTTTAAATTTCATCTCTTACTTACGCCCCAAGTCACAATATTTTTTTAAACACACAATTGAGTATCCAAATTCCAAAGTAGCGAAACATTTTTTTTTTTTTAGTTGCGCAATTAGTTTAATGATCGTAATTAACGCGTGACTTTCAAACCAGGCAAATTTAACTTCGAACCTAAAATAACCTATCATTAATCTTTCGAAAATTTATTGATTAATATCGATTTCAAAATTTAAACAAAACGTTCAAATCTTTAAGATAGCTGTCGAATTATAAACCGCTTAAATCGGTTAAGGCGCATTGATTTGTCTGGTAGATGCGGCTTGAAATTAAGAAGAGATGATCTGAAAGCTTCAGTCAGCCACGATCGTGTTAGCGGCCTTCTATTACGGCTTGTTGTTATTAATAACTAGATGACGTAAGAATATATTTTTTTAATTCCGTATTAAAACATTTTTATTTTTTATTTTTTCGAAATTTAAATTCGAATTATCGAAAATAAATAAACATGACGACCTCGTCCGAAGGTCGAAATTAAGAAACCGCGGGGTTTTAAAAATAACTATATCACCTTCAAACATTTCCTAAGCGAAATGATCGTCCAGTGAAAAATTTATCGCCGAAATCAGTTTATAAAATACGAGCCAATCGTTTGTTCGATGATTATATCCACTACACGCCGTTAAAAAAGGGGAAAACTAAATAAACGTTTTATATATATATTACATATATGTATATATATATATATATAATCGCATACCGAGAATTAATTTTACGAAAGAAACGCAACGATGATAGTATTTACTTTCGAAAAAATAAATTTAAAAAACGCAAGATGGAGAGTATCCGTACCGAAGTATTAAAAACCAATTAACTCCGACAGCTGGCAATTGAAAAAGAATTAACCCCCGATTACGTAAGGAAGCTTATCGGAGGGAGGAGAGTACTCGTATAAAAGGTTCACAAAGGAAAACTGGAAAGCTGCATCAAATGACGCGCGAAATAATGTAACAAAAGCAAATAGAAAATATTTATTTTATATATATATATATATATATATATATATGTATGATAATATAATCGTGTGACTAATAAAATCCTTTTCACTGCGATCGTGCTAGAACAAAAACTGTGATAGAGAGTATAGTAAACAGCTGTTGCCAGTTGGAGATGAAAAATTTACCAAAAAAAAGGCAAAAGTATTAAACGAAACGAACAAATCGAAATATAAGAATCAAAAGGAAAAAGAGAAAGTAATAAATAAATAAATAAACAAAGGCGTAAAAAAAAATTGAACAGCGGAAAAATTAAACGTAGACTGTGGGAATAGAATTGTAATTTGGTAAAAGTCGTCAATGACGGAACAGGAAGCGAGAGCGTCCACTGAGATGGTTGCCATAAGCGAAACAGAGAAGAAAAAGCTTTTTGCAAAGGGCAAAGAAGATACGCGAACCCTTTTCGAATGGTAACTACCGAAAATTTATCATCTCGAGGCTCTAAAAAAGCTGCCCTGTAATATTTTGTTCGGTATCAAAAATTAAATGCAGCCGAATTTCCAGAAGCGAACGTCTATATGTATGTGTATATGTATGCATGTGTGCGCGTATAAGTCATGTGAAAATTTAAGAACATACGAATACTTTTTATATGAGTGTATACGTGTATAAATCAATGGCCAAAGGTGAATTCAAATGTCCAAAATTCTTAATTTTCAATAACGTGTAACACACGAACTTCATTAACCGAACATAATATGTATATATCCATATCTATCCATCTACCTATATATATATATATATTCGTCCGAGAGTAAAAGATTGCCGATACATCTTATAAAATTAATTAAATCTTTATATGTAAATAATAAAGCTTACGTCCGCCTGGAAAGTACACTGTCGGAATGTTTCCATATTGGGAAAGATGTCAGACAGGGATGGATTCTGTCTCCGTTAATTTTCAACATCTATGGAGAGTGGATAATAAGAAAACGGTATAATACTCATTGCAAATTTGGAAGATGAAATGGCAAAACTATTAAGAAGAGTGCAAACGTTTAGTAAAGAAGCTGATTTGTTGCTAAAGAGATCAAAATGCTCTTTAATTATAGTAGATAGACAACAAATTTTACCTCGATCATTCCAACTCATTGGCGATATGGAGGAAAAGGAAAAAGTGATGTATCTTAGGGCATTGATAACAAACAAAGGCCGGTGTAAAGAAGAAATTAAACGAAGAATCTCTATGGCAAAAAATGCATTATCAAAACTTACCAGGATTTAGAAAGATCATCCCATCACCAAAGAGACGAAAAAAGAAACGATTGCAAACGTTGGTATTTCTTATCGTGACATACGGTGCTGAGTCTTGGACTATACATGGCGCGAATCAACAACGCATAGAAGCATTCGAAATGACATGCTACTGCAGAATATTACGAATTCCATGGGTAGGAAAAAGAACCAATTCATCAATCTTAACAGAGCTAAATGTCAATGATAACCGAAAGGCTACTATCACGGATATACAGATGTATGTTGAAATTTTTCGATCACATATTACGATCTGATGGAATAGGAAAATTTATTATTCGGGGAAAGATAAATGGAAAACGACGAAGAGGACGGTGTCCAAATCGGTATATAGACCAAGTAAAGTGTGGGACCGGTGTAACGGTTGAAGAACTGATGAGGGTCGAAATGGATAGAACACGATGGCGAAGAATTGACTGAGTGGTCACGATGCTCGGATATGAGCAATCGAAGATAATGATGATGATGATAGTAAAAAAGGAGACAGCGATATTGTTTTAAAAAAAAAGAATTACACAGGCAGCTGTGGGTAACTTATAGAATATTTATATATATATATTCTTTTTAATCTAGAATAAAAAAATAATAAAACAAAACTAGGGGGCTACCAATCATGGGGTAATTTATAGGGGGGCTCAATAGCAGTAAAATAAAAAAAGTTTGTCCAAATCCGACTAAAATTCGCCGAGTTATCCACGAATATCCATCGATGCGTACTTCTTCTGCTAAAAAGCGACACAAACGTGTTTCATTGCATACCTAAAACATTGCAGGCGCTGCCGGATAAGCAATGGCCTCCGCAAGTGGGAGGTCTACTTTAAAAAAAAGGTTGTTAATTTATATATATATATATAAAAAAAAAGATCGAGTTTATTTGTCTTACCAACCAAACGTTCGTCTGCAACTGCTGTTTGTTGTTTCGTTAAGGGGACTACAAAACACGATAATACGATATATATATATATATATATATATATATATATATATATAATATATTATACGTACGTACATAATATATATATACATTAAGATATTTGAACGTATACTAGATTGCCGTTAACGGGAAGTTATTCAAGTTACCCAAAACCAATGTGGATTTGTAAAAGGATGTGGGACAACGGATGCGATCCATATGGTGCGTACACTCGTAGAAAAGCACAAGAAAGGAGGAGTCCAATCCACATAGCCTTTTTAGGTTTGGAAAAGGCTTATGACAAAGTTCCGCATGAATTAATTTGGAGTATGGGATTAATTTATTAGTTTATTTTATTTTAGTAAAAAAAAAATGTTTTCTTATTTCGTTAACGTCTTTAAATACCATTTTTTTTCAGTCATTTTTTCTTATTTAATGCTAGAACAAACTTTTACGCGTTCGATATAATGCGTAATTATATATGTTAAAAAATAAACAATAAAAAGTAGTTAAATAACTAATGAACAAGCACAAAACTTTTCGGCTATTAAGCCATTATCAAGTGAAATATAAAAATATTTGAATATACAAACAATATAAAAAATTACTATATAAACGAGTGTTAAAATAGTATTTCAAATATCTGACAGTGAAAGTGGTAAACAACACAAACAACAATTAGTAATATTTACACGACTGTTTGTCAGAAATGCTCGCAGTGCTGAAAGAAGCGTTTAGTAACCGCATATTATAGCGTCGCACAGATTTCGCTTGGCCACCGCGTTCGCCAGATTTAACCGCTCCACATTTTGTTGTGAGATACCTTAAGAGCCACGTTTACAAAACACGTCCACGAGATCTGGAAGAAATTTCAAAAATTCAGCGACTTATGTTCGAAAAAGTGTTAAAAATTTTGTAAAAAGACTGAATAAATCTATTGTTGCAAATGGCGGTCATCCGAACGATATCGTATTCCACAAATGATTGTAAGCTAATCTCTCGTTTTACTACTTTTAAATAAAATTTCATTCAAAAATTTGAGTTATTCAAAAAACAAAACCGTCCGTCTTCTGTTGGTCACTCTGTATATGAATATGACAGATATTTCATAACATATTAAAAAGTCTTCAAAAAACTACAGCCATAAAATTGATTAAATCCCATGAAACTACCAGCTATTTGGCAAGCATTGTCATTGCAGGAATCAAACCATTAAGTTTAGATATATAGAAACATATTAACATTTTATATAAATTTAGATCACGAATTCAGGAACGTAAAATATGGAGACAACCCTATTTCATTCACGAATAAAAACCTTTAACGATTAAAAAGTTTGTACTATATTAAATAAGTGTTGTACAAATAAATTTCAATCACAGTGGAATGAATATAATGAATATAATGGTACAGTTAAAAAATTTTTCCCAAACATTTAAAAAAAAAAAAATGAAGTAATACATCGTTCACGCCTCAAGAAAAGTGTGCACTCATGTACTTTGGATTCATGTGAAAATATGGATGGAATGAAGAAGTAGATCGAGCTGCAAAAGTCTCCTGCAGAATTACTTCCAACAACGTGTTCCGGTATGCGTCGCTACTCAACGTGTTCATCTCACAAGACAGGACGAAGTTATGTTGTTCCGTGTCCGCACAGGTCGCACTCATTTGACTTATTCTTGTATGCTATCCAAAAAAAAAAAACAAAAAAAAAACTATCTACCTGTTCAACCTGTAATGTTCAAATCACTATAGCTCATATCGTACTCCACTGTTCTCTGTATAAATCTATTCGCTTTTGACACTTTCCTAACACACTTAACGAAATAGTTTTACCTAAGAATCATAACTTTCCTCGTTCGTATTAAAGCATCTTCGCTTCTATAATAACGGAATAATGCAGCATGATTTTTGTGACGGTAATGAAACGGGAGAAAAATAAGTTATGTGAAAAAAATAAAATTAACTAGTCGAGAAAGAAAGTTTTTTTATTTCAAAATTACAAGCCAAATAAATAAACGAAGTTAAGTGAAATTACGAACGTCAAAAATAAAGTTTTAAAATTGTAAATGACATCTAGTAATTCGAGGGTTAGGTAGCGAAATGTAATTTCTGTTATAATCGTTATTACTATTATCAATATCATTAGTTTTATTATCATTATTATTAATTTTACAATCGTTAACTTATCAAGATTATTATTATTCACATTACGAGTAGATTATGACGTTCACCCTCATCTGAGTTTGGCATTCTTTCGTTGTGGGTATATATATATATATATTATATATATTAATACGTATAAATATAATGTAATATAATTGTCTCTTCCAGTTCTGGTTTTAAAGTCGCTGGTGTCGTCAGTGAGTCGAAAGTTGACGACGACTAAGCAACTTGACTTAACGAATGAAAATTAGTCGCGATAGAATTCGAAATATTTTAATATAAACGTCAACCGCAGGCTTGACGGGAAAAACCGCCGTTTCTAAATTCCCCCTCTTTCTTTCCCGCGCAATCTTTTCCATCCGTCAAACTATTTTTTTTGCCACAGCTGCCTTTTAATAACTTCTTATATATATATCCTGTTCGAATCCTCGTCATATGCTAAACCCAACTGGGTTTTACTCATTATTAACATTATTGTATATTGGTCTTATCGAAATTGTTTTGTTCTGGCCTCTCGTGTATACAAACCTCGGGTGCTGGCGGTTATACGAAACGACTTATTATATAAAACTTTATATTGTAAAACGTCCTGAAAAGATAAACAACCTTCCACCGATATCTTTTAATACGTATTTGGCCCCTGGAAGGGATCTAAGAATTTTCGTAAAAACTCCGAGCAAAAATAAACGACAAACGGCGCCAAAGCCTTAAAAATACACGGGTCATGGTCTAAAGATTTGCATTTTATACCAAGAAGATGGTTTACACGTGGCCGAAATGAAATAGCCATTGGCATTTATCGACAGGTTTTTATCTCTAAAGTTTTTAGAAATAACGTAAAGTATCGTTGGTTCTTAAATAATTGGAAACCGAAGTAATCTTATCGAATCGATAACGATAATCAATCAGTTAAGGCTACACGTACTGGAAAATAACCTGACGAAAGATGTACAAAGAACTGGCGCGACAATGAAATTACACTATGTAAAAAAACAACAGAAAAAAAAACGAGGATGTACAAAAAGAGATTATTAGTACAGCACAGGAAAAATGTGATTTTGGAAAACACAGGATATAGAAAGATGGAAAACATTTTCTGCGTTATATGGTGTGTGTATATATATATTTCGTTTCGTTATTATGATTAATTCTTTTATTCGTTTCTGTGTTTTTCCTCTTCCTCCTTCCCATTGTGCTTCCCTCCTTCCTATTGATTTTTTGCCAGTAGCTACTGTATATCACCGTTGACAAATATTTTTGTCATCTACAGCTGTTGCTCAGTCTTTTCGCCTAATGCGTCCCCCAAAGTGCAAAACTAATCTATGAGTATTGCAGTGGAATTGTCGCAGAATCTCCACAAATAAAGCAAGTGTGGAATCCTTCCTCGCCATGAACATTTCACATATTATCTTGTTATCTGAAACTTGGCTTTCCACTCTCAAACGTTTTTAAATTCCTGTTTATCAATGCTTCCGTGATGACAAAGCTGATGGTTATGGGGGAGCCACTATTTTAATTCATAACGATATTCATCACTCCTAAATTTCCATTGATCCTATTTTAATCAGTAGTAATTGTAATGGTGTTCCTAAATAAACCGTTCTATGTTTTCTCATTTTATTTCCCACCGAATAATTTCCTTAATAAGAACAGTTTTATTCACTTTATCAATGCCATACCTCTAAACTCTTCCGTAATATGTGACGGTGACTTTAATGCTCAGCATTTCAGCTGGGGTAGTATTACTAGCAACAGTACCTTTATATGTTATCTCCTTTTATTGCCCACCGAATAATTTTCTTAATAAGGACAGTTTTATTCACTTCATCAATGCCTTACCTCTAAACTCTCCCGTAATATGTGGCGGTGACTTTAATGCTCAGAATTTCAGCTGGGGTAGTATTACTAGCAACAGTAACAGTTCTGGACAATTTATGTTGGACATTATTAATGCAACACATGTAACTGTTGTTAAGACTCTCTCATTTACTTAGGTATCGCTCATTCTTTTGCTAGTGTCGTATGTAAATTATTCACAACTCGAGTCTTAATTTTCAAACATTCATCCCCCAAAAATACTGTCACTACACTGGTATAGTTAGGCTTACCACAAGGTTCAGACTTAAGTTCTGTCTTATTCAATATTTATATATTTATTAATACTAACATTTTATCTTATACGGACAACCTTGTACTTTAGGAAATAAATTCTAACCTAACTGAGTGTGTTCAATCAGTAAATAGTACGTTAATTTCATATGCTACTAAACAATATGGGTATTTCTCTTTCTCCTCACAAATTTGTTTTCGTTATTTTTTCTTACAAGCATATTAATTACTTCTCGAACCGTAGACCCAACTGGCGTAAGCACATTGGAGTTATCTACACAAAAGCTTTAAAACCGATTAATCTTTTAAAATCTCTTTCTCGCACAACCTTCGGAGGTAACGATCTTATTTTATTGCTTCTACATAAATCTTTCATATGCAGTATCATGGATTATGATTTCCTGTTTGGAAATTCTTCAGCCACGTATGTTTCCACATTGGACAAAGATCAAAACATCTACGTCTATATTTAAAAGTACTTGTCTCTACTCCAGTATCAGCTTTGGAAGTGGTGACTAAGGTTCTTCCCTTATATATGCATCGGACATATTTAGCTGATAAATTTTTGATAAATTCTTTTTCATCTTGCACTCCTTCATTATTCCTCTCTTTCTCTATATTTTCCAATTTGCTCTTAGTAGCCGTCCAATCCTTTTCCTCTCCGCGCATCATCTATACAATTATAGTAATCTCATAATACTCCCTCTTCAAAAAGTTATTTTCTTTTTCCCTTTACTAAGAACGAAGTATCCTTACATATTGACTTAGATTATTTTAAAACATTTAAATCTTCTGTTCCTCCTTCTATTGCTAACGCCTTTTTATTTTTCATATCAATAACCACTTCCCTGAATTCACGCGAATATCTTCTAATCCTTCATTCTCTCCGTTTCGTATTTTTTAACCAATTATCTAAAAAAGTTGTAATCTTTTCAGACTCCAGAAGATGTCTTCACGCTACAACCCTCATTCTTCTCCCATAATACTGAAAATTCGCAATTATGTCGCTCTTCTTCAGGATGTTGGTGTCTCCATTAAATTAATATGGATTCCCAACCACTCTCGAATCAGCGGTAATTTTCTCACTGACTACTATGCACCATCTCCTTACCTTCTTGGACTGTTCATCGCTTATTCACCGCACATTTAACATTGTGCACAAGAAATACTGGAAAGTGGTCATCAGGAATAACCCTTATAATGTGTCACATAAATTGCTTCAGACTGATCTTCCATGTTTACCCTGGTTTTACAATATACAGATGCCAGTTAACCAAATTCGTCCATTCATAATCGCTATATGCATACTTCGGAAAAAATCTTCTCCTTCTTCATTATTCCGAATGAACCTTGCTGTCTCTCCATATTGCTCACACACTGCAGATGCCGACCTTATTTCCGACGCGAATCATATATTTTTTTAATGTTCTTATTATCTCTCTTCTCATAACACATTATACAATCAAATCAAATCCTTATCAATTCCTTTCCCTATAAACACGCCTTTCGAACTTGCTACTTGTAATGTACACATTCATATTTGTCTATGTAAGTCCATTCGTGAATGGATATAACCATTATATATTTATTTAATCTTTTATATTATAATTTGTAATGGATAAACCTTGTGGAAGCCAACAATAACGAATTCCACTTCTGTTGCCAGTTGTAGGCTTTTTTTTTACAGGTTTCCATTCTGAACAATGCCGGTAGAACAAGTTTATTGTAATAATGTATTCATAAAGGTGCAGAGAGCTGTGTGCTTATAAATTAGTGTATGTAGGTAAATGTGTAGCTTAATAAACAGAACAATGAGTTATAAAATGAGAAAAGATGACGTCTGCATATGGGAGCTCGCTGCAATATGTAACTTAACTATAAGATGGAAAAAGAATGAATAACATAGTCCCTTTACACATCAAGTATGTGTGCAAAAAAAAGAGCTTGCGTCTTAAAATAATAACAAAAGATATATATATATATACAAACATATAAACATGAACATATACATATACAAATAAAGGTGTGCATTAATATTTAAATAAAGATATATATATATATATATATATATATATAATAAGAACGAAGAAAGAAAGAAAAAGGTATTTTATCAAATTACAATATGTACATGCAATTATTTACATAGTAGAGTTCCGACATGAGCTTCACCACGACTGCAGTGTATTAATATTAAAATAAACTATAGTTTAAACGCAAGTATAATAAAAAATCAATTGAAAATTAGTTAAATCACTAATATTTATTTTCTTAAGGAAAACACAAAGCTTTTCGGCATTTACGCCATTATCAAGTGAAAAATTTAAAAAATCATAATTTTAAAAATATAAATTAAATATAATTACTTAAAAATATGTGATGGTAATTGTGAAAATATGATCCAAAAACGATGTCTGCTTCTGTCGGTCTATTTTTTTGATTTGTTGAAATTTAATATCAATATATTTGTTTATTAATTTAGTTTTTTTATATTAATTTTTTCTTCAATATTATTTTCCTGATTCTGTAAAAGTTGTATACTGTTGGAATTTTAAATTTTTCATTTACTATTGCGATGTATGATGTCCAAACGTAAAATATAAAATATAAAAATATACAACCACAAAATTTTTTAAAAAAACACAATTTTACAAATAAAATGAAAATAAATATTAAAAATCTAAAATTTTGTGGTTGTATATTTTTATATTTTATATTTTACGTTTGGACATCATACATCGCAATAGTAAATGAAAAATTTAAAATTCCAACAGTATACAACTTTTACAGAATCAGGAAAATAATATTGAAGAAAAAATTAATATAAAAAAACTAAATTAATAAACAAATATATTGATATTAAATTTCAACAAATCAAAAAAATAGACCGACAGAAGCAGACATCGTTTTTGGATCATATTTTCACAATTACCATCACATATTTTTAAGTAATTATATTTAATTTATATTTTTAAAATTATGATTTTTTAAATTTTTCACTTGATAATGGCGTAAATGCCGAAAAGCTTTGTGTTTTCCTTAAGAAAATAAATATTAGTGATTTAACTAATTTTCAATTGATTTTTTATAAAAAATCACTACATTCCACATTATATAAAAAATGCAAGTATAATAAGAGGCGGATTTAAGAAACCAGCAAACAATAAAAAAAAATACGTATATATACATACAAATATATAGGTATATACATATACATATATCATATAACTTTAAATATCATAAACGTAACGATACAAAGGCAAAAATTATAACAAAATACATAAAAGTTAAAACAAAACAAAAAATTAAAAAAAATAAAATAAAACAATAAATAGATCAGAAAATAAAAAATACAAAACAGTAAATATAAAACGTACAAGTGGTATAAACAAGTATTAAAATAACTTAACAACTATATAATTGCGAATAATAACAATTGAACATATTACAAATATAGCATTACAATAAATTATATTTAATACGACGATGTTTGTATATACATGAACATAAGTTTCCTGAAATCGTAGTTGCCAATTGCCGTTATTAGTTCATATGTACACTGCAGTTTTGAAAAAATTTGTTCGCTAATTTAAATTTATAGTCTTTAATATATGGAATATTTAACATGTGATGCATATCTCATATTTTGGTATAATGAGAAAATTCATCTTAAACATTGATTTTGTACAAGTTGCAGTTTCTTAGAATTAGAATTAGATACAGAGCACCAAACCGGACAAGAATAAGTCATTGTAAAATTAACTTATTATCAATCTGTGGATCCCAAGTCACATTGGGATGCGCACGGTAGTGACAAAGTAGACCTTGAAGCTCGGTCTATGGTACTTTCACCAGCACCAGAATACTCACCACCTCCATCAACATTAGCACACATACTGATGAACAACAGCAAACAGGAATGGACAACCGACTGGACCTCACAAACAACCTTCCTTAGGAGCATAAAATCAACTATAGAACCTTGGTGGCCTCCAGATGGCGCAAGTAGAAAAGAATATGGCACCCTAAACCGTCTACGAGTGGGTCATACAGCCATATCACACAATTACCTTTACACCAAAAGCCCTCCACCCACAAACTGCTCCTTATGCGGACATCTAACAGAACCAACAGTCACACACTTAATCTATAACTGCCAAACACTCACACCACACAGGTTAAAACACAAAATACAGGGCCCAATACACAAAATACTTTCAAACAACCCTGAATCAATAGTTAGCATTTTGGCTTTTGTAAGAGAAAGCGGACTCTCAGCACACATATAAACTAAACACACGTCTCCTTATGCTGTAATAACCCTGGTAGTTACAAACAGCATATGGAGATTTACATAATAAAAAAAAAAAAAAAAAAATTATCAATAATAAAATGAGACTTACTTTTAAAGAGCGGATAAATTGAACATATCGTTTTATTCGCTTTTATAATAGCAGCATTAATGTGTTTAGTAAATGTCAATTTTTTACCAACAATTATGCCTAAGTAACGAACATGATCAGATCACTGGATAAGATCACCATTAATATTAATTTTATCGGGTAACAAAAGGTCGTCTGCGAGTAAAAAGTACTGATTCTGTTTTTAAATGATTCATGATAATTTTCCATTTAGTGAAATATAAACTAATGAAGATCCGTGTTGTAATCTATTACTAATTGCGCGTGGTATAAAGGAACTATAAAACTGTATCATCAGCATAAAGAACAACTTCGATGTTGTTTAATTTGGAAAAATCGTAAAAGTAAAGCGAAAATAGAAACGGCCCTAAGACGCTGCCCTGAGGTACCTAGACAAGTCTTGCTGGAAGAACGCGTCCCCATTAATTTCAACATAAAATATCCTGTTACTTAGGTAGATCTATAAGGTGGAAAATTACAATCATTTTATATATAATGCCATTGTGCCAAGTAGTATCGAATGTTTTTTAGCGATCTCAAACATAACCAATCCAGTGTACTTATTTGAAATTATCTGTAACGTGTTATACAATTCTCTCGATTTGATGAGTAGTAGAATGAACTGGCCTGAATCCAAATTGTACTTTAGGAATAACATCGTGGCAAATGCTCATTTAGCCTCTTTAAAATTAATTTTTCGGACGATTTATTTTTAGATTACTGAGTAAAGTTAATAGGTCGTATATAATTGATATTAGAAGAATCTTTCCCAGGTTTTGGAAATTTTACCAATTTTCTCAAAACACGCGAACAGTATCCGTATTTAATCGTAGCATTTATAATATTAGTAATCTCGACAATAGCTTTTTAATATAGAGAAAATATTGTCGTTACCTGCAGAAGTATTATTTTTTAAAAGTTTTATTTGCAACTTACGGGGTTTGCATTAAAATGAAAAAAATTAGATATCTTATATCATACGGAAGAAAAAATAAGAATATATACAATTACTAAAATCTATCAGTTGACTACACCACGAAGCTAGAAAACTGTCACGGTCTTGAATTAACTAAGGTTAAAAATTACTGTAGTTAATAAATGTTTTTTTTAAGTTGTTTTCCTCGTGTTAATTTAAAATGTATTTTTATTACAATCGAATCTATTCGGCGGTATGTTCGTTTGCATTTTAAAGGACGATGGTAATTGCTGAAGAATTTCTTAGTATATATATATATATATAAGTTATATATATTTTTCTTAAATTTCGTATAAATTTTTAATAAGAATTGAACGAAATTACTTTTAAAGTCGTTTTTATTTCGAAAACATCGAATGAAGTAGGTGTAACCGTTTGTATTTATTTTTCCAATTTCCTTTTTATAGCTTTCCTATTCCTCTATATTATTTCTTCTTAAAATAATATTTCCTCTTTTAGTTCATTTTATTATGATTATTATTCTTTTTAATCCTTTAACTTGGACGTTAATTATTGTAGTCGGTTAAAGGGGAAAATGTGAAAACGTTATTCCGATCATTATCATTACATTATCATCATCATCACCTTGATCATTATAAATAATTACTAGCTTAAGGCGGCTGAGAACTGGAACAGGTGTTTATCGTTTTTATTCTTGTTAATGCATGATTCCGTTAGTTTACCTGGTGGTTACAAAATTTCTTCGACGAGTTGTATTATTTCGACTTGACCGCCCTTTATTTTAATTTCGTTTTCTGATACACCTCCCCCTAGGTTGCTTCGGTTTTTCATTACCGCAAATGTACCACACTTCCGTGTAATGAAAACTAAAATATCTTCATAATTATAAATAACGATGACGGTAGTATAATTAATCGTAAAAAGAAAATAAGTCGAAAATTGCGAAAAGGGCTGTCGAGAAATTAATAAGCGCCAAAAATGCGAACACTTTATATCGGATTTTGAAATAATGGCGTGTCGGATAAATGTCAAAATCGAATAAAATTGGGTGTATTAACGAAAATATTTTTTCAATATTTGAAGGGCCCCTGTATGCCACTATGTACGGAACTTAACATCGATCGAATATTCACCGCGACATTTCAAGGTGGCACAGATCGGGACGGTCGAATTTTTATTCACTCTACCACCGCACAGATCCGACCGCATTTGAGCGATAACACCTGATAATGTGGACATTTTACGGCTTATTGACATATACCTTCCCTCCTTTTACTTTGCGGTTCCGGGATGGCAGATGTTTGTTGATGCAGAATAAAAATATTCATTCTTGCTCGCATCATTACCAAAGGCACCACGTGAAGTTCTGTGGCAGAAGCAAATTCGAAATAAACAACATTATATATATAATCAAACAGCGGTGAATTCACAACTAAAGTAGATAATAAGTTTTCCGGCTACAACAACTGAGATCCCGAAGCATGTTTCTGTACAACGCACGCGATTCGGCACCAACGATGGAAATACAGGAAAAACCAGCAGCAAGTGTAAATTATACCTGGCCAATCCGGAGAACAGTGAATCGGTTTCGGTTCAGGTTGTGTAAGAACGCACACAAACTTGGTAAAATAGGGTCTGGTGACAGATAACAGCTGTGAGGTAGAAGTACAGACGATGGAACATTCAATGGAATGTAGACTATCCGGAGTTTGATGTAATATTGACAATATAATTAACGCGGACCTCAAGGCTTTATAACTAGTAACATGTTGGTCCAAGAAAATTTAAAGGTTGGACTCGAATTCGAAAAAAATGGCGTGTGCCTGCAAATTCAGAAAATCCACGTAAGAAGAAGTTTAGTTGGGTCAAATCACGCGCGATGTTAGTGGCTAATTCACGTCATCTCTGCGAGAGATAACTCTACTATACCCAAATCGTTTATGTACAGTAAACATCGTAGCTTCCGCTGCGAGGTATGTAGCGAGTCAAAATTGACCTGGCGAACGCTACTAAAATAACATGACTGCCAGCATCGACTCATCCCTATTAAAAAAAAACACTTGGCACGATATATATATATAATTTATCTGTACTTACCGACATCATTTGCAGATATCGGTCGAATAGCGGAATATCGAAACCATCTATAAATGACAAATTATTAATTTATAAACGAGTACGCTATTGTTGATCTAGAAGTAGGCTTGGCAGTTGCGGACATGTAACGTAAAAAAAATCATACCGAAATAATAAAAGATTTCAAAACAAAACGACCAGAATAATGATCGATGTGTCCCGTGGTATGTCAGCAATAAAAAAAATTTCACTATGTAGCTGATGTAACCGAAAATACGACGAGAAACTTATTCGACCACTGCAACTGGTTAGCTGTAAATTTACCGGATAACTCGACAGAAGTACCTAGATTTCGAAGAAGGAACGTTAAACTTAATTAATTAAGATATCTAAAAAATGCTTCAATGGAATCGAGGTCTTTTTACCCTCGTTCCATACTAACTATTGTTATCCTACCGGCTAGGTGTAAATTAAGTTGGAACGAAAAAGAAGAAAAATACTAGCAAGTTGAATAGAGAAAAAACAAGTTTACGATTTTTTCATATTGCACTTCCAAAGGCGGTTTATTTATTTATTTCATTTTTTTAAGATGCCGTGTACCACAACTTAGGTTAGAGGCACCGAAGCTATTTTAATTAAATGAATGGATATATATTTGTTACTTTTAAAAACTGAATAGTTTTTTTTTCAAGTTCCGCTGGATTATCAGAGAGTGCCGTGTGAATTGAAATATTGCCATTAGAGTGGTGTTTCTGAAAGCCTACACTTTGTTAGCACGTGTTCGACTATTAGAGGCTCTCGTCCGCAGTGGCAGTATATTGGTTGAATTTTTTTTATTATGTAATTATAAGTTAATGCGGTATATGCAATTCTGAGCCATCACGTCGTGATGGGATGATTGTTCTACATGGAGCTGTGTTCAACTTGACGTTTCGGAGTTCGTTGGTTGTGGGAATACGCTTCCATGCCTCATGAAATTTTTTTTTGATATTGTGTTTTTCGTCTTGAATTGGGTTTGAAATTTTTGTTACTGGAAACATCTCCGCCGCTTCTTTCGCAACGATATCAGCTTCTTCATTTTGCTTTATGTTGTTGGAGTGTGAAATGATCCAGCATATGATGGTTTCTTGTATGTGACGGTTAACCGACAGAAGAATATCTTGGACTATGGGGTGGTTAGATTTCGAGAGATCGAGATTAATGGTTTGAACGGCGTAAAGTGCGTGGGTGAAAATAATTATTTTTTGTAAACATAAGTCTCTAGCCAAATCGATAGCTATTCAGCGGATAGCACTGAGAATTCGATTGGTAAAACGTGGTGGTTTATTCATTATATGTACCGGCATTAAATTAAGAATTTGAAAATTCGAGTTTGTTTATAATTACAATTCCTACGAATTGTGAAACGAACAATTATCGAGAACCAAATAATATAAGTAAAGATAGTCACGAGCGTTGAGACTAGATGAGACGTAAGGCATTTCGAAGATTAGGTGAGAAGCTTAATAATAATAGCGTAGACCGTCGGGGAAATAATCCTAGAATCGGATAAATGGAACAAGAAAATGAACAGACGTTGAAATACTGAAGAATCACGATAGAAGGATGATGAATATTCTTAACGAAAAACTAAAACAGAATTGGACCGATAAACCTTAATTTGAATTTTTCACGGCAGACAGAAGATCTGAACACGGAATGTAGGGAAGACGTAAAATTAATACCAAAGCTGTAGCAGGATGATCGACAGATACATCGACATGTCACGGAATCTAAGAAAACTCCGCGAGGAACCCGTCAATTTAAATTCACCTGACATTGTCGTGGTAATGCCTCGGTAAAAGTCATTAATATATATTGTAATGACCGTCGTCGAACAGTTTGAAGTATCAAAACGGCTAATTTATTGTATCAATTTATCGTCCTAATTCTTTCTCACATAACTTCTTCATTTTTGTTTTGCCTACCTCCATTTTCTTTTAATGTTTGCTGTAGTCGTCCAAATAGACCTCTTGAATTAAAAAATGACAGCAGTTATCAGAGACGTTCTGAATTGCAAAGCTGACCCATTCGGGTACTAACTTGTACTTTTATTAAAAATGTAACAAAATCAAAAAAACATCTGTGTCTCAGAGCGCAAGAGAGAAGTGAAACTTAAAGACATTTTAACTAAATGCGATACAGAATTAATTTTTATGCGGGTGTATATATAAACACACACACACACGCGTAAGAATAAGCCCATGATGTGTATAAGACGACGTGCCTAACACTACAAAACAAGGTTTAAAATACAGGTGTTGGTAGTGCGGTACATGCGAACGGTATATGTATATATTATCCGTTCGTCCTTATTTCGTTGACACACCTAATGCAACAATATATATATATATATATATATGTGTGTGTGTGTATATATATATGTTCGTTAATTCGGCTCGCTCACTCGTTTTGCGGGGAGTGTTAACTCCCCATTACCGCGCCAGTAGAAGTTTCACATCATAAATCAGATTACGTATACGTGTATATAAGCCATTATTTATAACAATTTTAAAAAATTCACGTATATTTATTTATTTGAAAATATAAAATTTAATTAAACTGGTACTGGGGGGCTGGTCATGTCGCTAGAAGTATAGAATGATTAGGTGTACCAAAAGAATAACGCAATGGAGACAGAGAGAAGGATACAGGAAACATTTAAAAGTTAGCCAGGTTAAAATGGATGAACGATGCTTGGAACCGAGTAAAATGGGAAACGAAGAGGAACGCTTACATCCAGCGGTGGATAAAAATAAGCGAATCGTGATAAAGTTTACGCAACAGTTAACGACGATTACAATCAAAAGACTGAGAAGTCAACATATAAATAAGAATTCAAAAAATAAATGAAAATACTGAATATAAATGTATATACATCGTACAATGATATTGTCTCTTATATACATGTACAACTTAACTTACGAACATCCCCTCCTGTATGTTCACCTGCATTAAGATCGCGTGTTTCGCAAAGCGATATGTATTCTATATTCTATATATCTTATACCGCTAACGTATTTGGTAAAATCGTGCAGCATCGACATGAAACCGTATGGGGATCACTTTTCTCCACTCTTCCCGAAATGCTACCTTTTACGTAGCTGTTAATTTTTTTGTTTTATTCTATCCGTTCATCGAAAAAGACACTTTCCTCGTTTCTATGTCTTCCTGGTATTTCATGTAAACCTGTTTTCCTAATCAAAAGAATTTTACCGCAATCCTGTTAATTCTCGTTACCACTTCGAACGTATATCCGCTGGTAAGATTGCACATTGAAATTTATGCTGGACAAATTTCAATTTCATCGTTTTATACTAATTAAATTCCCAGTTCGTCGAGTGACAATTATTTTGGAACATTCTACTACAATTGTCATACCGTTTGTAATATCGTTTATACATATATATTTATATTCATAGTAAAACGTAACACGAGATATAGTAGGAGTCGACTTTAATAAAAATTCCGCAAAACGCTGGAAATATTTAAAGTCGTTTTCTTTCGGGCAATTTAAAAATATTTCAAGACGCCGGAATGGACGATACAAAGTAGTAGAAGAAGTGGAGTAGCTCATCGTAATCATCCGATGAATAATAATAATAATAATAATAATAATAATATCGTGACGGAAAGAATTCCTATTTTCTAAATCCAGACCGTGCGTCGTCTTTTGAAATGAGAAAAACTAGAAAACTAGGAAACTTAGAGTAGCTGCTTATGCTATTGCTATTGCTACTGCTGTTGCCATTATAACAACCGATGGTGAAAGAACGAAAATGACGGCGGAAATTAAAATTAACATTAAGAGTATCTAACGAGTGAAAATGTCCATCATCGTGCTAGTCTTTTACACAACCGTTCTCTTTAGATGGACAAAAAGAGATAGCCTTCTACTCCGGTAACACCGTATACGAGAGGGTTGGTCGCTTGAATGAGTAGTATCTTAGAAAATTCTGGGAAGAGAATTAATGTGTTGGAAAACTTTCGAGTCGAATACGTGTCTTTGTAAATATAAATATATATATATATATATTTAAATAAGTATCGAATTTTCTTTAGCGTTTAAGAGATTCTCTTAATACCGCGACAGAAGATTCGCTCAGCTAAAACCAGACCGTTTCAATAAATTATTTCCGATTGAAAAAGTCGACAGTTAAAAAAAAAATCTTTCAATTATATGAGAGCTCTGTCTTGGAATTTTCAATTAAGCGCTACCGCTCTGTGATCCATGTCGATACGATTAATTAATACCGGACGAACGTAGTAACTGGTAAAACTCTTTCAGTCGTACATTATTAATTTCGACATATGATGTTGTAAACATCAAAATATAACGCGAGCTATAGAAACACTATGTAACCGGGGGGACGCCTTACCCACAATATAGTATATTAAAAGAAAAACACGTTAAATACTTCAGGAAAAAAAGGTACATTGAAAGTTTTATTAGTCATTAATTACTAATGATAAATATTGAAATTTGAATTTAAATTGCTAAAATATATCGCACCAATAATAGAAAAGTGGCATTAGTGCAAAAACAATAATTTTACAAGAGAGACATTTAGATTTGTACCATAATACTGGGATAAATTAGATTACAGGTACGAATTATAGATCATCAAGTAGGCTTCTACACGTGCTATAATCGAGCCCTACAAAAAATCAAATCTTGTATTACATCCCAAAAATTGACCTCTTTTGCAAATACGTCATTTTTATAATTTCAATAACCGTTTCGAAGAAAAATGTCTCTTAACTACTAGTCATGGCTGTTTCCTATCCTGACACGTGTATAATAATTAGCGTAACGTTTCTTCGGTTGTTTTTCAACAAAAACACAAAACTACAATCTACTATATATTAGTAACTCGCAGGTGAGCTGTTTTTAAATAGTCACTCTTCAAACTGAGTTGATTCACACATGACTCTCAAATATTAAAAATCTGTTCTTTTGATAATCATCAGGAATGAGCGAATATTTTTGAGATTCGTGTAAAATCGGGTTTATCAAATTTTAGGATGTATTTACCAGCAACACGCCTAATTAACAAATACAAGATAGAGACTGTTGCCCAAACGGTTCCTCACAGTGAGTGATAGTAGCGAATAAGGAGGTATGTTTACAAAGAATAATTCGCTATGACGAAATGAATTCGCGAGATACATCAAAAGCTGATATTTAGAACTGTATACACATATATAAAAAGTTAATTCAATAAAATGAACAATGCGGCTGGAAAACATGCTATGTTCAACGTGATAAATAATAACCAGCCAGATACTAACGAATTTGCAGAATATGACATAATAAATTAATTTAATTACCTCGATTCTCTGTGGTTGCAAACGCAGGCGCATGCGAAAAGGAAATAAGTAGATTAGCAACAGTTGCAGTTACGAGTATAAGTTGTGGAAAGACACAGGTATACGCAAATTTAAAGATTTTCCCAATCGCGACCCTATTATGCATCCGAAACTTGGACGATTAAAAGAACAGGCGAAAATCGGATAAATTTCTTCGAGATGGTAGTCGACCGAAAAATGATCCGGATACCAAGCATCGACATCAGACAAATTAAAAATCGAGACAACCGCTCCTAATAAAAATCATTGTAAATGCAAAAAGATATTTTGGATACATAAGAAGAAATGAGAATTCGATGCACATAAATATTATGCAGGGAAAACTACCCCCTAGAGGAAGATATTCAATTCGACGGTCAGACAGAGTGAAGACTGTGGACTTAATGTGCCCGAATGCATTTCACATAGTAGAAGACTGAAGTAGACGGAAAAGAATCGTCAAAATCATACTAATCACGTCCTCAATGACAATGGATTCGATTGATTAAATGATAAATGTTAATATTGGAACTTTAGTTTAAACAGCTAAAGTACATAGTTCGCAACCTCGATTTTTATATTAAAATACTGCGTAGGAAAAATATGAAAAACATACGGTGTTCGTACTTGGTAAACGGGATTAATAATTTAAGTTTTTCGAACAAGGAATTTATTCAGCCAGACAATTCAGTAATGGAATGATTAAGCCCCTCAGACGAGACATATAATACGAATAAACGAAATTCTGTTTTCTATGTTGGCAGATTGAGGAATTGAAGGTATTCAACCTTCAATTCCTCAATCTGCCAACATAGAAAACAGAATTTCGTTTATTCGTATTATATGTCTCGTCTGAGGGGCTTAATCATTCCATACTATTTACGCACAAAAATAGCCCCTCCATCCTTCCTTGCGATGGAGATTAGATCGCCGATGAAAATCACTTATTTCCCAGCCGCAGTTATTATAGACACTGTATCAATGAAAATTCCTGTCACGTATAAGGAATCCCTAACTAATCTCAGATGTCTGTTCAGCTCGCATAGAACAATAACGTATACATGATCATATTTGATTACATATCAGCCTGTAGTATAAATATTTAATAAAACATATATTACAGCCCTGGCCGGAATCACGAATGCCAATATATAAAAAAATTAATAATAAGTTGATTACTACGTTATGTTAATAAATCTTGGAGTGTGAAGTAATTAAAAAAAAAATGCCCCGAACAGATATAAAGTAATATCTAGATAATTTTTCAGGGTAAGAAAAAATCTAAACAAACGAAAAATGCAGAATATCAGAAAAATATTCAATATCGAACAAGTAAATGAATCCGTCGAAAGTAACAATGTCGTACAGAGTGCGCTGATTTAATTCTTCGAACGTGAAAAAATTCTATAATCCCCGATATACAATATTTTTGTTTCTTCACCATTACCGCATACCTAAATGGAGCGAGAATATATATTAGTTAATTTGTTTTGAAAAGGTACAGTTGTCTGTGTAGTTATTATATTTACAAAAGAAAAAAAACATACAAAAAGAACATATATAAAAATAATTTTGTGCACATGCGTAGTGTACCTATAATAAAGAGATGGTGTACAGGATGACGTATAGTCCCGAATGCCACCGAATGTCTGCTTAATAAATAGTTCTAATCGTATTTTTACCACTATTACTGCGGTTATTATCGTTACTATTATTTACAAGTAATTACGTATGAAAAACAAAAGAGTTTTTAAGCTATTTCTTAAGGGTTTTTGTAATTCCAAAGACAGGTGTTGCGAAATACGTTGGATTACACTTCGACCAACGGCTCACCTTTAAGGATCATATTATTGCAAAACGGAGGCGGTTAAACATTACATAGCGCAACATGCATTGGCTAATGAATAAAAAGTCACCATTATCAACTGAAAATAAAGTCTTACATTATCTTAGAATCTGCGTGGACATACGATATTCATATCTGGAGAACAGCAAACGATTCAAACTTAAAATTTATACAACGATTCCAGTCCAAAGTCCTGCGAGATATTTTAGCGGCGCCGTGGTTTGTTCGCAGCGATGACGTACACAAGGACCTGCGCATTTCAAATGTCAAAAGAAGTAATTGCGACCTTTGCAAGAAGGCATTTTCATCGACTTATAAAAACCACGTCAATCGGTTGGCCGTTGATCTATCGCAGAATAGTGTGCGAGTCAGACGATTGAAGCGACTTAGCCAACTAGAATTCCGTTCGTAAACATTCAATGTATTACTATAAACAACAATATATAAACAAGGAATGGCAGCCATTGGGAAGCGTTCAGTCATAATCTATATAATATAGCGATGCCGCTTAATGTTCAAACGAAAACAGATTGTATGCAAAATAAAAATGAAAAAAATACGATCTAAAAATAGTTTCCCATGCAGTGGTAGTCGACCATCAGTCGGCCAACATAATGGATTTATGTTTGAAATTAGATTTCCCACTACGAGGTTAAATAGAAATTTCAATTTGTAATATAAAATTCATGTACTCTCCGAGATATTGTACGTATCTTAAAAGTTTACGTTTTAATTTTTAGATTTCTCTATTCTATTCCTAGGAATAAAAAAAAAGTTGTATACTGAAATTAATGAATATATATATATATATATAATATATATATATATATATATATATATATATATATATATATATATATATATAATATAACGCGTTCTACTAATATATAATTTCGAAAGTAAGTTACAAGTACTCGGAATAACAGAAAGTTTTTCGGTAAAGTACAATGTACAATTCTTTTATAGAATATGACATTATATATATATATATATATATATATATATATATATATATATATATATATATATATATATAATATTATTTTTTCCTAAAACGTTAAATTAAAAATATAAGAAACGAATGTCAACAGGTAGATAAGACGTTAAAATTAAACGTAGAGAGGTGGCGTATTCGACGAATTAAAATAGAAATTCGCCAGAGATAAAGTTTAAGAGGAAGGTCTTCGCTAGAAATATTTTCAAAAGAATCGCCAGAATGAAAAGAATTTTTTTTAAAGAAAAAAAAAAAGTAATATTACCAACGCCGAAAGGACTTAATATTTTCCACCATTTTCGGTGGAAAAACATGATGACGAAATTTTCCATCGGAAACAATAAACGGAGCAGAGCAGCGTGAAGAGACAACAATAATAACAAGAACGCCTTTTCGATCTGCCGAATAAAATTTTGCTCCTTTGATTACGTATAATTTTAATATTAAAGCTGTTCGTAAGCCGGACGAACTTTCCCCAATCTTTTTTCCGTCACTATATCCTTAAACAATAAATAATTTCTCTGGAAATTCTTATACATATATATATATATATATAGTATGTACATATATATGTTATGTATATATATATATAATATTCGCAAAAAAAAAAAACCCAAGAGTAAAATATTTATAGATGAAACTATTTCTCGAAGTATTCACGTAATTAATCAGGACGAAATATCGGAGAAAAAATGATAGAAACAAGCAGATAAAGGAAATCTCTACAAAATTACAAAAATGTTTTTTGATATTTTTTAATTTGAATTTCGAAAATTTGTCGAAATATGCACGGAAATTTTATTGTTCAAAAAGTTTTGCCCACAGTAAAAATTTGTATCAAAATTTATTAATATCTTGATGTATAATATATATATATACATATCAAAATTTATATATATATATATATATATATATATATATATATATATATATATATATATATATATATATATATATATATATATATATATATATGAAAATCTCGTGCGAGGATGCACGTTCATGGACTGATTTCGATGGAATTTTGTGAATTAAGTTGTTCGTCGAAAGAAGAATAAGATAGTTTTTATCTCTTTAAGTAACGACTCTTAACATTTTTATTTCGGAATTAAGATATTTTTTTTAAGTTCTGTAAGTTTTAAATAGATTACGCTGTCACAGCATCTAAGTTGTGTAAGTATTAAATAGATAGCGCTGTTTCATTTTTTTTTCTACACTACAATTTATTTGACGGGCGGAAATGTGGGTTTAGTTATTTTTATTTTGTTTTGATTTTTTCGACTATCATTTTGTATATTATCGTATTTCGATGAGAAAATTTTTGTACATAAAATTTATTTCCCTCTGATAAAACTTAAAAAAAAAAAAATTTAATGAGGGCAGTAAAACATTTAAGAAGAAAAATCGTTTCCCAATTTATAGACTAAAATTAAAATGTAAACAAAAACCGAAATATATAAACTCGCAGAAAAACAGAATAAAACATCAGCCGCTGTATTATGATAATCATGGTTGATAACTATAGAAACTGAAACAGTTAATAACATGGATCATTGGATCAGATTGTATGCTTCATGTTTCACATTCACCTACATTATAAAGTCTCAAAATTGGTATTTGTAATTTTAGAAAAATGCTTTTTTGTTTTCAAAGAGTAAAATCGAAATAATTCAAAAATCTGAAAAAAGAGTATATTTTTTAAATAAGAGAAAGTATTCTTTTATTTAGATTCGGGAAAAGTATAAATATTCTTGTAAAGAGAAATGTCTTGTCAGCTTAATACATAAATAATGTTGTATCTGCAGACAATTTCTGAATGAATAAATGTCATTTATTACTGCCGCAGATTTTCAACTGCCTGCAACACACTTAATGTAGAATATCGACGATATGCAACGCATTGTTTCCTTATTAAATTGCGATCAGTACCTTCCTTATCGGGAAACCTGTCCTTCTTCTAGATGTTGTAGATTATTAATTACTGCAACTTGCTCGCCTCCGATAGATTAATTCAATATTACGTTATTAATATTATCAGAGCCGTTTTTTTAAAATCAGCTAATTTATTTTCTAGCTTGCTCATGCTAAAAGTAGCATTATACAACTCGATATTATGAGATTATATCGTAATAGATTTGATCCCAAAAAGTTTTTCTTTGGAGAAAGGTAGAGGGTAATTTCCTTTACCAGATATGTTTAAAAATTTGTCATAGACAGCTATTTTTTCAAACCCTCTGTAAACACATGATTCCCTTACGTTACAATCATCGTAGCATTCTATTCCTACTTACAGTTAATTTCATCACACCACCGAAGTATCTTCCGCAACGAGGTAATAGGATTGTTCGCGGAATATTGCTCTCCGATTCCAGTAATAGGTCACTTCTAAAGTCTAATCGCGAATATCGTCAGAATTTGTGATGTGTCCTATAAGCATTTAGCGCCGATACCAATTGCAATAGGTAAGTGATCTGAAGAATAAGGGATCCGATTAACTTTTACATAAAAGACGTGTAATTGTAGGCGACGCAAAAGAGAACTCGATTACTCGTAAGGATCCTGTTATTGAGCGCAAATGCGTAGATTGTTTCTGATTAAGCAACCAACGAATGATGATCTAAAATAGATTCAATATTTCTTTCACGAGTATTTGTGTTTGAAGAATCCCAAGTGATACTGTAGGGGTCATAAACTTTGTAATTTTTCATTAAGAAAAAATTGTAGTGATTTTAAAACTCCTTTTTAATCACTACTTTCCAAACAACAACAATAATAGTAATCAAAATAAAATCATGTTTATTTCATATGTTAATGCCAAATAAATACAGAAGTAAATTTCGATACAATCCTAAATCAAAATGACGTAATCAAATGAAATTTCAAATTAAATCGAATTAAATTTCATTAGTATTCATTTGAATAATACATACAGCTAAACTAATTAAAAGACAAAGGCTTTGTTGTTTGATTAGTAATATTAATATGCAAATGAATTACCACATATACACACTGTATATATATATATATATATATATATCCGTCCATTATTTCGGACACGCCCCTAATACAACAAAACCGGGTTTGTATTGCGGTTGTTGGCATTAAAGGTACATTCGAACCGTAAAACGCGTTAAATTTTAAACGATTTGGCAGAGATATCGTTGTTTATTACTTTTTATAACTTTAAATTATTGTAATTTCTGTCCTATTTGTGATATCACTGTGATACAAAGCTTAAAACGAATCCGATAATTTAGGGTACTCTTCTAAGATCACTCAATCAATATCTTCAAACATCCAATGTGGCTTTCGTCGTAACAACTCAAGCCTTCATCAGCTATTTTCAATTCATAACGCTATAACAAACGCATTAATAAATAATCTTCATCTGCTAGCTGTAATTTTTAACTATCGAATGTTTTTGACAAGATTCTAATGAATAAAATTATGAAACAATTATACCACTGGGGTTTTAGTGGAAACCTCATCACTTCAATATCACCATTAATGATGTGGTTCAAGCGGTCAACCCCCCCCCCAGTAGTTATATGGCCGACGATTTACAATATTTGTGAGCTGTAGAATCAGATCCGCTAATAAATGCGTCCTTCAAAAAATGTTCAAAACGGTTAGGATTATCCTTCTGAAGCCGAAAATCTATTTGTTCGTAAATGTAAACGTGAAGTATGTATTTTTCTTCAGAGTAAGAGCTTCCGAATGAGGCGACAGTCCGCTATCTTAAATTGATTAGACTCAAAATTAACATGGAAACCTCATGTAAACTACGTTAAAAAAATCCGTTACAGAAAAATGAATATTTTGAATAAATTATCACATAGTGTCTATGGTGCTGACCGAATCTCCTTGCTACGAATTTATCGTTGTTTGATCCGATCAAGAACCGAGTATGGAGCCGCAATATATTCTTCAGCTTGCTCATCCACCCTCAAAACTATCAATGTTATCCATAATACCGCCTTACGTTTGGCGACTGGAGCGTTTGCCATCACACCGATCGACAGCCTGCAATCCAAATCATCAGAATGGCCTCCCGATTATCGTCCTTGGTTTCTTCTAGCAAATTTTGTAGTGCAGTTTGAATCTCCCTGCTTTTCGATTCCTGAACTGTTTTTATCTGCTAATCCAGCTTCTTTGAAATTAAAACAATCAGATTTATTTGACAACATCTTAAATCCCCAAATCCGCAGTCAACCCACTGCAATATATTGCGTACATGACGCATCTCTGTTCAATAGATTTGTCGGCTGCTCAGTTGTCAGAGATGGAGCAATTATCAATCAATATTCGCTGACGCAGACATTCTCCGTTATTTCAGCTGAATTGTACGCGATTTATCTTGCTATGGAATCTTTAATGAGCTGCGATGTTGATAAACCTTCGATTATATGTTCTGACTCTCTTCCAGCACTCCACACTCTCGGTTATATTTTCAACCATGATCAGTACCCCATAGCCAAGAAAGTGATGAAACACTGGCGGAGTCGAGTCAGAAAATGACATTCCTCTGGATTGTTACATTGTCGAATCTAATTACCTTCCTCCACCGTTCCGGTCTCTATTCCTCAATCTAAACCACTTTTCCTATCCTGCCTCTAGCCTTGGCTGCTGTACATAGCGCGTTAATTAATTTTAACAATAATAATAATATATATATATATATATATATATATATATATATATATATAATAATTGCAATAAAGTAATTCCACAATGCGAGAAATTTTACTTGGAAGAATGGGAAAATAGAAAATATAATTAACTTTAAATTAAGATTTTTTAACGGATATATATTTCTAGCGAAATAAGTAACAACGATAATACCTCAGAACTTACCGCTGACAATAATACAATTTTGGTGCGTATAACTTGCTATATATATATGCAGTTGAAAAAAAGAGAAAAATATACACGTAAATATAGAGGTCCATGAACAAATGCAAAGACCTCCACATTATAATAACATAATATGTGATGGAAAAGGGATGAAAAATACATAGTCCCTTATTCCACCAAGAAAGCATATAACGAGTTTGTGATTTATTAAATATTGAATTAAATTATAATAAATCTTGATATAAACTTATATCATAGTATAAATAATAAATTACTATATACGCTTGTGACTTACAAGCTTACATAGAGGAATAACTGTTATTAAAAGGAAATAATATAAGATAACATAAAAGAAAAGAAAAAATAAAAACAACTTGTTAACAATGACTTACACAACATAACTATATAAATACCGTTTTTATAAAACAGAGTATCATCTTAATAAATGAATATACATGTAATCATTAACCAGTAAGAGTTATCCATTATCTACAAAAACTACTTAGTAAAAGACTTAAGAAATAATAAGTAAAGCAGCTGACCATGCTAGACTCAATATTATTGATATTGGGATACCGTTTGAATTAAGTTGAAATGAAAACAATGAACAAGATATTTCTTAAACTTGACATAATTTAAATTTTAATCGCATAATTTCTTCTGAATACTCTAAAAAAGTTTTATGAAACTTATAAAGTGGAAAGCATTTTGATTCCTGGATCCCAAACTTAGCACGAATAGCAGCAAAGGCAGGACACTGAAACAATGTATGTCTAATATCATCATCAACTGATGAACATAGAGAACATGATGGAACGTTGGCAAGCTTAAACCTATATAAGTATGATCCAAGCTTACCGTGCCCAGTTAATAATTGCACATTATAAAAATTGATATTAAAACTCTCTATTTTCAGTCTCAATGAGACATCTGGCAGGAACTCACCCACCTTTGCTGCCATTCCTTAACAAGCATCATATAGATATGTCTTTTATATTGCTTATAAAGCAGCTGCTGAGGGCACAGTAGAGAATCCAGGAACAGGAATTGTTGAATGTGAGGATTATTACCCTTGAGAAGCCTAAAGGCCCCAGCAGCGGCCTTCCCCATAAGATAAAGATCCAGGGGAAAGACACCACAGATGACACAGGCAGCTGAAGTTGGTGTTGTACGATACAAAGAAGAGATGCGGAGCAGGAATTTACGCTGATGTTTATTAACACAATTCAACACATTCCTATTAACATAAATTGCAGCCCCATAACCATAGATGGACTGCACAATGCCTTTATATAGAATTAACCTTTCCTTAAAAGCAAGTCCCCAACAGTTATTTTGAATCCGAAGTAGTTTATTGTAAATAATAGTACATTTAGCTGAAATATCTTTAACATGCGGCAGGAAGGTTAATTTTTCGTCAATAACAATAGCCAGATATTTTAATTCCTTAGTATGCTCAATTGTGGAAGAAGATAATAATTCTAGAGTTTTCACCTGTACAACCAAAGAAGGATTAGCAAAGACAGAGAATTTACACTTTGTTGGAGAGAAAGTTAAACCTAGATCTGATATTACAGATTCTAAGTATTTGGATACATAGGGTAAACTTAAGAAACTCTGAATCTTTGTAGATTTAAAAATAAGACAAAGATCATCCGCATAAGAAATAAGATGACAATCCATACTGCAAGCGGCAGAAAAAGCATCAATTTTATGATGAACTACAGAGTACAATACGTTCCATAGAGTGGGACCCAACACAGAGCCCTGGGGAACACCACACATAGGATTTTTGTGAACTGTAGAAGCTCCAATGGTAAGAGAAGCAGTCCTCTGATAGAAATAATCAATAACTGTATTGAGAATGTATGGAATAATTTTACTACTTTTTAATACTTCTATAATGGCAGACCACCTACAATTATCAAAAGCACCCTTGATATCATAGGAGACAACTACCCACAGGATAATTATCTTTAAGTCATTTATATGTATGTGTGTGTGCGTATGTTTTCCCCTATAATGTATGATTTTCTTTTACAACGATATACGTTCCGATAATATTTTTCCATTATTGCTATTATCATTATAAAATTTTTTTAGAAAAAAAAATTACAAAAGGATGAAATAAGCCTTCACAGTATTTTATTTCCGCTGTCGAATCTATCGCTTATCTGTTTTATCATCGTCAATATACTTTCCTCATTTTTGTATTTCATTTTTTCCATCTGTTATTTTATTATACGCACACACACACACATATATATACATATATAAAAATCAGTTTTCCCGGTTGGTTGCCCGATCTGGATAGATTCAATATGTCGGAGAGAAAGATCTGTTTTTCATCTTACCCAAGAAAAGGCGGGGTGGGAAAAATCTGATTTAAAGGAGTAAAAACGGTGTGTGTGTGTGTGTGTGTAGGTTAAAACGAGAACTGAAAAGACGTATCTTTTATTCGGCTAGTAAGATCTGATAAAAATGAAACGTATTTCTTCAACTGCACTAGTGGTCGTTATTGTCTTCATCATTATCATTATCACGTCATCATCGTGCGGATACGTCGTACGAATTCGATTCCTTTAATTTTTTTCTCTTCCACTTAAAACCATTTTTCTCGGCTCCTAAACCGGAACATTTTCGTGAAGTATCTTCCTCGTCGGCTTGAACCTCATATATGTCGATAAATCCGGGTTACGTGTAACATGTACACACGTACGTAAATAAGACGGATTCCGAAAATTACGTCCAACAATATCCGACAATATCCGACATACCGGATTATAAATAGATTGAACTTAGTTTATTAGAGAAAAACTGAAGAAACTACTACTCCGGAATAAAATAATAAATTTATTAATAATTTCTAATTCGAAATATAATAACAAATATTATTAATAATTTCTAATTCGAAATATAATAGAGGAGACAAATCGCCAAATATTTTACAACGCGTTCAAGCTTAACACTATCGCGTAATTTACACATGTATTAGTTGCATAAGATAGAAACGACGTGGAGATTTATAAGCCAATGCGTCTGATTCATATTCATTCTCTGAAGTGTAACAGTTTAGTTAAATCCTCTTTTCTAATCGAAACTAGTCCATATATTAAATATACATATTAGTGATGTGCATAATCGACTAATTAGTAACATCGGTTTTAAAAAATCGACTAATTATTCGACACATAACTGACTAATTAGCAACACCGTTCCAAAAAAAAAAACCGACTAATTTTTTTTTATTATTATTTAGTCAGATTTATTTTAATTCTTTATTAATGTAAACAAGGCATAAGCAAATGAAAATATCCGTAAATGATAATAAGTTATACATAACGAATAACGGATGTAAAATAAACTAATTGTATTTAAAATAAAGTTTAAAAAAATATATTTCAGTTGACGAATCTAGAAATGTATAAACTATGTGAAATAAATCTCGTAATCATACAGATTTGGGAACTCCGTCGATAAATTGGATATATTTTAATACAACACGAGTATATATAATCGGTGTTTTAGAAAATCGATAATACTAATTTTCAACCGGTTCTCAGCCAAACCTATATGTATTCTCTTTAAAGTAATTATTCATAATATTACAATTACTTTATAGATGAAAATTTTAAAACTTTTAGGGGTTAGTTGTCCTATAATTTCACGCATTCGTTAAACTCTCTTCGCTATTATCGATTGCCGCGAGTAAAGATTATTCATAATATTACAATTACTTTATATGTGAAAATTTTTTAACTTTTAGAGGTTAATTGTCCTATAATTTCACGCAAACTCTCTTCGCTATTATAATTCGATTGTTGCGCGTAAAGTTCTAATTTCCCCAAATTTCAGCTATAATCTTACATTATTGTTAGCGCGTTATTGTTACCCATCCTACATTTGTGTACACTTTATATTCAATCGGATTAAACTACTGCGGGCATCTCAAAAGTGAAACTCTGCAGAATAATTACTTTTAAAACTCTCGAGATCTCCACAGCCGGTACCACCCGAGATATATAACTAATGAACTGTATAACCGTACATTGTTAAATATTTACGCGTATATACGTGCGCCCGCGTAAAAAAAAATTAACTCGTTTTAAATCTTGTTTATTCTTGTTTTAAATCGGATTGTATCTCATGCATTCGTAAGTTAGCCACCAAAGAATGTTCCATATCATTCCTAAGAATTTTCTGTATCCCCTATTTGGTGTATATATCTATTTATTTCCTCTGCATAGATTCCGGTTCAGAGCTGCAGTGACTATGGTTACTACAGTACCAAATTGATAGTCTCAGTCCAGCCAGTAGACACACTCAGCCTCTTTCTCTTGCACCTATTGGGAAAAGAAGCGTGAAATTAAAGGATAGAGTTATTTATATTATAAATCTAGTCATAATGTACGTCCATATGCATAATAGATATTGGGAAAATACATACGGTAAATATGAAGTAATCCGTTGTCGTTATTAATCCCTTTTAGATATCATTGTTTCGCGTTAGTTTTATCACATTTATCGTGTTCATCGTATAAAAGTATCGCGTTTTGTTTAAACGGGCTTTTCAAGCGTGTGTGTGTGTGTGTGTGTGTGTGTGTGTGTGTGTGTATAAGAAATGTGTGATATGTTTATGACGTGAGTGAACAAAAAATTGATGTATCTAAATTATCATCTAAACTATTATTTCGTTGTTTGGGAACGTTTAATAATGGGAAATAAATTTGAAATTATTATTATCTTTAATTTTTTAATTATAGAAAATTCGTATTTTACGTATTCTGTTATATACCGTTTAATCCGTTTTATTTTTGTTATTTTTATGTTACTTTCCGTATTTATTGCATGTTAACGTATGAAATAAACACGATTTCCTGCCGTTATCGAGAAAATATAAACAAAACTAAATTTTAAAAATATATACATTATGAAAATATAAAATGTAAAAATATTACTTAGATTCACAATTTACAAAAATTATCAAAATGAAAGACAGTATTTTTGAATAATCCGATAACGAATTAAACAACACAATCAACAATCTAAAATTTATACGTAAATAATAAAACGATAGGGAATAAAATAAAATAAAATAAAAAAACATTGGTAGTAATGTTAGCAATCAAATTCGAACCAAATTTATTTACAATAGAAACGAGCTTATGACAATATAACAGCAAAATATAAAAGTTAAAAATATTAAGATTTTTTTTTTTACATTTATAGTTGCAGAACTCGTTGTGTACGTGGGTGCTCCAGTATCGGATGATTATTAATAAAGTAATTAATAAATTGTTATAGAATGCGTTGACAACGAAATATAAAATTTCTATATGGATAATACCGTAACACGACGGCGACGTACTAGTATAACAGGTAATACAAAATATAAAATGTAATACAAAATAAAATATTCGAAATTATTAGCATCACGCATGTATACACACATACTTACACATGAAAATATACGAACATACATAAATAATTTTATTTAAAAAATTCCTAAGGAACGTGTATAAATTCTTAATCGTATACAGGATTAGTGTCAGACATATAGCATAACATCAATGCCTCCAATTTTTTTTATTCAGAACGATTAGAGTTAAATGCTTTTCATCGCTTTTTATGGTTTTTAAGCAATAATTTAACACTTTCAAGGTAAAATGTTATAATAGAGTAATATCAAATCAAATCAAATCAAATCAAATTTATTTGTATTCAATACAATACAATACTATACAATGCAATTTAATACAATTTCAATTACAATTTCAATTTCAATTAAAATAATAATAATAATAATAATAATAATAATAATTGTAACAAAAACCGATTCAGAATTGCATGTGAACACTAAAAAACTGGTTATGCGCATAAATGCGCGAGTACCAGCTCTATTTGTAATTTATAACTTATAAAATACACAGGGTTACCCGAAGTAGAAAAACGTAAAATAAAGCGAACGCAAAATCTTATCTTCTATATGTAAAGTTTAATAATGAAATACTTATGAACAAAAATTTAATCATCGGTACAGCAATAATGATATAAATGATTTAATAAAAATCAAGATTAACATAAATAACAAAACTTAAAATATTAATCTTACTATATACAAAAATTTATGATAAAAATTTTTAAAATAACAAAACATACTAAAAACAAATTTTCCATAAATCAAATAATAATAAAGTAGTAAATAAATTGTTTAACAAAAAGTGAACGTCATGTTATTTTGAACTCAGAAATTTAAAATAGGTAGAGTAAAAATAAAACTCAATCAAAAACTTTAAATAAATAAATTAATTATCAAACAATAACCACTTAAGATAAACATTTCAATAGACACTTTAGCCGTTATTTAAAACGTAAGAAATCAAAGTTTTACGACGACGGCGTTTATAGTTTATTAAATATCGTTTAGTAGATTCAGGTATTAAGTTATAAGCCACCGGCCCAGCATAAATTGCTTGTATACGACAATGTGTCTTATTAAAATTCGGCACCGTTGCTTTCTCGGTGCCAGCGGTTCTTGTTTTCCCACTTAAAATTTTCACCATAAAATAATCCCTATGCTTTATAACAAAGTCCAGAATATGCAGTTGATACAATTGTCGTACGGTTAGAATTGTTTTGTCGGAATTCTTATTGGTTATGTTCCTTAGCAGTGATCTTTGTAATAAAAAAAGTGGTTGCAAATGATATCGTGCTGCACCGCCCCAATGAACAATACCGTATGAAAGGACAGGTTGATATAACGCTAAGTATAAACGAATTAGATGCTTAACTGAGAAATATTGTTTTAGGTAGTAAAACAGATAGTTCAACTTCCTTAATTTACTCACGTTACAACTCAAATGCTTATCCCAACTTAGCTTACTATCTAATAAAATTCCTAAATACTTAATTTCATACGCTCTCTCTATTATATTATTATTTAAGAAAATTTTAATGTTCTCAAACAGCTTTGCCGCTTGATTAGTATAAATTAAATACTTAGTTTTAACTGGGTTTGCAATTAAACGATTTTCAACCAACCATTTTGATATTTTATTTACGCTACCTTGCGCAAGTTCTTGCAAAATGTCAGGAAAACGAGAATTAACTACTAGGACAGTATCATCGGCATAGCTAAAAATCTTACCCGAGACATCCAAATTACAAAGATCATTGACAATATATCAAAAATAGATACGGCCCTAATATACTACCTTGAGGTACACCCGAACACGAAACAATCTTTCGACTAAATGACTCATTTATTTTAGTAACGTAATTTCTATGTTCAAGATAAGACTGAAACCAACGTAACATGTTATCTCTAAATCCACATTTGTACAGTTTTCTCAGTAAAATGCGGTGATCTAAAACATCAAATGCCTTACGTATATCGAAATACACAGCCACAACAGAACGTCCATCTTCTATATTTTGCGTAATACACGAAATATGCTTAAAGAGAGCATCATCCGTTCCTTTACCTGGTAAAAATCCGTACTGATTATTACTTAAAAATTTAAACCGTAAAAGAAACTGCAACATGATTTTTTTTTTACACAACTTTCAAATATTTTAGATAGTGTTGATAGAATACAAATCGGTCTGTAGTTTGAAACATCTGTTCTATCACCATTTTTGTATACAGGCGTTATAATCCCTAATTTTAAAATTTCAGGAAAGGTCCCAACTTTGATCGATTCATTAAACAAATAAGTTAAAGGTTTCACGAAAAACTCGATATTATCTTTGATTAGTAGAATTGATATTTTATCGAAACCAAAGGAGGATTTATTTTTCATAGAAAGAATCACATTTCTAACATCATCACGAGAGAAATCTAAAAATACGAAGGAGCTAGGATTAATATCAAAATGTACAGAATCATAATTACTTCTCTCTATAAAATTGTTTGCACGTAATAAACTAGATACACTATAATTAAAAAAGTCGTTAAAATTATTAGAGACTATTTCCTCATTACCGGCAACGGGTATTTTTACCCCATTCAATGTTATTTCCTTAATATTCTCTTTCTGCTTCCCCATAACGTTGTTTACTATAGCCCAATATTGCTTTTGTTTTGTTTCGTATTTGTTGAGGAGATTTGTATAATAGTCGGCTTTTGCTTTTCTAGATGCTTTCTGGACTACTTTGGAGGCGTGTTTATAATTTATGCAAAATTGCACATTTAAGGGGTTCTTTTTGTATAATCTATAGGCTCTATTTTTCACCTGTACCAATTGGACAACTTCATTAGTTATCCAACTGGATCTTTTACGACACGATTTATATGATTGTTTTGGTATCCTACATTGATTTAAACTTTCAGTTAATTTGGAAATGAACCAATCAATTTTTTCATTTATATTCGCAGAACTAGTGTATAAGTGAGATATATTATAGGACGTTAACAAGGTTTTGAATAGCTGTTTATCGAAATAATAATTAAGATCATTTAATGGTCTATGAGTAATATCGCTAAATGTAAATTCGGCAGATACCGCACTATGATCAGAAAAATCTACATCCATAACTTCGTACGTAACCTGAAATTTCGTCTCACAATTTTCTTGCCCGCGAACAAACAAATGGTCTAAGCATGAATTATAATTATCACTTCGTCGGTAGTAAGTAGCTTTATTTACACCTGATAAAAATCCAAACGAATACATAAAATCTAGATAATTACTTCCCTCTTTCCGATTTTAAATGTCGATATTCATGTCGCCAGTAACAACTACTAAGTGATTATGCGAGTACTTGATTATCTTTTCCAGATCATCTACAAATTCCGAATAAGTGTGACTACAAAAACGATAAATCCCCCAAAATGTTACAGATCTTTTAGTATCAACTTTTAAATCTATTTGCATTACATTACACGTGGATAGTAAAAATTCTTTACCGAAGTATTGGATACCGTCTTTCACATATATAAGAACACCCCCCGATCGTTCGTTATTATTACACTGCGCACGTGCGGAATAACCGGGTAGTCGATATCGGTGTACTTCATACTCGTATATCCATATCTCTGTTAAAATAATTATATCATATTCGGCAGGTAGTAGATGTAAAAACATTTGAAGGTCATCATAGTGTTTGCGGAGGCTTCTTACGTTTAACGTAAAACTTTTTAATTTACCCAAAACCATGATGATAAAGAGAGTCGCTAACCACTACATTCGTACCAATGAGACTACATTAGCGTAGAGTAGCGGTGATACAAGTATGATATTTATACCGCAGCGTTCTTTTACATACGACGATTATAACTACGATTAAAACTAAAATATTCGAAATAACTATTCCTATATGACTACTACTAACAATTATATAAGCATACACAGACAGAACATGACATCAGTCATGTCTCAATTACGCGCGTTCTCTTGGTTAAGTTATCAATATCGGTTTCGAAATAACCGCATTATCGTCTTCCCGCACGTACACTTTACCATCTCTACACCGCACGTGCTTGTAAGCGTGACCTTTTAATTTTCTGGCGACGGCGAACAATTTCGAATTCTCAAACGTTAAATGTTCATTCATATATATTTCTCGTTCGGATTCGCTGTAAAACCTAAATTCTTTTGTACTAATTACGAACTACGCCTATTTTTTAATAAATTTTTTTTGTCCATTCGTCTACACAAACGCACGACTATATTTGGATATTTTTGTTTTGAAGTTTTCCGTAAACGATGGCAAATATCGATATCCTTCTCAACGATGTTTACACCAGCTAATTTACTGACTTTCTGTACAATGTCGACTACGTCCTCGTCTGGTGCAGTAGGTATGTTACTTATTACGATGTTATTTCGTCTCGAATACTGTTCGAGGTCAGACAGCCGATTTTTTAATTCAATATTTTCCGCCTTCAACTCGGAATTTTCTTGAATAAGCTTTTTAATTTTTGTTAAAGCTTCTTCAAGATTGCGATTTACGTCAACAACAGCCGACTGCAAAGCACCATATTTTTCATTTAAATTTCCTAACTCTCGGCTAATCGACACTAAAATAGCTTCGTCAGTGTCGCCGGACCTGTCTGAAGGAGTGGACTCTACCGATTGCTTCCGAGCACGGCAAGACTGACACCGCCACTGCTCTTTCTTTAATGACGATTTCGACCTCCATGTTTTTGCGTGGACTCCACTACAGTCGTCAAAATGTAAATTTACGTTACACGCAGAACACGTAACGAATTCTCCATTTTTTGGTAGTGTAATTGAGCATTTATTACATTTATTCATCGTAAAATAACAAACAAATCGATCTTACCTAATTATATGCACAATACACACGTATATACGTATACAATGTGAAATAAATCTTCCCAGCCGGTGAATTAGATAAATTGATAATATGAAATAATGAAAACACGGAACGCGTTAAACACAACTTCAAGATTTCCCCGTTAGATTAATAATAATAATGATAGTAATAACAGTGAAAGCAGCGTCGTTAAAAATACAGGAGGACGACAATATTTTCAAAAATTTGATCAACTTTACGAATTATTATTTTAACCGTCAAAGTGCTGTGTAAGGTACGTGCCTACATTTACGCTTAAATAACAAAGCAACTTGGACTACAATATAATAATGAATTTTCAACGAACTCACCAGATGAAAGCTGTAAAAAGATCCTACGATCGACCACCCCTCCTTGAAAAGTTCCGATAATAAATGATTCTTTTTTCTAAGCTCAAATCAAAGTCAGAACTTTCCTACGGTATTGGTTTCGTATATTACAATAAAAGGAAAAAAAAGGACTTCGCGTTTTCCACATCGTGATTGATGAAACGAAGATTTATTTAGACCGTTTTAGAAATTTCTTAACAGCTTGTTGTCAATGCGGAATATAGTTATATAGACTATATATTTACATATTTTTGGCTACGTGTAAGGTACATATTTTATACCATTCTGTCGCATCTTTTTTTTTTCTACTTCGTGAAAGTTGTGAGTTTGAAATCAAAACATTTTTCCAACGTTACAGACTCGAGCATTATTTCAATGAATTACACTGAAGCTCCTTTTCATCCTGATTATATCGTCCTAATAATAAATATAGGTCGAGACAATATTAATGGCAACCTTTTTTTTCCCCCGTTAAGCTAATTATCAGGGAGCGCGGTATTAAACTAACCCCCATAAATATGATAGGTATAAAAATTAGTTAAAGAGGCGAATTCTCTTCGCACATGCCTGGGAACACTAGGACCTTGAAATTTCCGCGCGACAGTCGGATATCCCTCCGATAATATTAGGTGTAGTGTCATATTTGATACAAATATGTTAACTATCCCAAACGCGTTCTGTCAGAGTAATCATCATTAAGCGGGAGGTACTCTTATTCCCAAAATTAAGTGATCCTCGCAAGAAAGCAGGTGCGTCACTTTTCCCGATCAGTAATGAAAGGCGTCGTTGTCAAAGTAGAGCAGCGGCAACAACAATTTCATCTTTAAGATGAATTAACCGTTAAATTTAGCAAACGCTGATGGAAGATAACTTAAAATGTTGACGTCAATATTCGTAATCTCAAATAAATCTAGAAAATATTGAGCTCAACAAGATGAACCAACAATTCTATAGGACGAACTATTTGCTACGTGTGTGTAGCCTTAACAAAAATAATTGATGTAACTAATAAAAAAAACGCCCGTCTCTCCAATACGAGGACCAAGGTGGTGGAGAATAATCGATGTACTCAAACAGTTTGTAGTACCTACCGGAGACGTGATTCTTCGCATTTATGATGTTGTATTTCTGTAATCAATTACATCTTATTACACTCGTTATATATAAAATTTTTAGCAATGTTCTAGATATTTTTTCAATTTTTACTAGTATATTTGTAAAATGTTTTTTTAAGTTGTGCTAACATTTTTTTAAACCGATAATTATTTTATATATGTACACACACACACACACACATATATATATATATATATATATATATATATATATATATATATATATAATCGCTATTAGTATAGTCATAAAACTGAACCATTATCATGATAGTAAGCTTCCACCGTCTTTTGCAGTTATTTTTCCTTTCAATTTGCCGTATTGCCTATTCGTTTTGGACTTGTTCTATCTAGATTATCCGTTCAATTTTTCTCCAAACCTACATCCCGAACATTTATAATAATTTATTCATATTAATTTTATTTGGTGTTCAGATTTCCGCATCACAAAGGGTTGTGGACCACACGTGCATCTCCATTTAACCGTATTGACTTTTGTCTAATATGCATTGTTTTCCTTGAATCGCACATTTTGCTAGTCTAATTCTATGATTAATTTCAGTATCACAATAGTGATCATCTTCTGTTATAATCTGGCCCAAGTATTTAAACCTCTGGATTTTCTCAACTATTTCTCCATCAATTTTTATGCAAAATGGGCATGGTTTCCTTCCAATCATGGTTGCTTTTCTTATTTTTTCCCACATTTATTACAATACTTAGTACCTCCCCCTTTATTTAAACGCCGTATCATCTTTTGAAGCATATCTGCAGTTCCTACGAACATCACTTGGTCATCTATGAATTTTATAGTCTTTAATTTTTGTATTTGTTTTAATGAAGTTATTTGCCATTTATGCTATATATCGTTATATATACAGTTCGCATATGTACCTGCATTGCCAACACCAGTCTTTCAAACCACATTTTAAAGCGGGCATACTATATATATATATATATACATATATATATATATATATATATATATATATATATATATATATATATATATATATATATACGCGTAAAAATTTCAAAAAAAACTGTAGCGAATTTAATTAAAACGTTTTATTATTATTATTACCTTTTATATCCCCTTTTCCCTTTTCGGGGTTCTTTATCTGTCGGCAAATATCATTTACATTTCAACATTTTAATCTTAAAGATATAACAATTTGCATATAGCTCCCATGTTTAATATAAAGTACTATACTTATGTATGTGTGGTAGTATATAATTGCTAGTGTTCATTTTGTCTATGATTATATATTATTGTTGAATGTATGTAATCTACGGGTTGTGTTCTTATAATTAGTGAGTATCTTGTGTTGTGTGGATGCTATACTTAAGGACTTCTACAGGGTGGGCAACCAATGGAGGGGTGTTCTCGTTTATTAACAAAGTATACAATCGAACTTATTAAATATTCTAGTACTTATAGTAAATAAATACATTTTTTCTTCAAATCTAGTTATCTACATACAGAATTAATTGAATATAAATATAATTTATTTCTACCATCTTGCATGATATACTTTACAACCGAACTCAAACTAACACTCCATCTTATCACTATTTGTAATTTTCTTATATACATATTTGTAATAGAGTAATTCTGTAGCTAAAGACTTGTACAGATTATTTTATTTCTCGTCATTTTATTTTATTACTTTACTGTGTTTATATTTTCTCTTAACAAACCTTCACCTAATTTTCCCATTTCCCTAGTACTTTCTCTTCAATGATCTCTCTTGAGGTATTTTATTATATATTATTCCTTATATGTTTTCATTGTTCTAATGTTTTTCCTCGTCCTCTCTAACTGTTTATTACTTTGTTTAAAACAATATTCGATAATAAAACATTTTTGGATAGCTCTACACCGAAGAGTATTTTACAAAGACGTACTAATTTATGTTTGGACAAGCTATCTGTATTTTGTAATCGAAATCGAATTACGAGTTTTATTCGATGAGAAGGTTGGGCTTTCTTTTTAGAAACAATTGTCATTCGTTAATTTTATAATTTTACAATTTCCTCGATAACTTCTTCTTTTTCCAACTTATTTCTTTTATCGTCCAAAATTATTAGAAATAAACTTTATAAATGTTTCGAATACTTGTAACGTACCGTTGCGTTTAAGACTGAAAAACAGCTTACCCGTACGGCACACAAAAACCTGAAGATGCATATTCTACATTACAAAGGCAGTCACGCAGATATGATAGCGACTCGTAACTACTATATAATATAGCGCCGTAATAATTATTCACTCCAACCCCCACCACCCGTAGATTAAACTACTATCACGCTACTATAGAAGAGGAATCCCTTTTCTTCGCGATTCACACACACACACACACAATTTACCTATCCCGGAATTCGCTACGACCCGTTTTTTAAGGCGCTAATTACAGTCGCACGCTAAAGACGTTAATTGGTTACAGACTAACGTTCGACCCTAACTCTGTTTTTTGGACGTCGTCGTGCGAAGAAATTATTCAGATCCCCCTCCTCACGAACAAAATAGATATATTATATGGATAAGGAAGTCGAGATATTGACGGAAAATAGAAGGAGCGAGTAAGGAGTAGCTTTTGAGAAAAGTTAGGAGCTGGAAATGTGTTTTAACTTATACTACGTTTGCTCGTATCCGATTTTTTCCTTCCTTATCGATGTTCCTTCTCGCTAGAAACCCCTACGGGTTAACCGAGAAAGCTTCTTGTCTTCGGATAATGGCACTCGCTTCCCTACACTCGACACAGTCTATACGAGAAAAAGGCAACGACGAAAAGGATTTACTTCGTTCACACACACCCGTTCCTAAGATAGTGATACGTCTTAGTGCGCACGACTTGGTCCGGTTTTCCTCTTTACACACTATCCACGTATTTCCTGACGCTGCTATAACTTCTTATACATACTAAGAACGGTATCGTCTTTTATAAACGTCCAACAACTAAGACGAGAAAAGCTCTTACGACGATCTGGCTTCGAATTTTATTTAATGTCAGGACGTTATGCAAAATTCTGTCGGCTCCCTCAGAAGTAACAGTACTGTATCACGTATGTTACATATATATATTTGTATATATGTAATATATATTCTTTATCAATGTATTACCTTCATTCTTACCTTCCATCGCTTTATTTCTCCCCAGTTCATGTTCTTATTATTATTATCATTATTATTTTGATTATCATCAATAACACCATCATCGTCGTCATTATCATTATGGCTATTATCGTTAGTATTGCTATTATTGTTGTCATTTTCATTATTATATTCTTCTCTTTCTACATTCTCCTACTTCTTCTTCTTCTTATTATTATTATTATTACTGCTACTATTATAATTATTATATTGTTATTTCATTAACATTGTTATTATCATTATATTTATTATTGTTACAGTTATTATTATTAATTATTATTATTATACAAAGAAAATACAGTGTCCAAAACAAAATTTGTCATTTTTTTATACATCCTTAATTCAACCCCACGATAACGTATTCCCCTATAATATTATTTACATCCTTACGTTCCATAATAATTCCTTCCTTTTATCGATATCGCTTAAGGCAGATTTAATTTGCTCTAGTTAATCTGAAATACACATAATTACGAGATAAATGCATCCGAATAAATACATTTCTTTATATATATATATATATATATATATATATATATGCATATTGCGTAATAACGACGTTTTTATTGTACCTAAAACCGACGAAAATAATAAACAGACGGGTTGTCTATTACGGCACCCTCGCATTAAAATGAAGCCTTCGCGAATGGAAGACATAGGCGAATTAATTACGCTTCGGTAAATACAACGCACGTACTGATGACTCTGCAGCGTGTAATATTTGCATCAGGATCGATGATAATTTTATTAAATGGGTAAGCTACGGTCATCGAATTAATGACCCTTCAGATGTCTCGGGGTATAATTGACGGGGTAAGGAAGGGGGAGTTAGGTCGACGTTTAATAAATAATAAATTGTCGTTCTTCTTCTTCGTCCTTTAGCCTAGTGGTGTTATGAAACTGTCTTGTAACCATCCTCCATGGTGATCTGTCACTAGCGCCAGGCTTAATCGAATTAGTGGTTTTAATTGATCATTTGCCACTTACTTTCCCAGGTCTTTATCCCATGCTATATGACCGAAGAATCTTATATATATTTGCCTTATCCATTTCGATAAACGTATTTTCATGCTCAGTTTATTAAACAATTTATTTTATATTCCGTTCACGGTATTCTTAATATTCTTCTTTAAGCCCAGCTTTTACATCCAGCAGTACACGTAAGTGGCGATTGGAAAAGCTAGACAATTTAATAAAATTTGAGCTTAACAATATAGCTGTGTCCTCCCAGATCTTATCGAGCTACTGCACTGCGTACAAGCGCTAATGAACGCTTTATGTCCGGTATACAATTTCAATTATTAGTCAGTATTGTATATTATCAAAATTTTCTACAATATTTTATGAAATTTCCGAGTATTACTTTTAGCTATTATAAGTAGTTTCTGGTTATGTTATTACAGGAATTCGTTTAGTTGCCTAGAATTTTGACTCAATGCCTATCAAACATAATGAACATTAGCATTTTTCTTCCGATGAGCTTTGTTTGGTCGCAAACTAAAATGGAAACCGATCAAAAATTAATCTCTTCTGTTTATATTATGCGCAGAAAATATGTGTGACCGGAAGTAGTGGAGTAGTTGGAGAATTTTTATCAAAATCACACTGCTCTTTCCGTGACAAATTTAAATTTTGTACAGGCGGCAGGTATTAATATATATGTTAGTAAAGGTAGTCCAATAAACACTGGCGGTAAACGTAATAACATTAATTGTACTAATACTAAGACTATATTTGCTGTTTAAAAACCTCCAAAATGAACAAAATGCTTTATTAATGATATTAGGACTTTAACGAGTGATCGCAGTAATGTAATTATTAATAATGACCTAAATGCAGGGGGGGACAAAATTTCGAACTGTTTTGGTAAACACTGAGCTGGTAATATACTTTACACTATCTGCTCGCGTGATAACTTAAATATTTCGGCATCACGTGCCCTAATATTTTCCCCCGCAATTCTAAATTTCGCAATAGCACTATCGATATTATGGTAACCAAAAATGTGATGCTATCTGCATCAATAGTTTATCATCTCGACACAACCCTATTTTGTCACGATAGATTATGCGATTCAAATGAAAAATATCGTTATAAATTTAGTCGCGCGAACTGGACAGATTTTATAAACTGCATGCGTATTCTCATCTTTACTGAAATTTTGGCTACAGCTACAGACTTATTCGTACTCAAGTGCACCCACAGTGACAACCCGTTGGTTGTAATAATTATACAGGAAAAATCGTTTCAATATGCGCGGTCACAACGCCAAACGATTGTATATGATCTTCTTATCAAATTGGTTCGTACGTTATTAATCAGAAACAAAATAATAATCTATAGAAAGCCTGTACGCTTTATAGGAACCAATCTAACGCACATCGTCCACTCATCGGCTCACATGTAAACCATTAGATTTATGACGACTCTAAAAAGGCTGAACTTTTGTCTCATTATTACTTTTATACTCATAATCGCACATCTCACTTAACTACGAGTGACTTCAACAATAAAATAAAAAACACTGTTGTATTTTTGCAGGAGGTTTACTCGTTTAAACTGACCACGTCTAAAGAACTTTATTGTTAAATCTGTTAAGCTTTAATATTCCGTAGGTAATGATAACATTCTTAATATCGCGTGATTAAAAACGTACCTCTTAAAGCGATTGTCCAAATTACAACTTGGACGAACACTGAAGTATGGCTATTTCCCCGGCTCCCAACCCCGGTTTAGAGAAAAATTGTTACTATTTCTAAATCAGATGAAGATGCGTCTGCTAAAATTAGTTTAGTTTGTAATTTGATGAGTAAAATAATCGAAAAAATATGTTGTTGAGACACACGAATGCTGGACAATATTTATCGTAGAAGCAGTTCGATTGTAAAGAGCACCACTCTACTGTACCTCAAATTGCCGGAATAGGTCTTATCTTACTCGATATTACCGCAGCCTTTGACATCACTTGGCACGAAGGTATTAAACGAATCCAATGCTAATTTCTCCCACACCTAGTTGTTTTAATTCAACGTCACCGACCGTTCTATGTCGTTATTAATTATTCTGCCTACATAATTACCGGTATTCCACATCCCCTTTTGTCGGAACCGGCTCACTACACAGATGACGCTGCATTATACTGTTTCTCATGTAGGTCGCCTACCATCCGGAATCGTTTTTCGGTCCTCTGTAAATACCAGATGACGAATCGCTATCAATTTCACAAAAACTAAGGCTTTCTTCTAATAACGGTTCTTACGTTGTTCAGTAAAATATTCGTAAATTCGTACGCGTCGAAAATGTCGCCTAAAATAATATTCGACCGGATTAGAAACCATACGGAGCCATCTTTCTAATCGAGGATCGTATATATCCGGAATCTCTAGTCTATTATTACTCGACTTCCAAGTTTCTCGCATTTATTCGTCCGTTGCAGTACTTCCGTCTTACGTATTTTATCTGATCACTTTATGCGAATTATTCTAGGGTACAGCCACATTTCAAAGGCGTCCAATTTTTGCTCTTTCGCGATTTAACTACCTTTCAGAACCGTAAATCTAATTTTATATTTCCGCTACGTAATATTTGCTTTAATTTTAGAAACGCGATTCTGAATTTTTATCTCTCTTTACGCGTCCCATTGATCGTTTATGTATGTTGCAACCGAGGTAATCGGTACTTTCAATTATTTCCACTTCTTTGTAATCGTAAGCCATGGATTGTAGGTGATTTCTTGTTCATCTTTGTAATTATCGTATATTTTATTTTATTGAGATGTAATCCGTAATCATCGTAATAACTACATCTTGGGAATGTTAATTCTTTTAAATTATTTGGTATTAGAACCGTATCGTCAGCATATTTAGAGGAAATTAATTTTAAGAAAACAACGTTTATTTCGTAAAATCGCTTCTGTTTTATTAATAAGAGCTACGATTTTTATTCTCGTTTCTTTATTAACGTGTTTTCTTTCTGCGTAGTGTATTAATAATAATCGTAATTAGCCTTCGTATGATTAACGTTTATGTAAGAAATGCCGATAACGTATAATTCTTATTATAATTCTAGTTTCGAATTTGTTAGCCGGGCTAGAACTCCGTTTCTTAGATCATTAATATCCTGCAACGTTAAATGTGAGAAGGTGCAAATTCGTTATAGTCGTCTACTACGTTACGTTGTTTCGGAATTCAGCACTAGCGCGCAACAGCTGAAGTCGTGTAAGAACCACGTTGTAATCCTATTAAAGGTCTTTCACTTTTTCTCGTGTAAGTCCGTTCTTGATTTGTTCCTCGGATCGATCATTAAAAGAGGAACATTTCATATTTTTGTACGACTAAAAACTTTTTCGAGTTTTCGGATAATAATTTTTCTAACGTTCGAGATGATCTTTCGGGATTGAAACCACTATATTTTATCTCTTCGAAAATAAGCAGTTCGGGGGTAAACTTTAAATTAATATCCCTAAATAACGTCGCAACCCTTGTCAAATTGCGAATGGAACTTTGTAATTCATTCGAATAGCGTTCTGATTAACAAAATTATATATTCTCTTGTCACTTTTTTTTGTTACGGAATGTCTTTAGAAACTGTCGTACCTGAAAGTGCAACTAACATACGTACCAAGTAGAAACAAACGGAAACATGCATTATGTATGTATGTAAGCAAACGAAAGGAGTTGTTGAAAATAATATACCGCAAGTGACGAGAGAAACAACCGAAATCCGCACCGTCGTCGGATAATAATCGTGTTTACCCAACAGTTGTATAAAACGCATTACCTGTACGAACATTACGTAGAAAACGGGTGTGGTACAAATTAATGTTACCCTTTAATACGAAGAAGGGATGACATTCGTATACTTACGTCTTCAAAGGGTATTAATAACCGGAGTAGATCGCGTATTTTTACCCCCGGCGGGCGACTAAACTTTAGCCGGTTTTCGAGTAATTGCAGGAAGATCATCCGTTGTTGTTAAATATGTAGAAGACCATATTATATCCTACACGCAGCCAATACGCACGCACACCGTGCCGTTTGAAAAGTGAGCTTTAAGTTTCACACGTCTATCGCTATCTCTCGTTTATTCTGAAGAAACAGAAGTCGTCTTCATTTTCCAGCCGGTAATCTATACGCTTAACCAAATACGACAATTATGTTTACTTTTCATTCCGTACGTACAAACAAAACATATACAGACACACACATACATCTAAATACGTATTAACTATTTACGCTTACCGTTTCGACAATTTATACGACACGTAGAATTTAACATCGAACGACTAGAAAACGCACAAATTAAACAATACTCCCTTTTCGTTTATGGTAAATTAAAAGACGGTAATCCACCTGTTGATCCGAATAATAATAATATAATATATAAGATTAATGGCATTATAATAATAATAATAATAATAATATACCTTTTCCAAAATATTGTTTTGACTAGATTAATTTTGAAATAGTGTTATATCTATCTACATGCACAACATACACTACGATGGTATCCGAGAAAATGTAGTCTCTATTATTGCATCTATTTAAGTTTATTGTAAATTTATTTAGTGTATTAAATGTCGTAACGGCTTCTCCAAGATGTATCGCTTGGCCGGTTCTCTATCAATCTTCGAATTGACAAAGATCGCTTAAGCGTCGTTTCTCTGTCAATATTCCAGTTACACTTTATTCATGTGTACGCGTGTATTTATATGAATTATATAAAGTTGAGAAATATATAGCAGCGAGGAAAAATATCAAAAAGTAAAATAAATAACAAGTAGAAAAAAAGATTACCGATGTGACGGATTTAATTACTTTAACAATGATACTACATAATATTATTATTAATAATAATAATGCATATATATATATATATATATATATATATATATATATATATATAATATCTATTTTTTTGTTTATTTGTAAGATTTAGAAAAAATATATCTAGTATATTAGAACTACCAATACGACAATGGGTTTGGTAACTTAAAAAGCGTGGAACAAAGGTGAAATTTAAGCGGATCACTGTGGCGTCCGTGAAAATTACTCGATCGGATGTAACTCCGGCCATTGAGAGGCATGTTAAACTACAACGGGGACGATTAGTACCAATACTTAACGAAATCTTTTACCACTGTTTTCAATCATATTTCGAATTTAAAAGCTCGTTAAAAGGTAAAAAATATATCACTATTTAAAGGACAATTCCAAAAGAGTCCTGTTTCAAACATGGGGATCTCCTCCGTAAAGATTTTGTCCTGTGTTTGTCAGGCTAAGAAGTGGTCGTAACTGTACGCCTAGTAATCTTGCCAAGTTAGGGATTCAGAAGTGGAGTTTGTAAATGTAACATCGAAGATGGCATCGAACATCAGATCTAGTCCCGCTCTAAACACAAAAATAGAGACAGCTTTCTGTCGGAACTTTTATCGACAAGGAACACGCTGCAAAGACAATTTAAATAGCTTATTATCCTCTATTTAGAGCAATAATATTATATTTCGAAACTGGGCCGCAAAAAAAAAAAAGATAAAATAAAAAAATAAATAAAAAAATCTAAGAAAAGCTTAAGACTCTAGTCGCGTTCAATACGACGAATACCGTCTCGGCTAGTATCGGATCCGTGTCGTCTAAGACGGCCTTAGCGTTCTCGTCGAGGCCGTCGTCCGTTAATAAATTGTAAAAATCGGCGTGAAATTTCGTACCGGGTAGCGGTTGTTCGGAAAATTTCTGACTCACTTCGGTACAGTCGACGCGGATCGTTTTGTAAGCGCTCATCAATAATAATTCGCTATTTTCGGTCGCCGCTTCGGTCGTTTTAAATTGCGTCACGAATTTCTTATAACCGCATGCGAGATTCCAACGCGACCAAGAAAAACTGTAATTCAAACAAGCGGTAGCCATAGATCTGTAAGCCAATCGTTCGCCGTACGCGTCTTTATTCGGTACGTTTTCCACGTGTAGAAACGCGTCCGGATTCGGAAATACGTCGATTCCGATTCGTTTCATCGATCGGAATAATTCTCGCGGTTCGTAAAACGTACTACCGTCGACGACCGGACAGGACGACGATAAAGATAAATTCGGAACGTTTTGTAATTGACGCAGGCAAACGCGATTTTTGCGTACGATAAAATCGACCGTTACTACGGCCGCTACGATAGATATCGATATTTCGTCCGGGCGTATTTTTTTCATTTCCCACGTTTGATAGGGAAAATTCGTATATTTCGATACGGCCAAACCGAACGCCGTCGTTAACGTACCGGTACGAAAGGTTAACGTTTGTTTTTCTTCGTTAAATTTAACGCGATAAATCGATTCGGTCGACCAACGTTTCCGTTCGGCTTGCCAATGTACCGGTACGGGTGGCGTATCGAACCAGTAAACGTGTTGCGGTAATTTCAACGTAACTAAAACTAAACCGTTTAAAAACGACGATTGAATATCGTCGGCGTCTTCGTCCTCGTCCGTAGATTGTTTACTACTATTTATACCGACAATACTACCGCCGTCGCTAGTAGTAATTTGAGCGACGTTCGTACGATGATAATCGTATCGTTGAAGACTATCCGGTCCGATTAAATAAGTAAATATCGAACCGTCTTTGAGAGTTTTCGGCTGAGCCGGTTGTTTCAATAAATCTAAATGATACAAACCGCCGATTAGGACGTATTTTCTCATGTTCAATTCGTGTTGAGCTACGTCGATTTCTAAATAAGTTTTTTTCAACGACTCCATTTCGAGCGATTCTTCTTCTTCGAGAATTTCTTCGATCGTCTTCTTAACGATCGACGTTCGAATATTATTATTATTATTATTATTATTATTATTATTATTATTATTATTATTACGTTCTTTCGAAGTATTCGGTTCTAATTCGGACGTTTCGTCGTAATTAATAGCGCCGGACGTCGGTAACAAACATCTTATTTTCGTAATTATTCGTTTTCTTTTATCGCGTTCCGATCGATATCGCGCTTCCTCTTTAGCTCGTTCGTCGTATAATCGTTTCTTCCGATCCCAATATCGTCGATTCCAATCGATAACGTCGGCCGATAAACGACTTTCGTAATCTTTATTCCGTTCCGGACTCCAACTGGTCCGACAGCTGTCCGAATAAAAATCGTATTTCGTCCAGATACATCGTAGCGCGAGAGCCGTTCGTCCGAAATTCGGCGGCAGTTGTACGCTAACCGAACATTCGTCGAAATTACAAACGGTACTGGTTTGCCGTTCGTTCTTCGTCGACGATCGACCGTCGTCTTTTTCCAACGTGGTCCATAGGAAAAATTTGAAATAATCGTCGAAATATTTAAAACTCATCGTCTCCAAATCGATGTAATCCATCTCTTTTTCGACGTTTCTTAAAATGAAATAGGTACACTCGTCTAATTTATCGTAAACGATATCGCGAACGGTCGTTTTACATTCCAACCAAATCGGTAGATTTAAGTCATCGGTCGGAGGATCGTCTACGTAGCGATCGAGTAATTTCGCTATTTCCACGGCCGCGATAATTTTCCGCATACTTATTTCGAATTTATTAATCGACGACGGTTTTCGTTCGTTCCAACGCGATACGAATTCGTTAACGGACGCTACCAATCGGCAGAAACGATCGCAATCTATCCAACGACGCCAAGGTCGTTCGTCAACTATCGCGGCCGATTTAAATCGCCCGACGATCGTACGACGTTTACGAGAATATTCGTCCGTATTTCGTAATTGTCGTTCGCGTAACGTTTGCTCGTCGATGTCTTTACGCATAGCCGATCGTTCTTGTTCGATACGTCGCTCTCTTTCCAGTTCTCTTTCCGAGAATAATCTTTCCGCTTCTTCATCCAGCAGACGACGTTTCGCTAATTCTTCGGCTAATTTCAATTTTTCCTTTCGAGCTGTAGCGGATATTCTCTTCGACGACGGTTTTTTAGTAGTAGAGCTGCCGTTAGAAACAATAGCGGACATAATGACGGATAAGATTTAAAATTCTTTTAACGCTCCGAGGAAATCAGTCTAAAATACAAAATCCAACGTTTTAGAACCTTAATAACAGTGGTGTAGCCTAAGGTCAACGACGTATCACGAAGTACATTTTTGACCCTTCGGGGACCCTACTTAATCTTAAATCGTATATCCTACGTCGATGATAAAAAAATTATATATTTTTATCCGCTAATTTTAATCACTTAGAAATTTAATTCGGAAAAATATATTCGAAAATATTACGTCCATTACTTTAATGAAAAATCACTGGTCGTTTTCGAGTAATATTCTCGACTTTCTAATAGCTATAAAACTATACTATTTTTAACATTTCCCGTCACAGTAGCGAAGGTAAAACCCAAGATAATAATAAATTATTTAATTCAGCTGCATTATTGACTTAAATAAAAGTTCATTATCGGTGATCTTATCGCGCAACATATACGATAAAGCTTCCGTATCGAAAATTATTTATATTAAATAATTTTCGATGTACGATTCCTAGATATAAAATACATCGATACAATCTGTTTAAAACTTTTATTACTTCCGTAATTATTTACCTCCGTGAGAAGTTTTAGAAAATTACATTTATCGATAAGTTTAACTCTATTTTTTCCTAACGTTCGTTTATGTCTTTAATTTGCTTTTGAATTTAACTAAAATCATTAAAAAAAATAAAGGCGAAAGCGATTATAAGGCGCCGACATTTTGAGATTATAGCGATGTGGTCCCGAAGGATTCAGCTACGCCGCTGAGTAATAATGGTAAGATATAAATTGAAAATAATCCAAATAATCGTGTTCAAATTATCGAAACGCATTCTCCAAAGATTGATCACGCTTAGTTCTCGTCTTCACATTATCCGGATCGTCCGAATATATTTCTTTTTCACTCGCGCGCAGCAATGAACTAATTCCGAGGACTAATTTCGTAAATCTGAACTGGAATGTAGTGATTACAAACAATAATAATAAAAATAAACGACAACAAAAAAGTAGTTAAGATCAACTACATTTGTATATAAAAAGACCACAAAGCTTTTCGGCTATTAAGTCATCGTCGAGAGAACATAAAAAAAATAAAGTATAAAAATATATATAATTTATAAAAACTATTAAGGAAAAAATGAAATAAAATGTAAAAAAAATAAAAAAAAATAGATGTACAATATTACACAAAATAGCAAGTATAAAATAATTTGATAGTGAATGTGGTGAACAATCAACAAATCGGCAATATAACATTTATGCATAAACAATTTTTGAGACACTAGAAAAACAAGGAAAGTCTGACTTGGTTTATAGAAAAGTAAACGAAATGACAAAAAAAAATTATACAGGCATTAAGACAACAGAAATAAAAGATGAAAATGGCAAAGAAGCTGTGGAGCCAAGGAACAAAAAGAAAGTCTGGCAAACGTATGTAGAAAAATTACATGAAGAAGAATATCCATGGAAATGGAAACCAAAAAAACATATGTAACCAAGTGGAGGATAGTATAATGAGACATGATATAGCTCTCAAAATTTAAAGAAATAATAAAGCCTCAGTTAATGATAATACACCCGCGGAATTGCTAAAGAACAGCGGGAAAAAGACACAAGACGAACTTTTTAAATCAGAAATATACCGGGAATGTAAATGGCTGGGTGGATCACTGCACATCAATAATAGTATCGATTCCGAATTATTCAATAGCAAGGAAGTGTGAAGATTTCAGAACAATAAGTTTAATATCGCACGCGTCGAAAATAATGTTAGAAATAATGAAAAAACGGTTAGAAGGATAGATAAAATCATATCTAGATAAGGCTCAGTTTGGATTTCGTAAATATAAGGCTACTCGAGATGCAATAGGAGTACTGCGTAATATCGGAGAACGTATGATGACTGTAAATCGTGAGGTTTACGTGTGCTTTATAGATTATTCGACAACGCATTTGACAAAGTACGTTGGAATAAACTCTTTCCATTACTGGAACAAATTGGTTGTCCTCAACGTATACTGTGACTTATATATAAACTATATGAACGACGAAAATCGATAATAAAAATTAACGACGATTTAACAGATCCAACCATTATAAATAGGAGAGTAAGGCAACTCTCACCACATGTTTTTAATGTTTTCAACATACAAATTATTGACTTGATATAGGAGGAGAAAGATTGAAAACGATAAAATTTGCAGACGACCAAGCAATAATTGAGGGATCTTCTAAAGTACTGCAGATTATGGTACAATGTTTAAATAAGATTGGAAAAGTGATGGGCATGGAAATCAACACGAATAAAACGAAGGTAATGATGATTAGCAGGAAGCCTCGAGCATTTCATATAGAAATTGATGGGGAAAAGATCAAGCAAGTACAACGGTTTAAATACCTCGGACAGATAGTATCGCAGGATCTATATTGTGACAATGAGATAGAATGTCGAATTAGAGTAGCAAAGTGTGCGTTCCAAAGAAAACAAGTAATAATAATACAAAAGTCCATGCTACTAAATTTAAGAAAAAGGATAGTAAAAATGTATGTATGGTCCATAGCCCTTTATGGCGCGGAAACGTGGACATTAAATAAAAAATATATAAATAAACTACAGGCGTTCGAGATGTGGACTTGGAAGAAAATGGAGCGGATAAGCTGGATGGAAAAGAAAACAAACGAACAGGTGCTCCAACAAATCGAAGAAGAAAGATCGCTGATGAGCAGAATAAGAAAAACACGCTAAAATTGGATGGGACACGTACTTCGACATTGCTGCGAGATGTATTAGAAGGAAAGATTGAAGGAAAAAGAAGTCGTGGAAGAAACACCTTCGTAACAACTCTACTAAATGACAAATTATATCGAACTAAAACGTGCGACTGAAAACCGGAATCGTTGGAAGGCAATTATCATGGCAAGTGACCAGTCTTAGGACTGTAGTAGAATGAATGAAACATAAACAATTACACTAAATAGCCAGAAAAGTAAAAACTTTCTAACATAAAAATTGATTAAATTTTTAACATACGTCCCAAAATTAATTCTCATCGAATTTAATAAATTATTTTATTTCTCTTTATTTTATTATTTATATTTTTATATAGTAGTTTTCCTTTTGTTTATAATGCTTTCCCATATTTAAGAGTTTATGATTTGGTAAATATTATTAGTTTTGTGTTTTAATTCTTTACAATGTTTACTAAATAATGATTTTTCAACATTGTTCATATATGAAATTAAATTTTGTTTTTGCACTTTGTTATTATTTGTAATCTTGTACATTTAAATTAAGTATTTTCTTACATTTTATTTTATTTTTCGTGGTTTTTTCCCTTTTACATTTTTTACAAAATTCTATACATTTCTATATTTTTATGTTTTATTTTTTTCATGACCACTTGATAATGGCTTGATACCTGAAAGGCTACGTGGTCTTTTTACATAAACATTTACCGATTTTAACTAACTTTTTGTGGTTTAATTCCGTAAAATATACTAGTTCTGGATCGTCGGCTTATGCGTGTACAATCGATAAAAGGCAATTAAATGGAAACAGCTACTCTAATTGGTGAAACGAAAAATATATCCTAAGTAATCTTCACTATGAACGATTAATTTACACTTTACTCCGATTTAGAAATACGGTCTTGAACTCCGAATTACGTTTCGAAACACACTTTACGTATAGAATATTCAAAATGAAGTTACAGTTTCTCAATTACTCGAAAGGTATCATCGACAATATCAACATAGTCGAAATGTATCGACTATGCGTTTCATGAAATCTAATGAGGAGACGGAAGATTTCAATTTGTGGTCTTTTTATATAAAAATTTAATGATTAACTATAATATTTTACATGTGAAAAAAATACTAAAAAAAAAAATGAAAAAAATTATTAGAAAAATTAGAAATTGTAAAATTAAGAAATAAATATAATTTATTTAATAACATTCGACTATGATTTTAGTTTTAAAGACCATATTACGAATATACTTATAGTAGTTAGTTCGGATAATTGTAGATTATTATCTGTTAACTAGCATTTCAGTATTGAAATAGATGTGCTAAATATTAGTTGTTATCAGTCAAGTATATATATTTCATATATTATTTTCCCACTGTTATTGAATATAATTTATTTATTAATAATTTTTTTATCTTTAAAAAATGGCGTAACGGCAAATAAGGTACGTTATTAATTATTACGAATTAGCGAGTTTCTATTATATATATATATATATATATATCAACAATAAAATTAAATTCAGTTTTTATCTTTGTTTAAACTCACCCGTTAAAAATGTATTTTTTTAAAAATAAATATGAAATATTTACCCTTTTACATCTATTTTTCTCTTGCTATTTTTATCATTATGCTTACCTACACATTCAATGCGTGTTTTCGTCTGAAACATGTACCAAAATGTTTCAAAATATCTCAAATTAAAAATACGAATGAAAAATTACAACGTACAATCAAGAAAAGAGATTGGAGAATCATGCTTAATCAATAAAAATCTGTTCATGTTATTTATATACTATGACGTTATATAACTATCATCCGGTATATCGCGAACGACTGGCTATTCCTCAAAAGGATCGTGCAAAACGTCTAGGTACGTATTTGGACGCTCGAATGAACTGGAAAACGCGTGTAAACATGAAAAACGAACAAATTACTCGTAAATTGTATCGGTTAATTGGTCGAAATTCCAAGCTCAGTCTACGTAACAAAAGACATCTGTATATACAAATAATTAGATCAATTTGGACGTACGGAGTCCAATTGTGCGACTGTGTGGAAAAAACCGGAATAGGTTAATTATCCAACGGATTCAAAACAAATGTCTTCGGTCCATAACTGGTGCACAATGGTACTAGCGGAATAAAGATAACCATTCGGATTTGGAAATTCCACCTATTGATGAAACAATATGGCACTTGACCAACAAACGACTACGTCTTCACCCGAATGAGAACGCACGAAATCTTAAGCATACGAAATCGTATCAAATAGTTAAATAATTTTTTGTATTCTTTATATAAACCGCTGAAAGGTTGTGAAAATGTATACATCTTTCCCCGTCTGTGTTAATTTAAGTTTATCACTACAACTAATTTATGTGTAACAAAAAAATATTAGTTCGAATATTCGTCAATATGACGATTTTATTCTTCTTATTATATTTCGCTATACACGAGTATACTTCACGAAAATTTAAGTTCCGGTAACTATGTACAGTATTCGTTTATATATATTGTGTCTCTTTTTAACGGATTGAATAACTAATATAACCGAACCAAGTCCAATAACTGATAAATTACAGTATTCATCGTAATCTTTAAAATTAACGCTATCCATCACACAGCTTTAAGATTATCAACTGGTGCTTTTCGAACTTCTTCCAATACCGAGCTATTATGGGATACAGTGGAGTGACCATTAGATTTACGGCGGAATTATTTGACCATCTTAGCTTTTGCTAACCTAAAATATACAAATAAGACGTTCGGAGAGGACTACGAATCACCGAGCCACTACACGATGTCTATTTTGCAACAATTAAATATCGAAATGCCAACATTGGTCAGGAGCTCGATCTCTGCTGTACCGCCATCGTCTTACACAATGCAGTGCGACGTACAGGTCTCCGAAAGAACGATGAATACATCCGCTAAAGAATCGACGCCATCTAAAGCAGCGATGCGGTTTATTGATTTTAAATATCAGTTCAATTGCCATTTCAATAACGTGTGGAATAACGATTGGCAGAATTTGACTATAGAAAACAAATTACGCCGTATAAAACCGTCAACGAAGCCGTGGCGGTCTTCACATCAAATAAGCAGAAACCGAGAAGTAACGTTGTGCAAACTGCGACTTGGGCATAGCAGTCTTACATACTCGTATCTACTAAACAACGAACAAGAACCGCACTGTTCCTTATGCAGTTGTCAATTATCGATCGAACACCAACTGATTAAATGTCCGATTTATAACCGTTATCGGGGACATTATAGAATACTATCGAATTTAATAATAGATTATTTAATTTTTTGGAGCATTACGATTTATTGAAATTATTTTTACGTATTCCCCCCTTTTACAACTTTGTAATCCCATTTCCGTGTCTCTAGCTTTAGTTGATGCGCATGAGACGCAAATAAATAAATAATGAAATAAAATCATTTGTCGTATATGAATAAAAAAAATAATCTATTTATTTATACATGTATCCCCCTACATGTGCAATGCTAACCACAAATGATAATATCGAATTACCCATATTTAATTCGAATCGCTTGTGCATAAAATAAAATATGTATATATATATATATATATATATATATATATATATATATATAATCATAAATAAATATATTTATTATCTTACGAAACATGAAAACAGGATAATTGTTTCAATAAATTTTCCTTTTTTATTCTGTATAACCCATTAAATACGATCGCTCGATAAATTATAATCAATTTTTTAAGTTCTACATCTCGATAATTACATTCAATCCGTATCGATAATTTGAAGACGGTGAAGTTGGTACCTTAAAATCTAATACATAATTAATTAATTAATAATCCAACAGTCGCGGAAAATCGTACGGTTGAAAATATAATCATGCTTACGACTAACTGGGAAAAATTTCGTCACCTAGCAACGGTCGTCAGGCTAACTAAATCGATCAAACGAACGTCGAGGCTTGCAAGTCAAATGATTGGGACGTTAGTCAAATGATGATCAATAAAATACGTATAATTTTATAAACAAAATTTTACTAACACAGTTATAAATATTCATATTTAACAAAACTACTTTAAAATAAAAATGCCGAAATACAAATAAGATTTATGACAGAATAAACATTTTAATACATAATAAGAATTACTTCCACGATCGATGTACATTATATATATATATATATATATATATACAATGGCCCGTTAAGAGCTAGGGGGTGCCGTAGGAATTGATTATACATATAAAATAAAAGAAAAAAAAATAAAGTAAGCTTTAAAAATAGTAAAAGTTAGCGAAGGCTCGTGCGCAACGTATTAATATAGATATACATATCAGTGTCATCACGCTATTCGTTTACAAGTAAACATCATGATAATAATGATAAATATTTAAAGGAAAAAATATTAGAATTTATATCGGAATTAATAGCCTGATTAATGGGGGAATTTTGGAAACAAGTGGCGTGTGGAGCCAACAACGGATAATCGCGTGATTATCTATATAGGTATACACGTACTCGTTTATTAAAGATAAACTGTTCGATATAGTAGAGTCGGTATCGTAAGGAAGTCGAATTTTCGCTCTGGAGATAGTCGACCGAACTGCTTGTACGTAACGAGACCGAGAGAAATCATATCGGAAGATAATCGCTTATTTTAACTGTAATAATAATAATATAAATGCATTCATCCGCGTTCTAGTCAGTATAAGAATAAGAAATTAATTTTGGAAATAATTAATGAATTACGAACAGTAAAATACTATATAATTACGGAGATACGACGACTGGATAATAATTGGATCCATCATCACGATCCGGAAGCTGCCATCGATCACACCCCGGTGGTACCACCAGGTCGTACTATTTTTATTTGTTTTTCTTTGTGTGTGAATAATTTATGTGTACATATTTTGTGAATTTGTGACAATTATAGCCTGTATTATTTTGTGATATATTTGGATATAAATAATTGTTTATAAATTGCTTTTGTGTCGTATAATGTATAATTATAATAATAATAATAATAATAATAAAAATAAAATCGTAGTAACATTGTAACGAATACAAGTCATTCGATAACGATATCGTTAGGTGTTGGTTCCACGCCGAGAAATTTAGTTTCTGTCAAATCTTAATCACATTAAGTCAAAATTCAATCATCATAAAATAAGTTAGTAAATAAATTTGCACAGTATTCTGTGCTGGCGACCGCGAGATTTTCTATTTAGCTATATCTAAGGGTTTGTTAGAACACTATAAATTGACGGGATACTGCCCTATCTAAGGGTAGCGGAACGCTATAATATATATATATATAAAATTAAAATTAACAAGTTCCTACAATATCCCGTTTATAAAAGACAATACATAGGAGTATGTATATATTTAAATAAGTCGTCAGATTTATTGTGCTTAAACTGTACAACTTAAAACACACAGTCAAGATCTTGAACTCAAATTGAGAGCGCATAAAAATTTCAAAAAATTAATTAACTTGTATATCAACGCAATCGACTACAACCCGGCTGTCACGATGTAAAAATTTAAATTGCGAACTCAAAATTAGATTCGATACACATTTAATTTTTACACTAAGATCAGACAGGCAATTTGCGTGTAGAACAGGCCTAGGGAACGAGGGAAGTGGCGGTAAATATATTATTACAGAAGTGCCGGACGTGTTTGTCTACTTCTTATATTACGAAAAAGCTTTTGATAGCGTCGATCATGATAAACTAATGAAGATACAACAAGAAGCAGAAATCGATGAGAGCGATCGAAGAATTATATAAACCGCTGAACGTTGTGTAAATATACACCACTTTCGTCTACTGTGTTAATTTAAGTTTATCACTAGAAATAATTTATACATTAAGTATTACATTGTACTAAAAAAGAAAGAAAAAGTTTTAGTTCGAGTATTCGTCAATGTGACGATTTTATATAGAGAAGATGACAAAAAAATTGATTTTGAAGTTAGAAGAGGGATGAGGTTGCATCTTGTCGCCTCTACTTTTTAATTTATATGCAAAAAAAAGGTTTCAAAGTCGCGTTAGCAGAAAGTAAACTTGGGATAAAGGTGAATGGAAGAACAATAAACAACATTCGATATGATGATGATGATAATGATGTTGTAATCTTTGGTAAAAATGCCGGTGATCTACAGAAAATGTTCCATATACTGAACAAAATTGGTAGAAAGTACAGTCTTAAAATAAGTACGAAAAAGAAGACCTAATGTATGGCGGTAAATAGAAATGATATTCGAAATAAACCCGTCAAAGTTGACGGAGAAAAATAGATGAGGTGGATAAGTTCAAATACTTTGGATGTCTGATAACTGACGACTTGGATGCAGATACGGAAATAAAAACTGGATGTGGATACACGAAAACGATCTTTAACAAAATGAAAAACTTACTATGCGATAGAACCCTTAACTTGAAAACTCGACAGAACCAATGTTACATTTACGCTACACTACTATACGGTATGCAGAAATATCAACACCGAACAAAAAACAATGGAAGAGATTAGAAGCTATTGAGATATAGATTCACAGAAGAATGATGCGAATATCACGGACCAAAAAGGTATCAAATGTAAAAATATCGTAATTGACAAATTCTAAACGTATGCTACGGGACATGATATGGAGCAGGAAAATAAAATATTGCGGGCACTTGGCCGGAGGACAAGGATATGGGCTATTAAAAGTCATGCTCCGAGGGAAGATTAATGGTAAATGAGGATCAGGTAGGAGGAAAACTGAATGGGTAAACAACATAAAATAACACACTGGAGTTCACTCAGTACAACAGTTGTCCTATACCGCCCAATCAAGATTATTGTGATGTCTACGTCCAGTAATGGATACGACACTTAAAGAAGAGGAACTATCTTAGTGCTTATTTGGTTGTAAAAATTTCGGATATTCTTTTCATCAATAAACTTTAATATTTTAAGAAAATATTCGCTTCCAACAGTTTTATGTAATGGGAAACACATATCGTGCATTTGGTCAACTTACACGGATGCTGTTGCTGCTAAGTAGAGTTATTCGTATAGAGAAAGCTCATATATATATATATATATATATATATATATATATATATATATATATATATATATATAAAAATAAAGATAAATATTGGAAATTCTTTTATACGCTTGAATATATTACTACACGCGCATAAACATGTTATATATACACACATATATTTATGTTATATATCATATTGCACAGCGTCGTTCGGCATTTTACGTTATACGATTCATTTAATACGCTATTTGATCTTTTTACCAAATTTTAAGTTGAATTTACAATGTACAAGTGTGTGTAATTTCGCTCTGAATATCATCGTGCATCCATCGAAAATATTACTCAAAAATGAGAACAACGTTACAAAACAAAATTTAATATCCGCCGGTAAAATGGCTTCAAAATCAAAGCGAAACGCGCATTTATGGAAAGTATAAACATACAGAAACGATACATATATATATCGCACATTACGCATAGCGGATAAAAATTATTAGACGGAATGGAACGATGAGAGAGACATGTCGTACAAAAAAGTAAGCCGAAGGGAGAATCAACATAATATTAAAAATAAGAAATTTGCCTTGTTGAAACTGTTTGTAATAAATTGTCACTGCGGTATTCGATATTACTGAAACGTCGTTTAAAATTACAATATTATTATTATTCAAATTATAATAATAGAAACCATTATAATATAAATCAGACTTTCCAAGAAAGGCAAATATACTTCGCTAACAAATAAATTAAAAATTGAAAATCTGTTAAGATATTGACGTGATATCGAAAGAATTAATTATATCGTTCGATCAAAAAATATAAACGTCAGTGTTAACAAACATTAAGAAGTATCCGCATTAGTAATGTCATCTCTGCACATATGAAAAGTATAACTTTGCCGATAATTAAATTTCCTTCATTGCTCGCACTAGCAAAATATCGGCTACATACGACATAAAAATATATTAGCCGTGTATGTAACGTAAATTGTCGAAGATCAGCGAATATGCACAGACAACAGACCCGGCAATAGTTACTAATTATAAAACAGCCTATAGAAGAATCCTATATATTATATTCCTTTATTATCGAGTATGAAAGATATTTTAGCAATTTTCGGCCGTGCAATTTCGTTGAAAATATATATAAAAAAAAGGAAAAGTATGATAAAAAAGTTCTGTATCCAAAAATGCGGAATCAAAAAGGAAAAGTATATATATAGATATACTTTCATAGTGCAAATAGTTAAAAAAAATAGAAAATCTGGGTTACTACCTGTAGAAGACAATTTTTCAATCTCCAATTAGTCGACAATAATCTTTAATCAAATATAGAGAAGGAACTATTAAAGTAACGTACCTCGTAAGATGACCTAATACTATAAACTGAAGATAATAATGCGGGAAATCTAAACAAATTTGAAACTGCGAAATTTTGAAGGTTTTTTTTTATTCGTGTTACATCGAAATTAAATGATTAATGCAGAAATCTAAAGGACGGATTGGGTTAGATCATTCTACAATAAAGCCGTTGTCAATGCAAAACAGTATAGATGAAACAAAGGTCGCTAGAGTATAACCATTCGAACTGTTTCTATACGCTATTGAAACTAGGTTGACAAATATTTTAGCTTGTAATACGACACTTGAAATTTAATACCAGAGGAGAACACTACCAATATACTGGTGGGAAAAAATCAATTTATTCTGTGCAATTCACACCGAGAATATAATCACAAGCTCGAATTAAATAAATATTAATAAGTGATATCAAATGGAATTGAACATCAAGATTAAATTTAGTCGGATTATTACTATTATATCGTATCCGGTCATAACTCTTTCTACGATCAATATACCAGAAATTTTAAAGTTTTTTCATACATATCGGAATATAGTTTAACTACATCAAAGCTGCCACAAAATAAGTCGCACTTGAATAATTCCGTACCAAGTCCACATTCGCATCGATTTTCTTTCGCCATTTTCAATCTGTTCATAAATTGAACTTGGTTCGTGCCATCCCACTTCTCATTCTATTTAAGGTGCGCCATAAAGCAAAATTTAAATCGTTTCCTGTTTCCTAGAATCTCCGTTACATTACCGTTGATATTATTATTCGTAATTATACATCCTTATAATAATGATGCTTCGAATATATAATGCGCAGACCTATAAACATTTTCTTATCAGATAAATATTCTTAAACATATAGTACGGAATAGTCAAGCTATGTGTATGGTGTTAATAAAGTAGTTATAATGACTTGCATAAAAAATTTTTAAAAAGAATTGGGAAACAAATGCTCCATACTCGAGGATTATCAAAAAATATTTTTTTTTTTTATATTTATTTTTTACAATCTGACCCCTAGGTCATTTAGCAAAATTTTTGACCATGTAATAACGTGACGGAGAAGCACCCAGTGGTGCTCACCCAGCAGCTGCTACCTTAAAGAAGGTCCAGCGGTTTATTACGCTTCAACTTCCTGGTGTCACTGGAGGTGTTCAGCAATCTTTGAGCCAAGGTATTAGGATGACCTTCCAGTCTAAGTACATGTCTTTGAGCGTACTGCTTTATAACATCGGACACATATAGAATATTCAAGTCTCTATGTAGGGTTGTGTTGGTTATGTACCAGGGTGCACCTGTCATTGTTCTTAATATTTTATTTTGAAACGTTTGTAGCACCTTTATATTTGTTTTTTTTTGCACAACCCCATAGCTCTATTCCGTAGGTCCAGACTGGCTTTATAACTGCTGTATATACCAAACGCTTATTGGTCAATGAGAGAACACTATTCCTGCCTAAGAGCCAATTCAGTTTTCTAACCCGTATGTTAAGTTCCTTCTTTTTCTTGTCTATATGGTGCCGCCATGTCAATCGACTGTCCAGGTGCATACCTAGATATCTAACACTCGGCTGAATAGGCAGCGTGAGGTTATTGATTCTAACAGGTAGTACTATAACCTTCCTATTTGTGAACTGAACGTTAACGGATTTGCTCTCATTAACACCTATCTTCCATTTTTTAAACCATTGTTCCACTATGTTTAATGCTTCCTGTAGGTTATTACTGGCAATGTTCGGATCTGTGTTACATGAGAGTAAGGCAGTGTCATCTGCAAAAGTAGCCGCGTGTACATCTCTAGTAACGGGGAAGTCGGCGGTGTAAAGCAAATACAGTGTAGGCCCCAGGACCGAACCCTGCGGTACACCTGCTAGAACAGGATGAATCTCAGAGAGCGCGTGTTCATAACGTACCTGGAAGTACCGATCTTGCATATAAGAATTAATCAGAAGATATAAATTCGGTGGAAATAATGATTTCAGCTTTAACAATAGGCCTTCATGCCACACCTTGTCAAAAGCCTGAGCAACATCGATAAACGCCGCCGTACAAACCTGTCTCGTTTCTAGACTGTTTTCAATTATATGGCGACGGAAATAATTCAGTTCAAAATAAGAAACCTAAACACACTTAAAGTAATGTATGTTTTATTCACCTGCGCTTATAGTTCGTATAATGACGCCGAGATTAATAATCATGCTTACCAATATCGTTTTGGGTCTTCATGCTATTAAGTTCCTGCTTAACATAATAAACAAGATTTATAAGCATCATAAGTAAAAGAGGCTCAAGTGATAAATTAGCACTTCTCGAGATAATCATTCAAGTAGTTTTAAACATTAATAGGAATTTGATAGCAGCTTGGTTCGTTGATTACGAGAAAGCATTCGGAAGAGTTACTCACGTGAAACCATTTCAGGTATTAAAAAATCTACAATTATTGAAGACATAATACTGAGAAAACGTAAAAATAAACGCTAAATACTCGGAAAAGTTCGTCCTTTGTCTCCCCCGCCGTTTAATGTACAGATATATGAAATAAATGGAAATATAATCAATTTTACCAGTAACGACAAAGTCACAACAGCAGGATCTATAAAGCAAATGAAAAAAAAAAAAAAAAAAAGGATTCACGAGACCCAATTAGAAAACTAAGATTTTGAAAATCGGTGATAAGATTATAGAAAATGTAAACTGATTCCATTGTTTAGGGATGCTCTTCATAACGGAAATAAGAAAAAGAATCGTCACAGCAAAACAGTCGTTTGAAAAGCTGGCTTCTACATTAAAGGATATATGAAACTGAACGTCAGATTAAAACTTCTACTAGTTCATTGGAACGATATTAATATAAGCGCATGAGACATGTATAAGCGCAGCGGTCTTTGAAATGAATATCCTCTGAGACGTTTATAGCGAATTCCTAGGATCGAAAACTAACAAATATGTACAGGCGGAACACAGGATATTTTCATTTATGTGTAATTGTAAATCGGGAAGTCCTTGTCATATATAAATGATAAGTTGTTTGCGTTCGAAATTTGGTGTTGGCGACGGATGTTAAAGATACCGTGGCCGAGTAAAACTACTAATAATGAAGTTTTACGCAAGATAAGCGAACAACGCGAAATCTGGAACACGATTAACGTGAGAAGAAATGGAATGGTTGGACATCTAATCAGACATTCAAAATGGACGACTGCTTGAATCGATGGAATGACGAACGGAAGATGAAATAATGGAAGACCTAGACTTGGACATGATCAATTAAAAAAAAAAAGCACAATGGATCCAACATGGCCATACTAACCCACCAACCATACGACTGAGGAGAGAAACAAGATGTATATATATATATAAAAAGAGAGTGTTAGAGAGGGAAAAAGTAAGAACGTGAAAAATGAAAATAACCGAAAACAATGACGACAGAAGCGTTAGATGATTCGGAAGAAATTCGACAACCACGACTAGTAGTAACGTGTGTAATGGAACAGAAATTACGAAGCGCGCGGAAATACGTACGTTTCTGATTCCTATTAGTTCTGCGCAATTTCACTACTGAAATGGTGAAGACGTAACGATGAGAGCGAAATGTATCATTTCAACATCCGTTTTATTCGCGAAGAATATGCCGTCTTTTTTTTTTATTATTCGCTATTATTTCGAGAAACGTTACCGATTGTTCCTTCCGATTTTATTTAACTTTACACGTAGATACGTAGAAATAGAAAATCAGAAATCTTTCTTAAATATAACGTCATTCTATATAACGTTACTAATACGCTAACGCTATCGTAGCGGCGGCAGTCGGAATTATGGGCATTAGAAATAAAGGACGAAATTTTCAACATTAAAAATTCCTCATCAATCGGAAAGACGATTATAAGCTCGGAGAAAGAATAAAACTTTGAAAGCTCAAAACTTATTTATTATTCCAAAATATTCTTCCGAGATATTTATATTAGTTTTTTTTTTTGTTTTTTTTTTTTTTTTAATGGAGATGCCTTTACAGTTTACCCAACGTGGAGCCGTAATAATCACTAACTCATATTCTTATGAACTCGGACAACTTCTCGAGAAAAGTCGCTATGTCCGGGAATAAATCTAGATTCTCAACATGCAGAAGGGACATTACATTATAAGGAGGACCACCACGAGATGCGTAAAGTAATTTGAGATACAGTTCAGAACGTAATGCTGTTAATGAAGGACATTCGAAGAACACGTGATCAGGGTTGCAGACTACACGACCAGCATGTAGAGGACAATACGGATTATCTCTAAGCTGCATAACGAACAGGCGGTCAGGCAACAAGCAATGCCCAAACCGCAATCTGCTGATAAGCACAATTCCTCTCCGCTTGATGTTTTTGAAAACGTAGAACCATGGGAACCTAGGGAGAGACGGCTGCAGCTGATAATACGCAGTAAGAGGCGACCGCTGTATGCACTCCATATATGTCTGATCCCAGAGCTTTTTATGAACAGACTGTGTAAAGTGAATGACGTCACGAGAAGAAACTGAAGAGAATAAAACACCACTAGAAGAACCCCTTTTAGCTATTGCATCTACCATTTCATTGTCGGGGACTCCTCGATGTCCCGGTACCCACAAGAATGACACAAATATACTGAGATTTTCGAGCTGATTAAGTTTCAACAAGATGGCTGAAATCAATGAATCTGACACCTTCCCTTTGCATTCAATAGCCTTTAAAATACTCTGTGAGTCGGTAACAACGAGATAATTACCTGGAAGATTCGCATCAATTAAGGACGACAAAGAAAGAAATACTGCCACACACTCAGCTGTAAATGAGGAACAGAGATCAGATAATTTGTATGCACTGCTAATATTAAGAGAAGGGATATAAACTGCTGCACCAGTTCCCTGAGATAACTTCGATCCATCTGTATAAACAAGGATATGCGTAGGAAAATTTTCAGCGATAATATTATTAAATGTAGCCCGGATCAGTGGGGGAGGCCAATGGACGTAGTTCTCTGGAAAGAAAAATGTTATTTTATTGGCAAAATTGTATGAATAAGGTAACATAAATTGGATGGGTATATGAATTCGCATAGTCTGCACCTGAAATTCATCCAAACTAGGTAAAACCGAAGCCAGCAGAGGCATTTTGCTGTTTGAAAACCGCCAGTTGGAATAAATGTGGTAGAATAAATTGTATAGCGGAAAGCGATCTATGTACATTCTACCGATCAAGAGCTTTAATGCTAAATAACTCCGTCTCAGCTGTAACGGAGGAATCTTACACTCTGCCAACAATGCCGGTATCGGAGTACTTCTAACTGCACCAATACAGAGCCTCACACACTCATTTTGCACACGATCAAGCTTATTTAACAATGATTCAGCTGCAGATCCATAAAAAACACAACCATACTCCATTTTAGAACGAATTAGCGACTTATAAAGAATCAACAGTATGAAAGGATCACCACCCCAACGAGTATTGTATAAATTACGTAGAATGTTAACGGCGCGGTTAATAGTTTTTATAAGATGTTCAATATGTGGCCTCCATGTTAAACGCGTATCCAACGTAATACCCAAATACCGTATTGACTTACAAAAGGGAATAACTCCATTTTCTGCTGTGATAGAGAAGTTATTGACTGTGAGATGTCTGTATGTAAAAACCACTGCCGCACTTTTCAGGGGACTTAGAGTTAACCCCAACTTATAAAGAACTCGTTCAATTAAATCAATATCCATATTAATATTACATACGGCGTCGGAAAATGATGTATTGGAACTAAATACCGCAATGTCATCGGCATAAAGGAGAGTTTTGGAATACAAAGGCACGTGTGCCAGTTCTGAAATATATAAATTAAAAAGCAACGGACTGAGGGAAGAACCCTGAGGAATTCCCCTATATACCACTCGATGGTATCTGGTGGACGATGAACTTATTAAAATGTGGCGTTGCGAAAATAGTCTACTAATGAAGTGGCAGCAATGCTCTGGAATGCCTAGGGACAACAGTTTCTGCTGTAAAGTGGGCAAATGTACGTTGTTAAAGGCGTTCATTATATCGAGGAAAACAGTAATATTGTATTCTTTATTAATGAGACTGTTATATATATTACCAACTAAATCACCCACGCAGTCCAATGTACTGGTGTTATTTCGAAAACCATACATATTAGTTGGAAGGATTTCATTATGCTCTAACCACCAGTTGAGACGCGAAGCTATAACGGATTCACAAATTTTTCTAAAACAAGAGGCTAATGCAATTGGTCTAAGTGATCCATTTTTCTTAGGCACAGGGACGATAACAAAAATCATCCAAGAACTTGGAATCGATTTAGTTTGCCAAACTTTATTTAAAATGTGAACGAAGATAGTAAAAAAATTTTCCGGCAGCTTTTTTAATACTTCGAAAGAAACACCATCGTATCCTGGCGATGTTGAATCCTTCGTTGATAAAATGTAAGCTACCTCCTTTTCAGTAAAAGGAGCATCTAAAAAGTGATCCGAGGGGCTACTTTCAGGTATTATAACTTCTTCTAGTTCAGGTACATGAGGTGGAGCCAGTGACTCAACAAATGAATAAAAATTGTCCTTTGACAACTGTCTAACTTTATTATAAGAAGAACTCCTGAACGATTTAGATAATTCCCATACCTTAGAGATAGATGTTTGTCGATTGAATTGCATGCAAAACTGTTGCCACTTCTTCCTTTTTGTAAGTTTAAATTCCCGCTTAGCTAAAGCATTAATTTTCCTCCAGTGCAGATAATTTTCAACAGAACTATTTTCCTTATATTGTAAAAAAGCTCTCCTTCTATCACAAGCTGCGCGATGGCAGGAAACTGACCACCAAAGGCTTGAGTTACTTTTCCTTGTTTTCTTATATTCACGCTCCTTTATAGATGGTGACGATTTTGATAGGGCTTCGCTGATAGCTTCATATAACAACTGGAACTGGATCCTAGGGTCAGTCTCATTGCATATATTTAAATCATGTTTCTGAAGCTGAGCAGAAAACCATTGTCAATTCGTACGAATATAGTTCCACCTTTTTCCTAAGGACTGATCAAAAAATCTGTAACTATCCTGTACCTCATTTATACCTATTTCTATTAATATGGGGCAGTGGTCACTCCCTGAAGTGTCTGGGATAATTTTCCAGCTAGCTATTAGACCAAATGTAGGCGAGCAAAATGTCAAATCTAACGGGTTGGCAACAGTTCCGGGCCTACCAAAATGAGTTGGACTGCCATCGTTCAAGATGCAGCAGTCAACATTCAAAAAGGCTTCATATAACACATTCCCTAAATAATTATTTGTGGAACTACCCCAGGCTACATTATTCGCATTCCAGTCGCCACCGATAATGAATGGAATTTTCAATGAATTAAAAATATCTGAGAAAATAGAAATATTTGGACGAGAGGAAGGTTTAACATATATACTATAAATATGAATATAAAAAGACGAATTTATATTGATCTTGGTGCCTATCAATTGTATGAAATTCGAGCTATCCTGCGATAAACTGCAAGGAATAGGAAAGGATGTGATGTGGTCCCGCACTAAAATTGCCACGCCACCATATCCATCCTGTCTATCGTTTCTATAAGTAGTAAAATTTTTATACTCGAATTGTTCAATGGGTTCAAGCCATGTCTCCGATAATAACACTACGTCAGCTTCGTATTCATCAATTAATCTATCAAGGCTGTCACAGTTATTTTTCACACTGCGACAGTTCCACTGTAAAATATTAAGTTTCATTTTATGCTCGACCGTCCCTGGATGACAGGAATAGGTCTATTCGCATAATTGTATGCTCGACCATCCGTAGTTATAAGGGATAGGTCTTTTCGCATATGCAAATTATTATACTGATTATGAGATAACGGAGCAAAATATGGCTGACCAGCGAAAGAAAGATTATATACACGTAAGCGTACGTATACATATTTACAATCACACAAACATACACATACACACAGAGATACCCACGCATACATATACACGTACATACTTATACACATATTTACACACATGTCTAAGGAGAACGAAGCATTTGAATTATTGATTCGAGCTTATTCTCCAAATGAGGAATCTGGAATTTTTGTAGTGTGGACAAAAGTGCGGGCACCAAGAGATCGGAAGGAGGATGGGTTAGAACGAAAGATGATTTATTTTGGTTATCAATAGGTTGAGGAACTTTAGGATTTGAAGACAAGGATACATTATTAATTATAGGCTCGGATAATGAGATAACAGCGTCATCCCCTTCTGGTGGATACACCGATCTTGACTTAACGTTTAAGGCTAAATTAGAGTAATAATGATTACCCCAAATTTGACTTCTATCAACAATATTCTTGTTATTTTTCCTATTCCTATTATTATTACTATTACTATTACCATTATAATTACTGATATTATTATTATTATTATTACTACTACTGTTACCATTATTGTAGTGGCGACTGGAAGAACCTGAGCCACTGCTATTTCTTCTACGTTTAAAGGAACTGGTCCTTCTACGCAACTCTGGGAAATTTTTGTTATTTGTCACTTCAGCAAATGAAAATGCAGGAGTGACCACAGCCCCCTTACAAATCAACTTAGCTTCAGAGAACGAAACATTTTCTACTGCCATAACTTTCTGTAGCTTGAGTTGTTCCTGATAAACTGGACAGCCGCGATCGAAAGCGGAGTGGTTACCCCTACATCTGGAACAAAACAGAGCTGATGACGAGGTTTCACGATTAATTTGGCAATCCGATGATTTATGACTACCAGAGCAAAACCCGCAAATAGTTTTGCTACGGCAAAGTTTACTAATATGGCCGAATCTAAGGCAATTGTTACACATTTTTGGTCTCCTAATGCTAGGTTCTACTTTACATGAATAATAATCGAAAAAGTGAACACAATCGGGTAATAAATTTCCGCAGAACTTTATTTCAATAAGTGGAATAGGAGAAAAGGAACCATCCTGATTTCGTTTATTGAGTCTACGTATGTGATCTATTTTAACACTTGTAGTACAGGATGCGGTGAGTTCCTCGATTGTAAGGTCGATCGGAACGTCCCTTACAATGCCAAAACGAAAGAGTAACGTTTGAGGAATAAAACAATGTATGTTAAGCTCTTTGTGGATACCCTCTGCAAGGAGAAACATATTAGCATGAACCACGGAATTAAATATTAGTCTAACTTGGTTACGACCACTCCTTGTCATACATTTAAGACCCGTAATTTTATTATGAATTAATTTGGCCAACGACATAGGATGAAGGTTGCCAATATTATTATTTATTCCTTCAATCAAAACTATAATTGGTCCCTGAAAATCGTTCGGAAAAATATTAATTGATGTAGGGGATATCGTAACTTGTACGCGAGGATTTATGTTAATATTACATAAAGTATCTTTAACAATTTCAGAATTCGGTTCTACGCGAATATTATTTATCGAAATAATTTCGTCGGAACCGACATCTGTTATAATAGCCTCGTTAGAAATATTAAGATTCGATTTCTTATCACTAATGTTACACCGATTATTATGCTTATTACCATTAATACCACTACCACTACTACTACTAATACACACGCTATTATTACCATCAATTTTATTATTACGACTATTATCATTGTTATTATTATTACTATCACTATCAGTATCATTAAAACTACTATTGTTGAACCTATTCCCATTATTGCTATAGATAACATTATTATTACTACCACCGTTTTTAACGTTGATATTACGATGTGTATTACCACCGCCACGACCGACGGTGCTTACTTGGGGGGCAGGGGACGATTCTCCCCTGCCCGCAGCTCCAGCTTTAGACATTTATCGACTATATATGTAGTCGATAATTTCTGTTACACACAAGGAACTGTATAAGCCTAAGCCTGCCTCCGCAACGACTGAATAAAATAAAATAAACACAAATACGAACACGAGTAGTAAACTACAATACGCGAACTCGTACCGAGCGAATATTAGTAATATATATTTATTTATTTATTGTTTTTAAGCGGCGATACAAAAGTCTAGTGGCAGCCATATATATACTTAAAAATATTTATCTATAAGGTGACCTAGAGAAGACGGACGGTTTTGTTGCGTTTTGAATAACTCAAAAACTACTCGACCAACATTATCGAATGAAATTTTATTTAAAAACAGGAAACCGAGAGATTAGCTTACAATCATTTTTGGAACACAATATCGTTCAGTTGCAACAATACACTCATTCGGTCTTTTTACAACATTTTCGAACACTTTTTCAAGCATAGGTCGGTGAATTTTTGAAATTTCTTCAGAAATCCGAGGTTTTTCCAGATCTCGTGGACGTGTTTCGTAAACACGGCTCAACAAAAAAATGACGTAACTTCGAATTCTTTTCGAAACTCTCTTTGCACTGTTGCGATCGATTCATGCCGAAAATAACGTTCCACGCAAAACGCGCGCTCTTTCCCGTTATAAGATGCAATGATAACTGAAACTAGTCGACAGCTTCTTTTCTGTTAAGAATATTTTTAAAGTACGGCTCATTAAGCTGATCAATGTGAGCGTTGGATGTGGGTTTTTGGTATCATTATAAACCTGGATGTTAACCATTTGGTAAATAATCAGTGGCATAAATCTTATTAAACAACTCCGTGAGGATGCGAACTCCATAATCGCCGAATACTTTTATAAAATCTGCGGCAACCTCGTCAGGTTCAGATGTTTTCTTTCGACTGAAATATCATATATATTTAATAAACAAAATACCCTTTTAGCTTCATGATATGGATGTTGTAATCTTTTCTATTTATTTATTTTTATATTATATTTAATGATAAGTATAATATTTTGTTAAAATGATTAGTTCCGAGCGTTAACTGAGCAAATTAAAATAAACAAATGCAAACCAAATCAGTGTGTACGTGTGTATAAGAGGGAGCGAATTAATGATACACCAAGAGTACAGAGTCCACATGAGCAAGTCGTGCGTGTGTGAATCTGCTTATATCCTTGCACATTTTATTCCATTTTCTTTTATTAAATTATTCCTGTAAGGAGCAGCTCCTATTTCATTAAGCCAAACCGGCGATGCAAGTAATCCAAAGACCAAATGTAATCTTATAATAAAATCATTAATCAAATATATATATATATATATATATATATATATATATATATATATATATATATATGCGTGTGTGTATTTATAGGGGCACAGAATAGGGACAATTGTAAGGAACTGAGTAAAATTAACATCCAGTAGTGAACTGATATAGGCTAATTATAATATTGTATGAATACACATGTGTAGATATATTGGACACTTTTACTATTATCTTTATTACAACGATAACATCTGAAGCGAGCTTATAAAAGCGTTAGGGAATGAATCACAGACACATATTTATAAATTAATCTCGAGTATTTACGAAATAGGAAAAATAACGGACGATCTTAAGAAAAACAAACTAATAATGATACCGAAAAAGAATGGCACAACTAAGTGTGAACAACATCGGGTGATATTGCTGCCACATTACTCAAAAATACTAACAAAAATAATATAAGTCGGAATAAAACATAAAATAGGGAATGAATTAAATGAAGAGCAATATAATTTTAGAACAGGAAGAGTAATAGGAGAAACTATACTAGGACTACGCATGGCGATCGAAAAAAATGTGGAAGTAAACCAACCAGTATACATTGCAATGATCGATTTAGAAAAAGCATTCGATAAATGTCACTGGACTATTCTAAATGAAACTTTAACAAGAATAAACATCCATCTTAAGTATTGAAGAATAATAAGAGCGTTAATAAAACGTAAAAATTAATAATATCGAGCAAAAATCCAGAAAATGAAGCAAAAGTCAGAAACAAAGCTTATCATCGCTGCTCGTTAATATATATATATATAGCAAGCATTTAGAATGGTAAGAAATCAGTAATGAAGGAATTAATATAGTAGGAATGAAAATTAAATCGTTCAGGTTTACAGATGACATAACGACAATCGCAGAAAGTGAAAAACACTTATTGGATGCGCTGATAAAGCTAAACTTGATTCTAAAATGCTACAACATGATGATAAATAAGAAGAAAACAGTGGTAATGGCAGTAAAATAGAAAATAATAAATATAAAATTAGAAAATGAAAAGATGAAAAAATACAACATGTAAAAAAGTACAAATACCTCAGTTCAATAATAACAGAAGATGAGAGAAGTGAATAAGAAATACGATCAAGAATATCGATAATTCGTCACTCCATAAATTTTCATGTTCTGTAATTCGTCACCCTGCACCCCTCCCAAAAAAAAACAAAACAAAAAACTAACGGTATGTTGACATTGACCGAGCATTGAAAATTGATGAATTAGCTACTGCATCTACTGCCGCTATATTAATTATGAGAAGTACATTACGTCCCCTTACCTGATGTCACATACCTAGGCTACGCAAACAATTTTGAACAGTCACCTTTTTTTTTTTTAATGGGCTTTTGTGATTCCACCCAGGGCTGTGGACGACGTATCTTACTAAAGATTTATATTGCAGGCTAATTATGTAATAAAATATAAACATATGTACGCTATTATTCTGTGAGCTGAGCAGACATCTGAAACTAGTTGGGACAGGAATTCCTTTGCTTACAATACGTGACAGGAATTTCGATTGATACATTCTGTAATAACTTCAGCTGAAAAATAGGTGTTTTCATCGACAATCTGATCTGCATCACAGGGATGGATGCAGAATGGCGAAGAGGCTAATTTGTGTGTAAATAGAACGTATGGAATGTTAACGTTAAGCCTTAGGCGACATATAATACGAATAAACGAAATTCTGTTTTATATGTTGGCAGGAATATTGAAGAATCGGGGAATTACTGGAATTGAAGGTTGAATATTCCTAAATTGTTTGACTGAATAACATTTCCAAGCACGGTTCCAAAATTCCTTGTGCGAAAACTTAATCTCAGATCTAACCGATGTATTGAAGTAGAATGAGCCATTCTCGTTGGAGCTTATAGCGAGATTGTCTACGGTATCATTCCAGTGAATACCCTAGTGGCTGGGAATCCAGACAAATTTTACACAAACGCGTTTCAGAAATAGATCGTGAATATTTCTTAGAACGTAAATATTTCTTACGATATGGTAGATTGATGGAAAACAGCGACTATTAAATGAGGAACTTCAAATAGCTTTCAGAGCACTACATGAATTCGTGTAAATTACTGCATTTGTACTTATATTTGCAGAAGCGTAAAAGCGGAGCGCCCTTAGAATAGCAAGGCACTCAGCTGTAAATATTAAAGAAAATTTAGGTAGTTTAAAGGTTTTTCAAACGTTCAAGGAAGGAGTAATAAACGCGGAACTAACTCCATCGGGAGATTTAGAGTCATCGGCATACCATCGTTAATTTTGTATGCGGTATTTTTCCACCAAGTTCTTTATAGTGCGTCCCTTTTGGCAATTTCGTTTTCGGTATTGTTTCCTAATGCGTTTTTATTTTGTATTTTTAATGAATGTTCGTTTTCTTTAATTAGTAATGGCTAGACCCTCAAATTACAAAACTTAACATCTTGGAAAAAAGAAAATGCCAGCAAAATCTATAAACTTCCAATAACATCAATTAACGACATAAAGAAAAATGGTGATAAGATCGAAGATTTTTATGGCAAAAATTGAAATTTGGAATGGCGATGCCAATAAACGGATTAGACTCACCCCCATCGATAAATTCGCAATGTATCTCTGGTTCATGCAACAACGAAGTTTACGCTTACTTCTCAGTGGGCCAATTCTAATTCAAAAATTCTGAAAATGAACACAAAACTTAATGGAAATGCTGAATTCAAGGCCAGTGTAGGATGGTTAAAAAAATTTAAGCAAATTCGTAATTTAGCAATTACGAAAGGACGTGAAAAATTAATTCAAAAAACCATTACACATTTTTTCAACAAGTAAATCTCTACAATAATTGTAAGAAAATAAAATAAATGGCTTAAATACGTATGCATTGTATTCCTTTCTTAAATTTTCTAGACCTATTCTATAATTCGTCTATTTCTCTAATTCGTCATTCCTCTGGTCCCGGACATGACGAACTATCGAGAGTTGTCACTGTATATATATTTATTTGTTTATGTATACCCGTATTTTTCATTATATATATACACCAAGCATTGTAATTTGTACTAACATGGATACCATTATTTGGTACTTATGTATTGTATTTCAAAATATTTTAAAACATTTATATCAGATATGTAATCTGTTACATATACTTGTTTGTATGTATGCGCGAAAAAAAAATTGAAATATATAACAATGACAAAATATAATCCTAAAACAATTTTCTTTTACTAACAGATTTATAACCGCCATAGGATTTTTTAAAATGTTTGAAGCCAAAAAAAAGTTAAACAACTCCGTTCGGTCGCCAAACGATTATGTAATATTTGAAAAAGTACCGCCGATTCACCGTCGTTCGATATCGGCGGTACTTTAAATGAAATACGAGTTCGTTTTGGAAGTTTAAAAGAAATTCGAAGTTCTTTATTTTACCACGATTTAAGCGAGAAACTTCTCACGGATGTGCGACGAGAAAAAAACGATCGTTGGAACAGTTCCAATTTTGGAATGGAATTTCCTACACCGTCTTACTTATCGTGGTGTAATGAAAGTCGTTTATATCGGCATCGTTTTTAAACTATATATATATATATATATATATAAAAAACATTTCATGTTTTTCAGTAGTGCAGGAACTAAACCGGCTATATGTACAAAATGCAATGAAACATCTCAGTAATAATAAAATTTTTGGGATCAGATGATATACCTGCCGAGTTATTGAAACTAAGAAGAGATGAAGCGATACGTGTCGTGCACATAATTTGTAATACTAAAACTGAGAGGTGAACAACAGATTAGTGCCAGTTAATTTATGGATATCATTAACAGTAAGCTCAGAAACAGCTCGACATAATGCCTGGAAGAAATAATGGGCGAAGAAAAATCGCGAACCATAGATTGAACCTAAGGAACATCTTCCTCCAGGAGTCGAATTGAAACACAGAACATTGCTTTCACTAAACAGACTAAGAACAGTGTTTGGTCGAACAGGGAACAACATGAATAAGTGGCGAATTTCTGAAAGCTCTTTCTGTATATGTGACGAGGAGTAATCTAATCAACATTTTTTCATCTGCAGTAGTTCCCCACATAGTTATTATTTTTTTAATTGTATAAAAATTGCAATCTGGCTTACATAACCAATAAGCAATTTATCTATATGGGTCGTGACAGGATTGGAGATATCATTCATCAATGATACTCCGAGTTACCTCGCCAATCAATCAAACCGATGTGGAAGGTCTAAGGGGGTGTATCGATTAAGTCTATGAACATCGTTACCACTATCTAGTAAGTCAACTGCCAGTCGGTTCGGGTGGTATTCTAATCTGTGCAAGTAATGTTCACTATATGTTTGGATTACCTCTCGCACATATGGTACCCCTAGGTCGCGATGCAGGTTGTCATTACGCATGTACCATGACGCATTTGTTATAATTCTTAATATTTTTGACTGACATCGTTGCATCGTGTTAATATTAGACACCGATGCTGTACCCCAAAGGGATATACCGTAGGTCCACACCGGTCTGATAACTGCGTTATACAGCAATAATTTCGATTTGAGAGGTAACTCGGAATGTCTGCCCAGGAGCCAGTACATCTTTCTCAGTTTTATGTTTATTTCTTTAACCTTCATCTGAATGTGTGTTTTCCACGTCATTCGTCGATCAAGTTCCTGTGGAATAAGACCATCAAGATAAACGGGTGGGCATGTATCGCGTCTATTTGTGAACGTGACATGTACTGACTTCAATGGGTTGACCTTAATTCTCCACTGTCGTGCCCATTTTTTAGGTGATTTAAACCGGCCTGTAATTTTTCCGACGCCGCTATCGGATCGTTGTCGCTTGCAAACAATACTGTGTCATCAGCGAATGCTGCAACCTCAATATTGGTTTTAACTGGGAGGTCATGTGTATACAAAAGAAATAGAATTGGACCGACCCAAAACAGAGCCCTGTAGAACGCCAGCCTCAGCAGGATAAAATCCAGATACATCGCCGTCGAGTTTAATCTGAAAGAATCTATCTGTTAGATATGAGGCCAATAGCATGTAATATGCAAGTTATGACTTCAATTATCTACTACACGTCGCGTTTGCATAATACTTGGCAAACATCTGTAACGCATAAAGATCATTTTCCTGAAACGAAGAAAAAGGCACAACCTGATCCTGATACAAAAGAGTTATGACCAGGGTCGATATATATATATATATATATATATATTAAAAAGTGGCAGAGCATCTGGCCCCGATGGCGTACTACCAGAAATGTTAAAATATGGTGGTCCTGCAATAGTAAATGCACTGCGATCATTATTCAATCAGTGCCTTACTAATAAAATGATACCCACAGCATGGAAGGAAGCAGATGTTATTCTGATGCATAAGAAAGGGAACACGCAATTGCTACATAACTATAGACCTATCAGTATGCTGTCCCAAATATATAAAATATTTACCCGTGTTATAACAAACCGTATAACACGAATAATAGACTATCACCAACCGTGGGAACAAGCAGGATTTAGATCTGGTTATAGCACAATGGATCATTTGTTAACGGTTAGAACATTGGTACAAACTTGTGAAGAATACAACATCCCACTCTATATGGCGTTTATAGATTACGAAAAGGCATTTGACTCGGTTGAAATATGGGCAGTGTTACAGTCAATATGTAACTGCGGAGTTGAAGAGCAATATGTGAACATTATCAGAACACTGTACGAATCAGCTTCAATGAAAGTCAAGCTATGGAAAAGAACTGCGAAAATACTTATAAAAAGAGGTGTGCGACAAGGTGTCTCACCAAAATTATTTATTGCAGCCTTAGAAGGTATATTCAGAAAACTGAACTGGGATTCGAAAGGCATAACAATAAACGCCGAAAAACTTAATCACCTACGATTCGCAGATGACATAGTTATAATGAGCAGGAATAAAGAAGAATTAGAATCTATGCTGAACGGACTTGAAACGGAATCTAGAAAAATAAATAAACAGAAAACAACGGCTATGACAAATAACATGGATGGTGTGTCAGTAAAGATAAATGGGGAGCACATTGAACAGGTACGATCGTATATTTATTGAGGACAAGAAATAACTACAGACACAGAAGAAAATATGCAGAAAGAGATGCGAAGGAGAATATCTCTCGCATGGGCTGCATTTGGGAAGTTGTCCAATATATTTCGAAATAAAGATATACCGAACAGTTTGAAGAACAAACTTTATACCCAATGTGTCTTACCGGTGTTAACATACGGAGCAGAAACGTGGAGCTTCACAAAGGGAATGATTATGAAAATCAGGAAAACGCAAACAGCTCACGAAAGGATAATATTAAACGTCAAGTTAAAAGACAGGAAAACCATTACTTGGATCAGGGAGCGCACAAAATTTACCGACGCGGTGGAGCGAATATCAAAATTAAAATGGACGTGGGCTGGACATGTAGCGCGTAGACATGATAGCAGGTGGACGAAACATGTCCTGCAATGGTGCCCATTGTATTCGAAATGGAAAAGGGGCAGACCAACAACAACACGGTGGCGAAACGACATTGCCAAACATTTGGATCCGGGTTGCACAAGACCGGAATCGTTGGAAACGTCTGGGATATGCCTACACCCAGCAGTGGGTTGAAATGGGCATAACGTGATAACGTGATATATATATATATATATATATATATATTATAGACTTTAAAAAATTGGACATAATTAGAAAATACATTAATAGACCAAAGAGACCTTAGATGTATCAAAATACCTATATAGCCAAAAAAGAGTAAGGTGCGTCTAAGAACGGATGAAATAAATGACATAAATATTGAGTATGATGTAGGACAAGAATGCATATTTAACATATATTCGGAGTAAATATTTAGACAAGCGATAACTAAATCCATGAGAAACATATGGTTTAATAGATTACTGATAAATAACATAAAATTTGCTGATGATACCGCTCTCATAGCTAACTCTTGAAGAGAACTCAAATAACTCTAATCTGTAACGTACAGAGAAACGCTAAAATAATGTGAATTAATTAACGCTGAAAAGACAAAGTATATAAAAATAGATGAAAATCACATAGAGGAAGTTTCTGCTTTCAGATTCTAGGGAGCTAGAGTTAACAGCGAGTAACTCGGTTAAACAGATTAGATGTAAAATAGAAACGGAAAGCATTTCAATTATTTAAAAGTGTAATATATTGTAACGATATCGATATGCAATTAAAACTGAGACTGGTTAAACTTTATATCTGGACTATATTGTTAATGGGGTTGAAACATAGTACAGCAGCTGTAAAAATAACGGCTTTCTAAATGTGGATATATAGAAGATTGTTAGAAATCAACTGGATGAACAGAGCAACTAATAAGCGAATCCTACAACGTTTGCAGAAAATATGCAAATTATTAACCATCGTAAAAAAATTATAATTTAACTAAGACACATAATGAGCTGAAACAGATGCAAATTCCCTTAACTGATACTTCAAGGAAAAATAGAGAGGAAATGAAGAAGTAGATTAAGGATATCGTGTGTACAAAATTGTAAAATGTTGGTTAGGAATTAAAGGAATAAGAAAACAGATGTAGCAAGAACCCGTATAGAGCGAGCATAGCACAAAATGAAGAAGCATGTATCGAAGTCCGTGCTTAATTTTCTATTCGGTTATGAAATTTTCGTGGCTAACCCAAACTTCTAAAATTCGAAATTATTACTCGTTGTATATTATCACACAGTCGTGTTATTCTCTGTATCTTCATGACCACTGAAAGTCTGCCCGAAAATAAGGGCCATTAACTTCATGAAGTAATAAAATTGACATGGTTTCCACCGAAAAAATCGTGAACGTACCATAATTAACCGTGAAAGCTTAAAATTGTACACAACAACATTCTGAACATGTAGTTGTCAATTGTGAGCGTTTAATCCCTTAACTGAAAAAACTGCTCTTAGGTGTCGGGCACTCATTTACTCGCTCCAAATTATCTTTAGAGAGTTATTGACAGCCTGCGACGTTTTTTTGTTTAATATAGTAAAAACATTAACTGTGTATTATCCATAGATCTGGTAAATCTTCAGCGTTTTTATATGTTCAAATTATTCATATTGTCCCGGATAGACCGACCGTCGTCAAATATAATATCGATTTGTCAATTCAGCATTTATAATTATTATTTTGTACAGTTAATAGAAATTACAGAAATTAAGCGAATAAACAAAATTGAAACCATTAAAAAAAAAGAAATATTTAAACATCTTTATGATGTATCTGTGATACAATGAGAAAGGAAACCCAGTGTTTTCACGCGTACGATAAAATACGAAAATCTATAAACATTCCATGAGAAAACTTATCCAAGAAAATTTCTTTAAAAAATGAAAACTTTCCTATCTACCCTCTCATCACGCACTGTGTAAATATGCACACATACACACACACACATATATATATACACATGTATAATGAGGAACGTACTAAACGAATATTGCGGTTTTTAAATTTTCGAAATTATATTTCTTTAATTTTTTGATAAAAATTTACTCTGTAATGACAATAACAATAACCTTAACAGCAGCAGAAACAACAATAACGTAATAAACGATAACGATGATAATAGTGATGATAACGAAAATAATAAGGGAAATCATAAAAAATAATAATAATAATAATAATAGCAACAATAATAATATAATAATTGTAATCATAACAGAAATCATAAAAATAATAATGACTCTAGTAATGATAGTGATGGCTGATAATGGCGATAGTAGTAGTAGTAGTAATAATAATAACCGTTTACTTTTTTCTTTAAACCCGGACCCGTTTCTTTAAATTTTCGGCAATATCTATTTACAACGTTTTTTCTCCTAACGGTTACTAACCACAAATAAATCTCAGCTATCGCTCACATAATTTCACCCACTACTCGGTATTATTGCATTCTCACAAAAGTTCCGTTTAATAGCTAAGAAACTAATACCTTTATCTTTGAATTAATTTGGGAGCCTCTTTTTGAAAGATCTACACACACATACACCACACAAATTCGTCAATTTTTATTTAGAAATTTTTTCCTTTCATGTTCTTTATCATCTGCACCAGCCACATAAACTCGATCAACCCCGTGTTTCCCGTAATAATGGAAAACTCCAACAATACATATTCGTAATTTTATAAATTAAAGTTTACCGATATAAAATATTTATCTATTATAACGTTATTTCGGTTTCGTATAAATTGGCGACTCGTACTTTACAAGAAATTAAAGCGAACTTTGTTAATCAATCGCCTCGTCGCGTTTAACTCGCTGACATTCTGCTCGTACGATCTAAGTTCGAATCGCCTCTGGGACACAAATTTTTCAAAATGAAATACGGTATTTAACCAATTCAGCTATCCGGGCAAGTTCAATTTATTGAAAAGTAAAGGAAGGCAATGGCAAACCACCACATATTAATTTGCCCATGATGACGTACAACTTAATGGATAGCTTAAATTTTACGAGGTTAAACGACGTTTCATACTTCAAATTAGCGACATCGTCTCGCTTATTTATTTAGAACTGCGTATAATGTTGTAGTGACATATTTGCTAAAGTGCTTAACTATCAACTCAACGGTCGATGGTTCGAAAGCTACTCACAATGTAAGAAGTTTATTAAGTTTTTCATCATTACGCAACTCTTCATCATAATGGAAGAACTCCATATAACACATCATATGCGTGCATCTGCATTGTGTATAAATAGCATTTCGAATGCTAGCAAAAATTGATGTACAGTTGCTAGTTACGACGTTCGGCAACGATACGACGATGATAATGAACTAACAATAACAATTTACCCAGTGTCCGGTTAAGATGAGAATTTTTTAACCGCATCACAGAAAACCCCCGTATCATTATTTAAATTATTTAATATGATTAGACCGTTATATTGATTTATTATATGAGAACACATTATAAATTGCTACCGCGACATATAAAATATTTGATATAAAAGAAACCTGATATAACTTTCCATAAATTTCTTTGTAATAAAAATGCAGAAATATCGTATAAAGAAAAATACATGCGAAATTTTATGAAGATTAAAGACTATTTATAAAAGGATGCAGCGATAAATATGTACGCTCAATTATTGTGATGTTGACTCACGGTACTAAGCCAAAAAGGAAATAAAAAATTACAGATTTTATAACAAGTTAATTAATAGCAATTTTCTTCAACCGACTAGAATGTTGCTCGACGCCGGAAATCTTAAAACTTGAATAAAAAATCGATAGTTTTACGATTACTTTGGTCAATGGTTTCGAATTACTAAAAACGGTCGAACAAATTTTATTCGAAGGCTTTCAAATTTCGATTCGAGGAATAATTTTTTTAAATATAAATTTATTAAATTAGACGCGTACGGCAATAATAAAATAATTTTGAAAGCGAATGTTAGTAAGAAATTTCAAACATTCTGAAACTAAAAGAAATATAAACGGGGAATATAAACAAGTCTGGCATAATTAGCGAACTGAATTACCAAATTCTGTAAAGCGTATAACATGCTAAGCTATTATATATATATATATGTATATATTAAATTGCTCAAACTTTAGTCAAAAGATACCAAACTATTTAGTTCGTAAGCCATTTTAACGTCATGGTGACCATCTGGGACAGATACAGAATTCTGAAAATTGGGCTAGTTTTGAGTTTAAAAAGAGACCTAACAATATTTCCCTTCTACCAGCACGGTATACACAATACACCAAAACGAAAATACCGTCGTATCCACCGCATTTACCCAACTACTATTTTTTTTATTTCGCTCTACTTAATATTATCATCATCATTAAAAGTTTTGAACAAAAAACGGAGAGGAGGATACAAAACAATACGGCCAAAGAACTTTACACCAGCGAGTTATTATCATTGTTATTATTATTATTATCAGTATTTCAAACGGAACGAACATTTTGAATGTCGGAATGTAGAATTATAAGAAAGCTGCAGAAGTTAATTAAAGGGGGTTAGTTAACCTTCGAATCACCCCCTACAATTAGTTCTATTCTCGGGAATAAAACATAGCGGAATGATGACAATCATGAACAACCCTCTTCCAACGGGTTCTGAAATTGTACCTACCGGGAACGACGCAATAATTATCGTTTTATTATCATACTCACTACTACTACTTAGTACTACTATTCATTCGTGTTACGCCTTTTAATAGGTTGAAATTATACCAATTACGGCTTACCGAGTTACCACTTCGTGCAGATATCGAGGGCAAGGCGAATTTACACTTGTTAATTTTCAGACAGACCATGAAAATTATCTGCGCTTCGATATGTAAGCAAGAAAGCGAGTATAGGTGAATAAGTTCGACCGGAAAGCTAAACTTTGAAGTAGTGGCGCTCACGACCTTTCACTGGCGTTATTAACTTTATCCACGGTTACTGACACCTAGTGAATGTGTATGTATATACGTAATTGTAAATAAAAAACGAAACACAGAATAATTGTTTGAAACTTCAACGACCATACGCGTTATTATAATAGCGCAAACAGTTAAATTTTGACAGGAAGCAGCTTTAACATTATATTTACAATATGACGGACACATGTGGTAACATGGTAATATTGTCGATAGACAATTAATAAGATACGTTCCCTTAAATTAAGTACTGCATATTTACTTATCGAACAGAACTGTATCAATGGACTAAATCATTTAATTTAAAGAAAAAAATGTTTAAAAAAAAATGGCTAATAATCAGCAGAGAAAATAACCTTAACAAAGTCTCCCCATTAAAATTAATAACGGCAAGATTGAAAGAGTTCAAAAATTCCAATACTTGGACAGTTACATTACGGAGAATCTAGATCTAGGTACAGAAATAAAAATGCGATGTAACTACGCCCGGAGTGCCTTTACCAGTATGCGGAGCCTCTCCTCTATGACAGATCTTTAGGTTTAATTATGCGTCGAAACATTGTAATTCTATTATATGAAATTGAAGCAGCAACATTAAACAAAAAGCGAATAAATCGATTGGAATCTCTAGAGATGTGGCTACCTAAAATGATGTTGAAAATAGCACGGATAAATAAGACATCAAATCGAAAAGTCCTAGAGATGGCAAAAACTAAAAGGAAGTTAATGGAATCAGCTATTCAAAGGAAAATTGAGTACTTCGGTCATGTAATTAGAGATAAACTACCGTAACTAATTATCCGAGGACAAGTAAATGGGAACAGAAGTCGAGAAAGACGAAAAACATGTCGGTTTGATAACATCAAGGAATAGATGAACAGATGGTCGATACAGAAAATCGTGTAAGAAACCAGAGAAAAGAAGTTTTGATTGCCATACACGATCGCTCACGCTTTTCGTAGAATAGGGCAAAAGAAGAAGATGAACGGAATGGAACAGTATATTTTCAATCGTGCTCGGAAAGATACTGACGATATTTTAGTCATTTAATCATAGTGGAAAAATGACCCTTATTATAAAAATAGACAATTTTTTTAACATTAAAAATGTATGTACCGTATAGTGGACACTGTGACTGAAAGGGTTAATATATACTTGTAGAGTAGGACAGCGAACGACCGACCGATCGCAGAAAATAAGCAATTTCGTATAATCAAAATCAATCGGAAAAAAACGGAACACATTTTTCGGCGGATGAAAAACATTCGAATTAAATCAACAGTAAGGGTTGAAAAAAAAACACCCTGTTATATTTTCCACCCCGTTATATTTTCCACCCTGTTATATTTTCCGTTTTGTTATCAATATTACTATCACGACGGTGACCATTATTACAACTACCACTATCACCAATGTTTATTTTATCAAATTTATAGTGTGTAATTTGAACCAAGTATAATTGGTAATAACAGACAGATATACGAAAACTTATAATTAGATTTATATTTCAAAACTGTAATATCAATAACGAAACGATCCAATCAGCGACGAATTTTATAATTAAAGTAAACATAGTTAAATATATTAGAGATATTTCCTTCTATTAATTCATCTGAAACAACTGTAAAACATGTATACACATGTAAAAAATGTACGTACAAGTTGGTATAAGCATCAGTACGATTATTTGGATAAAATATACATTTAAAAAAAACTAAGGATAATTCGAAAATAAAAAAAAAAAAAAAAATTACAGGAAAAAATATAAACTCCTCTGTATATATATTATATACATACATATATGTATACATATATATATATACATGTGTATATATATACATATGTATATACATTCCTCCGCAGTGAAATAGAAAACCCAACAATCAACGATTCGATTCTAACTCGCGACACAAAAGTTTTTTATCATTATATTTAAGTTTCAGTTGTCACAGAGAAGGCCACATAGGCACATAGTATAATATATGTTTAGAGCCCTGAATAATTTTGTAAACGAAATAACGAATGTATAACATCTGGACTAGGTGCGCTGTTGTATGATAGTTTAATTGAAAGTTCAGTTCATTAATTGAAATCATTATAAGGTGCCTGTGATTCTCTGGGTATTTGTTGTGAATCAGATGCCTTGGGGATAAATTTTTGGGAAAACTTAATGAGAAGGATTCATTATAGTAATAAGTGTGAAAGTTTCAGCTACCTGGTCTGTATTATATATTGTTTTTCCATTGAAGTCGAGAAATCATACACGATGTTCTGTTACTCCAAACAGTGATTTGATCTTTGATCATAATTTGTGTTTTGAAATATTTTGTTAGATTGAAGACGCAAAAACAGATTTCAACGATCATACTTTTCCTCTTGAATAAGAGAATGAACATGGGTACGATATTTCTTAGAGTTGATTAGGTCTGATAGTAGTACAAACTAAGTATACATTTGCATATGACTTCTTGTATTTCTTTTCACCACCATTGAGCTCTATGGGCAATGCTTTATTTGAGTAATCTTTGGTATAGCACTGTGTGCAGCTTTGAAATCCCAGTTGTTATCTTTAAGAAACATGAATATTTGTACTTATGACTCTAGCTGCTCATGGTGTTCAGCATATGAAAGGATGGGTAATGACCACCGTAGCAGTCTTCTAGTACACATGAGTTTAATTTTATATATACTGATGGGGGCATATCGGAAAATGTGTTGAAGGTAAAGGTGAAATGATTTTAGTTTGGGATTTTCGTAATATTATGTCACTATTTAGTGTTATTTTGTTACGTATACTTCCATGTTTGTTTATGTGAGATGAATTTCAAACAAGTGAATGCGCATTAAAATCGTTGAGGATAATGAGAGGTTGTAGCTATGTTAGCAAGGTTTGAATGGTAGAATTATTAATGCTGCTAGAAGGAATATAGCAGCTGCTTATTATTATAGGTGTGTGGGATAATAGATGTGCATCAACTGTTACTGTTTTTGGTTGCAGCTGTGTGTGTTCATTGTGACTTCATCTGTATATATCAGAAATTTTTGACTCTCTCCTGGTCAGTTAGTTGAGAAAAGTTTCCTGCAGCTATATGATCACAGGATGGTGTAGTGCTAACAGGCATTGCTGTGGGTAATTATTTGAAAACCATCTGCGGTTCCACTGCAAAATGGACTGTCCAGGTTTCATGTTGATAAGCAATTTATTGGACTGTTATGAGATATTTATTCATCATCAGAAGTTGTAATAAGGCGTTCTGATAATTTCTTAATGATTTGTGGGCATTAGATCTTCATGCTTTTATTATAAAGAAAAGGTTTGATTGAAAGCGTATATAGTAATTCATCATGGTTGTTTGTTAGCATAGTTAATGAATTGTGGGTGCGTCGACTGTTTGAATGAATTTTCTGAATTCAGTGATGTTCATAATGAATGGTAATTGTTCGTATTATTATTATATAAGTTATATTGTGAGTTGCTTGGCCTTTGGCCTGTAAATTAGGTGGCTGAAATGTAATAGCTTTGTCTGCTTTATCGAATGTTTTCTCCTTCATAGCTGAACACTTTGTTTTTGGGTGCGGAAACACTGGAGACGCTAGTGCAGAAAAACGATAGTAATAAATTTCAAATAGTATACTACTAAATGAGATAATTCAAATATAATAAATAAAAAGTGGATATTGGGAAAGTGTGTGTGTGGAAGTGTATTAGGGTATGAAAGAATTTTATGGTTGAAACATCGTGTATACGTGGAGTGTAAATTATAAAAATTAGAGATGTGAAATATATCTGCCAAATAATATTGTAAACGTACATATTGCAAAATGGTGTAGACCGGTCGACAAGCGAAAGCTTGATAAAACATATAAAAAATGTGGTGGGAATGTAAGTGTGCACGGTTGATTAGTGTATTATTTTTATTATATAACGCTTTTGAAAAAATAAATTAAATTAAATGGTACTGTTTAGAAAGTGTGAGGTAGCGAAAGACAATCAATAAAGCACGTACCGATAGATAGACATGCATAGACACAAAAATAAGATAAGAATTACATTACAGATATGTGGTGAACTGAACGCGATAAGACAATAGTTATCATTATCAAGTATATTGAAAATGTTGATTTTACGTTTGCAGCATATTATATAGTCTTCGATGTTCATACGTGTTAAATTAAAATTAATATACAAGTTGATGAGTTTTTTTTGTTTAATTTTAAATTTTCCTTTTGTTATTTTCCTTTTATTTTTTTATTATTTTTTTATTTTTGGTAAAGTCGTTTGCTTGTATTTAGCTTTGCTAAGGTAATGTACAGGATGTACTCGGCACATGTTTATGTACGTATAAATTATTTAGAGAATTTATATCCGGATAATTTTTCTTCTTCTGTTTCTTCGATATTTACTAAACGAAAACTTATCAAATCAGAATAGAATAGAAATATCACTTATTTAAATTAAATTGTAAACAACAGCACATTGTGCATACTAAGTACATTACCGTTAGTAGCTAATATAATAATAATAACAATAACGTGGTATAAAAGCAACGATGATAATATACAGGAAAATTTGAAAAAAAAACCTGCTACAGAAAAGAGAAAGAAAAATAAATACAAATAGCATAAATTAAATTTAAAAAAAAAATTGATTACAATTTACTTCATAAAAAAATAAATAAATAATAAAATAACATAATTGTGTTAAAAATCGGTGTTTTATTCGGCGATGTTTGTAGCGCGTATATTATGTAAGCTGACCATATTATAGTCCCCTATAACCCTAATTAATTCATTTTCGTGATTTTCATAAAAATTTTTGGCAAGCTTGATGATATAGAAAAATACCAGCTCGAGGTTTAGTTGAGAATGCATATAATCCTAGCAAACCTGGTGGCATTGAGATTCTGCGACAACGGTTTTGTAATAATTGTAATTTACAATATGTACTGTTAGAAACTGAACACCAAACGGGACATGCATATGTTAACCGGGGACGAATAATAGCTTTGTATGTAGTAGTTTTTTATTTGTGACAGTAAGATGGCACCTTCGATGAAATATAGGTGAAAGAATTCGAATAGCTTTATAAGCATTATCGATAGAGCGATTAATATGATTATTGAACGACAAACGCGAGTCCAGAGTGACGCCTAAATACTTAACATCTTTAACTCATTTAATACTTTGACCGTTAATTACAATTTCCGGTATAAGGGTAATGGGCGCCTTCGGGAAAAAAGAATGGCTTCCGTTTTCTCGGTTTCAGTTTCCAACGTTTATAGTGCTTACAGAGAGTGAAGGCGGCCTTTTGTAATCTGCTATAAATTGTATCGGTTCTTTATGAATCACAATACAAAGCTAAATCGTCTGCGTAAAGAGCAGTTTTAATATAAGGTATATTAGGTAAATCATTTATTAAGAGCGGGAAAAGGAAAGGACCTAACATCTTGTGGAACACCAGCGTAATAGGACCTCATTGAAGAGCTAATAGAGTGATGGGTAATGTAAAAAAACTCTATTATATAAATACAATTTTATTACTTTAATAACATTTTATATAAAATAGCATCGTGCCAAGCCGTATCAAACGTTTTTTCTAAATCTATTAATAATAATCCGGTATGTTTATTCAAGTTAAAACTATCTGTTATAGCTATCCTTGCAACTTGATGCAGTGTAAAATGATTAGTTCTAAAACCAAACTGTTCATTTACAAGGATATTGTTTTCTGATGAAAACTTTTTCAACCGACTAAGTATAACTTTTTCTGTTAATTTCTTAAAGTACTTAATAAACTAACGGGACGAATATTATTTATATTTGATATATCTTTCCCAGGTTTAGGTAGAATAATAACTTTAGATGTCTTCCATTTAACCGGAAAGTAAGAATTTACGACTATTTATTATTTTGGTTAAATAAACAATCGCTTTACGGGGTAAGTTTTTAACCATTGTTGCAAAAATTTCTTCTATAAGAGAAGATGTCTTATTCTTCAAGGATTTAATGTGTTTATTAACTTCTGAAGGCGTAAACACCGTGGAGCTAGCTGCAATAGTTTGGAATTTGTTTTTAATTTTTTTACTTACTTTATAATGATGCGTTCTTGGCGCTAACTTGTCGTTTTGTTTATCAATGTTTGAAAAATCATCAGCAATTCTAGTTTATCATTTAATTTATAAACCAGTTGACTAGTTGTGGCATCCTTTAAAGGGGGAAGTAATTGTGTTTGTTTAGGTAAAAACTTACTGGTTTTCCAGAGAGTATTATTTTTGGGAGTTAGCTTAGATAAGAAATTGTTTAATTTTTTATTTTTCCAATTATTTAATAAGAATATCGAAAATTTCAGCAAAAAATAATATATCTGTTTAATTTCCATATATCGATGTGTAAATGTGTATTTGGGTACCATTCTTTTATAATAGTTTTCAAGAGAAATGATTCTTATAAACGACGCTTGTCTTTGTATGTTGAAAGTTGATAATTTAACCATTGATATCAACTATAATACTAATCATCATCATTATCATCAAGTGCCGTTTCCGTATTGCAGGTACTTAACTACTTACCTATATATATTCTGTTGTACAGTGTAAGAGCGTACAATCATAATATGGCGTTAACATAGATAGACACTCGGTAGAACTGGATTCTAATCGCTTTGTTGTCACGACACAGTGTTTTTGTAATGTACTTAATGTACTATATTGTACTAATATGGTTTTTTATGCATGGTGATTTGCCATTGTCTTCCACACGATTAGCCTACACGGACTTCTATATGGACGGTACCGAGTTCGAATACGATTGACGGCGCAAAAATTATCATCAGAAAAAAAATCAAATAAAATAACAGTAATAAATTATATAAAGAAAAACTAAATATATACAAAATAAGCACACTATCGACGAGATTAAGAGCCCCATTACAGAGCGTATATGTATTAATGTTCCCATCAACAGGACCATATCATCGTCAGGAACCGTACGTCAAATCGTTTCAGGGTCAGCGTACCGATAAAACGTACACTGTTAAATACGTATACGCGAATTTCTGTGTTTAATTCCATAGTGTACATATGCGTCTGTTTACTTAATTATTATTTTGCGAATTAAATATATTATTTCACAATATACAAACACAACGGGAACTGTAATTGCGTCGTAACAGAAATATACATTTAAAGACGTGCGAAAATTACATAAAAACGGGTCGAAAATATTAGCGCGTAAAATTTCTGCATTTTATATTTTATTTTCCATTTTGTATCACCATTATGGAAGAATTACATTTTGACCTGACTGATATGTAGGAGGAGTAGGAGAATGAAAGGACGCCATTAAATTACAAATTACAAATATATATATATATATATATATATATATATATATGTACAACGACGATTTGAAAATAATTTAACATGCTAGTTTCTGAGACTGAAGGAGAATACCCATACAAATAGGTAAATATATTTACACACACATATATTTATTTATATTATATATGTGTATATAGGTATGAACCAAACAAAAGGGCTCATTTATTTTGTGATGAATAAATGTACGTGTCGGTGACAGTTTAATAATCAGAAAAACAGAGTTACGCATACACGAGTAAATATCTACACAATATCTTCGACAGAAGTCAGTTGGGTGAAGTTAATTCGAAATTTCGGTCACGAAAAGCTGATTGACACCCTGCTGTAGTCACGTGCATACGTTTGTTAGGGTCCTTAGAAGGGAAGTGTCTTATTCGGTCGTAATTAATTCACGAACAAACAGCAGTAACGAACACTAATACAGAAATGTCTGTTACAATTACATACATATACGTATACACGTATAATAGGGTCGGTGCATTCCGAAAGATTATTTCTTAATTATTTTTATTAATTTAATCACTACGGAAAAAACAATTTTTTTTTCCAAACCGAGTGAAATTTTGCCGATAATAATTATTACATTTATTTAATCCGTTAATAAAAGTCAAGTTTAAGACATTATCGATTTTTAGCTACAACGCTCGCAATATTTAAAAATGAACATTTTTTTTATTTATTTTTAATAATCAAAACCCATTTTGTTAAACAATTGTACGATATAATAATAAAAATAAAACATTAAACATACCTTTTTTTAACATTTTCAAGTTGCCGGTTTTCCTAGGAAATAATTTTTCCTAAAAAAGATGATTATCATTAATTATAATGTTTTTTAAAATAACGTAATAAAAATTATTCCTTCTTCTTTGAAACTTCGCTGATCGTCATTTTTGTTCGAAAACACGGTGTAAAAATTGCACAGGAAAAAAATTATTTGTTCAAAAAGAAAAATCGTAATTTTTACGGTTTCGCGGAAAGACGTAAAACATTTAGATTAAAAACAGAAAAAGAGAATTTTAAATTTACCTTTTGTAAAATTTCACTGCAGACGATTTTATCTGAGTTTTTCATTACAAGTTCGAAACTTTTATCATAAGGAAAAGCTTATTTCACGCAAGAGATATTTTTTTTAAAGTTTCAACCATGTTTCGACTAAATTTTTTAAGTACAATTTTATCTTTGCAATGACGAAGTTTCTTTTTTCTGAATATAAAATTCTTACCGCATTTAAGAAGTAACTAATTCGAAATCGTCTAGTTAATTTTTCTTTCTGTTTCTATTTGAAATTACAAAGGTCGCACAGATCAAAATGTAAACAATTTATTTATTTTTGTTTGGGATATTTTTTCTACAACATTTTTATTAAATTTCCATTGAATGAGCCACTTTAACGTTTCGAGTATTTTTCGCATGGATTCTATCATACGTTGGAATGCACGGAAATCCACTGGTTCAATATCCAGTACCGAACATCGAAATACCACTGAAAAATCATCGAAAATCCTATAAAGCACAAATCCTTATATACACGCCGAAAACAGTGATTCGACATTCAATAAGTTATGTCGAATCCGAGTAGAAAATTCCATTATTCACTAATAGAAGAAATGAAATGATTATTACAAGACTCCACTTTAAATCAGTTACCTATCCGGACAACCTATCTCATTATATCCAAAATGCAATTATAGCGAATATTCAACGCCAAATCGAAAACATCATAGAAGGAAAACTAAAAAAAGGAAGGTCCAGATTTAAGTATATCAAACAAATGCAACACGATGTTTTAGAAAATAATGACGATTTCCGGGCAATTCTGATGTTCCAACCAAACTGTCTAAATCTCAAAAAATAAATAAAAATATATATATATATATATATATAGTATGTGTATGCGTGAACACAAATATATTTATACGTATATTGTATATACACATAAATAAATAAATATATATATATATTGTAATTACGTAAACCATGACAAATTGATGAGAAGAAAATATCTATACATAAAAAGATTTCAGATAATAAGTGGTCTATATTGGAATAAAGCAGCAGTAGTTCGTGTAAATAATGCGTCATCGGCAGGTACAGTCGTCAGGAGAGTTGTACGCCAAGACTGTGTCCTCACCCCTATTGTTTAATATATGTACGCAAGCTATATATTCAAAGAGGCATTACAAGAAAGTGACGGAAAATGAAAATAAATGGCGTTACATTGAATAACCTCCGATACGCGGATAATTGTATTATAGCGGATATTAAAAAAAAGAGCTTCGGCGGTATAAACATAAAGGGACTCGTCCCAATGGAGGGCCTTTCAAAGTAAGGAACAGCTTCAACGAATCTTAGGCAAGATTTTAGAAAAAAGTTCTGAATATGGATTGACATTGAATACAAAATAAATTGTATTTTCAAAGAAGCCGAATGTGCTATTAAAATAAGAAATGAAAACATTGAACAAGACTCACGTATCGAGTATTTAGCAAGCATACTCGAAGAGAATTGTACTTCCAAACTTGAGATACACAGTAGAATTGAACTAGCTAGAAGTGCGTTAATAAAAATGAGGAACTTTTTTACGCGTAAGAGTTAAAATTGGAATTAAGAATTTAGCGTCCAAGATGTTACATTTTCTCTATTCCGCTACACGGATGCGAATGTTATACACTAAATTCAATATTTGAAAAAAAAATCAACGCGTTTGAGAATGCTGAAAATAACCACGGATACAGGGAAACTACGGAAATAAGATAATTGCAATACTTAGGACATATTATTTGAGGAACAAAATACACTGCAAAAAATGTTACGCTTGAGGGTAAAATTAATAAAGACCTCAAACAATATAGATAGACAACCTTAAGAAATGGTTCTGATTTTCGTCATTAGAACTTTTCCGGTCGGTCGCTGGGATTGCTTTCGATTGTGGATGGCCGACCTTCGAAATGGAGACTGCGGATAAAGAAGAAGAAAAGGTATATAGAGAAATAGATTATCATTATTAACATCACCATCGTTAACTCTATGGAACAACAACTGATACCTGTACGTTAAACGTTAGAGAAAATTTTCTGAAAAGTATAAAACCAGAAATATGTTTCTTATTTCCACCGTGTGAGATATCGAAAATGGATAATAAATAAAAGGAAACTTTCCCACGCAACGCCTTCAGTTGGATAACGATTTCAGGAACAAGGAAAAAGCGCGAAAAGCAGATGCGTTATTTTTCATATTACGACGTCATTACGTAAGACGTAACTTTTCTAGAGACTAGAGGGTGTGTTCGAATTTATAGTGAAAATGGTGGTAAGAAATATTCTAACCGACGAAAAATGGCCTGCTATTAAACCAAACTCCACTCTCTAAGCAATACAAAATCAGCCTTGTGATATTATTATTATATATATATATATATATATATATATATGATGCTATTACATAATTTACCACTACTGTGCTATTCTTACTGGTGTAATCACTATCATTACGATATAATACGGAGGTTTTATAAAATCTCGTGGGACTTCAAATACTATTTTATACATATTAAACTCAATAAAATGTTACTGTAGTGCTTATAACAAGGTGTACGCGACTTCCATTACAACCGTGTAAAACTCATAAAATGTACACACACATATATATAAAATATACATGGGTGTGTACGCTTACGTAACATCTATTACCGATTGTTGCGAAGATTGCGTTATAGTTGTTAAAGGACTAATAAGGGCTTCCTAATAGCGTCGTTAAAATGTAATTTATAGAGGAGCATATTCGGGATGGCGTTTCTTTACCATTTTTCGATAGTCGAATAAATTTTACCCGTGTTTCGATATAAAAATACCGTTATTGGTGTAAAGTGACACAGCGAACTTGTTTCGCGATATATTAACGAATGTGTATCATCGACTATTGCGAGCAACGTGCCTAATAAATTTACTCGGGAAATACAATTTTGATGGTTAAATATACCAATGGCAGGTTTAGAATTAGTGCGCATCCTTATTTATTTGACTTCAGATGGATTAATAACATAATTCCGCGGTATATACTCTATTAGGTTTGATACATATATTATATGAAAGTTACAGGCGAACGTCAAAAAAAAAAAATGATTTGTTTAATTAAATAAAAATAGGTTGAAATACAAACAAACATTATAAAATGTCTCGCGACTTAATTAAAAAAGGTAAGTATACAATTAGTAGCATTAATTCTTCTTCTTCTTTTGGTGCCTTACGTCCTTGACGCGTTGGCTATTTCTTGCTGCTTCCATCAATTCTCCAATTCCCTTTATTCCTGTACAATCTCTTATGTTCATGACCAATCCTAACTTTCTTCTGCCTCTTGGCCGTTTTGCTTTTATTTTACCTTGTAATATAGTTTGTAACATGCGATACTTGTCTGCACGAGTTATGTGATCGAAATGCGCAGTCTTACTTTTCGCTATTCCACAATTCTATTTGCAGAAATACATTACCGAGTATTGTGAATACATCTTTGGCTACCCCCCGTCGGATTCTGATTTCTTCTTCACAATCTAATCTGCAGTACTGAGTCCGAGTATTTGATTTTCTCTACTTTTTCTACCGTTCTTCCGTTTATATGAACGAATAACTACCATAAATTTTCTCTTTTGGGCGCACTATAGTATTTGAAGTCCGTTAAACTAACAGTCAACATGACCGAATCATTCGCATACCTTGTTTGAAATTATTTCTCCATTTACTTTTAATTCCAGCATTTTCATCCGTTAATGCTATCTTAAAGATCTTTTTCAGATAGAGACCGTTGTCTTACACAACTTTAAGGATTTGAATATTCGGACGTTCTATAAATACGAACTTTGTCTTCTTGTTTCCGGTATAAACGTTTTATCATTCTTCTATCTTTCTCATCAATGCCTATCTTCTGAAGAATTTTTATTAGTGGCTGGTGTCTAATAGTATTAAACGCTTTTCCACAGTACGTTATTACTTATTAAAGATATTAATAAAGAACCGCTGACTAAACTTTTTATACAAGGCTCCCCATACGCGAATCACAAGAATTATATCTTATAATAATAATACAAAAACGATCTTTATCAATTTTATACATGTTTAATACGAACGGCGCGTAAAAATATGGAACTTTAAGCGCGGTCAATGTCGGTCAAAGGCACCGGAGTTAACGTCGCTATTGCACGTATGGAAAAATAGAACTTATAAAGATAGCACCCAAACTTACCGTGCCTATAAAGCACCTGCGCGTGTTTAAAGTTAATGTTCAAATCTTGGAGCTTTCTGAGGAAAATGTTCGGTAAAAACTGGTAAGTGTCCAAAATATTACCGAAAAAAAAATATTAATTTTTTTTAGTTATCAAGTAAGCAGTGAAAAAATAGGCATTAAGAAAAAAGATATAATATATATGTATACAAACCTCCGCATATATATATATATATATATATATATATATATAAATATATGCATGTATGTATATATATTATGTACCACTCGAAATCCCATAAGGGACAAATTAATGAAAAAATTATAATACATCTTTACATACGCAAATATAAAATAAGAACAAAACATATACTCTCGAATAATCATCTTTTTTGCGCCAAATATTACACTCGATATTTCAACATTACATAACACACAATTTCTGATAAGATCACTAGGCCTTACAGTTATGACCACTTCTTAATCTAGCAAGTACGGAGACATAATCTTTATGAAGGAGATCCCTGTGTTTAACCTAGAACTCTTTGTATCTTTTTGAATAGCAGCATAATTCTTTACCATCTAACAAATTGTTGAATTCGAAATATGATTGAAAAGTATAATAAAACATTTCTTTTAAGTTTTGATATTATCTCCATTGTAGTTTATCATGCTTCGCCAGAGTCAAGTTCGATCAAGTAATCGTATCCGTTATCTTATTTCCACAAACGTCACAGTGGGCACAGATTCGGTTAAATTTCAACATAGTTCCACGCTTATGAAGTTGCTAAACCCATTATCGTATTGAAAGTTTCAATACACTTGTAAATTTCGAAACTTTACACAATTGTAAAAACATCAGGTAATCAATATGTATCAGGACGGGTTGTTTTACATATTTCCTTCAAAAATGATAAGCCTTACATATGGTATACGGAACAACTTGGAGATGTTTCGATTGTAGTAAAAAAGGCTGCTGTATCCCTTTTTTTTTTTTTAATGTTCAACAGAACCATCAGTGTATATAATTTCGTAAGCGTTGTACTACTTCCCCAATACTGTTTCGGCAATGGAATTGTTAATTTCATAGGGAAACTTTTGGATGTATGAGCTAGTATGTACCTCTAATATAAATTATATTACGTGGAAGCAAACCTTATAAAAGAGTTCTAAAATCGTGTGGAGTAAAGTTTGTAGTTTGTTATATCTATGAACGAGTGGAGGTAAATTTAGTATTTATTATTGCAAGCTTGGTACATACGTGTAAGTGATACAAAAGTCTAGTCGCAGCAACGTAGCAATAATTAACACAACGGTTAAATGACTTAACGTTATCTGAATTTAATTATATACAATTATTAATTACACATAAATTATTTACTACCGAACCTGAAAATTTACTTATTTTGCATATATCAGCGGTATACGAACATTCAGAAATATTATATTACTTTCCTTAGTAAAGGAATTCCTGTAATTAAAGAAATTATAATTTAATTCGTAACTAAAATAGGAATAAACAGAATCTTTTATCTCTATATTAAAAAAAAAAAAAAACATGATTGGTCGTTTCTCTTCCCTCCAAGGACAAATGAACAGACAAGTGGAACCGCGAATATCGAACCAACTGTACCTGTTTGTCAAGCATCTTTTGTTCTAGAGACAGTCAGACCCACCGTTTTTACGGTAAATCTACCGTTTTTCAGATATTCCTCCCGCAATACCGTTATTTCCAAAAACGAAAAAAAATCATTAATCTAAGCGAATTTATAAATTCCGGTATTTTCTATGTTTTGAATATTTAAAATGCCTACTAATAATTATTTTTTCAACCGCCTTTTCTCATTATTGAAGAGTTACTTGCATATTAGCTAAATATAGAATTACAAAAAAAGAGATGCATCATCGTCAATGTTGAATAGATAAAAGTTATATGCGCCAATCGGCGTGCGGTAAAAAAAAAAGGAAAAAGAACGAATGTTTTCCTATCGGAGCTGACTTTTCATGTTGCAGTCAGGCCGAAACAAGGCTCATTGTAATTTTTTAATTTTATGTTTACAACAAAGTATTTGATTATCATTTTGTTAGAGAAGATAAACGATATATTTTGAGTTACATAATTTTGGGATGATTCCAGGGAATATTATACCGTTTCTACCATTTTTTTTTTTTTAAGGTCAACTACCGCTTTTTACTTCGGAGCGTGTGGCAACACTGTCCGAAATCGCTGGATGTTTATTGTTTTTTTATTTATGTACATATTTTTCATTTATTACCCTATTTATTTATTTACATAACATTACGGCATACACAACAACAAGACGCCAATTACAGTGTAAGCACTTACAAAATAATTATAAAATAAAAATATAAAGAAGAATGAAACCGGACCACACTCACACAACTAATTAACGTAAATAATATAAAAAATGAAAAAATAAATAATACCAACGAAAAAATAATAATAATGTTTCTAATTAAATACAATAATATATATATATATACACAAGTACATATCCAATAGAACAAAAAAACAGTAATACCAATCATAACCCATGTTCCACATAAACAAGCTCTCCCTTAAGACACGTACATTAACACATACTAAAATTTACAAGTGCAAAAAACTAACATACACATATTCCCATGCAAGGAAAACGAAGTCACGTATGATCTCATAATGACGCTACATGAATTCACAATGACAATAAAGAGGACTTTTTATGACCAAAATATGTTTTGCCATATAAAACGAACTTACTGAAACGTAACAACTGACAGCTTCTTCTTTTCCTCAATCCGTTTGGCGGATAACCTTTATGACTGATGATCCTATTGAGTTCAACTAAAATTGTCTTTTTTCTGTCCTTTGAAGGTTTTGCATAACTTGTTGCTCCTTCTATTATTTGATCTATATATTTACTGCTTGTCCTTCTTCTGTATCGTTTTCCTTCCATTTTCCCTTCAATCATACGAAACTTGGATTGTGTCGATATAAGTGGCCTATCCATTTAATTCTTCTACTTTTTTAACTTCTGAATTAAGCTCCTCGAGTCGTTTTTATGTTTTTTAAAACTTTTTCGTTTGTCGCTTTTTCTGTCCAAATAATTTTCTGTAATCTACGCCAGCACCAAGTTTCGAAGGCCTCAACTTTTTATGGAGTTTAAAAAATTTTATTATATATAAATTTACTATCAAAATGAATATGTAGCTGCGGATGAATGTTTAGAATGTTATTATATAGACGCTAGGTGGATAGAAACGGTTAATTATAACCTAGATTTGTACGAGCACGTGGTTCGTAGAAAACACCATGTGACCCGCTATTAATACTGGGAACCATAAATAGGATTGTAAATAATAAATAATTGTCATCTATGCGAGCGTTACAAAGGTCATGCAGGAACCTCAGCTTACTTATTTTTTTCCTAGCTCTCGAGGGTTTAATATTTAGGAAATCGCATAAAATATTATAACTGATAAATGTAGGATAGACACCTTTTACTGTTATAACGTATATATTTATTTATTATTATAGTAACTGGCAGAAAAGGTTTGTTATTAATTATTAAAATTAGTAATTTTTATTAATAACTTTATTTTTTCTTTTTTATCAAGAAAATCACTACTCCATATATATATATTAAACACGTTTATATATATGTCATAAATAAAACGAAATAAAAAATTTAAATTCACGTGTCGAATGTTCATTATAAAAGAAAAATTTCAACTATCATTTTATTCTCACCTATGTACCTTTCTCCTCGTAGAATTTCAAAATACCTTGAACATTTATGCCTTAGGTTTCCTACTAAACCGTAAGGCAACTGCCAAGTTCAGAGAAACTTCATATACTGGTGTAGACGGCAAATTTCTTGCATAGCTCGCTTCGTAAAATAAGCGTATATAAATATATATATATATATATATATATATATATATATATATATATAAAAAATGTAAAACAATGTGTCAGTTCCATATGCCGAGAAATTAACACCGATACACAACTTACACGCGCTTCCGCTAAACTTCTATTGTGTTTACATTCCGTATCTTATATCATTTTCTCCTTTAATGACGCCGTGATTGATTCGCTTAAAACGACTTTAACGTTACCTTTATCTCGTAATTTCCCGCCCCGGTTAGGAGAGGACGATGGTGTGTAGTAAATATCGCGCTTCAAAGTTGGTATTCAAGATAGAAACAAGAAACCTCGGTAAAAGTATAACTACGCGTCATTATCTAAGATGATATACTTGAAACGCTTTAGTTCCTCTTCTTATATAGCGAAATTGTCGTCGTTATCTTCTTCTTGTAGCACAAACAGATAAAACGGTTGGTTTCACAGAAAAAAAAAAAATTGTTAATGGAAAGATAAATGGCTTCGATAAAGTCGCCCTTTTTATACTCTTAACCGATTGCACGCTTCGACTTTAAACTAGGTAGTTAAACTGGGTGGTTAAAAAAAATGCTTAAAGAAAATCTCGAAGAAGGGTTGTATCGATGTCGCCGTAAAAAGAAAACCGAAGTCTGTATATATATATATATATATATATATATATATATATATATATATATATATGTATACATTACTTCGTACACTAGTCGCGATATTATAACTAATTTACCGTAATATTATATCGATAAACGCTAAGACGAGTCTGTTTTGTAAAATTTCCTTCGGAGCTTTCACTGTAAAATTCTACAAGACTAAAGTAAAAAAAATCACACCGCTTAATCATCCATCTCCTGCTCCGTGTAAGGAATAATATACCAGACGAGATACTGGAAGTAGCTGGCCTTTTTAGGAAGACGTCCTAGAAACGAAATACACGGTGCATCTGTTGTAAAACTGTTATTGAATTCTAAATGAAATAACACTGCATCGTTCTGTTCTCAAATTATCGTCACGAGGCATCGGTTGGTTTTCTCCTATTACCTCGCTGGTGGCTGTAATCGAATCGTTTCCGGAATACGTAAAACGAAGGATTACATCGCTTATACGATTAGTACATCTAAATTACTTATGAATTCACACTACGTCAAATTACCAACGAATGAAAATTCATATATATGTATATATAGAGGATCGCCATTCTTAATTATATGTGTATCTTGTGAAGAAAATGGCGGACTGGGAACTAATTTCAAAAAGGCATAAAATGGAGTTCGTTTAAGAACCGTTGAGGATCTAAATTTTTCTTCTCTGGTAAATTTTCGTATACATAAGCAACAATGCGATAAGGATGAACTGCGAAATATTGAAGTTGCATTCCAACCAAACAAGGTAATGTATGAATAAGCGCGTTTATTCGTTTAATTTTCTCGAGTTGTATAATTAAAACGTGTTTAGTGTTGTTGTGTATATATACTAATTTTATATATATATATATATATATTTATATAATTAAAACGTGTTTAGTGTTTTTATGTATACATTTTATTTATATATATATAGGTGGAAAGTCTCTAGCAGATGATTCCAGTAGTGACAGAGCAAGGAGACACGAGGATGCAGATGGACAGCTTGAGGAACTCTTCACTAAAAGTCTGCATGAATCCTATGACTGCCTCTCCCTCGGCGGGTTAAGGTCGCCGTAAAAATTTTACATTGTTGCCTCTTCAGTAACGACCCGCTGCCTTGCAGTTAGAGTATTAACCCAAAGGCTAAGGGCCTGACAAAAAAACGAGAAGCATGATTAATAGCCTAATCACCCCTGCTTCTACAATTACACAAATTAAAATAAATATCTTTGAATGCGATATATAAATTACAACTAATAAAAATATGGAAATAATGACAATAATATAAAATAGGAACATTTACAGTAGTAGAAATATTAACCTGGTAGAAAGGAATAAAATGTATCTTTCAAGTTGCTTGGCCAGCACGGAAGATTAGGTCAACAGTACCCCAATATGACTGTAAGAGCCAAAATTGGCAATATGAATTGACTCCTGTTTCCTTACCGCCTAGTAAAAATATAAATAAAGGAAGCAAACACAGAATCATTAATATCACTCGGATTTGAGGAAAACATCAACAAATTAGGAAATAATGCACGAACTAGAATTGCCTTATGCGAATTTGCACCTATGATGCATGGACTTTAGCTTCAGAAGAGAAACTTTTGGAGTTAGAAGAAGAATTGAGTAAAATAAAATGGGATATAATCGGCTTAAGCGCAGTCCGTAGAAAAAACGAAAGTGTCATAAAGCTAAAGTCACAGTCTATATTATTTTATAAAGGGGGATTCCGAATACCATCAAAACGGAGTAGAATTTTTAATAAATAAGCAATGGCATAATAATGTAGTTAAGTATGTTGGTGTTACAGACAGAATTGCATACATAATACTTCTGTTCGGTAAGAACAGCACCTTAAAGATAGTGCAAATATATGCTCCGACAGAATCACATACAGAGGAGACACTGGAATGTTTCTATGATGAATTAGAAGAAACGATAAATAGAGACAGATGCAAAAACACATTGATAATAGGCGATTTTAATGCCAAAATTCGGCAAAACGTACGAGAAACATCGGTAAGCATCCACGGAGTAGGTAAAAGAAACCAAAGGGAAGAAATGATGACAAGATTTCTCAAAAGAAATAAGATTTACTGCATGAATACTTTCTTCAAAAAGAAGGAGAAAAGAAAATGAAGCTGGCGGAGTCGAAGTTTTCAATACAGGAATGAGGTTGATTATATCATCTCTGATATTACAAGGCGTTACAGTATTGAACAGTGTTAATAACGGAAGCGACCACCGATTAGTTAGAGGTATATTAAAGATCCAGGATGTATCAATGTTAAAAAAAATAAAAGAAATAAATCAAAATTAGTTGACCCTGATAAATTAATAAAAGATAGAAGCAAATATCAAGAAGAACTAAAATTACAAATACAGAAATCCGAAGAAATTAAAACACTGGAAATAAATAAACAATCTGAACTGATTACTAAAATTATGAAAAAATCTACGGTTAAAGTTGCACCGTGTACAAAAAAGGTGAATAATAAAATAAGTGATGCGCCAAAAGATTTAATGGCACGAAGGAGGAAACTGAAAGTGGATAAAGTTAAAAATCAAACTAAGTGAGTAGAATCGAATAAATTAATTACAAAACAATTGAGAATTGATATACGTCAAAACAATACAAAGAAAATTCGCGAAATAATTAAGCATAACAGAGGGCCTAAAGTATTCAAGAAATCATTGTCCATGGGAAGTGAGCTGCTGACGAATTTGAAAAATCGTGACGGAGATATCCTTACAGACAAAACTGAACTATCCAAAGAGGTAGAAAGATTCTCTATCCCGCAATTATGAAATGAAGCGGATGTTATCTTAATACACAATTACAGACCAATTAGCTCATTATCACATATTTACAAGTTCTATATAAATATTATTACGAATCGTGCGATCGGGCGGGATTCAGATCCGGTTTCAGCACGCATGATCACATTCGCACTATGAGGATTTTAATCTCTAAATGCAAGGAATACAGCCGTTCATCGATTATCATAAAGAGTTTGATACTGTGGAAACATGGACAGTGTTGAAAGCGCTTGAAGAAAATGGTATAGATGTTGAATATATCAACATAATAGAAAATATTTACAATTCGCCAATGATACATGTACAGCCGGTAGAAAAAACAAGCAACATACCGTTGAAGAGAGGCGTTAGACAACTCCGAAGTTATTTATAGCAGCCTTAGAACGTATGTTCAAAAACTTGTCGTGAGAGTCTAAAGGTGTGAATATTGATGGGAATAAAATCAGTCAATTGCATTTTGCTAACGATATTGTGTTGATTAGTAATAATGTTGGTACCTTACAGGAAATGATAACTGACCCTCATAACTGTTCCAAATAAAGCAGAATTAACCATAAATATTTATTAAGACGAAGCTCATGACAATTTTTTTTTTTTTTTTTTTTTTTAAATTTACCTATTACAATCTTAACTTAACGTTAAATAAGTAACTATATTATAAAGCTTATCACATAACACAGAACATATCTTATTACGTGATACAAACGAGTGTGAAGCCGTTAGCCCACTGGCTAAAGCTTCCATAAAAAAGTTTATCGCCTACAAGACTAGGTCTTGCGGTTTATTACGCTTAAGGCGTCTAATGTCTAATCGTGTGTCGAGAAGTTTCACTGCTTCCACGTTGACATGATGGGAAAGCCACACCTCAAAAGTTACAAATAAAACTAGATGACCGTGGAACAGATCATTGAAGATATATAGCAGAAGTGAAAAATATAAAACTTAATCGTCGATACTACTTTTTAGACGTATATAAGGTTTTTCTTACATAACTCGTAATTATCGTGGAGAAGACAGCAGCACCCCACTTCGTACATCATATGCGCGCGCATCTGCGTTGCATATAATTAGTGCCCCGAATGCTAGTTCATTTTGTACGTAAAAATAAATGTAGTCACGGTGTTCGGGAACGAACAATACGACGTTGATAATAAGATAATGTTTAACGCGTTACATTAATATTTACAAAAGTTAAATGACGGTTGTGAATCTATAAATATAATTATTGATAAAAGTAAATACATCAAGATATAAACGGTTGGGTCACGTCTTGAGACGGGACAAATATTTGACACAAATAATCGAAGACACCCTCCTAGAAGGAAAAAGAACAAGAAGAAGACAGGATGATCAAATAAAATAATATGGAAACATAAGAAGAAATGGCGTTATTCAGAACATTCTCAAAAACATCCAACTAGCTATCCACTAATGCTTATTACGGTATACTCCTTCGAAAAAATTTAATATCTACTAGAGATCATAAAACCCATCAGGATTAATAGGATCAAATTTTTGGAATGGATACGCAAAGCCTGCTAACCGAATAGCTCAATCAATCACGAAAAGCGGCTCAAATAAACATCCGAATATTGAGGAAACCCATTTGCTCGATACACTAGCAGATGTTAGACGGCGTAAACAATTAAAGTCGAACGATTTAGAGTTATGTAAACAATACTTACGTATATAAATAAAATATAAATTAGTGAACGAAATAATATTCTATAGACGTTTAATTACTAATTAGTCATATATATATATATATATATATATTTATGTACGATTCATACAGCGGTTAATGTCAATTAAAATGCGAACACTGAGAAGTAAATAAGTGAATACAAGTATAGAACTGAATTAGACCACAAAGAAAAAAAATTGAAAAAAATGATGTCAAATTATTAAAGTAATTAAAAAAAAAACAGTCATACAACTGTATATGCATCTATACATAAACATAGTCACACGCAATACATGTTGGAATATACACACATAAGCGAAAAAACGTATAATTGCCTGCACGTATATACACACGCTACGCGGTAAAGTACTTACATAAGTTTAGATATGAAATACATGTCTACACTAGTATACAATAAGAAAAAATCAAATGTATTTGTATATACGCATGGAAAATAAAAGATAATTTAAAATTATAAAATCAATAACTCGAACAAGCTTCCTTTTCTCCTCACAGTAATAACAAGTACACATAAAGCTGATATTTCACTAAACCAAAGAACCGTATAAATATTTGCTTTGAAAATGTATATCAAAACGCGGATGAGTTAATCAGTTATACAGACAGAAAGTAGGCATCAGCGGTGAATTGAAACGAAGATTAGTGCGCGAACGTTGTTGGCAGAAATAACGATTAATCCCAGTATTCATCCTCCGGTTGTACTGTGTAACTAATTTGCGTCATTAAGGTATGTAAAAACTTTACCTTGGAAATTTTCCGTACGTGAAGCATAACGTCACATAAGCGATCATAATCTATGTGGTCTGGATAATAATTCATTATACAAAAAAAAAATTATTTCAAAAACTTATCCTGAATCCATTCCATATATGTAGTATACGCAGTGGCGTACCCAAAGCCCCCTCCAAAATCCCGAGATGTTTAAAAAATTTTTGATTATATGACATTACAGCTAGTGATGAGACGAATGTATATTAGTAATGGTTACAGATATAATACAAAGGAATAACGCTCATATTATGTTATGAACAATCATATTAGTTTGCTTGCTAACGCATACTGGTTTAATTAAGGAACAGTCAGCGGAAAAGGAATAGCGTACAGTTACAAGAAATGACAGTTGTAGTATAGACGTGTGCGTGTATTTCTTATACATACATCGGAATGCAAATTTTGATAGTTGAGCTCGTGACCTCGAACATTAACGGAAGTAACCGAATAGGTGGATTGCGAGATTGAAGTCAGTGCGGTGCAATTCTTGCCGTCTAAAAGCCTATTAGAGTGTAATAGGAAATATCAAATATTGACGGGTTAACTTTTAGCAGTTTTTATGTTCGTTTTAACTATTTTCTTTGCGACTCGTTTGGAAATTACTGTTTTTATCGACGCGACGTGTATTTTAAAAAAATCAATCGAAAAAGAAAAGCTGATCAAGGTACATTGTTGAACTTTTTTTCCAAAAAAGATAAAACTCCAGTGGAAGATCAGTCCAACCTGTCCACAACTAAAAATGTGAGTACCGTAGATCCGTTTAATGAGTCAATTCAGCCTACTCAGTCTGTTTTGGCAAATATAAATGATTCGAAGTTATCTGTAAATGTAACTGAAATTCCGATCACTTCTAAAGAATTTAACGAATTCGACATTTCGTTTTATGTAAATAAAATATTGTCTGATGAAAAAATGAAAGTGTTGAAAAAAAATATGGAAGCCATCCTCGAATTTTGATTTTCCAAAAGTTACACAAGGAAAACAAATTAGACGCTTTCAATATGCATGGTTAAATTCGTTTTCTTGGCTCGTTTATTCAAAAGCTGAAGACGCCGCATATTGTAGAAATTGTGTTCTATTTGCTCCAAATGAAATTACTCGAAGTCATCAAAAATTAGGATCTCTTGTTTTAAATGGATTCAATAATTGGAAAAAAGCGTTAGACACTTTCAAAGAGCATGCTTGTTTGGAATATCATAAATTTTCCACGATAAAAGTTGATAGTTTTCTAAATGTCAGATCCGGAAAAATGCCATCGATCGATGTTTCTTTAGATGAATCAGTTAAAACTGAAGCTGCTGAGAATGGGGCAAAACTTATTCCAATCATCAAAACTGTAATTTTTTGCGGACGTCAAGGTATTGCCTTACGGAGACATCGGGACAGTGGCGCATTTAACTTGAAAAATCCGCCAATTGAAAATGAGGGAAATTTTCGAGCATTGTTACGAACACGAGTTGATGCTGGAGATGATGTTTTGGAAAATCATTTCGCAACTGCTGCAAAAAATGCGACGTATATATTAGCCCGAAGACACAAAATGAGATAATATCCGCTTGTGACACCATTATAAAATCAAAACTCCATAAAGTTATTGATTGTGGAATGTAGTGATTTTTATTTATACTTAATTACTAAAAATAGTTAAAATCACTAAATTTATTTTTAATTATGCGAAGCTTTTCGGCAATTACGCCATTGTCAAGCTATATACAGTTAAAATTAATTAATATAAAATCATAACATATTAATTTAAAACTAAGTTTACAATTTTATACAAAATGAATTATGAATACTTAGACTATCTGACCCTGACTGTGGTACACAACACAATCAATTGTCAGTAATATAAAATTTACAGAACAGTAGCTAGAAAATAATTATTTTATAAAAATATGTGTTTGAACAATGAAAAATATATATTTATGTGATTAAAAACTTAATAGTTAGGAATAATATTTTTACAATACACTTTTTAAAATTAATTCTTCCTCAAACTTTACCATTGAATTTAATAAATTATTTTTATCCCTTTCTTTTATTATTTCCATTTTTTCGAGTAGTTTTCTTTTTTTAAAATGTTTTTCTGTATGTAGAATTTTATAATTTTGATTAATATTATTTATTTTGTGTTTTAATTCTATACAATGTTTTCCAAATAATGATTTTTCATCATTATTTGTGTATGAGTTTAAATGTTCTTTAAATCTTGTTATGAATTGTCTGCCTGTTTCTCCTATGTATTCTTTTTCACATTGGTTACAATTTAATTTATAGACTCCTGAATTTTTTAATATATTTTTATCTTCTATTTTGTTATTATTTATTGATTTTAATAATGTATTATTATTTCTTATTGCTAAATCGATGTTGTATTTGTTAAATATTTTAATTATTTTATATGTATGACTGCCTACATAATTTATTGAACCTAAATACTTCTTTTTTTTCTTTTTCTATATTTATATTAACTTTAGTTTTGTTCCATATTTGATCAACTGTAGTAGGGTTATATTTGTTTCTTATTGCTATTTGTTTTATAATGTTTTTTTCTTTATTCGATTTATCCTTGTCTGTTAAAATTGATTTTGCTCTATTAATAAGACTTCTTAAACTTGCTAATTTATGCATTTTTGGGTGAAATGAATCTTTTGGTATTAATGTATCTGTTTGTGTAGGCTTTCTGTATATATCTATATCAATATTTTGATTAATAATGTTGATTTTTAAATCTAGAAAATTTATTATTTTACCTCCTATTTCTAATGTAAATTGTATGTTTTTATTATAATTGTTTAAATTGGATACAAAATTATTCAACTTATGATCATTATCATCATTATTCCTCCATATTATTAAAATATCATCAACATATCTTTTCCATAATTTAACATTATTTTTAAATATATTATTATTTTTAATGTTATTTTCTAATTTGTTCATATAAATATCAGCTAGAATGGGTGATAAAGGAGATCCCATAATTAAACCACTATTCTGTTTGTAAGTAATTCATTTTTGTGTACAATTGTAAACTTAGTTTTAAATTAATATGTTATGATTTTATATTAATTAATTTTAACTGTATATAGCTTGACAATGGCGTAATTGCCGAAAAGCTTCGCATAATTAAAAATAAATTTAGTGATTTTAACTATTTTTAGTAATCAAGTATAAATCAAAACTCGCTTTAGAAATTCAAAATGCCAAATATTTTTCTGTTTTAGCAGATGAAACCACTGTTATATCTACAGTTGAACAATTTTCTCTATGTTTTCGATATGTAAAAGAAGCCAGTCGAAAATTTAGCATCTGTGAAAATTTTTTTACATTTCAGCCACTAAGTGGAACTGATTACAAATGAAATTTTGACCACTTTGCAAGAGTATGGTATTAATCCAGAATATATGAGAGGCCAAGGATACGATGGTGCAGCCAACATGAGTGGTAGGCTGAGTGGTGTACAAGTTCGTATTGCAGAAAAATATCCGAAAGCCTTATATGTTCATTGCATGGCGCATAGTTTGAATTTGGCAATTTGTGATTCGTGTGACATCGACTACATACGTAATTGTATAGGCGTTGTAAAAAAATTATAGATTTTTTTAATACTGCAAAAAGAGCGGAAGTTTTGAATCGAAATATTGGGCATCTTGATACAAAAATTCAAAAATTGAAGCCTTTTTGTCCAACTAGATGGGTTCGTAGACATGACGCTATTCTGGTTTTTGTGTATGTGATTGAAGCTCTGTATGCATCGCTAGATGAGATTTCCACTTGGCATGATACAGATACTTCATCTTCGGCGGTAATGTTCGGACGGTCGATGGAGCAGTCTGAAGTTTTGATTGCGTTACTTTCTACTGAAAAACTTCTTGGTTTCACCAAAACATTCAGTCAGTTTCTTCAAGCTAAGGAATCCGATCTAACTCGAACCATCAATTTAGCAAAAGATATTATCAACCTCATTCGTCGCGAACGTGAAACTGCTGAACAAACTTTTCGATCAATTTTCAGGAAAGCGGAGGAAATTGCCGCAAAATTTAGAACAAATATACAAATGCCTAGAATTACTGAAAGACAGAGACCAACAGGGCGAATATTCCTTCAACAAGCACGGAAGAATGTTTTCGACGAAGTATCTTTATTCCATGGATCGATTCTTTCATCAGTCAACTTGTTAATCGATTCGAAAAACATGAAAACGTACTCACAAAATTTCAACGTTTAACTCATCCAACGAGATCAGAAGAAAACCAGTTTGTTGAACTTTGTGCTTTTTATCAAGATGATTTAGAAGCTTTTAAAGAATCCATTTTAAAAGCAGAATATCAAATTTGGTGCGAAAAATTTAACTCAGAAAATGAAAATTCTCAGCTTTTTCCTGTTGATGCGATATCAGCGTTGAATTTATGTGATGAGGATGTACCCAAATATTAGTACGTTGCTAAAAATTTTAGTTCTATATATAGTATTTCATGTTCTGGGATCACTGAATAATTTTGAGTTTCCTTTTATTTAAACATTAATTTAAGATCGCGAGTTTAAAATAAATAAAAAAATTATTATGTAATAATTTCTTATTATTTTTAAGCTTAACATTTTAGCAACGTTTTTAATGTTGACACGTTAGATTTTTCGGTTTTATTATTTATTAATTACTTCGATATTTTATTTATTAATTTTATTTATATTTTATTTAAACGACGCTCGACTACTTCATTTGCGTCCTTAATACAGTATAAAAGTCTTATATTTATAAAAACAGCGAAAAAGTATATATTGTTACACAGTTACGTACTTAATTATATTAGAGCGAGTAGGTTCGATGTGTTTAAAAAATTTAACAGCTTCTGTGATATGTCTTATCTTGTAGCACTTCGTTTATACCGAGTCTGACAATTGACGTTTCTCTTCTTTGATTTTAGAATTTTCGGCATTTAGTGATTATCCTATCGTTAGTAGCTGGCGGTAAGGGTACAACACCCGTTTTTCTATATATTTGTTTCCAGTAGCATTTGAAACTGATGAATTCGGTCTCAACAAAACTGTTCCACTTAATTTGGTTGACGATGGTGCTGAAAGCGTAATAGGGGCTTTGGTCTTATTAGTGGACTGCACGTATTTTGACGGCGTGAGAGGCGGTTTAACTTTTCTTCATCATAAGATAATTATGTGCGGCACAAATGGCCACACTGATGGGAAAAAAGTGGACGCAGTCGTTTAAGACGGTACGACTATACCAAGAAATATATATCGATATCGACAAATGTTATTATTAATTAAGCGAGAAAGTGTATAAATAAGACGGTTTTGTTATTATTAAACGATAAAATAAAATAAAACGATCTCGCCGTTATCTACTTCTTATCAGTTAGGAGGTAGATACACGGGCGTAACACTAACGCCAACAAACAACCATACAATTAATCTAAAAACTACTTCGATAATAGCAGTTGACTTCAACCTCGAATGTGTCATTTTTATTGGCTTTAATTTGCTTCTAGTTATATTTTATTAAGTTCAAATTACCACGCTTCGAAATCTACATTTTAACTTTACGACGATGTCTATATTAAATCGGGCAGCCCTGATTTTTGAAAACACTGGTAAAATTATTTATATAGGCCTTGTCGTATATTCGCGACACCCTATAAGTACACGTGGTATGTCAATCTCTGTCTGATGATTGCTATATACATAGTGGAAGATTCGACTTTCCACGAAATATGTTTAGATTTTTTATTTGCGCGTTTTAGTTAGCGTGTTTTTACGATTGTTGTACGGTTGGGGTGCGAACGTAGAAAAAATATTACTGCTCGATAAAGCGACTGATACGAGACAAAGAGGTAAAGTAGCAACTCGCTTGACCGATGACTTCCGAAACTATTTTGGCACGGTAGCAACAGCGGGAATGGTAGCCCAGAGCTGAATTCGGTGAAGAGCGTTCGCAGATTATAACGGTCAGATTTTATTGGAAACGAAATGATGAAAATAATGATGAACGTACACCGCTAATTACACGGTGTCTTAGAGCGATGTAAAATTATAACTTTGCATTTTCGAATTTAAAACGAGGTGGAAAACCCAGTTGCCACATTTATGTGGAAGACACCTAGTCGCCACATTTTATAGGTTGTCGAAAATATTTTTTTTTTTTACTTTAGGACAGAATGGTGAAAAACTAGATAAAATTATCGCCACATCTAGTGAGTGTCTTTTGCGGAATTTCGTTTTTCTTAATGTTTCCTCCCTCGATTTTTATAAGCGTGACTAACGAAGAAGACAGAAAGAGAGAGACAAAAAAACGACTGGATGTACTAGATACTCGTTTAGTTTAATGTCTCGTAAGTAAAAGCGGTGGAAGATGAAATTATTCAAAGTTGAACGGATAAATTGCTGAACCAACGTCAAAAGATGATTTCATTCGCATCCGTCAAACCGTAATGATGGGTTATAGTTAATCCGCTCATTTCCACCACATTACCGTCGAATAAGAACAGCATGAGCCCAATTCATTTATGTATTTATATATATCTGTATGTGTGTGCTGGGGTGTGTGTATATGTAAGAAGTATAACTAATACAAGGGGTTCGCTAAGCAGGAAGACAAGACGAACGAAATGAGAGTTCTGTTTTTCTTAGCCTTGAAAGATAAAAAGGTGATACCCATCAATAACAGCCTTTTACGAAATTTGACATCCACTCGCGAAATACATTCTTCGATCATCATGTATAAGTGTGAACATGAGACAGAACGGAGACGTATACGTTAGTTGACATGTGTATAAGAAAACATGACAAAGAACAAGCATTTTTCACTTTCAAAAAACGTCGCTTCTGTATCCAATCGAAATTATTAATACGATATATATATATATATATATATATATATATATATATATATATATATATATATTATTACTTTATCACAGCTATAATCGTAAATTCCATTACGCATACGTACGTATACAAAACCGTCAGCTAGTTATATTGTAGATTAATCATACGAAATTAAATTATTTCCTTAATTAAATTATTTCCTTGCTAAAAAAATGAATTTTTATTATTATCCGATGTTACGCATGCATATTACACTCTTTAATATATTGTATGCAAAAAACATATTTTATTACAGCCTTAAACGAAATTTATTACACGTTACATTTCTTATACCTCCTGTCCGTTATGATACAGAATCGTACTAATAATAATTACTAATTATCTATTTTTACTTTATATCGCAGAACGTGTACTGAAAAGGGTACATAATTATATTGCGACATGTACCAAAAAGGTTACATATCACGTAGTGACGTATACTTAAAAGGATACATATGGCATAGTGACGTGTACCGAAAAGGACACATATCACATAGTGACATGTAATTAAAAGGATATATATCACATAGCAAAATGTGCTAAAAAGGATACACATTATTTATAATAGTGGACGAAACAATACTATAAATATATGAGAAGAAAAATTAAAAAGAATAAAATTTATCGACAACCAAATAATGCTCGAACGGTGAGCTTAAAAATATAGCGCTGCCTTTAAATAAAGTGAAAGGAATTACATAAGAAAATAACGATGAATTTATAACGCAATAATGGGTAAACGAAAAAAATGAGAATAAGTTTGGGAATACAATATAGGAATTAGACTTTTATATGGAAAATAGTATGAAGTAATACAATGTTTAAGTAGCATCCAGGGAGTATATAGAATGCCCGATATAGCGAGGAAGAGATTTAGAATTCAAATGAAGATGCGCAAAACATACCTGTGAGTGGACATGGATAGCGACCATATGATTGCGGTAAACAGAAATAAAGTACAAAAGAAGGAAAAAAATAAATAAGAATAAAGATCAGAGATGTAGCATAGAAAGATTTAAAATAAATAACATGAAGAATAAAGTCTAGGAAAATTTGGAAAAGAACATTAATAATAAAAATATGATCAAAGAAACCGTAATTGGAGCAGCAAAATTAACACTAGGAACAAGGAAAATAGTATACAAAAAAAAAACTGTGGAAAACTAACAAACTGATTCGAAAAATGAAAATAGAAAACAATGAGCATAGATTGAGGTGGAAATGTGCAAAAAATACAGAAACTTAGTAAATAGAGACAATAAAAAAGAAAAGAAATAATTTAAAGAAAATGAATAAATGGAAAACCATCTCTAACAGTTTAATAACAAAAATTTATGAAAAGGGACATATTCAAAGTGATTTGAGAACAAGTATTATGATTATGAAACCGAAGAAGAATGGAACAATTAAATGTAAATGCACAGAACGATAAGTTTAAAAATACTAAAAAAAAAAGTTACATTAAATATAATTAACAAGAAAAATAGGAGAACACTTAAATGACGATTAATATGGATTTCGAAAACATTTTGGAACAAACGAAACGATTTTAGGAATCTGACAAATAGTAGAAAAAAGACTGAAAATTAACCAACCAACTTTGTAGCATTAATACACATGGAAAAGGCATTCGATAACATCAATTAGGAACTTTTATGGAACACTTTTAACGGAATAGAAATAGACTTCAAACGCAGAATTATGAAAATATTATATGAAAAACAAATAGCAATAATAAAGAAAACAACCTGAAAGTAACAATAGGAAAAGGAGTAAAGCAGGGATGATGGGTGTCACTATAGTTTTTAAAAGTATATATATGGAAAAATAATTCAGGAATTTAAGGAAAAGGAGACTGAAGAATAAAAATTGGAGGTGCACGAACGGTTAATATTCCCGCATTTTACAGTAGCGATGGAGGTGCTGATTGATGATCATTGTATGCGAGAAAGAACCATAAGTAAGTGACAAAACTGCATTTGAAATGAGAGGGAATCAATTGGATTCGAGTTGCACAAAATCGAAGACGTTAGAAATGTATGGAAATTCCTGCACCAGATGAGTCATTCATTGATTGTGGCTTATTAGTATAGATCCATGACTTCAAGAAATCATATAAGAAAAAGTTATAGACCAATTCACGTCACCTCTGCGAAAGATAGCTCTGATGGTACATGCAGAATTTGCATCGTGGCGTCGGCTATGTGGTATGTAGCACCATAAAACTTGACGCGATGATTTGATATTTGTAACAGAATATTAAACAACTTATTAAACACCTATCACCAAAACATGGCCGCCACCGGGTATCAACATCGACTCACCCCTATTGCAAAACCCATTAGCCTGTAATTACTTGAAAAAAAAATCTGCAACTGCCAGCAGAAGCTCTTTTGATCAGCGACGGCTTATTTGGCAGATGTCTTATTTGCAACTAACTAACCTACATGTCCGAATGTCATTCTATTATAAAGTACTTACAAAAGCGCCACATTTAAATCGAGATCTGGATGCATGATAATTCATGTGAAAATAAGACAATAAAAAACTAAAGCAAGAAGATAAACTAACAATATTGTATGACTGTAAAAAAAAAAGAAACAAAATTCATATATATTTCACTTACCTCCCCAATGAATTAATATAACGTTTCGCGTACCATGACGAATTAAATATTAAATTCCTATCGTCGACAGACATAATTAACATACATACGCTACATTTCTATGAATATAAAAAATTAAATAGTAACTGTACTGGATTGAAGTTCTATATCATATACTCTAAACACTATCTCAGATTTCATACATCGCTAATTTCATGGTCCCGAAATTATTTTTTGCACGACAAATAAAAGGAATTCGAATATAGTTTTTTACTCGGGAATTTTTAATTTTTTAAATTAAGAACGGGTATTTTATACAAAAAAAATTCATTTTCCGATACAAAATACTCCACAAATATCACGTTCTGTTGTTTTTTTTTGTTTATATATTTCAGGTATTTTATAAAAATTCTTAACATGATGTTCCAATTTTGTATTATGCTAATTAGCGATATCTTTGAACTAGTACTAAAACTAATAGTTCGAGAGGAGTTTCATAGATGACGCTGATCACTACTTTTAAAAAATTTCGTGTAAGTTTTTAAAAACTAGTCTGATTAAAGTGATATTCTGTTTAGGATACATCTCGTAAATTCTGAACTAAAATACTGGCATTTACATAAATTATCAGAAAAACTTAGGTGAGGTGATTAAAATTTGTCATTTCCTTCGTGTTTCACAATTAAATACTTATTTGTCCGCAATTTGACTTCTCTTAGTTAAGTAATTTTACGTAAATTATTTAAGACATTTAATGTATGTGACTAAAATATTTTTTCTTCTTCGCAAATTTAAATTTTATATCATAATCGCGTTAATTTACGAAATTAAATTGATTTAAAAATGTATCCCATTTTAAATCTGTTTTCCTAACTTTTTAAGAGGCAAACCTTCCTAATTTTGACTTTGGAATATGTTTTTCTGTATATTTTGATACCTATTTATTTTTAAAATTGCTATCACTTCCAAAGTTAATAACATTTTTTTATTGTAATAGTATTTTTTTTTTTAATTTTTTATTTGCCCATTTTCTTCGAAGTTCGCGTTGTAGAAGGTACATCGCAATCTTAATCTTATAATGTAATGTTAAAATATATAAAGCTCGCCTTCGGAAAGAAACAAAATATGTTGCGTTAAAAATCACCAAGGAAACAATTAATGAAGGTGTTTATAATGCTTTATGGCTCAGAAACTTGAACCGTAAACGATCGAAATGCATATAAATTACAATAATTTGAAATATGATGTTGACGGAAAATAAAAATATAAGTTGGATAGACAAAGTAAAAAGTCAAGATATATATATATATATATATATATATATATATATATATATACCAAAAAAGAATATCGTTACTAAACTAGATAAATCGGACACAATTAATGCGTAATAATGTATAACTTAGATATGTATGTACAGAAGTATAAATGTATGTTACGAAGATTGTTGTACGTTTAACACGAAATAAAAACACTAACAAATTTAAAATTATATACATTTTAATAGATTTATTTGTAAAGTATAATTATATATGCGTCAGAATGATCGTTCGATGCAAAAGCTATATAAGTTAATTGATAACATACGATAAATAGGGAATAAAATTCAATGTCGATATAATAGCGAACAAAATATTTACTATTTATTAGGGGTAAAGGTTTAATTCAACGCTCGCCTAGTGTAGTAGTAACAAACGTTGCATGCATATAGTTACAATTATTATTAGTGTATATTGTCGGTTAGAGATGAGCGAGTTGTTGTCAGACAATAATAATAATAATAGTAGTTCAAGTTGAAACTACCCTCTGTAAAACAAAAAAATTACGTATGCTCAAGCCACTCTGTAAATTTACGATCGGTGAGTGAGCAGAAAAACAAAAAAGAAGCGGGCGAAAAAGATGTTCGAGATCATCATGATTAAGAAGAAATTACCAAGTTAGTTAGTTTTACTGTGTTCATTTAATCGAACCGAAATTACTTTACTAAAAATTTTACTTTATTTAGACTACGTACTGGACATAATTTCTCCCCTTACATCTTGCTAAATTATACATAATTTCTGATGGTACATGTGACACGTGCCATGTTGACAACTGTATTGAACATCAAATTCGGGTTTGTCCGAAGTTTCTAAAGCATAAAGATGAGATGTTGTCTAGTGTTAATGGCATACCTGTGAGTATTGAATTAATTGTTTCCGAACTATTGTCTTCTGTTACAGTGAGTTTATATTATTTTATCAAAGATTTAAAATACATTAACTGGATATTAAACTGGCCAAATGGCACAAGCTGGGCCAAAAAAAAAAAAAAAATACTTAGTAACCTAATAACTTTGATCTAGGGAAGCATCTTTTCCAGGCTTCGCAAGTGGTGCTGTCACTGAGGTATTCCATGATAGGTGAAAAGAAATCAAACGAAAACAGAAATTAAACAGACTGGCACTAACAAAAATAATGGCTTTATTAGTGCCTAAAATAAAATTATTAATATTAATTAGTGAATAAACATGAATTAATAATAAATAAAAAGAAACCCCCTGTGAACGTAATATTAGAATAATTAACTGCGCTTAACTAGATTAAGTACACAAGCAGGGGACTATTACACACATGCTTTTACTTACTTTTCAGCTATACACTACTTATATGCACTTCTATAATTATTTAGCTTTAATCACACTAGTTCCTTGTCCTTTATAATAACAACTAGATTTTAAGCAATAAACTAGCCCTACCGGGTAAGTCTGGATTGGGGAACAAACTTAAAAAAATCTTTCTGTTGCTATTGGTTAAAAATATGTTCTTCCTTAGCAATATATCCCTTTCTTTCGCGATTTCCTCCAATAACAATATAAAACACAATATAGATAAAACTTATGTTACATTTATATAAATATACGTAAATAAGTGTGTAATAATAAAAAACCAAAAATGACGCACCTTCAATAAATACATTTACAAGATACTCTATAATAAATATGATACAGAAAGGCAAAATTAAAACCATTTTTTTTTTTTAGCTGACACATATTAAGCACGCGTGGAAAATTCGATACATTATCTTTTCAATTTAAATACAACCAATATGTTTTCATTCTGCTGAAGTTCTCACACGCTATGGAATTCGTAAATCTCGTCTATCGTATTTACATTTACGGTTTGGTTTAGTTTTTCTTGTGTCGTAGTTATGGTCAGGTAGTAGCGTTGTGTCACTCTTTATTTTCTATGCACCTGCTCTTTTCGCTCCACACACTAAAATGAACGGAGTGGAGCTGTTCAATTTAGCAGAGTCGTGAGAATTAAAAATTAAGTTTTTGTAATATTATATATTTTTTTAAGTATGTATATTTTACTGGTTTATGTATTATTTTGAATATTTTATTGGCGGTCATTCTGAAAAATCCAACGAGTTTAACCTGTACTTCAATGTCCCTAAAACTGGTAGAATGGTTAAAGATAGATGGATAGTCACAGCGTACGAAGGTTGCGCGTAAGTATGTAAATTATATTACAATTTAACCGAGTTTGAAATTTCGTCTTCACCCAAAAGTTGCTATCCAAAATGTAACCCAATGTAACCTACTTTTTCGAAAATTACGTTTTTAAAAACTCATTTTTTTACGTTTTTTGTATAAAATTTTGTCCAAGAATTCAAAATGTTTGCTAATTTTTTGTAGCATACTTAAGAATAAGGCGTAGGATACTAATTAAAAAAATAATTTGTTTGTATGTTGTGCAAACTCATCCATGAGACGATGCACTTAATATATTCCAAAAAGTGAGCCCCAAGAAAGAAGCCTGAGGAACTTCACACTCTAGTTTCGTACTACCAATGGAGTCCACAATACTCAGAAATGGTAGTCAATTTTTAAAATAATTTATAACATTAATAATAAACGGATTAATATGATTTTGGACAAGAATGTCAACAACAGAAGACTGTCAAAGTTCCCCCTGATATCAAAGAAAATGACAACTGCGGAACAGTCAGATTGCAAGCAATGTTTCACATCAGAAATCAGCTTGTAGAGACACATTGCTTTCTTATTGCATATTTTTTTAACAATAGAAGTGACACGATCAGAACTACAGGATGGAGCAACATAACCAATAGCAAAATATAAAATATTTTAGGGAAAAAATGATTCAGGAAGGCAGTACACTTTAGTAAATTTGAACTTATAATATTATTATACTATTATACCAGGATTGTTTTTTTTTATGTCCCCAAACAGTACTATTCTGTACTAATTGTCTCCAGCCATCTAATTTAGATTTGACAATTAGTTGTTTATAATAAATATTGAGTGCTCTAAGAATACTAGTAAGAATGAAAGATTTGTATTTGTCCCTACATTTATTCCTTCTTTCCTAGTTGAGTTAATTAAATATTTAACTGTTTGAAGTCTACTATTCCATCGATCTAGTCTTGAAGCAGTCATCTAAACTTGCAATAAATTTACAGCCTTAGATAAATAATCATTAAATTTAAAGATGGTATTATTTAATTTTTCATGTTCTATACAATTAGAGATAAAATTAATAGAACTTATTAATATATTTATGATTTAAATTACAGGAAAATTTACCTAGATCAGTTTTTTTTTTTTAAAGGTATTACTTTCAATTAATGTATATGCAGTAGCAATAGAGACAAAATATCCTTATGAGTTATAAGTTCAAAATCATTTATAGAAAAGGTTACCATTTGGTGGATTCAGCTATGAACTATCAAATAATCAGTACACCTCGCACAATTATAATTAGAAAAAGTAGGTTTTAATTATTCTTAATAATTAGGTCATTGCTGAATAAAAATTCTATAAAGTTAATGAAATCAGTAATAGATGACACTTCATACTCCATACACAGCAATATAATATCACAAACTATTAAAGGTAATAATTGATGATGACATTTAATTGTTCAAAATAATAAAATCTAAATGATGAATTTTTAGGTAAATGATATCAAACAATAAATAAATATTTGGCTACAATAAGAACTATATTATTGTTATTAATGAGTAATCATAAGGAACATTTCTACTGATAATAAATGCAATTAGTTATTGGGTTGCCCCACGTGCAGCACCTAACACTATAAATTAACTTAATAAAAGATTGAATAAAACATAAACTTACACTATTTTAAAAATTTTGATAAACTCTACAAATTTTTGACTAACGATATATTTGTCCAAAAAAAAAAACACGTTAGATTTAAAATGTCTATAAACAGTAATAAATAAACCTAAAAAATTAACAAAGTCAAAAAATTTGGAAAAAGTTTGAAAATCTATAACTCAAGATGCAATCGGATAAAAACAAAAAAACAAAAATTGAATAAACATCATAATAAAATAATATAGAAAGCCCAAAAGGTACAAAAATGTTTAAAAATCAATAAGTTAAAAATGACTGTTCAAACCGCACACAGTCTGCACAAAAATGCTGGAAAGAGTAAGATAAAACTACTTATCTCCTCCACCAGAAACTGAATGCATGAATGAACCACGAAAAAATATTCCACGTCCTGTTGACGACGCGATAGTACCAGACCAACACATTATTGCATAAATTACAAGTAAAACCGGCTCAACCAGCGCCACTGCACCAGCAGGAAGTATAAAATGGAGATTCACAACACAGTATTGGATACTGCGGTGGCGAAAGTAATAGAACGCTTTCATGACGAAATGTACCGAATCTTTGTTTATTTGGATACAAGAAATAAATGAAGAAACATTACCTTTTAACGGTTTTAAAAAAATTGAGTGAATTACTCACCAAATTTGGCAACGAACCGACTCCTCAAAATTTGAAAAAAGAATCCATTTTGCTCAAAATTGAAAAATTAAAAAAAAAAGTCTCATAGATTTATGCTACGAAACAGATTTCCCGATTTTCCAGGCAAATATTTGTGATAGGTTTGGCATATAAATATTTTGCTACACAATCCGTTACGCAAGATGCTTGTGAAAATTTCAGTTCATCAAGAACCAATTATGTAGCACTATGTCGCAGCAGTTGGTTTCTAGATTTATGCTTATATCTATCGAAAAAGACATCCCCGAAAAAATCAGTATCGACCAAATTATTGATTTAGTCGCTGCAAAATCGAAATGTTTGACTGAAAAACTTATTTTTCTAAAATAAATATTTTTTTCTTTGTTTGCTCTTTAATTTTAAAAGTTGACGTTCTTTTTTTCAAGTTCCGTTTATATTTTTGAAGTAATTTTTGATATTTTATACTTATTATTATTAAGAAATCCATTATTCAAGCATACATTTAAAAAAAAAATTGGAGTACAAGCCAGTTTTTTTGTTTTTATTTTTTAATTTTTACCCAAAATCCAAACTTATCATTTTCATTTTTTTAATTGTGAACTAAAATTTAAAGTATTTTTCATGATTATTATTTTTTAAAACCAAAGTTTTTCCCTCTAAATTATAGGTAATAGATATTTATTCATTTGTATTTCATGTGGTTTTTTATATTCTTATACTGTAATTGAATACTGTATTTTCCTTTAAATAAAAAATCAAGAAAAATCCCCTCCACGTGTATTCTTAAAATACGTATGCGCTACGTCCGGTTAACTGATTATGCACCAACCAATCCATTATTTTGGAAGTTAAATAAGCGAATTTGTAAAAAGCGAAGAGAAATGTCATCGATTACTTCTTACAATAATGCAACATTTTTTGATAGTGAAAAAACAGAACTATTAGCGTGTTTATTTAACAGCGCACAATCAAAATTAAAATTTATATTAAACAATTTGTTAAGCTTGCAGCGTCGAAGGATGGGCATTATTAATAATGTATCTATATACATAAGGAGCGATCGAAAATCCAAAAAATCATCAATATTTATTCTGAATATTCATTTGCTTGTCTTGCTAAGTGTTTGTTTCATGCTTGTTACGCATGAACCATTAATTTTTATTTAGTTAACCCTTTCATTCACAATGTATACTTAATGCTACACACAAATTTTATATTGGAGGGACATTTAGTGTATACGCCCACCTTCAAAATTGGTCATTTTTGAAACACAAATTACATATGCATAAAAAGGACTAGTGACGAACAAATTGTTATCCGGAACCGAATTTTCCTTAAGAAATGCGAAAAAAAGTTAATGAGGAAAAACAGTGATGGTCTAGAGTTAATGAAACTAATTTCAGTTTGGCGGTAAAATTTTTAATTTTAGCGAGAAAATCTTTCATCACTAATCACAACTATACACAAATGTGATTTGTATTTTTGACGATCAAATAAATTTTACTGTAACTAAACGAAAACAGAGAGCTAAATTATAAAATACAAGATAATAAAATATAAAATAACATACTTGCAAGAATATAATCATCATTCATTCGAACCGTCTTCATCATTTAGTTGACAGACAGACATCTTAACCGGTTTAATAAACGATGTTTATCCCCACACAAAGTTACAAAATCTGTAGTTTTCCATGTTATTAAAAATAATATAAAATAACAAAAATATAATGTAAAATTAATTTAAAAAACATAAAAAAAAACATCGAGCAATTGAAATAACTCAACGCGCGCAAAACACCAGAACATAACAGTAATAACATAACAAAATAAAACCAGTACTTTGCATCCCATTATAGTAAATTTAAATTTTATTATCAAAAATATGGATTTTTCCAAAAAATTATTTAAATAATTTTAATTTTTTTTTCAACTAATCGCAATAATTTTGAATACATTTTTTTACAGCTCGATCAAAGTGAAGTATATGTTCTTATTAGCTTAATATCTGATACACCTAATTTAACCTAAAAATTATGTCTAAATTATTTTAAATAATCTTCAAATTCATTATAAAATTTGTTTGCAATTAATTTTTAAAATAAAAAATATTCAATTTCTTCATAATGGAGCGCTCCAATCGGTAACATGTGATACCAATCATAGAATACTAGCATTACCCTGTAACCGTTTATTTATTTCCATTTCCGAACATTAAGCTTTGAAAGAAGTATAATTTACTTTTTAAAAAACATTTTCGTACTTTATGTACAGTTTTCTTAATAAATACATTCAGTCATTTTAAATTGAATATCCATGAAATAACAGGTTTAATAACGAGTAATTTGTTTCGATCTTGTTGATTTAGTAAATTCCGAAAGACGGTTCCTAAAATTCATTTTCCTCGAAAACTATCGAACGCCGGATAAAAATGTTGTCGTCACTGGTCGTTTTTATGCGAATATATGTAATTAAAATGGCTAAATTTGATGGTGGGCATAAAAATTTTTAATTTTCTGGTGTGTGAAATGTCCCAAGTTTAAAAATATTTATTTAAAGTTACATACAGTTCACCTAAGAAGCAGTATTGTATAATAAATACCTGTATAACAATTTTAATTTAGTGTCAACATTTTATAATGTATGACTGAAAGGATCGGGTTTTATGTATTTTCGTGGTACGGTTCGTTTTGACTATATTTGAAACTTATACGATTTTCGTTCGCTATTTGGAGTTACACAAGTAAAGTCAACTTAAGCTCAATATTTGCAGATTATGCTCTTGAATATATAAAAATATTAAAAATATAGGAGAAATTAGAATTCAATTCTTTAAGCCCGCCCCCCTGGCTAAACATGAGCTCTTTCCAGAAACTTAATAACGCATTTTTTTTTGTGTACATACCACAATTCACATAAATACAACTACTGATGAAAAAATTTCTGGGCGCTGGTCAAAAATTTTCGAAAAAATTCAACGTTTCTAACTGTGTTTCGAAATTTACAAGATCGTAACAAAAACCCGGTATTAACGTGATTATTTATCGCATATTATATTTAAAATGATTAGATAAATTTATTAAAAACAATGGACATAATTAAAATACGAAAAAAAAAAATTTGTAAGATAATTTAACTCTTTGCAAACAAATTATACTTCTTTTAAACTTAGTTTAATGTTTATAATAGATAAGCCTTGATGCTAATCTATGATTTGCCTGAATAATCGATTGGTCGATTGGAGCTCTCGACTATCGATTATAAATTAAATATTTATTATTTTTGAAATTAATTTTATATATAAATATATATATATATATTTATATATAAAAAGTTAGGTAATGTAACGGAGTATATTAGATATTAAGGTGATGAATACAAGTAACATAACTCACTTTGATCGGTTGCCCAACAGGCCGAGAAGCGATATTAAATTAACATTCATAAATTTTATAATTATTTGCATATAATATTTATATAATTTGTTGAATAAAATAATAATATAATTTAAAAAAGTAATAATATTATTTATATAGTGTTTTAATTAATTCAAGTCAATGGTATCTAGGGAGGTTTTCATTGGATGATGCAATATGATGTAATATGATGCAATGTTACAGAATACAATGGTTATTCTATTGTTTTATGGTTAGTTTAGAGCCATTTAGGAGTGGGTGTCTGTTTATTCATATATTCGTAAGTTATTGTTAAATTTTTATTAAGTTTTTATTATTAAATTTGATATTTACGAGGAGGACAGTTCCGATGAATGATATGGATTGTATTCTTAGTCAACTTCAGCTCAATATTTGCAGATTATGCTCTTGAATATATAAAAATATTAAAAATATAGGAGAAATTAGAATTCAATTCTTTAAGAGCCCCCCCGGCTAAACATGAGCTCTTACCAGAAACTTAATAACGGATTTTTTTTTGGTGTACATACCACAATTCGCATAAATACAACTACTGATGAAAAAATTTTTGGGCGCTGGTCAAAAATTTTCAAAAAAATTCAACATTTCTAACTGTGTTTTGAAATTTACAAGATCGTAACAAAAACCCGGTATTAACGCGATTATTTATCGCATATTATATTTAAAATGATTAGATAAATTTATTAAAAACAATGGACATAATTAAAATACGAAAAGAAAAAATTTTGTAAGATAATTTAACTCTTTGCAAACAAATTATACTTCTTTTAAACTTAGTTTAATGTTTATAATAGATAAGCCTTGATGCTAATCTATGATTTGGCTGAATAATCGATTGGTCGATTGGAGCTCTCGACTATCGATTATAAATTAAATATTTATTATTTTTAAAATTAATTTTATATATAAATATATATATATTTATATATAAAAAGTTAGGTAATGTAACGGAGTATATTAGATATTAAGGTGATGAATACAAGTAACATAACTCACTTTGATCGGTTGCCCAACAGGCCGAGAAGCGATATTAAATTAACATTCATAAATTTTATAATTATTTGCATATAATATTTATATAATTTGTTGAATAAAATAATAATATAATTTAAAAAAGTAATAATATTATTTATATAGTGTTTTAATTAATTCAAGTCAATGGTATCTAGGGAGGTTTTCGTTGGATGATGCAATATGATGTAATATGATGCAATGTTACAGAATACAACGGTTATTCTATTGTTTTATGGTTAGTTTAGCGCCATTTAGGAGTGGGTGTCTGTTTATTCATATATTCGTAAGTTATTGTTAAATTTTTATTAAGTTTTTATTATTAAATTTGATATTTACGAGGAGGACAGTTCCGATGAATGATATGGATTGTATTCTTAGTCAACTTCAGCTCAATATTTGCAGATTATGCTCTTGAATATATAAAAATATTAAAAATATAGGAGAAATTAGAATTCAATTCTTTAAGAAGCCCCCCCGGCTAAACATGAGCTCTTACCAGAAACTTAATAACGGATTTTTTTTTGGTGTACATACCACAATTCACATAAATACAACTACTGATGAAAAAATTTTTGGGCGCTGGTCAAAAATTTTCAAAAAAATTCAACATTTCTAACTGTGTTTCGAAATTTACAAGATCGTAACAAAAACCCGGTATTAACGCGATTATTTATCGCATATTATATTTAAAATGATTAGATAAATTTATTAAAAACAATGGACATAATTAAAATACGAAAAGAAAAAATTTTGTAAGATAATTTAACTCTTTGCAAACAAATTATACTTCTTTCAAACTTAGTTTAATGTTTATAATAGATAAGCCTTGATGCTAATCTATGATTTGCCTGAATAATCGATTGGTCGATTGGAGCTCTCGACTATCGATTATAAATTAAATATTTATTATTTTTAAAATTAATTTTATATATAAATATATATATATTTATATATAAAAAGTTAGGTAATGTAACGGAGTATATTAGATATTAAGGTGATGAATACAAGTAACATAACTCACTTTGATCGGTTGCCTAACAGGCCGAGAAGCGATATTAAATTAACATTCATAAATTTTATAATTATTTGCATATAATATTTATATAATTTGTTGAATAAAATAATAATATAATTTAAAAAAGTAATAATATTATTTATATAGTGTTTTAATTAATTCAAGTCAATGGTATCTAGGGAGGTTTTTGTTGGATGATGCAATATGATGTAATATGATGCAATGTTACAGAATACAACGGTTATTCTATTGTTTTATGGTTAGTTTAGCGCAATTTAGGAGTGGGTGTCTGTTTATTCATATATTCGTAAGTTATTGTTAAATTTTTATTAAGTTTTTATTATTAAATTTGATATTTACGAGGAGGACAGTTCCGATGAATGATATGGATTGTATTCTTAGTCAACTTCAGCTCAATATTTGCAGATTATGCTCTTGAATATATAAAAATATTAAAAATATAGGAGAAATTAGAATTCAATTCTTTAAGCCCGCCCCCCTGGCTAAACATGAGCTCTTTCCAGAAACTTAATAACGGATTTTTTTTGGTGTACATACCACAATTCACATAAATACAACTACTGATGAAAAAATTTCTGGGCGCTGGTCAAAAATTTTCGAAAAAATTCAACGTTTCTAACTGTGTTTCGAAATTTACAAGATCGTAACAAAAACCCGGTATTAACGTGATTATTTATCGCATATTATATTTAAAATGATTAGATAAATTTATTAAAAACAATGGACATAATTAAAATACGAAAAAAAAAAATTTGTAAGATAATTTAACTCTTTGCAAACAAATTATACTTCTTTTAAACTTAGTTTAATGTTTATAATAGATAAGCCTTGATGCTAATCTATGATTTGCCTGAATAATCGATTGGTCGATTGGAGCTCTCGACTATCGATTATAAATTAAATATTTATTATTTTTGAAATTAATTTTATATATAAATATATATATATATATTTATATATAAAAAGTTAGGTAATGTAACGGAGTATATTAGATATTAAGGTGATGAATACAAGTAACATAACTCACTTTGATCGGTTGCCCAACAGGCCGAGAAGCGATATTAAATTAACATTCATAAATTTTATAATTATTTGCATATAATATTTATATAATTTGTTGAATAAAATAATAATATAATTTAAAAAAGTAATAATATTATTTATATAGTGTTTTAATTAATTCAAGTCAATGGTATCTAGGGAGGTTTTCATTGGATGATGCAATATGATGTAATATGATGCAATGTTACAGAATACAATGGTTATTCTATTGTTTTATGGTTAGTTTAGAGCCATTTAGGAGTGGGTGTCTGTTTATTCATATATTCGTAAGTTATTGTTAAATTTTTATTAAGTTTTTATTATTAAATTTGATATTTACGAGGAGGACAGTTCCGATGAATGATATGGATTGTATTCTTAGTCAACTTCAGCTCAATATTTGCAGATTATGCTCTTGAATATATAAAAATATTAAAAATATAGGAGAAATTAGAATTCAATTCTTTAAGAGCCCCCCGGCTAAACATGAGCTCTTACCAGAAACTTAATAACGGATTTTTTTTTGGTGTACATACCACAATTCGCATAAATACAACTACTGATGAAAAAATTTTTGGGCGCTGGTCAAAAATTTTCAAAAAAATTCAACATTTCTGTGTTTCGAAATTTACAAGATCGTAACAAAAACCCGGTATTAACGCGATTATTTATCGCATATTATATTTAAAATGATTAGATAAATTTATTAAAAACAATGGACATAATTAAAATACGAAAAGAAAAAATTTTGTAAGATAATTTAACTCTTTGCAAACAAATTATACTTCTTTTAAACTTAGTTTAATGTTTATAATAGATAAGCCTTGATGCTAATCTATGATTTGCCTGAATAATCGATTGGTCGATTGGAGCTCTCGACTATCGATTATAAATTAAATATTTATTATTTTTAAAATTAATTTTATATATAAATATATATATATTTATATATAAAAAGTTAGGTAATGTAACGGAGTATATTAGATATTAAGGTGATGAATACAAGTAACATAACTCACTTTGATCGGTTGCCCAACAGGCCGAGAAGCGATATTAAATTAACATTCATAAATTTTATAATTATTTGCATATAATATTTATATAATTTGTTGAATAAAATAATAATATAATTTAAAAAAGTAATAATATTATTTATATAGTGTTTTAATTAATTCAAGTCAATGGTATCTAGGGAGGTTTTCGTTGGATGATGCAATATGATGTAATATGATGCAATGTTACAGAATACAACGGTTATTCTATTGTTTTATGGTTAGTTTAGCGCCATTTAGGAGTGGGTGTCTGTTTATTCATATATTCGTAAGTTATTGTTAAATTTTTATTAAGTTTTTATTATTAAATTTGATATTTACGAGGAGGACAGTTCCGATGAATGATATGGATTGTATTCTTAGTCAACTTCAGCTCAATATTTGCAGATTATGCTCTTGAATATATAAAAATATTAAAAATATAGGAGAAATTAGAATTCAATTCTTTAAGAAGCCCCCCCGGCTAAACATGAGCTCTTACCAGAAACTTAATAACGGATTTTTTTTTGGTGTACATACCACAATTCACATAAATACAACTACTGATGAAAAAATTTTTGGGCGCTGGTCAAAAATTTTCAAAAAAATTCAACATTTCTAACTGTGTTTCGAAATTTACAAGATCATAACAAAAACCCGGTATTAACGCGATTATTTATCGCATATTATATTTAAAATGATTAGATAAATTTATTAAAAACAATGGACATAATTAAAATACGAAAAGAAAAAATTTTGTAAGATAATTTAACTCTTTGCAAACAAATTATACTTCTTTCAAACTTAGTTTAATGTTTATAATAGATAAGCCTTGATGCTAATCTATGATTTGCCTGAATAATCGATTGGTCGATTGGAGCTCTCGACTATCGATTATAAATTAAATATTTATTATTTTTTTTATTAATTTTATATATAAATATATATATATTTATATATAAAAAGTTAGGTAATGTAACGGAGTATATTAGATATTAAGGTGATGAATACAAGTAACATAACTCACTTTGATCGGTTGCCTAACAGGCCGAGAAGCGATATTAAATTAACATTCATAAATTTTATAATTATTTGCATATAATATTTATATAATTTGTTGAATAAAATAATAATATAATTTAAAAAAGTAATAATATTATTTATATAGTGTTTTAATTAATTCAAGTCAATGGTATCTAGGGAGGTTTTTGTTGGATGATGCAATATGATGTAATATGATGCAATGTTACAGAATACAACGGTTATTCTATTGTTTTATGGTTAGTTTAGCGCAATTTAGGAGTGGGTGTCTGTTTATTCATATATTCGTAAGTTATTGTTAAATTTTTATTAAGTTTTTATTATTAAATTTGATATTTACGAGGAGGACAGTTCCGATGAATGATATGGATTGTATTCTTAGTCAACTTCAGCTCAATATTTGCAGATTATGCTCTTGAATATATAAAAATATTAAAAATATAGGAGAAATTAGAATTCAATTCTTTAAGAAGCCCCCCCGGCTAAACATGAGCTCTTACCAGAAACTTAATAACGGATTTTTTTTGGTGTACATACCCCAATTCGCATAAATACAACTACTGATGAAAAAATTTTTGGGCGCTGGTCAAAAATTTTCAAAAAAATTCAACATTTCTAACTGTGTTTCGAAATTTACAAGATCGTAACAAAAACCCGGTATTAACGCGATTATTTATCGCATATTATATTTAAAATGATTAGATAAATTTATTAAAAACAATGGACATAATTAAAATACGAAAAGAAAAAATTTTGTAAGATAATTTAACTCTTTGCAAACAAATTATACTTCTTTTAAACTTAGTTTAATGTTTATAATAGATAAGCCTTGATGCTAATCTATGATTTGGCTGAATAATCGATTGGTCGATTGGAGCTCTCGACTATCGATTATAAATTAAATATTTATTATTTTTAAAATTAATTTTATATATAAATATATATATATTTATATATAAAAAGTTAGGTAATGTAACGGAGTATATTAGATATTAAGGTGATGAATACAAGTAACATTACTCACTTTGATCGGTTGCCCAACAGGCCGAGAAGCGATATTAAATTAACATTCATAAATTTTATAATTATTTGCATATAATATTTATATAATTTGTTGAATAAAATAATAATATAATTTAAAAAAGTAATAATATTATTTATATAGTGTTTTAATTAATTCAAGTCAATGGTATCTAGGGAGGTTTTCGTTGGATGATGCAATATGATGTAATATGATGCAATGTTACAGAATACAACGGTTATTCTATTGTTTTATGGTTAGTTTAGCGCCATTTAGGAGTGGGTGTCTGTTTATTCATATATTCGTAAGTTATTGTTAAATTTTTATTAAGTTTTTATTATTAAATTTGATATTTACGAGGAGGACAGTTCCGATGAATGATATGGATTGTATTCTTAGTCAACTTCAGCTCAATATTTGCAGATTATGCTCTTGAATATATAAAAATATTAAAAATATAGGAGAAATTAGAATTCAATTCTTTAAGAAGCCCCCCCGGCTAAACATGAGCTCTTACCAGAAACTTAATAACGGATTTTTTTTTGGTGTACATACCACAATTCACATAAATACAACTACTGATGAAAAAATTTTTGGGCGCTGGTCAAAAATTTTCAAAAAAATTCAACATTTCTAACTGTGTTTCGAAATTTACAAGATCATAACAAAAACCCGGTATTAACGCGATTATTTATCGCATATTATATTTAAAATGATTAGATAAATTTATTAAAAACAATGGACATAATTAAAATACGAAAAGAAAAAATTTTGTAAGATAATTTAACTCTTTGCAAACAAATTATACTTCTTTTAAACTTAGTTTAATGTTTATAATAGATAAGCCTTGATGCTAATCTATGATTTGCCTGAATAATCGATTGGTCGATTGGAGCTCTCGACTATCGATTATAAATTAAATATTTATTATTTTTAAAATTAATTTTATATATAAATATATATATATTTATATATAAAAAGTTAGGTAATGTAACGGAGTATATTAGATATTAAGGTGATGAATACAAGTAACATAACTCACTTTGATCGGTTGCCCAACAGGCCGAGAAGCGATATTAAATTAACATTCATAAATTTTATAATTATTTGCATATAATATTTATATAATTTGTTGAATAAAATAATAATATAATTTAAAAAAGTAATAATATTATTTATATAGTGTTTTAATTAATTCAAGTCAATGGTATCTAGGGAGGTTTTCGTTGGATGATGCAATATGATGTAATATGATGCAATGTTACAGAATACAACGGTTATTCTATTGTTTTATGGTTAGTTTAGCGCCATTTAGGAGTGGGTGTCTGTTTATTCATATACTCGTAAGTTATTGTTAAATTTTTATTAAGTTTTTATTATTAAATTTGATATTTACGAGGAGGACAGTTCCGATGAATGATATGGATTGTATTCTTAGTCAACTTCAGCTCAATATTTGCAGATTATGCTCTTGAATATATAAAAATATTAAAAATATAGGAGAAATTAGAATTCAATTCTTTAAGAAGCCCCCCCGGCTAAACATGAGCTCTTACCAGAAACTTAATAACGGATTTTTTTTTGGTGTACATACCACAATTCACATAAATACAACTACTGATGAAAAAATTTTTGGGCGCTGGTCAAAAATTTTCAAAAAAATTCAACATTTCTAACTGTGTTTCGAAATTTACAAGATCGTAACAAAAACCCGGTATTAACGCGATTATTTATCGCATATTATATTTAAAATGATTAGATAAATTTATTAAAAACAATGGACATAATTAAAATACGAAAAGAAAAAATTTTGTAAGATAATTTAACTCTTTGCAAACAAATTATACTTCTTTCAAACTTAGTTTAATGTTTATAATAGATAAGCCTTGATGCTAATCTATGATTTGCCTGAATAATCGATTGGTCGATTGGAGCTCTCGACTATCGATTATAAATTAAATATTTATTATTTTTAAAATTAATTTTATATATAAATATATATATATTTATATATAAAAAGTTAGGTAATGTAACGGAGTATATTAGATATTAAGGTGATGAATACAAGTAACATAACTCACTTTGATCGGTTGCCTAACAGGCCGAGAAGCGATATTAAATTAACATTCATAAATTTTATAATTATTTGCATATAATATTTATATAATTTGTTGAATAAAATAATAATATAATTTAAAAAAGTAATAATATTATTTATATAGTGTTTTAATTAATTCAAGTCAATGGTATCTAGGGAGGTTTTTGTTGGATGATGCAATATGATGTAATATGATGCAATGTTACAGAATACAACGGTTATTCTATTGTTTTATGGTTAGTTTAGCGCAATTTAGGAGTGGGTGTCTGTTTATTCATATATTCGTAAGTTATTGTTAAATTTTTATTAAGTTTTTATTATTAAATTTGATATTTACGAGGAGGACAGTTCCGATGAATGATATGGATTGTATTCTTAGTCAACTTCAGCTCAATATTTGCAGATTATGCTCTTGAATATATAAAAATATTAAAAATATAGGAGAAATTAGAATTCAATTCTTTAAGAAGCCCCCCCGGCTAAACATGAGCTCTTACCAGAAACTTAATAACGGATTTTTTTTGGTGTACATACCCCAATTCGCATAAATACAACTACTGATGAAAAAATTTTTGGGCGCTGGTCAAAAATTTTCAAAAAAATTCAACATTTCTAACTGTGTTTCGAAATTTACAAGATCATAACAAAAACCCGGTATTAACGCGATTATTTATCGCATATTATATTTAAAATGATTAGATAAATTTATTAAAAACAATGGACATAATTAAAATACGAAAAGAAAAAATTTTGTAAGATAATTTAACTCTTTGCAAACAAATTATACTTCTTTTAAACTTAGTTTAATGTTTATAATAGATAAGCCTTGATGCTAATCTATGATTTGGCTGAATAATCGATTGGTCGATTGGAGCTCTCGACTATCGATTATAAATTAAATATTTATTATTTTTAAAATTAATTTTATATATAAATATATATATATTTATATATAAAAAGTTAGGTAATGTAACGGAGTATATTAGATATTAAGGTGATGAATACAAGTAACATAACTCACTTTGATCGGTTGCCCAACAGGCCGAGAAGCGATATTAAATTAACATTCATAAATTTTATAATTATTTGCATATAATATTTATATAATTTGTTGAATAAAATAATAATATAATTTAAAAAAGTAATAATATTATTTATATAGTGTTTTAATTAATTCAAGTCAATGGTATCTAGGGAGGTTTTCGTTGGATGATGCAATATGATGTAATATGATGCAATGTTACAGAATACAACGGTTATTCTATTGTTTTATGGTTAGTTTAGCGCCATTTAGGAGTGGGTGTCTGTTTATTCATATATTCGTAAGTTATTGTTAAATTTTTATTAAGTTTTTATTATTAAATTTGATATTTACGAGGAGGACAGTTCCGATGAATGATATGGATTGTATTCTTAGTCAACTTCAGCTCAATATTTGCAGATTATGCTCTTGAATATATAAAAATATTAAAAATATAGGAGAAATTAGAATTCAATTCTTTAAGAAGCCCCCCCGGCTAAACATGAGCTCTTACCAGAAACTTAATAACGGATTTTTTTTTGGTGTACATACCACAATTCACATAAATACAACTACTGATGAAAAAATTTTTGGGCGCTGGTCAAAAATTTTCAAAAAAATTCAACATTTCTAACTGTGTTTCGAAATTTACAAGATCATAACAAAAACCCGGTATTAACGCGATTATTTATCGCATATTATATTTAAAATGATTAGATAAATTTATTAAAAACAATGGACATAATTAAAATACGAAAAGAAAAAATTTTGTAAGATAATTTAACTCTTTGCAAACAAATTATACTTCTTTTAAACTTAGTTTAATGTTTATAATAGATAAGCCTTGATGCTAATCTATGATTTGGCTGAATAATCGATTGGTCGATTGGAGCTCTCGACTATCGATTATAAATTAAATATTTATTATTTTTAAAATTAATTTTATATATAAATATATATATATTTATATATAAAAAGTTAGGTAATGTAACGGAGTATATTAGATATTAAGGTGATGAATACAAGTAACATAACTCACTTTGATCGGTTGCCCAACAGGCCGAGAAGCGATATTAAATTAACATTCATAAATTTTATAATTATTTGCATATAATATTTATATAATTTGTTGAATAAAATAATAATATAATTTAAAAAAGTAATAATATTATTTATATAGTGTTTTAATTAATTCAAGTCAATGGTATCTAGGGAGGTTTTCGTTGGATGATGCAATATGATGTAATATGATGCAATGTTACAGAATACAACGGTTATTCTATTGTTTTATGGTTAGTTTAGCGCCATTTAGGAGTGGGTGTCTGTTTATTCATATATTCGTAAGTTATTGTTAAATTTTTATTAAGTTTTTATTATTAAATTTGATATTTACGAGGAGGACAGTTCCGATGAATGATATGGATTGTATTCTTAGTCAACTTCAGCTCAATATTTGCAGATTATGCTCTTGAATATATAAAAATATTAAAAATATAGGAGAAATTAGAATTCAATTCTTTAAGAAGCCCCCCCGGCTAAACATGAGCTCTTACCAGAAACTTAATAACGGATTTTTTTTTGGTGTACATACCACAATTCACATAAATACAACTACTGATGAAAAAATTTTTGGGCGCTGGTCAAAAATTTTCAAAAAAATTCAACATTTCTAACTGTGTTTCGAAATTTACAAGATCGTAACAAAAACCCGGTATTAACGCGATTATTTATCGCATATTATATTTAAAATGATTAGATAAATTTATTAAAAACAATGGACATAATTAAAATACGAAAAGAAAAAATTTTGTAAGATAATTTAACTCTTTGCAAACAAATTATACTTCTTTCAAACTTAGTTTAATGTTTATAATAGATAAGCCTTGATGCTAATCTATGATTTGCCTGAATAATCGATTGGTCGATTGGAGCTCTCGACTATCGATTATAAATTAAATATTTATTATTTTTAAAATTAATTTTATATATAAATATATATATATTTATATATAAAAAGTTAGGTAATGTAACGGAGTATATTAGATATTAAGGTGATGAATACAAGTAACATAACTCACTTTGATCGGTTGCCTAACAGGCCGAGAAGCGATATTAAATTAACATTCATAAATTTTATAATTATTTGCATATAATATTTATATAATTTGTTGAATAAAATAATAATATAATTTAAAAAAGTAATAATATTATTTATATAGTGTTTTAATTAATTCAAGTCAATGGTATCTAGGGAGGTTTTTGTTGGATGATGCAATATGATGTAATATGATGCAATGTTACAGAATACAACGGTTATTCTATTGTTTTATGGTTAGTTTAGCGCAATTTAGGAGTGGGTGTCTGTTTATTCATATATTCGTAAGTTATTGTTAAATTTTTATTAAGTTTTTATTATTAAATTTGATATTTACGAGGAGGACAGTTCCGATGAATGATATGGATTGTATTCTTAGTCAACTTCAGCTCAATATTTGCAGATTATGCTCTTGAATATATAAAAATATTAAAAATATAGGAGAAATTAGAATTCAATTCTTTAAGAAGCCCCCCCGGCTAAACATGAGCTCTTACCAGAAACTTAATAACGGATTTTTTTTTGGTGTACATACCCCAATTCGCATAAATACAACTACTGATGAAAAAATTTTTGGGCGCTGGTCAAAAATTTTCAAAAAAATTCAACATTTCTAACTGTGTTTCGAAATTTACAAGATCATAACAAAAACCCGGTATTAACGCGATTATTTATCGCATATTATATTTAAAATGATTAGATAAATTTATTAAAAACAATGGACATAATTAAAATACGAAAAGAAAAAATTTTGTAAGATAATTTAACTCTTTGCAAACAAATTATACTTCTTTTAAACTTAGTTTAATGTTTATAATAGATAAGCCTTGATGCTAATCTATGATTTGGCTGAATAATCGATTGGTCGATTGGAGCTCTCGACTATCGATTATAAATTAAATATTTATTATTTTTAAAATTAATTTTATATATAAATATATATATATTTATATATAAAAAGTTAGGTAATGTAACGGAGTATATTAGATATTAAGGTGATGAATACAAGTAACATAACTCACTTTGATCGGTTGCCCAACAGGCCGAGAAGCGATATTAAATTAACATTCATAAATTTTATAATTATTTGCATATAATATTTATATAATTTGTTGAATAAAATAATAATATAATTTAAAAAAGTAATAATATTATTTATATAGTGTTTTAATTAATTCAAGTCAATGGTATCTAGGGAGGTTTTCGTTGGATGATGCAATATGATGTAATATGATGCAATGTTACAGAATACAACGGTTATTCTATTGTTTTATGGTTAGTTTAGCGCCATTTAGGAGTGGGTGTCTGTTTATTCATATATTCGTAAGTTATTGTTAAATTTTTATTAAGTTTTTATTATTAAATTTGATATTTACGAGGAGGACAGTTCCGATGAATGATATGGATTGTATTCTTAGTCAACTTCAGCTCAATATTTGCAGATTATGCTCTTGAATATATAAAAATATTAAAAATATAGGAGAAATTAGAATTCAATTCTTTAAGAAGCCCCCCCGGCTAAACATGAGCTCTTACCAGAAACTTAATAACGGATTTTTTTTTGGTGTACATACCACAATTCACATAAATACAACTACTGATGAAAAAATTTTTGGGCGCTGGTCAAAAATTTTCAAAAAAATTCAACATTTCTAACTGTGTTTCGAAATTTACAAGATCATAACAAAAACCCGGTATTAACGCGATTATTTATCGCATATTATATTTAAAATGATTAGATAAATTTATTAAAAACAATGGACATAATTAAAATACGAAAAGAAAAAATTTTGTAAGATAATTTAACTCTTTGCAAACAAATTATACTTCTTTTAAACTTAGTTTAATGTTTATAATAGATAAGCCTTGATGCTAATCTATGATTTGGCTGAATAATCGATTGGTCGATTGGAGCTCTCGACTATCGATTATAAATTAAATATTTATTATTTTTAAAATTAATTTTATATATAAATATATATATATTTATATATAAAAAGTTAGGTAATGTAACGGAGTATATTAGATATTAAGGTGATGAATACAAGTAACATAACTCACTTTGATCGGTTGCCCAACAGGCCGAGAAGCGATATTAAATTAACATTCATAAATTTTATAATTATTTGCATATAATATTTATATAATTTGTTGAATAAAATAATAATATAATTTAAAAAAGTAATAATATTATTTATATAGTGTTTTAATTAATTCAAGTCAATGGTATCTAGGGAGGTTTTCGTTGGATGATGCAATATGATGTAATATGATGCAATGTTACAGAATACAACGGTTATTCTATTGTTTTATGGTTAGTTTAGCGCCATTTAGGAGTGGGTGTCTGTTTATTCATATATTCGTAAGTTATTGTTAAATTTTTATTAAGTTTTTATTATTAAATTTGATATTTACGAGGAGGACAGTTCCGATGAATGATATGGATTGTATTCTTAGTCAACTTCAGCTCAATATTTGCAGATTATGCTCTTGAATATATAAAAATATTAAAAATATAGGAGAAATTAGAATTCAATTCTTTAAGAAGCCCCCCCGGCTAAACATGAGCTCTTACCAGAAACTTAATAACGGATTTTTTTTTGGTGTACATACCACAATTCACATAAATACAACTACTGATGAAAAAATTTTTGGGCGCTGGTCAAAAATTTTCAAAAAAATTCAACATTTCTAACTGTGTTTCGAAATTTACAAGATCGTAACAAAAACCCGGTATTAACGCGATTATTTATCGCATATTATATTTAAAATGATTAGATAAATTTATTAAAAACAATGGACATAATTAAAATACGAAAAGAAAAAATTTTGTAAGATAATTTAACTCTTTGCAAACAAATTATACTTCTTTCAAACTTAGTTTAATGTTTATAATAGATAAGCCTTGATGCTAATCTATGATTTGCCTGAATAATCGATTGGTCGATTGGAGCTCTCGACTATCGATTATAAATTAAATATTTATTATTTTTAAAATTAATTTTATATATAAATATATATATATTTATATATAAAAAGTTAGGTAATGTAACGGAGTATATTAGATATTAAGGTGATGAATACAAGTAACATAACTCACTTTGATCGGTTGCCTAACAGGCCGAGAAGCGATATTAAATTAACATTCATAAATTTTATAATTATTTGCATATAATATTTATATAATTTGTTGAATAAAATAATAATATAATTTAAAAAAGTAATAATATTATTTATATAGTGTTTTAATTAATTCAAGTCAATGGTATCTAGGGAGGTTTTTGTTGGATGATGCAATATGATGTAATATGATGCAATGTTACAGAATACAACGGTTATTCTATTGTTTTATGGTTAGTTTAGCGCAATTTAGGAGTGGGTGTCTGTTTATTCATATATTCGTAAGTTATTGTTAAATTTTTATTAAGTTTTTATTATTAAATTTGATATTTACGAGGAGGACAGTTCCGATGAATGATATGGATTGTATTCTTAGTCAACTTCAGCTCAATATTTGCAGATTATGCTCTTGAATATATAAAAATATTAAAAATATAGGAGAAATTAGAATTCAATTCTTTAAGAAGCCCCCCCGGCTAAACATGAGCTCTTACCAGAAACTTAATAACGGATTTTTTTTTGGTGTACATACCCCAATTCGCATAAATACAACTACTGATGAAAAAATTTTTGGGCGCTGGTCAAAAATTTTCAAAAAAATTCAACATTTCTAACTGTGTTTCGAAATTTACAAGATCATAACAAAAACCCGGTATTAACGCGATTATTTATCGCATATTATATTTAAAATGATTAGATAAATTTATTAAAAACAATGGACATAATTAAAATACGAAAAGAAAAAATTTTGTAAGATAATTTAACTCTTTGCAAACAAATTATACTTCTTTTAAACTTAGTTTAATGTTTATAATAGATAAGCCTTGATGCTAATCTATGATTTGGCTGAATAATCGATTGGTCGATTGGAGCTCTCGACTATCGATTATAAATTAAATATTTATTATTTTTAAAATTAATTTTATATATAAATATATATATATTTATATATAAAAAGTTAGGTAATGTAACGGAGTATATTAGATATTAAGGTGATGAATACAAGTAACATAACTCACTTTGATCGGTTGCCCAACAGGCCGAGAAGCGATATTAAATTAACATTCATAAATTTTATAATTATTTGCATATAATATTTATATAATTTGTTGAATAAAATAATAATATAATTTAAAAAAGTAATAATATTATTTATATAGTGTTTTAATTAATTCAAGTCAATGGTATCTAGGGAGGTTTTCGTTGGATGATGCAATATGATGTAATATGATGCAATGTTACAGAATACAACGGTTATTCTATTGTTTTATGGTTAGTTTAGCGCCATTTAGGAGTGGGTGTCTGTTTATTCATATATTCGTAAGTTATTGTTAAATTTTTATTAAGTTTTTATTATTAAATTTGATATTTACGAGGAGGACAGTTCCGATGAATGATATGGATTGTATTCTTAGTCAACTTCAGCTCAATATTTGCAGATTATGCTCTTGAATATATAAAAATATTAAAAATATAGGAGAAATTAGAATTCAATTCTTTAAGAAGCCCCCCGGCTAAACATGAGCTCTTACCAGAAACTTAATAACGGATTTTTTTTTGGTGTACATACCACAATTCACATAAATACAACTACTGATGAAAAAATTTTTGGGCGCTGGTCAAAAATTTTCAAAAAAATTCAACATTTCTAACTGTGTTTCGAAATTTACAAGATCGTAACAAAAACCCGGTATTAACGCGATTATTTATCGCATATTATATTTAAAATGATTAGATAAATTTATTAAAAACAATGGACATAATTAAAATACGAAAAGAAAAAATTTTGTAAGATAATTTAACTCTTTGCAAACAAATTATACTTCTTTCAAACTTAGTTTAATGTTTATAATAGATAAGCCTTGATGCTAATCTATGATTTGCCTGAATAATCGATTGGTCGATTGGAGCTCTCGACTATCGATTATAAATTAAATATTTATTATTTTTAAAATTAATTTTATATATAAATATATATATATTTATATATAAAAAGTTAGGTAATGTAACGGAGTATATTAGATATTAAGGTGATGAATACAAGTAACATAACTCACTTTGATCGGTTGCCTAACAGGCCGAGAAGCGATATTAAATTAACATTCATAAATTTTATAATTATTTGCATATAATATTTATATAATTTGTTGAATAAAATAATAATATAATTTAAAAAAGTAATAATATTATTTATATAGTGTTTTAATTAATTCAAGTCAATGGTATCTAGGGAGGTTTTCGTTGGATGATGCAATATGATGTAATATGATGCAATGTTACAGAATACAACGGTTATTCTATTGTTTTATGGTTAGTTTAGCGCCATTTAGGAGTGGGTGTCTGTTTATTCATATATTCGTAAGTTATTGTTAAATTTTTATTGTTTTTATTATTAAATTTGATATTTACGAGGAGGACAGTTCCGATGAATGATAAGGATTGTATTCTTGCAAGTATGTTATTTTATATTTTATTATCTTGTTTTTTATAATTTAGTTGTTTAATTTCGTTTAATTACCTTATTGGCTCATTCGAGGCATACTTGTACAACTCCGAATCGATTTTGGCTTGGATAAATTGATGAGTTTTGCTTTCCTAAGCGGGATAAAAAATAAAAGAAACGCGGAAAAAATTTTTAATTGTAAATTACCTTTTAAATTTTACTTATAAGTATGTTTATAAACATACCTAGGTTCGGTTAGAATCGGCGTTTATTTCGACTGTATAGAGTAGAATTAAAAGAAAAAACGAGAATGACACATTTAAACCAGAATAACAAAATACCTAGGTTAGGTTAGATTCAGTCAGGTTAGAATCGGCGTTTATTTCGGCTGTATAGCAGTAGAATTAAAAGAAAAAACGAGACTTTCAAAAATGGTTTCCGCGGATTTTTAACTTCGTAATTCGTTGAAAATAATAATTTTTGATATTTAAAAAAAAAAACGAAAATCGGTAGTGTACAAGTATTCTTCGAATCTACCGTTATTTTATACTATTTTTGGAACACAAGTCACATTTGTATAACAACGACTAGTTATGAAAAGTTTAGCGCCAAATTTTCCCGCCAAAATTGTAAGTTTGTTCCCTTACCTCTAAACAGTGTTTTTAGTTAGTTTCTTTTTTCGGAATTTTTATTTAAAAAAGTCACTTCCGCTAATTTTTTTTTAACTAGTCGTTTTTATGCAATTTTGACTTGTGTTCCAAAACTCACTAACTTTGGGCTTTCTTGAAGGACGTACAATTTTCCCTAAATATTCTGTTAGTTCATATTTTACTTATTAATTATGAATGCTTCTCCTTAATATATAAAAAATGTAAATGAACGCCATAAACACATTATGTTTTAATTGTTATATGCTATACAATCGATTCCCTAACTCTGTGTTTGTAGATACATGATATGTATATGTGTATCTAAATATATACTTTTTATACTTCATTATTCGTTAAAAATACATTGTAATCGGTGGACACGATGCGCATTCGATTTTGATTGTCTAGGTTAGATCATTTAACTTGTTATATTATTTTAAATATTTAATTACTGCACTCGGTTATAACGTATAGTCTGTTAACTACAGTACTAACAATTATTTAATATCCTATTTTATTTTGTAACAAATATATTATTTATTTTGTTATTTACTTAAATTACTGTGTTAGCAAAATGCACTATACTTGGGCAGTAGTTATTTGTAAATTGTACAATTAACAAAATGTAGTATAGTTAGACAGTAATTATCTGTATAGTCATGGTTTTTTTTTTCTTTTTTTTTTTTTGTCCAGCTTTCACCATTTGGCCAGTTTAGAATTAATTATTTAGGATATTATTTAAATTTTAATTTCATCATTTGTTATGAATTTATACAAGATTGCAACAACAAGAGATACAGAGTTAGCTACAATTTCTTGGTTACTCTACAGCAACGTTTACCACTTGTTCTAAGTACAATCTGCAAGAAGGTATCTCTAGTCGTTTTATGTATCATTCGTGTCCAAATTTGATGCTCAGTGATATCTTCCACATTGCGAACGCCGCGTATAAATTTTAATTATATAATCCCTAGAAGACATTTTTTTTATACATACAAGAAATTAGGGATGTTCCGGATGCGCTTTACATTAAACGATTGTAATGAAAATCTTCTAACAAGTAGCGTTTGATCTTAGTAAATTTTATCAGTACAATTATATTTTACATATATTTTCATAATTTATTGGTGAAAACTCCAGTGGAGTCAACTTGTCTGCGATTTCATTGTCTATAATGATGTAATGGGAAAAAATTTATTTAAACGTCACAAATTGTATAGTTGCCATGTTGAAAAAATACAGGATAGTTTGATAGTAGTTACTAATCAATTGTACAGTTATCAAGACGTTAGTTTGTCAGACGGTAGTTGTTTATAAAGTATCAGTGGTTTGTTGGTGTTTTTTTTTGGATTGTAATATAACGGGATTTCATATTTTACAATTACTTTTAGATAACTTTTATATATACACACACACACACACACATATATATATATATATATAAAAACTATATATTATGGTAATGTACAACAGGATCTCTATAAACATATATAGCCATAGATAATTATATATGCGACAATTGGGAAAGTTGTTTTGTATTTGTAGAATTAATGTAAAAAATCTACAATAATGTTCATTATTTCTAAATAAAAGTGTCAATTTATTTCTCGATGTTAAAAAACCATTTTTATTGACTGGAATTCTAGTTTTATTTAAATCGTTCAATTTAAGCGATTAAATTCGCATATTAAATTTACCTCAACGTGAATGACTATACACGTGTATTATAAGTACTCGATTCTTTCTCCGAACTTGAAACAAAGAATTCTGCCCGTAGAATTGGAAAATGAGAATTAAAAATTTGGTGCTCGAGTGTTCACTTCGTCTTTTGAATCGTTTTTAAGACCGGTTTTTATTATTATTACAGGTCAATTGCCACTTTTGTTGCCACAAAACAAAAAGTATTGATTTGACATAAACGCGTACATCAATAGCTGGAACTGTGGCGTTTGGGATCGATAACAATGTAGCATCTATTTCCTAGTTCATTCCCTAGAATCCACAGAAACGAGGCTAATTCGCTCGGTTTGACTAATAACAGCCGTGCCACTTCTTTAGCTGCAGGATGCTGATCGTTACTAAATAGTTTTTATTTCGTACGGACGTGCCCTGTTTTAGCACTTGCAGCCTCTTGATGAAATCTCGAATTCGAATATAGCTAACGTACACGATGCGCGAGATAGATAGCAAAGACGACATTTGTCGTAATAGAGAAATTTCTCTTTAGCAGCATGGAGATACTAAAAAAGTGCCCAAAGACGGGTGAAACGGTTTTTATTTCGAAATGTTTTCGAAAACAAGACGGTCACGAAAATATCCGATGAGAATTATTTACATGACTATTAAGCGAACGTTCGTGTTTGAAAAGTTTATCGCAATGCGAACATTTGAACGGTCTTTCGTGCGTGTGAATAAGCGAATGACTCTTAAGCAAATGCATGCACTCGAAGCGTTTGTCGCATTTCGAACAAATAAAACGCCTTATAACCGAATCCGGAAAATGCGAACGAATAATGTGACGTTTAAGCGTTAGCTTCGTCTTGAATCGTTTAGTACAATGGAAACACTCGTACAGCTTCTCGTCCGTATGAACGGTCATATGTTGATTCAGCGCCGAAGTACAATGAAAACCTTTATCGCATCGATAGCAAAGAAATCGCGGAAAATGCTTCGCCTTGATATGATCGGTCAAATGTTTTTTTCGAGCGTAACGTCGATCGCAATGAGGACACTTGAACAATTTTTCTCTATCGCCGTGACATTGTTCATGCTGGACGAGTTCGGAACGGAAACAGAATTTTTTCGAACAACGCGAACAAGTGAAAGGCACTTCTATGTTCGGAACGTGTTTTTTCATGTGCGCTATTAGATGACTTCTGTATCGATAGTCTTTATCGCAGTGAGCGCACTGTAACCATTTGATGTTGTAAATTGGTGGCGAGCAATTTGAGCCGTTTTTTTTTAAATTTTTTTGCCGGTGGAAAAGTTTCAAATATTTCGGACGATTATAATCATTTTTATTTCCACTTTCGTCGGCGTCCGAATTTCCTATTGAAATGTGTTTTTCGGGTGAACGTATTTTAACCGGACAAGTTTGCGTAATCGTCGGATCAGGAACCGGGCGCTCGGTAGCGAGCTAAAAAAAGAAGTAGTACATCTAGAATATAATGTACGTAAGACGTAGTATAATAAACATTTACCCGTTGGTAATTTCCATTTTTTTATCGTCATTTTATCGATACCTTATCTAAATTTAGATTAAAAATTTCAGCTCGATAGCATTAATCGTTCAAATGTTAGAAATTTCTGACTTTTTACCATGTACGCGTTGGTAAACTATAATTAAAATTTTATATCTCGGGTATCGTTTCAATTTAAAGTATAGGATCTTCCAGATATATTTGTCAATCTACAAAAGAATTATTTTAAGGGAAAAAATCTGATCGAAAAATTTCAAAATTCATTTCCGAAGAAACATTATTGATATCCACCTTCTGATATGTCAAAAAGCTGTCACTTTTAATTATAACTCACGAAAATTTATGAAATGAAATTCCACACGATTAAACTAATTGTACGTATATAATCTACTAGGTACATCAAATAACGAAGGACACCTATGTGAAGTAATTGCAAAGTTCGGATTAGACCAAAGTAATGATAGAATTTACAATTACGAGTCAGCTAACAATTCTATGTTCCAACACCATCCCAGAAGACTAAGCACATGGAAATCTCCAAGCAACACCAAGCCAAATCGATTTCATGTTAATAAGTAAACGATGGAAATCATCCAGCATAAACGCAGTAATTTACCCAGGAACGGAATGTGGTAGCGACCACAAACTATTAGTAATGAAATTATATGAAATGATAAAAAAATAAACGATAGGGCTTAAAACGCAGCAAAGATTATTAATAACAGATGAAAGTAAAGGCAAATTTACACACATTTTATTATTATTATTATTATTATTATACGGGCGCCGGCTGCACTAACGGGCCATATGCGCCCACAGGCTTACTGTGGTCCTAGATCTGATTTAAGAGGCTCAGTGAATCCAGGAACAGGAACACATTATGAATATGGTCAGTAGATTCAGATAAAAGTTGAGGTAAAGAAGGAGGAAGGCTGTGCTGGATTCTTAATGTTGTGAGAGCATGACAGGATGTTAGTATGTGGGGTATGAGCAGTTGAGACATTTGGCAAAAGGGACAGAGTGGCGGGTCTGTGCCATGAAGAAGATAGGAATGGGTAAGGTTTGAGTGGGATATACGGAGTCTTGTAAGGATAACATTTTTCTTTCTTGTTTTGAAAGGAAATGGCAGTTGGGATAGTGGATTAGATTTGATTAAAAGGAGGTGGTTTTGTTCATTAGACTTCCATGCACGACACCAAGATTTAGTTACGAGAGATTTCAGGAAAGCTTTAACGTCACTATAGAGAGAGAGACGAGCGGATATGTGTGGAAGCAAAGACGCCTCTCTGGCAGCTCGGTCAATAGCCTCATTTCCAGGAATACCGATGTGGCTGGGAATCCAAATGAACGCTATGGAAACTTGAGATTTAGTAAGGAAGTCATGGATAAGCAGAATGCGTTGTAGAAGTGCATTATCTGTATATAGGTTGTGGAGAGACTTTAAAACATTGAGTGAATCAGAAAGAATAAGGAATTTAGAAGAAGACTGCGTCATGGACAGGAACTCTAGACACTTGAATATAGCAAAGGATTCAGCTGAAAAAATGGAGCAGGACTTAGGAAGTCGAAAGCGATGAATGACAGGGGGTACCGAGAAGGCAGACCCCACACGCCTACCCGATTTAGAGCCATCATTAAAACAGCACACAGCGTCCTTATATTGGAGATTTCAAGAGCAATGTAGTTTTGAAGTATATGGGGTGGGCATAAAAGCTTGGAAAGGTGGGTAAGTTTCAAGTTTATATGGAGTGGTTGCAAAAGCCAGGGTGGTGGGTCAGTATATATTGGAAGAAGAGGGGGATTAAGAATGAATTTGTTAAATTGAGGAAATAATGATAAGAATTTATTTTTGATGTTAATTGCATATTTAGGCATTTTAGACATGGTTAAGTGTGGGAAAACAAACGACCAACAACAAACAACAACAACAACAAAGTATATTTGCATAAGTAAACATAAAAGAAAATATAACACGGGTTACAAACATTGTGTACCGGGAACACCTTACCACAATAACACAGTAAGAATATAAATAATAAACCAAAACAAAACGTTAAATATTGCAGGAAAAAAAAAATAAAAACCTGCGGCTAGAAAATAAACACGTTTTCTAATTACAAGTAATACATGATACAGAAACTTAAGTCTAAGCTACAAAAATATATTGTATAGGTTGTAAGTTCTTAAATGAATAATACACGCATATATATACACATACACATACACATATAAAAAGTGGATGACACGGGTGTCGAAAGTGCTTACTAAGTAAAGGGATTAAATTACAATTAAAAAATTAAAATTAATTACTACATAATGTTATGTTTAAGTCGCCTGTGTTTATATTTGGAATACATGAAACGAAGTTGCTTAGAATCGTAATTGGCAATCGAGGAGACGAGTACATTGTTTCGGTGGGAGCATTTAATAAAAAAGTCAGTCGATAGCTTTAGAACAAAATCTCTAATATAGGGCAGGTCAGTAGCTTCGTGCATACTGTCGATTCTGGCATAACGAGGTGCATTAAGAATACATCCGAGGCATCTGTTTTGAATGACTTGTAACTTGTTAAAGGAGGTTTTTGATATAGAGCTCCAGGAAGGACAAGCGTAGCAAAGTATTGGGCGGATTAGTGCTTTGTAGAGGATTATCTTGTTAATGTAAATTCAATCGATTAACATTGGAATAGGTTAAAGACTACTATAAAGAGTGCCTTTGAAAAAACTGCAGACCCAATATTCAACGGAAACTATAAAACTCGTTGATGAACGACGAGTATTAAAAACAGGATAAAAAAAAAGTAAAAACTACAAACAATTAACAAAAAATTAAAAGAATTTGCAGACGAGACGAAAACAATTTTATCATTTCAATATGCGATGAAATACAGAAATGCCGATCATAATGAAACTAAAGACCTTTTTGAAAAAATCGAAATTTTAACGAGACTAGTCAAAAAGTGGGCAATAAAGGATAAAGCCGATTGTCTAAAAACAAAGTATACAGAGGATACTGCCAAAATCTATACGATCATGTCAATACAGCAGAGGACAATGAAAATAATGCTATCTATCTAAAAGAACCAGAAATATTACAAAGGGAAATAGCAGATGCTATAAAAGTTTTAAAAAATAATAAACCAATTGGAACCGATGAAATACCTGCAGAAATATTAAAAATAATGGGATATATTGGAGTGGACGAATTACTCATTATGAAATTCTGTATGGAACTCTGGAATATGGCTTAGAGAATGATGTAGATCAGTATGTATGCCACTATATAAAAAAGGAAAAAGTATAAAATGTGAAATCTATAGAACTATTTCACTTGTACCACATGCGAACAAGATAATGCTTCGCATAATATACAAACGTATAGAATGGTTAATAAAGATGCCGATTCCTGAAGAACAAACTGGTTTCATGATAGGATGCGAAACAGAGCAAATACTGAACTTAGGGCAAATAATATAAAAATGTCGAGAGTATAATATTTCAACAGTTCTATGTTTTATAGACTATCATATAGCATTCAGTAGTGTAATACGGAGTAAACTATAGCCCGTATTGACTAAAATGGGTTTTCCGGAACGTATTATTCTAATGTTAAAGAATTTACAGCAATCTGCTGAATTCTACACGAAGAAAGGTGTAAAGCAAAGATGTACCCCATCGCCTATTTTATTTAACCTTAATCGAGAATACATTATGAGAAAGGTATTGCATGAATGGAATGGAGGAGTATCTTTACGATATACCGACAATACAACAAAAGAAAGTATTTTTTTTCCTTTATTTTTAATTGAGTTTAGGTTATAAAACTATTACTACTCATTGTACATATAAATTAATATAAACTAAACGCTAACGCTAACAAAAGAGTTATAAAATAGAAAGATAAATAACTAAACTAAGACATATACGGAAAATACACTATACGAGGATGTAAAGGTTACAAAATAATATTGGATTTATATATATAAGAGGCCATATTAACACAAGAGGATTATTTAAGGATAGGATGTATGCAACAGAGTATGGAGGGAAGATACCTAACTGTAATAATATCTTGATTAGGGTTTCTCTGTATGCACTATATAGATTACATGAAAAAATGATATGATTAATATCTGCCGTCAAACCACAGGACTGGCAAGTACTGGAACTAACCAGCTCTATCCGGTGGAGATGACTAGGCAGCAGATTATGTCCTGACCTAATACGAATTAGAAGAGAGAAAAATTTACGGATTGGTATTGAATGAGGAGGCTTAATTAGAAAGAGAGATTGTTTCGGTAAACTTGTTTGAATTTGTTTATAGAAATTATTCCGAGTAGCACAAAACATGGAGCTCCAGCGATGACGCAAATCCGCCTTCGCAGACGCAGCTAAACATGTGAAGGGAATCGCAGGGATCAGTAGGCCTCTGGAGGCCCCCATTTTAGCTGCATGGTCACAAATTAAGTACTTCTAAAAAAAAGGTCGGGCGCATTAGTTGGAAATATGGACTTGAAATAAATAAGACCAAAACAAAAGTAATAGTTATAGACAGAGGAAGACGATTAAAATTCAATGATAAAATCTTCGCAGGATATGAAGTAGTAAACGACTTTGTGTATCTATGACCGCTAAACAATAGCGATTGGAGCGCAGAAAAAGAACTAAAAGTCTCATTGAAGTGGGTCGCTGTGCCATGGTAAAACTAAGCAACATATCAAAGGACGGCTCTATTAATAAGACTGTTAAAGTAAAATTAGTAAGAAATTAACCTAGTTCGACTTAACAGTTTCGAAATGTGACGTTGGAGAAAACTCCGCATATCATGGACCTTGAAATGAACAAATGCGTCCATAGTACAGGAGCTGAACCTACTATTATTAGAGTTATAAAATATTTTGAGCATATTGTACGTAACGAGCGGAACTTTGAGCTATTAATAGTACAGACGAAGATTCAAGGAAACAAACCGAAGGGCCAACCACCGCAGCGATGAACAGATATAATAAAAAACTGGAGCGGAATGGCACTACATCAGTGCATGCAATGAGCACGCGACAGAGAAGCATCGCAGTTACTGTATGATCATGATGCTTCCTTGAGGTAAGCGATTAAGAAGATGTATATAATGGTTTTTAAGAGTATGTGATTCGTATCTAAATATATTTTCCGAAAAAAACATTTGCTCATTCTGTGAAGTACTATTATATATGACTTTTGTATAATATGTCTGTAGATATAAAAACAAGTTGAGATATAAAACAAAGATTACAAACGCATAGTTTACAAGTACGCGTACAAACACTTCACTGCACATATGCTTACAATGTTATATACAACAGACTACAAATGTCAGCAATTCATGATGTAATTCGGAACGTCCTAAAAAATACTTTAAGTTTGTAAATTTATTTACTGGATTTCGTACAGAGGTTGTTATAAGGAATAAGGGGGAAAAATAGAAAAAACTGAATTGGATGGTTAGCATGAAGTCGTAGGCTCTGCTGTTTGACAAATTGGTAAGTCCCATTTTTAACCCGACAAGTGATAGATTTACAAGAACGACATTTTCAAATTTTGCATTTTTAAAATCTCGATTGCTTTTTAATTGCCTTGTGTTTGTTACAGCGTCAGTTTACCGCTATCTTCAAAATTTATCGGACAATAACTGACCACTAGACCATGTTTAAAGTTATCCTCAAGTATTTAGTTTTGCTTTTGATAAGTCAAAAATGTTACAAGGGATGTAGAAGTAGAAACCATGAGTCATTTGCAAAAATATTTTAAAAAACCGGATTTTTGATTTCACATATTATTATTAAAAAAAAACTATTAATAAATAAATTAAACTTGTACGAGGGATCGAGGAATGAAATAGGGGAATAAAAACCTATTTAAGATCTTACATCGCTCTTAAGGTGATTTTTATCTACATTAGAATTATGAAATTTGATGAATCAATACAATAGTCAACAGACGCAACATCGCAGGATCGTAATGACTACTTTTGAGGCACCAAACACCTGCAAATTATTTTCGTTTGCTTATACTTCATTTGTATTTTGAATATAATTCCACAATAGAATTTTGTAACTAATAAGTGTGGAGAACGATTGTGAAAGAATACCATTGAGAATAAATTATAAAAAATACAAAACATGAAATGTAAAAAATACAATATCTGAATGATATTATCTATAGATGTGATTTTATATACACATATATAATTAATTTAAAACCTGCCAAAAGTAACTGTAATATATATATATTTAATAATCATAATTAATAGTACACTAATCGCAAGATATTATGATAAATTATCGAAAACCTATATTATTAACTTCTTACTGAAGATAGAACAAGATAGTTATTTTGTCAAAAATATATAAGACTCATCTCAGCTTACTGAATAAAAAGCTATTTCCATGCAATTTTCCACCTTACTAATCATATTATAGATCAGCTATTCTCAACCGCTGGTCCGACGGACCACTAGTGGTCCGCGGAGAAATTTTACTGGTCCACGGACAACTTTTTCTATCCACGAAAAAATTTACTTATCAAAAAACAAATAATAACTACATTTTAATTTATAAAATTACGGAATACAAATATCTTAAACTAATTTAAATTTTATGTAATTTATGATTAGTACGCCACTGAAAAAAATTGCCAATAGGCTTACAAATGCGCGTAGACACGACAGACACTTAAGTTATTAATATATAGATTTGATGTGTGTTCTGATACAGTTTTATCATTGTATAGTCTCGGTATTTTTGAGTTATTGTTAAACGAAAAATTATAATAACAATTATACATATGTTTAACTGGATTGGACGAATATAGAAGCAAGTTTATTGATTATTTATCTTTTCGGCGCGCGCGTTGATGTAAAAAGTACAACAACATCAAGTTTTGGTTATTATTAAAAATACAAACTATGTTAGAATTTTGAATACCACCTGCATTCCTCGCCGGATGTTTATTCTTGATAACGACGAGTTGAAAGAATGAATCATGCGAACATAGCTAGGCAATTGAACATTAGTTAACGCAGGTCATTTATGTGTTGTACTTTTTATATAACGCGCGTTTTCGTGTTACTTAAATTGGTCACTTTTTATTGTGTTCAATCGGACTTTTTTATGCGTTTTTAGTTTCCGGGTTTCAGTTTTTTTTTTTTTTTACATTTTTTATGATTTTAATCAACGCTGGTAAGTAATGTATTGTACTTTTATATAAAACGCGGTATCGTTCGAACTACTTGCATTTTTTATTATTTTCGATCGGACTTTTCATGCGTTTTTAATTTTCTGTATTAATTTTGTGTTTTTCTCTTTTTTTGTTCAAAACGTCTTAACTTTCTAATGAGCAAATAAAACGCTATTTGAAGAAATTGTCGGATCATGAAATTAAAAGCAAGAAATAGTACTTATCGTGATATAAAAAGTACAACACGCGCACTGGTGTTATTATAAATATGACGCGCGTTCCGGAGAGTTATATACTTATGTAGGGGCTAATAAAAAAATATTTTTAACCCTTAGGTAACATGAACAGTAAACAAGTCACGCTGTTTAATTTTTTGAATACTAGTTCAACGTCACAAAAAAATGACGATGAAACAGAATTTCCACCAGCTAAAAAGAAAAAAACACTTGTTAGACACTACAGCCATGAATATTTAAAATACGGTTTTATTCTTTGGCACAAATCTACGGAAGAAGATTTACGCCCGATGTGTGTCATTTGCCACGAGGTTTTAGTAAATAATGTTATGAAACCGTCGAAAATGTTACGACATTTAAAGGCTAAACATTCCGAGCTGTAAAATAAACCGCGTGAATATTTTGAGCGTAAAAAACATGAATTAGAATTACAAACAAAAACATTTAAACATAATTTTATTCAGAACAAGTCACTATTAAAATGTTCGTACCTAGTTGCCCTTCGGATTGCTAAAACCAAAAAACCATTTACTACTGGGGAAAATTTAATAAAACCAGTTTTAATAGATGTTTGCTCAGAGATGTTTGGACTCTCTGCTGTTGATAAAATCAAATCGATTCCTTTATCTAATGATACTATAAGAAGAAGAATTGAAAAATTATCAGAGAATGTGGAATACCAATTAATACAAAAGATAAAGGAATCAACACTTTTTGCAATACAAATCGAAGAATCATGTGATATTTCTAAAATGGCCGTATTAATTTGCTATGTTAGATATATTGATTTTAATTTGGAGGAAATAAAAGAAGAATTCTTGTGTTGTATAGAATTGGTTTCATATACAACAAGCGACGAGATTTTTAAAGTACTTAATTCTTATGTTATTAAACATTCTTTAGAATGGAAAAATTGTGTAGGTGTGTGTTCCGATGGGGCGGCTAGTATGATCAGCAAACATTGTGGTGTTACTAAAAGAATTCAGCAAGCAGTTAATTCTGATTTATTAATTACCCACTGTATAATCCAGACAACATTTAGCGGTGAAAAGTTTATCCACAGAATTATATGAAGTTTTAGCGGAATCTATAAAAATCATAAATTTTATCAAAAAAAGTGATTTAAACAGTAGATTATTCGCAATGTTTTTCCAGGAGGTTGGTGCGGAACATGAACATTTATTATTGCATAGAGAAGTTCGATGGCTCTCACGAGGTAAGATTTTAACCAGGCTTTTTGAATTAAAGATGGAAGTAGAAATATTTTTAAGGGAAAAAAATAATCCTTTAAGTAAGCATTTGTCTGATTGTAGAATGGGTTGCAAAATTAGCATATTTGAGTGATATATTTTCATACATCAACGACTTAAATTTGAGTTTACAAGGAACTTCTATAAATGAGTTTCATTTATTTAATAAAATAGCTAGATTTAAGAAAAAAATTAATTTTTGGATGGATAAAGTAAATAACAATAATATCGGTATATTTAATAATTGTTTTGATTTTGTAAATTTGCAACAATATTTAAATTTATCAGAATTAAATATAATCATTGGGCATCACTTACAATCTTTAAAAAATAATTTCGAAAAATATTTCCCATCTGAAAAAACCACATGTGAAAGAAACAAACCCCTTCATACCATATGACTGTAATAACTTAAATTTAAGTAACTAAAGAATAGGAGTCCCTCCTAGAGATTAGTGCAGATCTTATGTTAAAAGCTAGTTTTTCACCGATGTCTATAAATAAATTTTGGATCAAATTGAAAAATGAATATCCATCTCTATATGAGAAATCAATGAAAATGTTACTACCCTTCGCAACTACAGATTTATGTGAAGCGGGATTTTCATCTATGACGGCAATAAAAAATAAATTTAGAAATCATCTTTCAGTTCTTTCACCCCTCCAACTTAACTTGACAAATTTAGAACCCACGATTGAAAAGTTGATTGAACAAGAGCCAATACGGGGCAATACAAAAATTATATATGTTTAAATATTAGTGATACTACACGTAAGATTATTTTGTTGTGTTCGTGTGCAATGGTTCTGTGATTTTTTTTTAATAATTTCCTGTAATTTTTGTTAAAAATTTTATATGCTTAATTTTTATATGTATATATAATGATACTACATTTAAATATTATTGTAAGTAAATGAAATAAAAATGTTACAGTTAACTTATGTAGTAGTAGTTCTTTAATACCTAGTAAAATTTTGTTGTTAAAAAAATATCAGTGGTCCACGAATTTTTTTTATAAATTTTACTGGTCTGCGGGCCAAAAAAGATTGAGAAACGCTGTTATAGATCATCTTAATCTGCACAAACACACTGGCTTAATATATCGAAAAGGCACTCGACACAACATGGCGTAACATAGCAGAAGAATAATTGGAGTTCCACGTGTTTTTATAAAATTTTAATATTGAAATATGTTCTACACATTTAATATTGTGATCTATTTGTGAAATTTGGAACCAAGTACTTTGAAATATCTGAGAAAAAAAAGATGCTTGATGACATCATAACAGAACGGAGATGTGGCTGGATACCACATATATTAAGAAATAAGGAATATCTGACAACAATAACAGAATAACCAATAAATGGCGAGATAACAAGAATAATGATACGACGAAAATTCATCACCTAGATAATAAAAATTGACAAAAGGTTCACAAATTTCAGAAGTGAACTGAAAATAATATCAGAGAATTTTTGTATTGTGTTTATTGTAAAATAATCAGTAAATATCAAAATATATAAGTTTATTAATGTTTATAAAGATTTTGTTGATTTAAAATATGTAATTTCATATTAGAATGTTTCTTGAATATTTATAGCTGAACAATGCAAAAAATATTATTACAAGACAATTTAAAAATATATATGCATATTTTTTACAAAAAATGTAACACAAAATTTATTTAAACTATGTTAACAAAATTATTTTGCAACAAATATAAAAATTATAAACATTAATTCTCCCAGTAAACAATTGATTTTAATATCGATTACAGATATTCATTTTGAACATAAAAATACACCACTTATACAGCAAAATCTAATCTGAAATCTATTAATTCTACAATGACACATTTATTCTCTTGAATAGTTGTTTTAAAAAAAGCAATCAAATAATTGATAGCACCAAAATCTAGGAATTATTTCCACTGTAAAGAAAATTATTTCATAAAGACAATCTGATAAAAATTTGTTTACAAATAGTTCATTTAATAATTTTTGACCTCGGAGATTTATGATAACTAGGTTTAGATGTGCTAGTCATAAAAATGCTTTATACAGATGAAAAAAAATCAGGCAGGACACATTATGTTACAAGTTTATCGATTGAGGTAGAAATAACAACACAAGAATTTATGATAGTTCCCATGTCCAAAACAAGTTAAATATAAATAAAAACAAAAAATTTGGTTCAAAACAAATTAACAAACTTACAAAATACTACCTTAATAAGTTAGAATGTATTCAAAAACATATAATGTCACAAATATTTACAAAAATATTGAAAATCCAAAATTCATTATTGTATATTTTCAGGACACTCACTATGAGCAACAAACAAAAAAAAAAAAACATATTATTTTGGCTCTATGAAAGTCAAAAATATTCATGTGGAAATTAATGAAACATATTACCTAGATGAATTACAACATTTATAAATTAATGAGGGCATTTACACAATTCTATTTGAAATATACAAAGATTTCCATAATCATTATTGTGGCATCTGTGACAAAATTTATGAACCTGGAGTATGTGTTTACATAACAGATACCACAAAATAATTAGAAAACATTTTCAACAAAAATCAAACATACTAATTAATATTGATGTCTCATGAACTATTAATATCTAACAAGGATCCTTAGCATGCAGAGAACTACCGCCAAATCTGACCCACTTCTGTTTTCTGTAAGGTCCTAGAGCGGATTATAACCATTTAAACTGGCTTCTGTAATAGAACAACTTTCTTGAACAACTTTCTTCAGTGTTCTCAATGTAGCTTCAGACAAAAATGCTCCGCTATACATCAGTTATATTCCCTTCAGAATGCTATAGTTAAATTATCAGCAAGTAATCTTCATTTTATTGTCATCTTTTTTGACTTGTCATAAGCATTTGACAGAATCCCCATTCGCAAGGTATTGGATCAACTTCTCCAATAGAATTTCAAAGGAAAATAACCTTTTGTCAAACTGGAAATTTTCAGTGTGAATAGATACAGGGTACATGATCAATTCAAAATTTGCAAAAAGGAGTTCCTTCAAAGCTCTGCATTGAGCTCTATCCTTTTCAACATCGCCATTAACAACTTAGTTAACACTATACATCCCCCAGTACAGTGTTCATTATTTTTTTATGATCTCACAATCTTTGTGCACTGTAGAACTTTTACTGTAGATCAAAATGTCCCCAGGAATGCATAGGTGAGCTATCCACTAGATGTTTAATTATATAATTCAATAATGATGAAAGTACACATTCTTTAAAAAATAAAAATTCTTCAATTAGAACATGGAGATGTTCTGTTATCCTTATAACCTGTATCTTCCACATGCATTTTATTGTGTACAATCTTTCAGTTTATACTTCAGATGTAAAAGTATTTATGGAGAAGTGGGAAATGTGTCCAAATGGAAAATAAATGTTTTTATTTTTTACATGATTAGTAGAAAATAATTTAGATAATCAATAACAACCGTCATCACTTACATCTACCTCCAGTTTAGTAGTAATTCCAGTTGCAGTAAGTATTCAGAATTGCAAAAATTGGAGAAGACATTTGGAATGTCATTCAATTGCATTTTACTTGTTTATAAAAAAGCTCAAATCTGGTATCCAGTAAATGTTTCAATATATTCTCAAGATAAAGCCCAAAAATAATGTATGTCTTGTCATGATTGCCTCACACTGATTCACCATTACCTTTATACAGTGGTAATGTCATTCTTGTTATAGTGTTTTAAAAGGTTTGGTGATTTTCTACAATAAAGTTATTATTTTTTTAGTAGCTCCACTATAAAATTTGAATTGAGGTATTATTTGAGTAAATTTTTGTTTCTCTTGCGCTTATTTTTAACAAAAGACCAGCGATTTTTTACAGAACTTAATCCCAATAGATTTGTATTTTTTTTCTACAAACAAAGAAAATTAGACATGCAATGATCGAAGGATTACTTACATCATTAGTGTTAATAATAGGTACAAGGGACATTTATGTGGATATGTGTAACTATGTGATTGGCATTTGACTTAATCTACAGAAACATTGCACCTCTGCTATATATCAATTGTATCATTCATTGGCTGCTGATAAGAAACCTGCAATTATAACAACAGTAACAATACTAGGTAAAGAGAAACTACACAACCGTGTGTGATGAAAAAAAATAGTTTTCCAGCTGCTGTGGTGGTAATGGTTTAATGACACTTGTTAATAATATGATGTGTGAAACCATTCTGTATTTATGCGAGTAAAATTTGTAGGATGTGTTAGCATAATTTGTATTAATTTATATTCAACCAACTTTACATAACGATACATTCTACTTTTTTGTACAATTAAGAAATAATACACATAAGGTTATCATTCTAATTATTTACTTGGTTTATTTTTCATGAAAATTTATGTAATTTCAAATTTTATATGATTTATTAGTGCTTATCAATGTATCACATGGTTTCTATAGTATGTAGAGTACATCTTGTAGAAGCAATACAATAAATAAGTTGTATGAGCTTCAAGGAAATAAAACTAAAATATTGTGAAAATAATAGGATGGTGAGAGATGAAAAAGAAGACTAACTGATAGAATGAAATGAATATTTCATATTGTAATCCATTTTACCATAAATGTTTCTAATAATGAAAATAGAAAATGTGAGTTATAGTAATGTTTTACCTTATCCTGCTATATTTTACCAAAGAAATTTTTTAAATTAAAATGCAATCTATTCGGGGGTTATAAATATGTGGACAATAAAGAATAAAATATTGGCATTTACTTACACATATTGAATCTTCATCCAAATATTCTGTTTTGATGAAAATTGTATTAACATCTTGCAAACTAGTTTCATCTGCCACATTTGAGTTAGTTAATTTGGATTTTACATTCCAATAGCTTTCTGATGAATCACTGTTTGGCCTGAATGATGCTTCATTTGGCATTAAAGATGGAAAAACTTGCTCATAATTGTCATCCTGTGATTAAAATAGGAAAATAAACAAAATTAATTTTCACAATTCTTTTATTATGTGTAACAATAGAGTTGTATTACTATTTTATATAAGATTTTTATGTAAAATCATTTTATGCTTTACATTATTCTCTTATCATATACCTCCCTTTTTAATGCTTCATATCAGTTTTTTTTTTGTTTTTGTTTTTTTAAAATAAAGTAATGCTACATACTATTTGAAGACAAGGTATCAAGTATTGATATAGTCCAATTGTTATGCAGCAACATCAAACTTCAGATAGGTTAAAAACAGTATTTTTCCTTCAATTAATTAATTACCAGCACCAGCACCAACAAAATCTTGTGGTCAAGTAAATAATTCTATATGTACCATAGAAATCCTATAAATTAGATATGATCAAAATACAGAAATAAGGAGAATTAATAAAAAATAAAGAATGTCACATACATTATTTTGTTACAACTAACTGAGAGAGTGAAAAAAATAACTTACATTGAAACATATGTACATGATTAATTAAAAATAAGAGTAATCTTTATGTGTCAATACAATTGTGTAGAGTTTTTTCATTGCACTACTACTAATGTTTATTAAATACAAAGTATATTAAATAATTGTATTAGTTGATGTAGCTTGTATAAGATAATTTAGGATATATGTTACAACATTTGAAGTATACTCATGTTCTTTCCATTTTAATTTCCTTAAATGAGCTATAGAATATACACATATGGAACTGATGTCCTTATAATCCAATAATGAATTAACATATATTTCTGAAATATTAAGATATAAATTTTTTAAATGCTTGTCACAAAAAAAAAGTTGTGAATGCTTTTGGATCAACTTACATCTGTAAGTAACTAAAAAAAAACTTTTATTGAAAATGAAATTTACCAAAAAAAATCACATTAATTTAATGAATGAAAACCTACATACAAATACATGCATTAAGATCATTTATAAAAGCTAAGTGAAAGAATTAAGAAACAAATATTTTGTCAATATTATCATTATACTACCTATATTTATACACATGAAAAATGATAAAAATAATTTATTTGCAATTTTATCTTCGACATTTTTATGAGTCTAAATCTAATAGGGATATCTAATTTTATATGCAGCCGAGCAGATTATAATAGGTTTTCAAAATGGTCACACAATCATTTGGATTGATTTGCCACTCCTGCTGAAAAACATAAAACTTTACTAAGTTTGAATAGTTTCTTTTAAGAACACCCAGTATTGATTTTTTTTTTGTTTTAAGTCAATATTGCCTTTCTGCAAAATTTGCCCATATTTTCCTTATTGGATTTAAACTCCCATCAAATACATTATTTTTCCGCCAAGTCTTACTTCATCTGAAAATCCTATCTGAAAATCCTTTCTAAAACACACTGGTCCTTCTTAGCCTGTGGCAATGTCATATTTTAATTATACACATCCATTTTCCTCTAGTAGGACATTATAATCGTCATCTTTAACAATTATTACAGAAAATAAAGCCACCTTCTGTTACAAAAGCTTACATACATCTACTCCTTAATCCATATCTATAGTCAGTTTAAAGGCAAAGAATTTAACAAATTCATGTTTTAAAATTCTGTAAATAATAACACTTGCTTAGACATATGTAAAATTAAGTCATAAAATAACACCAAATAACTCATCCGCAGAAGTCCTTGTAGAATTAAGATTATTCTAATTATACTCCCTTGCAATGTAAAATTTTCATCCTGTTTTGTATAAGGCCTATTATTCTTTATATTTCTCCTTATTATGTTGTAAAATATTATCCTCACAGATGTACTTCTATGCTTATTTTCTCATATTATTTCTTCATATCACACTTGATTAATTATATATATTCCTTTTCACCCAGGATCAGGTAGTCCAATTTATTAAAATTAAATAGAACTTAGAATCATTCCTAAAGTTTAATTACTTTTATGTTATTTTTTTTCTGAAACAGTTCCAGTCACATATGCATTTCAACCTCCCAGGTTTGCATTGCTATAGGGATAACAAACCAGATGGTTATGGAATTTTTGTTGGTAATGAACTTATCCATAACCAACAACTTATATGTTTCAACCTGCAAATGTCTCATTTCCCATTCTGTCCATGGGTGTGTGTATATGCTAAGTCTAATAAATGGATTATTTATTTCATCTCATCTTAATGTCCACCAAACAAATTATTTTATCATTATTCATTATTTTTAAAACAATTTACTAAGTAATTCTAGCATTCTTCTTTGTAGGGATTTTAATGGGGGATATGTTCATGCAAATCCACTGAAATGTATTCTCTTGCAATTGGTATTACTTTCTCAGATAGTTTAGTATCCTTATTGCCACCAAATACCCCCTATAGTTTGAAAATAGTGAATACACTTTTCTATAATTCTCATGTCTTAAACATATCTGTAGACTAACATCACAGAATAATGAGTTATTAATATATGATAACTTTTGACAAATAATGCCCATCCATATTTTTCAGGCAAAAGTTTCCAACCTACTATAAACATTGCATAACCCACAGCAGTTTTTGTTACTTTTAATGCTCAAATTCAATGAGTGATTACATTACATTTAAGCATCAGAAAGTTCCAATGAAAAAATCTCTATTGCAATGTAAGAAAACAGATTGTATTCTTTTAATTCTTAATTTAACATAAAAACTTCTCAAACTAATATCTGAAACTAAATTAAACATTTCAGTGGTGAACTTGATTGCACCAATTATCATAACAATCCTGATTGGTATTCCACATTTGTTGACAGTGACTGTTCAAACTATGTATCTAATGAAGGAGGCTTCATGCTTTTCTAAAGGTCACAGCAATCACACTATTGAAGATATTTTCTAAACTCAAAAATAACTAAAATAAACAACAAAAAAGAAGCTAAAATACTAAAATTTTTCTTTATGAAAAATCACAAAGTTTTTCAGCTATTAGGCCATTATCAAGTGAATATTTAAAAATATGAAAAAACATAAAAGGAGAAAATATTAATTTAAAACTACAATTCACACAAAATCAGCAAAATGAAGAACAGTATTAATAAAATAACCTGACAGTGAATCTATATTAATACTGTTCATAATTTTGCTGATTTTTTGTAAATTGTAATCTTAAATTAATATTTTTACAATTTTTTTTAAATATTCACTTGATAATGCCCTAGCAGCCAAAAAGCTTTGTGATTTTTCATAAAGAAAAATTTTAGTGATTTTAACTTATTTTTTGTTTTTCAATTTATTAAAAATCACTACATTCCACATTATTCAAATATAAAATAACTGTCAAAGAGATCACATCAGCTCTCTTATATAAAAAGAAAAGTACACCTGGTGTGAATGATATTTCATATTCTGTCCTGAACCATCTACCACATTCAGTGATAAAAATACTTTGTTGCTTTAATTACTTCCTTAAAGCATACTGTTTTTCCACAATCTTATAAATATTTTGGAATAATTGTAGTTAAAAAGTATACTAAAACTCCATCAACTGCATTGTCATATTGATCTATATTACTGACATCCTGCTTAAGGAGGACATTTTAAAGAATAACTAATATCCACTAACAATGGTGGCTGAAAATAACAGAATCCTTGTAAAGCTAAAATGTTATGTGTGTGTTAACTTTCATCATACTTCTATATTTAAAATATTACTTTTTGTATTTATACTGATTAGCAGTTGTGTATACCTTATTATATTAATATATATATATATATATATATATATATATATATATATATATATATATATATATATCTATATATATACATGTACTGGAACATACAACTTTGTAAATATAAATATTTAATATGCTGTTTTTACATCTGGAACCAATATTTTAAAAAATTACCTTTTGGACTGCATTTAATTATAATTTATATCAAATTATTGAAATTAAACAAACTTTTGATCATTAATCAAAAATACAAATAAATTGTTCTTGAAATATAAATGTCAACCTACCATAGAAAATTTAATAAAATTCAAAAAAGCTAGGGCATCAGTAAAAAATTATTTGATAAATTTTGTTAAAACAATAACTCTTCAACATTATCAGATAAACTATGGCAACAAAATAGGAAAATCTCAAATAAACATACTGGACTGTATCAATAACAGCAATAAAGGTAAACTCTCAGCTTACTGATAACAAGCTGGAAAATAGCTAATGCCTTGGTCTACTATTTAACTATCCCAAAAACCTTTAAAATAATAAAACATGAAGTGGAAACTAACCACATTATTGATTTTCAATCACACATAAATAAAAGTTACAATACAGATATAATGAAGGAAGAATTTGACACTGCCCTAGATGAAATGCGCCCAACAGCCACAGGTCCAAACGGTATTCACATAAGTTTGATAAAACATCTTGACTCCAGTTTTAAAATGGCTATTGTATATTTCTATAACCTTTTATGGCAAAATCAATCCTTCCCAGAGGCATGGAGGGAGGCTCATTTAATTCCATTATTAAAACAAAACAAAAATTCCTGAGACCCTGCTAGCTACAGACACATATACCTCACAAATACTCTTTGCAAATTACTCAAAAAAATTATTAACAGCAGACTGCTTGGAAACTAGAAAAACTTGAATTATTAGATCCATTACAATTCGGTTTTAGAAAGAAAACTTTATAAGCTGAAACAACTTCTTCCCTCCTATCTATAGACTCTACTTTACTCCTACTTATCCGATAGAACATTTGCCGTTAAAATTAATGATTGTTTCTCTGAAGAAAAAAATTCTTTCATACGTTACACAAGGTAGTTTGCTAGGGCCATTGTTGTATACAAGCTATATAGCAAACATGCCTACCAGCAGTCAGACTATCTTAGCAACATTCGCCGATTATATAGCTATCCTCTAGTCCAACTCAGATGCAATATATGCAAACAGAGCAGTCAAAAATCACTTAAATCTATTATTTCAATTGGCACAAAGCTGGCACTTGCTATTTAACCCGAATAAGTGTCGACATGTTACATTTACAAATAGAAAAATCATAAAAATAAATAATGATCAAATTACCCAAGCATCTGCTGTACATTACCTTGGTATGATTATGAACAAGATGATCACATGGCGACTACATGTGGCACAGATTAAAAGAACTATCATCACTCGTGCAAAATTGCTATATCCATTGTTAGGGCGGAAATCAATTTTAAATTTAGCAACTAAACGGACAATCTACCTTTCAATGATCGCTCCACTTGGCGTTATTAAATAGAGCTGTATGGAAGTATCTGTAAAAGTAATCTTCAAAGAATACAACAGCAACAGTCGAAGATACTTTGTACTGTCACGTCAGCTTCAGTCTATGTCTTCAATCTGACATTACATAATGATTTTAAGATTCTATATGTCAATGACGTACATACTCAACAATACAAGAGATTTTTCACAAGTTCGGTACAATAAATCTTCCAGACAATTCACAAAGGGGTCTGAGAAGAAAGTAGTGTCGTGATGCTATTGTGGATCAACTAACGGACTCCAGTTTGACTCCTCTTTCCTCAGATGGCAGCGTGTCTTTTTATTAAGCACTGTACTTAATCATTCTTGTTACTATCGTTCCTTCTCAATTTTATTCCCACTGTATTCTTCTCCTTCTTTTCTTACAATCTTGTGCTTCAATAGAGGCATTAGATTAACAGATTAACACCTGTTCTTTCATCCAGATCTGCGTTGTTTGCAGCACTTAGTACTGGTACGGTGTTAAAAAAAAAAAAAAAACGGAAAAATTGTAGGTCGCGTAAAATACTGTACACCAGATTATGAAGACATATTTTTATAAAATAATTATGAACATATCAATGTAATTAAGCTTATTTTCTTTACAAACTTAGTAAATCGGTGATTATGCGCAATAATCAGTCCAATTAATTAACCGTATTAAAAAGTTAGACGTTCCGTGTACATTAACATTTTAATTAATATGTTAAATATTTTACTATGTGCGTCCGGTTTTAGAATTTAACATTTTCTTTTTATGATGCGTGGTGTAACCTAAACAATTTTCCTTTTGCATTATCTTTGTTAAGTATGTGAATAAGGGTTCGCCTGTGTCATAATAATTTTCCACCTTTCTGATAGAGCACAAGAAACAATCTTTGTAAACACACAATTTTTAAAAAAATTTTATAATAGTTCATCTAATTATCATTGTGAGCATTAACTCTTTTACTATTTATTTGCCGTGATAAGATATTTAATTCAACTTATTTAACGTATTACAAAATTGTTTTTCTAATTTTAAAGATTTTTGTATAATTACAGATAAAAAATTGATAATAAATTAATTTAATTTTATAAAACTTCTAGTTATACTTAAAATTGTAGAACACATTCCAGTGAATTTAATTCTGATTTTAAAGACTTGATTTGAAATACATAACTCACACATGTATATATATTATATATATATATATATATATATATATATATATGTGTGTGTGTTTGTATAATTAGGAAAATATTGAAAAATTCACTTATATTTCTTTGTAACTAGCATTATTCTACTTTGAAAGAAAACAATATATTTGTGTAATAATTTAAATGTAACAAAAAAATAAAATAAAAAGTTACAAAAAACTCGAAATATAAATTGTTTAAATCGTATAAAAATTACATGATGTAAACAAGTTCAATTCTCAGTGATCTTAGGAGATATAAAATTAAAATGAAATTTACAGCATATTGTTAATTAACGCTTATCTTCTACAAAATTGCAAATAGTTTTCAAAATTTCACTCTTATTCATATATTTGCATACATATATGTGTATATATATATATATATATATATATATATATATATATATATAAAAATATATACGCATAAATTATGATGCGCTTGTATCTAATCACTGTATGTAAGCTTGTTTCTTCTAGCTGTATCGATTTAAGATCTTATTTATTTACTTTACACTACACAAAAAATTCACATGAATATAGTTCATTACTTCTGGAGTTAAACTAAACACAAGACGGGTTAAAATAATGTGTTTAGAAGCGTATTTTGTGTAGATTTTATTCATCTCTTCTCGTGGAAAAATTCTAAAAACTAAATAATTCCAACTTCCTCTCTCCAATAGTAACTGAGGCTTGTAGTCTCAAAATCCCGTTCAATTCGGTAAATAACAACAAAAACAAAAATAATACTGAGAACCAATAGATGGTTCAGTTCGTTAACATTGGTAATTAATTCATCAATCTGTACCATCGCTAAAATAACACCAATATTCTAGGGTTGCATTTCTGTGCATGTTCACTTTGTTTATTTTGACAGTCGACAACTACGAATTTACAAAGTTCTTAATTCCAAAATGTTATACATTCCCTCTTAACGGATATTATAGAATATAAATAGTTAAAAACAAAAAAACATATTACAAACCATTTGTTTATGATTTTCATTTTTGATAATAACTATCGGCCGAAATATTTCTTGATCGTCTTCTGAAATAGGATCTTCCAATTCTGATTTAATTTCATGTGCCATCATTTTTGTTACAACTTAATTACGTGTAGTTTATAATAAGCTAGGAACAAGCAAAACACAGATGAAGCATATACTAAAATCAAATATAACACAAAAATCAACAACTGGCTAAACTGAATTAACTCGTAGTTAGCGCCTTCCAATGTAAACTAAAAACTCCATATCGCCGTTACATTATTATTATTATATAATTATTATTACTATTATTATAACCACTATTGTTAATATTTACACGATGATTATTATGCAATAAAGTTTGTTCTTGACCGGCTCGATCGTCTAAACGAGTTTTTTATGCCGTCTTTCATTACATCACGTGAAAACACTACTACACTACACTTATTGAAAAAAAAGTGGGGAGAGCATTCGGCTAGTGTAGTGTCTTCAATTATTTTTACTAGAGATGCATAAACACAACTCCATACTGAATATTTATTCTGTTCAAGGGGAAGAATTCTTGTCAGTGTAGCCAAATTTAAAACTAATTATATATATATATATATAAATATAACTGCATATTATATTGGAGTTAAACCGGTGATCAGTGTAGCACGAAACAAACGTAAAATGAAAAAAAATTACGATTGTATAACCGGTATTATCGGCAAAATTATAAATTATTTGCTGAATAAACTAATAACTAACATGTAAAATTATTCATTTTATTTATTCATTTGTTATTATTACAATAATATATTCTGTTTCTCTCACAAATCATATAGGCCATTTCAATTTTATATAGACCGTTATTGAAAAACCAACATCAAATGATTCATTATATTGTGGAAAATCTTTTTACGCGGGTGTTTAAAAGACATTAATAATGTAAAAAAAATTGTCACACTTTAGTCCGGCTGAAACGATTACAAATGAATTTAAAATAATTTATGTTATCTTTATTTTTAATATAAACAACAAAAAAGAGGTTAAAATCACTAAAAGTTTTTTCTTTATGAAAAATCACAAAGCTTTTCGGCTGTTAGGCCATTATAAAGTGAATATTTAAAAAGATAACTTTATGTTTGACTATTATACGAAGAACATAAAAATATTTAACATATAAAACGTTTATGTAACAATATTATTATTAGATACCGTATATCTACACAAACTCAGCTGTTTTCTATGAATAAAACTATGTTTGTCAATTCTACCAGAAGCTCGACTATTTTCGCATATGTAAATAATATCCTGCTATCGTTCCAAATAACCGTAAAATTTCGAAGTATGCTGTTCGACACAAAACTCCACTGGAAACAACATGTGGCGAATCTAAAAATAGACCATTCTTACCCACCAATATCTTTCTTCTACCAAGTGTAACATCTATCCTAAATTCATACTAAACGTATGTAAATCGAAATGAGCAGGTTTTTTGTATTAAAATTTCTCATGCAATCGTATAATAAGGCGTCAATTTAAGTAACATTTTATAAGATTATATTTTGTATAATTTTTTCTGAAAACAATCGTTGATTTATTCGGTACAGAAAATTCTATCAAGTGTTAACTTTGCTCTTTGTAAAAAGAAAATATTTAAATGAGCAAATATATTATTCTTCATTTATCTTCTCAAAACTAAATTATAGGTGGCAGGTGATTCTATACTTATCCTGAATGAAAACTTAAACACCGTTGTTACATCTAGCCATGACAACCACTCCATCATATGTTTAGCAAGTTATCTTTTTTCCTGCATTAAATTGCTTCAGTACTCTTATGATTATTGTTGATCAATTTTTTTATCCGCTGATAAGTCATAAATCCTGGAAAACGTTCCACTATTTTCAAATTGTATACTTAGTTGCGCTTTAACAAATACATCAATGGTCTCATCAGCCTGTACAGAAGCAAATTCAACATTGTTCAATTCATTATGAATAGTGTTGGTAATTGAATGTATTATATCATTTTGAATATCTTGGATGTCCGTTTGAAAATTGAACGTTGATAAAAGGTTCTTCTGTTGCAAGCAACTCTAACAGATCTAAATAATTTCCCTAATGTTACCATCTTTGTCTTCCTAACAGTAGCGTGGTTCATTACAATTTGTTTCCGGTAGACCTTTCCCCTATACACACAAAATTAACGCAAATGTTATATTAAATCCCAAACAAATAATTTACATTTGTGTTCGCCTATTATGATGGGGTAACACGCTCTGGTCTAACAAATAAAATTGTCAATATTATATGTCGATTAAATTAAAGAAATTATGAACAAAAATTGTCTATGAAATAACTTAAAATAGTAAAGAAAATACATTTTTGGATCGTAGTTCAATTCGAGAATTTTTCTTTAAAAAAAAATCTATGATGGAACTATAAAATGCATATTTTTCTTGTAAATTCTGTAGTAGACATATTTCAATTGAAATAATAAGTAGAAAGCCTTGGCTGTCTCTGAGTATTCCGCTGATAAGAATGATTACGTCGCAATGCAGAGAAAGTTCGGGTGAAGCCTTCATCACATGAATGGTAAGTATCAATGAGCACAGTTTTGTGATCTCAGGCAAGGTTTCAGCAAGATCATCAGCATACAGTTGTTAATTTAAATCGAAAATCAATTTATTTTTGAATTCGGTTGAAGAATATAAATATGAAAGTTCATTTTTCAATTGTGATGCATTAAAAAACGCAACGTAGTACTTTTATAAGATTTTTTTCGTATTCAGAACAATTCAAAATCTAGAAGAGACAAAATTGAAGATTATCAATATCAGAAAACTTGCCAGTAATCTGCCCCTTTAACGTGTCGATTATCTCACAAAAGAGACGCTAATAGAATACTTTTTTATCGAGGACAATCGTGTCATTTGTTTGGATTCTTTGCGAATACAAAGCTTCTAGATTATCTAATTCTTGTACACTTCTGCTGCAAGTTATGTAGCGAAATTCTACCGATAATTAGGATTTATTTGAAATGTCAGTTGTTTCACCCATGATACTGAGACGAAATAAGCCTTTGCAATTTCATATTTTATCTCGTTAATTATCATTCTAAATTTCACTATATGTTTCTGAAAACACTGTAGAAGTTTGCAAACGGATATTCAGTACAATGCCATTTTTAGCAAGCAAATTTAGCAAGTCTATATAATTACCTTTATTTGATGAATTGGAAGTTTCATCATGACCACTAAAAGATAGTTAATGTTCAGCTAGAAAACAAACGGCGTCTATCAAACGCTTCATTGTATTCCTCTTTCCTCTTGACATTACTGTTGTACTGTGCTACTGTAAAACTAGCCAGAGTTGATTCACAGCTACCAATCTTTCACAATGAAGTATACCAGCGCTATCTTCCGTAATCCATTATAATTGGAGAAAAAATTCTCGCCAAAAAAAAAGCGCTACTATCTGATATAGACAAATTATCCTTCGTGTAACTACTTCATACTACACTTTTCCCGTGTCTCCAATAGAAACACTGGATTTAATACCGGTTTACATTTTACAATATATGATTTGAAAACTATTTTTTTGTTTTTTAAATTTAAAGTACTGAATGAATTTGTTATTCAAAATGAAATAATGTCCAGGGGTTGCGTTAAATCTAAATTATTTTCTACTTCATTATAGTTCATATTTATAAATTTTAAATAAGTGTTCTTTCCGAACTCGTTTATAAGTAGATAAAATTAAATGTAGGAACCTAAATATGAAAACCAGAAGATTAATGGTAATACCCACACACGAACACACATTATTTATACAATACTCATCTCAGCTAAATGATTAATGAAACCGGAATAAGCGCAGAACAAAAATCTGTGTACCCCGGATGAAAAGATCCGTATGAAAGAGTAAGCATTATACTACACCACATAAGCAAACAAGGTTATACGTTGACTTCAAACTGTGTGAATTAGAAAGAATACAAAAAACAATAGTAGACACATCGCAACATTAATATTGCAGAAACTATATATTAAGAGAACAATGTTTTTTTTAGTGTGGAAATCCTACTCAGGCATCCTTCTTCCAACTCAATGGTATGGAAACTAGGTAAACACACAGATTCCTAACTGGGTTTTCTGTATGCATTTATTACTGTAAATGAATCATACGAAGCAATACATTTTTGGGAATTATATATTACATATATATACATACATATATATATATATATATATATATATATATATATATATATATATATATATAGCAATGAACCGCTGAGTCGATATTGTTCTATTATCCACTACTACTGTGAAATAATACACGATGAAAGAGTATTCACTTTGCTGCTTTCATAAAAAAAATAAAAAGAAATGTTTACTACTCTGAAGGTTGGAAAAGTAAAATATTAATTTAACAGCTGTAAAACATTTTTAATTTTTGAACAAAGATTTTTTCTGAATAATTCGGATACAGACTGTGTACACTGAGGCTATGCCACTGCATTCTTAATAACAAAAGTTATCTTGATCCTACATTCTCATTAATCACTTTTGGCACGTCCCACCTTCAGCCGCTGAACTAATTCCTAAATTGAACCAATCCTGCCTTGGGAATCTCTCGGAATAAATACTGATTTAGAAATAATGCAATAAGCGAAATACACACCTACCAAAAACATTAGTCAACTTGCCTACAAAAATTGTAAACATATCCAAACTGCATAAGTGGCTACAATTGAAACACCAGCCGTTTTTTAATCTATCGCCCCTGCAAGGTTAAATGATGACTGTTGTATCTTAGGCGCTGAATTATATATAATACAATTCTATCTTCAGTATTTACACGCCATAAACACAAAAGGGATACTGATTGTTACGGACACTTCATCACAAGCTTTAACTATGCTAACCACTGCAGCAAACATCCATTAATATTAAAAATCCATAATCTACTGAAACATCTTAAAACATCTTTCATGTGGATCTCTGCACATGTAAGCATACCAGGCAATGAAAGAGTTTTTACTGTAGCTCCCGTTCGCAATATTTTACTATCACACAACCCACCTTCCTCTCCCTGATTGTCATACCTTCATAAAACTATCTATGTTTCAACATACCACAATCACTGGAGTTCTAAAAACACATTCCTCAACAATATATACAAGATAAGCCTTGGTACCCGAAAGAATCTCATAGTGAATTTCAGGTCTTAAAAGGCTAAGGTTAGGACACCTCACTAGACCCCCAACTATTTATATACTAACTCTATAGTCCTACTACAGTAGATAACTCAATATATACAACATTTAATGCTTAAAGTGCCCGTTTCATTTCAATTAGGAAGCAATGCGGCTTGGACAACACATTGGAGGATGATGCTTTGTTAAACAAATCTACAACCATAACCACTACATTGACTTATATTAGAGAACTAAAATATTAACCGCGCTTTGTGAATTGGAATAATTTCAGTAGTTAAAAACGGCAAACGAGGCACAAGCGGGATAAAAAGAAAACAATCCAACGCGAAAAAAATATTTTTTTTTGTTTTAAATGGAGATGCCTTTACCGGCTGCCCAACGTGATACTGTGAGGATTATTTACATTTTAATCAAAGATGCTTACTTCTCTAAAAATATTGCTATATGGGGATTAATTATAGATTATCGAAATGGAGATAATTATTATATATATATATATATATATATATATATATATATATATATATATATTTATATTTATATATATATTAGTACCTTCACTCTTACAATATGTATTACAATACTGTATCGAAACTCAAATACACATAAAATAAGCTTAACAAATAAAAATAAAATACATGTTCCACACGACTGATCTACGAGCAAGATCAGGCCTTAAAAGAAAATAATAAGAAAAATTTTCAATAGATGGCGCTGTATTTTAACTGCAAATATTTTTAATAGTTCAATTTATTCTACGTGCTTCACGTAAATGCGACATAAACAACGTTATTTTATTCTCATTGTCGTCAATAAGGCGGTGATTTAGCAGCATTTGAAGTAGAAAATGTAAGTCCAAACGACGAAATAACACGGTACCAAATGGGTAGATACATTAATAGCAACATTCAATTTAAATTTATTATTATAAATTAAAGACCGACCGAAGGTTCGGTTTCGGTTTCGGTTAGTTTCGGCCAAAAAATCGAGTTTCGGCCACAGTTTCGGTTTCGGCCAAATATTAGCCGAAACTTCAGCCGCGCAGAAACTTAGTGTAATTATGACTCATTAATTGTCGCGCGTCGTTCGGCTAACTTCCGGTTTAACTTGTGTTTAATTACCAATATACTTATGGTAAAATTGATACTCTTTTATGTAATGAATGGAATGTTTTAACGAACCTCACAGCCTGTTTGAAATTTTTCTATGAGGCCACACTTGATTTATCATTTGATGGCGCATGCATATCAATAGTAATACCTTTGATATCATTATTAAATCGCAAGCTACAAGTTCGATCCGAAAAGGAAGATGAGATGCTGACAAATATGAAAAACTCATTGTACGAGTCATTGAATACCAAATTTTCTTTTATAAAAAGGCACTCTTCATTGATGGCTGCGACAATGCTGGACCCAAGATTTAAATCGAAATATCTCTATTCCAATGAAGTGGATGCTGCAATGAGAGAAATAATATCTTTTTTGACAGAGGATGACGACGACGTAGAGGATCCTATACTTTCTGGTGGTGGAGAAAATGTTCCCTCACTTTCTACAGAATTGGTATTGCCAGCCTCCAACCTACAGCAAGAAATAGAGAGTCTTTGGGATATACACGATAATATTCCTAAACAGATGTAGGCAACCATATCTGAAGATCAAAAAACTGTTTTGGAAAAAATAATTCAATCTTATCTGTCGGAGCCAATATTGTTATTAGAACAGTAGTCCATATCCTACCCTGAGAAAAGCCGTTTTAAAGTATCTTTCTGCTCCACCTACTAGTGTTCCCAGCGAGCAGTTGCTTAGTGCCGCTGGACAAATATACGCAGATCGTCGGAGTAACCTGCTTGGCGAAAACGTAGAAAAATTACTTTTCTTAGCGTACAATATAAGACTTCTAATTACGAATATTAAATCTAATTTCAATTTATTATTTAATGTCAAATTGTGAATATAACATAAATAATAACTATCTTTGTTAAATATTGCAACTATTACTTTTTATTGTATTTTAAATGAGTTAATTGTCTGTATTTGTGTATAAAATACACCAGATTTTAATATACAATAGAAAGTTTAATATGTCTAAATAAGTTTCGGTTTCGGTTTTGGTGTCGGCCGAAACTAACACCGAGGCCGAAGATTCAGTTTCGGTTTCGGTTTCGGCTGAAAATCTTGTTTCGGTCGTCACTATTATAAATGAAAACAAAAATATTGCAATTGAGAACTTTTATATTAATTTTTATACATAATTAGTATATAAATAAAATATGAAATTAAAAATCTTATGCTGGTTTGTGCTTTCTTGCAAATCTTAAATTTTTAATGACACGTTTTAAATAATTTTATTATTAATTTAACTCGCAATAAGTAAGTCACTGCGAAGCGTGGCCTCACCTACTATATATATATATATATATATATATATATATATATATATATATATATATATATATATATATATATATATCTGTATTTCAAAGAAAAGTCATCTATAAATAACGCTGAGACTGCGATAATTCAAACTCGTTAATAAATTGTATGCAAAGAGAAGTTTTGTAGGGACATTGCCATTTTTTTAAATTAATGACTGATTTAATATAAAATTTTATTATTACGTCGTATATATTGGCATATACCACCCGTATGTTTACATATTGAAAAATAATATTCTTCAGAAATTAATATTTATAAATTCTTCAACAAAATTATTAAAAAATATTTGTAATAATAAAAAATTAAATGAGGATCATTTAAATCAATATGTTTATGTATATTATGAGAAAAATCGAAATAATATTAATCGATCCGCATCAAATTTAAGGATTGAAACAGGTGGACTAAGTAATAAATAAAATAATACTCAATAAAAATGAAAATGACAATTGCGCGGTCCAAATTTTTGTGTTGGGGGAGGTTTGTTCAAGATGATTTGCGAGGTTGGTAACTGGACCAAATGTATACTTGCATGATTTGTTAATTTAAAAAAATATATGTATATAAAATTAACAAATTCTTTTTTAAAAAGATAAAGTTAACGAATTTGATTTTTAAAAATAATAGAAACGTACCATTATATTTGTAATGATATATAGAACTTTATAAAAACAAAATGGGTACGGCTATGTAACATTATATCCAGGTAAATATATTAATTATTTAAAAATATAAACGAAACAAAGTTTTCGAAGATTTTTTTATAAATATATCTAGTATGTCGTCGGCAATTATACTTATTTCACAATGTATATTTAACACCGCGAGTCCATTTACTCTACCAAATTAATTTTAGAAGGAAAAAGATCAGAGATATTCCAGAGAGAAGTAACCTATAGCACGTCCTTTTTTAATGCGTCTACAAGACAGATCATTAAAAAATATCGCATAAAATCGGAACCGCACGAACTCCATAAAGTATTATATAGAATCGGATAGAAGGAAATTATTATTTACGAAAAGAATTATGTTTACTTTTTAAACTAAATTCTCTAACCAGATGCTATCTGGTTTTATTACTTATTAGTTTGCTAATGACGTAATAGTTGAAAAGCTTCTAGACGAATATAACTCTTAGTGACGTTAGTAAGTGGATTTTTTATGTTTAATTAAACTTATTCGAAATTAATAAATGGGAATAGATCATGTCCGCTTCAACATTAATAACACACGATTTATAATACAAACTTTTGAACCTGAAATAGGTTTAAATTTTCAATTATCTTACGAGATATTAAATATAATATCGTGGGGACGGGAAATTCTAATTTTAGAAATTATTACACAAATACCGTGAAATATGGAAATAATGAATACTAACAATCATCTAAAACATCCAATCGTATGTTACAGAGAAAACTTTTAGATCTAGTTTTAATAACTGATTACTTTTTAGTATTGAATATAGACAAAACAACGGTATCATGGTTTCTCCTTCCACCCAAATAGTCAAAATGAAACTAAATATTAAGATCAGCGACCGTAGATTAAAGCATGAGAAGTATCTGAAATACCTCAGAGTATCCTTCAACCGCCAACTGATCTTATCGTAAACATCTTGAAAATATAGGGACTAAAAACTAATGCGCGAGTGAACATCATACATAAACTGTGTGAAACAACATGGGGTACATCAGCAATCACCCTACGGAGTTTAGTTCCAGCGCTGAATACTCTGTGACTGATTACGCAGCTGAGTAATCGCACGAGGAAGATCGACACTAAACTAAACGCAGCAATACGCATAATATTCGGCACAACCAAATCGACCCCAGTAGAGTGGTTACCAGTGCTAGGCAACATTAACATTATGCCTGCCCATATTCGTTGAAAAATCGCGACAGTGAAAGAATATTGAAATAAACGTAGAACAGACGGGCCTAAAAGACAGAAATCTGGGAAACCAACTCACAACAGAACGGTTGCAAAACTCATGTCGGTAAGTTTGGATTCAGTAATAGTATGGAGAGAGGAGTGGAAAATGCGAAATCCGAACAAGAACAATATAATAGACGCTCCCGGTCATAGGCTGTTATGGTTTGACCTACAACGAAATTGCGGCTTAACCGTTTTCGTACTTGTCACGGGTGATGCGGCCACATACTCGTAAATTGACGCTTCAAAATGATCCGCTACACGAGTGCGGATTAGAAAACCAAACAATGGACCATATCCTGAACACGTGTCACGCAGAGCTTTCAGTAGTGGTTGAGAAATCCGGACAGCACTGGACGCGGCTGTAAAACTTTGACTTTAAGCAGAAATATATTGGTGGTTGCTATCAAAAGACATGCGATATATAATAATCATCTTGAATAAATCTTCACGACAGACAAAAAAAAAATTAAGCAGAAATATATTGGTGGTTGCTATCAAAAGACATGCGATATATAATAATCATCTTGAATAAATCTTCACGACAGACAAAAAAAAAACATTTCGGCATCCATTATCATTATTTGACGATGATATTGGAATCCGTAAGAAAGGTGTTTTTTCACTACGTATTTTAAAGTGGCGAAAAATTACATCATATACGCACAAGAAACATATCTAGAAGTTAAACTTCTTCAATTCGGATTATGTTAATCATTTAATTAGGATATATATGTGTGTGTGTGTATATATATCCTATGCACGCACATGAAAATTCATCAAGTACGCCAGTTTTAAAATGATAAAAAATTAAAATAAAAAAAGAGAAAAAAAAAAAACAGATGAACTGATAATGACAAGAAAATAATTGAAAATAAATATTTTTTTTCATAAAACAAAATTAAAGACGTATATTTTTTAAAAAATGGAATGCGATAAAACACAATTATGTTTCAAATATATTTGGTAACAGAATTCAAAGTTTTTGGTAAAAACACGTGTACTAAAGAATCCCACCCGCAATCCGCCAATTGTCCTTTAATATGCGTATTAAAATCTAAACCGTAAACAAATTCCGAATGATGTTTAATTATCTCCTCCGCTTCGCACGATACTCTATAATCCCATATCCTGAAATTGCATCAATGTGTTTCATATATTTTCAATCGGGCATTAACACATGAAATTACATATTATATACATTTATTTATTCATATTTAACAGATACACGCAAGCGACTGCTCTCGTACATATACACGAAATAAATTCCAATTGTGTGCTAAAATCCAAAAATTAATTTTTATACGATATTCACACGTGCCCCATGGGTAAATTAATGTTCGTACTCACTTAGAAACGATAAACTACATTATATATTATCATCGTATTGTTTGTTGTCGAACATCGTGACTAGTCCATTGTACGTTATTTTTGCATACAAAAATGGACTAGCATTAAAGGCATCAAATATGCAACACGGATGTCGCACATACGATATTATGCCGGGAGCTTCGATTGAACTTTAATTACGTTTAAAAAAATTAAACATTACGTTATCGCGTACAGCATTCTAATAATGTCGTTAAATTTAAACAAAAATTACGTATATATTTTGGTTAGTCTGCTTCATCTTATATGTATCGAAAACATTTTTCAACAAGAAGGTTTGCAAATATTTAACTGAAATAAAATTAGTTCAGGAAAAACTTAATTTTCTACACGGACGATAATAAAATACTAAACCTCCGATTTCAGAAAGAAAAATATCATTGCTGATGGTGCTTCAAATACATATATATATATATATATATATATATATATATATATATATATATATGTATATATATATATATATATAAACACTGCACGATGTGTTTAAATATACATTGTATGCTCAATTCTCATATCATTCTAAATATATATATATATATATATATATATATATATATATATATATATATATATATATATATATATATATATATGAAATATACATACATACCGGGTTGTAAAGTCGTAGGATACAGAAGCTAACGTGAAAGCGGAATGCGGAGAAAATTGCACTCGTCTTACGGCGTACTGACAACCCTAAAACATCGAACAAAAATTAATTATCCCATTTATGTCTACTTTTTGTCTTATTTCAATTAATTATCCCATTTATGTCTTTGTCTTATTTCATGTTTCACTGCGACTACATTGACATAAAAAGATCGATTATACGTACGTAAATCGTGCCTTTGTATATTATTGCGGATTAGTTTGTTCCCAAAGCGTTCTGATAAAGTTTTTTAAAAGATTAATTTTTTAAAAATAAATATGAAAAAATACGCATTCAAAAGAAAAAAAACAATCACTATTTCGACACCTGATATTTCAACAAAATACAAACGTAGTCGCAACACGATAGAATCATTAAACAGTATCTCAGTTTAGTTTTTGTTCGTAAGAATGTTTAATACGGTACATACACTATTAATACTAATTACATTAACTGCAGCTTTTAATACCTTTTGCTCGAATACCGGCATATTAAGTCGACGTAAATCCCAACCGCGGATTAGCCCATCGGAACCACCGGTGGCTAATAAGTTATAATCGAATTTAGACCAACAACAAGTTAATATTTCGGCATCGTGAGCGTGTATCGTCATAGAAGCTTTTTGCGGCAATAAACTATTCCAAATTTTCAAAGTACCGTCGCCTATACGTAAATAAAAATTAACGATAGGACAGATTCGAGGTTGCCGATAATCGAACATTTAAAATGCTTAAATATATCGACTGTCACAAAATACTGAAAGTTAGATCGATCGATTTTATAACGACATAATTTACGATGAAAAGACAAAGCTTCACTCGAATCGCAGACATACACTAGCACTTTATTGAAAGAAATAATAAACAAAATTTCGTAAATACTAGGTCATTACAAGAAAAGACAAATAAAAAAAATCTGCAACGACTTAATTGTTTCAGTTAATCCTCATAGAGCACGTCAACTTTTAACGCTAATAAAACTGTCACATTTTTATAAACACGAGAATTTGGTTGAAATAAAATGTCTCAATTCTAAAAATACTTATATATAAACATTAATAATTATCTATCGTCGTCTATAAATTATCCAGAATCGACTAAATAGCAGTATTGTATACAAAACATTACATTTTCACATTCTTCAGTTATTCTGTATCGTATATAGAACGATTAGCGCTTCAAAAATAGAAGTACCTATCAAAATATAGGATTACTGTGTTTCACGTACGAGCCTTTAAATAGGTCATACACCAAAATTTATAATTTTGCACTAACAAATTTTGTAATGTGATAATAAAATAAAAGTAGATTCATGATAACATAATTTACGATGTGTTGAGATAATTAAACCTTATCCAAAAGTATATCTTCTATATTTATCTATTCAACCTCATAATTATGATATAAACATTGTTTAAAAATATAGTTCTAATTTGAAGAACGGACACTTGTAATTTAACGAAGACCTATATGACAAATGTATGATAAAAAATATATACACAGATACAAACGTATATGTAAATACTTAATTAATAATATATATTACCGGAAACAGACGCAAAACAAGATGGAACATTTGGCGACCACATCGCGTTATAGACTAGTTGTGAATGACCCACGAATGTTGATAACGACAAAGTATAATTCGGATCCCACTAAAAAATAATTAATAGTAGAACACGTTAAGTAATATATATATATGTATATTTACATTGTCGTTTTTTTAGAGAGAGAAAACACATTGGCTCTTATTAAAATCTTTTTTGTACCCACAATACTTCTGATATATGGAGATCTTGACAGATATCATCGTTTCTTTCATATTTTCTAGCATTAGTGATAATTCTAAGAACTTTATTTTGGAAAGTCTGAACTTTTTTTGCGTTAGTTAATTTTAACTCCATGTTAGTTTCAGTATTTGATTATATACTAAAATGTTATTTCTCAGCGAAAGGATACCCTGTCTTCCGAGGACCAAATTTCATCTGCAGGATTTTCAACTTTGTTATATTTTTTTATTTATATGAATAGACCAATTTAATTTACATTATTTTTACTAGATACAATCTCTGAATATTTTAATTGGATAATACTTGATTCTGTTAGTAAAATTGAAAGGCACCGATTTTTCCTCATTAAGACTTATTTTCTATTCTTTGTCCACCTCCAAAGATTTTCCATATAGGATTGTAAATTCTCAATTGATTCTTCCCCACAATTTCGAGCAGCCAACAGAGCAGTATTATCTACAAACATAGATGTAGTGACTTGTTCGTTAACTGGAATATCAGCAGTATATAATAAATATAAAATTGGATTGAGAACGTTTCATTGCGAAACTCCTACTCGTATGGGTTGTAATTCAGAATATTCATCATCATATTTTATTGTAAACAATCTATCAGTTAGGTACAAATCTACTAGTTTACAAGTTTTTCTCAGATAATATCTTGTTAATTTTGAGTACCAATCCCCCCTATGCCATTTGTTAAAGGCCTGCGCTACATGAAGGAAAAAAGCTGTACAGATCTTCAAGACTTTTTTCAAATAGATTTGTAATTTTATGTATCTGATCTCAGAGTGAGCTTTTCGAAATCCGAACTGATGTTCCAGTATACAATTCTTTATTAGTCGTTTCAATTGCTTAAACAATAATTTTTCAAAAAGTTTAGAAATAACTGGTTGTAGACTTATTGGTCTATATGATTTAATACCTGTTTGTGCTTTCCCACGTGTAGGCATCAAATTATTTCGGCTACTTTCCAAAGTTGAGGAAATATCCAATTCTTATTACGACATTAAATATTTGCGTCGTCATTACGTCTCTTTTTTAAAATTCTTTTAATATTTTTTCCGAAGTTAAATCAAAACCAGGTGATTTTATGCATTCGTATTCTATTTTATTTCGTTATTTGTCTTAAATACTTTTTTTAAGTTTACTTCTTGTTCATTCATTATTTCGGACAGGAAAATTCTGTTGTTGTGGACTATTAATATATTTCGTAACTTTCTATAATTAACAATTTGTCTATGCGTGTAAATGTATTCTGCTTAAATTTAAAAACGAATTTTTTGATATCTTATTTTGTTCAAAGATTTATCTGTTTTTTCTGTGTTCTGTGAAAAATGTTCCTTAATTTTCTTTAAAATATACAATGGTATGTTTAGTTGTTTATGATTAATGCTTTTCATAAGAGTCAAATTCCAAGTGGTTTATTAAATTGCACCATTCAGCTGCATAACAGCTATATTAATGTTAGATTTAATCTGTATCGATAAGTTTAATTCATTTTTTTATACAACAGCTTCCTGAACGCATCCAAATCAGTTTTACTATTGGTAAACGAAACCATACGGTTGTTCTAAAATTACCGTCTTATTCACCTACATGATCACACGCAAAATCATTATTGTCTCAGGTAACTTTTTCTGGTCGGTCGGCTAATATGTTGGTTTTCCTGTTAACGTTTGCATCTAGATCAGTTTATTGCCCGTAGCAAATATTTCTTCTACCAGTGATAATTCTTGAGCATCAGTACGTATGTTTTGAATTAAAATCTCCTATAATAACTTAAGGACCAAGTATGTTAAAATATTCAGTCCATTCTTCAATCAATTTATAAACACAGTAAGCTGCGGATTCATTTGTAGTAAATATTTTAACATTAGTAGCTTGAATTTGATGTGTACTTATTTCCTCTAGTATACACGCTGCTTTATGTTATTCTTAATTAATATTGCTGGACATCTGCACCCACCGCCATAGAGATGCATAGTGTTATATAGATAGCAACAATTAAATTTAATAAACGTATTTTCTGCAATATTCGGTTCGGATGATAATAATACGCCGATTTTTTCTTTTAGTACGAATAATTCAACTTTCTTAAGCCTATGATTGAGTCCATTTACATTAAAACGTTGCTATTTTTAACAAAGTTATTTATTGTTATTATTATTCAACTTCCGTTCTATTGTGTTCAATCTTTCCAAAGTTCTATTTTCTTGTTTTTCGGAAATCATTTCTAGTTTTTTTATCGAATTTTCTAAAGATTTTTCTTATTCTCTGTATCAGAAAGATTCAAAAATCTTGTTATCATTTTTATTGTCGGCATTCGTATGACTTTTAACCGCATCCCCAAATTTTTGATCGCGTATCTTAATTCTTTGTGTTATTGTTTTTTGTTCTTTATCAAAATTTGCTAGTTTATTTCTTTTTTGGAGAGCGACTGCTAGCTACTTCGTATCCTCTGTAACTAACGGAATATTGTTTTCTACACAATGCAGACTTGCGCATTCTTCTTCATTAAGCAATATGTTCGTATAAAAATAATTATTTAAAAAATAGTAACGTGAAATATTTGATTACGATCGTATCGAATATGACATTTAGATTTTAAAATTATATAATTTGTAAATACAATTATGTAATATTCTTCATATTTCAATTTCAACATACAGTTTTCCCTCATTCGGTATATGTATATTGTTGTCATTTTAAACGAACACGTTTTTAATAGTTCACGAAAATAGCGATATATAAATGTGTACAGAACGATTTAAAGCACTGAAAATAACATACTAATTTTACAGAACAATCCCACGATGCAGAAATAATTAACTGCTCTTGACGTGCACGACTCCAATCTACACTGTAAACTTCTTTTTGATGTTCATGAAACGCTTGGCATGGCGCCTGACAAAAAAAAACAAAACTCGTAATATACCATACAAACACATAAAATACTTTTATGAATAAAATTTTCCTATCCCATAACAGCATTTCAGAATAATCACAAAGTTTGCTTTTGAGTTTATGAGTTCTTGAATAAAATAAATTATAATGAAAAGCCGCTTACGTGTGGTTGTAAAATATTCCATAATTGTAACGTTCCATCTCCGCTAGCAGTGACAACAAGATTAGCATCGACTTCACTCCAAGCAACATCGAACAAACCGTCGGTCCACTGAAAGGATGATATTTCGGATATAGTGTTGTCAGCATTTACAGTCAGTATAAAAAGCGTCCCTCCTCCTACATCAAAAGGGAATATATTAAAGTGTGTATAATATGGCATGTGTTACAGCTAGGTCCGAACAAAGTAATGAATACATTTTAATAATAAATGAAGTTTCGTCGTTTAATATTCGGTCATCAATTACCAAAATATAACAGATCAATTAAACTATTAATATGAACTAACTTGATGCAAACAAATTGACAAATTACTGTAATTAAAATCAAATATGATTAGTATTCATGCCAATAATAAATACAATGAAACTAATTAAAAGTTACAATACAAAAAAGAACAACAAAAAATGGTTATGCACATAAATGCGCGAATACTGTGAAAATTGGCAATTAATGAGTCGTGTAATACAGGATTACTCGAACAATGTCGAAAACATAATTTAAATAATACACAAAGTGAACGTAAAATATTAATTTTCTAAATTCTAATCCCAATAATTGTAAACAATTCAATGAAGTATACTTTTATCAAATAAATAAACTCTTTATTCGGAAAAATATGCCCAAAACTGTATCATTACAAATGAATCTTCTAATTACTAACCTGCTAACCCATAATATTGTGAAGCAGCAACAGCTAAACGATCTACATAAAATGGTGAAAATTTAACGGAATAGCCATGACGATTTGGAGTTATGAATGTAGGCATTATCAAACGTTTTTCCGTTTAATTGGAAAATATTTCTGAAAATAGACACAGCACTGAAATTTATATATATTTATATATATATATATATATATATATATATATATATATGTATGTATATATACTGTTAATCACAATTCATGTTTACACGTCTGCATCAATATTTCATCTTATAAGAGCATAATAATCAAGGAACATGAATTCATTCGAAATATATAAAAAGCATTTAAAAAAAAATTAAACATCGCATAAAATTACCATTTTAGCAAAATATATGTCAGTACGACTTCGATTATGAAATTGTATTTTTTTAAAAGTTAATGTAATACACTTTAAAGTGACTACAACAGTGTACATAAACCATGATTAATAATACTGTAGTATAGTTTTTTTTCGTGAATTATTAAACAAAGTAATTAGTTGATTGGTATATTAAATGAAACACGGAACATACGAATAAATAAATAAATAAAAAAAAATAGAACCATAAACATTGCAACACATTAATTTTTTGGTATGCAGGATTAATGTTGATGCAGGTAAGGAGCTTATATTTTCTAAAAATATGTATAAAGTAAATAAATAATCTTCATTCGAATATTTTTATTTATTTATCATGTTCGACGTTTTGTCCAAATCGATTGAAATTTTAGAATTAAAACACGGATATTCGTAAATCAAATAAAAATATTTATGAATCAAATTATTTTCTTTTTAAAGCTATATCTTTTTCACGTTTTACGAATTAAATTGTCAAAAATTAAGAACAATTAAGTACAAACTACAAATTCATGCGTAAATTTACAAAAACAAAAAAAAAATGCAAAGCATATTATCACTATATTCAACCATATCGATATTTTTCAGAAATTAATCCTACTATCATTTAAAATTAAATACCACTGTATTTAAAATTAATTTACATTTTATTCGTTGGATAAATATAATTAATCGTTTAAGAAATATGCGCGTTATTATAATGTTAATTTATATGAATACTCCAGTTCAAAAACACCTACCCCATAGAAATGTATCATTCAACTTATTTTTTTTAAACGTTTACCGAAGTAAACTTTGTTGTTTTTTTTTTTTAAAAAAAAAGAACGCTCCTCGCGAGATTTTCTAAAAAAATAGCTAAATGTTTCATTTCTACTTTTAGTATTAGCCGACATTGGCTTCTCATTTTCCTTGTATGCGTCAGTAATAAGCCAATCTTGTGGTCGAGGCATAAATTTAGCTTGTCAGTTACTACGCACGATCGCATCTAGCAGACATAATAAGTGTGAGCGATGTGATTAAAAAATTTATACACCATTAAACGGATCGGTCGGTATTTTTATATCTAAGGTTTCACGCGGTTGCAAATGAATTTAATCCTATTAAACGCGTCAATCAAATTAGTATGTAACAACGTAATACGGACTGTATACGAAGAGAAGCCTTAATAATACCCGGGAAAACTGAAACGAAAGACTTCGAAGGTAAAAGCGATAAACAATGAAGATTAATGAAGCATTCTCGATTATAAGCGTTGGTGTTTCAAACGCTCGAAATTACTGCATTACTCGCTAGTGGTGGGAATACTTAATAAAAAACAAATATAATAATAAATGAATAAAATGATACCTTTATTATTATTATTCGTCGTAGCTGTTAAAGTATACAAGAAAACGACTCCTAATGGTAAGTGCAATTTATATGTAAAAGTTTATTTTTATAAAATAATTCTAATTTTATATTTCCGATATTTTCGTGTTAATCGGGCGATAAATTTTAGAACTATTTTTTTTTTAGACTTCTGGCTTAGTAACCGAAAAGTTTTGTGTTTTTTATAAAACGTTTAGTGATTTTAACTCATAGGTGTAAGGACACTGAGTGAAAAGGGTAACCTATCCTTAACGTGTAAGTATAACCGTCCTAAACCTGCGTGGAAATATATTATACAAATTGTGATGCAAAACTAACCAATATTCCAAATAATCTAAAAAATTAATAAAACATCGCGACTAATCCTGGGGCCTCGGTATGTTTCAAAAACGATGCTTCACGGTGATCTACCCATTAGATATTTGTACACAAAACTAGGTACATCAATTTGCCAAAATGCATTTGGCTCGTGCAAATACGGTGGTTTCCGAACTAGTTAAGATCTCTAGACATTCTCGCCGTGTAAACCAATTTCAACCTTCAGAACTTTCTGGAAACAGGTGAAGTGCTACTGAACGATTGTCCTTACATGATCACCTAACTGTTATGAAACCATTTAATGGCCTATATGGATTGTTGAAATAGTGGAAAATTAGAAATAAAATTCTGTTACTCCTCTTTATTTAATTTATTTTGTTCTTTAATAAATAGCTAACGTAATTCATAAATTTTCGTATGTATTTAGGAAAGCTCACAGTATATCTGGCCAAACGAGATTATATTGATCATTGTGACGGCAATGTCGACCCGGTAGAAGGTGTAATATACGTTGAACATGATTATCTAAAAGGAAGAAGAGTATACTCCCAGGTACGTTTAATTTTCTACCGTTTCTAATATTGCGCCACGTAATGGTCTCTAACGTGGTAATACCCGATTAAAAACGTTCATTTCAAACGGAAAAATAATAATAACTTTATTGTTTCATTTCAAAAAACGAAAAAATTCGACTATTTATTTTGAATTATTTTTTCAAACATTTTACAGTTTTCACTTTTTTCAAGTGTTCGCCTTCTCAAAAACCAATTAAGATTTCGATTCTACATTTTAAATGTCGAATTTTAATATGCTTTTATTTCCTTTTTTTCCGGATATGGATATATATATACATTTTTTTTATTATTCATTTATATAAGAAAATAATAAATATAGAGTAGCCCGTGAAATTAGCTTATGGCTACCGGTAGTGAATCTTATAAATAATCCCGAGATAAATTTAGGGAATTGTTCTAATAGAATAATTTCACTAGGATTAAGCGAGCAATCGATATTATACAATTTTATCAGATATTTACTACATATGTATATTATATGCTGGACATCCTCTATTTCATGTTACACAATTACGACATTTTTGATGATTTGTAATTTATTCGAATAATATCCGATAGAACCATGAACAGTAAGTATCTGTGTCACGTAAAAATTTAAACTTCTCGTTTTTAAAACGTTTAATTATATCTGAAAAAAATGTAATAATTAATTTACCATTAGTTTGAGCACCATATATTGATTTGAAAATCTGTAAATCAAGTTGTTTAAGGTGTTCTTTATTTTTAATATCATTATGTTCTCTTTTAATTTCAAAAATAAGTGATACTTTTTTAATATATAGATCAATAGGTAATACTCGTACAATAGTTTGAATAGCAATATTATATATGAGAATGTTAAATCAATCAAAACTTTTCTGCAATTAGAATTTACTTTATGAAAAGAAGAAAGAAATATATTTACAAAACATATAAACAAAATCATGAATACATGAATAATTGAATAATGAAGAATGTTAAGTACCTTATATATATACCTTAACAGTTAACTTACTAATGTATAACGACATCTAATGTATATATAATAAAATTAAAATTTAAAACGTAAAATTTAAAGTTTTAAACTTTTAAGTACGGGAAAAAATTAGAAAAAAACCCTGCAAGAAAACAATAAAAATAAATTATAATTAGAACTTAAGTAAAGAGGGAACACACGTAGTAAATAGGAAAATAATTCTTAAACAAGTAATCTATGTTTAATTCTGCGGGGTTTGTATTTAGAATATCGAACGGTGAGACTATGTCGTAATCACCTATAGTGTTAATTAATGCGCTGTCATGCATTATACAATTATGGTAAAATTTAATAGATAATTTGTGTATATAAGTAAGTGTATCTAAAAGGTTAAGTTGCGAATGCATATCACGCAATTTAGTATATCTATAGGCGTTTAATATGATTCTGCAGCAGTGGTTTTGTAACAGCTGTAATCTTTTACGAGTACGGAAACCGAAAACCAAACACGTCAGGCGTAAGTTAATCGGGGTAGAATAATAGATGTGTATAATAACTTTTTGTTTAAAATAGATAAAGAAGAATGACGATTAAAAATTGGTGAGAGTATTGAGCGCGTTGTCAATGCAGTTAGTAATATTGTCATTGAACGATAGACGAGAATCTAATATGACTCCTAAGTATCGAACTTGCGTCAACCACTGAATACATTTACCATCAATTGTAACCTCAGGTAACGTTAGTGGGCGTCGTTTTGAAAAAAGTATCGCCTCCGTTTTTTCTGTGTTTATTTTCAGTCTCCAACGTTTGTAGTATTTAAAGACAGAGTTAGCAGCTGTTTGCAATCTCTTAATTATAGTGTCTGGTCTGTCATAATATAGGGCGAGGTCGTCAGCATATAAGGCGATATTAATATGATGTAGTTTAGGGATATCGTTTATTAAAATTAAAAATAAGTAACGCCCTAGCACACTGCCCTGTGGAACACCTAAGCAGTAAGATCTAATACCGGATTTAAGGTTAAGATGGGAGACGTACAAATTTCTATTGGTTAAATACGAATTTATTAATTTTATTAATTTTATTAATGATAAGGGAAATTTAAATTTAAGTAGTTTATATATAATTCCAATGTGCCAAGCTGAATTAAATGCTTTTTCAAATGAGTTAGCTATTTAGTTAAACCGGGTTATAGTACATGCCAGCACAATGCGAGTATAAGTTGTGTACCAAACCTTTGTATAGTATTAACTTTTGAATTATAATTTAGTCCTAATAATTTACCACCGAGTGATTTAAATAATAATAATATTTATCGACCTTGTCATTTACGTATTGAATATGCTTATTATATTTCAGTTGATTATCTATAATAAAACCTAAATATTTAATGTGATCAGTGTATCGAAAAACATGATTATTAAGTTTAATATTATTATATAAAATTATTTTTATCACGGCCAGTTACAATCATAATTTGAGACTTACTGATCTCAAACTTAAGGTTTAAAGAGTGCGTTATTGTTTTAATTTTACTAATTACTTCGTTACATCTATTTATACGAGTCGAAAGAGTTAATTTCGAACATAAAATCTCTTGTCGTCATAGATGGATACGATATACAGATTCGGTCGTGAAGAAGACGAAGTAATGGGCATTAAATTCTCGAAAGAATTAACGTTGCACAAGGCTCAAGTTATACCGCCATCGAAAGAGAAACAACAGTTGACGAAAATTCAAGAAAAGTTAATCAACAAATTAGGATCGGACGCTTCGGCTTTTACATTCAACTTTCCGGAGACGTCGCCTTCTTCGGTTACCGTTCAAAGCGGAGAAGACCAACCGGCTTCGAAACCGCTCGGAGTCGAATATCGAATCAGAGCGTACGTAGCCGATAGTGTGGACGAACAACCGCGAAAGAGATCCATGGTTAATATGGTCATCAAAAAGGTTAGAGATATGACGGTCGATTTCTCGCCGAATATAAAAATGTTTATAAAATGCTAAACATATTTCCAAAACGGAATGTCGATAATAATCTTGTATAAAGGACGTTGCACAAAAAATATTTGTACAAACTTTCGGTTTGCGTTTAAAACTCGTCATTAACGAACTTTTCAATTGATATTTACCGTTTTCTTTTGCAACTAGAAATTTAATAATAATAGTAACTGAATGGAATACTTGTTTCAGTTGTTTGCGCGACATTTTTCCTGGTTCCTTAAAAAAAAACAGGTTCTTAGTCGGTATTATCAAATTATTGGTGTGCCGGTGGAGAGCTTGCTCCGTTAGAAATCTACCTGGTCAATCAGCAGAGGTACTTCCTTTATAGGATTGCACTAGAATGCGGAGATGAAGTTTGCGCTGTACACACAGCGTCCCAAACTCATCATCCGAGATGTTGTCACCCAGTACCTAGTTGCAATTACGCTCCTTGTTGGCGGCAGTGGCCCTAAGTAAGGGTTTCACTAAATGATAATTATCATTGATTACATGCTCGATTTCGGACCCGAGACAATAGCAGGTGAGAAGTTTGAACAATTTAACTCCTCAATTGCGTCACCAGTTTATTAGCTGGATAACTGTGTTAGGTGTTTGGAAAGAACGGATCAGCGACAGATATAAAGGGATGATTAGTCCAAGTTGAGGAACGTCGGCTTGGTGAAGATGAAGGTCCTTTCAAAAAGTGAATAATGAACTGTACGTATATACGTACCATTGTACTCAGCTTCATACGTGTTAACGTATTTGATAAAAGCTAAACGTATATACGAGTTATTTAAAAATAAGCGAGTATATAAGCGCACTCTAACGCTTTCAAAATAATTAGTACCGCTTATTTCATTAAATAGCGCCATATCGACATTTGAAAAAACTGAAATTTTTCTCCCTTCGAAAAAATTTAAATTTTAACATTCTTCAGTCACAGTGGTTTCGACTTTTTGTTTCGTACTTTTCTCATTAAGAAAGTTTTATTTTTATTTTTATCGCAATTATTTATCGGCCCGTTTAAGTAATTATTTAATCGTGACGTAATTATTATTACACGTTCCAGTTGCAATTTGCTCCGGCTACAACGCTAGACAGACTGCCAAGCGGTATGGGTACTAAGTCGTTTACTTTTTCGCAGGGTAAAGTCACATTAGAGGTGACTTTAAATAAAGAAGTTTACTATCACGGTGAAAAGATCGAGCCGTGCATCGTGATTACCAATAATTCCAGTAAATCCGTGAAAAATATTAAGGTTAGTTTTATTTTTATGTACGATATTAAAATTCGTCGTTCACTTCAGAATTACTCGTCACTACACTCCCTGTTACTTATGCAACTTCGTGGAGTTCAAGACCGGAACTGTAAAATGTATTAGTTCAGTTTCATTTTCACGTCAATTAATTGATATCTAACTGTCTATCGGCCTTTATATATATATATATATATATAAAACGAGGAGCTCCATATATATGCAACTACAATGGTACATCATAAAATAACGGCAGATCGATTCCTATACGACTAGAAATAACGGGTGTCCGTAAATAAATCGCGTGCATCTTTGTTATAATTATTATGGTTTTAATTTCGTACATACGTAGGTGGCTGTTATACAACACGTAGAACTAACGATGGTAAACACGCATTTGGAAAATCCGGTGGCTAATTTAGAAACTCGCGAAGGTTGTCCCATCACGCCTAATCGTACCTATCGCAAAACGTTCCATTTACAACCGTTGGCTAATTACAATAAGGATAAGCGAGGAATAGCGTTAGACGGACATTTGAAAGTAAGCCATCTCTGTAATTTGGCGATAAATGTTAAAATAAGCTAATTACTTTGTATGTTTTATATATATATATATATCATCATCAGTGAGTCGTGTCACCCCGTGCAAGGGTATCGTGGCCATGATATGTCACACGACAGACTAGGCTACGCCAGCAAATACGGTCGCGTGCGATATTTACACAATCGTGAAAAGTGCAGCCAGTTGTCTTGCAAATCGCGTCCGACCATCGAAGAGGTACGCGACCGCGCTCTCTTTTACCAGCCACTACAGCTTGAACGAAAAGCGCCTCCATATTTTCTGCTCTAACTACGTGACCAAAAATCGTAGTATTCTGTTGAGAACGATCGACTGTAATCTTTCCGGATTACCAACATCGTCCAAAATCGAAGCATTGGTTCTCCTAGCTGTCCATGAGACACGCAGCATTCGTCTCCAACACCACATTTCCAGTGCATCTATATGTTTTCTGTCGACACTGCTTACTGACCAGGTTTCCGAACCATAAAGGAACACTGAGAAAACAAGTGAGTTTACTATTTTAATTTTAACCGATTTTCTAACTGCGGAGTCGGTCCAGATTCTATTCAAACGGCTCATTGCGCTTCGGGTTAGTTGGGCTCTATGGCGTATCTCACTTCTGCAGCCGCCGCTATTTTCTACTATAGATCCTAGATATGTAAACCGGTTTACTACTTCAATTCCATTAATTTCTCGTATCGCGTTGCAGTTATTCTTTGGACGATTAATGATCATAATTTTAGTTTTGGCCTTGTTGACGAGTAGGCCATACTCCGCACTAATTTTTATTTACTGGTTTAAAATATATGACATTTCATCCACGTTTTTTGCCACTAACGTTATGTCATCTGCATACCGGAGATTATTAATATATATATAATATCAAAAAGCCATAATTAATCATATTTAGCCCATTTTGTACTCCGGAAAATTACGTACAATCTATTCGCGTTGTTCGGTATTTAAATAAAAGTTAGTTTCAAAAATCGTTTTAGCAATATCAATCTTTTTGGTCGCGGATTATTAATTTTTTAAATGAAATTATTAAAATAATTACGGAAAATAACTCGAATAGGTGAATATATAAAAGTAGTATTTTATAATATCGTTTTTTAGATAACTTTTAAATATTTTTTAATGCGTTATATATATATTGTTATTTACTGCGGAACAGAAAGTATCCGGCTTATTTATTATCGTCCTATTTTTATGAGATGTGCATATAATTCGTTTCAATCGCATTATAAATTTCCCTCCTAGTAAAGTTGTGGTCAGTTCCGCATTCAGCACTAGGATATGTTGTAGCATCCAATAATGATGATTTCCATCTTGATCTCACCAGTATGTAATCTATCTGGTTCCTCGAATTTCCAGATGGCGATTTCCATGTATATAATCGACGTGGATGTTTTTTAAAGCCAGTATTTGTTATATATAGGCTATTTGTAATACAGAATTCTAATAATCGGTTACCCCTTTCATTTCTTTTTCCTAATTCAGGGTGTCGTGATACGTGCTAATGATTATTCTCTCGATTCTTCGCATACGCGACACACTGGCCGAAATTTAAACCGCGTAACTTTTCGCACTTTGTATCCGTCTATTATCGGCCGTCATTACACGATCTATTGTACTTGTATTAGTAAAAATTTCGGTGCAGACTTTTTCTTCGCGAAGTGTCCGATATACGACATTCATTGTTCTTAGGCGTGGTTTGTATTATTTCGTTGACTATTGGATGCAAATTTTTATTATTTAATAGAGAGAGAAGAGAAAAAACGTTTATTGAATATTAAAAATTCTTAAATTATTACAATATTTTTAATGCAAAGTACCTTTTATATATAACCTTAGCAAATAACGCTTGATCATGAAAAACTGATAATCTATATTTAACAATTTTAAATTATGTAGGAAAAAAAATAAAGAAAAACGAAAAAATTATATTAGATCTACCAGATTGTATAACATTTGACTAAAAATTGTAAAAACACTAGTTATTATATATAAACAACAATATGCAACTAGTTATAAAATATAAAAAACTTAGTAATAATATAATTAATTATAATAACCGATGTTCCAGTCGTCGATGTTTATGTGTAACGTGAGCGGAGCAGCTTCATATCGTAATTACCGATAGCTTTGATTGATTTATTCGGATGTTTTTTACAGTTTTCATAAAATATTTTCGACACATTGGTAACAAATGAACAAATGTCGGGGAGGTCTAATTGAGAGTGCAAATAGGATATTCCGGTATAGCGCGTAGCGTTTAATGGGATTCTGCAGCAATGATTTTGCACCCGTTGCAGTTGTTTTGTAGGTACTATTAGACACCGAACACCAGACAGGGCACGCATACGTTAACCTGAGTCTGACAACCGCTGTGTAGATCAGTTTTTTATTTACAGTGCCGAGACCAGAGTTTCTGCGAAATATCGGATAAAGTATGCGCATAGTAGAGTTCTTAATGCCGAAAGAGAATTAATACATAAAATGACTTTTACACGTCTGCCTATTTCACGGCGGATATAATGGAGTATAGTTTCGTTTGATGAAACTGAGAACGTAGCTGGAAGAGAGCATTTTGAAGAAATACGTTTTCGTTGACAACTACCGAACAACCTATACCCCGGTCGAAGATTTTGATTGTGTGCGTAAATATATATTCTGCGTGGTTAATCTCCTTTAACATTTCTTCGATCTCGTTAACATTAAAATGTTATATTCACTTGTGTCTGCAACTACTATGTCCAAGGCGGAATGGTATCGAAGTATTCGCGAGATAACCATTGGATGTTCGACGTTGTTTGTATATGGGAGCATTGGTGTACTCGAAACTAAGTTTTCATTATCGTGTACGCGCGCGATGAGAACACGCGCCATGTCCTGTTGAAACGAATGTCTGAATTAGAGAGTTTGCGCGTAGTTTCTTTCGTAAAATGTAATTAGATGTTGATGCATTACTTTTAATTTTTATTGGTGGGGAGGTGTATTTTATACAATGCATTGCGCAGATCTATCTACATGGGAGGTACACTTATCCATAAATCTATCTACGTGAAAGGTATTGTCCATTTTCTATACAGGCAATTGTGTCTATAAAGGAAAAATAACTTTAATCCATTGATTTTTTAAAACATCGATTCTACGTACGCTAATATGAAGTTTTATATCCCGTTGATGGTCTTAATTTATTGACGATTAAAACTGCTAATATTGAAGTATCATCATTTATCTTTATCTACAGCGAGACCGATGTACACCTTTGCGCGTAGTCGATTTTTGAGAAATGGCGAATATTTTATTTATTATCTTTTTAATAAAAAATTAATTTACTTCCTATTCAAAGTGCGTTGTTTGATTGGGATTTAATTTATATAAAAATACTAGAAGTTAATAATACCATTGTCTGTTTCTTTTAAAAAGTCCAGAACGAACGCATGATGCGACGTTTTTACAATCGGTTTGCCGGCTAATAGATGTACTGTTTCTTCCGATTTTAGGTGGCTATTAAATTTCAAACGATTTGACAGAGATATCGCTGTCTACTACATTTTAAAACTTTAAATTATCGTAATTTCTGTCCTATTTACGATATCAATGTGAAACAAAGCTTAGAACGAATCCGATAATATAGACTATAAGCTGCGCGAATTCCATCATTATCACTTTGACCGGTTTTTTTTTAATTAAATCGGAACAGACAGACAGACAGACAACAAGTTTTAAAAAATATATATATATTTTCTGTTTATGCGTGATTGTCCATCCCGGTGATTATAATGTGAAATAATCTCAAATCTACAGTTTTATATATTAGTATGGATATAGGCTAAATTTTATTCTTTCGAACAGGATGACGATGTGAATTTAGCTTCGTCCACTATATTCGTCCAAGGGAAAACGGATAACGAGGCTGTCGGCATCGTTATATCTTATACGGTTAAAGTGAAAATCACGTTCGGAACTTTAGGCGGCGATTTACAAGTAGACGTACCGTTGAAATTGGTACATTCGCAGCCAGGTAAAACCGGTTTTCCCGTTTCTTCTAATTATTTAACGTATTTATATTAAAAATCTCCTATTACTATATATATATATATATATATATATATATATATATATATATATATATATTACGCCAGTTTTCTAATAATAATAATCGGCTCGTGGACGGAAATCGAATTTTCCAAGTTATAATTTCGATTTAGCCAACTAATTATTTACGGCATCACCGATTAGGGACGTACATTCGAATAATATACATCTACTGCCCGATTATTTTCCGGTACAAATGTAGACGTAATTACGTCTACCGACCGATTCGCAACTTATAATTAAAATTACGTAAAACTTCGATATTAGAGTCGTCACATTGTTTTATCGGTCCAATTCGAAATTCTAAATACAATTAGACTAGAGCTCGTTTCGATGGTTTTAATAAAATTACTGAAACTTTTGCCGTGTAAAAGCTTGAGGACGAAAATAATATATATGTTGCGTAGGAACTAAGGCATCGCGACCGAAGTTCTTTGGACACATTATGCATTCAGAGAGCACGGATAAATTAACTATCCGATGGAAATCTATAGGCGAAAGTAAAGAACAAAGTAGTTACGTGCAGTTAAATTGTCCGAATTAAGTTTAGAATGTACACTAACACCTAATCGGTATGAGGAATGCGTAATGCGACAGGATACCCCGGAGAGCCGTAACAGAGCTTCCAAAGTCATATAAAAAATCTGTCACTATGTTGGATATTTAATGGAGCGACATTTTTAAAATATACAATTATTTTTAAAATTTATCCGTCCGATCCGAACACGAAGAAACGTCTTATATTACTCGAGAAATTAACTTTTTGAAACGTAGATAAAGAATGAGAAACCGGTAAATAAACGTACGAAATAAAGAACAATTTCTAATTACAGTTAATCTCGAGAAAATTCTGCTTCACGCATCGGAAAAAACCGCAACAGGATAATATTAATTTTATTTTTCCCTGAGAAAACCAGTAAGCGAAAGATGTACATGAATCCTCCTTTGAATTGGATACGCCGTTCTAATCTAACCGATATCATTGGAATATTTAGATACATATATAATTCTTTTTTATTAGAAAGAACAAGTGTATATTTGAAGGTAGTTCTATAGCGCTTCCTCGCTGATACCTATTTTTCGCATTTTATTTAAAAACTAAATAAATAAAAAAAATCCCTCGAAGCGTAGAGGAGAAATGACGTTTTCCCAAAAAAGACGCCTATTTAATAAACTGACAAATTTCACAATGAAAAGCCGCGCACTTTTATGCTTAACTTGTGGCGATGACTCCGGGCAATGAAGATTCGAACGAAATAACGCATGCGCGAGAGAAAGAATACGAACAAACGTGAATATACACCTACACGAGTACAGCATGCGGTAAAGAGCGGTCGAGCTCGACTACGCTGCGAGAATAGGCCTGCCTATGTGCCTATATGTATAAGCATTTGGCTCGCTCGTTTTAAACTCCCCATATGCAACGCGCCAATAGAAAGTTCGCTTCGATAAAAATACTTTTAAAGCGTATCGCAATAAATATATATATATATATATATATATATATATATATATATATATATATATATATATATATTTACTGAAAACAGTCTACTTAGTTTCACCGGTTGCAAACAGTCCTGATGATGCTATTGTAATGCTGTAACCAGTGAAACTAGTAGACTAGTTTGATTAAATATATATATATATATATATATATATATATATATATATATATATATATATATATATTACGGTGTAAAAGTATTTAATTTTTTATTTAATTTTTAAATTAAATTTATATTTGTTATATTTTCAACCAATTATTTCGAATAATTACCGGAAATTCGATTTATAAGTATCGACTTCCTTTATCGGTCTTATTATGTTCCTATTTATCGTCTTCTAAATTGCGTTCGAAATTTAATTACCGTTACTTTCTCGTTTTGCTTTCATTAGCCATGCAGCATCAGCAGCAGACAGGAAAACCTAAATCAGCTTTACGTCGGATGGGCAGTAAAAGCATCGACAGAGCTCATTACGAACATTCTTGTTACGTACAGGATGATGAAGATAACGTGGTATTCGAAGATTTAGCACGGCATAGAATGAGCGAAGCTGAAGATTAAAGACGATTAATTCCATCCCACCCACCCCCGATATCGTTTAATTAGCATTTCGATTGTTTTTTCTTCTAAATTTACAATAAAATTTAGAAATAATATTCGATCGTAAACAATTCGGTGGGTGTAACTATTAAGTAGATACCCTTTAAAATACTCTTCTTATTCGCTTAATCTCTGTGTATATGTATTTTATATATATACATGCATATATATATATCATATATATATATATATATATATATATATATATATATATATATATATATAACATTACATGTTTTCCACGAAAGATATGGAAGAAGTTCCGAAATTAATAGTTTGTAAAGTATCTTACGAGACCTTATACTCGATAATTATTACTAGGGATCGGCTTTGATTTTATTTGATCGATACATTAATTAATAATATTAATAGTAATGTTAATCGTAAGTAATATCGTTTTATCTTTGTATTACACATTTGTAGACTACCGTACGAGGATAGATGTAAGACGGATTTAACTTTAAACCTGTATCCTTAAAAATAGAAAAATACATCGTTTCGTCGTCTAACACTTTATTTCTACTAATTTCAACATTCGTCCTATCCTGTAGTGTCATAACGCAGTTGTCCTTTCGTGTGTGTGTGTGTGTGTGTATACGCTGCGCATTTTTCGTATAAGGATTAGGTTAGTGTTTTCGAATAACTTAAAACTACTAGACCAAAATTTTCGAATGAAATTTTATTTAAAAACAGGAAAACGAGATATTAGCTTACAATCATTTGATATTCGTTCAGATGACCGTCATTTGCAACAGTACATTCATGCAGTCTTTACTACAAAATTTTCGAAGAATTAGTCGCTGAATTATTGAGAAATTTCGTCAAAACAACAAAAAAAAAAACTAAGTCTGTATACGTATCAAATTTTTTCAGTGGTAAAAACCACGTCAGAATTTGTCACTGGTAACGTTTCGGAAATAAATGGAGATTGCAAGTATTTCCGAAACGTTACCAGTGACAAATTTCGACGTGGCTTCCGAGGAAAAAATTCGACGAGTGTATGATAACAATCACGAAAATTTTAATTTTTCTTATACCAAGTCAGCGTAGTTTTTCCTCTTAATTTTCTCTAATCTTCGGATTTTCAGGAAGTTCATTCATTCCGACCTTATCAAATAGTTGCTTGATGGAGTAAGGGCAGGTTAACAAATAAACCATCCGACTAGGATAACCGAAGAAAATGAAAAAAAAAAAAAAAACACGTTTTTCACGTTAGGACTCTTCTATTATACTTCTAAATATAAACACTGGAAAGTACCGCTGCCGAAAACTATAAAGGACAAAATGCTCGTTTAAATCTTGCGCTAAAGAATTTTAATCTTCCTAACGAGTTTTTAGGAAATTTATCCTAAAATACGATGTTCCCGGGTTGAATTCAAGATGACACCGGTTTCTATGAGAATTTATTTTGGATTCCTAATCTCCAGTTCTGGTAGTATTTCAATAAAACCGGGTCAACTAGATAACATACACTTCCGCTTGTTCGAGAATTATTACGTAATTTACGTAACTGAGAATAACAATTAAAGTCGACGCGCGTTATGATAACATTTCGGAAGACAGACTGGTTTTACCTCTAAGGAACTATTCTATCCGGTTCTTCGATAGTCTCTGTATACGATATATAGAATATATATATATATATATATATATATATATATATATGTATGTAACACGTACAATAAACTACACAACTGGTATATAATTGCATGCTAATTTATAACTAGTTTCATTAATCCTGAAGCAAACCCGTTGTTAAAAATTTCTAAAATATAAATTAAAATTGATATTACTAGAAATCAGGCCATGATGATCTATTAACTCCATGTGGGAAGAAACGGAAGAAGATGATTTTAAAATTATAGTCCACACCTGAAAAATTGAATTCGTAATTTTTTCCACATTTTTGCGTAGTATTTTCTAAATGCGCTTGTTTTTTCCATTCGCTCATAACGATAAATAATTTATTATTAAGACGAGCGAAGAGAACTTGAAACAAATGACGCCAGAAAACAGTCATCGTCGATTTGAAAATTTGCAGGGATTCAAAAATTTGTAGTGGGACTTATTCAAAACGCTCCTTAGACGAGCGAATAAGAGATAGTCTTCTATTAATTTGGAAAAAGGACGCCTTTAACGTTTTATTTTATTCAAAATCTGGCCGAGAGCGTGGACACTTAGCGATATTTTTATTATCTGTCACGAGAGGAAGTAGGTCCGGTGGTTTATTGCGCTTTAATCTTTTCACGTCATTATTAGAGGTGTCCAACTCGTGTTTAGCCAAGTTGTTAGGACCATCTTCTGGTCTACCCGCGTGTCTTGTAGTGCTTTATAATATCAGATACGTAAGGTATGATCATAGTTACGTTGGTTATGAATCAAGGTACGTTCGTAATTTCTCTGAAGAATTTATTTTGAGCTGTTTTGTATTATTCTCATATTTGTATCTTCGGCACAACCCGACAGTTCAACTCTATAGGTATCCAGACTGATCGAGCAGCAGCTGTTTCTATCAGTCGATTATTGTTAAGCAGTTAATTTTCTGAATTTGGATATTAAGTTCGTTTTTTTTTTTTAAACTACATAATGACACCACGACTGCCGAAGTGCATACTCGCTATGACTTGGCATTACTACATTGTTGATTTTAACAGATGGGACTAAGTTGTATCGTCACCAAAAGTAACCGCATGTACGTTCTCGATTACTGGAAAATATGCGGTTTTCCGACGTATAAATAAATTTCAAAAAACCGAACTAGTATTTTCTTCTAAGAAATCGTGAGGAACATTTATAGTAGTCCTGATTCAAAGGAGGATAGTATTAAACCTTTCGATCGCATTGATACAAGGTTTTTTACTATACAACACCGTTCTTTAGGTGACTCTAGATGATTTTCAACGTGTTTAGATAAATATCATTAAAATTGAGACGTTTTATGTCGTAGCGTTAATATTTCACGTAACATATAGAGAACATCGCGATCGAAAGGGTTAAAAATATAATTATTATCGCACAGATTCTAATTCAAGAGAGACCAGATAGAGAATATTCGTTTGTTACAATTCTACTTAATTGGGGAGTACGAACCAAATTTATATCCATCTATTCCACCTACACGTGTATATTTATACGTTGGTGGATTGTCATCGGCAAATATTTATTTGAATAATAAGAATTAAATAAAACGAAAGAAAAAGTCGAATTTGAGATGGTCCTTTCTTTACAAGATAATTGTAGACGTTCGTACTTCTCTCTAATAATAAAAAAATTAACAATGAATTAATTTGATTGTTTTTTTTTTAAAAATCGGGCACTTAATTTCATCTATGATTAAACTTTCCGGCTTATTAAGCCATTTTCCTGTTGATGGAAATTAAATACAATTATTAATTACATTTAACTCTATACGAAGTCTAGTTTCAAACTGAGACGTTTATCAACAGATAATATATATATATATATATATATATATATATATATATATATATATATATATATATATCGAAGGTAAATGTGGTCAGCCAGCCGGTCGGAATCTTTCGAAATCTACGATTCGAATACTCATTTCTACGGTTACAATCTCTAAACATAAAAGAAAATATAACATGGGTTACAAACATTGTGTACCGGGAACACCTTACCACACTAACACAGTAAGAATATAAAGAATAAAACAAAACGTTAAATGCTGCAGAAAAAAAGCAAATAAAAACCTGCGGCTAGAAAATAATTCTCGGCCTGTTGTCTAAGATCAAACTGTAGTATCTGTTCTTAGCAATATCAATCATCATCATTTCTATAGTGTTAAGAATTGGTCCATTGCTATATCATAGTAAGCTTTCACCTTCCCCGATCTTCGGCGGTTCTTTTTAATTCAGCGTAGTTCTTTAACCGGGTGTTTTTTGACAGAGTTGTTATAAGTCTGTTTCTTTTTTTTTTGCTAATTCTAATTCTTAGATGCTTTTTTTAAATTTCGTTAGCGATTAAACCCTTTTAGTGACAGGCGTTATACATTTTTTTTATATAAAATTATATACTTTGGTTTATGAAATAATTCAAAAATCAATCGAAAACACGAAAGTATAAAGTAAAATATTTCGCCTGTAATATCGCTCTTTAGATGGATAGACAATTTTTAGCTGGGAAGATTATATCACAATTATTAAGGATGGGTTATATACAGCAGAAACACAACGGAAAATTAAAACCTATATATATATATATATATATATACATATATTGGTAAAATAGCCAGTCCATTAGAATCCACGGTATACGGGCGAGCATATAGAGGACGGTTGTATTAAAATGACATGCGGATTACGTTTTAGACATCGTCGAACACTATTTCATATCTATCGCATTTAGGAATTGTCGATAGGTCGGCTTGCAATTATTGCGGTTTACAAAGGTCAACGTACGATGTGGACGATGTTTTCGACTTAACAAAAATATTACCAACGCATTAAGATCGCTGCCCTTTAATAAATCGGTCGTCTCGAGAACCAGTTTATAAAGAATGCTCTAGTATAGATGTATAGATATTTAAAACTCGATTAAACTGCCGAAAATGTGAAAAACCGGGACAACATCGATAAATTTAAACGCGTTATATTACGAACTTTCAAATATCCGAAAAGTATATACGTTAAAAGTTTATGTACCGTATAGAGGACGTTGTAAACGGTCAAATTACAAATGATCTATTTCCTACGTAACGTTCGTGTTATGTCCGTAATTATTTTGAACGTATCGATTAACTTTCGCACCGATGAAAATAAATATTATTAAAAAAACAAAATAGAAGAAAAAATGATTTTCATAGACTAGGAAGAGGAAATCTAGGTCATCAACAGAATAAACCCGAATGACAGGGGCTCTTGTTGTGTCCTCGACGGTATTTTATTATTGTCCCCTCGACGGTAATTTACGGACAGACCAGTTCCTAAAAAAAAAAAAAAAAACAGAATGTCTCCTCCTTGTCACCCCCTTAACATCGCTCTCACTTTCCGCGTACGCTATTGATAATGGGACTTGTCTATAGTTTCGCTTTTATTTATTCTACCTGTACAAAAACTGGAATTACCGGACAAAATAAAAGACGATCGATTATAGCAGAACAAATAGATTCTACATAATTTCGTATTCTTCCCGGCGAAAAATCATTTTAACCAGTTCGCCAACAGAAATCCGGTAAAAGTTGGAGAAGGACGATAGAGGGGAAATTATTTGTCCCGCTTCGATTGTACGGCTGAGAGTAGGTCAGTTTTATTTCTTGGGTTGGTGAGAACGTTTTTTTTTTCTACTCCTATTTAGAACACCGGTTTGTCTTTTTTTTAAAACCAGCGTATCTGGACAGTAAGCGAATATTAATAGTTTAGACAGGACACATTTAGAGAATTCCGGCTGTTTGTTTTGGGCATGGGAATGAATAAACTAAAAATTTAAATCAAGCTGAATAGATTTCTTTCATCGTCCTTAGAGCATATGAACGAACCCCAAATTATTTCTTCTTCTTTTGAAAATAATGCAGAGAAGACACACTGATTTATTAGGAAATTTAGTTTTTATAGACGCAGTGCATGCACTGCTAGGGAGTTAGGAGCAAAACAAAATGGAGTTTTAATATATTGACGAAGGTCCCGGCACATACGCAGACACCTCCACGCTTAAATGAGATTACATAGTCCCTTCTTTCATCGATTAAAAATAATTAAAGAGTTTGTGCAAAACTTAAAGGAATAACTTAAAATATTAATAATAAAGAAAAAGGAAAAACCGAAATACCTTGTACATATACCACAACTAAACTAAACGAAAAAAAAAAAATTAAAATTATAAACAAATAAAAGTATTGTATTATAAATCGATATTCCTACTATCGATATAAAAAAAAAATAATCGTTTTATTAAGAGAAAAAATAAGGAAAGCTTCAATACGGTTAAAAAAAAAATAATAAAAGAAATCTCGGATTAAATAAAACGCTTTAGTTAAAATAAAGTTAAAGATTGAAGTTGATTAAGATAAAAATAAAAAATAGTTAACCACGTTATAATAACTGCACCGGTCCTTGGTTCACGGTTGACTCAAGAGGGTTAATTGCAAACTAGGAAATTTTAAATCCCCCTTTCAAGAGGAAATACATCGGTAATGCCAAACTTGCGACGCAGACCGGTTCGGAAGATATGATTATTCCCTACGTACTCCGTCGAACGATATGTAGAAGGAAGCGCTTAATTAAATAAGAACAAACCGAAATTATTGTTATCAACTAATGACTAATTTGAATTTATATCTGATTTAGCTCGTTACTCGTGCACACGATGCGCATTTACGAGCATTATATAATATATATACTTTCATAATTTTATTTTCCTGAAATATATTGATTGATTGATTGATTGATTACAATCTTTACGACACGTAACGTATACATTCGCGTTAAATCGGAAATTCCGATATAAAACGTATATCTAAGCAAGTATACGCTGTGTACCCTACGACACAAATATCCGTCGTAAGTAAAGATTTCTACGAACATATTAAAGTCTTACACACTGTGCCGTGTGCGGAGTTATTCTATCCGTCTCCCACATCCTCATTGACTATCCTTTATACCATCTTCACAGATTATCGCTTAACCTTCCTTCTACACTCCCTCTGCTTTTCAAAGATGAAAGCTCCTCTCTCTCTAATCTTGTTTCTCCATAAATCAGGACTTTATTCCTTAATCTAATTCCTCTACTCCTTCCGTGCCTCTAGCCTTAGCTACTGTACACGGCACGTTATTTAAGATAATAATCATATTAAAGTCTTATCTAAGTATAAAACCTACAGTGACAGCGGATTCGAATGAACTACGTAGAATTAGAGAGAATACGACGTACTGAATTGTACCAAACTCGATGACTCGTTGAAGAAGAAATCATCCTGCCCCGACCGCTTCATGGGCGACTAATTTTCGACCACTACATTAGAATCAAAACAACACGATTAATGAGGAACACGAGGTCACTCGTTTAGGTACTACGTTGGATTCAAAAAATTACAAAGCTTATAAATCAACTCAGCTTCCCATTTTTAATCGAAAAATTAGCGCCAATCAAATTTACGATATAATATAAACCAGTAATATTACCTACATTATTATTATATTCTGCTTCAGTTTCGTACTAATTTAAATAAACTTCGGGGACTACAAAACCAATTAGAGTCATCTTAAATAATCCGGGCTATTAAAACAATGCACGATTATCTATGTCTGACGTGATGATTATAACCTAATATAGATGGATACGATTATCAGTCCCCTTAATACATAGAAATAGGCGAATTAAACGTATACTATTACATTTATATTATTACACTTTTTCGTACCGGTACTTTCACAATCGTAAAATATTTTCTTGCGCGTTTATAAAATTCATCGTAATCCGAAATCCGGTAAGCAGTTATCACTAATCCGGCAATAGTTTCTAGACCTAAATCTTCTTATAGTTTCAATTTTGATCCTTCATAAATGTCCACTTTCGAAGTGTTTTCTCTAGCACAATTCGGTTTCTATCGCCCATTCTCCATATTGCCTAATTTTAGTCAAATTTCGGCGCGACTCTACGTCTCTAATCTGGCATTACATAATGATTTCGAGATTTCTTGTGTGTGGCATACATACCGAACAGTGTAAGAAATTATTCGACAAGTAGGAAGATGGTAATTTCTAACGAACCTTCCAGAGAATCCATCTAAACACCCGACAAGAAAGTTCACCTAACGAATTCTGGTTTTATTTCTCTGTTCTCAGGCTATAGCGTGTCTCCCCTATTAGCTTTTGTACTTTTGATCAGCCATTATATTACCCCTTTCCTCAAAATGTAAGAAGAAGAAATTTTTTATTAAGCATATTTATATATATGCTTCAGTGGAAATATTAGATTAACACCTATTCTGTTATCTGTGATCAACGTTTTTTTTTTGTTGTTTTTTTTAGATTTTTGTTATCTCCTTCACATCTAGAACTGACGGGTATAGTCATTTGCTAGATATTAATAATGACAGGATCATGATTTTCAAGATCTGCCCATAAGAACGATCTTGATTTTATTTATTGAACCTTCACGCTAAATCAGTAACGTTTCCCCTTTTCAATCTCTTGCGACCCTGCTGATTGTTGTAGAAGGTTCAGTGCAAAAACGTTTCCACATCCTTCCAATCTCGACAAGTGATGATTACGTGTGTATTTATACTTATACGGTATTTATTACGTTCGATTTTCAACCATTTGATGATTTTATTCAAATTATTTTGTAGATTTTCTGTGGACTTTTGCGGGTTCGAATACGTATGATTGCCATGTCATCAGCGAAAGTTGTCATTAGTGCATCATCAGTACCATATATAAACAGTTGATACAATAGTCGACCGAGTTTCCCTGCGGTACAACTGCCTCGAATTTTTTGTATGGATTCTGTTCTGTTTATTATCACTCGGAAATATCCGTCTGTTAGGATTTCAAGATATTGGAATACTGAGTTGGTAACAGTTTTTTGCAAAATAATTCCCGGATGCCATACGTTGTCGAAGGATGAAACAAAAAATTTTATAAAGTTTAAATATGTAACCGGATGATGTCCAGAAATTAAAAATGAGTATATTTACCGGCACGAAAACGCCCTAAATTAAAAATCGTACCTATAGTACGTTAGTAAATTCGCATGTAGAATTAAGAAGATTCTAATAAAGTACTTTCCGAAGATTCAAAAATTCCAGCAAAAATTGTCGATTGGAATGGTAGACCCTTCCGTAAGACGTGAAATTCCGACGCTAAATTATAAGTTTTATACAGGCTGATGTTGATTGTATTATACAGGTTTTCAGACGATTTTAAATAATTTTTTCAACCAGAAAGTTATTTTCTTTATTCTAAAGGCTTTAGCATCGACTCTGCGAATTTTAACTTTCATTTCTCCCTGTCCATTGCCATCATTGCCGTCTCCTATTTATTAGACGATGGCAATGGACAGAGAGGAATGGAAGCCGGATATTAATATGAGTAGTTGCTGCAAATTTCCGATCATTTACCCTACAATCTTCGTTTGACTTTTTCCTGCGTTTAATTTATCCTTCAATCGAATGGTTTCTTATTCGATTATGTAGCAGTTTTTCATAATCTTATTTTACTTGTAGTCGAAAGAATTTTTTTTGTCTTTCCTATTTATTCGAATACACTATCGAATTTTACTTTTTTTTTCGGTCCAGCTAAATTCCTCTTCAAATTCATATTTCCATTATTTCCAGTTTCATCTCGGTTTCTGTCGACAACCGTGTTTTTCGGTCACATACTAATTGACACCGCGCGTAAGTCTAGACAATTTTTGTCTTAAATTAAGATTTCTCTTTGTAAGCAAGTTTCTTTTCTGTGTAAATGCTATATTTATTCTGTGTCCGATTTCTGTTGAAAATCCGCTGTCACTTGTTATAATATACTTTCGAAATATTTATATTATTGCACTTGTTCAATTATTTCATTGTCTAGTGTTCAATATTTACAGGCGTCACTATTTTTTCTTCGGTTATTAACATATTTGTTTTTTTTATGTTTACGTTCATAAGTTGTTGTTTAAGAATTTTATTAAAAAATAGATATTTGCGTATGTTTTTCTGTCTCAATTATTAGGACAATATCGTCCGAAAATCCATTAAATTTTACTCCCTCGAGTTTTAATTATCAGATTTTTAATCGCTTCTTTCGTAAATAAATTTTTTAAAAAAACACCACTATAATAAGCAACGTCACCAAACTCCATTACCGACTTTAGCGATGGACGCGAGTTCTTCGTCATATGTGCGCTATAATTTATTCATCTCTCCCGGTTTAGATTGGGTTTTTTTCGTTATACAGGAAATTTCATGCATCCCACTATACGGGGGGGAGGAATATTGAGACTGAAAGGGTTAATGAGAAAGAAAAAAAACAACCACTTAGCCTCGTACTTTCGATAGCTGCAGCTCAGGTTTGTAGACGTTAGAAAGAGAAGAAAAAATATGACGTTGAAAACTGGAAGCTTTCGAAAAGGATGTGCTGAAAACATCACGGATAGAACATCGGACTTATCGCGAGAGATATAAATACCGGACAGAAATTAGTCGGATGCCACACACGATTAACCCCACTAAGTCACAAAGTGAACATCCGCTAAAACAGTTGAACTCGTTTTCGAAAACTAACAAGAATTATGCGGCGCATAGAATATACACGAAGCGATAAGAATACCCGTACGGCGTACAAGTACAACGTATTAACCGTTTCAGTCATACATTACAAAATTTTTATAAAAAATTATTAATTTTATACAGTTGTGTATTATTGCTTCCTAGGTGAACTGTAGATAATTTTCATTGAATTTTTATGGATATTTAAAATATTGACACATTTCGTGTCAACCGGAAGATAAAAAATTTTGTTAGCTATAAAATTGCACGTACCATATAGTGAACATCGTGACTGAAGGGTTAATTCAATATTCCGACTTTATTTGCCATATATATATATATATATATATATATATATATATATATATATACAGAGAGAGAGGAGTGTTTCACGCCTTAATTTATAGAATGTATCGTCATTCCGGAGTATTTTTTGTCTCTCTTCATCGCGAATCTTTAAAGCGTACCGTCGAATTTAAACTCGAACCACGTACACGCGACAAGAAATTTCACATTTGGCTTTTATCAGTCGTTACGTAACTCAATTCGAAGTATCGGATCAGCAGAGTAATCAATCATCCTACGCGTTTTTTTAACCCCAAGATTTCACAACACTACGGATTGCGTAAAACAAAAATCGAGGAATTTTCTTTCTCTTATAATCGAGAATTTTTTCCCGATCTTATAATTGAGAAATTTTCATTCTGATAGGGTCAAAGATTCTTCTATTTCAGCTCTTATTCGAGTTTTTTTTTCATCCGCCCACATGTGTCCATATATTACCACCGCAGCTGTTCACTTTATGACGGAACTTTAAAGGACGTCAACTTTTTCTTGAAATTTGTTACATTTTGATAATATACACTTCAATTTATTTCCACAAATAATAAAAAAAGAAACATTTTATCGCGGAATCTTTAGTAAAAAACGAAAGATTTCATCGAAGAACAATTTATTAATAAATCGACAATATTATTTAATCAATGCTCAGAAATTTGTGATATAAATCACAGAATAATATTAATTTCAATCGAAAAAACATTTCATTAAGTAAAAAACAAATTTTTAATTAGATAACTAAAAAGAAAAGTATAGTTCTTTTAAATTTAAAATAGACAAAAATTTTCTAATTCAAGAAAATAGTTAATAAAGAAATGTAGAATTAAGCTTATTTTAATATTTAGAGTTTATTTCAACAATTTATATTTATACAATTAGTTGTATATGTGTACGCGTGTGATTAGCATGTACATGTGATCGTGTGTGTGTGTCTATTCTGTCGCGTTACTGTATTTTCTTTGTTTTTCTTACAGCTTATAATAAATTAATTTTTTTACTAACATTCATAAAACGGGTGAGACCGAAATTGAAGAAAACTATGACACCATTTTCAATATTTATGATGATAAGGATTTATCTAAACAATGTTTAACTTCTGAATGTTTGCAATTCAAACATTACATTAAAGAAACGAGGAATGAAGAAATTTTGTCGATCCTAGATTTACATCGACAAACAAAAAATATGATAATTTTCTGCCTTAAAAGGTTCGAAAAATCAAATGAGAAGCACAATGTTAAATGATCGATTTTTTGGCGATAACCTACATCGAATTTGATACTTTATATAAAATTTCTATCGATCGATTAATAATTGATTTCGCAGAAAAAAATAAAAATAAAAAACTTTTAAAATAAAAGTATTGAAAAAAAAAATACAATAAAATTTGTTTTCTATTATAATTAATTTATGTCATTTTTTCTATTAGTTTATATTATCTTGTAATTACTCGCACAACTAGTATTTTGTATAAAAAATAAATTTTTTTTCGTTAACTTATGTATTATTTTTACTACTATTTATCACTCAAGTGGGCCCCGTTTCATAATTCGGGGTGATAGGCCCGAGCCTCTTAGGCTTATGCATAAAGACGATCCTGTGTAAAATAAACGAAAAAGCGTGAACGTGATTTCTTTTTAGTACAAATTCGAAATCCCATCCTCCGTTTAATCGAAATATTAAAAACGATTTATTGTTATTTCGGTCAACATCTCGTAAAATTTTATTCAAAGCTTACAAAAAACATTGCAGGCGTCTAATGACGTAAAGCCAAAAAACAATAACAAGAAACATAAAATAAAGTGCGTAGATAATAGCGAACGTTACATTTTAAAGAGTGAATTCCAGGCAAACATGTTTCTATATATATATATATATATATATATATATATATATATATATATATATATATATATATATATATATGTATGTATATACTTTTCCAAAAATCCCTTTGCATATATATGAAAAAAATAACATCTGGATAGAAAGTTAACGCGATATTTCGGAATAAGAGATAAAAAATCGGCAAGTAACATATTAGCACAAGAAGTATTTCGACCTTTAACAGTGTCCTCTATATGGTACATAAAAAACTTTAACGCTAAATTAAAATAACGGCATTTGATCGATTTAGTCGACATATTAAATTTTAAATCAAGTTATCTGAAAAAAAAAATATAAATAAACAAAATATTATCTCACGTTTTAATCTTCTGTAATTATTTCAACTATCACGGATAAAACAATTCGATAACGAACGATTGAAACGGTTTAAATTGTCGAAAAATAAAATGTCTATTTTAAAAACATTATAGCCTGGCTTTTAAATTATCGTCGTTGCCGTCAACGGTCGCTAGAGAGCGTTAATTCGAAAATGTTTTAATCTTTTTTTTTTTATTTCCCCAAATCATTATACGTGATTTCGTTTTACGAGTAGTATGCAAAGACCTAAATTTTCGACAATAAACTGCAACGAACAATTCAATGATCGCCTTCATTCTAAACAGTTATTCACGGTCACCGTCAGCATTAATATACTATTATTAGTATCCTCGAAATAACCTATTTAACACACACATATAATATATATATATGTGTGTGTGTGTGCATAGATAAACTAAATCAATCGAATTGTATGCGTCTATAATGTAATACGTATTAAGTATATGTATACAGATACATGAGAAGCAAATTTAAATCTGTTTCGCGCACGTTCTCGTCTATTCTTCGAGATCAGTTAAAAGCATGGAAACATTTTAAGCTTCTCCTTAATAATCTTCTCCTAAAGTCTACCACACAACCTGCTACAATTTTTGATCATGTGTTCTGTTTAAATTTCTCGAGGTATTTTTCCTCGAAAATAACGGTAACTCCGCTATATCAGATGATGATGATAATAGTTAGAATAAGGATAATAATAATAATAATAATGATAATAATAATGATAATAATCAAACGAATTAAAAATCTAAATTGAGGTCAGATACGAGCTAAAAATGACCGTTTGCATAATAAACGTATCGAAATTCCTTTCACTCACGTTCAGCGATGGTTTAACATCTGAATATGCAAACAAAAATTTGTCATCAGAAAACGGAACGAAAGTAGAAAATACGATAATCATTAACATACAAGCAAAACGCGCTCAAACGTACACACTTACCATCTTCTACTTGGTTTAATATAAAGAAAGTCCTAAATATTCAGCTCTAGTTAGAAGGATGCTAAATCTAGCACACGCTAAAAAGTTTAATATGCTTTTGAAATGTTCGACGCTAACAAGAATATAGCGTATGCGGTTGATAGCAAAAGTAACCAATAAAGAATTACGGATACAATGATAACCGACTTTTCCGTAAAAGTAACATTACAGAAATAATCCAACCAGCTGGAAAAATGGAAATATAAAACAATGTTTATACGTGCCATCACAAGAAGAACCTACCTGGTGATGATTATATATATATATATGTGTGTGTGTGTGTGTGTAGTCAAGTCGAGATATTTGCATTACTGATGGTAACTTCGTTCTGACTCCTATTTTAATTCTAATAATTCTAATTCGTATCGTTATGATTTAATAAAGGTTAATATAAGATTTCCTCAATCAATTACAACAACTCGCAATAATCTCCTAAAATAATATTAGCGAAGAATTTCAAAATAATTTTTTAACGAAAAGTACGTAATACTCTTTCAAATTTTTCCGCTTTAAACTAATTTTTTCACATATTTCATAGTAAACATTTACATTATACCGTCGCGTCTGAAGAGTATGCAAGTTTTTGTAAGACAATAACTTGGATAAAATATTTTTCCGTTGCCTGTTAAACATACAAGTGCGCCGACTTGAAAAAAAAATTCGGGGGTGAGGCAAAAGAATATTTTTTTTATATTCCATAAACATAACTCATTAATAAAATTGTTTTCTTACATATATAAAAATCATATATACATATATATATATATATATATATATATATATATATATATATATATATATATATATAATATATATACATATATATATATATATATATATATATATATATATATATATATATATATATATAATATATATATAAAATGTTGATATATCGGAGAGTAGTGATTTTATGAATTATGAAAAAAACAAAATCATAACACAATGGAATCACTATAAAAGTTTTCTATTGCAAAGCTTTTCGACAGTTACGTCATTATCAAGCACACGCAATAAATCTTACATATAAATTACCTGAAATATTCATATAACGACAACATTTTATATATTTTTATGTCTAACTTACGGTACTGAATACGGTACTGAAAGGGTTATAACCCTTGAATAATAAACACTGAAGGGGCAAACTCCTTAATTAAAAACCGCTGAGGGGGCATGCTTCCGGTATAATAACTTTGAGGGGTGACTCCCCACCAAAAAAAAAATTCGGCGCCTAACTACGTCTGTTTGTCTTACGCGCTTCGAATCTTTTACGTGGTTTTATTTAAATAAAAATTACAGCGATATCTCAAATGACAGAGTTGATGGACTATAGACTTCAAACGCACAGGCTTGACTAATAAAATAAAATTTCGTTTTAAATCACATCATATTAAATTTGACGCTTATTTCTAAATTAAAATCGTATCTTTATAAATAAATTTAAAAAAAAAAATACTTTTAATATATCATCGACCCCGAAAGGAACTGTCGTACTTCTGCAGTCAGTAATAATAGGCGTACGAAGATTTCGTTATATATATATATATATATATATATATATATATATATATATATATATATATATCATCGTTGATTGCTATCTAAGATGAAAAAGTACTAGGAAATATTCGTGAAAACTTTACATTAAGCAAGTACTTCGAAAAATACATTATTTATATTATCGGAACCTTTCTTTACATAATATATATATATTTTTAAATAATAATTTAAATTAATATTAATATACATAAATTGAATATAAAATAATTATATTACCTGTGCTACTGGTAAATAAGTAGATTAAACTACGATGCGTTCGATGTGTATATACGACCGTGACACTGAAGTGTTTAAAGCGAATATCTCGGACATCCGGATTATATAACCAGTTGTGTGTACCCCTTAATTGTACCAAAGTCGCTTTGTAAATCGTCGAATAAAGAAGGGGTATAATATCTAGTCCCTTTAATATATATATCATATGTACACTATTCGTTAATCCACATATACTTCCCCTCAACCCTTCACTCTCTTTTCCTCACTGTCCCTCACTAATTTAACTACTTTTTTACTATTATTAACGAAATAATTACCATGTGTTGGGGCACAGGTGCACTGGTCAATGTGTTAGAACAATTCGTATCCCAATAACCTGTACAAACCTTTAATTATAAATTGTCCACCCCATTAATGCGTTTATACCTTAGGTTTGCGTCCTGGAAGCTCGGTTCAAAATAATTATTTTAATTACAGACTGAACAAATAGTTCTATACTATAAACGGTGGAATATATTATATACATACATACATACATGTATATTTATATATATGTTTATATAAAAGAGACAAAAAAATTAACCCTTCGAAATTAAATGCCCTAAGACAAACGCTTTATTTGTTCAAATATGTATATACATTTTTTTATACTGGTAATATTATAGGAATAAGTAAGAAGGCATTGACTCGACTACCTGTTCGAATATTTGATAAATCTCGGTACCTCTACCACCTCTTTCTCGAATACGTGTTGAAACAAATTCACCTTCTCGCTTGTCTACCTGTTCTATTAGATCTAATTAAATGTTCGCGCCTGTCTTAATTTAAATAATAATTATAATATAATTACAATTACGTTCGTAACTGCTGACGTGTAATCACAGTTTTCAAGGATGCCGTATAAACATACCTTCTCAAGTCGCATAAACCAGGTTGTAAATAATGCGTACAAAAGCATCCGGATCCTTTTTCTTATATTTCATCCGGAGGAGGGTGTCCATATCTTAATACTGCTAACAAAAAAAAAAAAAGTTAATTTGAACTACTATAATTCGGCCGAGGTTAACATACGCGTGTCCAGTTTCGGTTTGAATCTTCGGCAGTACTTACAGAAAGCTACAAGTGGTGGTACAAGACTTGTATTGTATAATTATATCGAGTGCTACTAGATACAAGGAAAAAATCTATAGATGCGTGGGAAATTAAACTTTCCAGATATTCAATTATTCGTTAATAAAATTTCGAGGAAATGTTATTATAATCAAATGGATCAACGAAGTAATACAGGATTATGCTGACCAACACCACATCATCAAAATCATGGCACTTTTACCAACAGATCGTGACTTAAGAAGGCTTAAACGGTTCAAACCTACTGACTTGGTTGTTACTACTTGCGTTAAACCTCTGCACATGTTGAATAATCATGATTGCTGCTTATTTAAACTAAAATTCAAGATTGCAGAAAGAAAGTAGCTGTCCTTTCTTGGAGCTACATTTAAAAAAAATATATATATAATTGTAAATTTCACGATAATGATTTAATTTACATAATTGGTGACTACTATTGCTCATATAAGTGTTAAAAATGTCGTTGTTTGCTTTAATTTATTATTCTATTTTTTTTAAATATTTATCTGATAATTATGTTAATTTCGTAATTGACTTGCTTAGGCTTTGTCGATACTAAGTTACCAATGTTATATGTTTTATGTACGAAATAATTAATAAATGAATATTCTTCTTAAACATAAAATAATAATCATGATCATAATCAATATCATAATAAACTTTTGACTCGTTCTACACTCGATAAACGTCTGACGACACCTTTTATAATCTACACAAGAACAATCGTTGGGCACTTTATAGTTTGGGCTTATAAAATCTCGTTAACATCTTTCGAGATATATATATATATGTCGTCGCTCCCATTTTACTCTTTAAGACGCCGTTGCGACAGGTGTTCGTCGATTAGTCGTTAAATATGGTAACAACGGGTGGTAGAATACGAGAAAATTCAAGATGACGGCAAATCTAAGTAATTAACAGAAAATTAACTCGACTTAGATGTTCTCGATAAACTGAGATATGCCAGCGTATATTTCATCTGCTATACAATTAAAAAATAAAAGTAGGGGGAACTTTTACGTGTTCTTCTCGCGCAAGTTCGAATACCGTCTCGAGATCAAAAATTTCATACCATACTAAATCGAACTCAACTACCTATCCAGTTGATAGGTAAATGAGTATCAAATTGTTGCGAACTAAACAAAATCCGAGGAAAGCAACGGTAAACTGTAATTCCGTACTGGCGTTTGAAACTTAGCTGATTCGTTGTCAAGTCCAAATCGTGTGATGTCCTATACGAGCTTCCGTGTCGATGGGACTCCCTTCGAACTTTCACACCATCACGTTACGCATCAACTCACCGCTGAGTGTAGACGTTCTTCATACATTTTCAAAGTTGCCTGTCTTTCCGTTTATTTATCGGATGTACTAAACAAATATCACGCTACAAAAGTTACTATCATCGTCTGTAACATAACGTTACAAAGTTTTCAATTTTACCACCTCCCTATAACAAATCAACTTTCTGACAGTCCCGTTTCGCATATAATAAGCATCGTTTCCCCATACAATTCAACCTAGTGTCGAACATCTGTCAGATGATGGGCTTTGTCTAAAATTAATTTTTTTTGGCTATAAATTTACATCTGGCATCGCTGTTTTAAAAAAAAAAATTGACTAGGGCAAGAAATAGAAAATTTTGCTTTTAATGTTCAAGTCGATTCAATCATCTTCAATTATTATTACCTTACTGCTTCGAACCTGTCGAACAGACTAAACCAAACACAAGAGACAAGAAGGTTTATTTAATTTAATCATCCGAACGGTATGTCGCTAAAAAGTTAAAAAATGAACAAATAAATTACAACAACAAAAAATGCTAGTTAATGTCACTAAACTTTTTTTTATATAAAACACCGCGAAGCTTTTCCGTCATTAAGGGGCATTAAAAATAAATAAAAAAATAAAAAAATATATACGATTTATAAAAAATAGAAAAATGAGAATGCATAAAAAGAAATACTTAATTTAGATGTATAAGATTACAAAAAAATAGCTAAGTAAAAAGTCATTTCGTTTTAAAAATCTGAAATAACTGCTTTTTCATTTTGTTAATTTTTGTAATATTGTACATCTAAATTAAATATTTTCTTTTCATTTTTTCCCTTTTATATTTTTTTACAAATTTCATATATTTATATTTTAATTTTTAATATATTCCCTTAATAATGGCTTAATGAAATGTTTTATGTTTTTTTTTTGTAAATATAAAAATTTAGTAATTTATATTTTTTACTTGTTTATTTTTTAATAAAAATCACTACATTCCACACTGTCAAAAAAAAAAAAAAGGCAACAAATGTGGATTATTCAGTATAAATAAAATATCGCTTATATATGTATTGAAAATTCGCCGTTCAGATCTTTATCGCTCGATTTATTAATGTGTAGTTTTGTATTTCCCCTACTTCGATTCCCGCTTTATAATTTCCGAATGACTGCGATACCGATAATTTTTCTAAATAGTAAACTGAACCGAGTCCGCACATCCGATAAATTTAGCCATTTTTACTGTATAGAAAAATTATATATATATAGTAAAGATAGGATAAGGATAATTATTTGTAACCGCGATACAGATAATTTACCGCGTAATAAACCGAACATACACGTCGCATCGTTTTAACTGTATAGAAAACTTATTTATATACAATAAAGACAAAACGCGATTATATTTCATTTTGCGGGTGTAGTATTTCGAAAATTGCGAAATTATTAAATCTATATCGTACTTAGTACATTTGTTAAATTTTCGCTATAACTGACATTATTAGATAGGTCTCTTCCTTTTGTTTCCATATATTTCTATCGGATGAATTGATCAACCGAGTCCTTGTCGATCTTTTTAATATCGTCTTCCCACCGTGTACGTGGTCGACCCCTTTCTTTTTTATTTGTTGCATGCCATTTAGTTTATGGACGTCCATCTGTTATCATCTGATCTAAGTTAGACGGACGGAATATTTTGAAACATTATTAAACAATGAATCCTCGATAAATGAAAAAGTTCTAAATGACTTACCTGTACAGAAAGTCAACTATGATCTGGACATCCCACCTAATGCGGAAGAAATCGTACATGCCATTAAAAGGCTGAAAGCGAATAAAGCCGTTGGGTTAGATTACGTACCAAGCGAAATATATAAAATTGATAAAAATGTGCTCGTGACATACTTGATTAAACTGTTTCAGGAGATAGGGGAAAGTTCAACTGTAGTCAAAGACTTTAAAGACGCCGCTGTTTTTTGCCACTTATAAAAATAAAGGAGACTAAAAGGATTGTTCAAATTATCGTGGTCTATCACTTCTTTGCACGGCCAGTAAAATCTTGAGTTTAATTCTGCAGCAACGCCTGCAACTAGTAATGAATACTTATAAATATGGTGTATGCCATACGATAAGTTATGGAAAAGGCTAGAGAACAAAATAGAGCTCTGTATATGGCGTTCATAAATGTCGAAAAGGCTTTCGAATTAATAGAAATGAGCTGTGGCGATGTTTGGAAATAGAGCTGGTTGCCCATCGGAATTTGTTTCAATTATAAAACAGCTGCATGATGGTATGGAAAGCTCGGTAAGTTGTGACACCGAACTGGCAGAACCTTTTCTGGTGACAATCGGTATAAGACAATGCACCGACTTTATTTAATCTTTATATGGGAATGATTTTCTTAACGTACAAACGAAAAATTGAACAAACAGGTATAAAAACAAAGATATCGTTTTTATGGTGGATTATATAACCTACAAAAATTCAATGCGAGCAGCAGGAAATGTTTGTACTGCAAAATTTACAATATGCCGATGATTGTATTATACTGGGTGACTTCTACAATGATACATATCGGGATTATGCATTAAGTATAAACACAAATAAAAGAGAAATAATGATACTGAATGACACGGAAGAAAATTTTCATATAAACTGTTCGACGTTAAAAATTGTCAAAAGCTTCAAATACCGTGGAAATTAGCGATAATAATAATATAGAATAAAACATGCTATGATCGCTTACAACAAGCTGGCACAACGTATATTTAGGAATAAAAATTTATATATTAATACGAAACTAAATGTTTATAGAGCATTACCAACTTTGTTGTATAGTTGTGAGACATGACCAATCAGAAGCAATCAAATTAAAAAACTTGAAATTTGTCAGATGAGATTGCTCGGACAAATCTTAAGAATAACATGGAAATATAAGATCTCAAATGAAAGAATTTTGAAAATGACAAATTGTAATAAAATAGTACAATATTTAACCGAAGCTCGGATAAGATGGGTTGGCCACATTATCAGAATGGATAACAATCGCATAACGAAGCGATTATCATACGGTATATTACACACTGGTGAACGATATTGTGAAAGACCAAAATTAAGATTTAAAGATGTGCTATCAAATTCCATCAAAAAGAACGGTATTAATCCAAAGAAAAATAAGACTTGTGAAGAATGGGCGTTGAATAGAACCGAATGGAGAAAATTCATCGATGACACAGCAAGATTAGCAGGTATTCACACCGCCGCCAAAAATCGCACAAAAGGAGGAAGAAGAAACATAGCAGATCAGTATGAATGTGCACACTGCAGTTATCTGATTATAAAATTGAATTAATATCACACATAAGATTCAGACATTAAATTTAATAGAAACATATATCATTAGAAAAGGCACTCATACTCGGCAACGAGTGAGTTAGAATAATCATATATATATATATATATATATATATATATATATATACAGGAATTCAAACATTTCGAATTATGCTTATAAGTTGTCTCTAATGCTTTAAAATTAAATTTATTAATAAAAAATTAATTAAAAATAATATAGAATATAACATATAGATACCAAAAACCCTCAAACTTGCAAACGATAAGATGAAAACGTTATTATTTAAATAATAAATATACGTTCCCACACATATACTACGTATACAGTCATCATTATTATCTGGTGCAACAGTCCGTGGATTAGTTGGCCCCTATGCTTGTCTTTTTCCATTCATATGGGTCTATACAGTTATTGACCATTCTTTTTATTGCTGAGTAAAATGTTGATAAATAGTTATACTAAATAAAAGTTAACCATTAATGAATTCACACATACACATATTTCTTTATGTATATATTTTTTCTCATTGTTTATCGTCTTACATACCTTAGTCCTTGGACTGTCCAGTGTTTATTTAATTATTTAATTCTATTTATAAAATATATATATAATTTTCTTTATTTTTTTCACCTTTTAATTCATTTTCCATTTTAACTACAAAATATTTATGCGGTGTAAGAAAAATTTTTTCATATGTATTTGTTAAACAGATAATAACCGTTAGCACTTTTATAATTAAGCTACTTAAATTTTTGTCGCCATTTTTTGTATATTATGACTTTTCTTTCGGGTTTTCATCGCTAACTAATGATTCCATTGATACGTTTTTATTTTCAGCGATCGGGACTACGTCTTTCTCATTTTGGTTGTTACCATCTATATTTTTGTATGTATATATATATATACATATAGAATAATATGAATTTGTATCGATAACTTGTGTGATTTTTTACACATGTACTTGCAAACCCCCCCAGTTTAATTTTGGAACAAAATAAAAAATAATAATAATAGTAAATGTAGAGGATATGCAGTTTTAAATTTTTGGCACAGCTACCGATTTACAATTATTATCGGAAAGCCGGCGATATCATTAAAAGCGTCATTTTCTGTGATTTGTTCGAATCGAATTTTCATTCTTATTTACGTCCTTGGCGCGAGAATTAATTACACACCTCGTTATATTTCAAATAGGAACATCGAAAAAATTAACGATAAAGAAATCGAAAAATCGATTATAAGTCGATATAATACGCGATATAACGTAACCGATCGATCTTTTGTCAGATATTTCAACAACCTTCGCCTTTCATATTTAAATTCACTTTCACTTCGTTACGTTTATTCGCACTTATATAACGCGCACTCTCTGTGTGTCTGTGTGTCTCGGTGCCCGTGTGTGTGTGCGTAAACGTATAGATACGGTATTTATTCGTAACGGAAATGATATATCGATATTTTACGATATGTTTAAAAAAAAAACCGTCTCGATAATCGAGATTCGTCGGAAAATTCCAAATTCGTTAGATAAATCTCGTTTTTCATTTTTATCCGAACGTGTTCCGTATAATTAATTGAATTAATTTTTTTCGTTTCGTAACAGTATATTCATTTAATAATTAAAAATTTAGGTTACGAATTAATTTATTGCCACGCGCTACAAACTCCGTTTATTATTTACTTATATCGTCTAATATCGATAATTTTATATTTAACGATAATATCTAAAAATAAAATTGATTATAATCTTAATATAATAAATTATGATTTTTTGTTTATTTCTTAATTCTTCGGTACCTAACTTATTAAATTCGTTATACTTTTTTTGTTATATTTATTCACGTAATCAAAGTATAAGATATAGATGTTCAATATCCTGTGCCCATTAAAAAAAAAAAAAAAAAAGTATATATATATATATATATATATCGCAAGTAATTATAATTTTAGAGCAGATAACAAATATTGGTGGTCTATATACCTTTGCGTGAAGTGCTGAGATTCAACGATGATGATGACAAAAGGATTATATATATATATATATATATATATATATATATATATATATATATAAACATGCACCTACTCGCGTCTGTATGTATGTGTGCAGTGGCAGAGCCAGGGGTAGTTTTGGTTTGTTAAACCTACTTTTTTTTTTTTTAATTTTTATTTATTTTTTTTTAAATTTCGTTGTTTTTGAAGTAAATAAATAGTTTTGTAATGTATTACAAATAATAATGTTTATATTATATGTAACCCTGTTCATCCGTGGATTTCGTTTTCGTGTTATATTGATAGCAAAAAACAGCCCTGGCTGTCGCTGTTTTATTTTAGCTCGGACCGATATTTTGTTTAGTCATGTGCTAAAATAAAGATGGCCTCTTTCGAATAAATATAAAAATAACTCCGGTGAGTTGGATTGCTTATGGTTTGGGGTTTAACCTACTTGAGTTTTGGTTATTTATTTAAAGTTCGATTTAACTCGGGTTTACTGTTATAATTTAGTTTTGTTTAAACCGACCTCTTCAACCAAGCCTGTATGTGTGTGTAAATAAACAGGATTATCAATTTTTCTCATTAATACGTATAGGATAATTCTGAAGATTTTTATTCATAACTAGTTCGCATTATAGATCGAAATTTAACGTATACCAAATAAATATGACGTAGAAATATCGTTTAATCTTTAACGTCGACAACTTTAAATCTTAAGTCGCCCGTGAATGATTCCGTCACGAACGATGTAAGATGTCCAATGTAGGATACAATTCGCTCGATAACGACCGTAGTATCTTTAACGGACTCGGTGAGAAATGTTACTTAGCGTAAACAAATTTATTGGACGTGAAATATGAAATAGGAAATATGAAAGCGCAGTTCGGTATTTATACAATAACTTCTAGGTAAGAGGACTACATTGTGTAAAAAACCGGTAAGTCATTAGAATAAACGAAGGAAACTCGCGCATATTAATAAAAGCGTCGTCCCAATAAGGGCATCGTAGAAAAAAAATTAGGCAACCTCGGCTGGTAACGACAAAGATTTCTGCTGGACTTACGAGGACAGTTTTCCTTTATATACACATATGTGTTATATATATGGTACATATTTTGTACCGTAGAAGGACAATAGAAAATATCCGTCTTTTTTCCGTCCGCATTTTTTTCTTTTTCTCCTTTTTGAAAAGTGTCCGTTTTGTAATTTCGTCCTAATGTTTATGTTCTTAGGGTTTAGACGTAAACCTTGTTTTCTAAAGATTTCACCGATATAAACGGTAGTGTCGATGGTCATTCTAAAACCGGTTACAGAATTTTTTGAAAGGGCTATCTTTCACGGTGCGTATATGTTTATTTCCTGGTAATAAATCAATGACACGCCGAAAGGGTTGTATTAAATATATTAGAGCGGACAATGTACGCTTGTTCTTTAATCGTAAGAGGGATATTAGGTGTTCTCGAGTTACAGCTGGTGTGCAACGTGCATATAGTGAAAAACCCCTTTTTCCTATTTACTTCGAAACGTTAGTCCCATTCGGTTTCCCGGATTAAGATCGCGGTTTAGGGAGCCAAGATAAAGAAAACAATATTATATACATCATACCTGCGCATAAAGCTATGTATTCATATATATATATATATATATATATATATATAAAGAAAAATAAATGGCTCTGGGCAAAGCACGGGTCTTCTCATACATAATGCGTATACATATATGTCGGTATATAGTAATAAAAGATAATAGATAACAATGTTTACACGTCCGAGTCTACATTAACGTAATCTCTTATGGCAGAATATTATCGTTGCTATTACTATACGATAAAGCGAACTATGATTATCGTACATCTTTTCTTAACGTTAAATGTAAAATTTAAAAAATTAATCGATCGTTGCGCAGATTAATTAGTACGAGATGGAAGCAGCGATCTATTTAAAATACGAACACTAACTAAAGCGAGGTTCCGAACTAGGCGTCAGATTTTAAGCAAAAAATTGGTTAATACTGTTAAAATGGCTCTATTCAAAATTCGGACATTCGTATCTCGCAAAGAAACATATCTTCTTCTCGTATGCCTCGATCTTGACCAGAACAGAGTAACACCTTTGCGCGCCTTTTCTTTCAATACTCGATACTTTTCTACACTTATATCATTTATTAACTGGCTGATCTTCCACTTGTTCTCTCGTCATTTATCGGTTCCTTATCGGATATCAGTTATTTCTTAACATACGTGCTATCCAGTAGCATCTGCTATCTCTTAAGATCTCCATCAAGCATATCCATCGATATTTCGAAGTACTCGGTGGAATTTTTTATTCCGGCTGTACCCGTTTAAATTTTTCTATAATACCGTATTTCGAACGCTTCCAGTTATTTTTATCTTTATTTATAGTCAAAATTTCCTAACCTACACTTCGAACGCAGTATATGCATTATAAAACAATTCTGACTTAATTAATTTTCGAAAAACGTACATCTTCGAAATTAATTATAATTTTAAACTTTCGTACTTGGATTATACGTTAGTCTTTTTTACCCCCGGCATAAATCTCCGTCTATTTGTTTAGAACATATTTCTTCGAGAACCTTTTTATATTTTTACTTATTCGTGTGAGTGTGTGGTAAGTGTTCAACGGATTCGTTTAACTTTAAAACGTTTAAAAGTTCGATACTTTTTATAACGATTTCGATGCCTCCTCAACAGCGTATAAAATCGGGTAAACAAAATTTTCAGCACTTTTATTTTTATAAAGTGTGCGAAAAATAATAAAAATTAACCATTTTATTTTTTTAATATAAATATACATATATATATATATATATATATATATATATATATATATATATATATATATATATACAGTTGTCCCTTAAAGCGAATTTTTTAAAATCTCTTATTGAAGCGAGTGCGTGTTAGAATATATAGAGTTTAGTAAACAATTAACATACTTATAGCATTATTAATGCGTAATATTTATTTATATGGAAATTAAGAGAAAAATACAGGAGGCATACATAAGGTAAAAGAACCTGACCTGATATTTGTAAAAACTGTTCATTTACTGTAAAAATGCGCTATAGTTGTTTGGTGTAAATGTTCGCAGTTGGTCACACGTAGTAATTCATTCGGTGTTTCATTACTTTCCATTTCAACAATTTCATAATCAGGCTCTTTGAAACCACAATGAGCAAAACGGTTCTGAATTGTCATAAAAGTGACTTTTCTCCAGCTATCAGCAACAAATTGTATAGCCTGCAGTATTGTTATTGTGGAACTGATATCTTTTGCCATGTCGTCTTCAATAGCTTCATGCTGCATCAACATCTTCCTATATTGTACTTTTAAATTTTTTATGACACCCATATCAAGTGGCTGAATTAGTGAAGTAGTGTTTGGAGGTAAGAATAAATTTGAATATTCTTCAGTTTAACGATAGTGTGGTGCGAAGTTGCATTGTCAATAAGGAGTAAAATTTTTCTAGAGTCTCTCTGTAATTCTATATCCCAGTTTTCTAACCATTTTGGAAAAATAGTAGCAGTCATCCATGTATATGTTACTGGCAGATTACTTACATTGAGATTTTTAAAGCAACGTGGCTTTTTAGTTTTACCAATGACTAAAAGTTTTTTTTTTTTGTCACTTCCAGTTGCATTGCAACAACATAGCACAGTGATACGATCCATAGCTTTTTTCGAACCAATAAGTTGTTCGTGTTTGTATACTAATGACCCACCTGGAGTGGCTCGATAAAATAAACCAGTTTCATCCGCATTATAAATGTCATTCAGGCTGTAACTTTCAAGGAATTCGGAAATTTTGCTTGAACTCCATTGTTCATCTCCTGTCAAATCAGCGCTTGCCTTTTCACCGTGAGGTTTTTTTGAATTTGATATTCTCCCTTTCCACCGAGCAAGCCAACCATCCGTAGCTGCAAAGTATTCATAACCCATTTTTTTCACAAACTCTTCAGATTTTAATTTCAACATTGGCCCACTGACATGAACACCTCTTTGGTTACTGTGCTAAACCATAAATTAAGAGCTTCATCAACCTCTGGGTTTTTACCTTCACTTTTTCGTTTCCTTTCCACCACCTGATTGCCCTTTTCAGTACTACTCCATTTTTTACGTAAGTTCTGTTCGTCTGTTTTTAAACGGGAGATGGTGTTTTTGGAGACGCCCATGATTTTTGCTAACTCCCGAATAGGCGCATATTGGGAGGTTGAATTTCGATTTTGTCTAAAATAGAAATTTTTTCCTTTAATGATAAACATTTACGCGACATTTTATTCATACAAAAAATTCACCAGAACTAAAAAAAGAAAAGAAAATTTTCGTAAGAAAAAAAAAATAAAACCGCACGAGGCATGACTAAAACATTTTTATTCAATTAAGTTTATGTAAATATTTTCGTTTTACGACCGGAAGTGTCATTTTATATCGGCTGGCATATCGCCCGTCTCATTATTTATTGCCTTGAAAGTCTATTAATCTTTGTCCCCTATAACGGAGGCGTTGCACCGCTAAACCGAAATAAAATAACCTTCATTTGATAAGTTTGATTCGGGGTTTTGCTGATTGTCCCTTATAAACGACTGTCACTCTTATCCGGAGTCCCTTATAAGCGGATTCGACTATATATATATATATATATATATATATATATATATATATATAATTAACTACAACTCATGCTGCCGCAGAAGCATCTCCTGTTAGGTAGTTCGATTGCATCGCTAAAATCTAGTATTTCCCAGCTCTAGGTTTCTCCTAATATTTCCTACTTTCTTCCCTCAGAGCGAGCAGCTATCAATTTAAGGTGTTTTCTATCTCCTATTACGAATTTTGATTCGGGGTTTTGCTGATTGTCCCCTTATAAACGACTGTCACTCTTATCCGGAGTCCCTTATAAGCGGATTCGACTATATATATATATATATATATATATATATATATATATATATATATATATAATTAACTACAACTCATGCTGCCGCAGAAGCATCTCCTGTTAGGTAGTTCGATTGCATCGCTAAAATCTAGTATTTCCCAGCTCTAGGTTTCTCCTAATATTTCCTACTTTCTTCCCTCAGAGCGAGCAGCTATCAATTTAAGGTGTTTTCTATCTCCTATTACGAATAATATTTACATTATAAAAAAAAATTCATTAGTACTTTTTCGAAATTAAATTGACAGTAATTCCAAAATTGCTCATATTTCGTCGTAATCTGTTTTTTTTTTTGTTTTTTTATACAGCTTCCGGGTCTTCTACGCTACAAAGTAACCACCTGTCGAAAATTCCCGTTTTGCAGAGTTATTACTGATAGCCTATCATTATCGATGGTCGTAACATTTTATGAAGATTACCGAAAACACGATATTTATCGATTTCGCCTCTACTCCTATAAAGGACAGATTGAAATGACCTTTTTTCAGAATCCCAACTTAATGGGTTCGTAGTTCAGCATAGATTGGTAACATCGGTCTGTATTGATAGATTTGAATAAGATTTATTCTATATTAATATCTGGGAAGTCTCATAGCCTGGTGGACACTTTCATCGTGCAACAGCGAAATCTGCTTGTTTTTCAATTCGACTTGATGGAGAAATCTTGTTTGCGAATGCGCGTTCGATGAAGGGAAAATTGAACGTTTAAAAAAATAAAATACTGCTTTCTTCCTATTATTATTATTATTGTGATTATTATTGATATTTATGATTATTATAATCATCAGCAGTATTATTTATTTTAATAATTACAATAATAATAATAATTATTATTATTATTATTATTATTATTGTTGTTGTCATTGTTCTGATAGTTTTTATTGTTACTATTATCATTGTATTCGTAAAAAAAAAATGTGAACCGAGACGTCTCTGTGCATCAACGAACATCCCGAAACCGTTATATGCAACAGAGTGAGCCACTCATTAAGAAAATTTCATCAACATACTGTCCAGAATCATCCGGATAAAAGGACACTACGGCCGAACCTAAAAATAATAATTACAATAATAATCATAGTAATAATAATTCGCCACAATCGATCGTCTCGATATTTTGTTCGTCATTTACTTTTTAACTTGTTAGAAACAGCGGAATTATCTTACAGAGTTTTAGATTTCGATATTGTTACGACCGATGCGTGCGATAATGATTCTAGTTTAAAACTTCGCGTGTTCGCAAATTGCCGATAATAATCATGGCGAGTGTGATAATTGGTTTCGACTTAGTAAGAACTTATATAATAATTTATAAAGTTAATTTTGTATATATATATATATATATTACGATGGATGTGTATGTATTTCATGTGCGTGTCGTAGTATGTTCGCGCAAAAATGTTAGTCGTTGTTTTAAACGATGTTACGAACACTTATGTTTATACTCGAAGTTAAAAAATGTAATATTAAAACGTTTTCTGGTTACTGAATTAGATCTAATATTACTTATACTCATAATATATATATTTATGCATTTTTATATATATATATATATATATACAAGAATTTGTATATATATATATACACATAGATATATGTTTATAATATATATTTAGGTGACAAAACTGGGAAGCAGTGGACTCGTATAAACTAATCGTTATGTACATAAAATGTGCGCGTTCGTTAGAAATAGATTAAATATTTTTTATAACCTCGATCGAACTATTTTAGTGGAAAACATCGTATTAAACTCTTAACCATTTAAGTCATCGTATCCATTATACCGTACGTAAATGATAAATGCCAAAACAAACAAAAAAAATGCGAATTTTTATAATAAGGAGCATAACCGTTGACAACGAGTATTTCAACTCTGAAGATATTTATACGACACGTCGAAAATCTTCTTCTTCTTGTTACGCCATCTCCAGTCGAAGGTCGCCGGTCATCATAGCTACTAAATATCTCTGGACGCCTCTTGGAGCTGGGGTGTCGATATTATGAAACTTTTCGCCTACTAGGTTTCAATAATTTCTCCATATTGTACAAGATGGAACAGGTGACATTTTTCTGGGTGTTCTAACACGTGTATCCGTAGTATTTTAACTTTCCGGTTCTCAGTTTTGATTTGACATTTGTTTCGGCACTTCACTATCGGTCACGTGATCTAGATATGATATTTTTAATATTTCGCGATAATCGATTTTCTTCTCCGAGGTTTGTGTGAGAACCCAGCTATCCGTACCATACCGTATAATTGTAACATCAGAGTAGACGTATCCGTAGTTGTAATTTCAAATCCTTCGCCGTCATCAAGTTTTTCGTGGTCAAGAAAAGCTTTCCTTACTTTCTCTATTCGTGCTCTTACGATCCGGTTCCTCAGCGAACCGTATAACGAGATATTGAAATTTCGAAACTATCTCTGTACCTTCGATAATTAATTTTTTTTTCTTTATTATTTCATCTTCCGTTTTCCGAAGCACTGTCAGCCATTTGGTTCTAACGATATTTATATGTAGCTGCTGATTGTAAATTTCTGGAAACTGTCTGCGACTAAAACGGTATCATCAGCATAGCAGATGACGAGTGCTCTGTAGACCATTGTGTCCAGTCATCTAAATCTCTATTATATATTTTGAAACTTCATATTTTCAGGTTGTTCAGTCATTTTCTGTAACTACTTCATCGACATATATATATACGAGAAAATAAATTATGATATATTAACTATTTCGATCTTTAATTTTGATAAAGAAATTACGTATGATCTCTTGAAACTGCGAAAGTATATTTCACTTTAGAAGTCGTTTATGATTAATTTTACGTCGAAAATCGATATTAACGTACGACTACAAACGTAATTACAACACATGTCGCAACGATCAGACGACGCTGTAAATATCGCAAACTGCATTTTATTCGAGAATTATCGATTATTTTGATAATCCGAAATATTTTAACTTTGTATCGAATATTCACGTACGACTGAAATGGTTACGAGAACAAAATTAAAATGAATTAATCTCGTTAATTTAATAAAATGAAATGTAAAATTTCGAACGCATGTTACAGTTGTCGGCGATTCAATTATTATTATTATTATTATTATCCTTTCGACGTATCGGGAGTGATGGAATCATTGAAGATGAAAACTTTTATAAAGCGACAGATTTTAAAGAGGACACCTTTAATCCGGGTATTTTAAATCTTCATTCTTTACCTAATTATAAATATATCGTGTCTTTTTTTTAATCATTAATTAATTACTATTTTATAATCTTCAATGAAAGTAGTAAAAGAAATCTATGCACTACATAATTCTTCTGTCAATATTATATATATATATCATCATCATTACCATCATCATAAGTTAGGCAGTCCTCGGTAAGTAATTTCTAGCGCAACCGATTCTCTGCAGCTCTTTTCATGGAACAGTACCGATCTGTGCCTATATCATGCAACAACTTTGCCACGAAAGCTTTTCTCTGAAATCTTTTTTTTTCTATTACATCGCGTAACAGAACACCATGTCGGAATACATGCTCCACCAAGTTAATCGTCTCTTCTTTATCGAATGTAATATGATCCGTTTTTCGTCAATTACTAGACGAACTTCTTCATTCGTAAATTTTTCAGTTCATTATATAGCGAAAACACGAAATGGAAGGTCTAAAATATTTAAAAGCATTTCGCGTTAAACGATATTTAAAAGTGCACATACTCGACAAAATTACGTTTATTAGAGTATATTTGATATACAATAGATGTGTGGGTGTGTATAGGCACGCATTTAATAAAAATCAACAAAATAAAAATATTATTAACAAGAAGTTGATAAAATTTAAAGCGAACATAATTTTAAATTTTTTAAAAAAGAAATATATTTATTAATTATTTGGAAGATAATCTGATTTTTTGCATTGTATTTAACGCCAAATTTTCAACCAATTATTCGATATTATATGTATATATGTGTGTGTGCGTTGTGTAATATATGTTTTTAAGTTATCTTCATACGATATTTGACGATCACATTGACTACCATCGTAGCCGACTCTACTTCCCCATCCTTTCAGTCACAGAGTCCTCTATACGGTACTTAAACGTTTCAGTTGTCCATTTTCGTATAATAACGGGCGTTTAGATTACGTAACATGTATTCTAAATATATTTATAAAGCACATTACAAATTATCTAGAATTATATAAAAAGTGGTGTTGTATATAAAATATAAGTTTATATTTTCACCTAATCGAGTTATTTTATTTCATATATACTGAAATGTATATAAGTTTGTATGTAAAGGTTTGATAATATGTTTAAAACGGTTTGAATTCAACGATATTTTTCTCGTACCTAATTGTTCTATTATGTATAAGTATTTCTAACATTTGGTCGATTTCATCATGAACCCGGTGCTAAGGTACGTCATTTTTCCAACACGTTGAATAATTTTAAGGGGTACTGGGGTAGTTGCTACTGCGCTCGACTATCAACCCGACTGTCGACATTTCGATCCTATCTGGAAAAGTGATAATTTTTCACCATCACCTAAATCTTAATTATTACAGATATGCCGGTGGTACCACATTCCATTGATATACACGCACGCACAAGGTTTAATGGCATAAAGAAGAAAACTAGAAGTAGACAAAGAAAAAAATCAAACTGAGTTTGGAGAATTGAACAAGTTAATTAGAAAACAAATGGTAAGTGATGTAAGGCAAAACAATACGAAGGTAATTAAAAAGGTAGCCTAAAGTATTTAGAAAATCGTTATCAATCGGAAGTAAGCTGCTGACCAATCTAAAAGAACGCAACTGGAATATTCTTGCAGATGAAGCAGAACTGTCCGAATAGGTAAGATGATTTTATGACACAAAAGTTAGACCTAGAGTAAAAGATCGATTAGCAATAACTGAAATCGAACTGACCGGACATATTAATAACAAAAATCTCTTACGCGTTGAGAAAAACGACAAAGCTAACGACCCGGATGGTGTAACCCCAGAAGTGATTTAAGAAGGAAACGAGGAGCTCAACTGGATTTATTGATAGACCTGTTAAATAAATACTATACCGCAGTTATCGAGAAAGGCAAATGTAATCCCGATACGCAAGAAATGTGATACGACCAATTTGGAAAATTTGCTTACTGTCGCGTATTCATAAACTCTACATACGGAAACGAATAAATTATTACAAATCACGCGAGCAGATCCGGATTCACATTCGTATAATTAGAATCTTACAGCACATTCATCAATTCTCCAGAAGACAGATTTTCTGGTTTCGACGTTTACTGAGCCATATCCAACACACGACGGTTTACTCTTAGGTGCCGTCCACTATTATGCGCATCTAAAAATAATCTGTCAAAATTGACTCCTATTACAATAATATCATTCCTACGCTATTAATATGTAGATCTCTTCTGCCTTTTCAATAGTATTCATATTCCCGTCGTCGTAATCACATCAATATTACGTATAACACACTGATAAATCACATAATTTATCGCAATTCTAACGAATTCAAGCGTGATAGATGCTGCCTCCGTTGTTCCGTTCCGAAATTTTGTAACAGAATTTCCCCCTTATCCACTTGTTCTATTTCTACACTACTCGTCCTTCAAAAACAACATCATTCTAACCGAATCCTAGAGATATCTCTTTTTAATACCAACCTTTATAATCTTTAAAATTTGCAACCTCTTTGACCACATGTATAATACTAGGATACATATAGAATGCCCCCGTGTCTGGATCTTTTATTGCTTGCAAAATCCGTCCACAAATATGGTATCTTATAGTCTCAACGTTAAAAATCCATACGTACTAATATGCCTGCAATCCCCTGATTCCACCACTTAAAAATAAATAATAGGTTAATTCGTATCTTTATTACTTATTATTATCTATGTGTTCCCCTTCATCCGATAATAATTGTATCGCTGATACTGACAACATTTTTCTAGAATATTCCTTCTATAATGCCTCTCTCGTCAAATTTTACACGATCGTCTTATCGTGAATTTTTCTACACTATCACCCATTCATGTCCTGGTCACAACTGTCTTCCAGCCCACGATCATATTTGTTGTGGCTGCGACTAGTTATTAGTAGACCAACCGACCTGTCGACTCGAGCCTGACGTTGGTATGTGGACATTGCACTTAATACTTGCCCTTCTCAAACCCTCCGTACATCTTTTGTTCATGGTTTCCCTCTGGGATTTTCACCCAAACTTCCACCAAGTGGCTCGGCTTAGCAGGGCGCCACGTGCAGGCAGATGCCGAAGTAGGACTGACCATGAAGCTCGCTTGTGAGCTTTGTGGTGCGCCTCACACTCCATAGGGTTGCCCCCTCGGTCCCATCCTGGTGATAATAAAACTATTGCCCGTGAAAAAAACATAAACAACTTTTCATTTTTACTTCCTTAATTTCAATAGGTCGATACCCCCCTTTCACAATCGTTTTGATCTCCGCATTTTCCCGTTATATTATAAATACCTAAGTAACTTTATCCTTTAGTTTATACACGTTCGTGGTTTGTAATTTCTTCTCGCAATGCCAAAAAATAAAAATAAACCAAGTCCAATGTTTTGTCTTAATTTCACAAATAACTTCATTATACGCTTCTATAATTATGTTCGATCGCTCATAGATTTATTCGCTTAATAGTGAAATTTCCGCTAATGGTCTACATAATTTTCTCTGTCCAGATCCGAACTCTGCGCTAAATGATCAACAATCGGACGATTCGTCGTCAGTGTTCACTGGTTCTGCACCATCCGATAAGAAAAGCGAGGGAAATTTTTTCATGTAAGTCGTTCGTAATTTTCAAAAAATAAAAATAATAATAAATAAATAAATAAAAATAAATAAATAAAATGATGTAAATTCAACTTTTTATTCAGTGTCAGTGACGTATCCTTCCAGATCTTTGTTAGTCTAGCCGCTAATGTTAATCTGTGTTTTATGTCGGTCAGCAGCTATCGGTTAACGTTCATCCCAGATACACGAAATTATCCACAACGTCAATATGTACTACTTTACCCGACCTTATCACTTTTGTCTATTATCAAGATTTTAGTTTTAGTTGTGTTAATTAGCAATCCGTACTCCTTACCAATGGTTTTCTAATCTCTCCATGACTTTAACCACATTCTCTTCGGAACTGCTTGTGATAACAATATCTCGTCAGCATATCGTAGATTATTAATTCTTTTACCATCTACTAATATATCATCGTCTCCCATTCATCCACAATTATCGTATAATGTATTCTGTACATATGTCAAACAGCAGTGGCGACAGTAGACACCTTTGTGCCACCCCTTTCTAATATTTAAATTGACTTTAAACTGTTCGCATATACAACCGCCAAGCTGCTATCATATAATTGTTTTATTAAATAAGATACGCACCCGTCTTCTACAATATATACCGTAATTTCTCTCACTTGATTAGAGTTAAACGTTTTTTCGAAGTTTATAAATTCCATTTACGTTGTCACGTGTGGCCAGCCTTTTCTATTGTCTCGCATTATGCAGCGTACTTTTTCTTGCCGATGAATATTTAAATAACGTTTTAAAAAATAATATCGAACAAAAGCGAAATTTTTCTGCTGCTACATTAGCGTGATTATATCGCTTTTGTTGTTCATCAATTCGTTAAGCGAGACAGTTACGTAATGGTAAAAAAAAATACTTGAACATTTATATATAAGTATTTGTAAGCTGGGTTTGTACCAGGTAGACGTGAACAGCTATTAAGACAAATAATAGAAAAGTGCAACGAATACAACATTCTTTGTTTTTTAGAGATTATCAGAAAGCTTTTGATAACATCAAGTGAACGAAAATGTGGCAAATATTACTAGAAATGGGAACAACGAAGCATTTAATTTATTTGATACAAAAATTGTACTTTAATAATAAAGGTTTTATTAAAGTAGAGAACGAAAAGTCGAAAGAATTTTCAGCAAAAAAGGGAGCACGACAAGGTTGCTGTAACCGATTCTCTTCAACATCTACGAGGAATGGATTGTAAGAAAAACAATGGAAGGATGACAAGAAGGAATATCTATCGGAGGGGAAAAAATTACAAATATCAGATTTGCAGACGACACTGTATTACTGGCCAGCACAGAGCAAGAAATGTTTGAATTACTATCAAGAATATATGTGGTCGGCAAAAAGGCTGGATTAATACTGAATAAACGTAAATGTTCAATGCTTATCATCGATAAAGAAAAGAGAATCCAACAACCACTAACTCTGTTGCGAGATATTGAAATTAAAGATAAATTAATTTATTTGGGTGCGTGCATATCCAAAAATAGTGGATCAGAAGAAGAAATAAGGAGACGGTTAGCTCTTGGGCAAATGTCGGGATCGGGAAACTCAATTGTATATGGAAAAACCATAAGATCTCTAAAACAACAAAACTGTTACTCCTTAAAACGTTAATTTTTTCCATAGCGACGTACGGCTCAGAAAACTGGACGATTAATAAATCGATGAGGAAGAAGATTGAAGCTTTCGAAATGAAGGGATGCCGAAAAATCTTATGGATCCCATGGACAGGCCACAGAAAAAATGATTCTGTTTTAAAAGAACTGAAAATCAAACCCACTGAACAATTAGTACCATCCATTGAAAAACGCATGCTAGGCTTCTTTGGTCATGTAATACGAGCAAATGGGCTGGAGAAAACAATTCTGCAAGGAAAGGTTAATGGAAAAAGGAGGCAAGGTAGACGTCGTTACATTAATCACAAGGTTATGTAAAGTAGACACACAGCAAATCATGAATCTAGCGCAGAATCGATATAAATGGCGACGTCTTGTAACCTGCATCAAATAAGGTCACGACGTCCGGATCGGATAACGAAACGAGAAGAATAATTTGTGTTGTCGTTGCTCGTGTTCATGTGTGAGTGTGGTTTACAAACGATAGATGTCGGTGTTGGGAGCGAAATCAACTTTTCTCTCAAAATTTTGATTTTTCTCATTTGTTCCGTTCTATCGTTTATCCTTTTCAGTTAAATGTAACTCTCAATGTTCGCGCTTCTTTCATGATTGTGTTCATCAGTGTCTGTCTCGGTCTTCCTTTCGGCATATTGTTCACTCTATCATATCAATACGCATTTATTGTCTTAGCACGTGACCTATCCATTTCATTCTTGTTTATCTAATCGTTTTCAAGAATAACCTTTCGTCTTGTACTCGGTTAAAAACTTCACTCGGAATTTTATCAACAAACGAAATTTTTAGCACGCGTCGTTATAACTACGTTTGAAAAGCTTCAATTTTCTGTAAATCTCTTTTTGTTTAAAGTCCGTATTTCCACCGCGCCCAGTACTACCGCTCATATACATACATGCATACATATATTATGACTTAGCAATAAGTTTTCGTAATCCTATAGATAAGCGTGTTCTGCTGCGTTATTACATGCATATTTTCTTTAATTTAGCCACTGAAATTTTGCGCCGTATCTCCTTGCTACAGTACACGTTTTCTGTTATTGTTATTACGTCCGAAATATTTGAAGAGGAATCGACTTGTTCTGGTTTTTTTTTCAATTGATTTGGATTATTTATTCGGGTAATGTGTCATAAATGTAGGCTTTTGATAATTTTTCATTAAACGTGTAAGCATTTTTAGTGTTCACGCATATTTACTGCTACAACTATATAAAGATATGAAAATAAATTTATAATTTTTATACACACGTGTATATGTACGCATATATATATTTACATTGTCAAATGTATCTACCCAGAAGAAATGACTCTCGTTATTCTCCTCATTTCCTAAAACAACAGGGACGTATATTCTTTACAAACCGGTCCGAAAGAAGTGGAATTTGGTCACGTTTTCGAAGATCCCGGTCTTTGGGAACAACGATACGAAAAAAAGGATCACGGAAATAACCGATTTCAAGGACAGGTTTGTTAGTTCTTATCATTAAATCGTCGTTTTTGTCTTTTCTGAATATTCGACAAATGCCGATTGCTTTCTAATAACGCACGCGACTTTTATCGATTTAACTTAAATTTAAATAATAACTTTTCGCACATTCTATATGAAAGCTGACGTCGTTTGGATTTTGAAGTTAATAGGGTGTTTAATTTTTTTTTTTTTAAGCGGGAGGGGGAAAATCTTCAAAAGACACTGATATCACATAAATTTTTGTTTTTATTCACGCTGCTGGGAAACCAAAACCAGTGTGTGGGATTTTTACCCACTAAAAACCCCCTCCCACTATTGAGAAAAAAAATTAATAATAATAATGAAGGCAATTGCACAAAACAAAGACTTCTACACTTACAATTAACTTATAGCGATGAAAGAAGGGATGAGAATACATAGTCCCTTCTTCCATCAAATAAAGAATAATGAGTTTGTACAAAAATTAACTTCTAACAGAAAAATAAAATAAATAATAAATTAAAAGTCAAACTAAAACCTTCTAACAGAAAGATTTAAACAAATAACTTATAGTTAAAAAGCTATTATTCATACTTAATAGAAATAACATGAAATACGAGGCAAAAAGGAAATGAAATTTAACTTATATCCAAAAAAAATCTTAAAAATAAAAATAAGTACTCTCAAAGAAAAGGTAACAGGCAATTAATTAATAAAATAATCAAATATTAAAAGATTAACTAATGTAAATAGAAAGATAAACAGATAAATTACCAGGCTACGAACAAAGCAACGATATTGGTGTCACGGTTGATTTAGGCGTCAGTTGCGAGTAATAGAATTTTGTATTTTAAATTTTGAACGCATGACCTGTTCGGCCAGCAAAAGAAAACTTCCAACTTCCCTACTAAGACGATATACATCCGTACAGTCGATACCAACTTGGCGACGAAGGGCGGTAAATGCAGGACTTGTTGTTGTCTTTTGTCGTCCCCATTCTTGCATATTAGTTAATTTGTTTACAGAGGTGCAGTGGCCAGTTGTAGTTATATCAATAATGTTTACAAAAGCAAATCGAAACAGAGGGAAAAAACAATAAAGGATATTTAGTGCAAGGAGTCATCTGCATAGGGTACTTATAGTAAATATGTTGTACATGATCGCACGAACATATAAAGTATTTGCTTAGTAAATAGTTTAAATATATGTCAAATACATGTACACATATTATTACTACTACTGTTACTACCATTACAATTATTTACAAGTAAGTACACATATGAAAAAAAGTTTAATGAACCGATGATGCGATCTAAAAATAGTTTCTCATATAGTAGAAGTCCATCCATCAGTTGGCCAATATAATGATTTACGTTTAAAATTAGATGTCCTACTACGAGGTCAAATTATTACGTTCTTGTTAGTTACCAAGGATCGAATATTGGAAACTTTACATTTAAGGTTGAATTTTAAACCAACGCTTCTATCGATAATTTTATATCGATAAAACCGTGTAAACCGTTTCCAATATAAATATTTATACTCTCTGTTCAAATAAATTGTATAACAATTTTAGAAAATTTAAAAACTCGATTTTATTCGTATTATTAAAAAATTACAAACTAATACTAATAAATACGAAATATTTCCATATACTGTATATATATATATATATATATAATATATGAACAGCTTAAATGATACATTTCGACATTGACAGGCGAAAGGAGGTGATAAACACGGTGGATACTGGGAACAATATTGGGATTACAATCACGGAGGCGACGATGGCGTAAGTTATAATTACAGATTTATTGTTGGATGAGAGGTTTATTTATTTTTTCTTTAATAATAATAATTTAATTGCTCATTTTTTTATTAACGAAAGTTTTAATTTTTTATTTCGTTTTTTTAATACCAACTGTAACTACAATTACTAGTTTTAAATTTTTATAAGACCAAAAATCACAGCTGTTTATTCGTTTAATCCGATCAGTCGTGCGTTAGCGATGATCTTGAGGTGTAGTTTTGTTTTTCGAGATAAAACATGTTCCATGTACGATGCAATACTACTTAAGGACACGAAAGCGCATAATATTTTGCTTACAATACGATTTGTTTAAATGATACCTGGGTAATTTCTTGATAACTGTCGATATTTTTGAAGTGAAACTTCTATTGGCGCAGTTTATATGGGGGAGTTAACCCGCAAAACGAGCGACGGAAATAACAAACGGATATATATATATATATATATATATATATATATATATATATATATAATATATATATATATATATACCAACACTCGCCCATCAAACCTCATTTTGTTGCCTTAGGTGTGTCAATGAAGTAAGGACGGATATATATTATTATTATTATTATTTCGAATTAGCTACTGATGGACTACATTATCAACGGATCCTGTCATTTTTCTTCCTTTTTTCCATACTGCTTTCATCCTTTCACTCTTTTTTTTTTGTTCTTCCGTCCACGAAATACCAGTTCTTCCTTTCTGTCAGTCTTTTCTTTAATTTTAATCGCTCTTCAGGTTTAATATTCAGTTCCGCCATGTCATTTTTAGTCTCTGTGTACCATGTACCATCCATTTTTAGTTTCCGCATGTACTTAAACAATCTTCCGATAAGTCTGCTGGCCACCATCCTTTACATATGTCCATAAAATCGACTTTTTCAGATTGCGGTAGTAATTTTTCCCACGTGTTGATAATATTTCTTGATTACTTCGTTTTATATATTTTTCACCTTGTTTCACTGGTCCTATTATTATTCTTACAATCTTTCTTTCTGCGATTTCAAGCTGTTGAGGGTTAATAACGTCGCTGGAATATATATCCCGTTTGCACGTGCCGCGCTACCAAACCACGTTTATACACATAGGTAGGCTTATTCTTATATATATGTGTGTATGTGTGTGTACGTGTGTGTGTGTGTGTGTGTGTGTTTATATATACACACACACGCGTAAAATTAAAAAACTCAGTATCGAATTTAGTTAAAATGTCTTTAAGTTTCACTTCTCTGCGCTCCGAGGCACAGATGTTTTTTTTTTGTAACGCATTACATACAAATTATTTTTGAAATCGAGTTGTAAAAAATATCGTAACGTTAAAACAGATTGTCGCGGATTAACGTTCCGGAACGTCGACGGAGTAACAACGAAAAAACGACAGTTCCGTTATTTATTTAAAGATTCATTCGCGTTTATAATTTTCATCGAAGCTATATTTTTATATATTCATATATATTATATATATGTATATAATGATTGCCTATTTTTGTGTATATATAACGTGTACATTTTTAATTTCAGGACGATAGCACCAATAAAGAAGAAAGCACGAACGTAAGAAATGCGTAATTATAATATTGTTTAATTTTAGTGTAAACTATATTTAATTATGAAATAAAACTCGACCGAGACTACATTATTGAGTCCCCTGTGTTGTATAGGCATTCTTTACAGCCAACTCAGTTCTCGGTATGTAACCACGTCTGCATTAAAATATATGAAGTAGCTTGAAATATATTTATATTTATATAATGTACACGTACCCGCTCATACAAAATATAATCAAAAGATCGTAAAATTTAAAAATATTTACTCATCTTCATTTGCCTTTTACCGGAATTTCTACGATATTACCGAATTAATTATAAGCCCAGACGTTCTCATCGAACAATAATCTCAGGGACCCATCAAAAAAATTCATCAGCACACCCGTACGAAGTCCAATTCAATTATAAATAGTATACAAGCTGATATTTTCAGAAAAATTGTTAAATATACGAGGAAAGTGTTCAGCGATGATAGATCATTTTTTTACGGAGAAAAAAATATGCAAAATCCCGTTAGATCAGAAAATGATGAAATGTTTTTCTTATTCTTATACATTTCATCACTCCAAAATATGTACATATTACGTATATATATGAAACATTCAATCGTTGTGCTGCAACAATATAGATGAAAAGTCCAGTGAAGCTGGATCTCTCAGTCATCAGTTTGAGAAAAAAGGACCTACCACCAAGGAAATCAACCAAAAAGTCCTATCTCTTACCACTAGTTCATCAATGTTGCACACTGACGCATCCTTATACAATGGGTTTATTAGCTGCTCCGTTGTCATGAACAACGTCGTCATTATACGGTATTCGCTTCCTCAGTCATTTTCCATCCTTGTCGAAATTTATTAATAAGCTCTAACATCCAACAGCCATCAATTGTATGTTCCAACTCTCCCTCTCAGCAATCAACTCTCTACATGATGTTTTCAACAACGGTCAGCATCTTATAGCCAAAACTGGCACGGCTTTTATTAGTCAAATCGAGCCAATTAGTCTCGTTCCTGTGGATTCCAGCTCACGGCGAGGTTCCAGGGGATAAACTGGCAGATAGAGCAGCAAAGGAGTTTACTATATTGTTGCCGGTAACATTCCAGTTTCAGCTATTCATGTACGTAATTAGGTCAAATCAAGACTATTTGCTTCGTGGCAACAAAAGTGGCAATCGACTGCTCATAAAATAAGCTTCGCCAAATCGAGAATTCCATTTTACCTTGGAAGACTTCGTTCTCAAACCGCAGATATAACGTTGTTCTTAGCAGACTGCGGCTAGGTCATACAAGACTCACCCATTCATACCTGATCAACAGAACTCCGGCTTCTCAGTACACCATGTGTAACGTCACGCTTTCTATCATATCCTCATTTACTATTCTTTGTACTCCTTACTCAGATTGTCTCTCAACCTCCCCTCCTCACTTCATCTTCCCTTCAAGAGAATACTCCTCTCCAACTACCCTCGATAAATAATTTTGGTTTATAATAATAATTGCGGTGGCATGCAAAAATGCGATACCGTCATAAACGAAATAACGCCCGCGTTATTAAAATTCCGGCACAACCAGTGTTACGGTGCATTGCGTTGTAAATACGCAACTTTACGCATTATAGTGATGTATAAATCTTAATTTGTGAGCAAATTGTTATTAACTGTAACCCGGTATTTTTAACGGTAAATTTAAATATAATCCCATGTTTTTAGTTATCGGTTTAAATGCAAGCCTGTGTTGTTAACTATAGGTTTTCTCATCATTATTACGCATATATATATATAATATATATATGTACAAAATGGATTGTATAAATTGTTCAAAATTATTGTACGACAGTATTTAATTAAAATAATTTTTTCTAAAAAATAATCAAAAATTCACTCGCATTAAGGTTAAAATAAATTAGAAAAACATTCGTTAATTTTAAAATTCTGCTATTTTCTTCCTTTTTGGTATTTACTTTCAGCGAGGAACAACGGTGGTACATGGAGAAAGCTACGGTAACAACGTAGGGAATAAAGATCGTAATAGTTATAAAAAATCGAAAGAATCTGTTGGAACTTCGATGGAAATAATACCGAGACAACCGAAAAAACCGAAGCTGAATTTTAAAGAACGACCGAAATATTTCCAACTTCCACCACCGCAAGAAGCTCCAACAATCGAACCGGTAGAAGAAGAACCGATTCACGAACGAGATACGTATCCGTTCAGTCAAGAACAACAAGAATCGCCGAAAGTAGAAAAAGAACCGGAATTCTATCCGCACCATGGGTCGTCGTCTTATTCTTACGGTGGGCCGATTCACGAACGAGGTGCGTATCCGTTCAATCAAGAACAACAACAATCGCCGAAAATAGAAATAGAACCGAAATTCTACCCGCGCCATGGTTCGTCGTCTTCTTCTTCCTCTTACGGTGGAAATTATCGTACCACTTCCGACAGCGACCAAGAATGGACACCGATTTCGTATCATAACGACGATCGTCTTCAATAAGATACGCATTTTGAATAAAAAAAATAATAATCTAGTACTTTTTTTTTTAACGCCGAACAATTATTTTTAATAGGAAGTTATTTATTAAAAATTTAATATATTCGTATTATACGAGACTTTAATAATTAATTAATATTTAATCGTTTCTAACGTGGTCTCGACGATATTAATTTACGATTTATCAGTATGTAGACGTTAAGTGTGACGAATAAAACTGGGAATTATGCGTTTAAAATTCCGATTATTGCATTTCTTTTATTCGCATATAATTGTGGTACTTTGGAAAAAACATTTATAAAATAGTCTGATAAGTGAATGCGATACACAATAAACAAATCGGCAATATAGAATTTATACATAAACGATTACACTAGGGTAGACAGAATATGAAAGAAAACAATAGAACGCAAAACGTAATAAATATTACAAAATAGTGTGAAAAAAATATTTTACAAAATCATGCGTCTAAAATTTTATTATACATATTTTATCGATTTTCATAAACAAAATCTACAAAAACGTTGTAATAAATAATACAACTTGGGAAGTATGATTTTTTTAAATATACATATATATATTAAAAATATATTTCTATTAATATAAATAAAAGGTGGTTATCATTTAATTTAAAAAAAAAAAATCGAATTAATTAAAAAAAAAAAAAAAGATAAACCCGTAGAGAATTATGTAGAAAAAAGGTAGGTGGATAAATAAATGTGAAGGTAGGTCGATAAACAGATAGATGTAAATAAATGGGTAGAAAGATAGATTAGACGGGTAGATATAATAATAGGCAGTTAAATAGATATTATAAATAAATAAATTGATGGATAGATAGATAGATAAACAGATAGTATATAGATAAACAGATAAATATATAGTAAACGTATAGATAAACGAATAAATAGATAGTAAATGGATAAATTAGATCTATAGATAAGCAGGTGAACAGGCAGATAGACAGATAAATAGTGGATAAATACACGAACTTGGATAAGTACATAGAAATGTTCGACAGATGGACAGATAGTCAAATGGATAGATAGATGGATGAATAAAATAAATGGATAAACATATTTATCAAAGATAGATAAATAAATAAACATATAGGTGGAGATGTAATAAATAGATAGACAAAATAGAAATATAGAAATATCATTATTATTATTATTATTATTATTTTGTTGGTTTGTTTATTACATCTGTAATATTAAATATAATTAGGTAATTAAGCGCCCATCATCGTCAGTATGTCCCCTTGGAGCGTTGCCAGCTATTTTTCCTCGTACAACAGTTTGAAACAATATTACACCAACTGAACACGTCCCGTTCATGTACCTTTCGGTTTTCCATACACATGTTCGTCTCGTCGTTAACTATAAAATCATCGTAATTCCAGGCTTATTTTACTTCGCCATCAGTTTCATGTTCAGTCTAATTAAAATATTATCAGTCATTACGAAGTCTTTTCGAATTGTACTAAATAAACGGCCGCTACTTTAAAATTTACGCTACGTGCGGTATTTTTCAACTCGCGTATAATCAAGAAACCTCGAAAAAAAAAACGCATAAAAGCTTGTTGTAAAATTTCCCATTTTGGAGCTTTTTGAAAAAATGTATCGGAGACGTAGACAATTAAAGCAGTGGATAAGCAACGCATTGACGCATTTGAAATGCGGATGTAGCGACGAATGTTACGTGTATTGTGGATTGAATGAAGAACAAATCTATTCGGATAGATGTAGACGAACCGATAGAATTGCACAGATTGTGTAAAAGACGGAATGCCAATTTTCGGAACATATTGCAATAGAGGAAAATCTAGGAAAAATTTTACGGCTCGGTAAAGCATCTGGTGCAAGAACTCGCTAGACTGATAGCGTGCTTAGTACGCTGGCAACTGTAGTCACTCTTCACAACCGGAATCTATGGAGAGCAATTAACAGGTCATAACGAGTACAATTGTCTGAATACAATACAATTAATATACGTAAATAGAAAATAGTACAACCGTAGGCGGATTTCTATATCTATTCGAAACGACTATTATTTAATATTTCTACACATTTCGAACAAATCTTCATTTATTTACATCTGTAAATTAATTACTACAATATTTTCGGGTGGTTTTTGCCCAGTTTGCGCCATTGTTTAAACCTTTATCCAGTTAATGTATTTTAAATTTCAATGCAACTACGTTTGATAAATTTATATAAACTAATTGTAACAGAAGACAATGGGTCGGAAACAATTAATTCAATACTTACAGCTAATGTATGCCACTTATGTAAAATATTAGATAACATCTCTATGCTCTTTAGAAATTTCGAACAAACCCAAATTTGATGCTCAACACAGTTGTCAACATTGCACGTGTAACATGTACCATCCGGACCTAATTTAGCAAGATTGGAGGAAGTTAAGTATTTTCGTTTTTTTAATTTTTTTTTTTTTGTTTCTTTGTCCGCAGCGTATAAATTATCGAAATTTTTATATTAACTCGTGTCGCTCGTCGTTTGTTGTTCTGTGTGTGTGAGCAATTACGCGAGTAAGTTTAAAACTTATTATTTTTTCCCCCCTATAGTTAAATTGCACCCGGCTGATGGTTTTAGCAATTTTAATAGCAGATGGCATGATTATCTAAGTTTTCTTATTTCTACGCAACGTCGTTTTAATTAGAACAATATTTATCGATGTCAAGTTCCGCTTCGTAAAACTGCGACCTGTAGTCGAAATTCGAACGACCTAATGTAACTTTTGTTTACTTTTCGCGTTCAGATACCTTAAGAAAATTTATTTCCGCGTTTTATATGTCTCATTTAAAATATGATCAGCTTTTAACTAGCTTATTATTACGTTTTCGGTTCCTATACGGCTTCGTCTAATCTACTTAATTTTATTTTTCTTTTTTAATTCATATTTTTTTTTTCATTTTTACCAGCATTTACGTCGCGCACAATTATTTTCTCTCTTTCAATTTCTTCCATATATATATATATATCCGTACGTATCATCATTATAATTCCTTAATCAGATTTGTGGACAGCTAATTTGAAATGTCAGAATTCTCCGGTTAGAGTCATTATTTCCTACATCCTGTTTCTTGTACATCGTGTTGTATTTGATATATTTCATTCTCGTCTTAATCTTTTCCTTTCTACGGTGACTTCAATTATTTCCGTTAAAACGTTCATTATATCCGAGAATACGTATCCATTTGAATCCTTTTTCTTTTAATTTTTTTAATAACCTTCCATTTACACGGATCTAAATACTTCTTTGTTTATTTAATTTTCTCTGTCCATGCTATTCTTTGCATTCCTATCCAACAACGGATTTCGAATCCGACTGGATTTGCGTGAGTAAAACGCTTCGTATATGAATGTTTCGATCAATTTCTTCTTAATTTCTATATCGCGCGTCTCGATGTTAATAATCATTTATTTTTCATAAATGCCAATTTTTCCAATTCTATTTTTTTTTTTTTTTTATGATTTCTATACTCCCAATATATTTGTATTTTTATTTGCTTTAAAAAACTCCGTCAATTTTTATACTTATTTTCTTATTTATTTTTTTTTCCCCATCTCATAACCGATGTAATTTTTTTTTGTTTATTCCTGTGTTGTATATTTCTAAAATTTGATTCATTTGATTCAGGGCCTCCGGTTGCAGGTACACGTTTTCTGCTAGCGTAGCAATATCGTCTGTAAACATGAACATGTTTATTCTCTTTCCGCCAATTCCCGTATCGCATTCTTGTAGATATAAATGAAATAGAGCAGGTGTCTTACTCGTTTTTTTATTTGCGCTTCTTTTTCAACATATTTTATCTTTATTATAAATATATATTTTTTCAGTACATTTTTTAATATTATCCAATTTTATCTGTTAAAGACCTTTACTATGTCAATAAATACAATATATTATATATATATACCAGAATTCGAAAAGTTAGGAATGTAGTTTTAAAAAAAAAAAATTAATAACAAAAAATGAGTTAATTGTGTTATTGTTTATATATAAATTTTATATTGTTGGATGTTTTTATTTATTTTTATTTTATTTGCTATTATGTTATTGTTTTGCTGATTGTTGAGTGTGTTTTATTTAAAAATACTTTTTTATCACTGATAATTTTTCTAAATTGTGTATCTACGTAATTTTTACATTTTATATTTTTATACATTTTTGTTTATATTTTTACAATTTAATTTGTTTATATTCACTTGATAATGGCTTAACAGCCGAAAAGCTATGTGATTTTCATAAATAAAAAGAAATTAATGATGTAAACTACTTTTTTTGGTTTATTATATATCCTGTCCTATTAAACGAACAAATATATATAATTTATAAATTGTTAATTTAGTTATGCTAAATAAAGGTTATTATTATTAATTATATATATATATATATATATATATATATATATATATATATATATACTTGTTTATCACGATTTGGATGAAATTTTGTATATACCTGTAATTTATTAAGTAGTTAAAATGGCCTATATGAAAATTATAATTTTGATATTCCCGACCACGAGTAATTGTAGTAATTGTAATTTTTCTTTCCTTAATCTTTTCTCGATACTTATTTAAATTTACGATGAAAATTTCAGAGTTATAAACTTAGAAATTTGCTTTATAGCGCACACTTGTATTAAAATTTTTGTTCTCGGATACCGTTTCGATTCAAAAGGTATAGAGTCTTCCGGAAATATTTTTTAAACTAAGAACGAATTACTTTAAGGAAAAAATCTAATAGAAAAATTCCGAAATTCACACTCGTAAGGTGAATAATTCGTCAAAACCGAAATTTGTGATTATAACTCCGGAAATTTATGAAACGAAATCCTGCGCGATTTAAACGATTACGTACTTAACAGTTTTTCCTTTCCAGCAAATCGAGATTTTACAACAAAAAAAAAAAAAGAAATGTATATAAAGTACCAAATTACTTTACCCGGTTGGTAAGAACAATTTCATTTAACCATTTCAGTGGCACAAATTATAAATTATATACAAACGTTTATTATTATATAATACCGCTTTTTAGGTGAACCGTAGATAATTTTCGATGTATCTATATAAATATTTTCAAAAATTGAGACATTTCACGTCGACTAAAAAATAAAAAATTTTGTTAGCATTAAAATTACATGTAACCATATATATATATATATATATATATATATATATATATATATATATATATATATATATATATATATAATCGACATCGTGACTAAAGTGGTAAATACGTACAAGTTGGTTCTTTTCTATATCCGGGAAAACCGCAGAACATTTCGAAAGCACACACGTATAACATTTATATAGAACTGTGTGTATAATGCTTTAGATTACATTCGGTCGATTTACACTACAAAAAAATTCAACGAAAATAGGAGGAAATTCTTTAATTGCCTTAGTATTCGTATTTCCAATAGTTTGCTGTATATCCTGTTCAAAATTTAGAAATTTTCTTAAAACTTAGTTTTTGTTTTCAAAAAAAAAAAAAAAAAAAAAAACGTTTGGCAATTCGCACTTACGCGGTAGAGCAAATGTATTAAATAATTTGTGATTATAACGGTGCAGGGAACTAAAAATAGGTGTGTGAGTGTGTGTAATAGTTCTCTGTACAATGTGTAACTTAAAAAAAAAATATGATTTAATAAGTGATGAGAAACGTAGTCAATCAGAACATCAATAGTGCGTGTAAAATGAGTTTGTGCAAATGAGCATATAAATATAAAAACGCATATTATAGAAAAAAGATTATATAATTTAAATAGAGATTAGAATTTAAAATAATAATAAAAACCCCAAAAAGAGAAATAAAGAGATTATATACATACGTCGTAGTATAGAGAGAACAAATAATTACATTATCAAAAAGACTAAAACAAAGTAACCTAGGCAGTGCATTTGCATAACGAAATAAACGTAAACAAAAATATTGTTAAAGATACTAATTGAAAAACAAATTAAATATACGTTGAGTATATAAAAAAATATATAAATAATTATAAAGACAATTTTAGACGATATCATTAAGCGGTAATATTGGTAATAGAGCGGATGGAGGCCACATAATTATTGCCAAACTGGTTTCAAGATGTATTCAAATTTTCAACTTATACATGCTGGTGTACCACAAGGAAGTGTTCTTGATCATGTGTTGTACACACTATATACAGCTGACATTCAAACCCCAGATGGGATTTTTACTGCTACTTATGCAGATGATACTGTCATCAAGGTAACCAGAGACACCCGAAATAGAGGCAATAGATTCAGAAACACCTTGGCAAGATAGAATTAGATGGATGCGAGATTTGAAAATCAACTTACTATCCATATTACACGCTTCGACCTCACAAATATATACATAAATAATGTTCAAGTACCTCATGCGAATTCAGCAAGGCATTTAGGCATTCATCTTGATACACGATTAACATGAAAAACACGCGTCATACAAAAGAAACATCAATTACAGCGTACAATGAATCAGATGTACTGGTTAATTGGCAGAAAATCGCCTCTAAACTTATACAGCAAGAGGTTACTATATGAAACAATCCTACGTCCCATCCGAACACATGGAGTTCAAGTGTGGGGGTGTTCCAACAGAGCTATCAAAATTCTTCGGAAGCTGACTAACGTACGATGGTTCCAGCGGAACTGTAATACACATTATGATCTGAAGATTCAACAAGTTGATGACATCTTTCACAACTTTGCAGTCAAACACGAACAACGATTACTAGACGTGCAAATAATGTGAGTCGCCTTAAGCGAACACATCCATTGGACCTAATTTGTAGTTAAATAATAATTATAATTCTATTCGTAATTAATATTTAGTTAATATTAGTGGAAACTGAACACTGGATCAGACATGTTAAATTATCAAAGTTACTTAACCTATACGTTAAGATTGTAGCAGTGTAACTGCCTTCCTAAAAAGTAGTTATTTATAAAAAAAAATTAATAATAATAAAAATAAAAGCAATTTATTCTCGATAGATATTTCCGATATTTTGCCCAGGAATTGAAACAATGGTTTCCTTTTAATATTCAATTCATTGTGTTTTTTTTAATATAATATATGTGTGTGTGTGTGTGTTTAAGTAAAAATATATATTCTAGTACGTTGACAATAATTTAATTACGTTAATTATTAATTCCGGTAGGTGGTAATTTTTTTTTGTAAATATTTTTGATAATAACTGAACCATTACTACGAATACAATGTCATCCGTAAAATAACTCCATCATTCAATTTTTCATACTTCTTTACATTAAAAAAAAAAACACAAAATACTTTCCATAACGGACGTAAATAGTCCAGATGATTGATGAAGCCTTACATTTACACATATATATATATATATATATATATATATATATATATATATATGTATGTATGTGTGTATACAAATTGCGTAACTAGTTGTAAAAAAAAGTAACAGTTATGCTACGGTGATTTTAATCGCTACATAGAGGAAATCATACGATATATTAGCCACGATCATCGACTCGAGTGACAAAACAAAATGACAGAGAAATGACATTTCATTTGTACCGTCCTAACAACATGACAAAATGGAAAATACGTGATGGATGCGTACGAATTTCATCTTTCTACGTATTATTAATATTAATATTTTTATTACTTTTATTATTATTATTAGTCCGTTATTACTCACCACTTGGAAATGACGGATACAGTTCTCGTATTTACTTACATACGTCATCACGTGTTACATATAAATATGCGTAACCGTTAGATTGCTGTGTATGAACGAGTGAAAGGCCTGAGAAAAACATTCAGAGAAATCTGTAATTTTACAGTACACGAATCATACAGAGGACCGGATCTTCAGGAACGATGTTATTTAATACGCGAATAAGAATGAAAAAATGTATATATATTTTCATTTAATTATAGTCGTTAATATATATATATATATATATATATATATATATATATATATATATATATATATATATATATATATATATATATATAGTTCTCATTATATTAACGTAATTAGCGTAATTAGCTTATCTAGAACGAAAAATTCCTATATAATACAAATGTCACTTACAAGTATCGTAATAACAAATTCCCCGTTATAAAATATTTTCAAAGATGAATTTTCGCACATTTTCACTCCTTTTAGAAAAAAAATATTCATATAAATAGAAATTGTTTTGGAAATGCTTTAATTTTTTTTTTAAATGTACTTCTGCTACATCCAAGTAATTATCGGATGTTATATGGCGTTGATCGTATCTATATTTCGGAAAAATTAAAGAATTGCTTTAACTGCAATTAAGCAATCGGATAAAACTTCTGGTAGCGAATTGCAACTAAACTTTTGAGGTTGTGGAGTATTGCTTCAAGAAATAAACAGTGTTAAGGATGTCTGGACGCAGTGAGCGCACAATGGTGGTAACGTAGCCATTACTCAACGCAGAATTTTTTTTAGTGTGCAAAATTCCTATACGCTGATTTTGGAACTCAGCAGCACTTCCCAGGCGCAAGTGCTACTCTCAAAAATATGATTTTTATATAAAGTATTATCAATTTCTTGTTCTTCCACTACACACTATGTTGACATTAAAATTATGCCTAGTTATATACGCAGTTACGATCAACCTCCGCTATCGTTAAATAAAACATTCAGAAACTCATCGTATACAACGAAATAGCGAACATGTTTCCTCGCTCGGATTTATCACTAATAAAATTATGAAAACGTAACATATAACTGGGCAGCAGATCCATTTCCTAAGATTTTATTCCCTCTAAAATTGCTCGTAATCTACCTCGTGAAACAATAAGCAACATTGCTTTATTAAATGAACGTTATACAATTAGAGCTATTCGTGTTTTCTCTCCTTATTAGTTGATAAAATAGAGGTCTACCGGCCCGGTTCAGTTTGGCAAAATCCTTTCAAGCGTCTAAACTGCGTACTATTTTCTCTACTAAATTGGCAACTAATGGATTAATACATCGGTCAATTCGTTATTTATAATTCAGGCTAAAATGTCTGTTATATCCTATTCCGTAGGTATTTGTATGTCTCCGTATAAATCATGATTCCTGACAACCTAAAGGTGCGCACACTATATTCCGAAGAAGCTTCTCCTTTCGATAATTTTAACTTTAAAATTGCAAGTTATTCCAGTAAGATATAAAACGGTTCTTGTATTCAGATTTCCGTCGGTATCATTTAATCGAAATCGTTTTTAAACGATAAAAAGGTACTTCGCTATTCAACATATCTGTGAGTACTGCCGTTAAAAAATTGTTTTCCAACACGGATTATATGGGGGTAACGTTATTTCGACTACGAATTGAACGTGTCCCTTTTATCTGACAAAGTTGGGTATTATAACCGAATTCACGTGCGACGCTTTACAATGTGGAAGATTCCATTGGGCATCAAATTTGAACATGTACGAAATATGAAAAAAATAGAAACCTTTTTTTTTTCATGAACTGCGTCTTTTAAAACTAGTATACGTTGTCAGTGAGTATCGGAGGAATTGTAATTAAACCGGTATCTCCTGTCGCTGTAATCTAATATAAATTCATTTAATTAGTTCTAAACCGGCTAAACAGCGAAAGTTGAGCAAAAAAAAACAACAAACATAACTGTGTTGTAATTGTTTACTGTACTTTTATTACATATATGTAGTAGACGGACGGTTTTGCTTTTTGAATAGCGCAGTTGGTAACACTGCTACAACGCAAACCGCGTGCTCCACATTAAATGTTGTCCAGTTTCAGTTATTACAACGTGAAGGAACGCGCATTTTGCGTGGAACGTTATTTTCGACGTGAATTGATCAGCAAACAGAGTATTTTGTACCATCTTGCAATTCAATTTTAAGGTTGGTTGAAAACTTACGAAAGGCAGTTTTTGAAACGGATAAAAAACGTCGTGGACAAAATAAAAACGTACCCCCATAAACACCGATGGAGTTCGGGCAGCGATCATTCGAAATCCCAGAACGCTCTGTTGGTCGTTATGCTGTTTCTTTAAAACTGTCGGGAGAATCTGTTCGCCGTATGTTGCCGGAAAACTTGAAGTTTCATAAACTGGTAAATAACTAAGAAATTACAAAGTACCATCCATGCACAACGAAAATAAATCGAAACGGAGAGAAGAATTTAAACAATCTTTTTTGCGTCGCACGGATTTTGCTTGTCCACATCGCTTGCCAGATTTGACCGCTCCTCCAGATTTTATTTTTTTTTTGCGGGGATACCTTAAGAGTCCGTTTACGAATCCATGAGATTTGGAATACCTGAAAACTCGGATTTCTGAAGAAGTTTCAAAAATTCAGCTACCTGTGCTCGAAAAAATCTTCGAAAATGTTGTAAAGAATAAATGAATTGCAAATAGCGGTCATCTGAACGATATAAAGGATTGTAAGTTAATATCTCGTTTTCCTATTCTGAAATAAAATTTTATTCAAAAATGTTGTCGAGCAGTTCTTGAGTTATTCAAAAAACAAAACCGTCCGTTTTTCTCTTATAAAATATATACATGTATATTTGTATACGCAATATATATATATATATATATATATATATATATATATATATATATATATATATATATATATATATATATATATATATATATATATACGACCATTTAAAAAGAATGGTACTTTTATGAAGATGCTACTATTCGCATATAGTAAGTTTCCCATTCACATTTTAATGTACAATAATAATATTTACACATACACACTACTACTTCTTAATCGATTGAATACACACCGGGTAGAGCCTAACGTAATTATCAGACCGGAACGGAAGATAGTCATCGTCTTGGTTGCTTGTTTATTACTAGAAATTATCATAAAAACGCATTTCCTTATGCGTGAGAAGTTAAATCTCGTACGTTCCCTAAAGTATAAATAAATACATAACGTATATAATAATATATGTTATATACGACTGCAAATATGCCATCTCGAAGATGGAGTATAATTTAATTATGAAGAATGTTCGATTACGGAGACTGTAAAATTAAAATTTTTTATTTCGATAAAATAGTAGCGCCGTCCCTAACGGGGGAAATAAAGGAAAACAGTTATAGACCACGTTCGCTCAACACTGTTCACCATTCGGCGTTGCGATTGGCACCAGATGCCATTTGATTTACTCCCATATCCAATCGCTTTTATGATACATTAGAACTTCCCATTGATCTCCACCATCATTACACTCAACTAACTTGCGCATCTGTACGCAATACCTAATCTACCAATGTCCTCCTCATCCTCATTAATCCATCATAATCTGCCGTATTCCACACTACTTTCTTACGAACAAATTCTATACTTAAGAGTTTAAATCTCTTGCCCCTCCCTCTACTTGATTCCATTAATCCTCTTATCATGCCTACACACCTATTCTGTCCAATCATTTTTGATACAACTCTTAAAAATACTTGATTACTAAAAATAGTTGAAATCACTAAATTTATTTAATTATGCGAAGCTTTTCGGCATTTACGCCATTGTCAAGCTATATACAATTAAAATTAATTATATTATATAAACCATAAAATATTAATTTAAAACTAAGTTTACAATTTTACAAGTTTTTTGTGTAAAATTGTAATCTTAGTTTTAAATTAATATTTTATGGTTTATATAATATAATTAATTTTAATTTTATATAGCTTGAAAATGGCGTAAATGCCGAAAAGCTTCGCATAATTAAATAAACTTAGTGATTTCAACTATTTTTAGTAATCAAGTATAAATAAAATCACTACATTCCACAATCTAAACTTAACTCTTAAAAAAATAATAATAAACAAGAATTTCGAAATTATTTTAATTCAAAAGGAAAAACCGATTTGCGCACGTTTCCATAAATTCGCGTCGCGAGGAAAAGACTTTTAGATGATTTTAAGAATAATGTAAATTACCAGGGACAAGGAAATATAACGCAAAATCAATCAACCAAAGGATTATTATTATTATTATTATTATTAACAGACTCAAGATTGAAACGGGCTGCTAATGGCTATTGCTCCTGCAAAAATTCCAAAGATTTTTTTAAAAATTAATTTTATAGCGTAAAGTGTAAAAACGTATGTATCAAATTAACTGGAAGGGAGTTTATTGATTTGCGACGTTAAATATGTATCGTAATCAACGACGAGTTGTTAGTAAATATATATTTATTTAAAATTCCGATGGAAAACGAATTTCCTTTTTTTATAATATTTTATTGCGCTTAAATTTTTGAAGTGGAACTTCTATTGGCGCGACATATATGGGGAGTTAACCCGCAAAATGAGGGAGCGAACCGAATTAATGAACGGATATATATATACATATATGTATATATATACATATATATACATATATATATATATATATATATATATATATATATATATATATATATATATATATACAACCACGTTTTGTTGAGTTAGGGGTGTTAACGAAGTAACGGACGGATAAATATATATATATATATATATATATATATATATATATATATCATGTTCGCGTGTACCACACTACCAACCGTGTTTCGAACCACGTTTTGTAGTGTTAGGCGCGTCAACTTATACACATACGTAAGCTTATTCTTATATATATATATATATATATATATATATATATATATGTATATATACATATGTGTGTGTGTTTACATATAAATCCGCGAAAAAAATTTAAAAGAAAACTGTATCGAATTTAGTTAAAACGTCTTTAAGTTTGATTTCTTCCCTGTGATCCGAGGCACAGAGGTTTTTTAATCACATAAATATTTTATTTTTGCCTTCTACTATAAATATAAATTGATAATGCAATTATAATTAACGATGTAAATGGGTTGAAGTAGAGCGGTTATAAATTATTGTAACTTCGCTATGAGGAAACGAGTTTAAAAATTAGTGTAACATATCTGTAAACAAATTGTATAATACGAATGCACACCGTGACTGAGCCAATCGACATCGCGGTAGTGATTGATTAAATAAACTATAAAAATAATGTTATCGAACTGTACCTAAATTTTTGCCTAACATAAAATTAGTATTCTCAACGCTTGCTTATTGTACACATAATGTTATGTTTATATTATTATTATTATTATTATTGTTACTATTATTATTATTTAAAAAAACATTAGTTTTGTAATTTTTTAAAATTCATTAATTTAAATTTTTGTAAACCTTCGTTAGTTCCTACGGACTACGAAAGTGAGCAGTATATACTTACTGGAGTTAGTTCGACCACAAAAACAGGTCTTCGATTAATCGTTATTACTATATTAAGATAATTTTTATCAATCAGAAACGTAAAAACTTACCGTTATAAAAACGTATCTCACGAATTATTAATAAAATAACTGGAGCTACTGCAGACAGAAATACGGGTAGTTCTGTATAAATTGAAACCTTTAAAGATTGCGGAAACGGGAGGTCGGTGCTATTGTTGAAATGTTTAATCATTTATTAACGGATATAACGACGGAAACCTTATATATAATTTGCAAACGACGAAAACAATTTTGTTCCTTCATTGTACCGGCATCAAAGAACCGTGAACAATGGTGATGAATGGAGTAATACAAATGTGATTAATCTAAGATCTCTAGTGACACAATTATATTCTCAGTGACTTTGTAAGTTTTGGTTATATGGGTCAGGGGGATTTATAGTTTTTTGGGAATCACTGAATGGAATTGGCTGGTCTATCCACCGTTTTTTTCCCACAATTCCCATACGACCTGGAACCCATAAGAAGGATACTGGATCTGTATCATGTGATAATGGCAAAGAAGGATAAGAGGATTTTTTGATTTTGTGTTCTTGAGGGGTGATATAGCGGCGAGAGAGTCTATTACAAATAGTGAATTGTTAAAGACAGAAAAGTATGCCATATAATTCTGCATCATACGTAGAGCAAGAATCATGCAGTCGTATGAGAGTTAATGGGAGAATGCGCATGCTGTAAGGCTATTAATAGGGATTTGGCGCCGTCAGTAAAGCAAAACGTTGCTGGTAAATAGCTGTTTATTAAGTTATTTGCTTTCATAATGAACTCATGCTCGGTCATATTCTTATATTGCAAGAGGATTGTGTTGGTATGTACAATCTCTTTCTAGGAGAGAGAGAGAGAGAGAGTTGTATAATTTGAATTAGTCGTTGTATAAGTGCTGTAATTTATATTGAAATCATTTAGAGTGACTGTAAGACGAGGAATAGGATCAAATGGAATTTGGGAGAAGGGTCATGTATAGGGATGGAACCAAGTATTTGTTTAAATGTTAGGTATTATCTATGGTAATATAGGCGAAGTTTCCCTAGCAAGGAGCACGTGCTCACAGACGGTGAAGTGCAGTGAGATCCAAGGATTAGACGATGAGCAGAGTGCTGTATGGGATTTAGGCGTTGTAGTAGTTTTTGGTGTTTCATGGAGTATACTTCACATCCATAGTTTAGTCTACCGAGAATTATGTATTTTTAGAAATTTATGAATAGTTTAACATGTATGTAGTAAGTTGGTTTAGAAAAATGCCTTGAGCTGCGTTATATGAGGTCATCAGATCAATTATAAGTTGAAAAGAAGACCTATGAATATTATTTCTTTTGAATGGTCATCAGAGTATTATAAAGTAGTAACCGGAGAAAGAACGTAATGTTTCATTTCCTGTGGAATATTATAAACCGTGATTTTGAAGGAGAGAATAGTAGTTCATTATCAATGGTCAAATCCAAGTTGGATGCGTGATTTTTAAATGAGTTGATTGGGAATTAGCGGGTTGTTGGATGAGAAGAGATGTTTATGTCGTTAAAAAACAATTTTATTGAGAATGGAGGTTGAATCAATGACCAAATATCATTAATGTAGAATAAGAAAAGAGTAACGCTTAGGGCAGAACCTTGAGGTAGAACATTTTGGAGTAGCCAGTGGAGGAGAAAGAGTATTCTGAATTTTAACTTGGGTTAACCTCCCCTAAAAGAAGTTTGTGATGTATTTGAGCATATTTCCTCTTATTTCCTTATAATTTAGTTTTGTTAGAAGGTTGTTACGCTTTACCCTCTCATACGCTTTCTCAATGTCAAAGAATAGAGAATATGTTTGTTTGATTTGCAGCGAAGAGAGATGGTCGAAGGATTGTTACCTAAAGACTGATGGTCCCGGATTATTAGATTAAATGTATTTTTATAATACAGCGTGCTCCGTAGGTTAATGTAAAAATTACTGGAAGAATACCGCGGGGAAGAAAAAAGACAACAAACTGGTTACAGAATCTGTCAGATTGGTACGATTTACCACAGTCAGAAGTTTGTTCCGAGCAGTTGGACTTAGGGCTGCCAGCGTGTTAGTCAACGTTCGATAATTGACACGGCACTATAATTAAAAAATTCTACAAAACTGAAACCATACGCGAAGCATATTCGAAAACAAATGCTCGATATGATACGCGGCAAATAATATTTGAATTCTGACAATTCAACGCTAAAGCGTATATTGCGTTTAAGTGTAATAGCGAAGCTTTCAAATAAAGTCACGACAAATGATTTTTTTAAAGTGGGAGGAGAGAAATTTTTAAAAGATACTGATATAATAAAGAGAAATTTAGTTTTTATTAATTCAGTGCATACAAGAATGCACTGCCGGGTATCCAAAATCAGCGTGTGGGATTTTTATCCACTAAAAACCCGCTCCCTCTATCAACAAAAGAGAGTTTTTAATATAATGATGGAGGCCCGGCACAAATGCGGAGACTACCACACTTAAATGAACTTATTGCGATGGAAAAAGGGGTGAGATAACGTAGTCCCTTCTTCCATCTAATAAAAGATCTTAGAATTTGTGCTTATTACTTAACCTCAAGCAAATAAGCATTATAAATAAAAAATAGAAATAAAATCAATAAATAAAAAAAAATTCGAATAAAACCGATGTAATAAAAGGAGAAAAAGAAATGCTAAGAACTTACTCCAAGACTTAACTACAAACTCAAATAAAAAGCAAATCAAACTTATGAAAATCCCATGTCCATTTTAAATTTTGATATTCGCTCCACCGCGTCGGTCAATTTTGTGCGCTCCCTGATCCAAGTAATGGTTTTTCTGTCTTTTAACTTGACGTTTAATATTATCCTTTCGTGAGCTGTTTGCGTTTTCCTGATTTTCATAATTATTCCCTTTGTGAAGCTCGACGTTTCTGCTCCGTATGTTAACACCGGTAAGACACATTGGGTATAAAGTTTGCTCTTCCAACTGTTCGGTATATCTTTATTTCGAAATATGTTGGACAACTTCCCAAATGCAGCCCATGCGAGATATATTCTCTTTCGTATCTCTCTCTGCATATTTTCTCTTTCTTGTCCTAAATAAATATACGAACGTACCTGTTAGATGTGCTCCCCATTTATCTTTACTGACATACCATCCATGTTATTTGTCATAACCGTTGTTTTCTGTTTATTTATTCTTAATCCTATTTTTCTAGATTCCGTTTCAAGTCCGTTCAACATAGATTCCAATTCTTCTTTATTCCTGCTTATTATAACTATGTCATCTGCGAATCGTGGTGATTAAGTTATTCGCCGTTTATTGTTATGCCTTTCGAATCCCAGTTTACTTTTCTGAATACACCTTCTAAGGCTTCAATAAATAATTTTGGTGAGATCGTGTATTTCCGCAGTCCTTTTCCATAGCTTGACTTTCATTGAAGTTGATTCGTACAGTGTTCTGATAATGTTCACATATTGCTCTTCAACTCCGCAGTTACATATTGACTGTAACACTTCCCATATTTCAATCGAATCAAATGCATGTTCGTAATATACAAACGCCATATAGAGTGGGATGTTGTATTCTTCACAAATTTGTACTAATGTTCTAACCGCTAACAAATGATCCATTGTACTATAACCAAATCTAAACCCTGCTTGTTCCCTCGGTTGGTGATAGTCTATTATTCGTGTTATACGTTTTGTTTTACACGGGTAAATATTTTATATATTTGGGACAGCATACTAATAGGTCTATAGTTATGTAGCGATTGCGTGTTCCCTTTCTTATGTACCAGGATAACCTCTGCTTCCTTCCATATTGTGAGTACTACTTTATTAATAAGGCACTGGTTGAATAATGATCGCAGTGCATTTACTATTGCAGGACCACCATATTTCAACATTTCTGGTAGTACGCCATCGGGGCCAGGTGCTCTGCCATTTTTTAGTGATTTAAAGCATACTCGACTTCTTGGTATAGTACTTCTGGAAGAGCATCTTTATCATTGTTGTTATTATAAGTGCTGCTATTTTGCTTAAGGTCATTGCTATTATATATGTGGGTGAAATATCTTTCAACTTCTTTAGTTATTTCGTTTTTTTTCCGTTATTATTTCTCCTTGTGAGTTTTCAATTCTTGTTAATATTTTAATACCATTCGTCGAAGCTTTTTTAAACACTCTCGAATCTTTCTTTTCTTTCAATTGTTGCTTTTTATTACATTAGTATTCAACTTGCGAATGTCATTCCGCATTTCTTTTTTTATCAGTTTTTTAACTCGGCCCATTCGATTAAATTTTTGTTCTTCGATGGTTTCAAATCACGTCGCCGTTAGAGTAAAGCTTTAGTGTTATCGCTTATTTTCTTCGATATAATTATGTGATTTGGCGATATTCGCATCATCCTACTAATATTAGTAGCTGCTTCGTTGACTGTATTATAGCTTATTTGCTTTAATTCTTTCTCTAATTCCATATGGTATTTCAACTTATTTTGTACAAGTTTTTCGGGATCAATCCTTATTCCCTTCAGTATTTTCTGACGTTTTTTTTATTAGGCTCTAAATTGATTGCTAGTTTAGCTCTTAATAGTCTATGATCACTGCCCGTTTTAACTCTGTTTATTACAGACACGTCGCGAATTATGTGCTAATTATTAGAAATTATAAAGTCAATTTCATTTTTATATTTGAAGTCCGGACTTCTCCAAGTTGACTTCTGCTTCGGATTCTTTTTAAAAAACGTATTCATTGCATATAACTTATTATGTGCTAGAAAATTAACCAGCATTTGTCCTCGTTCGTTTCTGGTGGCGAAGCCATGCTCTCCAAACGCGATTTCACGTTCATCCTGCCGGGAACCTATCTTTGCATTGAGGTCTCCAATAATCAGGGTCTGCGTACAGCAGTCATTGTCAAGGGATTCCTTTATTTGTTCGTAGAATTCATCTACTATTTCGTCCGAGTATGTTTCCGTTGGTGCATGAACTTGGATGATTTTAAGGACTTTATTTGGTGTTAGCTGCACCAGTATATACGCTACCCTATCCGATATGCCGGAGTACTTAATCACCTTATCAACCCATTTTCTATTGATTGAGAAGCCTACACCATTTATGTGTTTTGAATCATGTCCCTTTTCACTCTTTTACCTAATGGAAAAATCTCTGTACTACTAATATCAAATTTATGACGCAGAGCAGCAAAAGCGGGACACACAAATAACTTGTGCTTAACATCATCAACCTCACCTACAGTACAACAGGTGCAGACCGAATCATCAGCAAGCCGGAACCTATAAAGAGAGGGCCTAAACTTGCCATGACCAGTCAACACTTGTACACTGTAAAACTTGATGTCGAATTTTAATAATTTTAATCTATATGCAATATTTGGCAGAAAAGTATAAGTTTTTATGCAGTAATTAACGTGTCTCAACTGCCCCTCGTCACTTCGAAACTAATAATGAAAAAACATGTTTTTTAAAATGACGGTTTGTCATTGGTTACATAGAGATACCCTGAAGCAAGTTAAAATGTTTCATTTTTTAACAATCCACCCCACAATTTGGAACCCTGCCAAAAATATATAAATCAAATTGCAAAACCCTTACACAGACAGCAGAGATAGGAGTAGTCCTGTACAATGAACTTATTCGGAGTAAAAATTTCCTTTACTGCTTATTGGCCAGATCACGTATTTTTCTATTTAAATAAATGGCTGCACCATGACTATATAGAGCCTGAATAAGACCTTTATATAATGTGACGTTCTTTGAAAGCCAGACCTAAGTATTTTTTTGCAAGCGTAATAATTTATTAAAAATGACCATTTACTTCGTAGAAATGTAATGAAAATGGGATAGAAATTTTAACCTTTGATCAATTAAAATTCCTAGGTATTTTAATGACGACGTATGTAAAATGCTGGAACCAGATAATGATTTTGACACGGCCAACAAGAGAGGCATTGCCAAACACAGAAAATCTTCATTTGGTTGGGGGAAAACATCAATCCTAACTCCGCCATAAGTATTTAGAAATACGCGCAAAAAGCGGTAGTGACGAAGATCTCTCTGATTTAAACACTAAACACAGATCATCGGCGTAGGAAATTAGTTGACATGCGGCATTTTTTTACATCAGAACCATATTTATCAACGTTATAATGTATAGTGGAATACAATATAATCCAGAAAGTAAGTGCAATGATAGAACCCTGTGAAACTCCACATGTAGGTGTATCCTTGTACTAGCTAATGATCCCAGCTTAAGTGTTGCAGAACGATTATTAAAATAATCAACGACAATATTAATAATAAAAGGATTAATAGTATTATTTTCAATTATATCGACAATTTCGGACCAACAGCAATTGTCAAATGCCCCTTTAACATCATAAGATATCACAACAGCCGAAGAACCATCAGAAATGTAATGCTCGGACGTTGAAACTAACGTATATACTGCATGCTCAGCTGATAGACTTGAGCAAAAATTAAACTGCTGATGGTGTAACGTGCCGTTGACCGCAATGCACTAAGATTTCATTGATGGCTTTTTGATAGAACTTCCCCATGCAATTAATCATAGGCCTATAAGCTGACAACTCTGAAGGATCTCTATCCGGCTTAGAAAGCAACCTAAGAGAGGCTGACTTCCAATAATCCGGGAAAAGATCAAAGTGTAAATTTTTTTTAAATAAAATAGGTAATAACAAAGGAATACAAGAGTGTATTTTTTTAATCAAAATATTGTTGACCTTATCGTCAGCATGAGCTTTCTTATTACGAAAATTTGTAACAATTCGGGAGATATTATCACTACTAACTACAGGAGAAATACAGCCAGAAACAGGAAGCACAATCAAAGGGAATCAACTTTAAAGGAAAAAAGATGGTTTAATAAAGTACCCACTTTATCACTTTCGGAAAGCACAGTCTGATTATATGCATCGGCAGGAGTACCTCAGGGCGGCATCCTTGGTCCATTCTTGTTTATTATCTACATAAATGATATTAGCACAATTAAAGAAGTTTATGTCAATTTATATGCTGACGTTACTGCTCTGCTGACGTCACAATACCGTATTGATACGTTTAACAACATATTAACTGCTACAATTAACAAAATATCCAAACACTTTCATAAGTTGAAAATTAAAATGAATGATAGTAAAACAGAGACTATTATTTTCACAAAGCGTAAACCTACTATAAATGACTTTGTTAGAATTCATAATGAATGCCTAAACTGGAAAAATCAAAAGTCAATTATCTCGGTGTAACACTAGATAGTAAGTTAACTTTTACTAAATATATAAACGAAGAATGTATCTACATAAAAAAATGAATGCGCTGTTTCCAATATTTAACAGGAAATCTACGCTATCACCGGGGATCGAGCTTCTGATTTATAATCAGGAAATTCAACCTAAAATTCTTTATGACAGTCCTGTGTGGTCGAACACCTGTCCAAGTAATATAAACAAATTACGATTACAAAATCATTACCTAAGAATAGTGTTGAACAAACCCAGATACACGCCCATTAAAACAATGCATGACATTTTAAACTATCCCTATATACAAGAAATAATAAAAAACAGGACCTTAAAATTTTTTAATGCATAATGTCTGCTGACCAAAATGTCAATGAAATTGGAAACTACGATTATCTACGATAAAATATATAAACATAGACGAATTAAACATACCTTACTAGTATTCGGTTTAAAATTCAATGATATTATAGATAAATTTTATTTGATTTATTTTTGTATTATTTTCTCTTTTGAATTTTATAAATTATTTAACCATTGTGTTTAAAATTTATTTATGAATTACACGCGTTGCTGGTTCCTGTGAATTTCATTAAGCAATAAATGTATATAACTATCACTTATGTATATTTTTAATTAAAAAATTATTATTAAGTTTATCGGTTAAGGAATTTATTATATTTCGGAACGACAGAACGTTATATTATAGGTTATTATTTTCTTGTAAACTTTAATCAATCAAAATATACTTCTTTCTTCTTCTTTCTTTCATAGACTGATTACCTACCCTAATATCTGGTAGTGACAAACCAGAGACCTTACGAAGTTTGCTCGAACAGTGTTAATTCTCGTGTATTTTGGACAGATAGTAGTAGTAGCATTTGTGAATGAAGGAACAATATAAGATTAACATAGGACAAATTGTACATTACTAAAATAAGATATTATAAAATAAATAGATTATAAGACAAATTGTACATTTTGCACAGATTGAATGCGAAAGAAAGTGAATAAATACATATAAATCCGTCGACTGCTTGACGGAATGTAATAAATTTTAACAAGGGATGTATGCGCGAATGTACATGCACTGATTTTTGTTTATTTTACAAATATACTTAAAAAAAAAAATGGGACGTGAAAATTCGGAAAAGTACGAATATAAGGGACTGCGCGAGAAACTGAGGTACAGTACTAAGGAGATATGGTATCAAATAAATGCTGTATTGTTCCAACAGAAAAAATATGTCTGGCCGAAAATGAGGTTTACGAAGCGAAAGAAACGGGGCAGAGTTGCCGGATAGTGTCGAAGAAATCACGATAACGATGATGTATAGAATTAAAAGGGAAATTCTAAAGTAGGTTATGTAAGAGTTTCGAGTATTTCGGTAAAATTCGAATAAATATTAAATAGGTCATCGCCAAACGGATCAGTTGCACCCCCTTCGCGGATTGCTAAAATAATAACGAAATTATTATCGTTTATACATATGTATATGTATATATTTCTATATGCATTAAAGAGAAATTGTAGTCGATAACGAACATTTTCATTCTTCCCATATTTATAAATAAACCCAAAAACATTCACACAAACACACACCCACGATCTCGCGGAAAATAAATAACCAAAAAAAAAAAAAAACATTCGCAAAGTAAAATAAATTAAAATTCACCGAGGTAAAAAAAAAAAATAAACGCAGAACATAATCCCAGTGAAAGTTAGGAATAAGAAGCAAAACCTCAAAATCTGTCAAAAAACGTTTTGGAAAACGTTGTTCGTTAATAGTCATAATGACGGAGTAATTAACAATAACGATGATAAATAGTAACAATAATAATAATAATAATACGAATAATAATAACAATGATAATTTTAATTTCAACTCGATACATCGGAAGAAATATAAAATAAAAATTATTACAAATCGAAAAATAAATAAAGAGAAAAATAAAAATAATTAGCGGCAATAATATTAATGGTGATGAATAATAATAACGAATGGTGAAAACAATTCACATTCGTCGGTTTTAGTGGGGATTTAAATAATTAGAATTAAATAATGATCCAACTAGAAGAGACGTGGCGAATGATAAACGCTTGAATAAATAAACATTCATCCGAATTACCGCCTATGAAATATTCGCCGACAATCGTGCGACCGCGACATTGACAACTCATTTAGTACGAATAATAAGATAACCCAACGACAAACATTATAACAACCTATATACATATATATAATTTATTGCCCGCATAATAAATAATTTGGAAAAAAAAGGAAACCTAAATAAATATATATATATATATATATACGTATTATACGTACATCGATTGTAAGGTGGAAGAGAAATGTCGAGACCGCTTCATCCAAGTAGATTTTCTAAGATACGCGTGAAGTTTCAGTGAAAAGGGAGATCAAGATGGTACGAGATATTAACGACCAGTTCTGCATCTTCATCGTCTTAAGAAGAAAGTAAAATCAACAATTCGTTAGAGGGAGTTAAATAAGAAAACGTACACAGATATACCGGTGATTGTATTTGGCAAAATAATTACGGTAGTGCGTTATTGAACGTCGCAAACGGTTAAGTCACTACAACGCTTGTATTTCTCCACTAGATACAGCACCAGTTTGTTAGATTACCGTGGTTGCAGACGGTCCCATCGACATCGTTCGCATCTTATTCCCCGTGATAGACGTACGTTATTGTCGGACCATTTAGACTTCGGCGTTTTTCAATCATGAATTATAGCGCGTTGATAGCAACGGTAAGTATTTTACGTATACATATAAATAGAGGAAAATGTCACATTTCGTTAGCATTAAAATTTCACGTACCATATAGTGGACATACCGATTAAAATAGTTAATGAAATTAATCGTATAAATTACTACTAATTATTATATTCTAATTTTTCCCACGATGGTGTTCAACGTAAAATAAATTCATTCGGTTTTACGCGTTGTAAACAGTTTAACTCTTTAAGTCGCAGTATCCACCGGGTACGATACGTAAAGTTTAAATTTAAAAAAAAAATTATCTTAAGGGACAGTTTTTGATTGAGACAAAATGTTTCGCTTCTTTATTAAAAAAAAAAACACGTTATTATACGTAAAATATTAGTACTTTATATTTTTCGAGTCATTTTAACTATACGCCAAAATCTGTAATTTGTGTAAATGTTTTTTTAATGTTTTATCTCATTCGCAATCTGGCCAATGGTAGCCATTTAGCGTCATTTTTAGTGTTTGTTATCCGCCATAAGGGGAAGAAACACCCATTGGTGCTCACTCGATAGCTGTTACCCTAAACTTTTTTTTTTCTACTTCTGCCAATACATTCCTAGCCATATTGGCTATCTATGAAGGGTGTCCTTCTCTTGTATGGGGACTACATCCATTCTATTAACTAGGTCGCGATTTCTAGTTCTTTTCAATCGTCGGGTTGTCGTGACGTCTGGAAGCGCAGCGACTAGCTCATTGCAGTGTCCGCGTATGCGTATTGCATGTCTTCGAGCTCGCTGCTTTAGTACATATCCCAAGTTCACGATGAATAGCTTCATTGGTAACGTACCACGGCATTCTGTATATCAGCCTCAAAGTTTTATTTTGAAAGCGCTGTATTATATTTCTGCTAGTATTTTTCGCACACCCCCACATTGGTGCGGCATAAGTCCATACTGGCTTTATTATTGCATTCTATACTAATATTCTATTAGCTAAGGAGAGATTCGAATGATATTAGCCAGTAGAGAGATCTTAATTTAATATCTAGTCGTTTTCTTGTTTTTCGTATATGCACCTTCCAGCTTAGTGTCCGATCTAAGTGTACTCCTAGATATCTGATGCTGTTGCTTTTTGGTACAACATGTTTACCTAGTGACAGATAACTATGATGATCTGTTCTATTGGAGAACGCGATATGGGCGCATTTATCACGATTCACTTCTAGTTTCCAGGATTGAGCCCACTGTAGAACAGCGTCCGAGCTTTTCTGTAGCACTGAAACTAACACTTCAGGCTTCTTGTCTTGAGCAATGAGCAATGTGTCATCGGCAAAATTAGCCACTTTGACATTACCCACGGTTGGAAGGTCCGCTGTATATAGGTTGTACAGTAGTGGCCCCAGTACACTTCCCTGAGGAACACCGGCTTTAATTGGATGCGATTCAGAGTAGTCATCAGAGCATTTGATACGAAATTGTCTGTTTGCTAGGTACGATTTCATAAGTAGATAATACTGCTCAGGAAATACTGTTTTGATTTTGTATAACAAACCTTCATGCCATATTTTGTCAAATGCTTTTATATCTATAGACAATGCTTCATTATATAGTTTTTTTTTTAATACCTTCTTCAATTATTTCCACGAGTGAAGCATTCCTGAAACTAAATTGATGTTTTGGAATAACTTTCTTTTCTTCAATTATATTAGTTAGCCTGACTGATATTAACTTTTCAAGCAGTTTTCGAAAAAAAAAGAAAAAAAAACGAACATACGCTCGGACGCATATGTATATAGATATATGTACGTAAAACCTCATCGCTTATTAATGATTATAATAAAAAATTAGGGCCATTAAAGTAAAGGAACTTACCGATTGCGTAGCTTAATCAGAAAGAAAAGACCGTGTGAGATAGAGGTCTGGACGATAATAACTGAAGGCACGATAACGAAATGCGGCGGATCAAAGGGAAGTTTGAAAAGGAAAAAATGATACAGAATGTTCTTATTCATCGCGTCCGAAAATGAAACGATATTAAATTGTCTCACATCGATAGGCATGTACAATTTGAGCCTCGTCATTTGCTAATATTAAATCAGTCTCAGTTAAGCGAGTTGGAAATGAAGCACTGTTCACATTCGCACTCCATTTCTGAGCATTTGCATTATATTCACCAGTACCTATTCGAAGTTTAAATTCCTCAAGGGGTTCAAATTGGTTTGCTAATTTAATTACATCTATTGCACCAGTTCGCATTCTCACCCTCATATAGTTTTTCTTCCGTGCATGTTCTTTGCAAAACATTTTAAGAAACTTTCGTGGAATTTTAATGGTCATTCCATGGGTGTACTTCGTCGTACATTGGGTGTCGGTTATCGTAGATTTTTCGTGTTTTTCCATGTCTACAGCGACTTGGCAGAATATAAAAGCATTATAAATTAACTGCGAATAAAATACGACTAATTACCATCAAGTTTGATTTATAGATGGATGAAAGAAACCGATTATACGAATGTCCAGAAGGAAATTTTTAGTTAAGCCCGCATACCGTGCGAACATCAGCACTCGCACTAACTCAATCGTGGAGTAGGCGTGCCCAACACGACTTAATTCGGTCCATGCAAAACATATTGATACCGTATTAAACGAGAGCTGCCGCAACATTACAGAGTGTTTAAAACCGATATAGCTGTCGATGAAATCCGAGCGCTCTCCGGTATTGATCCACCTGCAATTAGGCGGCAAATAGATGCCAGCACTGAAAGGAACAAGCAGGAGGTAGCCGACTTAGGAACATAAACCAGTTGAACGAAGATTCAAGTCTCGCAAAATCATTAACAGTAAGCCCGGAAATCGCTCGACATAATTCCTGAAAGAATGAATCGACGAAGAAAAATCGCGAACCATGGTTTGATCCCAAGAAGCAGCTTCCCTAGTTGAAATACGGAACATGTCATTCATTAAACAGACTAAGAACAATAGTTGGTCGAACAGGAGACAATATAAAGAAGTAGTAAATCTGTCACAGCTTTTCCTGTATGTGTTAAAAGTCTATCTAACATATTTTTATCTACAGTAGTTGCCCACATAGGTGCGACTTCAATGCTACAACTAGGTGGAAACAGCAATACTGGGAAAAGACCGTATATCCCTGGACATGAAGAACAAAAGTTAATAAATTCCGATTTAGCCCGTTCTTTTAATGCCTGTAGCGACTTCGCGTAATTTAAGCAAAGGACTACTACGTTCAATTAGATGCGCATAAGCGTTAAACGATTAATGTCTGCTCGTTACAAAATATGTCGATATCACAGATGGATGAAGTCGATGATATTCATATCACGAAGGAAACACTATTAGATCAAAAATTCCACTTTGCCCGATTTTTAACGGTTATTTCGATATATGAACGTGTGTTCATAATTTGAACCGACTTTTGCTATTGTCGTATCTAAATAAAATATTTTCTTGACGAATAAATTATACTACATCCTCTGAATTTCTATATCGAATTAGTAGCACTATTTGTTTATAGTCATCAATTGGCTTTTTAAATATACATTTCGGTTCGTAATATACAAAATGAACAAAACGGCTATTTCTCAGTTTATTCTATTTTTTGTTAATAAAAAGAATAAATCGATTAAAAAAAAAAACAAATCGCAGAACCGCTTTAACAAATAATAAACCGACCATTTTTTTTTTTAAATTATTAGGTAGTAATTGTAATCCATTCAATAATTTTTCGTGAAGTTGAGGGTGATTCAAGAATTTACATATTTAGAAATGATGATATCGACGACGTACAAACTGGTAAGTAATATATTTTTTATAAGTATACATTTGAATCGTATCGTCCCTACCAAAGACATCGTGACACAGAAATGCAGTCTTTATGAATTAGTTCACGCCATTTCTCTCTATTATAAGCTGCGTGTATGCATTCACTGAAGCTGTTCTCCACAAATTTCGTTAATCCATCCGACCATCTTAGACGCACCATAACATCTTCCGAAAACCCGTCCCATCCTGATAAGTAGTTCCGTTAATAATCGTCTAGGTTCTCCGACCTCCTTTAGTATAGATTCATTGGTTCTCTTGGCCGTCCACAGAACGCGTAACATTCGTCTCCAAGACCACAGTTCAAAATATTCAACCAGATCCTTTCGGCTAAGGAAGTAAACCATAACAGAAAATCATCCAGTAGGCAACGGGAAACCACTGTAGTATGCTATCATGTAAACACATAAAATGCAGCCTACATGTATATATATATATATATATATATATATATATATATATATATATATATAATATACATATATATAATATATATAAAATAATAATAAAGCCTTTATTTTATTTACATTATCCAGAAAATACATGCATAAAATAATTAAAATTAATGATAATAATGAAAGCCCAAATTGAGCAAATGCCTGATTTTTTTGTTTGCTTTTACTTTGAAAAAACACATCCAACACCCATTTTCTTCCAAATCGTTCTATCGCTTGCTTTCCCCATCCAATTGAATTTTCCTTTTCCTTTCCAGCGGAATCCATTCTCTACATTTTCTGATCCAGCTATCTGCTTGTTTCCGCATGGCGTGACTAAACCATGTCTATTTGAGTTTTCTTGCTACCTCCATTAGATATTTTGTCCTTGATTGTGCTCTTAATGCCTTGTTGTTTATTCTATCAAATTTTGTAACCCCTAACATTTTCCTTTCAATCGCTCGCTGGACTATATTACTAGAAATTATCCACAACTTCGCCTGTGTAATTATTTTTTAAATACAATATCGCTGTCTCTTTTAACAGTTTTATATATTAGTATCGTATAGTAATATATATATATATATATATATATATTTATTTCGTCGATGACCCTAATACAACAAAATGTACTTTGAAAGTAAGTTTTAAACAATTTGACCGCGATTTCGCTGTCTTCTACTTTTTAATACTTTAAATTATCATAATTTTTCCGTCTTATTTGTGATATCAATATGAAATAAAGCTTAGAACAAATCTAATAATATAGGCTATAAGCCGTTTTAATTTCATCATTATTACTTTAATAGTTTTTGAGTTAAATCGAAACAGACAGACGGACAAAAATTTTAAAAATAGATTTTCTATTTATGCGTGATAAAAAAGCCTAATGCATTGATTAGAATGAAAAATATTCGCAAATCACAGATAGACACTACAGTTTTATATATTAGTATAGATAAAGATATAAATATATACTTACCATATATGAAAGGAAAAACACAAAATTAACCAATTTATATATTGAAGTGTAAAGCTATTCGATCATTTTCTTACTATCAAGTTTATTAACGTCTTAAATAACCAAATAATATTACTATGAAACACTCGACATACCTGACAGCTTCATCGGCACACACAATCCCTTGCCTATATGAAGCTGAGTATACTGAAAATAATAATGATGATAATGACGATAACGACGATGATAATGACAATACTGTCTAGTAGGATACAGTTTTATAAAGTGCCGGTGATAAAACGAAACAAATAAATATAATATAGAGTGACTCAGAGAAGACTGACGATTTTGTTGTTGTTTTAATAACTCAACTCGATCAAAGTTTTTGAGTGAAATTTTATTTAAAAATAGGAAAAGGAGAGATTAGCTTACGATCATTTGAGGATGGAACACAATATCGTTCAGATATCTTTTTACAACATTTTTGAAGATTTTTCGAGCATAGGTCCTTGAATTTTTGAATTTTCTTCAGAAATCCGAGTTTCAAGTCTTCCAGATCTCGTGGACGTGTTTCGTAAACGTGGCTCTCAAGATATGCCCACAAAAAAATCGCTTAACTTTGAATTTTTTTTAAACTCTCTTTGCATTGTCGCGATCGATTCACGTTGAAAATAACGTTCTACGCAAAATGCGCCGACCATCTCGTTATAGGATTCCGTGATAACCTGGATAAAAAACAATCTCTCGTGTATACACTAAACGTGGAGCACGCGGTATTCTAATAACAAAATTGTCTGTCTTCTCTGGGTCACCCTAATGGCATAAAATAATATTAAAATAATATTTACATAATATGAGATACCAAACCGATGCTATTAGAAAGTTTTCCGTCAAATTTTATTTAATCGACATTACAATTATTTAAAATGTACAATTCGAAAATACACTCAAACTGGTAGTATACATATTAAATTAGTCATTCCATTCGGTTATCCTTGTTGCACGAAATAACAGTTTTATATATATATATATATATATATATATATATATATATATATAATATAATTACATTGTTGCCGATCCCAAACGTCGGAGTTCCAGCTATTGATGTACGTATTTCGTTTCGTTGCAACAAAAGTAGCGATCGACTTCTTCATTAAATAAGCTTCGACAAATCAAGAATTCTGTTTAACCATGGGAAACTTCGCTTCCAAACCGCATAAAAAAAACGTTGTCTTCAGCATATTGCGGCTAGGTCATACAAGACTCACCCATTTACATCTGATCAACAGAACTTCGACTACTCAGTGCCTCGTGTGTAGCGTCATGTTTTCCATCTCCCACATCCTCATTAACTCCTTTGTACTCCTCACTCTAATTCTCAACCTTCCCTCCTCACTTCCTGTTTCTTTCAAATATAAATCCTCCTCTCTTACTAACCTAATCATGTTCTTACACATATCCCGTCTCTACTTCTCAATTTAACTTGCTCTCCCTCGTACCTCTATCTTAGTTGCTGCACACGGCACGTTAATTTAGATTAATAATATATATACATATATATCTTATACTTATACCGTCGTACTGGTGCGGTCATTGTAGTTTTTGTATTTTCAACATTTCAGCTATCCGTCGCCATAAGAGGCAATCGCATCCGGAAGCGACGGTCGCTCGATTACAACAAGATAGCGAACCGTTTACGCCAATCCTCGTTGGTTCTCAATCGTCCATTCGGCCGCAACAAGTAAATTTTCAAAATTCTGACATAACGAACACCTTATCTGATAATAGTAACAGCGGAGGACTTATCGATTATTTGATACCTCCTCAATTAGACGCGCTAATATCGAATCAAAATTTTCAAGATCCTACGGCTAATCTACAAAATTCAATCGCTTTCTTAGATCTACCGGTAGTGCAAGCGCAAGCGTCTAACGTACAACTATTCCAAACCGGTTTTCCGTTATCGACCACATCTTCGTTCGACCATCAAAATCAAATTCATTTACCGTCCGCCGCTAGTAACAACGTGCAAACGTCATCGCCCGCTAGTAGCGATCAAATTCAAAGTATAACCTTTCAAAATTCAGCACCTAGCTTAATAGCTCCGACAATTTCATCCGTTCCTAATAATCCGACGACTACTCAATTTCCTATATCGAGAGAAGCGGCTAATCAATTCCTCAGAAACGAAATTAGTAATCAATTGATAACTGCCGCCGCAAACGATCCGATTAGTAGTAGTAATAATAATAATAATAATAATAATAATAATATTAATAATAATAATAATAATAAATGGGAATTAGATTACGAAGCCGGCGATATATTATCGCCTCCGCATCAGCAGGATATTAGAAATCAACAATACGAAACGATTCATCATCATTCGAAGAGACCGAACGCTGCCTTTAATAATCCGTTACCTGCTACGTTGACCGTTGATAATAATAATAATTTCGATAATAACTTCGTACAGACCGCTAATAACAACAACGACAATAACATTCAACAACTGAACGATAACAATATCGTATGGGGATCGTCGATAACGTCGCTAAAACCGCGACAACAATCTTCGAACTTTATCGCCACTACTACCAGTTCTTCTACACCGTTTTTACCGACCGTAGTAACACCGACACTTTCAAACGGTGTCGTCGTTCAAGGATTAAACAATCAATTCGGATTCGGTAATCCTGTCGCATCTCGTTCATCGTCCTCGTCGCAAACTTCGAATCCGACGTTAGAACAATATTTACCGCCTACATTCGATAAGTACTTGTCGCAAGGTACCGTATCTGATCATACGCTTTTTCATTTCCATGATAATGTTCGTCAATTCCAAACCAGGAAACGTAGACAAATAAGGATAGAAAAACCGACTAAAAAAAAAGCAGAACGAGATAATGATTACGTTGATGATGATAATAATCAGCAATCCGAAACTAGCGTCAAAGGTCCGGTCTACTCTTTCGTAAAGACTGACAAGAATGGTCACTACAAATGGTCGGTAAGACATCCGAGCAACCGAAAAAGATAATACGAGTCGTAAATAGACGATTATCCCCAATCTCGCGTGTTAGATAATCTATCAATTATCGAGACGGTCATTTTATTTTTCAAAGTAGTAAAAAGAAACCTACTTTTCGGATTAAATCAAATATATTCGTATTAAAGAAGAGTACGAGATAATAAAAATATTTACACCGACGATATGTACGCATACAGACGCACATATTATAAACCTTTAAACATTATAAACATAATTAACACATGCAAATGTATAAAGCATAGACAAAAAAAAACACAAAGCTACTGGTATATAAAATAATAATTAAGCCCCTTTGGACATTCGGTTTGATATTGTGGCGTTGCGCGGTACACATACACGAATAGAATTCAGCACGTCCAAAAGAAGGTCATTAGACTTATTGTCCCAACACTTTAGTACATGTCTAGCCATAAGGTATATGTCTATATGGATGTATGTGTATAAATGTGATATATATATATTTATAAACGTATATTGTTATCTACATCCTTTTTCATTGTCATTCATTTTACTTAGTACTCACATTTCCTTTGTTTCTATAGCCAGATTTAGAGCTGGATTTGTTTTTAAAACATATATATAAAATGATCGTTAGCTTATTATACACATTGATCTGAAGATAATCCAGATTGTTTTATTATCACGTCTGTACAAACCTGTGGAGGACCTCCTTTCAGTCTTTTCTCTTGGATCTTCGATTGTATCACCAACGTTTCTAAATTTCGCCCGCTGGGAATGTCAAAGTAATAGGAGTGTTTGTGTAAAACTTTATAAGGGTATATCCATGTTTTTATAGTCATCTTTATCGCCGAGTTTCTTGATAAAAAGGTAAATTAATATATTTTAACAATTATTCATATATATATATATATATATATATATATATATATATATTTATATATATATATATACATATATATATACATATATATATTTGTTTATTTTGTATTATTATTCATATTATATATATATATATATATATATATATATACGAGTATATACATATATATATATATATATATATATATATATATATATATATACGTTTGTTTATATGTACACACATGTATTTATACAGTTTTTTGCGTGCCTATGGCATATGCGTATCTATTGTGTGCTTGTACTTTTACATGAATATATTACAGTTTCTTCTTGTTTCAGCAGCTCCAACAGCTTCTTTTTATTAAAAATAAAGATATATTTCCAAGAAATTGTGTCATAATTTGTATACTAGAATATTACAATAAATTTACATGTTATCATCGCGGATAAAAGTAAAATTATCTTATTAGTCAAACTTCATGTTCGATGTGTAGTGACTATGAATTTGTTAATCTGTTAGATTTTGCACATACCTGTGAACCACTGGACGTCACTCTATACTATTATGTACCTGTGAACCACTGCACGTCACTCTATACTATTATGTACCTGTGAACCACTGCACGTCACTCTATAATATTATGTACCTGTGAACCACTGCACGTCACTCTATACGATTATATACCAGCCTGAATTCCAGTGATTTTGACAAATGCGTTGTTACGTTATTAATATTATAAAAATGTATTATTAGTACTAAAATAACAAGCAACACGTGCATGTCTTAAAAACTATCTAAATATAAAAATCCGTCATCTCCTTAACGAGATACAGTGTCTCCACGTTACAGAATTACACATATCGATAGTACAATATTAAATATATCTTAATCTAATATAACATCTCCCCTTTTTAAATATAATCGTTTAGATATTGTGGACGGCGAACTATTCTTCCACTTCTAGTAGAGATTTTACTATTATTACTATTTACAATATTTGTGTTATTATTAAATACATCAATAGTATTATTACCGCTAGGTACATCTTCGACAGGAAGTTCTATATCAAACGTACCCATAGTTGATTTATTATAATCAAGAAATGATTTCCTTAAATGTATACGATTACGCTTAATGATATTACCAAATACATTTTTAACAAAATACAAGCGAGGCTGATCAGCCAAATTGACGATTAATCCTGATTGCCACTTTTTGGTGGAATGATTGAAATACGTTACATTATCTCCAGGTTTTAAAGGATTTAAATTTATAGCATTTCTGTTATAATATTTCGACTGCTTAGCCTGATGTGCTTCAATTTCATTCTTTACTTTAAATATCTCAGGATTTAGTAATTTATTATGAATAGGTAATTTAGTACGTAATCTTCGATTAAACATTAACTGTGCTGGTGATAATTTTAAACTCTGAATAGGAGTATTACGATATTCTAGAAGTTTAAGATTTAAATCGGATTTATCCTCAAACGATTTTTTAATTAATAATTTAGCAGCCTGCACTCCTTTCTCTACCATCCCATTTGACTGAGAATATTTGGGACTTATGAAAGTATACTTAAAATCATAATCTTTAGCAAATATTTTATATTGATAACTATTAAACGGAACATTATCTGATATAATTTCATTAGGAATGCCAAAAGTAGCAAAAACAATTTTTATGTTATCAATTATTTCTTCGATTGTTTTAGATTTTATTGGGATTATTTCAATCCATTTTGAAAAATAGTCCATTATTATTAAATATACTTTATTATAAACTTCGCATAAATCAATACCTATTTTTGAAAAGGCCCGTAATGGAATATCGTGATTAAGTAATGTTTCTCTAGTATTCTGCCTTTGATATTTTTCACAAATTTTACAGTGTTTAATATAATCTTCTATGTCCTCATTTATACCCGGCCAATATACAGCTTCACGAGCTCGATTCCTAGTTGTATCAATACCTATATGAGGTTCATGCAACACATTCAATATATAATTACGTAATTCATAAGGAACTATAATCTTATCGTTAAGAAAGAGTAAATTATTATGATAATAGATATCATTTCTTAATTTATAATAAATTTTTACGTTATCTGGAATTTTATTTTTATTAGGCCAGCCCTTTTTAATATATTTAATAATAGTTTGCAAACTATTATCTTTATTAATGGCATCTTGAAATTGTTTTACTTTATTTTCACTCATAGGTAAATTATCATATTCGATGCCATGAATTTCTTTAATATTAGAAAAATTAGGTGTTTCAGTATTATCTGTATTATTTACATCTCTACTTTTTTTTTTTTTTTTTTTTTTTTTTTTTTTTTTACGAGTAGTTATTGCCTATAAGGCTATTACTCGAAATATGAATTAATTATATATTATTACACAGTTTCGAATTTATTATGAAGTTGGTGAGAAGGAGGAGGTTGTTTACATTCGGTATATTTTTCTTCAGCTGATTGCACCGATATTGACCAAATTTCGGGTAGATAACCACGATATGGTAGACTGTTAATGAAGTACAGCACAATTCGCATATTGGTGGTGGTTGGGCACTCAGTAGATAGGAGTGCGTACTCAGCGTGTGACCAATATACACTCGGTTGACGGCTGTTTCCAACCTCGGTGAACAAATTTTACCAATCTTTGATGGCCAGGTTGTTAAATCCTTCTTTATATTTCCAAGTTTACTCGGTCGAGAATGGAATGACCGATTCCATGCGTCCAGAATTTTCTGGCAATAATATTTTGCATTGTCTTCTTCCAGTACTGTCGGCAGGTAAGCTTGGGTAGGCCGTTGTGCAGCACGGTGTACCTCATCGTGGCCTATTATCCCTCGATGACTTGGAACCCAGACAAAAGTGATGCCGGTATTAAGTTCACTTAATTTGTAAGCACTGTACCATATTTGGTCTACCATGGACACAGTAGAATTCCTCGCTTCAATGCATTGTAACGCCATGGCTGAGTCGGTCAGTATAACATACTGGCCAGCAGGTAATTCCGCAATTCGTAACAAACACTGGAGCAAGGCTATCATCTCAGCCGCTAGAACTGATGACATGGTCGGTAAACTGAAAGAATGGATCATGCTGCCGATTGAGAAGGCACCACCAACATATCGTGATGATTTTGATGCGTCGGTGAAGCAAACGACTGCGTTCGGTTGCTGTTGCAAGACAATCCTAAGTTTCCCATGGATTTCCACCATCGGTTTCATTTTAACATCTGCTGAAAATAAATCCCAACAGATATCCGGACTGAATTGGCTCCAAGGCGGTACAATAACCGGTATTCTACATAAGGTATTGCGTAGTGTCTTTAATGGGTTTTGGATTTGGAGCTGCAGTAGCAGATTTTGTAAATGGATTCGATTTGGATGCTGCTGAAGACTAGCTACCTTCATTGCATACTTAATAGCAAGTATTTTTCTACGGTAACAGAGAGGCGGAGTACCGCTAAGATACTGGAGGCTAGCTGTTGGTGAGGTTGGGAATGCCTTCAACGCGATCCTAAGTCCAGAATTTTGTACCATATCAAGTATTTTTAGTAGCCGTTTGCTGGCGGATGAATATATAAACGAACCATAGTCTATTCTTGAAAGGATAAGAGCATTGTAAATCCGAAGTAATGTTGAACTTCTTGGACCAAAGGTCTTATTACTTATCATTTTCATTATATTGAGTAGTGGCTGACACTTTTGTCTAAGTGTCATTATATGATTACGCCAAGTCATTTTAGGATCTAAATGTAGACCAAGAAATTTATACGTCATTGTACATTGTATAATGGAGTTACTAACGGTTAGATTTAATGAAATTTGGCTTCGTTTTTTGGTGAAAACCATGTACTTCGTCTTTTGGGGGGAGAACTCTAGACCAGTAGTTCTACTCCATTCGTGTAAATTATTTAGACACTTCTGTAACAGATTTTGAGCGTAGAGCACATCGTCTGTTAGTAGAGTTATATTGACATCGTCAGCAAATAACCTCGTTGAAATTGGTGCTGGGATATGATCTACAATCGTGTTTACTAAAATCAAAAAACAGTACACACTCAATACACTGCCTTGGGGCACCCCATTTTCTAAATTAAAGTCTTGGGAATTTTTATTTCCTATTCGAACTTTGATCGAACGATTTGAAAGGAAATTCCTTATAAATTGAACTAATCGGCCTTTCAAGCCCATCTTCAGCAGTATTTGAATTACTTTGTAACGCCATGCTGTATCATATGCTTTAGGTATATCGAAAAATATTGATATAAGGTAATGTTTCTGCCGGAAAGCTCTCAATATTTCCTGTTGCAGATTATACAATTGCGTGAGTGTGCTCCCATATCTGCGGAAACCTGTCTGATTTTCCGGTATCAATTCATTTCGTTCTAAATACCACATTAAACGACGTGCCACAAGTTTTTCCATCAACTTTCCTGCAGCGCAGGTAAGAGAGATTGGTCTATATGAAGATGGGTCGGTATGTTCTTTCTTATTTTTCAAAATAGGAATAATGACTGCTTTGCTCCATAGTCGGGGGTAACAGTTATCTGCCCAGATTTTATTAAAAATATTTAGAAGGTGTTTTTTCATAACCAGAGGCAGATTTTTAATGAATAGAGGGGAAATTCCATCCGGTCCTGGGGCAGAATTTTTAACTATTCTGTTGATCACTTCATTTAGTTCCTTTTCAGTGAAAAGTGAATTGAAGTCTTCATGGTTGTTTGAGTCTATTAGTAATGGTTTCTGCTCCTCTTTTGTTTTGTAAGAGAGAAAATACTTGTTACAATTTTTATTTGATGATACATCGGCAAAAAATTTTCCAAAGATATTCGCTACCTCTTCCGGATCTTGAGTAAAACCTGTTGATTCTTTCAATGTTATTATTGGTGATGGTCTTCTGGTTCTATTTAAGATATTTATTTTATGCCACATTTGTGGAATGTTGGAGTTTGAATCAGTTTCGGAAATGAATTCCGCCCAGCTTTTCCGTTTATTTTGCCTTATAATTAGACGTGTGCGAGCTCTACAGAGTCGAAAGTTAGCTAAATCTGCATTCTGTCTTGTAGCACGAAATTTCTTTAAAGCATAAAGTATCAGCTATAACTAAATCTTTTCCTGGAATATATTCAATAGTAAAATCATATTTTAATAAAAACATTACCATCTTTTGTAATCTAGGTGTTACTTTATGCAGTGACTTATTTAAAATATATTTTAAAGGTTTGTGGTCTGTTTGTACTTTAACAGGGCGGCCATATAATATTTTATCAAATTTTTCAAATGAAAAACAAATTGCTAATAGTTCCTTTTCTATTTGAGCCCAATTCTTTTCGTTTTCACTTAAACTACGAGATATATACTGTACTGGATGTTTATCTTGCATAAGGCAAGCTCCAATATTATCTTTTGAGGCGTCACACTGTACTACAATGTCTTTTGTGGAATCAAAAATTTTTAGTACAGGATCTTTAACAATTAAATCTTTAATTTTAGTAAATGCCTTTTCTTGACTATCGCTCCATAAAAATTCAACATTTTTACGTAATAGAATTCTAAGAGGCTCTGTTAAATCTGCTACCTGAGGAATAAATTTAGAAACAGAATTTATCATACCCAAAATACGTCTTAATTCATGTGCATTAGAAGGTGATTTTAAGTTATAAATTGCATTTACATAATCATTATTAGTTTTAATACAGTTACCGGAAACAACATAACCTAGATATTTAACTTTATTTTGTTGATATTGAAATTTATTACTGTTAAATTTTACGTTGCATTTTCTAGCTTTAGTTAATACTTGCTTTAATATATTATCATGTTCTTCATTAGATTTAGCACCAATTATTATATCATCAAAATATATATAAACGCCTTTTATATTTCCAAATATTTCTAAATTATGTTTTTGATACACCTCTGGTGCACATTGAAATACCTTGAGGTAATCTATTAAATTTATAACGACCAAAAGGAGTATTAAAAGTACATGCTAGGGAGCTTTGTTCGTCTAACTCTATTTGAAAAAAAACGTTATGACAATCTAATGTTGAAAAGAAATTGCTACCTTTTAAATTTTTTAAAATTTCATCAGGTAGAGGTATTACATGTTGTTCTCTAATAACATATTTATTTAAATTACGAGGATCTAAACATATGCGTAAATTACCATCTTTTTTTTTCTATCAAAACCAAATTGTGACACCATTCTGTTGGCGTATTAACTTTACTTATTATCTTTTGAGATTCATAAATATCTAGCGTTTTCTTTAATTTGTCATATAATGAAAACCGAATTCTACGAGGCGGTTCCGCCACAGGATTAACATTACTCTTTAACGCAATATGATATTTAATTTTATTTGAAGGTTTAGTTACGTTATTAGAAAAAACATCAGAATATTCTTTAATAATTTTACTTTTATCATCAATTACATCAACATTTTCAATTAATTTAATAAAGTTAAAACGAACACAATCAGCTCTGCCTAAAATACATTTGTGATTAGGTTGTGTCGTTACGAAAAATTTAATTCTATGTACTTCATTTTTAATAGTATTACAAGTTACGAAACAATATCCCAATGTATCAATCTTATTATTATTGTAGTCAAAGAGAATTTTATTATCTGTATATAATTTAACGTTATTTAATTTATTATAAACCATTTTATTAATTACTGAGATATCTGCTCCTGTATCTAACTTAAATCTAATGTTTACCATTTTATTAAGTGATAAAGTTCTATACCATAAATTACTTGATGTTGAACGAACAGATTCCACATATAAGACTTCATTACGATTCTTGTATTGAGTTTTATTATTTTGGAAACAACCAACGGCAAAATGCCCCATTTTTCCACACACGTTACAGATTTTACCAAACGCAGGACAGTTACTAGCTGCATGTTTATAAACATACTTTTTACAATTATATTGATTTGGTTGCATTTTATTCCGAAACTGGTGACTAACGTTAAATTTCGATGATCTTGATTTAATATTAAGGATTTCATCCGGCAACCTTTCTTCTCCAGATATTTCTTTAAAATGTTCTTTCGACATTTCTACTGCTCTGATCAGTTTAACGGCTTGTTCTAGAGTAATATCAGGCTCTATCAATAATTTTTCCTGCATATTCAAATTATTAATACCAAGAATGACTCGATCGCGAATTAAGCCCATTTCTAGTTCACCAAATTCACAATACTTAGATAAATTCTTTAACTCCATTATAAATGTGTCTATTGATTGATCTGGTTGTTGCACACATTTGTTGAATCTAAATCTTTCCAGTACTACGTTCTTCTTTGGAATACAGTAATCATCAAATTTAGATATTATTGTATCAAAACTTTTAGATTCTTTTTCCGAAAGTTGAAACGAATTATATATCTTTTCACCTTCATCACCAATACAGGAAAATAATATTGCAATTTTCACTAAATCTGACTTTTCTGCTTTTTCCGTAGCAATTAAATAGTTTTTTATTGAATTCTTAAACTTATGCCAATTTTGGCTTATATTTTTATCTGCAACAAGTTCTTTTGGCGTTGCAAAACCCATCTCCATTTTAAATTAAACTAATTTAATAAATTACAATTTAAAATAATCGACTGCGCCATGTTACGTTATTAATATTATAAAAATGTATTATTAATACTAAAATAACAAGCAACACGTGCACGTCTTAAAAACTATCTAAATATAAAAATCCGTGATCTCCTTAACGAGATACAGTGTCTCCACGTTACAGAATTACACATATCGATAGTACAATATTAAATATATCTTAATCTAATATAACATGCGTGTCTATCCACCTTGTTGTTGGTCGTTCTTTCTTCCGTTTGTCTAGCGGTTTCTCGTGGACAGCAATTTTTACCGTATTATCTGCACGCATAGTGTGGCCAAAAAGCTTAAGTATCAGTTCGTATACTAGTGTTAGTAATCGATATTTTCGATTTAATTCACCGCCAAGGTATTCACAACAGTCTCCCCCAGCATCAGGCTTTTGTATTCGACGCTGGTCTTTAATATTTATCACTGAACTGGGAATACTAAAGTTTGCACTAGGGTTATTTTAGTATTTGCTTTTCCATATCTTGTTGGTTTATTGCGGAACCACCTAACTGGATCCTGGTTTAGTACTCCCCGAATTGTCCAATTTCGAGCATACATATATAAATTGCTGTACCACCTTAATAGATATTTCAAATTAAAAATTATTGACTTAATAAAAATTTATAAATTTTATATATATATATATATATATATATATATATATATATATATATATATATATATATATATATATATAGATAGATAGATAGATAGATAGATAGATAGATATAGATACAGATATAGATATTGCTGTGTTTCATTGATTATCGAAACGCTTTTGATAATGTAATCCGGAGCAAACTATGGGAAATATTCATGGAGATGTGTGTCTCGAGGCACATTGTACATCTGATTCAAAAACTATATGAGCCCAACCAGAATATTCTAAAGCTAGAACTCGGTACACAGTCAGAAAACACGGATGTGTACTTTCACCTACATTGTTTAATTTATACGGAGAACATATAATGCGGAAAGTTTTAGAGGATTAGAATGAAAGCGTTTCTATCGGAGAGCTCAAAGTTTCAAATTTACGGTTTGCTGTAGCTTTGGTATCACCTAATATGGGAAAAAAGCGACGAATATTGAAGAAATTAGAATATGGTCTACAAATAAACAATGGAAAAACTAAGTTAATGGTGATTGTTTGGAAGAATACAATAAAGGAAAAACATAAAACCAATCCTGGTAAAGAAACGGTGGAAAATTTCGTTTATTTTGGATCTTTGTTTGAAAGCAAAGGAGGCTCCGAAGGTGAGATCAAGAGAAGAATTCAACTAGCACGGAGTGCGATGGTTAATAACCCGGATATGGAAAGACTCCTTTGTCACACAAAATACAAAAATTCAACTTGCACGCATCCTGGGTTTTTCAATATTTCTGTATGGTGCAGAAACGTGAACAATCAGAAAGTCCGAACAAATTCGCATAAATAGTTTCGAAATATGCTCCTTCGGCTTTCGTGGATGAAAAAGCGTACTAATGCGTCTATTTTGAAATAATTGGTACAACCCGCAGATTAACAACGGAAATTCTCGTTCATATTATGAAATTTTTTGGTCACATCGTACAAAAACATGATGGAATAGAAAGAGCAATAGTTATGGGAAGAATAAATGGTGTGCGACCAAAAGCAGAGTACTAATTAGATGAATAGATGCAGTGACTGCTGCAGCTCGGATGACATTTTCAAGATGTGTTCATGATGCTGAAGATCGCCAAGAATTGAAACAGAAAATAAGGAAGCTCTTACCGTGATCCCGATACTCCTACGTAGAGTTACGACTAAAATATATAAATATATATGTATATGTGTGTAATTAATCATTATTACAGTACACATCTTTTTATATATATATATATAGTATGGAATGACATAAACTTAAATAATATACAGTTCAACGAAATAATTTCAGAAAAAAATACGAAAATTTCGAAATAATATGTACATACAGTTCTATATATAAGCCGGTGGGACTGTCAATACAGATTTTTATTCTACAAATAAAGGTTACACATTGTAAAGTTTAAAAGTTGGAATACGTCGGATTTTCGTATACAGAAAAACTATACGTAATAACTATGGTGTTAAGCTACATAAACAAAAAAATACAGACTAGAATATTCCACAGACTCTTTTCCAAACCACATATCCAAAAAAGTGTAAGTAATATATAAATGAAAATTGGGAAACTAGTAAATAAACTTAAAAATAAAATAATATTTAAACGAATTCCAAGACACGTTGGACTTTATGGAAACGAGACTGTTGATGCCCTAACTAGAAGTGAATAGAATAACGCAAAACAGAGAAATCTAAACTGGGAATAAGGATCGGTTATATCAACAATGGGAACAAATGTTTACAATAGAAACACAAGGAAAAAGGAATCCTATATATTAACAAAACGGTCGACAGGAATACGTGGTATGTAACAAGAATATAGAGAGGGACTACGTGAAAATGGTGTATACGGTTTAAACATTATCGAATATTTTACTTAATGCGTTTAGGGATGGTTAGTATACTTGAGATTATTGTGCTTCAAAAGCGTCAATAGAACATATGATATGGCAATGTGACAAGTTCGATTAAGAAAGATTATTCTTAAAAAAGGTATTACCAATATTAAGATCTCTGCCCTTAAGTATTATACATACATAGCAATGAATCCATTGTCTCAAGAATGTACTACTTATATCAGTTTATAAAGAATGCTAAGTATAGTTATTTAAAACTTGATTAAAGAGGTCAGAAGGTGAAAATCGTGCTTATATATATATATATATATATATATATATATATATATATATATATATATATATATATATATATATATATACACGCGTGACTGAATATATAAATAAAGCACAGACCATTTCATCGTTATCAAACACCCAATGCAACAAGAGATGATACATTGCTTCAACCATTCCTGTTCCTGCTTACACCAATGAAAGACCTCCAGACTTATATAAAATCCTCAATACGTAAGTCACGGAACGTCCAGTGGTCCGCACTTCTACTTACCAACAAACTTGATCGGTTCAAGATTCAACATTCCTCCGGACTCCATCCCACTCAACAAACAGAAAAGATGATGTTGTACTTGCTCATCTGCGCCTAGGTCACGCTAATATCTCCACACAGTTATATCCTAAAAATCTTCCTCTTCCTTTATGCTCAACCTGTAATGTCCTCATTACCGTCCACCACATTCTCCTTGAATGTGTACAATTCAATTCCCAACGTTTTTCCCTCGACAAACCGCTCAACCTCCTAAACACACTTTCCTACACGCACGATGCTTCCAATAATTTATTAAATTTTCTTAAATTTTACACGTTATATAATCTAATTTAACGACCCGTCTCATTCTCACTAACCTCACGTGTTCTCCTTTCCCGCGCATTTTGCCTAGATGCAGTACATGACACGTAAATCCACAGGTAAATCTACAGGTAGGTAAACAAACACCTAAGCAATGTTCTAATTTTACAGGCGTTGCTAAAAATGTGTATGATCCGTTTTATTATTAACGATGTATACTTAAAAGGTAATTGTGTAAAAGCATTTTTTAAAACAGTTTAACTCTTCCCATATTACTGTTATACCAGTTTATATGCAAGTTCTGCAGATTTTTTCATATAATTATTAATAAAATTAAATGTTCACAGGATGCTATGATTAGTCAAAATTATGGCACTCAAGTCATCGTATTCCACACATGATGATCTTATAAATAAATAACCTCAAAATAAAATAAATCTATTTAAACTAAATATACATAAGTAAACTTAAAAACGGAAAATAAGGAACGAATAAATAATTTTGGAGCAAAATGAATGTAAAAAAATATGGAATATTTTTTATTTAAAATAATAAGTATATCGCGATAAAACGTCCTTTGAATCAAGTAAAGTCTAAAATTACGAACATAAGATTGTATCTAGTTGTATCTAGACAACAGTTATTTGACAATACTTATAAGCTACGTTTATTACAGCGATATAGGTGGAGCCTGCTAAAAGAATTAAATATATGTTTGTCTCACGATACGGCCGCCGGCTTTACCATTCCATATTTCCGCAAAGTATCTGCATATTAACATGAACCGTCTCCTAAGTGATTTTCGAGGTAATTTCATTTGGTACCTTCTATCTAGATGAGGTTCTTCGCTAATCGTGTATTTTTGATATTATTATTATCTTCCTAATTATTGTGCCATTTATTATTCCCATGATCAAGTAATAATAATTATTATTATTAATGGCTGTAAGAGATAGTGAAGAAAAATTTCATTAAAATTTTAAACTTCTAATATAATTAGTTATTAAGTAATTTAATATTGTTGTAAAATGTTAGTTGAGAACTAGTGAAAAAACGATTACTTACAACAATAAAATATACAATAAAGTTGGTCGAAGGCAATAACTTCATCATTCGAACAGTATCGCATTTTAAACCCAACATTTTATGCATAATTGTTTCATGTATGCGGTATTAATTGTAAATTAAACGCATTTTTTGCAAGTCCGTTTTCCTCTTGAGCATCAAATATGTTGTTCACTTTAAATTACTGCGGAAGATAGTAAAGATAAAGACGAGATGTATTTTTCATAAATAGTTTTAAAATTATAATATTATGAAAACGATTTTCGTAAATCCTCACCTCCAATGCAGAAAAAAATATTTTAGATTCTAGGCAGTTTAACAGTTTCTTACATGCCTATTAATAAAACTTGCTTCATATATATATAAATATTTTTTTTTTCTTCAGGATAAGGGATAACCATATAAAGTGTAATACCATATCAAATTTTTTTTTTTTTTTTAATATATATATTTACAATACAATCTTAATCATACAGATTAAATAAGTATTCTTATTTGCATAGTGCTCATTTAATACACACGACTTATATACTAAATGCAAACGTGAGCGATCCTGTAGCTCAATAGCTACAATCACAGTTTTTTGAATTTTAATTTATTTTCACGACAGATCATGCGGGTGTCGACGTTTTAATCGTCTGATGTCATCGTTGGTATCCAACAGTTTAACAGCCTCAGCATTTACATGCTGCTGCAACCGCTATTCATGTTTATTTGCGAAATCCTTGATGACTTAATAAGTATACCAATTGGACTATGTTTCGTAATGAACTAGACCAGCGCATCAATCTGCAGGTTCGATTAAAAGCTGTATCTGAACTGGAAGAATGTTCAACCCGATTAATTGAAGTAATCAGAGAAGCCGCTAAAATTGCGACTCCATTTTTTAAAGCAAGTGCAAAACAGGATATATCGTATCCTCTCGAAGTTCGCCTTAAGATTACCGAGAGAAGGAAAGCTCGTCGCACATGGCATAACACACGTGATCCTCAGGATAAAACTATTTTTAATCGTGTTAGCCGCCAACTCAGCAATTAATAAAAACAATTCAGAATAAAACGTTCGAGTCTTATGTACAAAATCTTAGTCCTTCCGCCGACAAAGAATACTCTTTGTGGAAAGCCACTCGCCGGCTAAAACGACCAGTTGCCAGAACCTCACCCATACAAGACGAAAATGGCTGTTGGGTAAGACGTGACGAAGATATAGCTGAACTGTTTGCCTACCATCTATCGCGTGTATTTCAACCGCATAATCTTCAATCCGATATGGAATCGACAGTTACTAACATTACTTATCGTGAAGATCAAAAGCTCACCTTCTTCACTCCATATGAAGTAGCAAGAGAAATAGATAGAAACATGAATCCGAGAAAAGCTCCAGGTGTCGATGAAATTTCAGCTCAAGTATTAAAAGAATTATCAAAGAAAGGCATCATCATGCTTACGTATATCTTCAACGCATGTATGCGTCTAAAACATGTGCCGCTATGTTTTAAAACAGCCCAGATTATAATGCTGAAAAAACCAGGTAAGCCAGAGCAGGAAGTTACATCGTACCGTCCTATATCCCTATTACCAGCAATTTCCAAACTTTATGAGAAGTTAATACTAAAACGGCTGTTGCCACTAGTTGCAGATGAGATACCGATCCACCAGTTTGGATTTAGGAGACGGCACACTACAGTCGAACAAATACATCGCATCGTAGCGATTATTAACAAATCGTTTGAAAATAAGAAATATTGCGCCGCTGTATTTCTTGACGTTGCCCAAGCCTTTGACAAAGTGTGGCATCAGGGGCTGAAATAGAAGCTGAGTAGATTATTGCCAGGTAATATATGTCAATTGTTAGAATACCATATCAAATGAAAATTTCTTTACAAAAAACACGCGATGATGCATCTCTATTTAATAAATACAAAATCCTTTGGACGATCTACTTTAATAAAGTCAGTTATAACGAGATCGTAAAACGTACCAATCGGTTCATTTTGCAGCTGATTTAGCAACTCTTTTTCAATGGATATTAAACATAAACCACTTAATCGGTCCTGTCCCTTTGTCGACCTCTGATATGATTTTGAGCTAAATCATATTCTTTAATAATTCAAGTATACCATCAACAGATCGATCCACATCAATAAATTTATTAAATCTCTCTTGAGTTTTTGCAATGTCACTGCATATATAACGTAAAACTACAAACATTATTTAAAATGTCCGACGTATCGTCAAGTAATATAGCAACGATTTCGCATTTTTTATTTCACCTTTTATCTTAGTTTTAACAGCAGCATGTACCAAAGAAATTAAATCATTCTGAAATGATTTGAAGTACCGCAGAACGTTATAGAAGTATTTGTGTGCATTTTCAGGATCATATCATATTTTGAAAGTAATTGTAGAAGGACTACATAATTCCCACGATTATCGGAATCAGCCTTTTCAGAGTGGCCACATAAGGCAAGCTCGTGAACACCGAGATTGCATACTGCATCAATTAATCGTTTTAAAATGTTTATATTTTGTAGTACAACCTCATTATGTTCCATGACTTCAATTTGTACTTGATCAACAACAACAACAAACAACAACAACGTATATTTCAGCATAATTTACAATGAGTATACACAAACCAAAAATTTTAAATAATAATTACGTAACGCCCAGGATGGCTCGCCGTATATCAGAAATAATACAGAGACGCATAATAAATAAAAGAAGTAATTATACTTATACTTATAATGACAGCAAAAAATAATTGAAAAAAAACTGTACAGCAAAAAACAAAAAATTAAGATAGTAATAATAAAACAAAAGAAAAAACACGTTAGACATTAAAAAATAAATAAAGAAGGAATATTAATTTCTAAAATAGGCGCGGCAAAACGTTACAACAGGTTATGTTTGAGCCTCCTATGTTTATATTTACTATACATAAATTGCAGTTGCCTGGAATCGTAATTACCAATGGTAGAAATTAAACTATTATCGTGGACTAAGCAGTCATCGCAGAACTTACGCGTTAAATTTAAGATATGGTCCTTAATATAAGGCATGTTTAAGGTAGCATGCATGTCAACGATTTTGTGGTATCTAGGGACATTTAGCACACATCTGAGACACCTATTTTGAAATACTTGTAACTTATTAAAATTTGTATTTGAAATAAAACTCCAAGCTGGACAACAGTACCTCATTATGGGACGTATAAGTGTTTTATACAGAATTAATTTATTATTTACATTAAGAAATGATTTTCTGTTGATTAATGGATATATGGTAGATATACTCCTGCTAGCTTTCACGGTAGTATGACTGACATGTTCAGAAAAATTTAGTCTGTTATCCAAGACTACCCCGAGGTATCGAACATGTTTTGACCAACTCACAGTGGTAGAGTTGACCTTAACTTCAGCAGGTAACGTGGGACGCCTGCGGGTGAAAAATATAGCCTCCGTTTTATCACAATTAATATCAATTTTCCATTTTTTATAATAACGAGAGACACAATTTATTCCTGACTGTAATTTATTAGTAATTGCTTTAGGTATATAAGAAGTACAGAAAAGAGCTGTATCGTCTGCATAAAGAGCAGTCTGAATATCAGGTAGGTTTTTGGGAAATCAGATAAAAACAAAGTAAACAGAAAGGGACCCAGAATACTACCTTGGGGGACCCCCGCTGAGCACGTTTTCATAGTAGACCTTGAATCATTGATGGTAACGTAAAATAGTCTGTTTGCTAAATAGCTGCTAATAACGTTGATTACATAAAGAGGAAACTGATATTTTATCATTTTGTAAATAATACCTTTATGCCAAGTAGTATCGAAAGCTTTCGCTATATTCAGGAGAACCATACCAGTATGTTTATTACGATTAAAATTATGCGTGATAAACTCCGTGATTCGTGCTACTTGTTGGGTGGTGGAATAACCTGGACGAAAACCAAACTGTGTATTAGGAATGATTTTTTGGTTATCTGCATGAAGTCTTAAACGGGATAGTATAATTTTTTCCGCTATTTTGCTTAGATTGCTCAATAAACTAATAGGTCGTATGTTACTTGCACATGAGACATCCTTTCCGGGTTTGGGAAGAGCAATAATTTTGGCTATCTTCCAACTGTTTGGATAATGACCGAATCTAATGATAGCATTAATTAAATTTGTAAGTTCAATAATAGCTTTTAGCGACAATTTCTTAATAATGGGAGTAGAAATATTGTCATCCCCTATTCTTAGACATTTCTCAAGCCTTCGACAAGGTCTGGCATGAAGGACTGCTTTATAAAATCAAAAAAATTGTACCCTATAACATGTACAAACTAATTTCTTCTTACCTAAACGAACGATTTTTCAAAGTAAAAGTTCAGGAAGAAGAATCCAAACTATACCCGATACGCGTTGGTGTCCCGCAGGGCAGTGTTTTAGGGCCGCTGTTCTACATACTTTATACAGCTGACCTTCCGGCTTCAAATAGCACACTAACTGCTACTTTTGCGGATGATACTGCTGTGTTAGCTTCCGATACCCTCGAAAACGTTGCCGCTAGTAACCTGCAGGATTCCTTAAATCAGATATGCAAGTGGACAAAAACGTGGAAAATAAGTATAAATGAAAACAAATCGGCTCATGTAATATTCACAAACAGAAGAACAAATAATGCTCCCGTTACAATAAACAATAATCAAATACCAATACTAGATGAGACCAAATATTTAGGTATGCGACTCGATCAGAAACTTACGTGGAAACAACACATCATTGCTAAAAAGAAAGAGATTAACCGTTTAATAGCTTCCATGTATTGGCTTATTGGAAGAAACTCGACGTTAACGATCGACAATAAATTGTTAATCTACAAAGCAATTATTAAACCAACTTGGAGCTATGGCGCCCAATTGTGGGGTTGTGCAAAAACCACTCACATCAAAATAATTCAAAGATGCCAAAACAAAATACTTCGTATGATAACGAATGCGCCCTGGTTCATAAGAAACGATGACTTGCATAGAGACCTAAATGTTCCTACTGTAATTACAGAAATTAGACGGTATGCACTTCAACACGAAGACAGATTACATAGGCATCCAAATACGGAAGCAATTATTACATTAGATAACCTAAATAACACAAGAAGGCTGAAACGGAATAAGCCTTATGATATTGTTTAAACAAATTTTATTCATATTCTTCTGAGGCTCCTGTCACTGGACGGATAACCTCTTCACGTTAATTTTCTTTCATATATCAGAATTACTGGATAGTCCAAATGGACTAGTTGTAATTATGTAAAATAAAAATAAAAAAAAAAAAAATCCCCAGACGAACCTTTTACTTTTATAGCTTTAATATTGCTAAGGACTTCACTTGGGGTGACAGGAGGGAACATATTGGGCAGTAGATTGGCATTGAGGAATTTTTTAACAGCTGAATGAATTTTTCTCACTTGATAGCCAGATGCAAAATTAGAATTACGATTATGAACTTTGGAATACTCTGATGCTAGAAACTCAGCTTTCGCTTCATTTTTGTAAACATAGTTATTTAAGTGTGAATCGTAGAGTGGTGGAAGAGCTGTATGCTGTCTCGTGTATTGTCTGCAAACTTTCCACAGCCGACTATCATTAGGCTTAAGCTTAGAGAAAGTTGAATTGAAATTGTAATTTTTAAATTTACGCAAAAGAAAACTAACCAATTTATTAAGAAAATTAAACATGTTTTTCAAATTTTGAGAACGATTAGAGAAACGATGCTTAATGTACAATCTTCTAATATAATTTTTAAAGTTGATGAGAACCACGATACAAGTTGGTAGTGCCATACGTGGATAATTATTAAGTGGTTTATTCGGAATAAAAAGTTCCGACGAAGAATTAATTAACTTCATAAGAGTTGATAAATGATGGTCAATATCAGCAGGACTATGTAGCTTAAGAAGCAAATTAATATTATTGTTAATATACTCCTTAAATCCTGCTCAATTTACATTTAATTGTAAATCCATGCACGACTTACCAAATTTCTTCAGTTTCGTGGTGGAAAAAAAAAAACTCAGAACGTTCATGATTTTTAATCGCATCGATCAAAATTATTCAAGTTATCATATCTCTGAGTAAGATCATTCTACACATTTATTTTTTTCACTGCCAAATAATAAATACGGCCAACATTTTCCACTGTCTTCACAACAAGTTAACCACAAAATGTTTTCATATTGAGCTGCTTTAGAATGTCTGGTAAAAGTTGTACTTTCTTTTGTTCAGCTTTTAAAGATGGTAATTTTCTAACTGTTCATTAAAATCAAATCGTGAAAACGGTTTTTCAGTGAATTCCCGAACACGCATGTTGTTTACAAAAAAAAACGATCATACAGCCTGCAGAAAGCATGGATTAAACCACGTTAAACTCCAGCCTAAAGCGATTTTACGGGCGCTTACCATTGCCAGTGTCGCCTTCGTGTTTATGGGTGTAGTGTGTCTTTGTGTTAGTGAATTATCCGTATAGCCGGCTGAAAGTGATCTTACAGGCGCTTTACTCGTCTAGCGTGTTCTTCTCCGAAGGTCAGAACCTATAGTCCCTCATCACTGTGCACGTATCCTAATAGAACGAATTCTTTTCTATGTAACTAGCTAATACGACGCGCCTGTATAACACAATTCATACACTAAGTATAACACTTAAGTGCGCAGCCAAGCATCACATGCGGTTGTTGAATTAATAAGCGCCAATATAATCGCTTTTTGTTTTCATATCCTATACCTTTATAAGTTAGGATAAAAAAATTATTTTTTCGAGATTTTTCAGGTAAGCGCGCTTACCTCGCTTACCTGGAATGCACGCCACTGATATATATATATATATATATACACTTCTATTTAATATTAGCGAATCAGAATACCTGAGAAGCAATTCTTTCATTCAATATTATGTGCACAGAAAATTTTATATTATTTTCAAACGAGATAAATATTACCCGTCAAAGATGAACATCGGACGTTCCATTCTTATAATTCATACGCTCATGGCGTCATCTAATAATAATGACAGAAATTTTACGGTATCGTTACATTCCGAAAGATAGCGCCAATAATTAGATTAAATTTTTATTTCACTAAATCATGATTTTAAATTAATTTTAAATAATTTCCTTTTTTCTTAGAATCGTATAACCGTGTTTACACGTTCAAAATGTTTTTCTTGTAGAAAATTAAAACCGCAAACAAGTATTGTTATTTTTTCACGAATGATATTTTAAAAGAATTTTTTTCTCTTTTTAATGTCACTGCTTGACAGAACGTGGTAACATATTTTCGAATGAGTTTCAAGTTTCCATTAAATCAATAAATAATACATTATCTAATCGGTCATTAACTTTAAAAGACTTATAATAAGTTTATGTAATATTGACGTATGCATTATATATACAATTTAAGATGATAAAGATATAAAGAAAGATAAAATTTGTAGCATACAATGGTTTTTAAAAATAATAATACAATCATCTCCAATGCACATACACAGATTAGAAGAAAGAAAGAAGAATATGTATTTTATAAAATAGTTATACATAATACACGTTGTCTTGAATTTCATAATCGATATACTTAATCATAATTTAAATATGCACGAATAGAAAAAATAACGAAACTTACTTTCAGATTCATGCCATATACAATTCTGTACATAGATAATTCATAACAGAATAAATCACGTTCCCTGGCTATCTGTACTATTGCTGCGATTGTTTCCAAGCCTGTCCACTGCCGTATGTTTTTCATCCATGATGTTCTCGTTTTCCTTTAATCTTTCCTAATAATAATATAATCTGCAGAAATTTATAATTCCACGCATTTAGCTTATTTTTCGTTGCTCATTTGTCCTTAAGATTGTTCTTTCCACTTGAGCTATTTTGAGTGCTTCATTTTTTATTTTTTAGGTTCACGATATTTTCGACATTCTACGAATCAGCCACATTTCTCATAATTCTAGGAATTTTATTGATTTTGCTGTGTATGTAATTGTTCGGCTTCATATAGGAAATAGAATGAATATTGTATAAAGCTCGCTCTAATGTTGTAAACTCAGTGCGTTATCTGTTAATAGATTCATTTTCTGGAAAGCTGTCTTTGTGTAAACACATGTTCTTTTGACCTTAATTTCTGGTTTGAGTTTTTCTGTTATCTCAAGATATTTGAATTCCTTTACTCTTTTTATTTCCTCCTTACCAACCCAAATTGCGATGTTATTATTATGATCTTTTCTACTGACTATCGTACACTTTGTTTTTCGAATATTTATGTTATGTCTTTCTTTCAAGTCACATTAATTTTTTCCTATTTGAAATTGCAGATCTGCACATGACTGTCACCCGCATAGCGGATATTGCTGATTAATTCCCGATTAACTCTACTTGTATTATTTTCTAGTGCTTTAGCAAAGATATAATCCGAGTATAAATAAATAACATAGGTGACAAAACGCATCTCTGTTTTACCGCCGTTGGAGATGAAATTTTATTCGACCGTTCATTGTCTACACTAAATATTACATCTTTTTTCCAGTACAGATTTTGTATTATCTGTAAGTCAAATGAATTTATTCTTTTCTTTTTTTAGTACATTAATAAATTATTATGTTTGACTCGATCAAACATAATCTACATTTTTAAATACATTGCCTCACCCATATTACTCAATATTCAAGTCGTATCTAACTGACAGGAGCTTTCAAGTTGTCGTAAATGATGCATATTCGCAAATGTATCCTGTACAAACAGGGGTACCGCAAGCTAACGTGTTTGGCCCGATCTTATATAGCATCTATACTTCTGATTTCCCAGTTAACGTCAATACAACAACGGCCATGTTCGCTGACGATACAGCCATATTGTCGACAAATAGTGATCTTGCAATGACAACTAAACATCTTCAGCAACACTTAACTGACTTAGACAAGTGGTTTAAAATGTGGAAGATCAAAGTAAACGAATTAAAGTCAGCATGTGTATAATTCACATTAAATAAAGGAAAGGATGTACATATTCATCTTAACGGACAAATGATTCCTCCCAGACGCAAGGTTAAATACCTTGGACTACATTTAGATCAAAGATTAACTTGGAGGAATCACATTACTACTAAAAGAAAACAGCTTGATATTAAAATGAATTGGCTGATGAATAAACGTTCTACATTATCAGTAGAAAATAAAAGTCTGTTATATAATGTAGTCTTAAAACCTATTTGGACTTACGGCATCCAGATCTATGGTACAACCAGCAATTCTAAAGATCATTGAACGATTCCAGGCATATGTGTTACGCAGTATAGTGTGGGCACCTTGGTTTATCAGAAATTACGACCTGTATAGAGACTTACAAATTCCTACGGTAAAGGAAACCATCAGATCACTTAGCCAGAATTATAAGCAACGACTTGACCATCACGCTAATCCACTAGTTGTCAATCTAATAAATAATGGTTGCGGTTCAGACGTTTGAAGAGGATCTGCCAAACTGAACTGCACTACAGATCCTGATTTTACAAATTATACCCAGAGAAGCTATGAATAGCTGTAATTGTACAGCGTTCATTTGACAACTTATTGTCAGCAGTGCTGCTTATTGTTCTACAGGACAGATTGCAAGCAATTTGAAAGAGAAAAAAAAATATTTTCTTTGATCAATAACACTTCTAAAGTAATGGATTAATTGTCAATGCCTCTCTTGTGTCTTTTCTCTGTCTGAAACTAAATTGACACTATTCAATATCATCATCACGGATTCAACTTATTCTATCCTGTACGACTTAAAGGAACATTTTCAATTAGTCACATTTATCGGCATGCATTTTCTTCGGTATTGCAATGAAACAAGCACCATGTTCTGGTATTTCGCATTATATACCTAATTTTGTCGACTACGATTCTGAGGCAGTGATTTTCTAATCGCTGCGATTTAGTTATATTACTCGGGTTGGTGTTAGGGGCAAACTTATGAAATTTTAGGTGCGATTACTTGTATATTAATAACTTTTCACGGGTGACAGCGTTGACGTACTGGTTTTTTTTTTTTATGTACTGTTAAATATTGGAAATAGCACGCTGAATTTGTTACGTGTTCTAAAAATGAAAGCGATGTGATTTTAATATGAAACGAGGGTAATAAAATAGACGTCTATTATAAATTAAGGAATATTTTTTAAAATGAAGAAAAATTCAGAATCGAATGTTATGACGGACATAAGCGGAATAATAAAAAATAAGATGATAAAAAAGAAACTACGTGTCTATAAATTATGATGACGAATAACAGTTTAGTTTTATCCGGAACACTTTTATCGAATAATAATAATCGCCGATATGATTAATTTTAGATAACGTAATTATATGTCAGACTTCAATCTATATAAACAAACATTTATATTAAATAAACTCACGAGACCGATAACGGTTAAAATGAGACATAGATATCGGATAGTAGTGATTTTATGAACTACAAATAAAATAAAATAAATCACTATATTTGAGCGTTTCGACAATTACGTTATTATCAAACGTACACAATTAATGTTACAGATAAGCTAACTCTAATATTTGTATAACAACGACCAATATTCTGTTAGCGAGTGTAGTCTATGTATGACAATCAAAAGTGACTTAATTTAAAACATTTAATTTCATATAAAAACGAAAATGACGTCAAGTCACTTTGTGGAAAACACTGCACAGTAGAAAAACATAATATAAAATTAATTACAAATAATTAATAATAGAAATAGTAATAATTTATTAAATAATACGATCCATTTCGAGGAAGAATTAATTTTAAAATAAGTTTTATAAATGAAGGTTATTGTAAAATAAATTTAAGACTAAGTGACCGTTGATTAGACAGTGTGTCGTATAGACTACGCTCACTAACAGGATGATGTTAATCGTTGTCATATAAATATTAAAGTTAGTTTATCTGTAACATTCATTGTGTACACTTGATAATGACGTAATTGTCGAAAAGCTTGGTTCAAATTTAAAAGTTCACAGTGATTTAACCGTTTTATTTGTATATATATATATATATATATACATATACACGAATAAGCGTTTTCAATTGTATATACATTAAACGATGTAAAAAGCATATGAAATTCCTCAGAAAAAGTACATTAGAAAATTATAACTAAAGTATAGAGAGAATCTAAATTGTTTTCAAGTGCCCGTAAAATTAACCGTGAATATCAATAACCTTGAAATGAAAGTTGCGACGTCATTTAAGTAATCAAACAGATAAAACACGTTATCTTATGAATCGAACGATACGTATATCACCTTAGATAAGCAAATGCTGTTACCATATTTTTACTACTTTCATAAAAAATTATATATATATAAAATACAATCATAATTAATCATTAATATGATTTATACTAAAAATAACGCATCGATCCCTCAAAAGTTTCTAAGAATTAAAAATCCTGTATAGAGTTATAATCGTCACCAATATGTAACATTTAACTGACGGCTACGTTTTTAATTATGTCTATTCCGCTTATGATGCGTATTACTTGGAAATCAATATTTACTTGTGATTTTCAAATTTGATTAAAAATTCGTTTACGATTTCTGCTATTCTGTACTTCCAATTATAAACGAATTCTTTTAGCATTCTTCGCATCGATGTTCTACTTTTAATTTCACTATTGCTACTTATCAAATAACATTGTTCAAAATAGCCGTATGATTCACAGATAAATAACTATAGCAGTCTCAGATTAAATTATAACCGCGGTTGGTAGTATTCCTAGGAATTTGTTACTAATCAAATTTAACAGAAGTTTTTTATCAGTAATTTATATTTAAATCAAGTATCGTATATATACGCTGTTAAACGTCATCGGAGAATTTTAACTAGTCTACGTTTGAATCTAATTATCGAGAGATTACGAATATATTCGTTTCATTTGAAGTATACTGCGAGAAATATTTCACTGCGAGAAATATTTCGTCTTCTATCTTTGAACTATCTGTAAAAACCGAAACAATTTTAGCCAAATATCAGACACAGTGAATTGAAAAAAAATTATTGATGTTTAAGTCGTGTTAATTAATGAAAGTATTAGTTTAACTAACAAACTTATCTTTTAAAGGGGTAGAAAAAAGTTTAGGTAATTAACTACCAAACTATCATTAAATATTGAAGATCTGCTTCCACAATTGCAAGATGTAGAAAGTTTTGAAGGTTCAAATACATGCTATTACCAAAATGGCGCGTTTAAGTACAAAATTAATCACCTAATTACGTGTTTTTTTTTAATAGCAAGCGGTAGCATTTTTATTTCCACAAATGAAATTTTGAACTTTTAAAAAACGACCGCTAAAATTATTAAAATATTAACTGGAGTAACACAAGGAGATTGTTTATCCCCTGTGTTTTTTAACTGTGTTCTGGAGAAAGTTATGCGAGAGTGGAATATACGGCTGGAAAATTGCGGAATTGAACCGATAAGATTAGGAAAAAAAATTTGTAATCGAGATTTCATATCTTGCATTCGCAGATGATGATATCGCAATTTTAGCCGATAATTCGGAAGATGCAGTGATTCAGTTAAATTTATTGAAAGAAGTAACTGAAAAAACTGGCCTGCAAATTTCATATGAAAAAACCCGTTTATATAACCAATGTTATTTATCAACGAAATACGGAAAGGTTAAAACAGACACCAAATTTAAATATCTAGGTGAAATAATCCAATCAAATTATTTTGATAAACAAGCGAATCTGGCCGGAGTACACAAGATGGGAGCAAGCATTCAATGTAACCAGAGAAATATATAAAAATACGTCATTATCTATAAATACGAAGATACGGCATTATAATCCTGTAATTAAGCCGCAATGTCTATATGCTGCAGAATGCCTGAATATGAACACAAGAAAGGAAAGCGAGTTCATAGAGAAGAAGGAACGAAAAATTATGAGAAAAATTCTGGGACCGATCATTAAAGATGGACAACGGGTATTAAAAAGCAACGAGGAAATATATGAGAAATTTGGAAAGATATCGAATGAGAAAAATAAGAATAAGATTTTACGATCACCTAAAAAGAATGGAGCCACGTAGACAAGCTGAAGCCATGTTTGAATACTTTGAAAGCAATCCAAAGAACTAACTTACGTGGTTTATAGAAACCAATAAAGATGATATCAGAAATAAACATAAAAAGTGTGAGGCTAATCAATAGAAATAAATAACGCATTTAAAGGTTTTGAGTAACGTGTGGACAGAAGAAATAAAAGCACAACACAGCTTGAACATGAAAGAATATTGGAGAAGGAAAAATAAAACCTCATGATCATTATTTTTACGTGGTCCATAGCTGGCCAAAATAAAAAAAAAAACTCGTTACATTGTCTTCATCTTAATTTTTGTTTTCCATATGATACACTGTAAATCGGAATTATTCATTTTTAACCGAATATTTCAACGAATTGAACAAATAAAATAAAGGTAACGTAAATTTTTAAATCGCACGTAAGTAAAACATTTACAATTTAAAAATACTGATAATTTAAATAAAAGTAACGTTGAATGAAATTCAGGAGAATTTTAACGCGTTTTTTTTTCGTTTAAAAGTTTTAAATTTACGCGATACTTCAAACGAACGAATAAAATATGTAACACATTTATATCAACGCTATTCAATCAAGATTTATTAACGAAGGTAATTAATTTATACGTTATTTTTCATATCTCTGTACATTATTCGGAAGCGCGTAACAACAAATTTAAATTTTTCTACGCTAAAAAAAAAAAACACAATTCACGTTCATATTATAATTTAGCGATAACTTTTTGTTTTATAACGCGGTTAATATTCACATTTTAATAAAACATTTTTTCCATTTAAAATAATCCGATATCAAACATTTAATTTCTTCATACGATGTAATTACATAATTTTAGAGATAAATTACGTACGCGTTAATTTGAATTCATTTTAATAATTTTAAATTTTCATTAAGTAAATGCAATCGTTGTTTAAACGAAATATGTTTATTAGTCGCACGAAATCACCTATTATTCGTCAACTCAAAATATCCATATGTAAACGTTAAATATTTTCAATTTCGAGTAGAAAATTTTCAATTCATCTGACAAGTTCTACAATAATTTCCAAATTTTGCAAATCTTCAAATACTTAAATTACGACATCCTGAACCCCAGATTCAAGAGAATAATAAACTTTACTATAATCATTATTCGCTCATAAATTAATACAACAAACATAATTTTGCGACTGCTCGAAGATAAATGTTGCACGTCGTAATCATGATAAACGTAATTATTGCTCCAATCAAAGCCCGAGAAAATATTTTAAACTTTAATTAAATCATATCTCTGTCGTAAGCAAAGAAAAAACTAAAATCTTCAACCGTTATTTTTGATTAAATTTTAGATCGCGTCATAATCGTAAAAATGAAAATAATAATAAATGTATTATGCAACAATAAAAAGTATAACAATAAAATTAACATTTATTAATTTCATTTTATTAAATCAATTCGAAAAACCTACTTTCTTCTAAATAAGACATAAAAACCTCATATAAACAATTACAAGTATTCTCCCAATAGTAGCGTTCTATTTTTACTTAGCGGAAATTCCAAATGCACAAACAATATTTTTTGCTAAATATGTAAAGATCAATTGTTAATTCTATTCCAGTGTCTAAATGAAAACGTTGTACAAATCGCACGTACAAATCGTCGATATAATACGAGACCCTTATATCGCTTATATTATATAATTTAATATAAAACAAAATTTGTCGCATCAATATTATACGTTGTTAAAATAATATTTATCAGAGAGGTTTTTTCAAATTAATGTAAATGGTGATTACTCACAGATATGCGCTAGACATTCTGATGTGCCACAGGACAGCCTACTCGATCCGGTATTGCATCAGATCTACGCAGTCGATTTTCCTGATAGTACTAATACCACATCAGCCGTATTTGCGGATGACACATCGATATTATCAACACGTGGTGATCCTCCTGTTGCAATTGAACGTCTTCAGAATTGTATTACACTTTTGGAGAAACGGTTAAATTTGTTCACAATGAATTATATATCACGTTCACTGCGAACAGATCTTCTGAAAATATACCGATCATATTCGATGAAAAAATGATTCCAAAGTCCTGCAAGCGACTGCATCTGGCTCAGAGATTAACTTTGGAAGATAATACTCTAAGTCAAAAGAAAACAACTACACCAAAAATTTCTGACGCGAAATAGCCAATGAACAAATGGTCATTTTCGATAGAAAGTAAGATCTTATTGTACAAAACTATCCACAAACCTATAAAGGACATATGGAATAAAAATTTGGGGAACAGCCAGTAATTCTAATACCAAATTATCCAGCGTTTCCGGTCAAAGATTCTACTAAACATAGAGCACCATGGTACGTCAAATGATGACCTTTATATGGATCTTGATACACCGATGACAAAAACACTTAGAATTCGCAGCGGTAAATATATCAAGGTAGACCGTGTTAATCCGTCAGCTGTCGATCTTAAGGAAAACGTTACACAATTCCAACGGCTCAAAAGACATGCCCAAATGGAATTGCCAGAGCGGTCCTAAACTATTTAATTATTTTGTATAGTTCAAAACGAATAGCTACCAGCGAAAACATCACTGCTACTTATTGTTCACTCAAGGACAGATTGTAAACAAATATACAAAAAATATATATATTAGGAATATGAATACAAATTATAGAGCGAGGAAATTTTTTTGGTTGGCAATTTTAGAATCGTTTAAATTATTAATTGGATTGCAAGTAAAAGAATTTATTCTTCGCGGTCAAAATAAAGACAAACTTATCCAAAAGTTTGTAAGATGAACAGAAATATTTGATAAATTAGCGTAGAAATTTACGTTCAAAATTACAAATTTGGTGGAAAAATTTTGTAAATATATTTGTTTAGAATTAATCTGAATGGACCTACATAAACAACGTAACAGTAACACCGTATCATATTATCGTCGCAAAGTACTGTAATAATCAAAAAGTCGCGCACTAAATAGGTCAATAAAAATAAATCTACATATTTAGTCGTTTAAATAACAAATTTCTATTTATTCGAAACTGCTGGTGCAAAGTAAAGAAGTCCGAAAATTATTCCGGCATATTCTAATTTCCTTTAACATACGTCATGATGGAAACGTCGAACAACCATTTCAATAAATAATAATTTCCTTCATGTAAATTATTAAAACATAATATACTAATTTGAGTACTAGTCATTGGACTATGTACCCTTCACGTCATGATCTTTGCTAGACCATATGCTGATAGCCCATTGGCTAGAAATAGATTTAAAAAAAAAATAATAATAATTTCCTTACGTATAAATTAACAAAATCTAAAACAATAATTTGTTCACAATAAGTGTGTATTTTTAAAAATATTTTTCAAACATAAATTACCAATGTTAAAAAATACATTTCGAACGATGAGTATAAATATAAATTACATCGTTATATATATATATATACACGAAGAATAATAATTGCTATTGTTAATCTAGAAAAGTCCGTAATAAAATTTAAAATGAAAATATCGTATAATAACAAGTATTTTAAAAAGCGTTTACCGAAATACGAAGTCTCATTAATCGATTTTTATTCCATACGTCGAAATTTTAACCGATTTTACATATTTATTTCTAAGTAGGCATTGTTAATGTGTATTTTTAAAGAATCAAAATATTAAAACTGTTCATATCAAATACACTTTGAAATTTTTATGGTTGATATTCATAAGTCAATGATTTTTTTTTCCTTTTTATAAATCATGTTCGTATTTTTTTCACGTAATTACAGTTTTCATTATCAAACTAAAAGATATTATTAAAAAAAATACTAATCGTTAGTGACTCCATGAGTGCATTACAACAATTACAAGTAAGAAACGAAAAGATGTTGAATCATATATCCTGCCAGATTAGGAAAACAATAGTGAACTTAAAGAAACAAGAAAACGAGATACACTTCAAGTGGATACCTTCACACACAGGAATACTCGGAAGTGAAGTAGTAGACACATTAATAAGAGGTCGGATATATGATATAGAAGAAAAACCGATTGAATGGACGGAATATATTACTTGGATTAAGGAAAAAGCGTATGATGCGTGGAACAAGAAGTATAAATTGTTATCCATAACCAAAGTTAAAAACTACCATAATATACAGCCGAATATTCCAAAACTACTTTGGTATCAAATTGATAATTTGAAAAGCTGCTATATTAAAATCATGTTAAGAATTAGAACGGGTCATACGCGAACTACAGATCATCTTATTGATTCGAGCCTTTGTCAATTATGCGGACAAGAAGAGGGATCGTTGACATATCTCATTTAGACCTGTTCAAGCTGTGTAGAAGGTCGTGAACTTTTTTTTTCGGTCTGCCTTGCACAGTATGGAACAATACTATTTGCACTTAATGAAATACTAGCAGAACCATGCTCTCCAGCGGCAAAAATGCTATATAAATTTATTAAAGATAACAAGATTTGTATTTAATAGACATATGTATATAAATTATATTAAAAATTAAGAACATAGAACTAGACTGGTCAAAGAATGTTATAACTGGACAAATAAAATAAAAAATAAAAAAAATTATCAAACTCTAATGAAAACTGCGTTTTCGAAACATTACGTGAAGAAAAACGAACATGGTTTACACCGAAAAACAAAAACAACCCATAGACATGTGTTCATATCAAATTAAGTACACTGTAGATTTTAATCAGTGTCAATTCGAAACAATTATTGAAAATATATAATAAAATCGAAAACAAAATTGTAATAGTAATAATCAAAAAAAAAGGGGTAAAATATGTCGGAGGAAGCACAGTTTATTATAAATTGTACTATAACATGATTTTGATCTACTTTCTTAATGAGTATTTTACAAATATGTATCCTAAGTGTGCGCGCGCTTGTGTAAAATATATTCGAATCATATTACAATAATTGGTTATTAAAAATATCAGATTTTAAATATAACAGCATAAATGTGTACTGCGAACCGAATATTTAGAAAAATATAAAAATATAACGCAATTATACATTATACACGAATACACTTACGCATTTAAAATTTATCGCAATAGGTTTAAAATAAGAAATTCAAACATAACTAACCTTAGCTTGAATTATAAACAATATTCAAAGTTATAAATGTACAGAAATTTTATCTCAATAAAAGGCAACTTTCAATAATCGAAAAATATACAGAAAACAAACTCGGATGTTTTCACAATTATAATAATTATTATAGAAAATTATATGAATTATATGTTACATTCGATTTAAAATACACACGATTAACACGAAATATATACGTATTACATATATATATATATATATATATATATATATATATATATATATATATATATATATATATATATATATATATATATATATATATATATATATATATATATATATATATATATATATATATATATATATATATATATATATATATATATAGTACTATTTCCGCAATTTAGTTGTTTTCTATGTAAATAGGTATATAACGTTCGATATTTCTACGATCGAACTAATTTAATAAAACTTTAAATTTTTAAAAACAAAACGAGATTAAATTGATTAAAATTACACGTATTAATAATAACGATTTTTTCTAACGCATATTTTAAGCAGCTAAAGCGGTAAGTGTATTTTTAGGTGTAATACCTTTCCGTAAGGATTAGTTATTTTTAATAATAATAAAAAAAAAGAGAAATATATACGTAAACACGCAAGTAAAATAATAATAATAATAATAATAATAATAAAATAGATTTTTCGCTATGATTAGAAGAAAGACGAATAAAATAAACTCACAGAATAGAGCAAGTTGACTTTTTCTTAGGTTTTTGTTTGCTTTCTGGATTTTTCTTATTAACTTGTCTGACAAGATCGTAGAAAATATCGTTGACGTTGATTTTAGCTTTAGCCGACGTTTCCATAAAAGCGCAATTAAATTGTCGCGACAGATTAACACCCTGTTCTTTGGCCACAACTCGTTCGTCATCTAGATCGCATTTATTACCGACCAAAACCATCGGTACGTCGTCTGTATCTTTTACTCGTAAAATTTGTTCCCTCAGATCTTGCAGATCGTTAAACGTAGACTGCGCCGTAATGGAGTAGACCAAAACAAATCCTTGGCCGGTTTTCATATATAAATCTCTCATAGCGGTAAACTGCTCGGTACCAGCCGTATCTAGAATTTCTAACATACATTGTTGTCCATCGACTTCTACTTGTTTTCGGTAACTATCTTCTATGGTCGGATCATATTTTTCTACAAAAATACCTTGCACAAACTGAACCGTTAACGCTGATTTACCTACACCTCCGCTACCTAAAACTACAATCTTATATTCGCGCATTCTATTCGAACGTTGTTTTCGTTTCACATCGATATCAGTAACGCCCATAAGTGTAAAGCATGTCTTGATTAACTAAGCTTCGATCCAATACTCCGAATATAAATCAGCAACCGTATAATACTGTTGTTAATATTATAGACACTAAAAAAAAAAAATAAGAAAAATAAACACTTTTCATTATAACAATAAATCTCTACATAGCTAGATTAAAATTATATAGTTTTCGTAGCATATTAGAAATTTCCACGAAAAAAAAATTATTTAAATTATTTAATAACATTACGGCAGAAATTTACTGATATTTAAATATAATAACATACTATTGAAGTTTGCGAAATATAGAAACAAACGTGAAAATAAGTATGTTAAACTTTATTTTGAAATTTTAAAATGAAAATATATATATATTATTAATTTTTATAAATTATTTAATAAATGTCAGCAATAGTCCAAACACAACTACTAAGAGAAAATGGCCGAATTAACTATTTACATAAAAATAAAAACAAAATCGAAACATAAGTTATTGTCTACGTAAGTTTAGCATAAACACATCAAAAACAGAACCATCATAAGTTATTCACTATTTTTTGGTAAAACATAGATATAACTAAATTAAAGTATTCAAACGACAAAAACAAAAAATATTCAAGATGTTTCAATTCAATAAAGATTATTTATAGATTTCCGATACGAAATAAATGTGAATCAAGTGCCAATGTTTTGAATAAATCAACAAATTATAGGTGACTAGCGCAGTTAATTTTGATAAAAATGGCCCGGTTTTTTTTTCCGGAAACTAGAATTTTTGAGAAAATCAAAAGTTTAAAAACTTAGATCTTAATGTAAATTCCGATTTATCAGCCATCGGGATAATGTTCCATTGTCGTTTTTTCTTTTCATTCAACTAGCCGAAATAAACCACTGATTCTAACCTAACCTAGACGAGTATTTTGTTAACTCATTTTTTCCTTTAATTCTATTTCTAACTAGCCGAAAGAAACCGATTCCAACCTAATCTAGTTACGTATTTTTTGCTATTCTCGTCTCGGTAAGTATATTTACTCATTTAAAGGTAAATTTTTAATAGTTTTCATAAAATAAAATATGTGTCCTATGGTCGTCTAAACTGCAATCCAACCGCATCCGTAATTACTCACAGTTGAAGATGATCATGAGTGAAATTTCAAAATGCGTAAATTATTTTAAAAACGTTATTTACGATGCATAAAATAAAACACACAGGTCTTATGATCGTATAAAGTGCAATCCAGCAAGAAAAGAGCATGTTGCAATCATTTAAATTAATCTAAATATTTCATTAACCTCGTAATGCAGTTCTTTATATTATAGACATTAAAATAGAAGAATAAAAATTTTTCATTAAAATAACATAGCTAAATTCGGAACATAAAAATAACTAAATACACATCATAAATTTATCATAACAGATCATATTTGCACATAATTTCAATATGTTTCATAGTATTAAAATTTACGGAGTAATTAAAGTTAATAAATAAAATAACAAATATAAGAACAATACTTCATTGTTAAGAAAAAAGTACAATTTTAAAATTTTAAACCAAGAACATACGCATGTATGTGTACATATCTTATTTTTATAACTATGTAAACATAATAATATATAGTTATATTCATAAACTAAGGTATTATGTATGTCGATAAATATTTGGACTACATTGTATTCAGAATGCACTTTTAACAATAAAAAAAAAATTTAGGATATTGATTAACATGCTATAAATTATTGTCAACCTCACCCAAAATACATCGCTGATAAACCTAATAGAAAATCTATAATTAAAAGTTAACAAAACACAATAAATACCAATTATTGGCGTGAATTGTAGTAAAACATAATTTCACTCCCACGATGAATTCCATAAGTCAAATGGAAAAAATGAAAACACATAGTTATTAAACAGATACCTTATTTGCTTAATATCTTATTTTTAACAAATATAAATTTACTTCTTTTTACTACTGGGTGACATCTGTATTTAAAAATTGAGTTACAAAAAGAAAACAATGTTAACTACATTCAGCTGAAATACAAAAATTTTAAAAATAATTGTTACAAAATATAATAATTACGTTCAATGGTTCGCAAGATAATGAAACATTGAAATGAAAGAAACAGGAGATACCTTAATGGGTGTTAACATAATTCACGTTATAAGAAAACGTACTGCAATCTATAAATATTAAACTTACTTTATCAATGACAAATTCCAAATATTTTAGGTTCACAACTATATTATAAGCCACAAATCATTAACAATCACTTTTTCACAACTGTGTATTATTAAGTTGTAGTATCACAAACAAATATCTAAAAATTATGCTTAAAAAAAAACTAAAAAAAACAAGAACATGTAGAAATACAAGATTATCGTAAACGTAGCAACAGGACAATGAACAATATAAGATACGCACTAACACTCATTTACACCAATAGGAGTCACTTAATTATTTCGTCATATGAAAAATAGTTTCTTATATTATTCCAAAATTAGATGGAACGTAATATTTAATTGGTAGTAATTGAAAGATAATGCGAAATAATTATTTCACTATAATTAACTTAAGTTTTAAATGTTTATCGAAATTTAGTGATATATATAATATTCAACATACATACATATATATATATATATATATATATATATATATATATATATATATATATATATATATATATATATATATATATATTATATATATATATATATATATATATATATATATATATATATATATATATATATATATATATATATATATATATATATATATATATATATATGTATATATATATATTATCAAAGTTAAATATTAGGAATTTTGAATTAACTAATTAACTAATCATATAAAAATTTGACTTCAATTTAGAAAATAAATCATTAAATAACTTGTAGGAACATTTTATAAACAACTTATTTTTAAAAAAAAATCTAATATAAAACTTTTTATATTAGATATATATATATATATATATATATATATATATATATATATATATATATATATATATATACAAATAATAAATGTCTATGTTGATTGACAATAATTTATATTAGGTCAACAGGAAAACGTCAATAGTTAAAATTAATAATTGTTTAGCTGTTTTGCAGTTTCGTTTCAGTTAAGTAGTTAGTAGTTAATATAACTTTATTTTTGTGGAATTTAGACAACTAACTACAGCGTGATAAAAGGAAAATTAATAAACACTACACTACTCATTTTTTGAGCAATTGACACCTCCCCGAAAACAATACTAATCAATATGTACGATAACTCACTTGTGCTATACACCACTGAAAATTACAATTTGATATTCAATTCAAAGGTCCAGCCGGGTATATATACATCTCATTGTAAAGAAATTACGCAAGGTAGAAAAGGATCAATACATACAGATTGAGAATCTCTACCGTATCTTTTAGCAATTAACTCTGTAGTTTTAATAAAAGTTCAGTCAACCTTCATATGAATGTTACAAAAAGTTTGTTACAATATTTGTTAATTTTGGCTCAAACTCCAATGCAGCTAAATTAATTTTATCAGATAAGGAAAACTTCATCAATAATGTTTGTAAATAATAATAGCATAGTTAGTAAATTTGTGCATAAGGTAGATCAACATGTCAGTATCAAAAACTGATCTGCTTTTTAAAGAAACTGCAAACAACTGAGATCAAATATTGATTTTTGACAAGCTTTAGCGTTTCTTTTTTAATTTAAATTATGTATGATAAAATCATGTCTTGTTAATTCCAATTGTATCCATTATAGTAATAACAGAATAGTAATTATTAAAAAATATTAATTTCAAACTGTTAATCAATATCATTAACCCTACAACAATAAACGTGGGGAAAATTATGTTAATTTCTGTCTTCATATTTCCTAATAAACTCAAGGATAACAAATTAATTACATTCCCATTGCAATTAAAACATCTCACCTTTCTCCTATTATTGTTGAAGATCTCAACATACAACTTCCAGTAACAGACCCTCGTATTAAGTATTAAAAGATTATCTATTATTAACTGCCTTAATATATTTTAATAATTTAATAATTAATAATAATTTTTTTTCCTTTATTTTAATTAATAATAATCAACGATTCACTTTCAGTAACTATAATGGAAATAACGTAATCAACTATTTGTTCGTTCCATCAAACATGGCTTTGCAAATATAAAACACTTTGATTCAAATAACTATAAAATATATTATTTTTTAACTCAAGCTTGGGTTTAGTGTCTCTTACAAAGAGCTTACACCGAATTAAGATGAAATCTATATTTATTTTTCAATTATATTTTTTATTCAGATTTTATTCATTATTAACCAAATATTAGGATAAATGAAACTTGCTTATGTTGCAAGCGATTGTAATTATATATCACATTTAAATTCTGATAATGAAAAGTGCACATCAAAATTATTTCTAAATAATTGATAACTTTCTCTAAATATTGGATTTGAAGTTCTATAGCTTATTGTGGAATATTTAGATGAAAAGGTTCGATCAAATATCACGAACTAAATAACATTATTTAATGTCAATAATAAAATTTGCCATTGTAAGAAATGTTTTATTAAACACAGCATATTACAAAAATTAGACTAAAAATTATTAGTATTCAGGTTTTGATTGTGATTTTTCCTCTATTATTGTATTACTGTATGTGCTTATTACACGTGTGGTATACGCAATCTTCTTTCGTGATGTGTAAAGTTTTATTTTAATATTGCACTTTTTATGTTATAGTTAATTTCATTTTTCGAAATATACATTTTATTTATTTATTTATTTAAAAGTTAACAACTAATGTTCACTTAGTTTTAAAAACCTGTTAAAATATAAATATTAAAGCTTTCAGAACAAAATTTAATACTAAATAATTGAAATACGGTTTTATAGAAATATAAGATTGAAGCAATAAATAAAAACTATAAACAACAAATGTTGACAGAAAAAAATTGGAATCAATCAAATAGTTGCCAAGGGCAATAAAAAATTTAAATAGACCATATTTGAAAATGTTACAGTAATTCTTAGTTATTTGATTCATTGTGTGACGCAAAATTTGTAAACATCTCAGACTGACGATTTATTTTCGGAATCTTGGATTTTCTATTTAATAGTCTGATTATTACAATTATTAAAATCACGACGACAAAACAAACAGTAATACAATTTATTGTTTTTCAATTTTAAAATATAAAATAAGTTTATTTTAACTGAAGAAATATGGCAAGGATAATTTATTAATCTAATTTTATTTATACAAAGTTTGATACTTCGCCTATTAATCGCTATTTATTCATAATGCTTAGGGCGCCTTCACACGAGGCCATCAGAGTCGCGCCACCAGGTCAACACACATAATTAAATGAGCTCTTTCACACGGATGAGCGCCACCAGAAGCGTCACCAATAAAAAATTATACAACAGAGTGCGTCAACGAATGTGTAACACAAAAAATGGGTCCAGCTTGGCGCGACCAGAGTTTGTGGTGGCGCGACTCTGGTGGCCTCGTGTGAAGGCACCCTTATTCTATTAGTCTATTACTAAAGACCGTAGACAATCATTTAACGAAACTTGTAGAATTTAATAGAACAGCGCAAATTGTAAGCATGACACAAAGTGGCATTAAGGGCGCCTTCACACGAGGCCACCAGAGTCGCGCCACCAGGTCAACACACAGAATTAAATGAACTCCTTCACACGGATGAACACCGCCAACTCTGGTGGCGCAACCAGCTGACGACCTTCGGCAATACGCGACCAATTCGGCCACCAAGAAAAAATTACACAACAAAGAGCGTCAACGAATGTGAAACACAAAAAGTGGGTCCAGCTTGGCGCGACCAGAGTTTGTGGTGGCGCGACTCTGATGTCTCGTGTGAAGGCGCCCTAATACACCGCGGTCGTGTAGACAGTTGTGATACAGTTCTCAGAAGAAATGTTGATAGTGTCGGTAAAAGTTCGTAAAGATCTTTATGAAACCAAACATTCAAATTAAACGAAAATAAAATTGACATGTGAAATTGAGGTGGAATTGAAATTGCCTTAGATTTTAAATATTATAAATAGTGAAATAAGTATATAAAATTGATAATAATGCAGATTTCGTTTCCTTTACCAATCTCACATCTTGCGCTGTCGCTTAATAACTGCTTTTCTTGTCGCGCCACTTGTATCATGCCTTGGTCACATCATATGCGCTATACGCGTCTCAAATTGCACCTAGTTTTGTAGGCACTATTATGATGAACAATTTGCTCATTGCTGAATACTATTTGTGAAAATATTTTATCTCACATGTTAAATAACGAATTGATAAATTTGTATGTTGACCAGCAAACAATATTCATATTTACTTAATTACATCAATAACTTACATAAATGTCTAAAAAAATAATTTTTCTTTACTTTATAATTTATAAATAAACGAGAAATTTAATAAAAGTGTGTAATTTTAAACTAAATTATTTTAACACCAGTTAGACCTATCCCTTTTTTAGTAACATTTCAAACTTCTACACATGTTCCATGAAATATGATTTGAATAAAGTGAATAAATATTTTTCGTTCAGTGGTTTTTAAAATTTTTATTACCGAGTTTTGTTTGCTTCAAATTTTTTGTGCTAATTTAAGTAATACATATTAACATTTCATTAATATGGATAATGATATAATTTGTCGTTATTATTTAAGAGGTTGTTGTAGGTTCGGAAGTAAATGTCGTTATTCTCACGAAGGTAAATGTTTAATTTTGTATCTAGGTCGTTAGTGTTTATGCAAATCTAAACAAATGTCTGATAATATTATAAACATCGTCTAATTAATTATAGCTAACTTGCATACAAAAAGACAACGAAAAAGTTCTTTAATGTCAGAAAGTTTGAGTGTAAAATTAAATTTATTGTTTTTCAATTTTAAAATATAAAATGAGTTTACTTTAGCTGAAGAAATATAGCAAGGAAAATAATTTATTAACTAATTTTATTTATACAAAGTTTGCTACTTAGCCTATTAATCGCTATTTATTTATAATGCTTATTCTATTACTACAGACCGTAGACAATCATTTAATGATAGATTCCATGTGGATAACAGGAATAAAGATGCAAAAACAGAAATAAAAGAATTATTGTACGTTATTATTTTGCTTATATAATTTTTTATTTAACTTGCAACATTTTCTATTATTTACTCGATTAGAAAATGACTACTGTACATGGTTTTTATTATTTTGTTCTGGTATCTTAGTTTTATATTTTTGTCAATATATTTCTATTATTTTAACATTCTATAACTCAATAAATCAGCATAAATTCATAGGTACCTATATGTTTTTCAAGCATTTGAAAATAAATATAAACATATTTTCATTTCATAATTCTTAAAAAGAAAAAATCTCTGTTTATGTGCTTAACAGACGAATTTACTAAATTTCTATGTAAAAATTGAAGTGAATAAACTGAATTTCGTTATTTAAATTTCATTTTAACTTCAATAATTTTAAATACAACATATGTGTGCTTAATATTTTAATTTTGAAATGTAATTGTTAACATCAAATATAAAAATAAACTACCCAATTATACATTTTACAATTTACTGTATTGCGAAAAATAATTTGAACTTTTTAATTACAGTCAAGTTATCAGTTATGATATTTTAGAAATGGAAAAAGGCCGTATGTGGCCGTTAACTGCATACGGACTTCCATATGGAATTGACAATATTGAAGGATTCGAAGATATATCGCCAGATGAAATTCACTACCAATTCCACGTAGCTTCTAAATCAAACACAGTCGATTTATTTGTTAGTAGTTTTGATTTAAATTATGAAAATTACCACTTAATATATAGTGACCAGAAATTTGTGTGCGTGTTTTTAAAATATGTCAGTGTAGATTTCTATAAAATTTCTTTTTCTTTCTAAGACCGCATAAAAAATATAAATTAAAGCTGATGGCAAAAGATCTATTTGTTAGAATCAAGCTTTTTATTTTGTTTTTTATTATAGTTAGCAGTGATGTATTACACAAATTTTTTTAAAAGTTAACCCATCCTTATCTAATTTCATAAAAGCGGATGAGTTGGAGCCGTGAACTTGTTCAATTGATCAGTTCGTTAAATTACTTTTCTCACCTTAAAAATAATGTACTCTTTAATTAAAATAAATGGAATAAATAATTTCTTCTGTGTATAGCATTTACGTGAACGTAAATACTTATGATTAGTTACAAGTAAATCATAATTTATTGAGGATCGATTTTTTAAAGTCTTAATATAATTGAAATGGTTGTTAAACATGCACAAATTAAACTATTATTTTTTTATACTGTTGCATGGTCTTTTAGAATGAATAGACAGCCTAAATTCATAGTTTTTAATATTTATAAAAAGCACTTAATCATTAAGTAAAGTTTTGAACTAGGTAATTTGACTGAAGAACTTCGTCTGCAGTTTAAATTGTCCAAATGTTGATATATATCGGTTTCCTCTTTTGGCGTATTTAGTATAAGGCTACAATATCGATTTCATTGTTATGGGTAATTTTTTCAAAAAATTATATAAAATGGAATATAATGATGTTCATTTTCAATTTAAAGCTCATTTAATTTTTATAATATTGAAAAAATAAATTTATATACATTTTTCCAAAAATTTTATTCGATTTTCAGAGAATTTAAATTTATATCATTTCAGTAATATTTAAATAATTTATTTATTAGTCATGTAGATGTAATAGCATATCAATACAGAAGTTAATAAATGACAATAATGAATATTTCTTATAACTTTATCCACGGTAGTGTAATTTAAAATATATATTCAAATCGGGAACAAAAATTAAATTTAACACGTAACACAATTAACAAATTTGTTATTTCGATAATCTATTCGCATTTTTATAAGGTTATATATAGACTGTCGCTTAAAATAATTAATTACTGAACAGCCTATATGATTGCATTCAAAAAAGGAAGAAACTTTTCTCGATACATTAAATGATGTTACATCGGCCAATTTACAACGCAAAAATTACTTTAAAAGCATAACGTTAAAAGAATGACAGTTTCTGTCTAAACTTCAGTTGGTTGATTTTTTATCAATTTAATATTAAGTAGACGAGTTTTATAACAATTTTAATACACAATGATATATACACGTGTGTATTCGTAAGTAAATTACGTGCATTAGTCGAATTTATAATTTAAAATTATGAATACAATTTTAATTTGTTTTTAGATTCGAAATTATGAAGGCTTATTAAGCATTGCACAATCAAACAGAGATTTATTCAAAACAAAATCAGCCAAGGGCTATAATATAGTAGTAAGTTAGTTATATTGCATAATAGAATTTATATAAGTTATTGTTTATATTGGGTTATTAATTTTTATTTAAAAAAAAAAAAATACGGGTGAATGTGTCTAGCGTGTAATATTTATATGGGGAATTTTTAATTTTTACTTACTGGTAGTATTTACCGTATTACTGCGCGTATTTTTCGTAACCACATTTAATAACAAAGAATTCATTTATTTATTGAAATTCAAATTTAGCTTCGATGTTGATTTATTATACGAAAAAATGCTTTACGTATAAGTAATATTTGAAACGATTTTCCATTTTAAATAATAATAATAAAACATATATTAAATAGATATTCCAAGCGCACACATGCATATAATAATAAATGCTTAAAATAGAGACTGATGTAAAATAAGTTTTACAAGGTTAACATAATTTAAACAGTGTGAAATATAGTAATTTTTAAAAAAAATAGACGACAAAAAAGTTAACATCACAATTTTATATATTTTATATATATATATATATATATATATATATATACATACATATATATATATATATATATATATATATATATATATATATATATATATATATATATGTATATATATATATGTATATATATATATATATATATATATATATATGTATATATATATATATATATATATATATATATATGTGTGTATATATATATATATATATATATATATATATGTATATATATATATATATATATATATATATGTATATATATATATATATATATATATATATATATATATATATATATATATATATATATATATATATATATATATATATATATATATACGTATATATATATATATATATATATATATATATATATATATATATATATATATATATATATATATATATATATATATATATATATATATATATATACATATATATATATATACATACATATATATATATATATATATATATATATATATATATATATATATATATATATATATATACATATACATATATATATATATATATATATATATATATATATATATATATATATATATATATATATACATATATATATATATATATATATATATATATATACATATATATATATATATATATATATATATATATATATATATATATATATATATATATATATGATCACGAAATTATCATGTGAACATAAAAAAATAAAAGATATTAACAATCAATAATAAATATAATCCTATTAGATTTGATAAAGTATGCAAAAAATCTTACAATAAAAATACAAAAATAATTATTTAGATTCAATTAGGGGTTCTATCCGCCTCTGCTACCCAAGGGGGTTGCTACCCAACGGTGGTAGTGCCTGAAGCTGTTGGGGTTTAATTGTGATTAAATACCGTTCAAATAGTGCAGGGGCTCTGACGAGTAAAACAAAAAAAGTTTCATCCAAATCCGACTAAAATTCTCCAAACCCGCCCTTTGAATGGGCTCCGCAAGTGGGAAGTCTACATAAAACAAAAATATCGTTAATTTATATATATTTTTCCTGAGATTAATTTGTGCTATAGAAATTTGCCATCAGATAAAACCAAATTCGTCGAAATGACGTCATACTGCAGTCGCTGTTGAACTTAAGACACGCCCGCTTTGCTGAGATTAATTTTTGCTATAGAAATTTGCCATCGGATAAAACCAAATTCGTCGAAATGACGTCATACTGCAGTTGTTGTTGAACTTAAGACACGCCCGCCGCTATAAAAGGTTATTTATATACGCGCGTGTTATATATATAAATTACATTCGTCGAATATCTCCATTCTTAAGCGATTTATAGCGCAAAAAACCTAATATACATTGATGATATATATATAATATCTACTAACCCGCTGACCAATTATGCCTGAAAAATTTTTAAAAAATCGAAAATCAAATTTTAAACTCGCGATTTCTCGTTACCGGTTAATTTTTAAAACATTTACGTTAGGACATAAATTATAGATCTCGACGTCTACTTTCTTTTAAGTCCAATCCGAACCCCCTATCCATCAGGGGCCGTAAAAAGGGCGCAAAACCCCAAAACCCTTTAACCCCAATTTGCTCGACGAGTATTCGCTATAAAAATACGCGACTACCGTCATTAGACGCGTATTTTAATCGCCCGTAACTTTTGTTGGAATAATTTTCTCAAATTGCTAATAGTTCGCGAATTATTGCGAAAAAATCGAAATTTCCAAGAAATCGAAAGGGTCCCATTTTGAAAAGTTTCGGGTTTCGGTTTGAAAAAAACAAATCTAATCGCTATAAAAGTTACTTTATTAATGTAAAACATTGACGTCATTTTTAAGCATATACAAAAACGTTACATATAAATTAACAGAGATATTAATAACTGCAGTATCATCGGCAAACGTCGCGGTTGTAGTATCGTCATCTGTTGGTAGATCTTTTGTATACAGTATGTATAAGATCGGTCCCAACACGCTGCCCTGTGGGACCCCTGCTTGTATAGTGTAGTATGATGATACAGAATTTTCGTGGGAAACTGAATCGACGACCATTAATATACGATTCCAGTAGTCGACAGAAGTTTCCCGGCAGTAGTCGACTGAGCTTGTACTTCAGGCCCTTGTGCCACACTTTGTCAAATGCCTGGGCAATATCTAGGAATATTGGCGTGCAATATCTTTTTCTCTCCAAGGCAGTGTTGATTGTTGAAAGTACCCGGTGCACTTGTTCAATTGTGTTATGATGTTTCCTGAATCCGAACTGATGCGTGTGAAAATCTTCGCCAATAATCGGCCACAATCTTTTAAGGAGTAGTTTTTCTACGAGCTTTGATAATGATGACAATAATGAAATAGGACGATACGATACAATCAGATTGATGACATAACAAAACTCCAACGTGCACTTCATCGAATTAGCGATTGGGATCAAAGTTAATGAACTGAAGTTGGTCCATATTAAATTTACCAACCGAAACGTTGATCCAAATTACAAAGTATATTTAGGAAACCTGATGGTCCCTCAGGCATCTTTTGTAAAGTACCTTGGAATGTACTTGGACAAAAGACTCACCTGGGAAGGTCATGTCAGGATGAAACAAAAACAAATAAAAAATAAAACTAGAGAACTATACTGGCTCGTTGGTCCAGACTCGCCATTAAATACGAACCATAAGCTGCTACTTTACAAGCAAATCATCACACCGATTTGGAAATACGGTGCTGCTTTATGGGGATGTACAAGTAACTCAAATTTTAAAAAATCAAGCTAGGCAGAATATCATTCTGCGTATGATAGTTAATGCGTATCGTTATTAAAGCAATGACGATATACATCGCGATCTTTAGATGCCATCCATAAGTGATGTCATAAAGGATATAGCAACTAAGCATGAGGACAGGTTACGACAGCACACTAATAAGGAAGCTGTGATACAGCTGCTCAATACGAAATTGGACAATCGACGTCTTAAGCGCCGGCATCCAGCTGACCTAGTCTTATAATTCTTATATTAATATGTAGAAATATAATGAAAGTATTGTATTTAGTATGTATGTACGTACTAACCGTATATTAACTTAGTTACTAAATTAATTGTGAAATTAAGATTGTAACAATTAATAGTCCCAGGACTGTATGTAAAAAAAAAAAAAGATTAATAAAAACATATATCGAATTTACAATAACATTTAATTATAAAGCCGATTTTATAAAAATATAAATTTCTTAGATTTAAATATTAATATAAACAATAACATATTAGATATTGATATACACGGAAAACAAAATTCCAAACGACTCTTTTCATAAAAAATCACATAAAGTAGTTAGCTTAAAAAATTATTGTAATAGAGGCAAAATTATTTTAAGTTGTAACAAAAACAAACTTAATAAAGAAAATAATATCATTAAGCAAATTGCCATAGCAAATAAATACAATCCGAATATAGTAGATCAATTATGGAACAAACCAAAAAATAACAGTCCTCAACAAAATAAAAAAGAAAAAGAAAATTATTTAGAATCAATTAAGTATATACCAAAATACAAGTATATATTTTTTTTAATATTTAAAAAGTACAATGATAGCAATAAATAATAATAAAACATTATTTAAATCAATTTGCAACAATAAAGTAGAAGAGAATAGGGTATTTTACAAAAATCTGGAATATACAGAATAAACTGCACAAAATGTAATAAGTTTTATATAGGTGAAATAGGGCGACAAATAAATAGACTAATATATATATATATATAATTTATTTTAAAGACGCTCGACTTCTTGGTCATTTGCGTCAACTATAACTGAAATGATTAAATAACTGAAAAGAAAAGCTATATCTATAGATTGAGACAACACTTTAATTCATATAAAAACGAAAATGATGATGCCACTTTATGGAAAACATTGTAGAGAAGAAAAACATATTATAGAAAACATTACAGATAATATAAAAATTTTACACATAGAATATAAACTTAAAGAAAGAAAATTATTAGAAAAAAAAAAAACAAATTATAAAACATAGAAGTAGTAATCATTTATTTAATAGTATGCTCAATTTTGATGAAGAATTAATTTTAAAAGCGGTTTTATGATTAATTGTTATTGTAAATATAATTTTTTTTTAGTAAATTAAATTACATCTGGCTAATCAATTTGAATCGATATATATATCTCTGTTAATTTATTTGTAACGTTTTTTGTATGGCTTGAAAATGACGTTAATGTTGAACAGGTTTGCATTAATAAAGTAACTTTTATAGTGATGAACTTTGTTTTTATTTTGTTTTGTCAATTCATATTACTACTCTACAATACATCAACACATTATCTATCTATCTATCTATCTATATATATATATATATATATATACACTGATTTTAACGACTTTTTTTTGTTTACAAAGTTAGCATAGTTTAAGACAACTATACATGAACACGTTTAAAATTACACCTATATCTTATCCAAATTGGATCAATAACAAAAAACGATATACCCAATATAAAATTTATATAAAGTCAGAATCCGCTCATAAGAAACGCCGGATAATAGAGACGGCTGCTTATATGAGTCAAATAAGAGAAAACAAAAACAAACATATGAAAAAGGTTACAACATGTCGATTATAAGAGACAAAGATTAACAGACTTTTCAGGCAATTATAAATAGTGAAATGGGCAATATAGGTGTCAAGTTATAAAACAGTTTTGAATTTCATAGACTGTCAGTTTTAGTCGACATGCTGACGCCTTCATCAACTGAAAAAATTCTCAAACATCCGTTAAATCACCAAAATTCTTTGAAGAATGAGCACATTATTCGATTTTCGTTTTTTTTATTCGATTTTGTTCAGATATTCTTTAATTGACGCTGTACTGTTTTTTCCTTTCCACGTCTCTTCAATACCTTATTATGATTTCAGCTTAGTTCCATTTTTTTTTTCGTGTATCCAATCACCCACAGAACTATTATGAAGATATAACTACTATAAAAACTATAAATTGAGTATAACTTATATCCCAAATGATGGCCAGTATTCAAGAAAAACTATTAATCTGTCGTCAGTTATGTCATATAGGCTTTCCGGCCCATATTTTTTCCGCTAAGCGATTCGCTCTTTGTTCTTCCCGACTCTTTTCTATTCCATGTTTGATGTTTTGCAAAGTCCGCAGTACTTTTCAGTTGCTCGACGAATTACTGTAGTGCGTCGTGCAGTGCGAGTTTTTTTTCCATAAATTTTCTCCTTTCTATTTTTTACTTGACGTATGTTTAATGTATTTTTCTCTTAATTTCCGTGTAAATCAATGTTACACATTAATAACGTTATCAGTACGTTAATTATTTATTACATTGTATATTTTAAGCACTCACTCGCTTACTCAATAAGAGATTCTTAAAAATTCGCTTATAACAGACAAATGACTTCCGCCTGATGTATCTAATTGTACTTGTAATTTGTTAAATTTACTATATTAACTTATTTCGTAATTGTTCGAATTTTTTTTTTTTGTTTTTTTTTTTTACGCACACTTAGGAGAAAATCTATAATTGAGTTCTCTATCGTGTAAAAATTTCATTTTTTAAAAAAAAAAATATAAACTGGCGTGTTTTATTTTAAATCTTAATTCGTAAATTTAAAAATTTTGTCATATTTCATTATTTTCGATATTATTACGCTCTATTTCTGAAGCTACTTAAGTTACTAAGTACGTTTTTATATTTTTTAAATAAATATTTTGCAATTTCTTTGTTTTTAGTGTAGCCAAGATAAATTCACTTACACGTGTTCATTTTCTTTTAGTACCTTTTACAAATGTTTATCTTTTCAGTAAAAATTCTTTATTATTATCGTTCATATTCAATTGTACATATGTCGTATCATCATTTATTTGATTTGATAGTTTTTTATTTGTTAAAATATTTACGAACTGATCTATTTATTTCCTTACAGGAGAACGCTGTCAACAAATGGAAGCAAGGATTTAAGAAATCGACTTTAAATCGTGTCCGCGAAAACAATAACGGTATCTCGTCTGATCAATCGTTTAATTCGAATCGATTTAATTACAGCACATCTTCCGGAAGTGACGCATTTAACAAGCCGTTATTTAATATGCACAGCAGTCAACAGACGATGAATATATTTAATAATAATAGTAATTCGTCGAATTTTTTCACATTTAAGGTACAGAATAATCAGCAATCGTTAAACTCGTCCGCACCTAATAATGCCAACTTTTTCGACCGCGGTCAATCTATTTTCAGTAATAACGCTGTTTCGTCTTTTGAACCTGGAAGCTGTTATTCCAATGCGACGACTGAAGACATGAAAAATTCTATGACGACCAAGACGTTGGTTGATGATGTAGACATGCAGGAGACCAATATTAATAATAATTCGTTTTCCGGCTCTGTAAATTCTACCAATTTATTTACGATTAATTTACAGCCTCAGTCGGCTGGTAATAGACAACAACAAATGCCAAGGCTTTACGATGAAACCACCTCCGATTTGCTCTGTGGTAAAATACAAAATACGGAAGCACAAAAAGCTTTTGATGCAGAGAAGTTTACGCTCGGAAATATTCCGGTACAAACGCCTTTTTAAAAATGCTACCGACTCGCGTAAATACCAGTATTGTTTTTCTGTTATTAAATTAATTACAAGTAAATTCTTATTTTAATTTGTATGAATAAAAAGTGTGTCCGTCCCACGTCCCTACTTTGGATGAATTATATGCTGATTCTATCCCATCTAATCAATGTCATTTCATAAATTCTTCTGTACTGCTTAGGGAGATCACTCTCCCTGAATTATCTAAAGCACTCTATAGGAAACCAGATACCACTCTAGGTTTGAATGCTATTCCATATTTCGCTCTTCAAAAATGTTCTAATTTTGCGCTTAATACTCTATGTGATATTTTTAATAAATTGTGGCTTTCTGGTGCTATTCCCAATGATTGGAAACAGTTTATAATTATAGCAGTTCGGAAACAAAATAAACCTGTTGGAGACTGCAACTCTTATAGACCTATTGCTCTTGCCTCCTGTATTAGAAAAGTTTTTGAAACAATTTTCCATAATCGCCTAGTATGGTGGTTGGAAGCATATAACAAGCTCCCCAGTGGACTGTATGGATTTCGCCCTGGATATGGAATAATGGACTGAATATGTCAGCTCACGGCTGATATATACACATCATTCATTAAGAAAGAATTTGTTCCAGCTTGTTTTATTGATATTCAAGCTGCATATGACAATGTACATATACCCACCTTATATTCACGGCTACTCAACATTGGAGTTCCGAAATTTTTAGTTACTTATTTATATAAATTATCTATTAATCGAACTCTTCATTTCTCCCCCAGCGCAGCTGGAAGTCCTGGACGGCCTATACTGGTTTATCACAAGGATCAGTGTTGAGTCCATTGTTATTTAACTTATATCTATCACCATTTTTTTCACAGCTGCAACCTTACTCCAACTGCCTCTCTTATGCAGATGACATACTCATATACTCTAAAGGTAGTGACCTCACCCATCGTATTACTTCTCTTCAATCTTCCTTAAATTCTGTTAATTCCTTTTTATCCCAATCTTATTTAAGTGTGTCTTTAACCAAGACAGTATTTACTATATTCACATTGAAACGGTGCAACCCTGATCAACACTCCCTTATTTTGGAAAACGTGCCTATTACCTTTGTCGAGTATCATTCCTATTTAGGTGTTATTCTCGACCAAAAATTACTTTGAAGTCGTTAGTCGAATACTTCTCCCTTTATGTTTCATATCCTTCTATTAACTTTTCCCTCGTTTTAATTCTTAGCACTATTGGTTGTGGTATTATACCAGTACAACGAGAAAAAAAAAGAATTGGTGGACACCTAGTCTGAATAATTTAAGGAAAATAATCAACAAAGTTAGGAAAAAGTATAACAGATCAAGAAAATCTAGTAAAAAGTTAATATTTAAGTGTTTGCAAATAGAACTAAATATACATTATAACATTTTAATTTAAAAAAAAAAATAGAAAATTGGAAAAACTAGTAATAATTCTAAATGTTGGGGAAATCCTTAAAAATTGTCACTGGAAAATTTAAACAGTTTGAATTTTCACCTATTAAAATTAACTCGGATGTTACACTGACTAATCAAGAAGAGAAATATGCAGCACTCCTTCTTTCCGATTAAAGAAAATAAACTACATTTCAAGAACAACATTAAATCATATGTGGATGACTCATACAACTCTATTATCAATACCGAGGATCTGGATTAAGTAATTATAAATCACTCAATACTCGAGAAGTATCTCCATAAGATAAAATTTCCGACGTAATGGTTAAAATTATACATGTTAAACATCTTTCAAATTTCTTTTCCGAAGATATTATAACATGTAATGGTTATCGGCCCTTAAACTGTATTAGAAAAGTAGAAAAAATTATTATAAAATTACTGAATATACTTAAGTAATTTCAAATATTACATGAAAATCAATTTGATCTTAGACGTTTTTATTCAACAGAAACGGGTGGTAAAAAAAAATTATTGACATAATCGAACTTGCCAAGAGAAAAAATTTATTTAGTGTCATTATCATGTTTGACATTTGATAATTTTCAAAAACGGTTAAAATATTAAACTTTGTCAATTCTAATTTAGGCGAACTAATTTCCAATTATTTAAAACTTACTGCCGCACTTCATTTATTAATGATTGGTAAAAAAGTAGCATAAGTATTGTCAATATTATGTTTAATGTTGTATTTCATTATGTAATACATTCTTATGTACAGTTCTGTAATCTTTGATGAGTTTCAGAATGCAAAAATGGTAACTTTGCTCCAGTTTTTTTTTTTTTTTTTTAAATGGTTCCTCAATCCGCACTTACGCGGTGGAGCATATTTATTAAATAATTTGTTGTTGCACAGGCGCAAGGAACTAATGTACTTAATAAATAAATGCGTGTAAGAGTTGTGTAGTTATAACAAAAGAAAAGCAACCAGTCGAGTACAAAAGATAAATAGGGGTGTGTAAAAGTTGCCTGTAATGTGTACTTAAAAAAAAAAATAGGATGAAATAAGGGATGAGAAACATAGTCCCTTAGACCATCAATAGTGTGTGTAAAATAAGTTTGTGAAAATGAACACATAAATATTAAAGTGCATATTATACAAAAAAATATATATATACATATACAATTTAAAGGGATTAAAATTTAAGATAATGAAAAAAAAAGACAAAAAGGAAAATAATTATATATAGTGGCGTGCGGTGAATTTTTCTACAGGGTAAGTGATAACCATATAAAGTGTAATACATCAAACGAAAATTTATTCACAAAAAACACGTGATGATACATCTATTTAATACTCATTTGAATACAAAAATCCATTCGACGATCTACTTTAATTATGTCAGTTATAACGAGATCGTAAAACGTACCTATCGGTTCATTTTGCAGCCTTTTTCAATGGATATTAAAGATTAAACCACCTAATCGGTCCTGTCCCTTTGTTACCTCTGATATGATTTTGAGCTAAATCATATTCTTCGATAAAATTCTCGAACATGCATGTTGTTTACAAAAAAAAAAGACCATACAGCCTGCAGAAATCAGGGATTAAACCACGTTAAACTCCAGCCTAAAGCGATATTACGGGCGCTTACCATTGCCAGTGTCGCCTTCGTGTTTATGGGTGTAGTGTGTCTTTGTGTTAGTGAATTATTCGTATAACCGGCTGAAAGCGATCTTACGGTCGCTTTACCCGTCTAGCGTGTTCTTGTCGAAGGTCACAACCTATAGTCCGTCATCTCTGTGCACATATCCTAATAGAACGAATTCTTTTCTATGTAACTAGCTAATACGACGCGCCTGTATAACACAATTCATACACTAAGTATAACACTTAAGTGCGCAGCCAAATATCACATGGAGTTGTTGAAGTAATAAGCGCCAATATAATCGTTTTCTATTTTCCTATTCTATACCTTTATAAGTTAGGATAAAAAAATTATTTTTTCCTCGCTTACCTGGAATGCACGCCATTGATATATACACATCATAGTATGTGGGGGGATAATTACATATAAACATAATAAAAAATATTCTTAAAGATACTGAGAAACAAATATATATTAAGTATACAAATGGAAAAGAACATCTATGTCACGAGAAAGAATATACATATAAAGAATTATAAAAACAGCTTTATGCAATATTATTAAGCATTAATATCGGTAATAAAGTGAAAGGAGGCAATGACCATATGCAAAACTGCGTATTCACGGTTGAATTAATAGTATAAATCATAAAAAAAGCAAAAATTATTTTTAAAAAACAAAACAAAAAAACATACCAGCCACTTTTAAACTTCCTTCGCATTGACAACTCCATGTACAACAGGAGACTGACATGGTTCTGTTTAGAGAATACAAGGCTGTCCTCTATGTATAAATTTTTTTCTAAGGTCCTCAAATAGGGAACAATCAAACATTAAATGCTCAATATCATCAACAATGCCAGAGGAGTCATCAATGGAAGTGCAAAAAGCACACACTGACCAGAAGCAAGATGGAACCTATAGAGATAGGAATCAAACCTACCATGGCCAGAGAACACCTGAGCATTATAAAAATTAATATTAATATTTTTAAGTTTACACCATTTCAAGACTTTTGGTAAAAACAAAAAGGTTTTCCTTCCAGTTGAACAACTGTCCCACTGACCTTGCCAAGAATTAATGATTGAGGAATGAATATATTTTTTAAAAAGAAGAACACTAGGAAAGGATTGCAAGGTGAGCGGATCAATATTAAGGAACTGGAAATTCTTGACACTAGCAACATCTCTAACAACTCTAAATTCTGAGATGATAGAGGCGCCAATGACAAAAAGATACAGTGGCATTTATGTTAGATATAATACTAGCAGCAGAAGTGGGACAGGTATGGTACAAACATGAAATACTAATAATAAACTTTCTCTGGTACTTATTGAATTAGCTGCATTATTGATATATTCCACATGTTGCAAAAAATTAAATTTACTGTCAATAATAAATGCTAAGTATTTAAAGTGGGTATATTGCATTAAATTACTATTATTACACTTGAGGTTAATCGTAAACAGTTTCCATTTCTTTGTGCATATCATAAAACACGATTTATCATTTGTAATGATTTCAATTCTATATATTCCGAAAAAGTATTAATAGATCAACAAAATATATTCTAATATTTAAGGATGATTATTATAAGTAATCATTACAATATCATGAACGTATGCTGTTTGATGTGTGGAAACTATGTACTGATTAAACCAGTTTACATATTTATGCTCTATAATGGAAAATAGCGACGGCTGTATAAGTTAAATACCTAGCTAACCGGAAGCACAATGAGCTGTTTGAATACAATCTGGACCGACTCCGCAGTTAGTAAAACTGTTATAATACGAATAGTGAACTCCATTGTTTTCTCGGCGTTCCTATATAGCTCGGAGACCTGGTGAGTAAGCAATCCCGACAGAAAAACTATATGTTGCACTAGAAATGTGTTGCGAGATGAATGCTGCGTGTCTCTTGGACGCTAAGAGAACCAATGCTTCCATATTGGACGACATTAGCAATCCAAAATGATTAAAATCGATGTTCTCAGCAGAATACTACAATTTTTTGGTCATGTAGTTAAAGCAGAAGAGAGCGTGATTGTGTACTTCTTCGATGGTCACATGCGATTTGCAATTGACAGTACTTTCCACGATTATGTAAATATTGCATGCGACTGTATTCGTTGGCGCAGCCTGGTTAGCCATGTGACACAGATCATGGTCACAATAACCGTGCATGAGTTGCCAGAACTCACTACTGATGATATATATTCCATAAAAGTGAGCCCACTACAAGGAACTACACCTTTAACATCAATCTTATTCTGGAGCTTACAAATATTAAAAACTGCTTTTCTATTAATGAAATAACTACATACTATATTAAAAAGGAAGTTTAAGCGATAAAATTTAAGAATATTAAGAAGTTTTACAATATTTAAGATGTCAACAGCTTTCAACAAGTCCAAAGAAATTACCACAATATACGAGAAACTTTAAGTTTAGCTTTAATAGTATCAACTAAATCGTTCAAAGCCATTTCAGTGGAACGATGTTTAATTGAAACATATTGATAATTTTAGAATTATAGTGCTTTACGTTATGATAAAGATAGTTAAACAAGTTCATTTTTTTTACCTAAGATCGGTAAAAGAGTAATTGGCCGATATGGAGACTTATTTACTTTATGTAATAATATTAATTTACCCACTTTCCAATCATCCAGAAACACATTGTGCTGTAAACACCGAGTAAAAATATAAGACAAAATATTCGGATAAGATCTATGAAAAACTTTAATCTAGCACTGATATTATCGATACCCGGAGCTTTATTACTGAATATTTTGACATTTTTAACTTCATTGGGTAAACTGCAAGGAGTATCAGTCTCCTCATTAACTGATATGTTTAATATAATCAAATATTACTCTGAAATATTTTGTTTATTGACAATGGATCCTTAGTAAAGTCATATGTGATTGCAGTAACTGCATTTTTCAAAACAGGAATATTGTAAACAGCGTGTTTTCCCTTTAAGGATTCTGCAGTGTTTCTCAAAAATGTTCGACAGTACACAATTGAAACCAAGAGTTATGCTTGGCTCGCTTAATTTTAGTTTTATATAGGTTAAACACGACCTTTAAGTAGTGTTTTTTTTTAATAAAAAAGTTTATGTAAATGTAAATTATTTAATTCGGAATTCCACCAATAATTGTCTGCCTTATTAATTCGTTTTACAGTCGAATAGGTTAAAACAGCTCGGTTAACATATTAAATTTTTTACATTATCCGCCAAATTCGGTTGACACGTACATGTATTATCGTGAAAAATGTTGTACGTTACATTACTTTTTCATTCCTAATATTTTCAGATGGTTCCAAATTTCCCGATGCTCGGTTACAGAAGCATTATTTCTCACACCATATTACATTTCCATATCGTTCATATTCCATTAATTTCGTTAATCATTGTCGAATGTTTAAGCATGTTAAAGTTACCCTTATCCCGACATAATTCCCATTTCTCCAATCAATATTTAATTTTATCGGATTTCTTAAGCTTTCTCAATAATTCTGGATACATCAGCGGTGCGATAACTGACTTACTTATTATATTTGTCTGTGATGTAGTTATCGTTCACGCTTGGATCCGCAGACATTTTAAATATTCCTCTTCCGTTTTAAATTTCTAACCGAGTACCATTGTGACATCTAAAATTTAATCGCTTGTTAATGGGTTATGAATGCTACATTGTAGCGCACAAATATAAAAAAATTTCACATTGCTGAAATCAGATACATCTTAATACAATGAGATGAATAAAAAATGGTAACGATTAAAAAAATTGGCAAATCCCAAATTTATTCATAAAATGTTATAAATTGGAGTATACGCAGGAAACAGTTTAATTTAAAATCATTATAAAGGGATCAAGAAATGTATTTTGCTCTTAGATCAAGTCATTGGCTGCTCTGCAATGCGAGGACACAACCGGAACCCCTATTATAAAACAGTTTTATGGGTAAAATCTGATAAGCGTCACATTCTTGAATTTTATTGAAAAATTAGAATTTAAAAGCTTGCTGGTATCGGTCAAAATAATATTTTAACAACAATATTAAATGTTACAAAATTTATTTATAATTTCAATTTTCATAACAATTTACAAAAATGATTTTTATCCTCAATTTACATCTTTACCACATTGTTCAATATTTGTTACACATATACCATTGATTTATCTAACTAATCGTTTTAAACACACGTGTTAGTAAAACAGTGCAAAATGAATTTAATTGGAACATAAAATTGATTTATCAACCACTACCGCTAAAAAAATCACACCGCATATTATGTACACATACCTGAATTATACATTATTATACATACACATGATACATGTCTACAAGTTGTAGTAATTATAGTACCATAGCGCCGACTCGTTTATATCTAGATTCAGAACAGGATGGTGCGGTTTCCAAAGTATTTGACACGGGATTGTAAATATCGATATGAGCATTTAAACCACAAACAAACCAAATTTTATTCTGGTAAGATACTATATAATCATTGTAATTCGTGTTATAACATGTTGGCAATCGTATAGAATTAAGCCATCCATCAGCACGAATATCGTATGTCATTAATAAATTTCCACTACCTTTTATGTATACTTTTTCATCTAATACCGCTATGGTATCTGTAGAGGAAAACTGATAGGGCGCACTACATTTCGATGTAAAACTATTATCTCGAGTATCCAGTTGAGTAAAATACTTTTGATCAGAGTGAATAAAAATATTACAATTGTAATTACTCAGCGAAATAATGTCGCCAGAAAAATTATATTTGATATCTAAAAGGCGCCACTTGTCTAATTCGACTAGGTAATAATATAATACATTACCTTGACCTTTTATTTTATTAGCACCTCCTAGGTTGACGTATATTCTGTTATCGTAATCTGATGGTACCATATTACTAATTTTCATGTTTATAATCAGGTTTTCAAGACTGACCCATTTTTTACTATCGAAATCGTAACGGTTGAAATTATTTTCCGAGTAATACAGGTATGGATTTCCTTTGAGAGAAACCATTTTTATATGCGCCTTTTTCTTTAAGGTTAGATCTAATGACTGATCGTCTTCAAATGTCCAATCTTCTTCTATATAACGTATTGCTCTGATCGTATCGGTTTGTTCACTCCCTCTTATTCTGTCAAATATGTAAATGCTTTCCTTTATTATCGTTACTCTAGAATCGTCATCCGTACTAGAGTTGTCGTCGGTATTACCGATTACATCAAATACAGGAACCAATTTACCCGTTATTTCGTCGTTTTTAACGCAAAATCGAATCATTTCGAACACGATATCGTTTAAATCGTTGACTTCGATAACCTTTTTTAATACGGACCATTTGTCATTATCGACCGACGACGATAACGTTGTAGTAAGAATTAGTTTCGCTCGTTCGCGTATGAAGGCGCTAGTGTAAAGTTTTAATCGATCGCACGATAAAGATTCGGCTAAACGATGAACGTCTAAAACATTTTTTACGTCTAATGCGTTTCGTTTGGTTAAATAAGCGATACATTCGTCTAATAACGGTTCAATGCTGAAATACGAAGCGACCGATAAAACTTCATTAATAGATTCCGGACGAAATTGTACTACTCCCGTATAAACGTAGTCTAGCAGAATTTTAAATCCGTCTGCCGTCACATCGTTCAATTGTATTTCCTCCATATCAGACTCCGCGAAATTATCACCGAACATGGCGTCAAAATATTTCGTATTGGCCGCCAAAACTACTCGATGACCGTAAAATTGCCGTTCTTCAACCGTCACGATCACGTCGCAATATTTATCTTCTAATCGGAATTCGTTCAGGCGCGACAGAAAATGTTTCGCGTCGAACGTTAATGACTCCACTTTGTCTAAAACTGTCGTCTCTGCTGTTACTGTTGTTTCTGCAGCTGTTGAAGCGGTTGCTGGAAACGTACATAAGAAAGATTATAGCTCGTTGCAACGACATAGAGATTATTAACCGGCGATAAGTGATATAATTTTTCAGTTCACACAAATTAGAAGATGATTTCATAAAAACTACAATAATCAAGCGAAATGTATATTTTGAATAGGAAGTTTATTTATTCTTCGTTAAAAATTAATATGAGTATTATAATATTTTAGGATATTAATTAAAGCGCAGGGAACAAAATGCAATGTATCATACATACCAATTAAAACAGGAGCGTGCTTTTAAGGTTGTACTAAGAAATATACATTCAACAGTACCTGTAGATGATATTAAATCCGCTCTACTTGAAAAAGGTCATGAGGTTAGAAATATTATTAATGTAAAACACCGAATTGGAAAACACCCTCTGCCATTGTTCTTTATTGATATAGAGCCACATAATAATAATAAAGATATTTATGCTATTGAATACCTCCTGAACGCCAAGGTTGTATTTGAACCTCTCAAGTCAAAAAATACAATTGTTCAATGCACAAGGTGCCAATTATATGGGCATACGAAAACATATTGCTCACGTCAGTTCAGATGTGTAAAATGTGGTGAAAATCATTGAGACATACAAGTGCAATAAGGACAATAAAACTGCAGCCACATGTGCGCTTTGTAAAGAAAATCATACAGCCAGCTATAAACGCTGTCAAGTATACCAAGAAATATTAGCTAAAAGGAATAAGTTAGCAAGTAAAACAGTGAAAGAAAGGAATTTTACACCTACATATCACATCAATAAAGATGAATTTCAACCATCTACAGATGTATTGTATACCACAGAACCTACACCCAAACCCCAAAACACATATACAGAGAAAGCTAAACAAAAAGCACACAATCCATCTAGTAAATTTGTTGCACAAGAAGGAAATTATGAACAAGAACATACTAAAAGTAATGATCTAACAAATATACTAAATACATTTTTGGTAGAAATTTAAGGACTTTTTACAGAAATGATTAAACAACAAAATGCTATGATAAATAATATATTATCGACGATATTGTCAGCCATAATAAATAAACAATGAATTGCTCAAAAACAATAAATACAAGTTATACAAGATTGCACTTTGGAGTGCAAATGGAATCTTAAACCATAAACACGAGGTAGAGCTTTGTCTAAGTAACAATAAGATAGGCATTATGCTAGTATCAGAATCACACTTGCCTACCAACTATATTTTTAAAATACCTCATTACGCAGTCTATAATGCAGCTAACCCTGACGCTTCATGAAAAAGGCATGCTGGAGCTGCAATAATAATTCGACAAGGAATTAAACACTTTTTACTAGGAAAAGTAGAAATGCCACATATACAAGCAGCAAACGTTGTTATCGAAGACTGGTTAGGCCCACTCACTATCTCAGCAGCATATTGTCCGCCAAATTATCATGCAAATAAAATCTCATTTATAAATTACTTTAATGAACTCGGAAATCGATTTATTGCAGGAGGAGATTTCAATGCTAAAAATGTTAGCTGGGGATCTCGGCTAACTGCGCCAGGAAGCGGAAAAATTCTGTACGCAGTTACACAAGAACTCAGACTACAATATCTGTCAACATGTGCACAGACCCATACAAATCACCTGATTGCTTGGATTTCTTCATCATTAAAAGAATAAACATTGATTATCTGGACATAAAGTCGAACGATGATATAGCATCTGAGCATACTCCCATCATTGCAACATTGAATACCACAATACAAGAAAAACAAGAAAGAGCTAAACTGTACAATAATAAAACAAACTGGGGATTTTTCAGGAAAATCATAAGTGATAAAACAAACCTCAAAGCCTCTTTAAAAAGTCCAGTTGAACTCGAAAACGAAATTGAAAATTTTACTACATTAATCCATAAGGCTGTCTGGGAAGCCACACCTACGATTAAAATAAATAGAAAAACTGTCAATAGCTACTATCCAAAAGGTGTACATGACAAGATTTCTGAAAAAAGAAAATTGCGACGGGTGTGGCACAAAACAAGACACCCACATGATAAAACAAGGTATAACAAGGCAGCAAGGCAGCAAGGCAACTAAAAGAATTGCTGTCACACAACTAAAATCTGATTCTCTTCATAGCTACTTACAAAATATAACATCAACTATGGACACACACTATGCATTGTGGAAAGCGACCAAACGCCTTGAACAACCGAAACAACACATTCCAGCAATAAGAAAAATAAATGGGACATGGGCCAAAACGGACCACAAAAAAACAGAAGCTTTTGCAAACCATCTGCAAACTGTGTTTCAACCTTTAAATATGGCACCTAATAATAATTACAATAAACGCATTAATGCATTCCTCAAAGAAAGGATGCCCAATCATAAGATGAAGATACCTCATGTAACGTTATTAAAAGAAGTAAAAAAAATAATTACGCATAATCTAAGTCCAAACAAAGCTCCCGGATATGACCTAATCACAGGATATGTAATTAAACATCTGCCCGAAAAGGGAATTCTTATGCTTACACAGCTATTTAATGCTGCATTAAGGTTGTCATACTTCCCTGTTCAGTGGAAATTATCAGAAGTTATACTTATACCAAAGGATGGAAAACCACTTACTGAACCCACCTCATACCGACCGATCAGTCTTTTACCAATTATGTCAAAAATACTAGAAAAAATACTATTGAAACGATTAATGGACATAATTGAAGAAAAATGTCTTATCCCAGATCACCAATTTGATTTTCAAAGACAACACTCAACGATAGAGCAAGTCCACAGAGTAGTCAATGCCATCAACAAAACATTTGAAGAAAAAAGTTATTGTGCCGCACTGTTCTTGGACATCAGTCAGGCGTTCGATAAGGTGTGGCATACAGGATTATTATACAAACTTAAACAACACTTCCCATACCACCTGTATACTCTCATGAAATCATACCTTCATGAAAGGCACTTCAGAGTGCGATATGAAGCAGAGGTTACATCACTTCACAAAATAGAATCGGGTGTGCCACACGGGAGTGTTCTGGGTCCTGTACTGTACCTCCTGTTTACAGCTGACTTGCCGACCTGTCAAGATACTATCACTACTACATTTGCTGATGATACGGCTGTACTATCCATAAGCAAGGATCCTTTAGAAGCAACTCGACTACTACAACAGAATGTAAAAATGATTGAGAAATGGACAAATGGCAGATAAGCTTCAATGAAACAAAATCACATTATATACTATTTACAAAATGTAAACATAATGCAAAACCAATTACTGTGAAGGGTAAAGAACTGCAAGCCACCGATTGTGTAAAATACCTAGGAATGCACCTAGACAAAGGACTAACTTGGAAAAGACATATTAACATAAAAAAAAAACAATTGGACATTCAATTTCGTAAATACTAACGGTTTGTTGGAAGAAGATCATCATTATCTATACAGAATAAGTTACTATTTTACAAAACTATCTTCAAGCCAGTATGGTCGTACAGTATCCAATTATGGGGTATGACATCCAACTCAAATATTTCTAAAATTGAAAGATTTCAGTCAAAATCTATACATATTATGATCGACGCACCTTGGTACATCAGAAAGAGTCTCATTGGAGAACACCTTACTACTAAACAAATTGATATATATCCTGCCATACATGATGTTTAATGCTAGCTCTAGCAGATTACTTAAAAAAAAAAAATTAAGTTCTGATAGTTTAAACGTAACCATTCAAAGACCAAAAATTATAAATTTTACACAGGTGTTTACCATACAATACTGTTTTTTAGGTGAACTGTAATTAATTTCAAAGGTAATTATATAAATATTTTTAAAATTTAGACATTTCACATCAACCAGAAAATAATTATGTTTAAAATTTCATGTTAGAGTGGACATCGCGACTGAACGTGTTAAATGTGGAATGTAGTGATTTTTTTATAAAAATCAATTGAAAAATTAGTTAAATCACTAACATTTATTTTCTCGTAAAAAACACAAAGCTTTTCGCCATTTATGCCATTATCAAGTGATAATAAAAATTTTAAATAAATAAAAAAATAAAATCAATTAAACAAATATATCGATGTTAATATATTCAATTTCAACAATTCAAAAAATAAATTAATAACAGAACACACAAGAAGAACATTTTATGGAACATAGTTTCGCCGTCACCATCAGATATTTTTAAGTAATTATTTTTAATTTATACTTGTAAAATTATGATTTTAAAAAAAAAATGTTTGTTATCACTTGATAATGGCGTAAATGCCGAAAAGATTTGTGTTTCTCACAAGAAAATAAATGTTAATGATTTAACTAATTTTTCTAAAAAAAATTACTTAGCAAATTTCAAAATGTAGCTTCAAAGAAAAAATATATACATATATAAAAAAAAAATAGTAAGATATAATGTTGAACAGCTTTATGATTATCTAGAAAATGTTTATTAAAATATATGTAGAAAATTTAAATATTAAAATGTGTAATGCGTAACAAACACAAAAGTGAAACGAAAAAATGTTAAACAGATTAAAGATGTTTTTCATGATAAATTTATTCATATAAAACGTGCCTATTTTACATAGCACCGACGTAAGTCGTTTTTGCACATTCCAACATGAAGCCACCGCCCGGGATATGTTAATATCCTAAACATTTTTATGTAAAAATTAAAATATGGGTCAAAATGTTCATACTTTCAGTAAACTAAGAAAGCAAGATTTGAATGCTGTACATAATGATTTATGGTTTATCGATAAAGTATATATCGGTGTACTTCAATATCTTAAAGAAACCAAATTTGAATTATATTGAATTTTTTTATCGGTTAATTCGTATGTTATAGCCAATAACTTGAAACTTTTGCAACAACTTTAGTTTAACCTTTTCAGTCACGCATTATTAATTTTTGCACAACAAAACTATACATTTTGGTTTACGAAATAATTAAAGAAAATGACTCGAGAAGGTAAAAATATAATATTACTTTTTAGATGACTAGATAATTCTTAATGTATTATATAAATATTTCTAGAACTGAAACATTTAATATCAACTAAACTTTGTAAATTAAAACAAAAAGCTAAAAGTCTAAATTATAAATATACACGGGTCAAAAGAGGAAAAATATTCCTGAAAAGAAACGAAGACAGCAGACTAATCAACATTACCAGCGAAATGTGATATTAATCATCTAACCTTCACTGTTTAACCTAGACTTATAAATTATTTTAACTTTATGTTTAATTTAGATAACCACTTGATTGGCACTATATTTTTTTCAACAATGCTGCGATTATCCTTAGTAATCATTTTAATGTTAACATTAAGTTTAGGCCTCAACATATACAACATATTCATTATTGATAACTGCGATAAATGCAAAAATTTGTACAGCCTTATATGTACGTGCTGGTGTATATGTGCGGATACACGAGTATGCATATGTAAATATTAATGTTTCTGTTATGTGCACTACATGGACACATATATTTCCCAATATTGTTGTGGTTTTTTAATGGCTTTGCGATTAGAGCTTCAAACATTTGTAGTCAATGTGATAGTAAGCTCAATCTCATCATGAGTGGTATATGAACTACGGTAATTTGAATGTGTTAACATTGAATATCCTTAGTTTACGAAAACATTTTCATGAGCTCTTAATTTCTTTAAAGAATAGTACAATAGACTATGATATAATCTTATTAACTGAAACATGGCTATATGATGATGAAATTACGCGTTACTGCATTCCCCGGATATGTATCAGAAGCGCAATGCCGAGAGAATGAGAGATGTGGTGGAGTTATAATCTACATAAAACGAAGTTTTCAGTATCAACGTAAACAACTGAAAGTACCGAGTGGGAATGTTGTTCACGTGCAGTTACGATTAGGAACTAACATTTATCATGTACTGTAATATATCGTTTTTGTAAATCCAAGTACAAAGATTTTTTGGAAGATTTAGATGGTATACTAGATTCTCGTGATAACTTAGCAATTGTTACGGGGGGATATGAATATCAACTTATTAAAAGAAACTAAGAGCAGTGCCTAATCTTATGTTTTCACCAGGTTTCAAAAGTCTTATAAATAAAAGAACGTTTACAACGTATGAATTACGAATCCTGCTTAGATAGTGTATTCATGCGTGGTGCGGACAACAGTGGTATAAATATAACTGCACACAGTGATACATTAGATATCAGTTTTTCTGATCAGTGTGGTATTCTAACTACTTTGTTAGTATCCTCCAAGCAATGCCGGACATCCTGTAAGCATGAGTATTACTTTGATAAGGACATGTTTCAAAAAATAACGTCACAGCTGGATCTCACGTGTTTATATATCAGTAAGTAAAGCATCTATAGATGAAAAATTTGTATGGTTTATTCGCAAAGTGAGTGATGTGATAGATTTTTGTAAAAGAATTAAACAGAGTAAAATAAACCGGAAGCGATCGGATTGGATCACAGATGAACTTATTCAACTAACTCGTGAAAAACACGAGTTGTATAAACTATTAAAATCCCCTCCAATGTGCAGGGAGATAAGCCAAAGATATAAAATGGTATCAAAAAGTGTACAAAAAGCTACAAGAAAAGAGAAGCAAACAAACTTATTGAATGCCTGTGGACATAATCAAATAAGTTACTGGGCTGTTATAAAACGTGTCAGTGGTAAGGCAAATGAAACTTTGAAAGACGTAGAAGTGAACGACAGACTTATGAATGTACGAGGGAATGAAAGATTGATTTCTCGCTGTTTTAACGATTATTTTCATGATTCGGTCGTTATCTTATTTGAAAATCATAATCACATGGGTGAGGCGTACACTGCGGATAAAGTATCAGGAAGCTATAATCCAAATTTCTTTGGGTTTATTGAGTTTTCGAATAATGATATAATACATTCAATCGAATGTTTATCAAACAAGTCTTCTTGCGGGTTCGATGGAATATCTATTGACCTAGTAAAGAAAAACAAAAATTTCTTTTCTCAACCGTTAACATTTTTATTTAATGAATCCGTGTTAAAAGGAAAATTTCCTGAAATACTGAAATTAGTCATTGTTCGACCAATTTATAAAAAAGGTGGCAAACATGATAGTGAAAATTACAGACCGATTTGTGTTCTCTCTACAATTTCTAAAAATATTCGAAAAATGCGTTAAAAAGATTCTATTAAATTATTCGCTAAAATTAAATTATTTTAACGTGAATCAATACAGGTTCTTACCTAAAAAAGGTACTGATAATGCATTATTTGAACATGTAAAGTGCATAAGCGAGAATATTGAAAATGGTCATTCTGCTGATGCTGTATAATTTGATCATTGTCAAGCCATACGTTAGATCATAACATTTTATTGGAAAAGCTTTACAATTGCAGGATAAGAGGAAATGTACATAATTGGTTTAAAACATACATAGAAAACAGGCGCTATGTTACAGAGATAAATAATGTACGAAGTGAAAGTGTAACGTAAACTTTTGGTGTTCCACAAGGGAGTGTATTAAGTCCCTACTTGTTTTTAATATATATAAATGACATGTGTAATATTACGGTTAACGGTAAGATATTTAGCTACGCAAGTGATTACTTCCCGCCGCTCAAATATTCTTAAACAGATGGCGCAAACTGATGTCAATGTAATTGCTGGATGGCTCAAGCGAAACCGACTAATTGTTAACGAAAAGGAAACAAAATATCTAATTTATCTGTGGAATGGTATGAAACTTAAGCTAAACGATAAATATGAGATAGAAAGAACGCATGAAGTGAAATATTTAGGGATTCAATTTGACTATAAGTTAATATGGAATAAACATCTTCTGTACCTAGTTAAAAAAATAAGGAAGTTGAATTTCCTTTTTTCGTACTGAAAGCAATATTTTTCTGTATCTTAAACTCTTATATCTCGCTTTGTACCAGCCTGCTCTCAGTTATGAATAATTCATTTGGGAGGGGCGGCTAAACGACATATTAAGTCAATTCAAACGCTGCAAAATAGATTAGTAAAATTTGTTTTAACCACAAAAAAATCCCTCTTCTCATGACATAATCCTAAATATTCGAGATATACCAATTACAATTACTTGACTATGTCTTCAAGAATAATCCCTACAATATGTTGCACATCACGGAATACTTTATCGAGAGGGGATGGTACAAATTCGAAGTTCAATAAGTATCAATCCAGAATTCAAGCTATGTATAAAGGTGCTGTAATTTATAACACATTGCCCATGTATGTAAAAACCGACTTGAAAAATTTTAAGAAACGTCGCAAGCATTTAATGAGGTAAATAAAAAATAAAAAGTAAAATAGAACTTAGTTTGGTTTTTAGCATTAAGGGTTTTTCTACAAATTTATGTGTATGCATATGTTGAGTACGACGGTGCGGTGTGTATGTGTGTATGAATGCATTTAAAAATTCCAGGGTTAGCTATGTATACCTGTATCCTAAATTACATTAGATTACACTTATGCAACATTTATAATAATTTATTATTTTTGTTTTTTTATCAACAATCGCATAATTATTTTATAAGTTTGTTTAATTTATTTTTCGTAATAAACACCGTATATTTAAGAAAATAATTATTTTGTTTATGCTGCTACTCGCGCGTTATCGCGCATTTGCAACATGTTATTGTAAACTGTTATATATATAAGGAAGTAAAAATAAGGCTTGATTTTGAAATTATGGAAAATGGTTCGCGTATTATTGAACGTGTCAACGAAAGCTAACAGATAAGATATAAAAATGTTATTCGCAATTAGAGAAGGAAGAATATAATTTCGTGCGGGGGTGCCGAACGTTAACACATCTACTGCATAGCCTCTACTCTAATAACGGATAATAAGGTATGCAATTATTATTTACTTCAGACAACAATAATAACATTTCTTGAAAAGCAAGGGATCAAATCGTATTTCAGCGCATCCTTATGTGACTTCAGTGAGGTAGAATGACAAAAACCGATCATTGTTGAAAAGTATACATAGACTGAAAGAAAAAGATCGGTGGACAGAGATTAAAAAATACTTCATTATGTAGAGGCCAACTCCGAATACAACAACGAGTTTTACCAGCTAAAATATATTTTGTTTTCCTTCAAAAACACGATCATATTTTGAAGATTTCGTGATGTGAGACCAAATAAAGGTTAGGTTTATGCAGATACACACAACTGTAATTAAAAAAAGATCGTAGCAACGACCAAATTTTGATCCAAAACCAGTCACAATCACAGAAATAATTTGACTATTAATTTTTACTATTCATTTTTTTTTATAAAGTTTTTATTGGGACTGTAATTACATTTACCATAACTAATTATAGGAGGATTTCACTGGTAGTTAAATTATTTTATAAAAAATAATAAAATTAAATATTAATAAGATCCAGCTGATGTTTTCTTTTCAGCCGTCGGATGTCAATAGAATCATCTAATAGCAAAACTGCTTCAACGTTCGGATGGCGGTGAAGATGATTAATGTAGCTGTTTGACTTCTGGTGAATGATAACAGGAATCAATTTAATAATGAAACAGAAATTGCAGACGAGAAAAACGGAAACCAATTACTAGGAATGTCCGCATTTATGCGAATTTATAATCGATAAAATCAAAATTTGTCTTCTTTATGAGAATAACTATAGAGCAGCGTCCAAGGGAAAGTAAAATTTGAACAAGTAAATGCATTGTATCTTCATAATGGGTTATTTAATAATAAATAACTGATATATAATAAATATAGCGAATAACAAATTTGCGATAAATTTTTACAAGTAGAAAAAAAATAGCTATCCATAAATTTGTAAAATAGGTAATTACTTCCAAGACAACACTTTCTTTGAACAGGAATATGTGTTATTCGAAACCAAAAAAAAAAAAAGTTATTTTATTTAAAAGAAATATTCGAATCATATGGTGTAGTAAAAGTTTAAGTTGAATGTAAAAATCAACAAATTCAAGATGAAGTCTACATTGTTGATTGTAACAGTCGACCGATTTTTAGAATGAAATTGGATTCATAAACAACATACTGACCTTCATAAGTTGAGAAACTTCCAGACAATGTCTGATGATATTTAGCATATATTCGAAATGTCAGAAAATTCAGCACGTAACATTGTCAACAAAAAATATATTTTTAAAGAAAAATTGGTAAAATACGTGGCATGAAATGTACACTAAATGTTATATCGATATTTCGTAAAGAAGTACCGTTTGTAAAAAGAGAAAAAACAAAAAAGTATATTCCAATATGAAAAGAACGATATTTTTACAAAAAGCGGGATTCATCTTCGGTCTAGGATATACATTTAATTATACACACGAAAGATATAATTGATATACTTAAATATGCATATTTTTCTGAACTTGATCTTTACAAACCTTCACCATGTTGAAGTAGATTAAACTACAGCAAAGATTCAGACAGTAACAACTTACAAATGTACTCAAGTAAATCGCCTTGCACAAACTCCATGAAGTAGTGGATCAAGTTTCATCCAAATATGACAGAATAATTTTATATTTCAACGATATTGTAAATATGTAGAAATACGTATGAAAAATGTAGGTTAAATTTGACTATGTGTCTTGAACGTCTCCAGACATTTGATTTATATATAAATGAAAAGAAATGTAAATTTTTTCATGTACTTAATCACATCAAACAAAATAAAATTTTAAAATAAAAAAAAAATGTTAAAGCAACAATTGATACACCGCGATCTTAACATGTTAATAATATTAAAAAATTGTCTAATAGTAATCTTATTTGAGATGTATCATGCAAATTACCCACTTCATTGTTTACTTTAGAACAAAAAAAAGGAAAACTGCGAAGCATCGAGTGATATATCTAAATTTTAAATATTATTAAAGATGGCTTCAGTTGATACATTTTGTTGGCATGTGAGAGATTTACTTTAGTTGGTTGTGGATACGTTTATAGTTAATAACATGTGTAAAATTTGAACAATATGTGTAATAATAAAGACTTATACATTAAGTAGTTGAGTTTTATTATAGTATAATAAACGTAACTAATAATAGTCTAAAGAAAGATATAACAGTAATCTTATTTGAGATGTATCATGCAACTTATCCACTTCACTGTTTACTTTAGAAAAAAAAAAAAACTACGAAGCATCATTTGAACAAGTATTACAACCTCTTAATCCCAACTTGCCTACAATTGTGTCAGCAAATGCAAGTTCTCTAAAGTGTCCTGTCGCACCTTATCGAGATAAAACCATAAAACGTTCATGATTTAAAGGGTGTTGTGGAAGCTTGAATTTCTAAATTTTATTCTAAATTGTAGTTTCCAAAAGCAATTTTATCATTATCTGGTATAACTTATAAGTAAGTATATTTGTAAATTCTGTATACGGCAAAAAAATTTATCACGCTCTGCTAATGGTCCGCGACATTATCATGACTTCTCAGATATGCATAATTATTAGATAGATTTCTAGAATGTTAAAATAGTTCCATTTGTCGCATTTTTTTTTCATCAATCTAAAAAATTGTATTTTGAACGGGCTGTGAAATTAGAAATCAGCGGAAACTTTTTTTTTTTTAGATTCTATAAGTAAAAAATAAAATATGGATATGACTAGAATGAAAGGAAAATAACGAAATTATGTAAAAATTGTGACATGAAAGTGTAGAAAAATAAATAATAATCAAAAGTGAATATGAAAGAGAAATTAAAATCACACTTATAAGAAGAAAACTAAGAATTGACGAATTAACCTCATTATCGGGAGAATAGTAAATTAGCTGACATTTCTATTAAAACGAAATATTTGTCAATTTCTAACATAGTCGGGTGGTGTGCTATTCTATCTTTTTCCATTAACGATACGATGTCGGTTTTTAACGTATTTATCTAAACCTAACCTAACCAACAAGCGTGGTTTATATTTTAACGATATATTTAATGATACACATATTTTAAACAACTAGATCAACAAATAAATTTTAAAATAACTAAAATAATAAATAAGTTTACAGCGGAATTTAAGAATAAAAAATAGAACACCAACCACGAGGTTAATAATGGCGAACGTGTCTACATTTTAAATAAAAAAAAAAAATTAAATAATAGCGTATTTAAAATGACTAAATACATTTATTAAAATCAATGGAAATAATTAAAACACGAAAAAAAATTTGTTAAATAATTAAACTCTGCTAATGTATGATTGACCTGAATAATCGAATATATATATATATATATATATATATATATATATATATATATATATATATATATATATATATATATATGGAATAAGTTTGAAATTTAAGAAACTTTATAATATAATCATAAATGAAATTATTACAACCACACGCAGTACATCATGAATTCCGCGTCGATTACCTCTGATTTGACAGTTAAGCAATTCATAAGTGATACTTGCCCTTTGTTCTGTAGCTGTTTGACGGTGAAAACCACGTCCTGATTATTCAAATAATTTAACGTTTCGAATGGACTTACACCACTCATCATCATCATTTTCTGATGATGAGACACCACTTATCATCATTTTCTGATGATGACTGGTGTAAGTCCATCGATGTATCGTTTAAAACGGTTGTGTATGTGTTCGCTCTGTATTAAACTTTTATTTGTAACGTACGCTCGTATTCTTTTCTATTAAAACGTCGAAAAGAGAAGATAAGAAAAATAAGAATACACCGGTCTGTTCCGATTTGATTCGGTGAGCTCGTTCCTTATCTTATCTTATACGTTTCGTCTAACCGATTATCTTACGTTTTACTTATTATTGTTGTCGGAAGTCGATTTGATTATTATTACTATTGATAGTATTAGTTAATTCGTTTCTGTATAATTGTATTAACTTAAAGGCACGCTGTCGACTTAGTTCGTCAGTGTAGCCAGTTATAGAACTCTAAATTATCTTAAGAGTTTATATTAAAGCTTAATTACATTTAGCCTGCTTGTGTACCGTGTAACGGAACAATGCCGCGCAGTATGCGACCAAGTGGACAATCACAATCACAACGGTTGCCGACAATATCGAAAAATACGAAAGGAAATACTAATAATGTCACATCAGGATCTGGCCCAACAGTTAACCCTGTTCAATTACGTAAAACCGCCACTGGTAATTATTCAATAAAAAGACAACTATCGAATACTACAACAAACGAAAGTGATGAAGGTTGGCAAAAACCAAAACATGTATTTAAGATTGCGAAAACAGATTCTCCCGATAATAGCATCAAATCAATAACTACTAAACGTAACATCTTCCAATTTCTGGCCGACGAGATTGATGATGACAATAATAATGATAATAATAGTGGTAATTGTAATGATAATAATAATGATGCAGAAATGCAAATCACTGATCTTAATGTTAACAGTACAAATGTTTCGCCTAATGTTGTAAATCCTAACAAGAATGTTAAGCCGCCGCCACCTATAATGGTGAAAAATATCCAAAATTTTACCAATTTCAGACAATTCTTATTAAGAATACCCGAAGTAGAATTTTCTTTAAAATCAACGCTGTCAGGCGTGACAATAAAACCGTTAAACTCACAAAGTTATCGTACCCTTATTAAAGCAATGAAAGAAAATAACTATTTATATTATACTTATTCCTTGGAGGAAGACAAATCATTCAGAGTAGTATTAAAAAACTTACATTGTTCTACTGATTTAATTGAATTAAAAACTGAGCTGGAGTCGAAAGGTTTTAAGGTTGCACGGATTACCAATATTCTTAAAAGTAGAACTAAGCAACCATTACCAATGTTCTTCATAGATTTGGTACCCTCTAAAAAGAATGATGAAATTTTTAGGATCACGAGACTACTAAATACAATAGTGACGGTGGAAGAACCAAAGAAAGATTCGCGATTAAAACAGTGTAGGCGCTGTCAACTTTTTGGTCATACAGCTAATTATTGTAATTTACCCGCTCGTTGTGTAAAATGTGCTGGTCGTCATGACACTAAAACATGTTCGAAAGGTAATGACGAACCTGCAACATGCGCATTATGTAGCGGAAATCATCCAGCAAGCTATAGGGGATGTTCAGTGTATAAGCAGCAGACTTCATTTTATAATAACTTACGCTCATCACATTCTGTCACTCAAATAAATAATTATAATAATTCTCATGGAAACTACACTAGTCCTATTACTGTTAAAAAGAATAGATCGTATGCTAATGTGGCTAAAGGTAATGCAGACAACAACTCCTCGTGTAAGGGAGTTAATCAGGATGACAGTAATAATAACAGGTCCATCAACAATGGCTCTATTGCTACTACTGTAAATAGTAACAGTAATTCCAACAATACTGATATATCTCTAATGTTATCTACATTTTTAAATGAATTTAAAAGTGTAATTAATCCTTTAATATCCTTGCTAACCAAGGTTATTGAAAAATTATTACCTTGATTGCAAGGAAAATAAATAATATTACGCAAGAGTCACTAGTGATTATGTTGTGGAACGCTAACGGTATCGTTCCAAAAAAAAATGAATTGGAAATTTTTGTCCAACAAAACGCCATTGATGTTGTATTGATAGCTGAAACTCACCTCATAAGTAGTCACAGTTTTAAACTAAATGGATATAATACTTACACTGCTCATCACCCTGATGGCACAGCTCATGCAGGTACCATGGTGTTGGTTAAAAGTTGTTACAAACAATATAAGAACTTTTCACGTAGCACAGACGCTTATCAAGTTGTTGCAGTGAATATAGATACACTCGCAAATGAAATTGCAGTAGCAGCTATTTACTGCCACAGTGGATTCATAATACCAGACATCGAGTTTAAAACCATCTTTAAAAACTTAGGAAATAACTTCATATGCGGTGGTGATTATAACGCAAAAAACACCAAGTGGGGTTCACGATTAACTAATCAGTTTGGAAGGAGGCTGGAAAAGTGCATACGGAATAATTCACTTGCCATCCTTACACCAATGACACCTACATACTGGCCTACACACGATAATAGACTTCCAGACATATTGGATTTCTTTGTAATCCGTGGCTTACAAAAGTATAGCAGAGAATGTAGAACAGCTATTGATCTATCTTCAGATCATGTTCCTGTAATTGCTACCTTAGACATACGTCCAAGGTGTATATCTATCCAACATGGACTGGTTAACAAGTCTACAAACTGGGATCTTTTTTCAAATATAGTTCAAAGTGAAACTAACCTAAAAATTAAAATAAAAAGTAAAAATGATATAGACCTAGCTATTAAAAACTTTACTGATCTAATAGTATACGCTTGTCATAATTCTACAAGTTATAATTCAGGAAAATTATCACACAAATTTATTCCAATCGAAATAAGACAGCTGATAAAGAAAACACGAGCCGCTAGGAAAAAATGGCAGCATAATCGTTATCCATCTTTAAAAAAGCACTACACAATATTACAAAATACACTGAAAATCGAAATAAATCAATATAAAAATGAAACTACACAAAGGTATTTGAAAACAATGAACACTGATGCTTCAGTCTTGTGGTATAATACTAAGAAACTATTAAAACGCGAAAAAGAACAGTTTCACATCAAATTAAATAATGGTTGGGCCAGAACCGACAAAGAAAAATCAAACGCTTTTGCAGAATACCTCAGTTCAGTTTTTATTCCGCATCCTGATATGTGTCGTGAATACTCCGAATATATAGAAAATAGCTTAAATGAACCCTGTTCACCAGGAAAAACAAAAATATTTACTCCAAAAGAGGTATTCGAATGCCTACGTAAAGTACCATTACGAAAAAGCCCTGGAGTAGATAACATCACTGGTGAAATCATTTCACGGCTTCCAACAAAGTCAGCTACTCTATTATGTTACATATTCAATGGAATATTAAGAATTGGATATTTTCCTAAAGCGTGGAAAAAATCAGTTATAGTAATGATACATAAACCGGGCAAGCCGTGTACAGATGTATCATCCTATAGGCCTATTAGTTTACTCTGCTTATTATCAAAGGTATTAGAGAAATTAATTTTAAGTCGTATCCAGCCGATTATAAACAGTCGTGGAATAATACCAAACCATCAATTCGGATTTCGCACTGAACATTCTACAGTGCAGCAGTGCCATCGATTGGTTGATGCGATTTCCTCAACGCTGGAAAAAAAGGAAGTATGTTCTGCAGTATTCCTGGATGTTGCACAGGCGTTTGATAGGGTTTGGCATCCTGGATTACTTTATAAGCTGGGACAGTTTCTCACCTTCGATTTATATGCATTACTTTATTCATATTTATCTGGTAGAACATTCGTTGTCAGAATGGAGATTTTTCGGAAGAACATAATATTTTATCATCTGTATCGCAGGGTAGTCTACTCGGGCCTCTTTTGTATTCGGTCTACACAACAGACATGCCGACTAGCAATCAAACCATTTTAGCAACATTCGCCGATGATATTGCTATTCTTGCATCCAATTCAGAAGCAAAGTATGCAAACATCGCGGTACAAAACCATCTGAATAGGTTGGTTCAGTGGGCACAAAGTTGGCGTATGTTGTTTAATCCCAGTAAATGCCAGCACGTTATATTTACAAATAAAAAAATCAAGTGCCCGGCTATAAGAATTAACAACATACAAATTCCTAAAAGTAATTCAGTACGTTATCTTGGCTTGTACATGGACAAAAGGCTCACATGGCGACCACATGTGGCACACACTAGAAGAACCATTATTACTCGTGTGAAATCACTACGTCCGTTATTGGGACAGAAATCGGTTCTAAATCTAATGACCAAACGTACTATCTATCTTGCAGCAATCGCTCCTATTTGGCGGTATGGAATAGAGTTGTACGGCAGTACTTGCAAGAGTAATCTTAGAAGAATACAGCAACAACAGTCCAAGATACTCCGTACTATTGCGTCTGCTCCATACTATGTTTCTAATTTGACACTGCATAAAGATCTCAAGATTCCATATGTCAACGATATTCATGTCATGCAGTATAAGAGGTTATTCGACAAATTTGAAGTCAGTAGCAATCCTAATGTTCGCAGAATGCATTCAGACAGTCTTCCAGACAATCCTCCAAGGCGTCTGCGCAGGAAGTGGTGCCGAGATGCAATTCCAATCACTTAATAAATCGGGTCTTATTCAAAAGACAACACGTTTTTTTTTTCTTCATTTTAATTATTGTATTTGACCATTCCTATACTATTCCTACAAATATTTAATTCCCATCAAGTTACTCTCTTCTCTTCCTCATAGTCTAGTGTCTTACTAGAGTCACTAGACTAATATTAATTTCCTACTTACGTGATCACCGTTGTTTGCAGCAATTAATGCTGGTATGATGTTTAAAAGAAAAGAAAAGAAAAAAAAAAAAAAAAAAAAAAAAAAAAAAAGTCCATTCAAAACGTTACATTTTTTGAATAATCAAGACGTGGTTTTCACCGAAAATAATTCTAGACGAATGGAAAACAACCACGAAAGTTTTAATAAACATATAAGTTTTGACCTTTTCCTATTTTTTCCGCTTATTTAGTAAACTACAGAATGATATTGCATTTTACAATAAATAATTATATATACATACATACATACATCATCCATATAAATCATAAAATTTAATTTTTTACCACACTTCCCAAAAAATCGTATTAAATAACCAGTGGACTATGATTGGACATTGCCAGTGAGATAGGCACGATCACAGATTATTTTCAAAAACACAAAATATTGAACGAAAAATAAAAATCAATTTGTAATTTTTTTTCGAATCATGTAACTTATAAATGTTCATGTATTTTTTAAACATTTTGTGACAAAAACTATTAAAAAATTCTACGAGAAGTAATTGGTCCAGTTTTTTATTCAGAAGAAGCGATGCATATGATTCTTACTAATAACAGAAAAAATGTCTTCCTCCGCATAATATATTCTCCCTCTGCGCTTACTATGATAATTTCAAAAATAAAAATTCAAATCGTTTTTAACTTTATTTATATGTTGTATACATATGTTTGTTTGTGTAAGATATATTTATTTGTATATGCACATATAAATATATATATATATATATATATATATATATATATATATATCCTTAAAAGTTAATTAAAAAATTAACTTACAATCAATTTCCGTTTCTTCCATGATGAAAATTATGAATACGACAGTACAGTTTGCTTCTAAAATTCCCGAAAGAAGATATTTGTTCAGGTTGATTAAAAAAAAAATTAAAATAAAATTCAGTTTAAAGAAAAAAAAATTAAAATACAAAATGGTATGAAAAAAAAAAGAACGCCTTCAACTAAATGACAAATGAAACTAACAAACGACAAAGTCGTACATACAATATACACAAAAGTAAAGAATAAAAGAAGTTAAGAAACGTACTTCCACTATTCCCCCAAACAGCGTTATGATCTACTGCGCACGCGCAGATACATTTTTCTACATCTTTCAACGTACATATGCACCAACACATTAACACGCACACCCATGAACAGCCGTAGTAGACGTACGCGTCATTCGACAGTAAATGATCTTAATGATCTTGTAGCAGCCCTCATAAAACAATATGAGTATTGCCCACTACAATTCAATTCAGCTAAATATATTTGGGCGTTTGTTCTAATTGAAACGGAGATGGATAAAAACTTTTAACTTTTTGCTTTTTTTTACTTTTTTTTTTTTTGAAAACGTATATTTGTTTAAATTTACAATTAGTACACCCACATTTACCTAGTAACACAAACACGCCTTATAATTACACATTTCTCAAATGTTCCGTCAAGCTTTTGCTTGTCGACAGATTTACTTACATATAATTTACATACTCTTAAGATAATTATGTAAAAATGTTTACAACTTAGAGATATTGAATTACACTTTCACTCACACGTGTTCCCACTTACACATCATTTGCTCACATCCATTTCCACAATTTCACTCACACTTCCTATTTTTAATTTTCTTATTATGTAATTATTCTAATTCCTTATATATATATACATATACATATTTTTTTGTAGTAGTATTTGTAGCAGCATTTTCGTAGCGCTCAATCCACCTCTGAGTTTTGTTTTTTACAATGCCCTTTTTACAGTTTTTCTTTATTTTGAGTTATTATTTATTATTTTATTTATCACCGTTTCATCTATCGGTCAACTTTTAATTTTCTGTTTTTTTATTTTAATATTTGTCTCTTTTAATATATCATTCGGGATTTCATTTAACATTCTTGTCATAAAATATTTCTTTATTTGTGCACCATATTTTGTCCTCGGTATCGGTACTCTGTATTTTAATCGTATCCTCAGTAAGTACTTTGTATACTTTTCTTATATTTTTTATCGCATTTTTCATTTATGATATAATTCCATATTTTCGCTAACAAGTATAGATCATTTACATCTAATACATTTAATTCTTTTTTTTAATTCACTCATTGATTTATCTTCGCGTCGAGTTATTATCTCAAGCATTTTTTCTGTAATCTTTCAATTTTTTCCGTGTATGTTTTCTTAGTTAATCCCCATGCTTCAATGCCATACCTCAATCTTGATTCTACTAAAGCATAATATACCACATTTTCAGTGTATCACTTCCTACATAGTTCCTTAGTGTATATTATTCTGGTATCGCTGTTTTTATTTTATTTTCTATATATTCCATACGCACGCTCCATCTTAAATGTCTGTCTATTATTGTTCCAAAATATTTGTGCGAATACACAAATGTTATTGTTTCACATTTTTTATACGTATATTTATTATCTTTGTTCATATCGTGGACACATTCATTTGTGTGAATTATAATCTCTGGTTTATGAGGTTTAAATTTGCTATTGGTTTTAACATCATACACTTAGTTTTTGACCAATTTATTGTCAAATTATTATCATGTGCCCATTTATTCACTATTAGTATATCATTTTGCATATTTATCTCTGCAGTTTTTATATCTCTATGAGAGGTCATGATTGCTAAATCATCAGCAAATGCAAATATTTTACTATATTTTAACAGCTTTTGTAGTCCATTTATATACATATAATAAAACAATATTGCAGCTAAGTTGCTTCCCTGTGGTATTTCAATATTCATATTTTGTACTTCTCCCACAATTCTCTGCACACCAACTGTCATTTTTCTGTTATACAAATAACTTTCAAACCACTTTTTAATTTTTGATCTTACTCCTATTTCTTCTAATTTATTTAATAACTTTTCATGGTTTACTGTATCAAAAGCTCTTGTAAAATCTATATAAGGTACAATTGTTTTATTTCCTATTTCAAAGTTTTCTTTGATTTTCGGTGTGAAATCTCCTAGAACTCTAGATGTTGACTTACCCTTTTGGAAACCATATTGTTCTGTATCTATTATGTTATTTTCTTCGATATATTTAATAAAGTATCTCGCCACATACTTTTCTACAATTTTTTTAATGACTGAGCTCACTGCTATTGGTTTATAAATCATTATGGCTACCGGACTTTATAGGTTTGATTAATGATATTTTCATCTCATCAGGTACCTAATTATCGACTAGTGTTTGATTTATTAATTTAGTTATTGTACTTGCAATGTTATTTTTTATTATTTTTATATCTCTTATTCTAATTTTATCATAACCACTCGCTTTTTCTGTCACTAATTCATCGATTATTTTTTTTATTATCACTACTATCAGTACTATCTCATTAAACATGTGAAACTAGTAGATAATTGGTAAATAAAATTTTATCTGGTCAAAATCGAAATAGATATAAACGTTAAAAAGGATCAAAACATACACTTTCTAGCTTCTAGCACATTGTTATAGACCGATTTAAACCTGACTGACATAATAAGACATATGAATTATTAATAATAATAATATAAACATAATACCGAAATGTAAACGAGATTAAAATAAAAAATAATAGTTAGTGATATGTACAAATAAATTAATTTGATAAATAAATTACCTATTTACAAATACACATACAAAATATGTGTATATATATCAATCTTATATATATATATATATATATATATATATATATATATATATATATATATATATATATATATATATATATAATTGTATGTATAGTCTCGTTTAATATGTATACAACACAACAACAAGGTATATATTTCAACATAATTTACAGAGAATAGTCAAAAAACAAAAATTGTAAATAATAATTACGTAACGCCCAGCATGGCTCGCTGTACAACAGAAATAATACAAATACCCGTAACAAATAAAATAAGCATTTATACTTATAATGACAGCAAAAAATAATTAAAAAAAAACTGTACAGAAAAAATTATTTAAAAAAAGCTGCACAGTAAAAAATAAAAACTTATTGATAAAAAAAAGAAAAACACGTTAGACATCAAGTAAATATAGAAGAAATAATAATTCCTAGAATAAGCGCTATGAAACGTGACAACAGGTTATGTTTGAGCATGTTTACGTCATTATGGGACGTATAAGTGTTTTATACAGAATTAATTTATTATTAACATTCTGTTGATTAATGGATATATGGCAGATATACTCCTGCTAGCTTTCAAGGTAGTATGACTGACATGTTCGGAAAAATTAAGTTTGTTATCCAAGACTACCCCGAGGTAACGAACATGTTTTGACCAACTCACAACGGTGGAGTTGACTGAATTGGTCTTAACTTCAGCAGGTAATGTGGGACGCATGCGGGTGAAAAATATAGCCTCAGTTTTATGACAATTAATATCAATTTGCCATTTTTTATAATGACGCAAGATTCGATTTATTCCTGTCTATAACTTATTAGTAATTGCTTTAGGTATGTAAGAAGTAGAGAGAAAAGCTGTGTCGTCTGCATAAAGAGCAGTGTGAACATCAAGTAGATTTGGAAAATCAGATAAGAACAAAGTAAACAGAAAGGAACCCAGAATACTACCTTGAGGGACCCGGCTGAGCAAGTTTTCATTCTTGAATCATTGATGGTAACGTAAAATATTCTGTTTGCTAAATAGCTGTTAATAACGTTGATTACATCATTTTGTAAATAATACCTTTATGCCAAGTTGTATCGAAAGCCTTCGCTACATCCCGGAGAACTGTACCAGTATGTTTATTACGATTGAAATTATGCGTGATAAATCTCAAAAATATGATAATCATGATAGGAACGAATAATCTAACTGGAAAGCATGATTAAATGCATTAAATGTACTAATAACCACAATTAAAAACAAGCATATAAATAATATCGTCCTAATTAAACAATAAAAACAAGAACAATATATATACAGGAAACAATATCTTATCTATATCTTTCTATTTTATATCAATTAATTACTACGCTCTTAATATTTTTTTAAAATTTCATTAACAATATGTGGAAGTGTGGGTGTGCATACGTGTGTTTGAGTATGCACGAGTGTGAATACTTGCACAAGTATGCAAATATTACTATTCTCATAATTGTTACCCCAATTTTGATACTAACTCTAATTTTACATCGTCCAAAATCACGTTCATCGCGTTTTAACTATCTTTTTTATAACAATTCTTCTTTAACAGGTTGTAATGGAATTTAAATACGTTCTCTATTTCTGCTTGCACCATCCTTTTAAATTGTTTTAATAATTTTCTAAATACTGCAGTCTATTCCGATGATTGGACAGAATGTTTAGTCATCCCAGTGAAAAAAACCAACCCCTCAAGTGTGTTTACTTCCTTCGTATCGTGCATCTGTAAATCTTTTGAAAGAATTTTGAAAAATAGAATTAACTGATGGCTTGAAAACCAAAATACCTTCCATTCTGGTGCATATGGTTTCCACAATAATCTTAATTCCTTAGACTGTGTTACCTAAATGATTTTAGACATTTATAATACATTTATTAATACGAAATATTTTTCGTGTCATGTTTGTTGGATATTAAGAAAAATGTTCGATTCTGCTTTAATGCTGATATTGAATAACGCCCTTAATTCTTTGGACATTCCTATTTCAATTTCTAAGATAACCCGTTTACTCCTCGTACCCTTATTTTTAAACACCTATCAATAGATCTAATCTTACGATCAGTACATCTATGTCTCAGTATTGAGTCTAGTCTTTTATATATATATATATATATATATATATATATATATATATATATATATTTCAAATATTGACCTCCTAAATAGTTAGCAACATAAAAATTCTTTCATATGCTAATGACATTGCTGTATGCTATACACATACAAAATTGAAACAAGGTATTAATCTCTACTGCAGACATACTTATTTTCACTTTTAAATAGACTATCCGATCTAGGCTTTACACTCTCCCTTAACAACTGTGAATTGGTTATATTCTTGTAGAAAAATATATACCACTACAAACTGTTTATCAATACCTCATTGTCCCATTCCATTTGTTACGTCGCGTAAGTGTTTAGGTATTCTCGATCACAGACTTAGTTGGGTGAAACATATTTCGTATATTCACACTACGACATTTAAACGAGTTCTTAGTCATATTTTTTTTTTTGCTTATAAATCATTCATTCGGGTGATTCTGACTATGACAGTTTTCTCTTTGCAAACAGCCCGCTAGGGCCATCAATAATTTAGATAAAAATCGAAAACTCCTACGTTCCACTCGTGGTACTTTTTCTTCTACTTCAACTGTTGCATTACAGATTGAGTCTAAGACTCCCCCTCTTGATATGTGTAGAACCTTCCTAGCTGAAAAATCCTTATTAGGTTGCTACTCTATAAGTAACACATTCTTCTTTCAACCTTTTCTACAAGTTTATCATAATTGGGAATTCGCCTCTCTACACATTCTTGTGTTATGTATATTATCACGTAATATCTCAAGATTCCACGATGTTATTCTTTCAATTCATACGAAATATGATATGATGCTCCTAAAATTATCTGTAGAAAATCTGAAAATCGTAACCGCCTGTAGTACTTCAGTAATTCTGTGGCCTAACAGCAAATTAATCTTTCTATTAAATTACTCGACTATGTATTCGAACAACTGACATCGATATTAAATGATTTAAATATGTCCTGCTAACTTCGGAAAATGATTTTCTAAATAATTATCGATCGTTGATTATGAAAATCATTTTTGCTATTGCAGATTTTATAAATATTCCTTTTGCAAATGAGACTTACGCGATAATTCTAAGCTCGAAAATATATAATGAACCCGCAATTATTACAAAAATATATATTAAAAATATTTTAGTCGAAAGCGTCAGACACCATTACTGGAAAAATTAATAATTCCATATTATCTCTTTGGAAGGAAAAGACGGCTTTAGAAGAAATATTAAACATACACGGAGAAGTTTTTTCTGACCTTTCGGGTCTTTATAACAAATACAGTAATGAAATTCGTGTAAAAGAACATAATGGACTTACCAGTAATAAAATATATCCTATTCCGGAGAGTAAAAGAGGGTTAGGTGAGAAAAGAAATATACCATTCCGAGAGAGAATTATACCAACGAGTCAATTACCGCTTATTATAAGAATTTCATATATATATATATATATATATATATATATATGTAATAAAAAATATGCTTCTATACATATATCTGCTTATACACGTGTATACTTGTCGTTCTAGCTAATAATGTTCGAAATTCGAAATTAATTTCGTCTGTGTCTAGTAATAAAAATTGTTTATTGATCCAACGAACATAAACAGGAAGTAAGGTTAGTGACTAAAACACGTACGTAATCTCACGTATTTATACATACATACATATATATAGTATTTTTGGAACCATCCGGAGTTTTTAAACACGGATATTTCTTTGGGTTAGTTTTAAAAAGAATATATTTTATCCGACCTTCAACGGAGATAAGGTTATATTTTAAAGTTGAATTTTTTTAATCTGGATGCGACCGCAGTCGATATCATTTATTACTTCATCGTTCGAATAATCTAAATCAATACATTTAATTTAGTGAAACAATATAAATGAATGAATCGATGAAAGATTTATAACCTTGTTCTTTTAAACAGCTATCATCAATCGGGGAATTATCAGTCGGTTCAAGACATTCAATCGGCTATAGTGCGTCTCATTTTCCTAATTTTAAGACTGATTTATTTTTTTTTAATATATTTTTGAGATGCGTAATGAAGTAATCGAATTAGAGGATCTATCTTTTGTACGATTACTTTAAAATCGGGAAAATCATGGCAACTATCTTAATACGATGCCGAGAATTTAAGATAAATATTACTAATACTACATCATCCCCATTATAATCACTAATACTATCGACAACACGATTACTGTTGTTATCGTCATATTTGTTCTTATCTTTAGAATCGTATTTTGGTCGGAAATAAAATTATCACCAGCAAAATTATTATTAACAGTATTTGATTCGAACAAACTATCGGAATCAATCCCCCCCATCCTTCATCATATATAAACAAGCGTGCTGTCTATCGATATCAGCGGTGTTTGAGAAAGTGATAAAATAGTAATAAAGATTAAATAAATTAATAATGAAGTAAAATAAATCTACAAAAATAAAATAAACCGCAATTAGAAATTATTCTCTCGGCTGACACACCTGGATAGAATAAAAAGAATATAACCGAATCAACCAAATTAATGAGCCGGTAAATCGTAAATTTTCCCAACTAGGAGGGGTTATAAAAAACAGTAACGTCTCGAACAAAGGGACGGAAACGTTTAAGAAACTCGATTTAGTATATACCCGACCTTATCTAATATAGAAATTAAAGTCACCCTAAAACCGATATAGACGTACGGAATCGAAATCTGAGGCACAGCCAGCTACTCGCGAATGAAAGTTATCCCCCAGCGTTTCCAGTCGAAGGTCGTACGAAGTGTTGTTGGAGCTCCGTGGTGGTATATTCGCAATGATGATGACCTATATAAAAATTTACATATCCAGACTGTACAAGAAACCCTACAGTCACAGATGTATTCAGCGACTTAAGCACCATGTCAATCCTCTAGCTGCCGATCTCAAAAATGACAGCGTACAGTTCCGACGTCAAGTCTATCTCCGGTATTTAGGTTCATCAAATGAAGAATAGCTGTGTGCAGCATTCTAATAATACTGGTAAATTTAAATTGAACATCAACGCTACTTATTGTGAATAGATTGTGTATGGATATTTATGCAGATAACAACAGCTTCTACATGTTCGGAAACGTAGAGAAACAAATAAATTTCAATGTAATCTAAAAAAAAAAAAATATTCTTCGTAATTGAATTTGGGAAATTAATTGAAATAATAAAATCGTTTATATAAAATTAAAATTAAAACGGAACATGTACATAATACATACTTGAGGAATAGTTTTAAATTAGTTGTTAATAAAAGTGAACAGAGTATAAGTTACGTCTCTACCTATATACAATATATATGTATATATGTAGGCGTAATAACAAACGTATTGAAAATCAATTGATAAAACTTAAGAAAATAAATATCGTAATTTATTATATTACAAGAATAAAATGAAATCTTACATAAATACTAATAATTACCATTCTGATTTTAATAATATAATTATGTATATTATGTACGTTTATCAAATCATTACCTATATCGGTTTCGTTTATAAATATATCAATAGTTAATTTCGTGTGAATACAGTCGTATATACAGAATTTGAGGCGCAATTGGAAAAAGGAAAATCGCTGAATCCAATTGAACATTCAAAGAGTAATTCCATCGGTAAAAAATTATTTTATTCTACTTATTTAAAAAGTAACACTAATATTCATCATGCGGTAAAGCGTTTTTACACATGAATTTATATGTGCATATAATTATTATTTTTTTTAAACACAAAATTATCCCAAATAATAGCTCGATTAAAAAAGTATTTCTATTAATCATAACAGTAACTGGTTCTTCCTGTCTTCCACGTTATCGTCTCGTTATCGGTAGTTTAAATACGTTTCGATCACTTTTATTATCTATTATCTCTATACCGAACTGTTATTTATTTATTATCAGATGGGAGACTGCTAATTCGAGAAAATAATTTAATTTCTAGCTATCCGTTTGGTTTCATTTCTGAGCGTGCAACATTGGAGCAGGTTTATTGAGTTGACAAACTAATTGGGAATAGCCTGGAGGAGAAAATGATATGTGCTGGCATTTTCCTGGACGTTCAACAGGCGTTTGACTGGGTTTTGCTCTCGGATCTACTGTATAGAACTAAATCTGTGTTACCTCACCCAATTTACTGTTTGTTAAAATCGTATAGAACTGGTACTTTCAGATTAAATATTAAAATACACTATCCGATATTTACCCTGTGAGGGCGGGAGTCTTCTTCTTCTTCTTATCGCATGGCATCATGCAGAAAGACGCTATAATATAATATTTAAATGTTGTAGCCAAGATAATGCTGCCATTGACACTTTGTGGATCTCATGAAGTGTCCCGTCAAAAGCTCTGCCTGGACAACTGCGAACAATGTGATCGATGGTTTGATGTTGGTAGCCGCAATCACAAACAGCGTCATTTTTTATGTTCCACCGCGTTAGCAGATCGTTGCAACGTCCTTGTCCAGTACGAATTCGATTCAGTTGTACCCATTCTTTAAGTGGGTGTTTATCTGGGTTCAATGTGTTCCATTGTTGACGCCATGTATTTTTACCGTCAAAGTTCTCTACAATAAGCTTATCGACTGTTATACACGCTGGTTTCCTTGTCTTCAGCCGCTTTGATTTATCATCTATCAATTTATTGGGAGACTCTACTTCATATTTTGACCATTCTCGTAAGGCTGCAGTTTTTCTGCGGAGATCTGGAGGCATAATATTGTTAAGTACCGGGAGCCAAGCAGTATGTGTTGATTTTACTGTACCTGTGAGAGTCTCATTGTTATGTTGAGTTGTGTATCCAGTTTTTTGGTATGACAACTGTTCAACCATATCGGAGCCACGTATTCGACAGTGGAGTAAACGAGAATTAATGCTGCTAAGTGTAGAAGCTTAGAGTGTCACAGAGTAGTGTTCTTGGTTCTTCCTTGTTCTATATTGCGGATTTTGCTTCGACCATTGAAGTGGAAGTTGCGAAGTACATCATGATGAGACTGAAGTATCAAACAGGTTTGAACTAAATATTGTCGAGAAGTAGTGTAATAAGTGGCGGTAGAAAAATAAATAAATATAAAATTGTTCACATGATCTTTACAAAAAGATTAGTCCTGTGAAACTCTTGCTTAGGCATGTATTTGGATAGGCGACTAATACGAAGAAGATACTTAATAACCAAATGAAACGAGCTTCAGTTAAAATTGAAAGAATTATATTGGTTAAGTAGTAGAAAGTCTAAATTTAGACTTCGTAATAAACTGATGACAGTTTTAAAGCCTTGTGTGGACGTACGGTATTCAGTTCAGGGAGTGTGCGAAACCCATCAACATAGATATAATATAAAAATTTCAGAATCGAGCTCTAAGTTAAATAACATCATTAGTACCCTGGTATGTCTTCGATACACCGTGACTTACGTATAAGTACTGTTTACGAGGAGGTAAAGACGCTTAATAAGGTTGGGAAAGTATACAAATTCTTCGACCATACATTTAATTTTGGTAATTCGGAGAAATTGCGGATACCAGATCGTACTAAACGAGCTGATTTTTTAGTGCTTAGGGAAAATAAGTTGTGGAATAGCAACCGATAAAGAAATCATTCTCCGTTACTCTCTTTTCCGATACCAAACATCAAAATACCACCAAGGGATCTTCAAACGTATGTAATGAAGAAATTACTACAGATATGGCAACAACAGCGGACCAGTACTCCAAACACGAATAAACTACGCCAAATTCGAGATACCATCGAACCATGGAACACATCATTATCGACCAACAGAAGAAATGAAATCATCATCACAAGACTCCGCCTAGGCCACTCCAAACTCACACATAGCCACCTCCTATCAAATCAACCTCTCCCACTATGTTCTAATTGCAATTCTCATGTTACAATCCAACACTTGTCAAATTTATAATTCACACCGAACACAAATTCTTCAATCGTCCACCCTCTCTGAAATCCTATCCGATCATCGTATTAAAGTTGAACGTCTCCTTCATTTTCTCAAAATTACCAAATTATTTCAATACATTTAACTCCTATATTCCCATGCCTCTGGCCTGGGCGGCAGTACACGGCATGAGACAACAAAGAAGAAGAAGAAAAAGAAGAAGAAGAAAAAGAAGAAGAAAAACTGTAATAGCACCGAATTCTCGGACACGGCGACAAAATATTGTGTTTCAACGACCGGGTCCAGCTGGAAATGCTAAAACAGCTGTTACTCCTATCCAGTGCTTTGAATGCCTATTTGATGATGCCATAGTAAGTACAACAACATTATGCACCAATACATTCAAGAAAAAATTACAAACAAATATGAAAGAGAAAGAGATGCAAAGCTCACGGATAAATGTGAAATAAGATCACTAATTTATATATTGTATATGACTGGTGTTTTAAAGGCAGGAAGACGTAATATTATGGATATGTGGGATAACAGTTTAGGTACTGGTGTAGATGCGATGTATGTAACAATGAGTGAACATAGATTTCGATTTCTCATGCGCTGTTTGCGTTTTGATGATATTACATTTAGAAATGCTCACAGAGAAAAGGACAAACTAGCTGCAATAAGAGATGTATTTGAAAAATTCGTGATAAATTGTCAAAAGTGTTACACAGCGATGGACTATTTGACAATAGATGAGCAACTAATAAGTTTCCGTGGTAAATGTACCTTCCGACAGTATATTCCAACAAAACCTAGTAAATATGGCATCAAAATATTTGCACTCGTTGGAGGAAAAAAATATTTACACACATAATTTGGAAATTTACGTTGGTGTTTAACCGGAAGGTCCTTACAGAAAAAATAACAAACCTGAAGATGTTGTAAAACGATTAGTGCAACCCGTCGAAGGTACAAATCGGAATATAACTGCTGATAATTGGTTCGGTTCAGTGCCATTGGTACATAGTCTTTTATTTAAAAAAAAATTAACGTTTATTTGCACCCTGAGAAAAAATAAGCCCGAAGTTCCCAAAGAATTTCTACCGCATAAACTGACGGAAATAAATAACTCTCTATTTGGATTTCAAAAGAACTGTACGCTAGTTTCCTACGTCCAAGCAAGAATAGATCAGTTATTCTAATAGCATCAATACACGTTGACAAAAATATCGATTAATCTGAACAAAAAAAAACCTAAAATCGTCACAGCCTACAATGAAACTAAATGCGATGTTGATCTGTTGGATAGAATGTGTAGTCAGTATAATGTATCTAGAAACTTCCGTCGTTGGCCACTAACCGTATTTTTCAATTTATTGAATATTGGTTGAATTAATGCCCTCAATATATACACGGATAATAATACTAGTCATATTATAAGTCGAAGAAATTTTTTGAAAACATTAGCTTTAGAATTAATGAAACCAGCTATTGAAAAACGAATTAACCAGCAGATGATAACCAGGCAAATCAGGGAACGTGGTCAGCAACTACTGTTAGTTGATAAAGATGAATGTACTCCTGCTGAAGCAAATAAAACCACTCCACAAAATGAAAAAAAAATTATTTACCACTTTTTATTGCGCATTTTCCACCTGGTACTGTATTTAGGCAAGTTTTAAATATGAATATCATATCCTACTGCCGCGTACAATGGGAAAAGTATAGAACTTCGAACGAAGTATTACAATGTTTCAAATGTCAATCTTTCGGTCACATTGCTATTAACTGTTACAAAGACCCGATCTGTTCTAAGTGTAGCGGCTCACATGCAACTGATAATTGCTCTGTATCAATTAATTGCCAAGGTACGCATCAATCTAATAGTCGGGAGTGTCCAGTTTATCATACCATTTTCGATAATATAAATAGTCGTAGACAGCTTTCCGCTTCAAAAAATAATTTAACTAGATCTTTACAAATTACTCAGACTGATATGGTAAAGTACCTCGGCCTTATTATGGATAAAAAACTTACCTGGACTCCGCATATATTGCAGCTTAGAAAAAACTTATCTCATTTCGGCTATTATATTGTATTATAGGAAGAAAAGCCAAAACTTCATTAAATAATAAATTTCTGATCTACAACGCACTTCTAGCGGCGAAGTGGAAGTATGGAATTGAACTATGGGGTCGGCAACAAGTAGTAACGTCAAACGTATACAACAATTTCAGTCGAAAGCTCTAAGAGCAATATGTGACGCTCCTTATTATGCCAGCAATGTTACTCTACATCACGACCTGCAAGTGCCTACAGTTACACAAGTTTATCAGTATAAATATAAAAATTTTTTCGGTAAATGTTCCAGTCACTCAAACCCCTAAATTCGGCGAATCTACATGCCAACACTTCCAGATAATCCTGTTCGAAGGCTAAAACGGCAAATGCTCCGGGACGTACTTTCAACTATTGAAAAATGATGTCATATAGATCAAGACATTGCTGCTGAGGCAAAATTCTAAACCGGCCGGCTGTTTATTGTAACAGCGGCTGTATGTTAATGTTAATGTATTTGTATATATTTTTTAATTTACTGAACTCATGTGCTTATTGTTAACTTGTACAGGTGAACATTAAAAAAAAAAAGAAATCAGCTGGATTGCAATTTAAAATATATTAATAATATCTTCAGTCTAGGCTGCGCTTGGTATTATTTTCGATACAAGTTGTTCATCTTCTAATTACAGTTACTGCTACTTTCAGATAACAGTTAAAAATACCAGTGAGTTAAAATAACTACCATGCCTAGGTTCAACAGTACGAACGATGTTTCTCGAAAGCAAGTAGGTATGGCCACTTTGACCAACATCGTTCCATCTACTATTATTATCGTAGAAATTAAAACATTTTAAGCTTACTTAAAAAAAAAAAAAAAAAGGCAGAACGTATTTTAGCGTCATTTCATTTTTGTTTTACCATCATTAGTTTTATTTTCATGTGAGTTTTTTTATTAAATGCGTAAGAGAAAATAACCGATTAAAATTACAGAAAAGGTAGTTTAACTTAAGTTTTTTAGACAAGTATAATGTCTGGCTAGTTCACTACAATCCAACCGAATAATAATAATGAGACGACTTTTTAAGTATTCGACAACACTACAGTAAGAAAAAGATGGTGAATATTTCCATATTATAGACCGAAGAAAGAACAAAGACACACTCGAAAAAAGATAATTGCTAGACAAAAAAAAGGAAGGATGATTTTGTTTAATGGCACTATGCGAATTAGCACAAACAAAAATGATGTCTAAAAATGCAATAATGCGGTGGAACTACAGAGGCTTCTATAACACCAACTGTGAACTTTGATATCATCACACTCCTCGGCAATCATGTGCTTATAGTCGACACACCTCAAACCCTCGGATAACCCGAAAATAAAGATTTTTAGGCATGACAACACCCATGGAATTAGTGCTAAGGGGTGAGTGGCAATCTTAATTCATACTTCAATCACTTGTAATCGAGTAAACATAAACACTTCCATTATAGATAATATTTCCGCGATCACTACGTTGATAAAATCGATAAAAAAAAAAAATAAAAATAATGAATTAATAACAATATAATGTCATCTTCTGTTCATTTAGAAAGCGAAAATGATAATAATGTTCTTTCACGACTCTTATAGTTTAATAAATCAAATCGTAATGAATTCGATAAGCTGCCATATAATTTGGCTCCTAATAACATGCTTGTACTCTCGCGCGTGATTTATCGAAGGCCGGTGTTCTGCTTTACGTGCTCCGACCGATCTGATTTTTCCTTTATGAAAATTTATATGAAATTTGAATCTGTTTTCCAGTACAAACAGTTCCATTTTATATAGACGATGGGTTTTTAAGTGATGCTTAACCATGCTTCCCCAATGAATAATAAGCAAAAAGTGATCGATATAATAGGGGGCCATGTACAAACGTTTCAAATGTTCATGCTAAAAAAATTGTTTTAAATAATAAAATATATAATTAAGTTTTTAATTGTTTTGTCAATCAGATACTTAATTTCATTAATCCTCGTTATGAGTTTACTGTGCAAATTTATAAACAATGTATATTGTATCTGAATTAACAGTATCCCGGTTTGTATAAATCATATATTTAGTCTCATTATATGTAATAAGAATAATCATATTTACTATCCAAGATGATGATGATGATAATGGTAATTATAATGAATTGTAGGATACACTGATATTAAATAGACGAAAGATAAGAAATCAAATAGTGGGAATTTAAGAATAAGCGATGATAAGAGAATACGATATCATTTGAAAATTAATGTCTCAGAACTCCTTTATGAAGTGAAATAAATACTATATTTCAGTAATAAAATGTAAACAACAATAATAATAACAGTAATAATACAGCTCAACAACGATAAATATGGGAGTATTTTCTAAGATGGCGGGTAAAAATAAATAGCCCAGCTCGTAGGAATAAAAATATTCCAGTGAAATAGTCGAGATTAAAAAAAAAATGATTGTGAGAAATTTCAGGACGTTATAGAGTTTAAAAACATTTTATTTTGTAACGAAATCTCCCATAACAAAGCTATAAAAAAATCCACTCCTCGGTGTCGACGTTTCTCAAGAAACAGAATAGTAGGCATTTTTCTTATCGACATCCGGTTTACATTAAATTATAACTAATCCAAGGTTATTTAAGAATTTCCTACTGGTTTGAAATTCCCCCAAGTAAAAATAAATTTATGGGTTTTTGTTAGAATCAAAATTATTACCATTTCGAATATGTGTGCGCGTGAAATTAATGAACTAAGGAAATATCCAAGGTCTTGTTATTATCTGATCCAGTTCAAACACTGAAGTAATAATTCGTGGTTTCACGAAATATTACAAAATTTTGTTGCATTTTGGTTTAAAAATTTTAGAAACAACGTTATAATATAATGATATTATAACGTTGTTTATTCGATGTTGATGAACTGTACATTTAAAATTTTTTATTGAAACCAAAAAAATATGTAAGCGTTAGTCTGTATAACCAACACGTTTTAAAATCGGAAGTTAAGTATAAAACTTTGCATTAGTTTCAAAACGATAATAAAATACTCTACATGTGTATTCTCGACATAGTTACGAAACGTAATTACTACACACACACACATATATATATTATAATAATAATAACCTTTATTTAGTGTAACTAAATTAACGATTTATAAATATCCAGCTAAAATCAATTTCTAAAATTAATTTCGAATGTAGTCATATTCGAGTGAAGGTCTCTTCCAATTTTTCCCAGTTGCGTTCGTTGTATGCCAATCTATATAGAGCGCTTCTGGAACCAGGGAATTTCTTGAAGTCGTCTACGGTCGCAACTTTTTTCTCTATAAACTAAAATGCGTCATATATTATCTTTCAAACTAATCTATTACATTATTTATTGTGTAAAGAATTGTTCCGAATACTTCATTAAAATGTTTCGAACGTAAGCTGATAAGCAAAATTCTGTGAAGTGTTTTGAGACGATCTTCGTAATATGGATTTCTTAGTCGACATTGTCTAGTTATCACAGAAGGTAAAAATGATTGTAACAAACAGATTGCATTCCCATTTTCTAACAGTATAATTAACTAACTGTAAAAGTAATCATTCTATAAAATAATAACCGTTAATTTTTGGCCACATTTCATACAATTAAAAAGTATGCGAGCTTTTATTACTGATACAATATTTCAGGATAATTGGAAAGCACCCTTTCTATACTATTTTAAACCCTTTCTGAGAATGTTTCCGTATATTTGTAATTGATAACATTTGTTAATACCTAATTTATTTTTTATTATAATAAAAAAAAACACGGTCGATTTTAATTTATCGAGTATATTTTTTTTATTTCATATGTAAAATAGAGTTTCAACGACATAAGTAACACTGGCAATTTATCACGTCATATTGTAATTTCTAACAGTACACTTAGATTTTTTTTTTGTCATCAGGATGGTGTTTCTAAAGTGGCCTACACTTTGTAAGCATGATTTCGACTGTGCTCCCGTCCGCAGTAGCAGCATATCGGTTGATTTTTTTTCTATTATGTAATTATGGGTTAATGCAGTATGTCCAATTCTGAGCCGAGTTAGTACATCATCGTCGCGATGGGATGATTGTTCTCCATGGAGCTGTGTTCAACTTGACGTTTCGGAGTTTGTTGGTTGTGGGAATACGCTTCCAGCGTAAGTTCCATGCCTCGTGAAATTGGTTTTTAATATTGTGTATTTCGTCTTGTATTGGGATTGAAATTTTTAGTACTAGAAACATCGCCGCTTCTTTCGCAGCGATGTCAGGCTTCTTCATTTTTCTTTATGTTGGATTGTATAGGGATCCAGATGATGGTTTCTTCTATATGTTGGTTAGCTGACAGGTGAATATTTTGGGCTATCGGGTGGTTAGATTTTGTGAGATCGAGATTAATGCTTTGAACGGCGTAAAGTGCGTCGGTAAAATAATTATTTTTTATAAGCGTAAGTCCCTAGCCAAATCTATATATCTAGGTTGATTGCCATTAGTTCAGCGGATAGCGCTGAGAATTCGGTTAGTAAAACGTATTTTACGGTGATATCTCGATGTATGACGTAACAACTCGTACCTTGGATTGTCTTTGATGCATCTGTATAGAATTTTTCATATGAATCAAATGATGTCATTCTGTCATAGTCTCTTTGTTTTGTTACCATATTTTTGTTGTGTAATGCCAATGATATGTCAATATTTAAATTTGTTCTTTTGTTCGGTGGTAGCGATGATCTATTTGTTCTGAAAGGTTGTGAGGTTCGTTCAAAGGTCTTGATGATATTTGTAATATGAGTTTGAAATAATCCTGTTGAGTGGGGGAGATGACGTAACATTTTTGTTTTTTATATGTTTGTTTTATTTGTTATCTGCTTTTGGTATACGTATTCATCATTAAGTACTCTGGACGAAATTTTAGCGACCATTCATTGACTTCAATTAATAGACTAATTGTTGGACTAATGCGAAGAACTCCGAGAGATTTTGCTGTTCCATATATTGAAGCACCATAATCTAAACAGGGACATATTATTGTTCGATAAATTTTGAATAAGACTGCTTTGTCGGCTGCAAAAGAGCTGTTAGATAGTTTTTTCATCAAATTCAATTTCTTTAGGGACGATTGTTTTAATTCGTTTATGTGTTGCCTCCAGGAGAGTGTCGTCGAATATTAGGCCGTGATGACTGACTGTGTCTGAGGGATTAATATATTATTTAGTGTTACGACTAGTGTTTTATCACAGCTCGTTAATTTGTAGAAGTGGATGCATTTGTTTTGTGTTGTCCACTCGTACGCTTTATTGATTTCATTTTGTAATCTCCGAGTACCCGATTGGAGATTTTTACAACCGATACTGATTGTGAAATCATCTGCGAACAGAGTGGAAGATATAAACGCAGGAACAGAGATGTTGTTAAATCATTTATTGCTATAATAAATAATGTTTGACTTAGTCCTGAACCTTGTGGGACACCATTTTGCAGCTGTTTTAAGGAGGATACAGCTCGACCGATTCTTACTCGAAAGGTGCGCGAAGTTTTCTATAAAGTACATTATGTGTCAAACCCCATTTGTGCAAAGTTAAGATTTTTTTTTTTCCAAATCCGATCAAATGCTTTTGTAATATCTGTTAGAGTGTGTTTACGTTTTGTAAAGTTGTTTTGAATGAACGTTTGTAGGTGTAAAAGATGGTCTGCTGTTGATCGTGATGGTCGGAAGCCACATTGTTTCGGAGATAACAATTTTTCTGTTTTCTACTTCCCAGATTAGTCGTTCGTCGATGATTTTTTCGAAAAATTATATTGGTCTGATGTCGGGTTTTTGTTTGGTTTTTGTGTTGGTTTTATTATGGATTCTTTCCACTGTCTTGGGAAAGATCGAGTTGTCAATTATGTGGTTAAACAGCTGAACTAGCTTATATAACCTGGAGCCTTCTTTAGGAATAGGATGTGAATGTTGTCAGTATCGGCTGTCGATTCCTTCATGGAATTAACAGCGCTATTCATTTCGTTTTTCTCAATGAGGGAATTATATGTCGGATTCGTTGCTGTATCGAATTTTAATTCCTTAGATTCCGTATGTTGTTTTATTTCTAATGAAGACGGTGACAACTTATTGTCGCTTGAGATGCTTTCAAAATAGAGTACAAATTGTTCTCCTATTTCTTCCGCCTCTGTGTACAACTGGCCACATATTGAAATTGAATTTGGTATACGAGGGGTGTATGTTTTGTTTAATGCCCGTATTTTATTCCGAAGTTGTTGGATTGGTGTTCTAGTAGATGTGAATTCGTTCCAGATTCTCTTTTTTTCTTGTTTAAGCACCCACGTAACTTTTGATCGGGCGTGCTGGTAAGCTATGTGATTTTCAATTGTGGATGTTTGTTTTAACTTTTCGAGTGATTTACATTTTGAACGGCTACTGAGTATTTTTTCGACCACTAAGGTACCGGAGTTTTGTTTTATAGTTTAGTGTTCGGGATAGGTTGATCAGCGTGTTTTAGAATGTAATTGCAGTACGATGCAACAAGCGTATCAGTGTCGCTGCTACTTTCTAGTTTAATGTTGGCTAAGCATAATTTTTGATACAGATCCCAGCTTGCTTTTTTGAAGTTGATTTGTTTCCATATTTGGTGTAGCGATTTTACTATGCACATTGATGATTTAAGGATAATTCCTTCCATGTCGGCGTGTGGTGGGTTTCTATTAAGTGCGCGATCCGGCTTGTGCTTGATGAAATCAATGGTGCTCCATGTTCAATGAATGGTGCTGTAATGTGTTGGTTTGTATTGTGTATTGTTAGGTTGAATTTTTCTATTATATCCATTAATAGTTTGCCCCTTCTATCCGTTGTATTTCCTCCTATTTGTTCGCTATGCGAATTGAAAATCCCTGTAAATACAAATAGTGTTGGAAGGTTCGATAATTTATATAATCGCTTTCTTCAATTCTAGTATATTGAGTGATATAATATATTGTGCAAGTTGTTATAGCTAGATCATTGTTTAAGCATATTGCTGCTAAAGTCTGTAAATTATCACAGTTGAGATTTATTCCTGTATAACTAGTGTCATTTTTTATAGCTATAAGAATTCTACCGTGTGCTCTTGGCTGGTTGTTTAGACTTTATGATATTGTAATTTTGAAGGTGTATTTTTGATTTGGGTGCAGATGCGTTTCTTGAATGCATAGTATTGTCGGGTTATATGTTGCTAAAATGATTTTAAGATCTTCTAGATGAGTAATGATTACAATTCCAGTTTATAATAGAAATATTTTGGGTTCTTAAATCCACATTCTTTTAAGTTAAATATGAGTGTGCGACTGTTACTGTGTGGTGTTTTCCATTTTTAAGTTTTTACTAATTTTGGTGAATCGTATTTTCATTGATCGATTGTTCTTCAGTAGGGTATAATTGTCTTGTAACTTGTCAATTAGTTTCGATGTTTCTGAGGTGAATTCCATTGATAGTTTAGGAATGTTTAGACGGCGTTTGTTCATATCGATAAATATACAGAAATTTGAATATGTGAGAGGATAGTATTTTACTTGGAGAGGTTTAAGTATATGTTCTATCGACTGCGTGACACCTACATCACTATCTCTTTTCCCGTCTGATGCTGCTGCTGTGGTTAGGTTTTCATCTGTTAGTCCATTTCATTTACTTCGTTGTCAGGCTGTGTTTTTATTTCGGTTTCTAAGGCATTTAAGTTTGCAGGGTCCTTTTTTCTTTTTTCTTTTGTTTTTAATTGATTCGATTTTATTTTCTGATTCAGATTTCGTTATGGAAGTTTGTTGTGGAATGTTTGTGAAGGATTGCGGATTAATTGTTTGAGAATGGTGGTCTGTTTCGTTCGAGTTCCTATTTGGAAGAGATGGAAATTCTATTTCTTGTGGTTATTGTATGAGAGCTGGTAATTTTATGTAGGGTGGCTACGAATCGGTTTCTGGATTTCTTAGATAGTGTCTCATCTGTATTGCAATTTTCGGTTTTATGGCCGGAAACGTTGCATTTGAAGCAGATTAAGTCATCGGCTGATAGAAATATACGGTAGCTTTTGTAATTTGAGTCCAATGTAAAAGATCTCGGTAATTTTAGTTCTTCGAAGTTGGTAATATATACTTGTTGATGCCAGCTGACTATATGGCCAAATTCGTCGTCTAGCGGTTTAATTCTAAGGATTGATACATTTCATGTTAGTTTCATGTTTAAATTTTACGAGGTGGTTCTAGGGTATGGTTTGTTATTGTTGGTGAAACGTTAAAAAGCGTTATTTTAGTGGTTGGTGATTTTTAGCTTTGCGCTTTGATGGAAAACTGTAATAAATGGAACGATCTTTTTAATTTCACAAAATTATTTCTGAACAAGTGATACAACGTAATAAATGTTATAGGATAATGGCGGCCAAATTTCAAAAATACCTTCTTTAGTCGACTAATAACTTTAATAACAATTCCATTTTGGCGTCATTGATGGATTATAAATCATTCACAAAGAGGCATATTAGCATCTTTCTTATTTTATCTGTTTGTCAGTGATGTCCAAAACGAAATAATATATAAATGGAATTATTATTATTTTTTTATTTATGTATTAAATTGCTAATTTACACCTAGCTAATGCTATTTAGTAAGTTTTATGATTATTTATGCCTAATATGACTTGAGAAGCGTCCCATCCAGTGATGGGTGCTTAACCCTGCATTAACAACGTGACCGATGCATTACATTAACTACAACGTGGGGTCGCATGCGACCCCAAATAACTTTTATTCGTTTAATGCATCTATTTATATTTATAATTATATCAAACAAAATTTTCACATTTTATATACATTAAACTTTAATAATAAACCATTTTAATATATATATATATATATATATATATATATATATATATATATATATATATATATATATATAAATTGTATTTACTTTTAATTAAAAAATATACAATATTTACAATAAATGTTCGATACAATCTTCACAAATACTTCGTCGATGTTCCGCACATAAACTTTTACTGCACTTTTCGCACATGTCTCTTCCTTTTCTGTCCTTTGAACGTGGGAATATGTCACAACGACCAGGTTTTAATTTTTCCCCCGGAACATTAGGAATGACAACTTCAGTTCCTAAAATGTCACGTATGGCTGCTCGCAGTTTTATTGGTAAACGTTCATTTATTTGTCTTGCCTTCAAGTGATCCATACAAAGAAGGAAAGATAGGTTTTTTAAAAAACTTGATCTGTCTATATCTTTTTGTGTATTACAAATGATGTAACTGTTAATGGCTGCAGCGTCGAGTATTCCTTAAAATATTCGTAATGGCCATCTTCTTGTTTTCCTAGAAACTGTATAACAGTGACACAGTTGATCAAATGTATCAACTCCACTTTTGGTCTGATTATAAAAAAGCACTACTTCTGGCTTTTTCGAGTTTTCGTCTATATCAGGCTGCGTATGCATGGTAGATAAAAGAATCACATTTCTATTTTTTTTTTAGGTATGTAAGAAACAATAAGCTTTGACTTGTCAAATAAAAAAAAGACAACTGTGCTTCTCGTTTTTTTTGTTGCAATCAGCTCTGGAGGGATTTCAGCTTTGTTTTTCCTCAATGTACCAACCATTGTTAACCCTTTTTCTAATAACAAATCTGCCATTTCTACAGAACTGAACCAATTGTCAGTGGTAACATTACGGTTTGTGCCTTGTATTTTTTCTGTTAAAAGTAAAACATAGTTTGTCGGTATCTACAAATTATTGTTTCATTGTTGTTTACGAAGATATAGTATTGCGTAATACATATAAAGGATTTCAGAAAAATATGTAGCTCAAATAACAGTGTGGGGTCGGATAACTATTTTTCATATAACGTTAACAACAACGTGGGGTCAAGACTTAAAAAAAACGCAATAACTAACCAACTACTTCTGGAATGGCAAAACTAATACTACCATATGCAGCTGTAGAGGTATTTAGGAAGGTACATAAAATCCGGTTTTCATATTTTCAGGTGTTCCCAAACTGTGACAGATAAATTGTTCTGTGGGGTCACATATGACCCCACGTTGTCAGTGCAGGGTTAAGTATAATTTTACATATTAATAGTATTCATATTAAATTCAGTGGCTTCGTTCTGTTGAGTCTGCGGATAACGAGTGAGTTGTCTAGTAAGGAGATCGCCGTATGATTAGGGTGGTTCTCTAGCCGGACGGCGTATTTTTTAGCAACTGTTGCTATTTCTTCCTTTATAGTTTTCACTTTGAGATTTTCGTGTAGTGTAAGATTTGTTATATACCACGGAGCGTCGAAAATAGTCCGAAGGATTTTGTTTTGAACTCTCTGAAAAATAGCAATATTACTTTTTTTGGCACAATCCCATAATTAGCAGCCGTATCGCCAAACTGGTTTCAAAACTTGGTTATACAAATGCAGTTTATTATCAGTAGACAGTTCTGATCGTCTGCCTAGTAGCCAAAACATTTGTTTCCGTTTAATGTTTAGTTCATTACGCTTTTTTATTATATGTTTTATCCATGTTAGGTGCTTGTCTAAATTTAAACCAAGATATTTTACTTCCTCTTTTATTGGGATTGTAACACCATTCATAATTATCTGTCCAGTTGGCAGATTTATGCTATTAGTAAATATTACTCTGATGATTTACCTTTATTAATCTTTATTTTCCACGTTTTAAACCATGTTTCGATTTTGGTTACTGCTTCTTGCAGGTTTTTACGTGCCTCTACGGCAGATACGTCTGAACAGAGAATTGCTGTGTCATCAGCGAAGGTTGCTATTTCGATGTTCGTCGGAATAGGAATATCTGCCGTATAAACTAGTTAGAGCAACGGGCCCAGTATACTACCCTGGGGTACACCTGCTTTTACCGGATAAATCTGTGATTCATCTTCTCCATATTTGACGCAGAAGTACCTTTCATCTAGGTATGACTGCAATATCCGAGTAATTTGATGTGGAAAGTAACAACTGATTTTTTGTAATAGACCTTTATACCAAACTTTGTCAAAAGCTTGACGTCTAATTATACGCTTGAAATCACTAGTCTGTGTGATATATGGAAAAAGTGAGAGACGATGTACACAAAGTTTTTTAAACAGAAACTATATTATTTATTCACAAATCACCAATAATTCCGGGAAAAAATTATGTTTATTAAAAAAGTATTACTCATTTATAAATGTTAATAACAAACGTCATACCTAGAACTCAAATCGCACATAATATTAACCCTGCATTGCTAACCTTTACGCTGAGCCTTCTGAGGACCTTTCTAAATTAAACATTTTTACAACACATCTCACATCGTTCTCATCGCACACGGTATGCCTTCTGTGATTAGTATCTATATGTTATGTGAAGGAAGCAGTTTTTGTTCTTGTTTCGTTTGTAATATTTTCTTTTTAAGTCACCAAGTCTCAGAAGCATGTTATTGACATTCATTGTAAATTTGTTTAGGTTAATTTTTACTACACCTCTGAAATATGTTGTTAATAATTTAATGTTACTATTTTCTTAAACATGTTAATATTTTTTAATTAAAGTATAATTAACTTAAAATATTATGTAACATTTCTCTTAAATTTTTATGATTTATTTACCGAAAACATACGTTCAAATTATAAACAATACAGGAAGGGTATTGGTGAAGAAATAATTTCTGTCTTTTATGGGATTAAATTAATTGTAAAATAAAATGAATACGTTAGATGATGAAATACAAACTGAATTGAAAAAAAAAGATGGATGATTATTCTTCACACGAATACGAGGAAGATAAGGTGGAAAGTGACGACAAGCCTTGTTTACACAACTAGAATTGGAACTTGACTAAGTTGAAGAAAATGTTATTAAAAATATTCAGAACTTCTGTAACAGGTAAATGAAATGAGAACTTGAATTCTAATGTTTACACATTAGCTTCAAAAGTATCAAATCATGAATCTTCTTTTTCGTTGGTAACCGTGCCGTGTACTGCTACTAGGGCCAGAATTTTATACAAATTGATCATTTTGCGGTGTCGAAGAAATTTTCAATATCTGTGTTCAAGATACGTCTAAATGAAACAAATCTTTGGATGGCGATACATAACTTTCAAAATATATAATTTATAAATGTATTTTAATCCGTTTAAATGTAAATTATAATCGCACGTGCGTCTCAGAGGTGTATTCAATGACTGATCAAAAATAACGTTGGTAAAGTCGGATTAATAAAAAATTCATCACCTACTTTGCCAGTTACGCTGTACTAATTGCGTCAGATAAAGATATTGGCCTTGTTGCTAGACTTGCTTTCCGGAAAAATTTAAATCAGGTTTTGGTTTAAAAGCTGAAATTTGCAAGAAAAATCATATATATTATAAAGAAATATTAATTTAACAAAAAAAAAAGAAATTAAACCATCAGAAACAAAGGGCGAGCAAATGGAAGAAAAACTGAAGATTAAAATAAAACAATTTTGTTGAATTTTTATTACTATTTCGATCATTAACAAGTGATGTATTGAATCACTATAAAACTTGTAGTTTTAAGATTTTACCGGTAATTAAAATTGTATAAATGATGTAAAATTTAACAGCTAATACAAAAACAACCTGTAGTGCGGACAATATATAAAAACTTACACTAACTACTGTCGATTTATGAAAATAAAATATTTTTTTTTTTTGTTAAATTTATTGATTATATATTTGATTTCGCTAGGAGACGTTGGCGCAGTCGGGGGACTTAACTGCAATGGTACACTTAAAAATTCACGAATGTCAGTTTCATCATTAGAGATTGTAAATTTGGTTTGAAGACATCGGAGAAATATTTGGAAAATACTCTTTCACTTTTTCTTTGTCAGTTCTAGCCCATGTACCATCGGATTTACGAAAGTGTTTTATAGGTCTATTTCTGCTATTGACCGCTTTGCAGAGGTTGTAATTTGTCGCTTCCGTAGGTAAAAGTTCCTGTAGACAACGTTGAAAGGATTTCTTGATGGTGTTACTACAGAAATATTTCTGTTCATTACGAATTGTTCTATTTTTTTGCATAAATCGTTATAATATTTTTCTTTATCTTATTTATATAATCATTTGCGAGCATAATTAGCGATAATCGTATTCATTACCATTAATCTCCTTTTGTCCATGAAGTCGTTTAATTCTATCAATTCTAAAGTTTCTCCGCTAATCCAATGACTGCGCTTTGTCAAGCTCATATTTTTATTAGTTCGTTGAGCTATTTCTATTTGTGATTTTATTCCATCACGAGGTATCCTCCGATGCTTTATTCGCATCATTCGTTGCTAGTATTTCTTCGAATAATTTATTAATATTCATACGCTCTATAATATTTTACTTATATCCTTAATGTATACAAGGACAATGTTTCTTCTCGGATTTAATTACTGTCTTTAACTTGATTCTTAACTTTGCAGTCGGCGAATTGTGATCACTATTACAAATTGTTTCTGGTGCTGTTCTAAAATTAAAAAATGATTGATCTCCATCCGGCTTCTATTAGTAAGAAATCAAGTTGGTTTTTCGTTTTCCCATCAGGAGAAACCCATGTATACAACTTACTCGACTGAAGTTGGATTCACGATTGACATATCATTTCCAATTGCAAATTCTAGAAACCTGTCTTCGCGTTCATCCCTAATTCCGAACCCAAAATAGCCACCTATTCGGTGTGAATGTTCATTTCGACTATTGCTTTGCCAATCTTAGCATTAAAATCGCCCATTATTACTGTAATTTCTCTGTTAGGTATTATTTTTAGCTCGTTCGACAGTGTATCATAAAATTGCTCTATTTTTTTCATCCGTAACTCTTGTTATAGGCGCATACACCTGTATTATATGTATGATCGTAGGCTTAGCATTCGATAAAACAGTTATAATCCTATCCGAAACTACTCGATATATTAAATTTTGAAATGTTTTCGAAAACACACATTTATATATATTTGTATGTACATTTTATTAATTTTATAACAGCCAATATACTATGAATTTGATCGCCCCATTAGTAAAAATTTGTTCCTAGAAGTGGAACATATCTAAGATATTGGATTTAAAGTCACAGTAATTGTTTCATATATGGGACCTTCTAATAGAAAACTTTTTATAGAATTTAGTATAAACCCTCAGCACAGAAGTATCATAAATTCACATTGCCAACATAGTCAAATTTACGCATTTTATGATGTTCCTCACGTTTTAAAATTATTGCGAAACTATCTTTTAGACAAAGTATTTAAATTATCAACCGGAGAAGTTATTACGGAAGATATATTTGTTTAAATTAGTTGAACAACAATTGGAGATTTAAAATATACCCACAAAATTAATTAGCATCATTTATTTTGGCATTGAGAGACGAAGAGTTAGAAAAGCTGCTGAATTATTATCAGGAACCTCTCCTTTAGATTACATATTCCCTGGAAATGAACATGTTGATAATGGATTCGTCGTCTTAAATTCAAGAATACCATATCATTCGTTCAATAAAGTGAAAAGTGCGTATGAAAATAACATCGAAGAATAGAATATGTTTTTAAACGATCTGCGTGATCTATGTATGTCTAGGCGAGTGATCGAAAAATAAAACGGTTTCATAATATCAATACGAAGTTTACAGGGATTATATACTGATTTACGTTCTCAAGGATTACATGATGGCAGCAGTTTTAGAACCTTATTTTTCAGTAATAACAGGTTTTGGGAAAATTTACTATACTCTACCAACTATGATAAGTCAGCGAATAAAATCCTTACTTCTAGGCAAACTACGTGACCAATATAATAAACTAGGTCAACAGTAAAAACGAACATGATTGTGTAACATTGAGCGCCAATTTCATAAATGTTTTTGGAAATCAATACGATGAATCTGAAACGGTTTTACCTACTGAATGTTCAGGTTCACCCACTGATGTAGAAGACTAATCATCGGGTGATAACTTCTGTCTGAACTCGTCATAAATAGAACACAAACAAGCGTTAAACATCCTGTTTTCGAAAGATCGTAAAATTTGGGCCTTTTGTGATGTCCTTGATGCTCTTAAACGTTTGAGAAATCACTTGCTCGATCAAGGGTATAGATTATCCACCGGCCAAATTATAAATAAAGAAATTTTTGTACGTCTGGTCGAATCTCAACAGCGGTGTTGTGATCTAAAATTTTCTCATAAAATTAATCATAATTTGCTCGTTGGGGGAATTGAACGACAAAAAGTAAGAACATTTGCTGAATTATCTTTAAAAACAATGGCTGCTGCTATTGAATATACTCTTCCAGGAAAAATAATCACGTTGTTTAATTTTTGAACATAGTTAACGATGGTTTTGTCAATTCACGGATTCGTAACCGTCCAACAAACAAATTGAAACATGCATTTGGAAATAAAATAGAACAGAATATTACATTGAGCAACTTGTATGATTTATGTTTGTCAATGCGTGTAAATGGTAAATTACGTCTGCAGCCATTTCAGTCAGAATTTTTGATATCGATAGCTTACAAGGGATGCAGTGGTGTAGCCAGACTTTGTTGAAGTTCAAACAAAACTTAATTATAACAGTAAACCCGAGTTAAATTGAACTTTAAGTAAATAACCAAAACTCAAGTAGATTAAACCCCTAAGCAATCCAACTCACCAGAGTTATTTTTATACTTATTAGAAGTAGAATATGTAATTATATTAGAAGCAATAGACGGCAGAAATATTTTAACGTCACCGGAACACACTAATAGTATCTCATTGAGAACAGAGGAAGATGGTTACAAAGTACAATAAATTCCGTGAAAAAATAAACGATAAATAATGATTTTATATTATATAGTAATACTTAATTAAATTTAAAATTTAAAATCTATTCTTCGCGTTTTTCTACAAAATTCTTCTAGTACCTCCTATATTACAAAACTATTTATTTCCTTCAAAAACAATGAAATTTAAATAAAATAAATGAAAATAACAAAAAAGAAAAAGGTTTAAAAAATGCAAAACTTAACAACGAGTATATATTTTCTTATTATCAGATTGATTCCAAGGGGGTTCAGACCCCAAAACCACCCCTAGCTTGTGAAGGGATGTATGCTGAATTAAGTTTGGAAGGATTTTCAAACATAATGGCTACAAAATGTAATCAAGATATTTTAGAATGCTATTTTTCATTAATTCGGGGTTTGGGTCGATTTTATGATCATCTTTTACCAGTCGCTATTAACCAGCGTATAAAGTTTTTTGGCTAAAAATGCAACATCAATAATAAGAAATAATTGCCGTAATGAAGACGTGACAACATTAAGTGCCGACATCATAAATAAATTTGAAGGTGGAGAAGAACGTGAAGGTATAAAATCTGAAGAGAATTGCGACCCAAAAGGTACAACCATATACGATGTAGAACATGATGTAATATTACTGAATCGTTAACAGATGGTGAAGATATAAGTGAAATTTAAGGAGAAAAAAAAAAGATTTATCGCAAATGTTAGCAGGTTATATAACGCGTATAGAGTTAAAAAAAAAACCTCACGAGTATTAGATACAACATTTGAATATGGACACAATAGCGTATGTGAAGAGAAAAACTTGATTGCACGAGAGAAGGTTTAAAGAATCCAACTAATAAACGGGTCGACGTGATTTATAAAATGGTGGAAGTCTTTAAAAACTATCACGGGGTAAAGAAGTAAATCGAATTGTCAATGTAATGAAATTATTGATCGACTTGTTGAAATCGACATACATCGGATATAGATTAATTTGCCATTGTTACGTGAAAACACCAACACTTATCGGAATAAAATCGTTGAATAAAAACAAATGTGTTAAAATAACGGATGAGGAAAATTTAAAATTACAGCAGTTTGCTGGTGAGTGAATATATAAAAATATTTTTCAAACTAGTATTTACACACAATTATTTAATTAAAAAGAAAATATAATTATTTTCAGAAGCGGACTGATTCAAAACAGTTAATATCAGCTGTTTACAACAGCACAGTATAAATGATGTGATATTATTTTTCGTTATATTATATAATACTTTCATTATTAAACTTTAATTCTATGAATACTGTTGATAAATAATAAAAATATTAATATAAATTTATAAATACGTGAACAAATTTTTAGGTAAACTAAATAAAAAAATAATTTATATTCAGCCTGTCGCCTGTATTGTGTAGTTTCCGTTTGGATAATATCACATGACGCATCATTTGAGCATGGCGTGAAACTTACCGTGTACTCGTAGTTAAGTTACCGTGATGCTAGTAACAGTAATTCAGCATACTAGATCGGTGAGTCACACACAACGCGCTATTAGCAGCAGCCACGCCCGTGATACACATTTTGTACTTCGTGGTTGAGCTTGAGACTGTTAAAAAATTCATTATTACGTGTGCGGTCCTTGTGCTCAGATTGTTGTTATTTTTGTTCTGTTTTCAATTTTATAATTTTGTTCATTGGTAAGTTATTTATTATTTCAGTTATTTTAAAATGTATTTCTAATTTAGTTGTTTAAAATGTATAAATCATTAATAAATCGTTTCTTAATACTTTCTGCGTAAACAAACCTCGCTTGTTGGTGAGGTAGGTTATATCTCTCCCCTCTCTTTTCCCATAGATCAGGTTAGGGCAAATGAAATGTATCATTTTAGATTTTTTTTTTGTTTTTAAGTGATGCAGAAATATTTACAAAAATACCAGTTTAATAATGCGGTGCTCTTATAGTTTTTTATTAACTACCAAATTTAGATTTTTTTTTTCGTGTACCGACCAAGAGGTCATAAACACAATATCTAAATTAAAATTCTTCTTTCAGAACAACTTGTCTCAATGGAGCAGGTTGTTTTGCTGTAAATTTAGAATTATAACTAAAATACTGTATTACATGTGCGTAATTCTGGTAGAAGATATTTATTTTTAGAGTTTAAAAAATTAATCGCAAAATTATTTACACGGTTTTATACGTAGTGAAATTTTATTAGCTTTCCTCCACTTTATTCTTTTGATCAATTTTGTCAGTTCAAACTTCAAAAATAGAATTACAACATGAAGTGTAATACAACCTGATGTATTTTAGTTATTTGCATTTCATACTTTCTTTTATGTTTCTGTATTGGCATATTATATTTTAAACTTAATAATTTGTTGTCAAGTACTATTTTTAATTGTTCGTTGCGATTACCTTTTCACGAACGGGATTTTTAGTTAAATTTCAAAGTATTTAGCGATTCGGTGAAATAATTGCATCTTATTTTCAGTGTTAATATTTCAAGTAGTATATTTTTATTTATTTTCACTAGATTTTTATCGGTGTAGAGGATTGTGATATAAGTAAAACGTAAGGAAATTTTGTTTAGTTGGGTATATTTATCTACAACATATAGTGTATATGTTTTGACGAATTACTTCGTAAGTACTGGCATAAAGAACATTTGTCCTAACTTATTACTCGATTAAAGTTGTCTGACAGAATAATATGTAAATATAACAACAAAAGTGTTTTGTTTTTGATTTGGATCAAAGTTTCTTACTAACACGTTGAATAATAAGATTATAAATCGTTAAGTTTAAAGAAAAAAATGTTTGGTTAAAATTTCGTTTTTGCGAGACGTTGCTTTTCTTAAGAATTCGTAGATCGTATAATCTCACACGTTGTTAAAATGTTGACATTTGGACTGCTTTTTATGTTTAGACATGAAATAATTTTAATATTCTAAAAATATGTGTTCCATATACACTTAAATGTTATGTTTTTATTTTTATTTTTACGCTGCCATATTGTTGCATCTTTGATCAGAAGCACCAGGTAGGAACCGATGTTATATCAGTTTATATATGTTAAATCGTATAATAAATAATAATGTTTCCTAATTTATAGTACAATTTAAATGAGTGTAGGCCACTTTGTAGTTAATGTAAATATAAGTTAGAAATACATGATTGGAGTCATGTTTTAGATAAAATAAGATAATGTGAAAATGATATTTATTTATTTAATCGTATGTGTACGGGTATCTTAATATTACTTAATCTGTACTTGTACAACATCAGTCAAAGTGATTAAATTTCAGGAACGATTTCAAGTCGTCCTGGTTGGATATTATACTTGACTACGCCATTGTATAATTTTTAAAACGCCCATTTAATTCTAATCAACCCGATTCTAAGTTAAAATGCATATATAATTTAATTAAAGGCAATAAGAAGAAATAATACGAAGAGATAGGGGGTGCATCCATGAAGATAATATACTGACAACAACAGAATGAAAAGAAGTATGAAGGATAATATAACATAAAACCGGATGAAGGTTTTAACATTTCAAGGAAGAAAGTATAATTAGAGTAAAATTAATTATATGAAATACTTTTGTGAAGGAGTTAAATAATTTATGTTGAGATTTAATTTTATGTATGTAATCGAATTAGCAGAATTTGAAAAGATGAATGTGATAGGTTCTTGACTTTAGGTTGAAACTTTTGTTTAACTGGATTGAAGTTTTTTTAACAGGAGGTGATTTTGTTTCATCAGAAGATAGACGTTTACTAATGATACTTTGTGTAGTAATTGTTAAAGATAACGATTTCCTACTAGAGAGGGAATGAAATTGTACTAATTCATGAAGCGACAGAAATGTTTGTATTGGAACAAGCGTCTTCGCAGTCTATATAATGCGACGTATCTTGACAGAGAGTTACAAAGGAATTTAATTTCAACCGCCTGTATTGCAATTTCAGCTTGGATAATGTGATACTTTCTACTTGAATGGAACTTTTCATATTTTGAAACATTTCTGTGTGAAATATTCGTAGGGATGCTTCCAATCACGCCGAGTCTATACAAAAGTGAACCTGGGATAAATGTCATTATTATTATTTTTTTTTATTGATGTTTTCAACAAAGATGTTCCGAACTATCGAAAATAGTTTTGATTCTATTAATACCGTTACGTTGAAAATACTTAACGCTGGTGTATTTCGATAGTAATTAGCATGTAGATCACCATCATCGTCGCATCTATTGTACGTTTTTTTATTTTTTTGTGCGCGTACAAAATGGACTAGAATTCAAGATACTAAACGCAGAAGTATATGATTTAAGAATTACATAATGATGAAAAACTTTTCGCGAGTTAGTTTTGAATTTTTGATCAAGTTGACAGTCGAGCAATCTAGAAACTATGCCACCGCGATGCTAGTGGATGGTAATTATTAAGATTGTCATTTGCCACTCAATTTGCAGCGATCGTTTAGAGTGATAACCTAATAGCCCAGTAACTGGATTACAAAAGAAAAGAAATGAACTCAACATCCGGATGAAACAACTTTACTGGCTATAATATCACTTTAAGCTATCGCTGCAGAATAGTCTGTTAATATATAAAATAATATTACGTCCAATATGGTCCTCTCTGTTTACTAAGTTTTCAATTGTGCATTTTTTTCTTTCGCTTGTAGTCATTTTATGTTTACATCTCACTTACGTTAGTTCTTATGTTATCTATTTCAAATTTCGACGCACCGTCTTTGATATAGCTTATTTCTGAATTCATTAACACCATCATGTGGTCGCTATCTATATCTGTTGCCGGCCATGTTTTGCACACCGTTATTTGGTTTTTAAACTTCTTGCGACTATAACTTAGTCTATTTGATATCTATTTATATCACCGGGCATTTTCCACGTATATATCCTCCATGGGTATTGTTTAAACATCGATTACATATTATCATATAATTTTCTATACAAAAGTATATTAGCTTTTATACTCATCATAATTCGATAGAAACGGTTCTAAAGAACAGGTAGTCTTTCTCGCTCTGTACTTAACGTTTACGTTATATACATATATGTGTGGATACAAAAAATAAGTACTAAAAAGGGACAAATAAAATATATTTTTTGGTTATATATATTTGTATATATGCATATATGCACATACACACACACACCGGTATCACATGTATACATTCATTCATCTAAAGAAGAAAGTATATATTTCCGAAAAATATAAATAATTATATAATAAAATGTGTTTTTCAAAATTGTACTCGCATTTTTGTGTAATTAGGGCAGTACAAACTATTTTTAATATTTGACTGAAATAGATATGTTTTTTTGTTGGGTCATTATAATTTGAAAATTAAATTTTTACTATTTTGTATATATTCGCTTAAAATACTTGACATTACAAATTATTTAAATTTATTTGTTTTCTTACAAAAGTTGTTAAACTCCTCGGGAATAAAAATAGGTGTAAGCGAAATAGGAAACAGTAAAAATCACGAATGAGGCATAATCGAAACAAATTTAATGCCGATTTTTAAAAAATGAGGGACAATCAACTAGAATATGGGAAATGGAGAGGATAATGTTACAGTTGATCTTTCATTTTCCAACTGGTTTTTAGTAGTTCATTATCGATACCTGGATATTTGTTGTTTTTTTAAATATTTCAAAGCTACATTAAATTCCGCTCTCATTATATTATCTTCGGCCTTTTTATTTACCATTTTAGGGCCCATATGGTTGCAGAATATTCTTCATATAATTCTTCAATATATGTCTTCCAGGATTTCTTTCGTTACTGATCTTCTTTTATTGACATTGTTTTAATCCCTCTATTATTTCCTGCCATATTTTTAAGATCAACTATTTGAATTAGCTTGCAAAATATACAAGACAGACAAATAGCCGGGGGAACATAGAACTTCTATAATAGTTCCAACTCTGAAAAAACCGGGAGCAAACAAGTGCGAGAATCTTAGAACAATAAGCCTAATACCACACACTTCAAAAAGAATACTTCAGATTATGAAGAAAAGATTATAGTCGCATGTAGAGCAATATCTAGATGAAATTCAATTTGGGCTCAGAAAACAAAGCTACAAGAGATGCAATAGCAGTACTATGTAACTCACCAAAAAGGATGATGGATTCCAGACAAAAGCTGAAATTATTTTCTCTAGTTTTAATACAGCACCTTGTTGTGTATTCAGTACTGAAGGAGTTAAAAAGGAGTGTGGTTGTTCGAGGGCTCTAATTTTCGATCAGATGTCAATAGAGTGATCTTAGAAATGAATTCTTGCCGTGATTTCGGCTTGGCTTGTTTAATTGTTCAACTAGCCTTGGCATGGGCTTTCGTGTATTTTAGATGATTACTACTAGAAGGTGAAAACCCCCTTTCAAATTTTCCAAAAGTTTTCGTATTGCCTGATAGCACTAGCATATTCCTTTGTTCGCCAACGAAATAATTTATGATTTGTATTTTTGGGGGAGGAATAAAAGATTGAGCCTTTTTGGCCAGTGTGTAGGTAAGAACATTGATGATATTGTTTATATTCATTGACAAATCAAATGAAAAGTTTCTGCAATAGTATATCTCTCTAAGTTTATTTTCTTGTAGTCCAGTTTAGCCGTCGTGAACCTAACCAGGATGTAGAATCAATTAATTTAGCTATTATGGAAATATGGTCGCTGTCAGCGTGAAACTCGAATCATGTTCATGAATTCAAAATTGAATACGATAATTTGCCTCATTCATATATTTAAATCTGTATTCATCGACAATGCAATTTGAGACAGGAACATTCACATGGTAGTGTACAGTCCTTGACTTTTTCCTGTTAGGAAATAAAACTAATGGAATATATAAATGATTTTTATAGCTATATAGTTGGTGAAAAAATATTGGCCTATATTTAAATGTATCATCAAAGAACACTTCTGTAGTCAGATCTGTGAGAACTGTCATACTTGAATGATATGTCATGACAGGGATTTGATGATTATCATCAACATACAATAATCCTTGATATTTATAAGTTTTTAATGTTTCTTGTACACTGCATAAATGCATTATTTAGGCAGAATATGAAGAACATTATTGAAATTACCTATGCAAAGATTAATTCCAAATTGAGATTTTAAAGCAATTTCACAATTTTATTCATCATTTCAGCTTTGTATACAAATTTTTTTAGACGCGTTCATATTGTCTTAAAATATACTCATCAATATAAAATAGGGGTAAAGATATACATAGCATATAGAAAAAGTAGCCTACTTCATTCATTTATTAATTATTGCAAAGATAATGTATTTTGTTAACTTTAATTAATTTTTTTTTTTTAATTTTGTACATTGGATACAAATTATAATGATTAAAAAAATTAAGTAATGGGAAATGAATTTAGAAATTTTTTGATGGGATTTTTTCTTGATAATTTTTTAATGGATTAGAAAATATTTCTGAATCGTCCGATATCTTAAATTAAAAAGATATTCGAGATTTCACATTTTAATTATATTTATCAACACATTTGCGGTAAAGAGCAAATTTGTAAGCTAAATACAATTGGGCTGTTTGTGGTCAGGGCCAAAATTTTCAGTTTGTTATTTTTAAATAATTTTAAATTAATCAATATATTACATATATGTACAAAATTTCATCCAAATCGGTCATTACCGAGATGTCCAAAATATTGATATGTATCATAATGTGTAAGATGTAATGAGGGTATAACACGCAATTTTATTGAATATGTTTGTATCTTTGTTTGGTTCTGTATCCACCCATTTTTACTATATTTTTATTTTAATTCAATATTGGTAAGTCATCCTTAACTACAGTGGAATAGCCGTAGTATCCAGAAAAACAAATTAAATCTCCATCGTTTTTTAGCTTCCAATCCGTATGATATTATCTTACTCTCTTAAACCTGGTTATCAACTGATACCATTTTTTCATTAGCCGGTTATCGCTGTTTCCGGGAAGACAGGGCAGATGGTTACGGTGGTGCAGCCATTTTAATTAGAGATAATATCTGCTGTTGTACTCATTCCATTGATCTAATTTTTCTTAATAGCAACTGCAATGCGGTTTGTATTTGTACTAAGTTTTTAAGTAGGAGTACATATATTTTCGTGTTCTACTGTCCGCCCAACAATATGTTCCAAGTTAACCTTTTCATCAATTTAATAAACTCCCTCCAAACTTCATCCTTTGTAATAATTGCTGGGGATTTCAACGGCCACCATCCGCTGTGGGGCTCCTGTAATGTGAATGAAATGCGACGTAGCCTGTTAAATATTATTTACTCTACAAACCTTGCTCTCATAAATGATGGCCGGCATACAACCGTACCCTCCTTATAGTTCTCTTCTAATTCCCTCGATTTATCTCTCGTCTCAAACAATCTTCTACTTTTCAGTAAATGGGATGTTTTGGATATTCCGTTAGGAAGTGATCACTTGCCTACGGAAATTGTTCTCGGCGACTCAATCTCAACCTTATTTAATTATAAAAATCTAGACCGATTTATCTGGGTTCTTCCTGCTAATAGAGGCTTAGATTTCGCTAATTTTCTCGAATCCTTGTGCCAGCCGGTTTTAAGTAATCCTGTATTTGATATTCCAGTATATAAAGAGTTTATCAGTCTATTGCAGTTATCGTTAAGTCGTTATGCTTTTAAAAGATTTTATCACTCAGGTAACCTGAATGTACGTATTGGTGGAACTATAATTGTGTCATGCTTCAACACAAATTAAGTGTAGCATTTAAACAATTTGGTAGAAGCAAGACCATATCCGATTACTTATCTTATAAACACCTGGAAGCAATTACTAGGCAAGTTTTACTAACCAGTAAAAGGGAGAGTTGGAAAAAATTTTTATCAATCGTACGCAACCTGCTTTGGAAAAAAGTCAAATCATTTATGAATTCCGCATGCTATAATTCTTCTTCAGTTGATATGGATACTGATAATTATTGTAATTTTGTCGACACCATTTTATCATCGTACGTCCCAGATATTACAGAACTTGCATACAATCTACATCTTACAAATAGCCACCTGGACAACCACTTTCCTTCCTTTCTCATTACCCTAATAGAAATCCAACACACTTTATCTCATAATAAAAGATCCTCCACTGATATTGATGGGGGTCACCTTTCAAATATTAAATAATTTGCCAACTTCTGCCATTCATATATTATTAAACTGCTTCAACTACTTTTTAAACTCTGCTTCATTTCCCGAGGAGTGGTCAGAATTCATCATTATCCCCATAAAAAAATCATACCTCTTTGCCTAATTCTTCATCTTACCGCCCTATAAGACTGGCCTCTTGCATAAGAAAAATTTTCACAACTGGCGTCTCTCTATATTTCGACGTCCTTTGTTATGTTATTCCTCTGGTCACCTTTCCAGGTACAGTGATATTCTTCTTCCATTCTACCCGTCTCCCTTCTACACGATTCCTTTCGGGTATAATACCGTTAGCCTTAATATCAACATATAACTGTTTTCCTCATTTAAGAAACAATGTTCTTCAACTAACTGCAAATTATAATTTTTAATCCTTGATTAATAGAAACTATCCTAACTCTTCTAATTTTCAGGGATGGCTCAAAGTGCTCTTTTTTTCAGTCGGAGCTACATTCGTAATCCCCGCTCTCAACATTTCAAAAAATTTACCCTTAATAAAATATGCTCCATTTTATCTGCAGAAGCTACAGCTATTCTTCAATCTATTCGATAAGTATCTATAAATCGCCCATCTACAAATATTCTGATCTTCTCCGATTCTAAAAGTTGTTTGCTGGAATTACAGCACTCACAGCTCAATTCTCGTTTACCATCAATTATTTACAGAATTTCTAATTACATATGCCGATTAAACTCGCTCGGAGTGAGAGTTAAATTTGTTTGGATCCCCGGGCATAGCAGTATCCATGGCAATAATCTAGTTGATCATTTGGCTACTTCAACAGTTACATTAGGGACTTTTTTGTTTTATACTCCTCCTATAGATTTCCTAGTGTGCATTAATTATGTGCATAAGGAACATTGTAAAAATCTATGGTCCGATCCATTTACTGCAAGGCATTATAAATTCATTCAACCCGACATACTTGCTAACCCATGGTTCTACAATGTTAAAGTTGAAACGATCAAATTGCGGGATTTTATTACTACCATTTATCGACTGAGACTCGGCAGTAATCGCCTTCCTGCTTGGTTACAAAAGTTGAAACTTATTACTTCTCGTAATTGCTCTCATCTATGGATATACCTATTTAGTGGCCGATGCTGACCATGTTATCTTCGAATGTTCCCATCATAGTAATTTTCGTGTTTTATTTTATTAAGCTCTTCACAGCCTTAAAGTTCCGTTTCCTATAAATATTGCATTTCTCTTAGTTCTTCAAAATGCTGAAGTATACACGGCCCTATACTCTTATATTTTAGATTCTGGTATCATTATTTAATTTTACTCATCCCTACATTACTTCTTAATCTGTTTAATGTGTAAGTAGCCCTTTCTTATTCATTTCATAATACATTAATTTGAGTACACTGAATGGAAGTCCCCCTCCAAAAAAAAATATTCATTACTAGTTACAGGCATTACTACAGAATTAAACTCAGGATTTTACTGGCCGTGCAAAGAAGTGATATACCACGATAATTTGAACAGTCCTTTTTGTCTCCTTTATTTTTATAAATGGCAAGCCGTATCTTTAAAATCTTTGGGTACAGTTGAACTTTCCCATATCTCCTGAAATAGTTTAATCAAGTATGCCATGAGCTCATACTAACTTTATATATTCCACTTGGTATATAATCTAACCCAGCTGCTTTATTTGCTTTTAACCTTTTAATGGCATGTATAATTTCCTCCATAGTATTGTTGACTCCTGTACATGTAAGTCATTTAGTACTTTTCCATTTATCGAGGATTCATTGTTCAATAATGTTTCAAAGTATTCTTTCCATCTAATTTTTACTTTATTCTTATCTCTTATTATAGCTCCAAATGCGTCTGTGATAGCAATCTTACGTCTAGTATTTAGGCAATATATTAACTTAACTGCTGTGTAAAAAGCTCGATTATCATTTTTGTTAAACATTTCTTATATTTCTTTTGCTTCATTAATCCACCATTTATTCTTCCTTGTTTCTCGTTGTATCTCAGCTTCCAGAGCCACAAATTTATTCCGTTTGTTGTTATTTTTTCCATAATTTTGCCACTCCATAAAAGCCTGTCTTTTATCTTTTATTTTTAATCGTATTTCTTCTGAACTATCAGTAAACCAGTCTTGCAAGCGTTCTTTTTATAGCTTAAAACATTTTTACATGTTGAGTTTATGCTTTGCTTTAAATGATCCCATAATTCTACGGATCTCATTTCATTTAGTATGTTCTTTTGTAAGTTATTTTTTAATTCCAACCCAAATTTTTCAAGCACATATCTGTTCTTTAGGAAATTAGTATTATATGTTTTTTCTGTTTTAACTGTTTTGTTTGGGTGGTATTTTATGACTGGAAATCCAAATTTAAATCTCAATAGGATGTGATCTGTATCTCCATCTTCTCCTCTCATTGCCCGCATATTTAAGCAGTCAGCTCTATGTTTTTGCCTTATTATAACGTAATCGAGTTGATGCATACGAGCTGATCTTGGGTGTATCCAGGTTCCTTTATACATATCATTCATCTGGAAAAAGGTATTAACAATACTTAAGCCATTTTGTGAGCAAAATTGAAGTAAACGCTCACCATTACTATTTTCTTTACCTAATACATGTGCACCAATCGTTCCTTTCCATATATTACAATTATTTCCAACCCGGGAATTGAATCTCCGAGTATTATAAGCCGCTCATTTAGTGGGATTTTATTAATCACTTGCTATAAATCATAGTAAAACCTATCCTTAATTCCATCACTATTTTGTAATATTGGCGTATATGCACTGATTATGGATACAATAGAACTTGATGGAAACTTTATTTTCATTACCATAAGCCTATCACCTATTCCGTGTACTTTGTTCATTTATTATTTGTTTCCGATAATACTGCTATATCAATGTCATCTCTTAAATTCTTGGGTAATTAGTGCTGGTCTCCGTATTGGTCTTGTGTTTTTTATCCTGCAACGTTATTATAACATTCCATTCACCTATATTCCATGTGTATATTTTAAGTTGATTTATAGTTCAATATTTTTTACTGCATTGTATAGGTTCCTACCAGCTGCGGCACGCTAGCCAGGTTCACATGGGAAGAGATTTGTTTAGGACACCTTTTCTCTATTATTGTGGTAGGCAGAGTGGATCCTAAATAGGACTGTCTAGTCGTATAATCCCATCCTTTTGAAAAGATATCGACTTATTCGCAGCTAACCTCTATATCTAGAGGTCATTCCACCATCCGCAACCTGTGGACGCGCCCCGTTCCAGTTAGAGCTCCTGCTTCTGAAAGGTACAAAAGAACTCCGGGGGGGAGGTATATATATATATATAAATAAATAAATAAATAAATAAATAATAAATATAAGCACACGCACACGCATATAATATATATACACGAAGGATCTGTTTGGTTAAAAAAAAAACGAGGATTCGGATAAAAAAAAAAGGTTGTGATTAAAAGGTACGAAGAAAAGGGACAATTGGTGAAGATTTACAGCTTTTTGGCCGAAAGTAATAAATTATGCCTATTGAATTTCTTCCAGTAGGGGCCTGGCGTATGAAAGACTATCAGTGATTATTTTTGATTCCTATACCACATTGACCGACTTGTTCACCCTTCCTTTTCATTACCAAGCATTGCATTGCAATCTCCGAACATTATCAAATTTTTCTTTTTATATATAAATATTTATCTCACTGTTTCAACATCATTTACTGCATAGTTGCACGTTAGAATGCATATTTTAATTATTACTATGTCTGTTTGTACTTATTTCGATCTAACTAACATCATTCTCTTATTATGTTGCACGTATTGTAACCCATTTTTTATTTAAAATTATTTCAACGTCCTCCTTTTTTTATTCTGCATCATTATTCCAATAGTCATTTTTATTTTCCCACTTTGTTTCGTTCACTCCGCAAATGTCAATTCCACAACCCTTTTTAATTTCATATTTTCTAGTTTTTCGCATATTCCACCTCGCAATTGTCGTAATAATAACTTTACTTTTCGCCAGATTTTTGTTTTGTTTTATTTTATTTTCAGGTATTTTTCAGTCACCCTCTTTTCATACGTAATCTGGGTACCAGTTACTATATTGGTAGTAGTAGTATATTCGGTGTGGATTAGTCTTTCGGATTCACATAGTATGGTTCTACTAGTTGGATCATATTTCATAAGAATTTAGCTTCCACTTTCCTTCTTTGTGGACTGTCTAGCTTGAGAGACCTGTTTAGTACAATACATTACCGCTGGTACAGACCGCAAATTTTAATGAACACGCAAACTCCTCTGTCATGTTTATATATATATATATATATATATATATATATATATATATATATATATATATATATATATATATGCATATGCATATATATATATATATATATATATATATATATATATATATGCATATATTTATATATATATATATATATATATATATATATATATGCATATATATATATATATATATATATATATATATATATATATATATATATATATATATGCATATATATATATATATATATATATATATATATATATATATATATATATATATATATATATATATATATATGCATATATATATATATATATGCATATATATATATATATATATATATATATATATATATATATATATATGCATATATATATATATATATATATATATACATATATATATTATATATATATATATATATATTCTTCTTCTTCATCCGCCATCTCCGTTGCGAAGGTCGGCGATCAACTTGGCTACAGTCTCTTTTGACACAGCAGCCCGAAGTAATTGAATGGACGAGCAGCCAAACCAGCGTCGTAAATCTCCCATCCATGAATTTTGAGGACGTCCCACTGATCTCTTGCCAGCGATTTTGCCTTCAATAATAATTCGTAATATTTCATATTTGGGTCCTCTCAAAATGTGTCCCAAGTAACGAAGCTTCCTTTCCTTGACACAGTTTAATAGTTCTGTATGCTTCTTATTTATTTTATTGAGAACTTCTTTATTTCTGACTTTTTGTACCCAAGGAATTTTTAGTATTCTTCTATACAGGTACATTTCAAAAGCTTCGATGCGCTTCTCAAGGCTAGCATCTAGCGTCCAACTTTCACATCCGTATAGGAGCACCGAGAAGACATAACATTTGGCAATTCTTAATCGTAAATCCAGATTCAGTTCTTTCCTAACTAGCACGTTCTTGATTTTTGTGATCATCAGTCTTTCATATATGCATATATATATATATATATATATATATATATATATATATATATATATATATATATATATATATGCATATATGAATTATTCGTTGGTTTTTTCTTCCAGAGAAGATAATGTCCATTGTGGCGAAAAACTGTTTAGATAAATTGAACGAATATCGTCTGGAGAAGAAAAAATGCGACGTCGTTTTAGTAGTAGAAGGGAAAAGTTTTTATGCTCATCGTTTGGTTTTAGCCGCGATGTCGAAATATTTCGAAGTCATGTTCGAGGGCGATTTCGCGGAGGGTGATCAACAGGAAATTAAAATAGAAAGTATCAGCGCAGTCGGTTTCGAAATGTTGTTGGATTACGTTTATACGGGATCGACGAAATTCGATAACGTACCGTTGAACGACGTTTTATCGGTCGCTTCCTATCTAAACGTACCGTGTCTGCTGGAAAAGTGCGTAGAATATATCCTCGCCAACGAGATTAACATTAACACGGTATTGCAGTATCACTTGTTAGCCGATACGCTATCGATCGATCGATTAAAAAGTCATACAGGCATTTATATCCAGGAAAATTTTAAAGAAATCGCCGTTTCAAACAAATTAAAAGATATCGCCTTGCCTATATTGAAGGAATTTGCAAAGGCTTACGACGATGGCATCGATAATTCGAATAATTCGATTTCGGACATTTTCAGGTATACGTCGATTTATTATCATTATTAATTTATCTCCCATTTCATACATTCTCTCTTTGTTTATATATATACTTATTTTATTGGTCCAACTTCATGTCCGTTGAGTAGTGACTATGAATTGGTCAGTCGATTAGATTTTCACGCATCTGGCGCCACACTATCCGATTATATACCGGGCTGATTGTCTGTTCTAAATTCAGTCCAGTGATTGACAACTGCGTCTTTGTTGTTGGTAGTCCTTTCTTCTGTTTTGCCACCCCCTCTTCCATAATCTTTCCCTCCCTCTCTTTCCCCTTCTCACTATCTCTCTCTCTCTCTCTCTATATATATATATATATATATATATATATATATATATATATATATATATATATCATCATCATCATCATCATCTTCTTCTTCACCCTTTTTTATGCAGTGATATGTATACTGATCTAAACCATTCTCTTGGCCATATATAGAATTACATAATGAATGTAATTCGAGTGCCTCTCATTATTTTTAATATCTCTGCAGACATTTCTTCAGTTACAACTGCTTTATTATTTTTTAAGAATTTTATAGCATCTGATATTTCCGTTTGTAATATATCTGGTTCTTCTGGTTCTATAGTATTATTTTCATTATCTTCTGCAGTATTGACACAACCATGTAGTTTTTGGCAGTATCCTCTCCATACTTCGGCTATTTCTGTAAAGTTTGTCTTTAGACAACCGTCTTTATTTTATATTGCCGAATTTTTGATTTTAAAGTCTCTTGTTAAAATTTTAATTTATCCAAATAGGTCTTTGGTTTCATTACGATCGGTGTGTTTCTGTATTTCATCGCAGATTAAGTTGATAAAGTTGTTTTTGTCTTGTTTGCAACTTCTTTTAATTTTTTTGTTAGTCATCTGTAGTTGTTCCTCTGTTTTTAGTGTTCTTGTTTTTAGTGCTCGTCGTTTATCAATGAGTTTCATAGTTTCCGTTGAAAACGAAGGTTTTCGGCGTCTCGTTTGTATTGGGTTTGCAGTTTTTTCGGATGCACTCTTTATGGTGGTTTTTAACCAGATCCTTTCATATCTATTGCTAATTTCTTCCATTTCTTAGGATCTATATAGCTATGTTTTAATATTTTCCCCAAGAAATCTTTGTACCGCCATCACGGACGTCCAGTATGTCGCTTTCCATCCAACAGTTGACCATAGAAAACCTTTTTTTGGGAATCCTGTTTTCATCCATTCTTATAACGTGTCCGGACCATCGTAGACAATTCTTGTAAAGCAACAATTGAATAGATTGGCAATTTGCCCGCTGTAAAATGTCACGGTTTGACACACGATATTGCCATCAGACACGTAGTATTCTGAGCAATAAACCTTGGTGGAATGCTTCAAATGAGCGTATGTTTTTTTTATATGGGGCCCAGGTTTCTGATGCGTAGAGTAACGTTGGTAATATTACATCTTTGTAAATTATCAGCTTGGTTGACAAGATAATGTGTTTGTTATTGAAGACGCGTTTATTTAGCCTATTTACAGCGGCTGAAGCAGCTGGTTTTCTTCCGTTTATCTCGTTATCTAGACTGACAGTTTTATTTAATATGATTCCAAGATATCTACATGTTGTTCAATTGCAGTGTTATTTACTTTAAGCTCATGCTCGCTTTCTCCTTTATTTAAAGATGATAGTTGCACTAGTAGTTTAGTTTTCTTTTCGTTTATGGTTGAACCAAATTTATTATAGACTATCTCTAACGACTGCAATATATTCTGCAACTCTTGCAAATTGTTAGCTACAACACCGCAATCATCCGCGTACTGGAAATCTACAATCATCGTTTGCGAGCATTTGGAAGTAGCACAAAATCGCTGTAAGTTGACCATCGAATCTACTGTTCATTATTATGTTCGCGGAGCCTAGTTTATTGAGTGAAAGTGTATGTACAAATGTCTTATACACTGCGAAAAGTGTCGGAGCTAACACACAGCCTTGTTTGACTCCTGTGTTTATTCGGAATGGCTCTGATTCACGATTTTGTAGAAATACAGTGCCTGTGTTATTTTCATGTAGTAAGGAAAGCATTTGAACAAATTGATGTACAGGTTCTTTTATTTTACTCGTAATACTTTTTTTGTAGCTGTCTTAATGAGAATAATGAATCGATTGTGCCACGGCCTGAACGAAACCCATTTTGAGTTTCAGGAAGAAAGCATACTAGAACCGGTGTAATGCGATTGAGTATTACTCGTGAAAATAGTCTATTGATCAAAGTAGCACGATTCCTTTGTAATTGTTGCAATCACTTTTATCGCCATTGCTCTTATATATTGATATTATAGCTGTAACTTCGAAGTCTTTAGGGATAGACTCGCCCAACCACATAGTCGAGAAGAGCTTGTGTAAAGCGTTTATCATGCTTTTGTTTTCAATCTGAAGTATATCAGGTGGTATTTTGTCCAGACCAGCAGCTTTTCTGTTTTTGATTTGATTTATTGCGACTTTTATTTCTTCCAGTGATATATCACCATCTAGTTCAGTTAATTAATCACAAGTCGGTATTTCATCCACGACTGAGGGGTTATCGTTGTTTAGCAAATTACTGAAATAAGATTTCTATCTGTGTGCTATTTCTTCTTCGTTGTTTATATTTCTATGTTCATAACAAAGCGGGGCTTATATTTATTGTTGTGTAGCTTCTGTATTGCATCGTGTACAACTGTCTCCAACGACTTCTATTTCGTCTGGTTTTCATTATGATGTTTCGGGTTTGACCGCTCGGCGTTGTTACATCGTGTTGGTGGTTTTGTTCCACTTACTGGTGTAGTTAAAATGTATTTTTCTAGACTCGTTTTCTTTCCTCATAACATGTCCATAGTATTTTAAGATTTTTTTCTTGTACGCCGTTGCTTAATTCTTAATTGATCTATAAACGAATTATTTGTGCATTTTGCCCGTCCATGGAATTCTTTGCAGGTCCACATTTCGAACGCATTGATTTTTCGTTGATCTGCTTCTCGTAAGGTTCACGCCTCTGCTAAATATAGGAATAACGAGAATATGAGAGGGTTCACTAGTCCGGATTATATTTTTGTATTAAGAGATCCGTCTTTCCAGATCTTATGTGAATAGAGTCATCGCAGATTTTGCTAATCTTTTTCGCATTCGTTATCATAATTAATCAGTGATCCGAGGTATATTACCTATATATATATAAATAAATAAATATATATATATATAAATGTATATATATATATATATATATATATATATATAAATATATAAATATATATATAAATATATAAATATATAGTTTATTTGTTTATTTTTTATTAATTTAATAAACAATTAAAAAGCATGTTAACGGAACTGGAAGCGAACTCAAAAATGTGTCCTAACCATTACCTACGATGGTCAAACATGGTCACTGACGAGAAAATTATTTAAAAAAATAAAAGTAGCTGAAAGAGCAATGCCAAGAAAAATGGTGGGGTAACTAGGTTGAATAAGTGAAGTAACAAAATATTAAGAGCAAGATCGAAGACGAAGGACGATTATATATAAGTATAAATATATATATGTATAAATATATATAAATATATATATATATAAATATATATATATATAAATATATATATATATATATATATATATATATATATATATATATATATATATATATATATATAAAAATATATATATATATAAATATATATATAAATATAAATATATATATATATATATATATATATATATAAATATATAAATATATATGTATATAAATATATAAATATACAAAATATACAAATATAAATATATATATATAAAATATAAATATATAAATATACATAAATAAATATATATATATAAATATAAATATATATATATATATATAAATATAAATATATATATATATATATAAATATATATAAATATATATAAATATAAATAAATATAAATATAAATATATATATATATATATAAATATATATAAATATAAATATATAAATTATGTCATCATATATAGTCGTTACCCTAAATAGGGTATCGTGATTAACAATCGGTCCCTTGTTTTGTAATTTTCCGTCCATCTCTATCGACTGCTTGATGTACGCATTCGACGAAAGATAGGTCTGTCGTTTTCAGTATAATATCTGTCCATCTCATGAGTGTACGTCCGCTTTCCCTTAACTTTTCCCATTTGGTTACGTATTAAATGACCAAAGAATTTCAGTAGTCTATTTACGACAATCGCTGACAGCCTTACCGGAACGCCAATCTTTTTTAACCCTGATTCGTTTGTACGCCTTGCCGTCCAAAGAATTCGAAGGAGTTTTCGCCAGCACCATGTTTCAAAGCTGTCAATTCTTCTTCTGTCCATTTTCTTTATTGTCCATGTCCCCGCCGCATATAACATGATGGAAAATGTAAGCTTTTGGACAACTTGTATTTTCACGCTTTTTGTAATGGAGTTATCCTTCCATATGTTGTTCAGTTTCATCATGGCACTTTTGGCAATTTCGATCCGCCGTTTTATTTCGGTTTGAAAGCCACTTTTATTATCTATAAGTGATGCTAGATATACAAAGCTTCCAACAGTTTCATATCCGGTTAATGTACTTTTATCGTATGTTATTACGTTTTTCGGTCAATTATCATTATTTTTGTTTTATTTTTATTTATACTTAGTCCGTATTCTAAGCTGATATCTTTCAGTTTATTCAGGAGTTTTTCCATTTCATCCATATTCGCATCTACTAATGTTGTATCATCTGCAAATCTAAGGTTTATTCCACCATTCCGTGCTTCTAGGACTAATCGCATTATATGTTCAGCGTATAGATTAAAGATGATAGGTGACAAAACACAGCCTTGTCTAATTCCTTTCCGAACATTAAAGACTCCAGATTTTTCAACCACAATACGTACAATGTTGTTATTATTTTCGTATAGTTTCTTTATAAGATGTACAATGTGCTTTGAGGCACCTATTTCAGTTAACACTGTCCAGAGTTTATTTCACTGGACATTATCAAAAGCCTTTTGGTAGTCAATAAAGCACAATATTACAGATACTTCATATTCCCGTGCTTTTTCTATTAGTAATCTTATGTTGAGAACCTGCTCCTGTGTACCCCATCCTTTCATAAAGCCTGACTGTTCTGCGAATATTTCTTTAGCCGTACACGCGTATACCCTATTGTTCAGTATTCGTAGAAATATCTTACTAATGTGTGATAAAAGGGATATCGTTCGATAATTCTCACATCTTGATCTATTTCCTTTTTTGTATAAAGGTATTTATACTGATTGGCACCAATCTGTTGGCCAGTCTCCAGTCATCCATATAGTGTTGCATATCGAGTGAATTCTGGCGATCCCTTCTTTTCCAATTTGCTTATATATCTTTGCAGGTATCTCACCCGTTCCTACGGCTTTATTATTTTTCAGATACCCAATAGCCTCTTCTACCTTGCTCATCAGGATTTCCGGTTCAGTTTCTTGAGGGGGCTGTCGCCATTTCATGTTGTATCCTGTCCTCAATATCATTGGACTGAGCGTCATTGTATAAAATTTGACAGTATTTTCTCCAAATTTCTGCGACCTCTTTTAATTCCATTCTTATATTGCCGTTTCTATCTTCTGCTGTCCAGTTCTTCATTCTAAAGTCTCTGGATAGTAATATTACTTTCTTGTATAGATCATGCGATTCGTTGTTATTCGCACGTCTCTGTATTTCTTTACAAATTTTTCTCATATAATCATTTTTATCTTTTCTACAGCTTTTTTTTATTTTTTTATTTATTTGTTTCCACTGCATTTCATCAAATGTTGCTCCGTGTTTCATCGTTCTTCTGTTACCAATTAAATTAATTGTTTCTTTCGAGAACCACGGCTTACTTTTTTCTTTTTCTTTTCTTTGTTGACTTATTCGCTGCCGCTACAATATCCTGTTTCAGCTGATTCCATTGTTCATCAGCCGTGGCTGTTTTGTAATCTGTTTTTGAATCACTCATTATTTTTTAAAAATATGTTGCGATTTCCAATTTCCATTCTATGATTTAACTGAGGTTTTATGGGAACTTTTAATCTCGTTTTCATGTCCATTACCAGAAGGTTGTGGTCGGATCCGCATTCTGCTCCTGGACGTACAACTACGTTTTTGCACGAGGATCTCCAACGATTTTGAACGAAATAATCTATTTGATTCCTATACAGATCACCAGGAGATCTCCATGTGCTCAGTCTTCAGCAAAGTGCAACATTCTTTTTCCACTTTCATTACGTACACCAAGACCATATTTTCCGATCACATCTTTTACGTGACGGTCGCCATTAGCTTTTCCCATCTTTGTGTTCATATCTACCATTACAGTGAACATTTCTTGACTCGGAATTTCATCTGTTTCTTCCTGCAGATCATTATAAAACTGTTCTATTTCTTCATCTCGAGCTGCACTAGTCGGTGCATAAATTTGAATGAAGTTTATGGATACCGGCTTCAGTCCTATTTTAATTTTAATTATTCTGTCATTCCTTGGTTTATATCCGGTTACTAAGTGGTTTAAACTTTTATCAACAATTATTACTACACCATTTACACGACCCTTTTCGCTGCTGGAACAATATATCACATTGTCGCTAGTTGTAAAGTGGCCCGATTGTCTATAGTGGTTTTCGCAAATACCACATATCATTATAATTTACCGTTTTAATTCTATTTCTACAATATTGAGCTTCCCTATTTCCAGTAATCCTCTAACATTCCCGGTACCAATAATTTCATTAAAATTAGTTCAAGCATCACTAATGCCTTTAGTACAGATGTAACTGTTCATGGATGTGTAAAAAGTTCATCTGTCATTGGGGAGGTAGAGATATGGGTGTTTATATATACATGTGAGATGGAGTATCGATGAAACAGATGTTCTGTGAAAGTAGAGGCGGTTTGTGCACTTCAAAATGCCATTTCAGCTTTTCTTGTGCCAACAAATTTCATGTACCTACTGATAATAAAAGAATCTCACCCAGCACCTTCTAATTTTGTATGCGTTATTTCATGCAATTACCAAGCACGTTCGGTGGATATATTGAATCGTCTGTTATTCTCTGAAAATTCATACGTTTACCAAACTTACAGTTCGATATTGGCGATCACACACGTTCTCCGTTTTTTCTATAAAATCGCTAGTAACGTGTAAATATATCTAATCTTGTGCTGGAAGAAGTTGCTTCCCGTGTTCTTTTCATTGCTTTTTTGTGCGTGCGTATGTGTATGTGTGTGCATATTTATTCCTATATTACATAGACGGTGATACATCAGACGAGGATTACTACATGATTCTGAAATTCGGGCTACTTCGCTGTTGATAATAGCGATATTAATAACATTGCTAACACTGTTACGTATATTATTACCGGTAATTCTTCTTTATGTCTTATATTTCGTTTATTAACTTAAATTATAGTTTATTTCGACTAGAAAACTTACTTATAATGAATTATACTTTATATATATATATATATAATATACACGATTTGTTTTTATTTAAATAATTAAAATTTTTAAGTTTTGAAAATATTATTATTATTATTACTGGACTAGAATGAAGTGAGCGAAATGTGTTCGACAACGTGAGACGATAGTAAAATATCACGCGTGTTCGGCATTTTGATTGAAAACTTTAACGACTAAAATAAGTATTTTCTATTCTCGGGTAATAATGGGGCGAATATTCTGACATTACATATATATATATATAAATAACTATAATTTAATTATATTTTTATTTTTACTCGCGACGTGTTTTCACGAACGAGCATTCGAAACGTTCCAGATGCGATTAATTTATACGGTGGAAATAGTACCAGAGGAATCAATGACATACAAATCTGATCGATATCTCTTAACTATTTTAAAGAAATTGCTGTTTCAAACAAATTAAAATATCCTGTATTGAATGAATTTGTAAAGGTTTACGACAACGACATCGATATTAGAATAATTCGATGTCCGGGATGTTTAGGTATACATCGATTATAAATATCAAAATTCTCAGTAGTCGATGGTGTAGTAATCATTGTAACACACTACTATACCCATCCTCTGCTATAAAACCGTATGAATATCTATCCTTTTTTCTTAGATACTTCTATCCTTTTCTAAAATTTCCAAACATTGGCTCTATATCGGTTTTCTCGGTTGCCCGTTTTGAAGGACAACATAACTAACGTAATACACAATAATAATGTTTATATATATATATATATATATATATATATATATATATATATATATATATATATATATATTATTTATATATATATATACAATTTATATATATATATATATATATATATATATATATATATATATATATATATATTTATATATATATATATATAATATATATATAATATATATTATTTATATATATATATATATATAATATATATAATATATATTATTTATATATATATATATAATATATATAATATATATATAATATATATATATATATATATATATATATATATATATATATGTATATATATATAAAGATCTACTGTCGGAAAATATGGCTTAGTTGATAGGAACGAAAGGGGAGAAATGCTAATCGATTTTTGTTAAGAAAAGAACCTCTTCGAAATGAATTCAAATTTCAACCGTCACAAGCGACGACTTTACACATGTATTTCACCAAATGGACAAACCAGAAACCAAATAGATTATGAACTTATGCGAACAAGGTGGAGATCTTCAATAAAAGATGTGAAGACATACGCAGGATTAGATTGTGGCGGTGACCACTAGTACGTGAGGTATGTCTCAAGCTTCAACAAAACAAAAACAGCCGAAGATAAAAAAAAATTTAACAACCTAAGATCAAATAGTAACTTTAAAACACAATTAAAGGCCAAACTGAACGAAGCTCCTCACATGTACGAAAATAAGAAAATAATGCCGATGAATTATGAAGAGAATTCAGATCAGTGATTCATGAAACTGTGAAGAAAATCCACAGTGAAGTACAAACAAAAAAGAAGCCGTGGATCTCCGAGGCAACATTTAAACTAATTAACGAGAGGAATTAAATAAAAAAAGGGAAAACTAATAGCATAATAGATTCGAATGTTTATGAGGATCTTAATAAATTAATAAATAAAGAAATACAAAGAGATAGGAACAATTACATAATAGGGATTTGTGAATAAATAGAACAACACTCAAAAAAAAATAAACCTTACGATCTATATAAGAAAATTAAATCATTAAGTAATACTTTCAAAACCAGAACGCTGCCAATAAAAGATCAAAATGGAACGAAATTAACGGTAAAGTCAGAAATAGCAGAAAGATGGCGCCAGTATTGTCAAAACCTTATGTACGACAATGAAATATCAGTATTAATGCAGGACTTTGAGCTTGAACCGTCAATTGTGAAAGCTGAAATAGAAGTCGCATTGAAGAAACTAAAAGATCGAAAGACGGTAGGTGTAGACGGTATAACTGCAGAAATGCTGGGAGCAACGGAAGAATCAGGAATAAAGGTATCCTATATGATTTGTCAAAAAATATGGGAAACTGGCAGCTGGCCAGAAGAGTGGACAAAATTAGTATATGTACCACTACACAAAAAGGGCTCTACAGAAGATTGTGGAAACTACCGCACAATAGCATTGATTAGTCATGCTAGTAAAATATTACTATATGTACTACAAGACCGGCTTAAATACTATCTCCTGCCACAAATTTCGGAAGAACAAGCTGGGTTTGTACCAGGTAGAGGCACACGCGAACAGCTATTAAATATAAGACAAGTAATAGAAAAATGCAACGAATATAACATTCCGGGATTGCTTTGTTTTTTAGATTACCAGAAAGCTTTTGATAACATCAAGTGGACGAAAATGTGGCAAATATACTAGAAACGGGAGCACCGAAGCATCTAATTTATTTTTGATAGAAAAATTGTACTTTAATAATAAAGATTTTATTAAACTAGAGAACGAAAAATCTAAAGAATTTTCAGCAAGAAAAGGGGAGTACGACAAGGTTGCTGTATTTCACCGTCTCTTCAACATCTATGGAGAATGGATTGTAAGAAAAACAATGGAAGGAGATGGCAAGGAGAAATATCTATCGGAAGGAAAAAAATTACAAATATCCGATTTCTAGACGACACTGTATTACTGGCCAGCACAGAGCAAGAAATGTTTGAATTACTGTCAAGAATAGATGTGGTGGGCAAACAGGCTTAATACTGAATAAACATAAATGTTCAATGCTTACCATCGATAAAGAAAAGAGAATCCAACAACCACTGACTCTGCTTCGAGATATTTAAATTAAAGGTGAATTAATTTATTCGGGTGCGTGCATATCCAAAAATGGTGGATCAGAAGAAGAAATAAGGAGACGGTTAGCTCTTGCAAATGTCGGAATTGGGAAACTCAATTGTATATGGAAAAACCATAAGATCTCTAAAACAACAAAAGTGTTACTCCCTAAAACGTTGATTTTTTCCATAGTGGACATACGGCTCAGAAACCGGGACGATTAATGAATTGATGATAGATAGATAGATAGATAGATAAAACTGTATTTACAAAATAAATATATGTTACAAAAAAAAAATGAAAATAATAATATAACGCATACACAGTTCTTACTATGTAAACTAGTTTAAAAAAGTATGTCCAGTTGCTCATTTGACTAAAATAAAAATACAGGACTAACAAAAGCTGCATACTGATCAAAAAGAAGTCGAATTGTTGAAATCATCTTAGTTTTTAAGAATTAAGGTAAAGTTAATTATTTGAAATAATGGAATAGGTAATACTAGTATATATATATATATATGTATTCTGTTCAAATTAATGTATCACTAACTTCTTATGTAAATATGTACATATATATATATATATATATATATATATATATATATATATATATATATATATATATATATATATATATATATATATATATATTTATATTTATATTTGTATATGAGCCTTGTACGTGTTTGTTGTTAAATTTTTGTTAAATTTAAGTGGGTATTGTTTACCGCAAATGCAAATGCAATTAATGTGTGTAAGTGGCTGTGCAAATGCATGAGTATTGACCATGAGTGTACTGCTTGTTTCATATAGGGAAGGTTATAAATCGTGCGTATAAGAATTGCTCTTCCTCATAGTCTAGTGTCTTACTGGAGTCACTAGACTAATATTAATTTCCTACTTACGTGATCACCGTTGTTTGCAGCAATTAATGCTGGTATGATGTTTAAAAGGAAAAAAAAAAAAGAATTGAGTCTTCCGATGAATGTGGGTAATATTAAATTATTGATATTGTACGTACGTAGTCTTCGTAAGAATTATGAACAGTTTATGGTATATTTATATGAGAGCGATGTTTGTTATGATATTATTGTGCTAACTGAAACTTAGTTACATCAGGCAGAAATAACGCGATGCTATATAACTGGTTATAATTATATTGCTCAGTGTAGACAAAATAAGCGTTCTGGAGGTGTACTTATATATATATATTAAGGAGGATATAAAGTTTCATACCATAGTTACAGCACTGATAAGTGCTAATATAGTTCGCATATCAGTTCAACCAGATGGAGCATTTTTGACATTTATTGGGGTTAGATTCTGCGAATTACATCGTTCCTTGTTTTTGAGCGATATAAGTCATTTATTTGATATATCATCTGACCTTGTGGTAGTGGCTGGTGATATGAATATCAATTTATTCAACGAGAAAGATTCTGCTGATTATTTAAATTTATTTTCTTCCAAGGGTTTTGTAAATATTATTGATAAACCTACTTATCAGCGTACAAGCACTGAGTATGAATCCTGTTTGGATCATGTTCTAATTCCTGGCTTAGATAATAAAAATATTGATATAGATATTAATCGCCGTATTTGTGAAGTTGATTTTTCAGATCATCGTGCTTTGTTCGATTTAGCGGCAAGGCGGCTGTTAAGGTTTGAAGATAATGGGTATTTGTTAGATAAGCACTTATTACGGGATAATTTTTATTCATTCTACTTGGGTCCTTTATATATTTCTAGAGCGAATATAGATGAAAAGTTTAAATGGTTTGTGTCTAGAATAAGTGAATGTATATTAAAAAGTAAAAAAATCAGGGAGGTAAAAAGTTTTGGGCGTAAACGATCGCCCTGGATAACGAATTATCTTGTCGGGATGACTCGTTCAAAAAATGCTTTATATAGACAAACTAGGTTACATCCACTAGACATAAGTTTATATCAAAACTATTATTATTATTATTATTCTTAGCATAAACATAAATATTATAATCTATATTTATTAACATAAAATTATATTTAACATATGTTTTAGCCCTGAAAACGGGCAAAGGCCCCTCTCAACCGACTCATTCTAACCTGTCGCAAGCCACCCTTTGATACTGCATATGTCTTAACATTTTAGCGAAATCATCGGTCTTCCCCTTTTCCTTTTCTCATAAATAATCCAATCTGTTATTTTTTTAGTCCATCTTCCAGAATCCATTCTCGCAACATGATCTGCCCAATCCCATTTCTTCCTTCTTATTACCCAGTTGAAGTTACAATTAACTTTTAATTTAGCTTTAATTATTTCTAACTCCCATCATTGATCTTTCTATTGCATTCTGGCAAGTCAAAATTTTGTTTTTGGTAATATTCGAATTTGACCATGTTTGACATCCATAAGTTAGGGGAGGTACAACACATAGGTTTAAAATTTCTCCTTTCAGTTCTATTACTGTAAGGTCCCTTAAAAATATATTTAAGCGACCAATATTTTTCCAGGTAAGTGCAATTCTACGGTCTACTTCTCTCCTTGTTCTATCCTTTAGGGTTACCATCTGTCCTAAGTACACTATACTCTCTACATTTTTAATTTCCTTATTATCTATTAAGACTCCTGTTATTCTTTTATCTGCCGACATTATTTTAGTTTTATCGAATTTAAACCAGCTTTTTTCGCCCATCTCATTTAATTCGTTTAACATGACTTGCAACTCGTTAATTACTACATCATCAGCAAATCTAAGATTGTTTAACCTTGCTCCGTTGATGTTAATACCTTTATCATTCCAATCCAATTCTCGAAATATTTCTTCTAAAGCTGCGTTAAATAATAATGGAGATAATGGATCTCCTTGCTTTACGCCTTTTTCTATAGCAAAGTATTCCCCTTTTATCTCTGTAACTATTCTTCCCCTCATATTAGTATACACATCTCTTATAAATTCTCTATAATTATCCGACACACCCTGATTCCTCAATGCGCGGTTTAGAAGTTTATGATCTAAAGAGTCAAATGCTTTTTTATAATCTATAAATGCGAAATTTATTTCTAACTGAAATTCTTTACATTTCTCTATAATCAGATTTAACACATGTAGGTGATCAATTGTAGAAAATCCATTCCGAAAACCAGCTTGTTCCTGAGCTTGTTCAAAATTGAATGATCGCTTTAGTCTGTTAGTCAATAATTTTGAAAATAATTTAGACACCGTGGATCCTAGGATTATTGGGCGATAATTTTCTACTTTATCTTTACTTCCCTTCTTATAAATTAACACTATGTCCGTTTTTTCCATGAATTAGGGATTTTTCTATTATTTAGAATCAAATTAAATAAAGCTTTGAACAAACCTACCATTCTTTCACCTGCTAATTTAATATGTTCATTTGTTATTCTATCCGGTCCAGGTGCTTTCTTGACTTTTAATCCCTTAACTTCCTCTATTTCTACACTTAAAAATGGAGGTTCCTCTAATACATCCTGTTTTTTGTAATCCGTATCATTATGTATCTCTCTATTTTTCTATACCTGTGAGAAATATTCCGTCGCAATATTTATAATGTCCATCTTATTGTGTTTTTTATTCCGTTTCTATCAGTGAGGCAAGTATGCCAACTTTGTAAACATAGATTCTTTCTTAGTACTTTCACTTCGTTGACTCGATTATCTCATTAATCACCTATTCTTCCTTTCGGTTGTTATATTCGCTTAATTCGTATTTTATTATTTTGCATAATATATTTAGTTCTATTTTTTCCAAACCAGATTTATATTTTTTATTCAATAGCTTCTGTCTTACCTTAATTTGATCTCTTAACTGAGTCGGGATCAATCCTATCTTCATCGTCGTTTATTCTATCTACGAGTAGAGCAGACTTATTAATTAATTTAGTCATTTTTGCATCCAAATCATGTACGTCTTTTACATTAATTATGCTATTTTCCTCTTTTACTAAATCGTTAAAAGCATTACAATAGTCTATCCTATTAATTTTTGAAATATTCGGTTTTAATTTATTATTTGCCTAGTTGGTTTGATTTTACATCTTATTAGTTTATGATCCGAGTAATACAAGAAGTTATACATTACGTAACAGTTTCTTATATTTTTACAATAGCTAGCTATAATAGAGTCCAGTTGGTTATTATATTTCCCATTTGGAGCGGTCCACGTCCATAATCTACCTTTACGTTTTTTAAAGAAACTATTCATAACCTTGAAATTATTTTCTAAACAAAATTTAACTAATTTTTCGCCTCTTCTATTTCTATTTCCGTAATTGTATGGACCCATTACTTTGTTTTCATCCGTTCTCCTTTCCCCTATTTGGCTACTAAAATTTCCCGTTATTATAATTTGATGATTAATATTACATTTATGTTCCCTTAAAATATCGTTAATATACCTATAAATTTCATCGCACTCCGATTCCTCAGAAAGCGTCGTTGGGAAGTAGACCTGTATTTATTGTTAATATTTGCATATTATTAATTCTAATCTTAACAGCTGCTAGTCTATCCGTGTAACCTACAAATTCCAGTAAATTAATCCTTCATTTGTTACTTATTAAAAAACCAACGCCTCTCTTTCGTTTTTCACTTCCTTTCCAGCATAGCAACTTCTCGGATTTTAACTGAAGAATTTTCTTACCCGGTCTTTTAATCTTCGCTATACCCAACAAGTCTAATCCGCTTTTATCAAATGCCTCTTCAAGTTCTAATAATTTATCATTATTGATTAAAGTCCTTACATTTAGGCTGCCTATATCTAGATATTTCCTAACCGTCTTATTATTAATATAATTAAAATTATTACAATTGCTTAAATTTAAATTTACTTTATCATGCTGGTATGAGGGGTTGGATCTTACTCGCCTTTGCTGGCTCGGAATTACTGGGCGATATATCAAAAGTATAGAGGTATGTTAAAGAAAGTTCAAGTTGCGGTTAGAAAGGCTAAATTTGAATACTATACATGTAATTGTGAAATATTTTGAAATTGAAATTATTATTATTGCTGTTATTGTTATTATTAATAAAAGTGCTATCAGAGCTGTTCAGTGAAGATCTAGTTAAATTATTTTTGGAGCGGAAAGCTGTCTACGACTATTTGTATTATCGAAAATGATATAAACTGAACACTACCGACTGTTAGATTGATGCGTACCTTAGAAATTAATACATTTAACATATGATGCAGAGCAATTATCAGTTGCATGTGAGCGGCTACATGTAGAACAGATCGGATCTTTGTAACAGTCAATAACAATGTGGCCGAAGGATTGATATTTGAAACATTGTAATACTTTGTTCGAAGTTCTATACTTTTCCCATTGTACGCGGCAGTGGGATATGATATTCATATTTAAAACTTGACTAAATGCTGTACCAGGCGGGAAATGCGCAATAAAAAGTGGTAGATAATTTTTTTCACTTTGTGGAGTAGTTTTATACATTCGCTGTACACTTAGTATAGGAATGGTTTCCGATATCTGTTGAACAATTTTATCAGTCGGGATACTAACGGGAAGACCTCGTAAAACAAATTTATCAGGTTTTAGATCTTTGGAACGATGTGTATAAAATTTAATTTTAGAACTAATTAGCAACTGGTGCACCTTATTATAATCGTCTACACCTAAAGTATGGATATAATATTTATTATGTTTATATTTAATTTGAAAATCATTTTTTAAATTTGATTTAATATTATTAAATTGTTCGCTATGATTTGATAACTCACTATGAAAAACGAATATTTGACTTAATAAACTAGTATTATGAACAGCATTCGCGATAGTTTTACTTGCAACGGTTTAAATTTATTTTTCACGTCGATCGAAAAATTAGGAAACCTTTTACGTTTTCTCGGCCTACTCTTAAACGTTTTGCGTTTGCCACTGTATATCGTCTTCGCTATTATTAGCCGCGCTGTTTATAGTTACCATCGATGATATATTCGGGAAAAGTAACGTTATCAATTATCGGACTAGAATTATCGGTGGTAAATCCGGTACTGGTTGACGGCGTGCAGATCTTATCGGTTCTAGATAAACGACGCCTCGACGGGGAACGGTGAATCGGCATCGCACGTGGATGCGCGTATGCGTGTGTAACCGCTATTAACTATACGTACGTATTATTATTCACGACGATAAGTTACAAAATAACAGGAGAACAAATAACGCGATAAACACACAAGATATCGACTCTACCTTGTATAGTAGTTTTTATATCAAAATGTGCGGACTGAGAATAAAGGTAGAAATAACTTCGAGTGCATTAGCTGGATTACTCTATCAACCAACCAACCAAATAAATCGATGAGGAAGAAGCTTGAAGCATTCGAAATGAAGGGATATAGAAAAATCTTAAGGATCTCATGGACAGCCAACAGAACAAATGATTCTATTTTTAAAAAACTGAAAATCGAACCCACTGAACAATTAGTACCATCCATTGAAAGACGAATGCTAGGCTTCTTTGGTCATGTAATACGAGAAAATGGGCTGGAGAAATCAATTCTGCAAGGAAAGGTTAATGGAAAAAGGAGGCAAGATAGTAGGCCGATTAGCGTTCCATTGATCAAATCACAAGGTTATGTAAAGTAGACACACAGAAAATCATGAATCTAGCGCAGAATCGATATAAATGGCGACGTCTTGTAACTTGCATCAAATAAGGTCACGACATCCGGATCGGATAACGAAACGAGAAGTATATATATATATATATATATATATATATATATATATATATATATATATATATATATATATATATATATATATATATCCGTGGTCCTTAGAAGGCCAAAATCGAATAAAAAAAAAAAAAATATATATATATTTGAAGAAAGCAGATGTTATTCTGATGCATAAGAAAGGGAACACGCAATTGCTACATAATTATAGACCTATCAGTATGCTGTCGTAAATATATAAAATATTTACCCGTGTTATAACAAACCGTATAACACGAATACACCAACCGAAGGGACAAGCAGGATTTAGATTTGGTTATAGCACAGGGATCATTTGTTAACGGTTAGAACATTAGTACAAACTTGTGAAGAATAGAACATCCCACTCTATATAGCGTTTGTAGATTACGAAAAGGCATTTGACTCGGTTGAAATATGGGCAGTGTTCCAGTCAATATGTAACTGCGGAGTTGAAGGGCAATATGTGAGCATTATCAGAACACTGTACGAATCAGCTTCAATGAAAGTCAAGCTATGGAAAAGAACTGCGGAAATACGTATAAAAAGATATGTGCAACAAGGTGATTGTCACCAAAATTATTTATTGCAGCCTTAGAAGGTATATTCAGAAAACTGAATTGGGTTTCGAAAGGCATAAAAATAAACGGCGAAAAACTTAATCACCTACGATTCGCAGATGACATAGTTATAATAAGCAGGAATAAAGAAGAATTAGAATCTATGCTGAACGGACTTGAAACGGAATCTAGAAAAATAGGATTAAGAATAAACAAACAGAAAACAACGGTTATGACAAATAACATGGATGGTGTGTCAGTAAAGATAAATGGGGAACACATTGAACAGGTACGATCGTATATTTATTTAATACAAGAAATAACTACAGACAGAGGAGAAAATATGCAGAGAGAGATACGAAAGAGAATATCTCTCGCATGGGCTCCATTTGGGAAGTTGTCCAACATATTTCGAAATAAAGATATACCGAACAGTTTGAAGAGCAAACTTTATACCCAATGTGTCATACCGGTGTTAACATACGGAGCAGAAACGTCGAGCTTCACAAAGGGAATAATTATGAAAATCAGGAAAACGCAAACAGCTGACGAAAGGATAATATTAAACGTCAAGTTAAAAGACAGAAAAACCATTACTTGGATCAGGGAGCGCACAAAATTGACCGACACGGTGGAGCGAATATCAAAATTTAAAATGGACATGGGCTGGACATGTGGCGCGTAGACATGATGGCAGGTGGACAAAATATATCTTGCAATGGTGTCCATTGCATTCAAAGAGGATAAGGGGCATACCAACAACACGGTGGCGAGACGACATTGCTAAACATGCAGGGATCAATTAGATACCGGGTTGCACAAGACCGGAATCGTTGGAAACGTCTGTAGATATATATCTACACCCAGCAGTGGGTTGCAATGGGCATAACGTGATACACACACACACACACACACACACACACATATATATATATATATATATATATATATATATATATATTAGTGTCCGACCGAAACAAGATTTTCAGCCGAAACCGAATCTTCGGCCTCGGTCTTAGTTTCGGCCGAAACCGAAACTTATTTAGACATATTAAACTTTCTATTGTATATTAAAATCTGGTGTATTTTATGCACAAATATAGACAATTAACTCATGTATACAATAAAAAGTAATAGTTGCAATATTTAACAAAGATAGTTATTATTTATGTTATATTCACAATTTGACATTAAATAATAAATTGAAATTCCCACTCGCTTTTTGCCATTAAAATTTTTATTTTAGACTTAATTTTTTCATATGTTTGCGGCATCAGTGATGTTCTAAAATATTTTTCAGATTTCAACCGATATTTGTGAAATGCGTGGGGATCGGAAAAATTGAGTCGCCGAAATGCTTTGCTCTCCACCAAAACGTGAGGCAGCATGTCTACAATAATTAGGTCCATTATTGCTTTGTCAATCCTTTTTATAATTTTGTGGTCATCAGGCCATTGTACAAGTTTAGAGGACAAACTCGGGATCGTTGACTGAATAAGATTCGGTCGATCAGTACTCAATATTTCCAGTGAGGTCTTTAAAACCGTTCCCTTTAATCTAGCTTCATTTTTCAATTCGTCTATTGCTAACTACCGTTTTAACAACTGCCTGTGTTCAATGTGATGAAACTTTGATAAATTTTGCTTTACTCCGTGCAACGTTTGTTTTTTAGGTTCGTGACTTCCCAATGAATATGATGTGTTAGCTGATACATCACATAAAATAAAACCACTGTAATAATGTAGCACGCAGTTAAATCACAGCAGATAGTTCTTTGGATGGTTAAAGTACAGGTATAAAGTATAAACAATTATCTACATTTAAAACAAATATAAATAAAACATAACCTGCTTTTATAATTTTTACATAATTCTCATTCTACATAAATCTGAGTTAATAACTGAACAAAAAGAACTTCAATACTTAACGTACATCCGGGTATGCTCTATAGGACCAGGAAGAGTTTTAAAATGTTTTTTGATTTTGTTTTTGATATGATATTTCTGTAAGAGCTTGTTGGCTGAAATTATGCCATTATTTCTTCCTACGAAAAATTTTAACTCGCAATGTCATTTTCATCGTTTCGATTTTCATCATTCGTACAGTTTATTGCAGTCACTTTTATGCTTATCTTTTGAAATATCTTCCGTTCAAAATCGACATCATCTAACTGTCAATTTGCTCGTCTTGTTTGCCTTCTCGTTGTTGTCGTTCTCGTTTTTCCTCTGATTCACAATCTAATTCAAATAAAATTCGACTAACATCTCCCCGTTTACTGGGTTTCATATTATGTAACTTGAAAATGTATTCCATTTTCATTTTCATTCTCATACAGGACCCTAAATAAAAGTTATTTGCATTTTTAAGAAAATGACGGTACATTACCGCCAGTGCGCCTGTAATAAGGTTAATAAATGCCATTGAAATATATCAGAAGTAAAAAAAAAACACTTACCTAATCATTTATAGATGAGCAAAAAATGGAAAAAAAACACAAAACACATAAACTCAAAGCAATGACGCTAGCCAGTGAAGTATATTGGTAATTAAACACAAGTTATAACCGGAAGTTAGCCGAACGACGCGCGACAATTAATGAGTCATAATTACACTAAGTTTCGGCTAATATTTGGCCGAAACCGAAACTGGCCGAAACTCGATTTTTTGGCCGAAACTAACCGAAACCGAACCTTCGGTCGGTCTTTAATATATATATTTTTTTCCTTTTCTGATATATCCATACGGGTGAAGTACATGTCTAGCTCGTTTAAAAATTCTATAATATGTATGCTCTGGCTCGTACCGTCGAATTTATTTATCGTCCGATCTAATTTCGGAACTGTATATATTTCACCAAATTTACTGCACGATTCTCTAGATACGCTGCATCTTTCTCGTGCAAAGTTACTTATTTGTTCATCAACGTGTTCTTTCAACTCATCTATCACCGCCTGATTCTTGTTCCCATTACTTTCTAATTTTTTCTCCACCTCTTTGTTTATCTGATTTACGTTGCTCTGCACCCTTTGTGTTTCCTTGACACAGCTATATATTTCTTTCGTAAGATCACTGCTTGTAGCTTCCAACTTTTCTTCATACTTTTCGACTTGTTCCATTAATCTCCCCACTTTCTCTTCCCATATTTTCTCTATCTTTTTATTTTCCGTTCCCTTGTTTAATGCTATTACTCGTAGTTCCTCATGTTCCTTTTTACATGTCTCTTCTTGCTCACAAAACTTATCTTCTAGTTTTCTCTCCACTGAATCTATCTTTTCTTCTAATTGTCTCGCCTTGACCTGAGAGCCCTCTCTCATTTCACTTATAAATCTGTCAAATTCCCTTCTCATTTCTTCTCTTTCTATTTCAAATTCTCTTTTCCTCTCTTCCCTTTCTATTTCCCTTTCTCTTCTTCTTTCCTCTGCGAACTGTTGCATCATCATTTTCATGATGTCCACCATCATTGTCGCATTTCTTTCGTTACCTTCTCCACTCTCTCCGAGAAAACCTCTAAATTCTTCGTCCATCTTTATTTTATATGTATTTATATCTTACGTTACAATTTACAATTTGATACTCGATATTATGATAAAACAAATTATATATATATACCTTTATACTAAAATATTAAATTGAATAATAAAAAAAATTTTTTTAAATATATCTTTTTATTTCTAATCCAAAGATCGAGTGCTCGATCCCGAGTAGAAACAATTATAATTAATTGTTCCCCACCAGGGATGCCAATTTATGTGGCGACCTGTACGATATATACCTATAAATACATATACACATGCAGATCGCTAACATATATTTATTTTACGTTATATTTTTAAATATAGGGATATAAATATTAAAATATAACGTTACCGACTTCCGGTTTCGAGGTATACCCGGGATGCCACATGGGAGAGGCCCATGACCGATTATTATAATAAAATAAATTAAATGACAAGAATAAAAATGCGGTTTTTATTTTATTGAAAATTTATTACTTTTCGGAAGAAATAAAATTACGAATCGAACGCGTGCGATATCCGGCTACATTTATTTTTTAGTATACAAAAATTTTTTATATATATATATTGAAACTTTTCGAACGATTATTAATATAGTATAATACACGGAACCGTCCCTAGCCTAGATGGACCAACTTCACGGTCGAAGTCCCGACTATCCATCCTAACTTCTTCGAAAACTATCCGACTTGACTTTACTCCACCTCGACTAAAATTCAACTGAACTGTCTTTCGACTGACAAGAATGAACTCACTCAACTCACTCCACTGGCGAATTCGTGAACTAAAAACTCCGCCAAAACTCGTCTGTTTATTACACCCCAGGACTCTGGAGGCGACACAGGTATCTCAGCATTATTATACTTATTATGTACTTTACTGTCGACGAAATGCCGGTTTCTTTGCAATTATTGTTTTGATCTTTTCTTAAATCTTTTTCTCCTCCATAATGGGTTTTTTTTTTTTTTTTTTTGTCTATTTTCGACGAACATAGTTGAACTAAGGACAAGTTCCATTGTCCCTTATGCTTAAAGGTTATATACTTATACATATATACATATATAGTCTTATATATAATATACTTATTAGTGCGGCAGCCAGCATCAGGTAACATATACATATACTCATACACTCCACATACTTGCTTTCTAGGAATTCTACAGATATAGAAATTCCTAAATTGACGGTTTTCGGTGGAACCCTCCGATTTCTCTTTTGGGCTAGCCAATCAGAAAATTCGGAGCTGTTTCTTTTGGTCTTCGACCAAAATACCGACTGAATCCATTTTTATGCTATATTTATTCTTTTTGTTTGCTTTTGCCATGACAATGCTTAATTTATTATATATGTCTCCCTTCAGCATTTTTTATACTAACTCTGACAGATCTTTTACAATTCTAATCTTATCGGCGCCAGCGTGCTTTCCCCAATACATATATATCTATATTTATATCAGTCTAACTATTCTATTTTCTTTTCATTATATTTCCTTTGGGAAAGTCACGTTCGCAATGCCGACCGGATGTATAAACACATACCTATATATATATACAATATTTCTTTTTCTTTCATCACCTTTTACGTACATATTATTAAATTTAATCTTCCAAATATACATTTTAACTCAAATTTCAATTTACCAACTTTAGTCACTCACTACTACTAACAATGTAACAAGCTTGGTTGTTACATATGCCCCGCCGCACTAAATAAAAATTGGATGAGAGGGTTACTGACCCGGACATTCAACTTTTCTTAAATAACTATTTACATAATACTTATCAATAATTCCGCGTTCGATTTGTATTCATTCGCGTTCTTCGTTTATATAACTTTTCTCGTAGTTGAGGGATGACTTCCCGCGTGCATGGAATGCGAGAAGGTGTACCGCTTGCTAGTATATACATAGTAGTCCGGCAACATTATCGAATTAAGCTATTCGGATGCGGAACGATTACAATAACCGGTTTTTCTTTTCCTTTCGAACTTTGGTAACCATAGGGAGGTTATCGACCCGTCCCTTGGACAAAAGGACAACCTTTTGGTATATATCGTATCTTCGTTATATAACTATTGCCATCTCCTTTTTTATTTTCATCTGGGTTTTTTTTTTTTTTTTTTTTTTTTTTTTTTTTTTTTTTCATTATTATTATTACTATTATTTCGACATTTCGTTGTTACTTCTTCTGGCGACCCAGCATTCCCACATCCTGCACACAAACCAAATCACCCACCCCCTACTGGCTGTTATTTCGGTCTGTCGCTAGTTGTCATGCTGGTGATGTCGATGGCGTTTGGGATCATTGACTTATATTACTATAAATAATTTTAATTTTTTGGCTTGATATAGATGTTAATTTATATCATCTACCTTAATTTTTTACACATTCAAACGTTTCGTAAAGTTTTAATAGCTCATGAATTTATATGCATAAATTATATCATCGATAACGTAATTAATCCTACCCCAACTTAATATACTCGATATTTACATGTTTACGACTTATACTCATAGGTGTATTTAAAATTTTTTTTACATGTACCGTCATTTATACGCATACCAATACATACATCCTCTTATACGTTTCACTTTTAATTTACTTTATATATATATACATAACAATGCGAATTCCTATATCTACTATTTACCCGTACACCTATTTTATAAACGTCTTTACAATTTTTTTATAATTACTTTTAATATTTATATTTACTTATCTTAATTCCTCGTATTTGCACCAAACCAATAACTGATTGAATTTTGTTGATTACCATTATCCATACCACTCTTCTTATTTTATATAATTCTCCTGCACCTATATATCCTCTGCTGTATGTTCGTTTTCCTCCATCAGCAGCTCGGCATCTAAGTATCTTATTATCTTGTCCCTCTTACTTTGTTCTGAGGATGTGGGACTGGCATCTCTCAGCTCTACTGAAAAATTTGCGTCTCTATACAATCTCGTATTTTTGCATACCCTAGTGGGCTCAAATGTAGGCTTGTCCTATCGGATCTCTCCATGACTTTATAATCTGCTCGTAAACCACGGTAAAACAAGGCATCTTCTGTGTCTACCACTTTTATATTTCCATTTAATTGTTTTATATACGCATTATATTCCTTGACTGCGTCATTGTATTTGTCTGGTCTCTCTTTATCACTTATTGGAGGAATTGTAATCATTATAATTTCCTCACATCCCTTGTTTTGTAGTACACGGAGCAATTGGTCCAAATCATTCGTGCATTGGTACACTGGTCGTCCTCTGACTATATCATTTGTACCAATCATTATCATAACTTTTTTGCTCAATGGCATTCGATCCCTTTCAATTGTCTCTGTTAATCCATTGATCGTTTGACCTCCCCTACAATAGCCGATCGTCCATTTTCCACTTATAAGTTTCGCCGACTTGTTCAAAATACGTTCACTGAATCGTACCATGTTGGAATCCCCTAGTATTTGATACCCTTTGTATATAGGTCCTGATTGGTCCTCCATGTCTGTCTTCGTTACCTGAAATATTCGTCTCTCTGTGTTCTTAGTTGATGAACTTCTTTCCATTGTCTCCTTTGTTGTACTTGTACAACTATTCTCGATTTCGATTATTTTATTTATCTCTCTTAGTAATTGTTCTCTATCTATAATTCTTACATTAATCAACATTCTCCTCATATGTATCAGTAGGTTGTATAACACTTGATCTACAAAATCTTCTTCTCGCATCGGTTGGTCTAGGTTTTTTAGTTTACGACTCCATTTCAATATGAAATCTTCAATTTCTTCACATCGTTTCATTTGACCCCTTAGCCCAGTGAATTCTCTCCTTAGATCTTCCTGTCGTTCACGACTCCAATATTTTTCTTTGATCTTCCGTTTTGCTAATTCCCACGTTCTACAAACACTGACTATCACACTAGCCCACTCTTTTGGCTTCCCGCTTAATTGGTGGATCATGATGTCTATTTTTTCCTTTTCTGATATATCCATACGGGTGAAGTACATGTCTAGCTCGTTTAAAAATTCTATAATATGTATGCTCTGGCTCGTACCGTCGAATTTATTTATCGTCCGATCTAATTTCGGAACTGTATATATTTCACCAAATTTACTGCACGATTCTCTAGATACGCTGCATCTTTCTCGTGCAAAGTTACTTATTTGTTCATCAACGTGTTCTTTCAACTCATCTATCACCGCCTGATTCTTGTTCCCATTACTTTCTAATTTTTTCTCCACCTCTTTGTTTATCTGATTTACGTTGCTCTGCACCCTTTGTGTTTCCTTGACACAGCTATATATTTCTTTCGTAAGATCACTGCTTGTAGCTTCCAACTTTTCTTCATACTTTTCGACTTGTTCCATTAATCTCCCCACTTTCTCTTCCCATATTTTCTCTATCTTTTTATTTTCCGTTCCCTTGTTTAATGCTATTACTCGTAGTTCCTCATGTTCCTTTTTACATGTCTCTTCTTGCTCACAAAACTTATCTTCTAGTTTTCTCTCCACTGAATCTATCTTTTCTTCTAATTGTCTCGCCTTGACCTGAGAGCCCTCTCTCATTTCACTTATAAATCTGTCAAATTCCCTTCTCATTTCTTCTCTTTCTATTTCAAATTCTCTTTTCCTCTCTTCCCTTTCTATTTCCCTTTCTCTTCTTCTTTCCTCTGCGAACTGTTGCATCATCATTTTCATGATGTCCACCATCATTGTCGCATTTCTTTCGTTACCTTCTCCACTCTCTCCGAGAAAACCTCTAAATTCTTCGTCCATCTTTATTTTATATGTATTTATATCTTACGTTACAATTTACAATTTGATACTCGATATTATGATAAAACAAATTATATATATATACCTTTATACTAAAATATTAAATTGAATAATAAAAAAAATTTTTTTAAATATATCTTTTTATTTCTAATCCAAAGATCGAGTGCTCGATCCCGAGTAGAAACAATTATAATTAATTGTTCCCCACCAGGGATGCCAATTTATGTGGCGACCTGTACGATATATACCTATAAATACATATACACATGCAGATCGCTAACATATATTTATTTTACGTTATATTTTTAAATATAGGGATATAAATATTAAAATATAACGTTACCGACTTCCGGTTTCGAGGTATACCCGGGATGCCACATGGGAGAGGCCCATGACCGATTATTATAATAAAATAAATTAAATGACAAGAATAAAAATGCGGTTTTTATTTTATTGAAAATTTATTACTTTTCGGAAGAAATAAAATTACGAATCGAACGCGTGCGATATCCGGCTACGTTTATTTTTTAGTATACAAAAATTTTTTATATATATATATTGAAACTTTTCGAACGATTATTAATATAGTATAATACACGGAACCGTCCCTAGCCTAGATGGACCAACTTCACGGTCGAAGTCCCGACTATCCATCCTAACTTCTTCGAAAACTATCTGACTTGACTTTACTCCACCTCGACTAAAATTCAACTGAACTGTCTTTCGACTGACAAGAATGAACTCACTCAACTCACTCCACTGGCGAATTCGTGAACTAAAAACTCCGCCAAAACTCGTCTGTTTATTACACCCCAGGACTCTGGAGGCGACACAGGTATCTCAGCATTATTATACTTATTATGTACTTTACTGTCGACGAAATGCCGGTTTCTTTGCAATTATTGTTTTGATCTTTTCTTAAATCTTTTTCTCCTCCATAATGGTTTTTTTTTCTATTTTCGACGAACATAGTTGAACTAAGGACAAGTTCCATTGTCCCTTATGCTTAAAGGTTATATACTTATACATATATACATATATAGTCTTATATATAATATACTTATTAGTGCGGCAGCCAGCATCAGGTAACATATACATATACTCATACACTCCACATACTTGCTTTCTAGGAATTCTACAGATATAGAAATTCCTAAATTGACGGTTTTCGGTGGAACCCTCCGATTTCTCTTTTGGGCTAGCCAATCAGAAAATTTGGAGCTGTTTCTTTTGGTCTTCGACCAAAATACCGACTGAATCCATTTTTATGCTATATTTATTCTTTTTGTTTGCTTTTGCCATGACAATGCTTAATTTATTATATATGTCTCCCTTCAGCATTTTTTATACTAACTCTGACAGATCTTTTACAATTCTAATCTTATCGGCGCCAGCGTGCTTTCCCCAATACATATATATCTATATTTATATCAGTCTAACTATTCTATTTTCTTTTCATTATATTTCCTTTGGGAAAGTCACGTTCGCAATGCCGACCGGATGTATAAACACATACCTATATATATATACAATATTTCTTTTTCTTTCATCACCTTTTACGTACATATTATTAAATTTAATCTTCCAAATATACATTTTAACTCAAATTTCAATTTACCAACTTTAGTCACTCACTACTACTAACAATGTAACAAGCTTGGTTGTTACAATATATATATATATATATATATATATATATATATATATATATATATATATATATATATATATATATATATATATATTATATATATATATATATATACGTATATATACATATATAATATTGAGTCTTTCATTTAGGCTATACGTATTTCTTTTTTTCTATTATTATAAATATATATTTTTAAAATTTTAAGTTATATTTAATTCTTTTAAATTCCTGACGTACATCGTGAGTATAGAATAGTGTAAAATGTGTAACTCGGAATAAATTGAACTGAATTGACAGCTACTCTTATTTATATCGTTTTCATTGTGCAGGAAACACGGTGGTTTGCTCGAAATTGTTAAAAATATACCGGACACTTGTTTCGACGAACCGGATTTCCGACCAATCGAAGTTAGTATTTATTTGTTCGGCTTTCATATTTTTGATCATACGAATGCTGATATCGACGTATTCCGTTATGATGGATCGTTCATCAAGCAGAAGAAAGAAATGAGCGTTCAGTTTCATAATCTATACGAAAATACTCCTAAAGTTGCTGTTTGCCGTTCGACGCCCTATATGTGTTTTAACGATCGATTTTACCGTTATCAAAGGGGAAAATGGATTTGTTTAAATTTCGACGATGCACCACGTGTTATACATAGTACCGCATCGGCGGATTATGACGGTACTATCTATGTTAATATTGAGTCGTATAAAGATTACAATATCTATCTTTACAAGACCGAATTAAACAAATGGTGTTGCATCGCACAATTGGGCTATGTAACTATTAGCGGCGATCGTATCTATATGGCCAGTTTGGCATCGTACGAAAATAACATATTCTCCAGCGGCGGGGACCGTATCCATATCGGTATCGGCGGTGTAAGACTAAATGATATGCTTACGTTAGATAACCGAGCAGGAAAATGGATACGCAATAGCTACATGCTGCAACCGGTTTCTCAGCCGGTTAGTTTCGTATGTAATAATAGATTATATGTGAGCGGTAATAATATCGTACAGGTGTACGATATTCGAGCCGATAAATGGATAAAGTCGATGGAAAGAAAAACAAATTACGATTATTTATTGACTTATCGCGATAAGTTATATTGTTACTTCGGTTCTATGGCCGAATTACACGTTTACGATCAGTCGGTCGATTTATGGCAATTTGGGCCTAGTTGTTGCCAGCTTGAACATAAATTTGTCGGAGCGGCAGTATGGTAAAAGTAAAGCAGTACACATGATAAATTCATATATATATATATATATATATATATATATTTATATATATATTTGAATAAACGATACTGATTTTGTAGAAAAACAATTATTCATGTTCCGGTTAATTGATAGTGAAAGTTGTAAATGTATATAGTAGAAAAAATAATGACGGATAGGCATATTATCGATCGAAATAAGTAAATAAATGTGATGTAATATACATATAAAAACAAGTTTGGTCATCAAAATTTTATGTTATAGGAAGTTTGGTTTTTAAATTGCGCGCATTTGTATTTTTTATTATTAATATATCATTTTTCTTAATATTTTTACAATTCTAAAATTAAGTTTTATATAGGGTTGCGCAAACGAATCTGACAAGTTTTCTTTGTTGGTAACAAGCAAGAAAGGGAGAAATGCCATATAGAAATGGAATCTAGATGAGTTAAAAACTAATTTTTTTCAGTAGTCAACATGAAATCGTGAAACGTGCAACATCGTGTGTTTGTTTTTAAGACATATGTTCACAGAATCTATTTTACACTAAAACTATCTGTTTGTTTCGAAACCATTTCGAGTTAATCCAAACGTTGTGACACATTCACAAAACACTGTAAGTTTGCAAGTGCTGAATTTTGATAAAATAGGTTCTACGAATAAAACTAATCCATGTTTCGCTGGTGGTTTTACAAGGTTTATGTATCATTATAACCTGAGCCATTTTCCATTGCGAAAAATAGTAACCCAGTCGAATAACAGCGTTCAAGATGCTAGTTAGTAATACTGCAGCCTTTCGCGGCAAACATTTGAGCATACACTTTCACTCTATATTTCAGTCGTAATTATTTTCTATGATGTTCTGTAGGTCCAGGGTTGCTATGCTACATACCTTCACGTGGTGCAACCTGATAATCCTCAAAAGAGGAGAACTAAAATGTAGCAAATGTTTTCAGTTTCAGAATTATTTAATGTTACCTGCTAATCTGTTATAAAATGTACTTTCCATGGATTTACGACTCATCCTATTACAAAATAATATAATAACAAAACCAAAATTGTTCATTATGTGGGAAATTATATGAAAATTTTTAAAATATTTCAACGATTTATACACGTATATTAAAGAGTGGATGTGCGGTATACATTAACACGAACGTTTCGTTACCACACAAATCGTAAGTTGTGTTTACATGGTACCAAAATATACACGCCATTATTAAATTTATAATTTTTTTTTTTATTATTAATTAAATCTATTCCTAACTAATCGGCTATCAGAAGATGTTATAACAATTGATCATGACGTGAAGGAGTCCAATGACTAGTCCCTATATTAGTATCTTATGTTTAATAATTTACATAATTTTTACTACTATGCCAGGTCTAATGGCTTAATTCTTCTCAACCTACGAATTTGCATCCGTGGTGAATTATCCAATAAGCTAATTGCGGACCAGTTATCATGACTATGCAACCGTTCCTGATGTTTGATTGTCATCTTTTTAATTACGTCAGGTATGTATTCCATGCCAAGGTCATCGTGTATAGTTTTGTTCCTTACATATCATGGAACACTGACGATTAACCTAAGAGTAATATTCTGGTATCTTTGTATTTTCATTATATTACTGTTTTTACTGCAACCCCATAATTCGCATCCATACCTCCATATTGGAGCGAGTATTTGGTTGTATAGTAGTAGTTTGTTCTTTAAGGTAAGTTGGGATTGAATTTCTGTTAACCAATACAGCTTTTTGGTTTTGATTCCGAGTTCAGTCCTTTTTGTATCAATATGTTTACACCATGTTAACTTTTGGTCTGGGTGCAAACCTAGGTATTTAACATATTTTTTAAAGGGTACAATTTTATTATCTATTTTGATATTTAATGGCTCTATATGACGATTTGAAAATACTGTATGCGTTGATTTATTTTCATTTATTTTAATTCGCCATTTCTTGCTCCATGACATAATTTTATCTACTATGATTTACTTTTCTTTGGCTTACATGTGAACTGTGCGGTGTCATCAGCAAAAGTCGCGATTAAGGATGTATCATCAACTGGTACATCAGCTGTAAAAATAAGATACAATAACGGCCCCAAGACACTTCCTTGTGGAACGCTTGCTTTTATCGGATATATGTTGGATAATTCACCACCATATTTGTTTTGATAGTACCTTTCTTCTAGATATGACGAAAACAAATCATAATAATGGTTTGGAAATATCTTTTTAATCTTGTACAACAAGCTGTCATGCCACACTTTATCAAAAGCCTGGCTTACATCTAAGAATATGGCATCACAAAACCTTTTCGCTTCTAAATATGATTCAATTTGATGTACCATGTTGAACTGTAGAATGTTTAGCTCCTAAATCCATATTGATGAAATGGTATAGTTTGGTATTCTTCAATCAGGGGAAAAACTCTTTTTAGCAACAGGATTTCGAATAATTTAGATATCACTGGTAACAGTGAAATAGGTCTATATGAGGTAACATTTGTTGGTTCTTTATTAGGCATCTGTATGACAACAATCTGCGAAAATTTTAACTGTGCAGCATAATAAGTTAATCTCAATATAGCATTGAATGTATACGTTAGTAGTAGTAGCCCCTTACGCGGTAATTCCTTTAACACTTTGGCGGTTATTAAATCGTAACTAGGAGCTTTTTTAGGGTTCATGAATTTGATTGCATTCTTAATCTCCTCCTGGTGATACCGGTTTAATAGAAGGGTAAACATTAAAGTTATTTTCATTTGAAGGTGGAAGATTATCACCAGAATTTGGAGTAAAGATGTTGGAAAAATGTTTAGCAAATTCCTCTGCCTTTTCTCTATCACTATGAGCTCAGCTACCATTACATTTCCTTATAGGATGGACTGGATTTTTTGGACTCTTTAGGTTGCTCGTTGCTTTCCATACTGAATAATCATTTGCTGTGGGAGATAAGGAAGAGACATATTGATTAAAAGTATCATTTTTTAGTTTTTGAAGTAACTGTTTAACTTTTTTCATTTGTTTATTCAGTTTCTTTTTATCTCCGGGGGTGTCGGCTTGTTTGCCACTTTTTTTCTTAACTTCTGCTTATATTTTACTTCATTCAAGATTTGTATTGGAGAAGTTTTACTAATTTGTGGTATGCTATCCCAAGCTGCTTCCTGAATAGTTTTAATAAAATGCTGTAGTATGTTTTCTATCTCTAGTTTATTCTGTATTGATACTCCTAAAGTTATATTTTGTTCAACCTTTTCTCGGAACAATTCCCAGTCTGTATGTTTATTATGTAGTTTTTTTTGGTTTATTTTTTTTTATTATTATAGTATTACTTATTATAAGAATTACAGGGGGAATGATCAGATGATAGATCAAACTCTGATTCTGTTAGCCCTTGATTATATAAAAGTTTAGCAAGTCTGGAATTTTTCTGCTATCAGCAGGCCAGTATGTTGGCGAACCGCTCGTTGAAGCGCTACGTCCGTTGGAATCCATTGATTTCTTAAGTTCTTTTCCTCTTGGCGTAGTTAGCCTCGAACCCCAGTAAGTGTTTTTTGCATTGTAGTCACCTCCAACTACATAAGTATTACGAAGAGAACAAAATAAATAGTTGAATTGATGGTGGAGAATTTTATGTTTTGGTGGACAGTACACCGGAGACAATATCTACAGCCTTTTGATTCTGAAGAGCGTAGGAGCCAATACTTTATTGTTTTTTAAGCTTTTGACGGCATTTGATAATTATTTCAAACTCCGAGGTTTATTTAGTTCTATCCACTCCTCTATTTTAGTTATAGAGTCCAGTACGTTCTTGCTAGATGGATTCATTCTTGACAAGTTTTTTTTGAAATATTCTTGCCATCTTTTTACGACATCATCTCTATTACGTAGCTGGTTTTCAGATCCATCTTTGATTGCAGTTTTCCGTCTATATTTAGGGCCGTAGATAGCTTTTATAGCGTTGAAGAAGCCTCGGGAATCATTTGTGTCTGATAGTTCCGCTCCTTTGTTTTTCCACTACGCATTTCGCAATCGTCTGGTTCGCTGCGGAACAAGTGAGACCCGAACGACGGATCATCACATCGATAGGATGATTGATTTATTGCCTACGGATCGCCCTTCGATCGATACAATGATCTTTTTTACTTTTTAATAAACTGTGAAAAAAAAAAGGTTAAGGGACAAGATAGTTCCAAACACTTTTCTTTCAGACGACGTGTCTTAGAACCAGTTTTGCTGCTTCTTTTTCTGGATCCCAACGATGTTTTTATACGCCTCGTTGCGTTCATTTTTAATCAGGATACAGTATTCTTCTACCGAGGTGCTTTTATTCTGGGGTAAAGGTGGTCGATACCTGTTATGTTTTAATATTACTAATATTAAATATGTTAGTTTCACGATATTATAATACCATACCTTTTATAAAATATTAGGCTAGCTGGGTCAGGCGCAATTGTGACAAAGCAGAGTTGTTTGCTCAACATTTGTCAAATACGTTTCAACCGCATGACATTACATCGGATATGAGTCCTACAGTGTCGTATAAAAATAATGTGGACTTTGTTTATATTACCCCTTTGGAAATTGCAAAAGAAATTAACGCAAAAAAAGCTGCAGGTATCGACGAAATTTCTCCGGCATTGTTAAAAGAATTATCACGTAAAGCAGTGGTACTGTTGACGTACATATTCAACGCGTGTTTACATCTTGAATATTTTCCGAACTGTTTCAAAATAGCTAACATTATTATGTTGCATAAAAAAGAAAAACCAGCGGAAGAAGTTACTTCTCATACCGCCCAATTTCACTTCTCCCGGTGTTATCGAAACTGTTCGAAAAATTATTATTAAAGAGACTAAAGACTTTTGTTGATCTCCCTGATCATCAATTTGGCTTTAGAAACCAACATTCGACTATAGACCAAGTTCACAGGGTTACATCTATAATCGAAAAAGCGTTCGAAGAAAGAAAGTATTGTTCCACAGTCTTTCTAGATATATCGCAAGCGTTCGATCGTGTTTGGCACGAAGGGCTAATATTCAAAATGAGTAACATTCTTCCAGGGAACTTTTGTAGACTTCTGGAATCGTATTTGGCTAATCGCCAGTTTCGGGTGGCACACGAAGATGCTGAGTCAAAATTCTACCGTATACAAGCTGGAGTTCCACAAGGCAGCGTTCTTGGACCTATCTTGTACCTCTTGTATACGCTAGATTTGCCTACAGATGACGAAACAACAACTGCGACTTTTGCTGATGACACCGCCATACTTTCGGTTAGCGACAGTCAAGCTGAAGCCGCAGCAAAACTTCAACGCGCGCTCAACCGAGTTAGAAACTGGACAGTTACATGGAAGATCAAGCTGAATGAAGCTAAATCTGTCCATGTCGTTTACTCTTATCGCAAAGTCGATGCGCAGCATAAGGTTTATCTGGGTGATCGAGTTGTCCCACAAGCAGAGTCAGCTCGATACCTTGGTATACATTTGGATAAGCGCCTTACGTGGGAAATCCACATCCGATCCAAAATCAAACAGATTAAGGCTAGAACGCGTCAACTGTACTGGCTTATCGGTCGGAATTCTACGTTGGACGTATCGTGTAAGCGTTTACTGTACCAACAAATAATAAAACCGATTTGGATGTATGGCATTCAGCTATGGGGATGTGCTAAGGCTGCAAATCGTGACAAGATTCAGACGAGACAAAATGTCATCCTGCGTATGATAGTCGACGCATATCAATTTTCGCGTAACGATGATATACACCGCGATCTTCAGATCATGTTCATTAACGATGTAATCAAGGAGTGCGCTAAACAGCACGAGAAACGGCTTTCCCATCATGTCAACGTGGAAGCAGTGAAACTTCTCGACACACGATTAGACATTAGACGCCTTAAGCGTAATGAACCGCAAGACCTAGTCTTGTAGGCGATAAACTTTTTTATGGAAGCTTTAGCCAGTGGGCTAACGGCTTCACACTCGTTTGTATCACGTAATAAGATATGTTCTGTGTTATGTGATAAGCTTTATAATATAGTTACTTATTTAACGTTAAGTTAAGATTGTAACAGGTAAATTTAAAAAAAAAAAAAAAAAAAAAATATGAGACTAATATAACACTTTAAATATGAGTTGGCGCAAGCGCAGATATGTATGTTCTTTCGACTTTATCAAACGTTCCTAATCATCATGATCTACTCCTCTCTTTTCACTTCCATACTTTTAAACGAATATATTCGATATTAGTATTACTTTAAGTAACAGTTAGCGCAACAGTAGTTGGCGAGAACTTTGAAATGGAACCATTGGTAATGGAATAAAAAATAAAAAAAGAAAAGGTGATAAGAATATTTAATTAAAACAATTTATCATTAAAAAAATACACGGTATAATATATACTCGATTTCTTATATCTTGGCGGATGAAGAAATACATAATTTATCCGAGAGCACACATATTATAATCATTTATGAAGACAATGCTCTAATTCAGTGTTTCCCACCCTTTTTTTTTTATCAACAACACAGTTTTATATTATTATATTTTTCCCGACGCGTTATAATTTCCGGTGACGGACAGAATGGGCCCAGGCGCCTTCAAGGCCATAATTCCGACGACTCAGCATTTCCGCGCGTGCTAAGGTCACCGCCGTTTTTCAGATAATCATAATAAACGTCTTGCGATAATAATCATAAACATATTGCGATAATCATAATAACCATCTTCGAATAATAATAACAAACATCTATGAGGAAAATAATTTTTAAAAATGATAACAAGAGAGAGGAAAGTAATTATTTTACAGCCCGGAAAAAAATAATATGACATGTAATATGAGTGTGTTTATGTACATATACGTATATATATATATATATATATATATATATATATATATATATATATATATATACACATATATATATGCACACATACCCATATTACATGTGTATATATACATATATGTAATATGACATGTAATGAGTGTGTGTATGTGCATATACATATATATATACACATATATACATGCACACACACACATATTTATATATATGTACATATATCCATGTACCTAAAGACGAAAGTACATATTTCCCAAAAATATAAGTAATTATATAATAAAATCGCGCTTTTTTTTATCGGTCATTATAATTTGAAAATAAAATTTTGGCAATTTTGTATATTTCACTTAAAATACTCATAATTATTTTTATATATTTTTATTTTTATTTTATATATACTATCAAAAATTTGTGCTTCTCTAACAAGCTTAATAATATTAAGATTATACGTCGGATCCAAGAAAGTTCTTAATAAAAAATAAATCGAATATCTATCCCGAGAGAATTTTCTAAATATCCTAACGAACATTTTCCGTCATAAATATCATCCTTCTATCTAACACACATGTCTCGGAAAAAGTCGAGTTCAAAAGGAGTTGAAAGTTTTACAAATCATCTCTTTTTTCAACTTTTTTTTAGTAGTCATCTAATTATTCGTCCGACCATCTAAAGGTATTCGACTTCTTTCCACCTTATCCCATAGCCAAAATTTTTTCGCATAGAAAAACCTATTAATTCAAGTCGTCGTAGTTCGAAAAAAAATTTGGCTAGATTTGGAGGGATGACTTTTTCGAATTTCGATTTTTAAAAAATTTCTATAGAACCAATTTACGAGATATTAAATAACGAGTTCGAAATGAAAACCGTTTTTCATTGCGATCGATAGGTCTCGAGCTACGAATTTTTAGATTGCCGACGTGCTATCTTTGGCAGGGCATAGAGTGCGAAGTATACATTTTTAAACAATTCTGACTCTTGAAATAGTCATTTCTATATAAGATCTATCGTATAAAACGAAAAAACCGCGAAAAAAATTTAACAAAACGAAGGAAATTAATTTAAAATGTATATGAATAATATTATTTTACGAAAGATAGTTTCAAATAAATAAATACCGAAAAATTAATTTCAATACCAGGTACGTATAATACTCCATATTCCTTTATTCGAATTAATTAACGATGATTTCGTTATATATATATATATATATATATATATATATATATATATTAAAAATAAATACTAGCTGACCCGGCGAAGTTTTTATCTCCCCACAATCAAGAAATGTATTAAATTATTAGCTGAATTAAATAAAAAATACTGATGGAGAATTAGGAATTACACAAAAAACTTAAAAAACAAATTTGTAAAGAGACTTCAACGATATGGCGATACATTTTAATTTTTGTTGATTTATTGAACTTAATAAAAAAGTATATTTAATTCAGCTAACAATTTAATACATTTATTGATTCTTGGGCGATACGAAGTTCGCCGTGTAAGGGAGTCTAAATCGTATTTTATATACATACATACATATATATATTACCTAACGTCTCACACCCTTGCTAAAAGCATTGTAGAATCGGCCTATCAAAAATCGGTCGAAAAATTTTTTAAAATCGAAAATCAAATTTAAACTCGTTACCGGTTTAAAATTTATGTTTTTACGTAAATGATAGATCTCCACGTCTACTTTCGTCTAACGTTAATTCGAACCTACCCTTAAAAATGACCCAAAACTTCGAAACCATTTAACGCCAATTTTCTCGGTGGGTATTTGGCGTAAAAATACGATTATACTATCGTTAGACGCTTACATCAATGCTACATAACTTTCGTTTAAACTATTTTCCCGGATTTATCGTTCTCGATTTATTGCTGAAAAAATCGCAAGGTGTCCCCTCTCCCATTTATAAAAATTTTTGGGTTGTTTGAATTTTGTTTTCGCTGTTTTTTGACTTAATACGATAGATCTTATATAGAAACTGCTATTTCAAGAGGCGGAATCGTTTAAAAATATTTACGTCGTGCGCTATGACCTACCAAAAATGGCAAGTCGTCAATTTTTAAAAATTCGTAGAAATAAACAATTTAAATTAGACCGAATTGTAAATCTAAACCATTCCCGAATCCACCTGAAGACAAACAAAAGATTTCATTAAAATCAGTCCAGCCGTTTAGGAGTTCGATGACATACACACGTACAGAAGAGTTATATATATATAAAGATATAATAAAAAAGATAGATCAAAATGACGTTCCCATATATATATATATATATATATATATATATATATATATATATATATATATATATATATATATATAACGTATATATTGATGATTACGAATAAAACAAAAAAAGGTTTGACAAAATCCGACCATTTTTAATGGAGTTATCCCTGCCAGTGAAATATATATATAATGACTAATGCATAGTGCTTATTGTATATATATACATGTATGTATGTAACGATATATGGATATATAATTAACATTGCCTATGCTAAAAGCATTGCGTATAACGATATATAGGTATATAAAACATTGCCCGTGCTGGACAGGGAGATTTTTTCGGTTGTTTTTCGTGCGTTCACTGAGTTTCGATCTATTATTAAATACAATCGGATATTGATAAATAGTTCTAGATAGTGCGTGTATGTATCTAAATGAGTGAGTGTGCGTTACCCTTCGTCGAGGTACGCGTATACTCGCTTATCTAAGGATGCACCGCTCCCCGCCCCCGGTTCGACGTTTCAATCCACAAACTACGGCTGTAGAGGAAGCCGAAATTAACAGCATGCCGTCAACGAGTTCTACCTCGGATTACGGTGAACACATATCAAATGCTCATCATTCGAATGATATAGACAGAAATGGTTCAGATAGCGATAACGATAAAATGCAATGGAAAGTACAGAACACAAAAGGTAAAAGTACGCCGAAAAAGCGTAAATTTCAAAACTTTTCAATTGATGTACATAATAAATATAAGCAACTTGAAATTGATGAGCAAAATATTATAGATTCCGTCCATAATGTTACAACATTATCACAGATGCCACCATTTGTATTTAATGGTCCGTTGCTTAATCATAATGTAAAATTTTCAGAAATTAAATCTAAGTTAAAAAATGATATACAGATTAAATTTAAGCGTAACAAATATTATATTTATACGTTAGGAATAGACGATTATAATAATACATACCAACTATTAATTAAATCTAAAATTAAGTTTTATACGCATACGCCTAAAGATCTAAAATCAGTTAGGTTTATATTACGAGGTCTTCCAAGTAATATTCCCGTTGATGAAATATTGCAACAAATTTCCGAGACTACCTGCACGAAGTTGTTCAAGATATCTCCACAAAATGAGAAAATTTCTATACCACTTTATGTTTTTTTCCCTCCCGGTACAGCATTTCGGCAGGTTTTAAATATTAATGTTATATCTTATTTTCGAGTAAATTGGGAAAAATATAGGGCTTCTAACAAAGTTCTACAATGTTACAAATGTATGTCTTTTGGCCATATTAGTATCAATTGCCATAAAGATTCCACATGTTCTAGATGCAGTGGTCCACATGCAGCTGATAGCTGCTCTGATACAAATTTTAAATGTGTAAATTGTCATGGTACACATCAAGCTAATAGCCGTGAGTGTCCAATTTATAATATAATATCTAATAACTTAAAAAATCGTAGACAATTATCCATATCAAGAAATAATACCACGGCATCAATCTCATTATCAAGAAACACTGTCAATACTCTTCGTAGTATTAATAATAATAGTAATAATAATAATAATAAGAACAATAATAATATTAAAGGCGTTAATAATTCTAGTCATAATAACATTGGTAATAGAACGTATGCTCAAATCATTAGAGGTGAATCAGCTACTATTGATAATCATAATTCTGGAGTATCTGATGTATCAAGCATGTCGGTAATTTCCGATATTCTTAAATTATTTAAAGATATTAATATTGATAAAATGTGTAAATTTGTTAAACTGGGTTTAAATAGACTTAGTCAAGCAGGTGATACATTTAGTAAAATAGCTATTGTAAGAGAAACTTTTATTGAATATTGGAATTCTGACTAACGTTTTTTCTGAGATTAACATAATGGGGTGGAATTCTAGTTCCATCAAAAATAAATTTTTGGAATTGGGACAATTTCTGTATACTAATGATATTCACATTGCTTGCATAAGCGAAACGAAACTTGACTCTACACATAAATTAAGATGTCCGGGGTATGTTGTATTTCGAGTAGATCGAAACGTGCATGGCGGCGGTGTAGCGTTATTTGTCAAAGAACAACTAATTCATTCGCAGGTTGCTATCCCCACTCTAAATAAGATAGAAGCTACAGGTATTTTGTTAAAAATGAATAATAAAAATATTCTTATTTATTCTGCTTATTGTCCCCCTAAGATAACGAATAAAAACTTGTACCAGGATATTAGAAAATTATTATTATCATATAGTAGTGTTATTATAATTGCTGATTTTAACGCTAGACATACATCTTGGAACTGTTATTCCAATAATATGGCTGGTAACTGCATTCTAAACATGTCATTTAAACATAACTTTCAAATTTTAACCCCAAATGAGCCTACATTCTATCCAGATAATGATAAACTTCATCCTAGTATTATTGATTTCATATTAGTTAAAAATATGACAACGATCACTAAACCTGTGCCCATACCGTCACTGAGTTCAAACAACAATCCCATACTTTTTAAAATAACTAAAGCTTGTGATAAGGGTAATGTACCATCTACTTACCTCTTTAGAAAGTCTAATTGGAATGATTTTCGGAACTATATAAGCGATAATATTACTTTAGGAGGCCCTTCCAAAACTAAGGCAGAACTTCACGAACAAGTTAATTTTACTGATCTGATACTGAAAGTGGCTGATTTGGCTATTCCTAAAAGTGATGTAACTACACGTTATTATAAAATTTCCCCTCCTGTTCTTGCGTTGATTAAATTTAAAAATTACGTTAGACGTAGGTACCAAAAATCTCGTAATCCAACAACTAGATTATTGTTACATTATTTAACCTGTCAAGTGAAAAATAAATTAAATGAAGATAAAAACACTAGTTGGAATTTCAAACTTTGTAATCTTGCTGTAAAAGATAAAAGTCTATGGAAGATGGTGGCGCATTTCAAGAATTCTCAACACACCATCACTCACGCATAATAGTAACACTGCATATTCGGACAAAGATAAAAGTAATCTGCTAGCTAACATTTATTATGACATCCATAATCAAAATTGCCATATGGCATCGAACTACCACCAAAATAAAATCACATCTATCGTCAAAAAGTACTTTAAGTTACCTTATACAGTATTAGCTGAAGATCTAACTACCGTGAAGGAAGTGCATCATGTTATAAAAAACCTTAAAAGTAAAAAATCAATGGGTTTAGATAATATCTCCATAATATTGATTAAGAATTTACCGCTTAAAGGTTTTGTTAAACTAACTATTATAATGAATTCGATATTCCTGTTGTCACACTTTCCCAACTGCTGGAAAATAGCGAAAATAATACCTATACCTAAGATTGGAAAGAACATATCGGATCCAAAAAATTTACGTCCTGTATGGTTACTCAGTAACCTAGGTAAAATTGCTGAAAAAATTATATTGTGTAGAATTAAAAAGTTTACAGATGATAATAATGTGATAGTAGAACAACTCGGGTTCAGAAAAAATTTATCAACTGTCATGCAACTAGCGCGAATTACTGACTTCATCACTGACGGTTTTAATCAAAATAAGCACACCGGTTTGCTACTTCTTGATATAGAAAAAGCATTTGATACTACATGGCATCTTGGTTTAATTTACAAAATGATTCAAATTAAATTTCCCCCGTATCTAATCCACCTTATTAGAAATTATTTGAGTGACAGACTTTCTGTTGTAAAAGTGAATAATGTAAATTCCGATGTAAGGTCTGTTCTAGCTGGAGTACCTCAGGGAAGTATACTAGGACCCTTCTTGTTTCTCCTTTTTATCAATGACATTCCTAAAATCACGAATTTAGAGATGGCTCTATATGCAGATGATACAGCAATTTATTGCTCTTCGTTTCGAACTGATACAATACAAAAACGGTTAAGTGATGGTTTCGCTAAGCTAAATAAATATTTTAGTAAATGGAAAATTAACATAAATGCTGATAAAACTCAAGTGATTCTGTTTACCAAAAGACGGCCGCCTTCACAGGATCCTGTAATTGTAAATAACACTAGATTAGATTGGAAAACGCATGTTAAATATTTGGAGTAATCCTGGATAAAGGTCTCACATTCACCAAACATGTTGAGTACATATCTAACAAAACACATAAAGCTCTTTTTAGTCTATACCCAATCTTTAATAGACGATGCCAAATTAGTCCTGTTAATAAACTAATTATCTATAAAACTATATTAAGGCCAATTATGCTATATGCATGCCCAATATGGTCGTATACAAGCCGTTCAAATGTGTCCAGATTACGTCTTCAGAATAATTGTTGCAGGATAATTCTTAAACTTCCTATCTATGCAAGAACAGATCGCATGCATCGTATATTAGACCTGCCGGTTGTAGGTGATATCATTAGGCAGCATACAAAAAAATTTTTTGACGATTGTAGACGCAGCCAATATTCAATAATAAACAATATAGGAGACTATACGCGTACTAGTCTTCAGTTAAAATATAAAAGATATAAACATAAAAGAATAAAACACATGCTATTATAATGTATCACCTGCAATTAATCGTATATAATTTATATATTTAATTTTATGAACTTTATTAATGTAATATATATATATAAATAGCTGAGCAGTCATATTATTTTGTTTATATTTATTATTACTGCCTTAAAATTCTTTATAGAGTTGTCCTCAAATTGTATACAGGTTTTGGTTTTCCCCCTGTAATCTAGTTCATTATTATTGTATTTATTATTTCTTTTTGTTTTCATTTTGTATACGTAGTAAGAATTTGTTCGGTATACGTAATAATATTGTTTTCACATTGATTTTGTAATTTATATTGTGTGCTAAATGCACTTTTTATTTATTTATTTATTTATTTATTTATTGCCCGTGCTAAATGCATTGTAAAATCGGCCGACCAAAAATAGGTCGAAACATTTTTAAAAATCGAAAATGAAATTTTGAACTGGCGATTTCTCGTTACCGGTTAATTTTGGTAACATTTATTTAATAACGTAAATAATCGATCTTCACGTCTACTTTCTTTTGAATCCAACCCGAATCCCCTACCTATCAGAGGGGCCTCAAAAAGAACCCAAAACCCCAAAACCTTTTAACCCCAATTTTCTCGGCGAGTATTCGCCATAAAAATACACGACTACCATAGTTAGCCGCGTATTTTAATCCCGCGTAACTTTCGTTTGAATAATTTTTACAAATTTCGAATCGTTCGCGAATAATTGCGCAAAAATCGAAATTTTGAAAAAATCGAAGGTGACCCTTTTGAAATTTTCGGGTTCAATTTGAATTTTTTTTCGCGGTTTTTTTGCTTTATACGATTCATCATATATAGAATACACATATTCAACCGTTGGAATTGTTTAAAAATTTTTACTACCCACACTACGCCCTGCCAAAGGTGGCAAGTCGGCAATTTTGAAAAATTTGTAACTCAAAACCTATCGATCGTATTTGAATACGGTTTTTTGCTTTGAACTAATCAGACCGTTGTTTATGAAATCATTTCTTACGAAATTTTACAAAAATCTAGATTTGAAAATGTGACCCCCAAACCCCCATCGCGACTATAAATTGAAATGTAAACTACCCTATCTTTCAAGTTGGATCAAACTCCACACGGTGCAAATTGGATTAAAATCGGTTAAGTAGTTTAAGTGTCCATCACGGACAAACAATGTGACGCGAAGTGTGTGTATGTATAATGCTCGGTAACCGCACGTTGTAATAGATAAAAAAGCAGCGCCCCATATATATATACAATACGTTAATATAATTTATATAAAAATGTGTATTATACGCACATATCCATAATCACATTTGAAAATTAATTTTAAAAAATGCTCTGCTATCACAAGATGTGCGTGTGTATATATCAATTTTTGAATTTTAAGCTACCACCACGATTGCTTTATATTACACAATATTTATATGCGTATGTATAATACATATATGGCAAAAATGTTTTACTTACAAATTTTCAAATACTCTTCCACAAAATTATTTTTTTATTATAGAATTTTTTATTGGATGGAAGGTAAATCGAGAAATGACGTCACACCGGTGAGATTGTTCCACTTCATACACAAATATATCTTACGTTTTTAATAAAATTCGAAAATTACTACTCACTTCATGCATATGTATGTACAAAATTAATCTCCCGATATTACGCTAAATTATATATATTTCCACCTACGCATATGTGCCGTAAATGTGTGGTTATATATATATATATATATATATATATATATAGATAGATAGATAGATAGAGAGAAAGAGACAGAGAGAGAGATCCGCAGACAACTGGGATAAATTTCCCTGGGTCACAGGTGAAAGAGGTCTTCCACAAACATTAAAAATTAGTTTTTAGTCAGAAACCCAAATATAAATAATTTTTTTAAATATATATTTGAAGTATTATACAAAAGGTAAAAATTACAGTTTGTCCACAGCGCATCCATTTAAGTTTATAGAAAACACGCGTCTCTTTCAGTCAGAATATTAAAAATTGTTTGTATTGTGCTAATTACATGAAAATACCAGTATAATTTTGAACGACACGTTTTATTATGTAATTATTTATGTTTTTTGGAAATATGTACTTTTGTCTTTTGGTACATGGATACATATATGTAATATATACATGTAATGTTATATATATATATATATATATATGTGTGCGTGTGTGTGTAGAATAAGTATACCTTTCAAAGATAACAACAAAAAGGTGGAATAGATTTAACATTGGCTACTGTTAAAGTAGCAGATCTAGTTGAGTAATGGAAACTTAGTTAGGAATTAAACGTTAGCTATCATTACTATGTTATTTTTTATATAAATATAGCTACTGATAGAACATTGGATAATGATATCAAAGTTATTAACTACAGCAGGTTAACCATACATTTAAGAAAACATAATAACTTACCACACTGGAGTAAAAATTGTAATTAGCAACGATGAAATAACAAAATAATCACACATTTGAAAACTAAGGTGGCTTCAGGTAGAGACAAAATACCCAATGGATTCATTAAAAAAATTTACAACCTATTCACGTGTGTTATTCCTAAGCGTATTAATGTACTTATTGAATGCAACTACTACCCTACGATACGGAACTTAGTAAATAACTGATTATGGTCATTCAACTTGAGCATCAATGATTCGAAGTCAACAAAAAGTAAAAAGATAACTGATTATGGTCATTCAACTTGAGCATCAATGATTTGAAGTCAACAAAAAGTAAAAAGTTAAATTTATCTCAATATGGTTTAGACATTCGATTTGTAACACAAACTAAATACTTAGGAATATTAATTGACAAAAATTTAAAATTTAATAACCACTTTAATTATATTACAACCAAAATCAGCAAAGTTATGACGTGTTTTCTACAACTATTTTCCTATCTCATGAATCGTCGCGAAAAAGCAGAAAGGTGTTAGATTTTTTTACGCGGTTTTTCACATTTATGCGATAGAATTATGATAGAAAATCAGATCGGCGAAGACTAAATCGTTTAAAAACGTTTACATCATGCGCAATAAATTCGACGGTAACATAGTATGTATAATAGGCACACGTACAAATAATAAATAAGACAGTTTTAAACGGGTTGTATGCCTGACGTATGTTAGACAAAGACGGTAAATACACCTGTATATATATATTCATAATAGCTAATGATCAGTGCATATTGAATATATATATATATATATATATATATAAAACATATCATCATCATTTAGCCGTAACTCCACGTAGGAGTATCGTGATCAGGGTAACAGTTTCACTATTTTCTGCCTCCATCCTGGACGATCTTCGGCATCATGAACGCATTTTGAAAATGACATCCGAGCTGCAGCAGTCACTGCATCTGTCCATTTAATTGGTACTCTACCTTTTGGCCGCACACCATTCATTCTTCCGATAACTATTGTTCTTTCGATTTCATCATGTTTTCGTATGATATGACCAAAAAATCTCATAATACGTGCGAGAACTTCCGTTGATAGACGTATTAGTACGCTTTTCCATCCACGAAACTCGAAGGAGCTGCCTCCAGCACCATATTTCGAAACTATTTATGCGAGTTTGTTCGGACTTTCTGATCGTCCACGTTTCTGAACCATATAGAAATATTGAAAAAACCAGAGTGCGTACAAGTTGAATTTTTGTATTTTTCGTAACAGAGGAATTTTTCCATATCCGTGTTAGTTTAACCATCGCACTCCGTGCTAGTTGAATTCTTCTCTTGATCTCACCTTCAGATCCGCCTTTACTTTCCAACAAGGATCCCAAATAAACGAAATTTTCTACCGTTTCATAACCAGGAATGGTTTTATATTTTTCTTTTATTGTATTCTTCCGATCAATTACCATTAACTTAGTTTTTCCATTATTTATTTGTAGACCATAGCAATAAAACATATATAGATATATAAATAACATTGCCCATGCTAAAAGCATTGTAGAAACGGCTGACCAAAAATAGTTCACAGAATTTTTAAAAATCGAGAACGGAATTTTAAGTTCGCGATTTTTTAGTGAGGAACCCAAATGTAAATACATTTTTTAAAAATATATTTGAAGTATGATGTAAAAGGGTACAAATAACAGTTTAGCCTATCCAGACTTAAGTTTATGGAAAACACGCGTCTGTCAGTCAGAATATTAAAAATAGTTTGTATTGTCCTAATTACATGTAATATTAGTACAATTTTGAATGACACGTCTTATTATATAGTTATTTATATTTTTAGGAAATATGTACTTTCGTCTTTAGGTACGTGGATATATATATACATATATGCAATATATATATAATATATGTGTGTGTGTATATGGGCACATAGATATATATATAAATATATATACCTACATGCATTATATACACCCATTTTAAATATATGTATATATACACGTAACATGGTTGTGTGCGCATTACTTTTATATATATAAATATATATATATATATATATACATATATATATAACTGTTGAAAAATATTTTTTTCTCAGACTGTAAAAATAATTATTTCCTCTCCAAGGTCCTTAATTTTAAGAATTATTTTCCTCATAGACGTTTATGATTATTATCGTAAACCGTTTATGATTATTATTGTAAAATGTTTATGATTATTATTGTAAAATGTTTATTATGATTATCTGAAAAACGGCGGTGACCCAGCACGTGCTGAAATGCTGATTCAGCGGAATTATCTAAAAGCCGGCACCTGGGCCCATTCTGTCGTACGCCCAAAAAAACATTCTCATTAATTGTTACATGTTTAACTTCAAATGAAAATATGTGTACATTTGTACGTATATGCAATTTTTATTCGTATTCCGATCATATTTGTGAATATCCAAAGAAGGAAAATAATGTTGAATTTTCTTTCTTAAAATCGTAAATGATTCCGTTATTAATATTTCATTGTATTAAGTTTTTGACAATAATGAAGACATACATACATTTTTTTCTTGTACTCTTCTTTTACACATACTTAATTTATCATTAAATGCTTTATTGTCCGGATACTCAAATTTAATCGATTCAGGTGATCAAAAAATCAGTCAAAAATACTAACTTCGAACGTTGTATTTCGTTATTCAAATAATCACTGTATTCGCTTTATTCAATTTTAAAATAAACCAGAACAGATTGCAATCAGTGATGTCAGATGTCCAGTTTTTGATCGAACAGTCCAGTTATCTTCACATAATTTCGCGACAGACCTAATAAGGTTCCACGACACATACGTTGGGAAACACTGCTCTAATTGAAAAACTCGTGTTTTTAAAATCTCGTATTATTTGCAAAATTCACAAACATTTTGTAAATATACATATTTAGTGCAAATTTATTAAGATTAAAGAACTACGTACCGTGACCTCGTCATCTGAAATCCAAATGACACATTTACAAAGCACTGTAAGAACGCAAGTGCTAAATTTCGATAAAACCGGTTCCACAAATGAAATTAATTCGGACCTTGTCCTAATCATCCATATGCTCGGCAAATATTGAGAGAGTTCAAACTGCTCTTTTTAAACGCCGTTTGCATTGGGATCCGAAACACAACACTGATTTTTTCTTCCCATTCTTTTCATCAAATTATGAAGAATAATTTATCATTTGATCCATATAAGAAATTTATTATCTAGTAACCGAAACATGAGGGACTATGGGTCTGTTTAATGTTCACAAACAAAAATGATAAAAATGTTAGACAGTGGTCTACTTTCGTTCGGTTGTTTGATGAATGACAAAACGTAGTTCGAACTTGATATCGATTAAATACGTTAGACGATTGCAATGAAGCGCAGTTAATCGTTGTGTTTACTAGCTTGGCGTGTAGTGGTATTTTCTTCTTCGATGATATAGTAAAATACATACTACTTCATTGACATATTGGGGATGTTTTTTATATTAACATTGAAGCAGACACGTTGTCTTAGTCGCACTCAGTTTCAGGAAATCGGATTTGTTATAAGACTAGAGAAACGTTGTCTTTCATCAAAATTTTATTCGATCATATATTTCATTTCAAGTGACGTCATTAATCTTAATAAAGCTTTTACGCTGTCAATTTGTCGTAAACGTTGTGATTACTCTACATCAATTTTGGGAAAAAAATTATGTTGTAAGTATAATAGTGTTTTATATGTTCATATCACATTAATTATTTAACTGCCAATATTCTACTTATTTATTTTTTAATTACTAAAGTAGTATAGTTTTTTATAAATTATTTATTATTATTTTTTAATATGATCAAGTTCACAATAAAAATAGCTTGCATATATATCTAATAACTGTTAATATACTGCATTTATTAATTGATAGATCAATGGTGAAAGGGTTAATATGTCTATAAAAAAACAAATAATTTTAAGGTCTTACCTCTATTGTATAATAAGGAGATACATATCAGAATTTGATATAGTTTTAACACCCCAAATGAAAATAATGAAAAAAAGTTTAGTATATGTATATATTAAAAAGTACAAAAATTATTTTTTTTTTAAATTTTATCTATAGACGCTCGATTGATCATTTGCGTCTTAAAGTCGGTTATAAACTATTTATTAAGTTAGTCTGTAAGATACTGTAAAAGATTTTTAACTTTGTGTTGTTATTCTCGAGTATTGTTTTTATAATAGTTTAGATTGTATTTTATACGTTGGCTTCTGTGTTTTTGCATTCTAATAGTATGTGGTTTGTGTTTATTTGTATTTAATTGCGAATTGCATTCATGGCACATATGTGTGGGGTTCCCCGTTGAGTACGTGTTGTGAAGTAAGTAAAGTGTGTCCTGGTCGTAGTCTAGCTAGCGTTTTTTCGTGTTTTCTCTCTTTCGGGTCTGCTGTTTTCCAGTTTCCTAATCTCGGCTTAATTTCATACAAGTGTGTATGTGCACACTGGGTCTCCCAGAATTTTTGATATGATGTTTTAATTGTTTGTCAAAGGACTGTATGCAAATCAGTAATGTGCGTTGATGTTATTGTTTTTAGATTTGTAGGAGACGTTTTAACTTATCGATGTTTTCATTCCCGCCTATTCCTGAATGAGCTGGTGTCCAAGTTCATTGTAGAGATATTGCTATTGATTATGTGTTTTAGGTTGAAAGTATATATCTGTATTTGTGTTTTTGATGTGTTGCTGAATATGTTGAAGAGCGCTATACGAATTTGTGCATATTATATATTTATTTGGTTGCGCTTGCTTAGATATGCATTTTAAAGCTTCATAGATTGCAAGAAGTACCAGAATGTTGTAGAACTTTGATTTGAGAATATTTGTAGGTGTTAAGTGTTTCTTATATTTTTCCAGTTCTTTGTTTATTGAGATTGAAACCTTTATTCAAAGTGGTAGTTTTGGAGCTTGGTTTGTTTTGATTTGTGGTAATTGATATTGAAGTTTTGCTAATGCATTGTTAACGCGTTCTGACAGGGGTTTAGATGCATTTTGTTTGTTTAAGAATGTATGATGAAATTTATTTCTTAGTAAGAACTGAGATATCGGATTGGATGGTGTGTAAATTGATTGTGTGTAATATTTTAGCGCTAGTAGTTGTCTTCTGTATTGGAGTGATGTTTGCTTCCATGTGTAGAGTTGTGTTTGAGGTAGTGTGAAAGTCTCTCAAGGCAATTAATTTTGAACAGAATTGAGTTTTTTTAGTGTAGAACAAGCTGCAGTATCACATATTATACTGGCGTAGTCTAATCTGCTTAGCATGTAGGAATTGTATAACCGTATTCATGTTTTTCGACCAGACCCCCAGGATGAATTATTTAACATCCTGAGCATATTTATTTTTTTCAAACATCTTATTTTTAGTTTAATTATGTGTTCTTTCCAGTTAAGTTTCGGGTCTAATGTTAGTCCTAGTATCTGAAGCGAATCTGCCTTTTCTATTTGTGTTGTGTCCATGTTTAAGTTTCGTATAATTGTATTTTTATGTGCTTTGTTTCTGATGTGGAAAAATTAAATCCTTGAGATTTGGCCCAATTATTTAAGTAATTTATTGTGTTTTGTATTAAAAGTTCCACAAATTTTGATTCTCGATTTGAGTAGTATATAGATAGATCGTCAGCGTAGATGCACTAGCTTACTGGAGATGGTGAGATGGTATATGTTGTTTAATATTAGTCATGGCTATAATAAAAATCGTAGGTTTAATTACGGATACTTGATTTTCTTGAATTTTGGTATTTGATAAAATAGAATTTATCTTTATTTGAAATTTCCGGCGGTGTAAAAAATTGCGAATAAATATCGGTAAATTTCCTTTAAAACCGCACTGATATAAAGCGAGAAGAATTCTTTGTTTCCAGAGTTTATCGAGAGCGTTTCCCTAAGTCAAATCTGACAACAGTTGTAATTTTATATTCTATTAAATTATTTTGTATATCTGTTATAAGTTTGACTAATAAATCATTTGTTTCCTGAAACCGAACTGTAAGGGATCCAAGAGTTGTGAGCTTTTTAACATAGCAATCTATTATTAACAATTCTTTCGAGTAACTTGCATAATAGCAATCTATTATTAACACTTCTTTCGAGTAACTTGCATAAGGTGTTTGTGAGAGAAATCGGTCTGTAGCTAGCTGGGTCTAATACATTTTTGTTTTCGTATCGGAATAAAATGAGCCTCTCTCCACGCCTCTGGAAACGACTGAGCTTGCTATATTATATTAAAAATGTGCAAAACTGCTTCTTTAGAGGATGAATCATGGAAATGTGGATTCTGTCTGGACCGGCGGCGGAGGACCGCATTGTCTTTAGGGCGGTATTAGATTCGTCTTTAGTTATAGTAACGTTATAGTTCAGGTTAGTTTTGGATGTGAAATCGGGGGTACTAGTACTTTCTTTTATTTCTTTGTGTTTTCTAAATTCGTCAGGATAGTTTTGATTAGATGATACTTGGTAGAAGTGGTCAGCTAGAACGTTGTTATTTCTAATTTATCATATGTAATACGGGGACTTCGATTATGTGATTATTCGCGATTTGACGGATTTTTTTCCATAATTTCTTAGAAGGTGTAGACGCGTTTATCGTTTTAAGAAATTCTTGCCAGTGATTGCTTTTCACTTCGCGTACTTTTATCCGTGATAGAGATCTGGCTTTTTAAAACTTGATTAAGTTTTCGATTGTTGGTTGACGTCTGTATTCTGATAGGATTTTATTCTTTTCTTTAATTAATGATCGGTAGTCTTCATACCATCATGTGGCATATTGTTTTCCTTTAGCATGGGTATTGGCGGCAGCTTCTCTTATTTGTTGTAAAATGTATTTACATAACTCATCAACATCGTGAGAAATTTTATTTTGTTCAATATGAACTATGTCAATGTATAAAATCCAGTCAGCTTTTACTATTTTCCAATTTTCGGATATATGGGTTTCATTACCCGTTTTAGAGGGCAAGTTGAGCACTATATGTTGCGGGAAATGATCACTGGCAAACAGGTCTGAGTCTGTTTTCCCGTGTATATAATGAAGAATGCTGGACTGCAGATGCTTAGTTCGATTGCTGAGTCACTGCCGTTATTGTTGAAATGAGTCGGACACTACCTATATTTAATAAACATATATTTGTTCGGTTTGTGACGTCTTCGATTAATTTGCCCCTGTAGTTGGTATATTTTGATCCCCATATACTATTATGCGTATTAAAATCGCCAGTCACTAAAAAAGGTTTTTGGTAGTTGAAGGAAAAATTTGAGTAAATTTTGTAAGGTGATTTCGTCGTTTTTGTGCATGTATATGGAGCACAGAGTTATCGTGAGGCCAGAGACGTGGATGGAAGCTGTAACATTTTCAACATTGGTGTTTAGTCTGGAAAAGAATTGATTTGATATTGCTAAAAGAACACCTCGGCAAGTTACAGACCCACCGGTGTAATCTGTTCTGTTTTAATTTTGTTTCGTGTAGACAATTTGATGAAAGAAATGATTGACGGTAAACTGAAACATGGAAGGGTTCCTACAAATACATGGGTAAAATTAAGAAACTGATTTACATCACTCTAACGACAGAAGTGCATCACAAGACAGAATGCATAGAATTAAAGTTCTATAATGTCACGAGGCTCATATTGAGTTTACGATGAAGGGGAATATAAATAACATTCCAATTATTATAGACAAAAATATTTTGTTGGAACTAAAGACAACTAAAAAAAGTATTTGTAAGTTCGTGTAGTGAAGTGATGATGGTAGTGATGGGACATTTATCATTGATTACATTTGAATATGCTATAGATGATATCGACCGAAACCAACGTTTTCATTGGATCTTCATAGCACAAACATCAAAAACAAGAAAACGTTAAAAAATTAATGAGAATGTGTCGTTCGTGGAAATGAGATAACGGATGCGATTACTCGATCGGATCTAATTCTGGATATTAAGAAGCACGGTAACATACAATGGGCACATTTAATACCGAAGCTTAAGGAAATCTTTTACCACTGTTTTCAATCATATTTCGAATTTCAAAACTTGTTATAAGGTAAAAAATATGCCACTATTCAAAAGACAATGGGATCTCCTCAAATTTGTCTTTGTATTTGTTAGACTAAGGAGTAGTAACATTGTCAAATTGGGGATCATCAGAATGGGAGTTTATGAGATATGTAATATCGAAGATAGCATCGAATATCAGATCTGGTCCTGCCCAAAATATAAAAATAGAGACAGCTTTATATATGAACTTTTATCGACAAGGAATACGCTGCCAATACAACTTGAAGAGATTATTGTGGATCCTGCGCGCGCGTGTGTGTGTAATGAACTCACATCGAATCAATGTTTTTTTTTTTTTCTTTTTTTTTTTTTTAATGGTCCAGTTATAACACTCTTTGACCAGTCTAGTTCTAAATTCTTAATTTATAATATAATTTGTATACATATGTAATACAAATCTTGTTATCTTTAATAAATTTATATAGCATTTTTGCCGCAGGAGAACATGGTTCTGCTAGTATTTCATTAATTGCAAATGGGAATGTTCCATACTGTGCAAGGCACACCGAAAAAAAAGGTTCACGACCTTCTACACAGCTTGGACAGGTCCAAATGAGATGTGTCAACGATCCCTCTTCTTGTCCGCATAATTGACAAAGACTCGAATCAATAATATTCATTCTAGCTAGATGGTCTGTAGTTCGCGTATGACCCGTTCTAATTCTTAACATGGTTTTAATATAGCAGCTTTTCAAGTTATCAATTTGATACCAAAGTAGTTTTGGAATATTCGGCTGTATATTATGATAATTTTTTCCTTTGGTTATGGATAACAATTTATACTTCTTATTCCACGCATCGTACGCTTTTTCCTTAATCCAAGTAATATATTCCGTCCATTCAATCGGTTTGTCTTCTATATCATATATCCGACCTCTTGTTAATGTGTCTACTACTTCATTTCCGAGTATGCCTGTGTGTGAAGGTATCCACTTGAAGTGTATCTCGTTTTCTTGTTTCTTTAAGTTCACTATTATTTTCCTAATCTGGCAAGATATATGATTCAACTTCTTTTCGTTTCTTACTTGTAATTGTTGTAATGCACTCATGGAGTCACTAACGATTAGTATTTTTTTTTTTTTAAATATCTTTTACTATACACTAATGCTTTGAGTATGGCTATAAGTTTTACTGTACAAGATGAATTAGCATGTGGCAGTTTATATGCTTTACTTATATTTTGAATTGGTATGTACAAAGCTGCTACATACCACTCTTTGGATTTATCCAGGGAGCCATCAGTGTAGATAATTACGAAACCCTGAAACGTTCTTTGTTTTATTTCATCAAATATATTATTCAAGATTCATTATAATTAGATTTGTGTTAAGTCGTGCTTATCGTGTTTTCCTCGTATTCGGTCTTGCATTCAATTGTTTTCTTAATAATAATTCGTTTTGAAACGATTGCTGTAATTTGAACTATTAATATTCGTCGTATTATTTTGTGTGTGTGACAAAGGGCTCGCTTATCAGCAAGTCGGGACTTTGTTATCTCTACTGTTCAAATAAGCCATCGTTATGGTTCTACGCTCGCCTATTCTTCACCGTAAATCTACGAACAGCCGACAAATCGAAGATGCTGCTGCTTCTTCTGATAATATTGTCTTCGAAAATGACGATTCGATGCAGATCGCCGGTGAGCCCGTTCCTTTATTTCCGTTCGTTATTAATAGCGATATTACATATAGTAATAATAATTATACTAACAATACAAATAATAACGTAACTACAAACACAACTAATAATTTTTCATTAAATAAACCGGTGTATGCCCCGTTATTATCACCTTCCAATATTTCTAATATGAATGTTGTAAATGAAAAAAATAATCCACTCGAAAGCATCCAGGTTTCTACAGATAATGACTTGAAGCATGGATGGCAAGAAGTTACGAGGGCTACAAATAAAAAGAGACACAAACAGGGTAGTTCATTAGGTACTACAAATAGCCCTACGGCTACTAGGACAAAAAAGGTCTTCATCCAGACCAGAAATCGTTACTCTCAGCTTGCGGCCGATGATGGTGTAAGTCAAGAAGAGAATTTAAGCATTAACGGAGCTGTCAATAACGAAAATCCCCCACCAGTCATGGTGTATGTGGTAACTAATTACAAAAGTATGTTAGCGGACTTCACTAAAATTCTTTCAGTAGACAAATTACGATGCAGGTCCTTAAGCGACAAACGGGTTGAAATAAAAACGAAAGAAATCGAGGAATATCAAAAGTTAATAACTTATTTAAGAACTAGTAACTTAGAATTTCATACTTATCAAATTAAAAGTGAGAGACCTTTCCGTGTTGTTATCAGAAATTTACATAATAGTCTCGAACTAAACGACATAGCTGTGGCTTTAGAAGAAAAAGGACACACGGTTAGAAATATTATTAACATAAAGCATCGATTAATAAAACTGTCACTACCACTGTTTTTTTTGTCGTCTTCAAACCAAGAGAAAATAACACAGAAATTTACAAGATACAATATCTATTAAATATGAAAGTAAATGTTGAGGCGCCGCACGTTAAAAATGAAATCGTACAATGCGCTTGCTGCCAGCAATATGACCATACCAAAAAATACTGTAATCGTAAAGCCATTTGTGTCAAATGTGCAGGTACCCACTTCACACATGAATGTATTAAAGAAAAAAATTCACCTGCTATGTGTGCAACTATGGGTTGCGATTTATACAAAAATTGCAGAAATTACGAAGCCAGGATAAAAACGATGCATTAAAATCCCTAAGTAGACAACCTATAAAACAGAAATTGGTACAAACTCAACAACAGTCGGAAACAGCAATTGAGTTGCAAGCTGTGCCACCAGAGAAAGAACAAATGAGAAATATAATATCTCTTTCATATGCTCAGGCAGTGTCCGCAAACCAACAAAATTCCCCCAATGTTGTAGCACCCACAAATATTGAACATTCTGGTTGAAATAAAATCTTTATTCAAGGAAATGCTCCAACAGCAGACAGAAATGATAAATAATATAATCAGCACCATCATGACTGCTCTTGTAAACAGGAGCTGATGGATAACAAAAATAATAAAAATCAGTCATGTTACAAAATTTCACTTTGGAATGCAAATGGTTTACTACAGCATCGATTAGAACTCGAATTTTATCTAAAATCGAATGACATCGATATAATGTTAATCTCTGAAGCTCGCTTCACAGAAAAAAGTTACATTAGTATACCAAATTATAAAGCCTACTGGACCTTGCATCCGGATAAGAAAGCACGTGCAGGAACTGCAGTCTTAATTAAAGATAGCATTTTTCACAGTACTATGGAAAACTATCAAAAAGACTACATTCAGGCCGCTCGCATTTCCATAAAACAGGGTACTAAAGCGATAAATTTGGCAGCAGTATACTGCCCTCCAAAGTATAAATTAAGTCATCAAAAACTTGCTGAATTTATAAAAACAATGGGAAAACGATTTATTATAGGAGGAGATTATAATTCGAAACATACCCATTGGGCTTCTCATTTGATAACTACTAGAGGCAGAAATTTGAAGATGGCTATTGACACGGAAAAATGTGATACAGTCTCAGGAGGCTTACCCACCTACTGGCTATCTGATCAAAACAAAACACCAGACCTGTTGGACTTTTATATTATAAAAGGTATAGCAAAAAATTACATCAAAGTTACCAACGACTTAACTTCCCTGTCTTCTGATCACTCAATCGTTACATTATCGATAAATGAACAGGTATGGCTGAAGGAGCATAAAGCAGCACTAAGCATCAGAAACACAAAATGGGACACATTCAGAAATCTACTAGATGAAAATATAAATCTATCAGTCAGATTGAAAACAGAGACAGAACTGGACGATAGCGTTAACCTATTCTCTACTCAAGTGGTACAAGCAGTCTGCAGAAGTACTCCATCACCAACTCAAAAACCATTACAAACCCAGGTTTTTCCTGATTATATAAAAAAACAAGTGGCAATCAAAAGACGGTTGAGAAAACGCTGGATGCAGTCAAGAAGTCCAGCTGACAAGACGGTATTAAACAGACAAACTAGAAAACTCAAAGATCTTCTACAAAAATTCAAGAACACATCCTTCAATGAATTTGTTTCTAATTTAACAACATCAAAGGAAAGTAGTTATTCATTATGGAAGGCGGTTCGCTACTGTAACAAGCCAGAACCTAGAAATAACCCACTAAAAAGTGAAAATGGAGATTGGGTTACAGATGATGCTACCAAAGCAGAGTTGTTTGGAGTACATCTGTCCAACATTTTTCAAACAGAAAGAACTAAATCTGCCATTGAGGATGATATTCAAAATTATTTAAAACAGGAACCAAGTAAATCTGATACTAAAATAAAGATGTTTTCACCGAAGGAAATAAAAGAGGAAATAATGAAGTTGAATAAAAATAAAGCGCCAGGATATGATCTCATAACGGGTCAAATTCTGAAAGAACTTCCGCAAAAAGCATTAATGAATCTAACTTATATCGTAAATGCAATTATGCGAATACAATACGTCCCGTTATTATGGAAGTTCGCAAATGTGATTATGATACAAAAACCAGGAAAGCCCCCTGAAAAACTGTCGTCCTATCGGCCTATATCACTCTTATCAATTTTGGCTAAACTATTTGAAAAACTCTTAAAGAAAAGAATTCAAAAATTCATTGATGAAAACAAAATAATCCCCAACCACCAATTTGGATTTAGAACTGGCCACTCGACAGTACAGCAAGTCCACAGGCTCGTTAATCAAATCGAAACAGCTTTTGAGGAGAAGGAGGTCTGCTCAGCGGCCTTCCTAGATATTCAACAAGCGTTTGATAAAGTCTGGCACACTGGTCTACTATACAAATGTAAAAGGGTCCTGCCAGTACAATATTATAATATTATAAAATCCTATCTAGACGAAAGATACTTTCGAGTCATAGTAAATAATGAACAATCTCAAATTCAAAAAATTAAATCGGGCGTATCCCAAGGAAGCGTGCTTGGTCCCTTGTTGTACTCGATATTCACTTATGACATACCGGTACCAAGGAATGCGAGTGTAGCAACATTTGCTGATGACACGGCAATAATGACCTCACATAAACTTACACAAACATCTAATAAAATATTGCAAAGTGCAGTCAATGAAATTGAAAATTGGTCGAGCAAATGGAAATTGACAATAAACGAGTCCAAGAGTACCACATTATATTTACTAAAAGGAGAATTGCTCGCAACAGATATAAAATCTTTATCAAAGGTAGGAAAATTGAACAAAGTCGAGCGGTAAAATATCTAGGAGTTCACCTAGACCAAACTTTAACATGGACTCAGCATATTAGAGCGAAGAAAACGGAGTTGAACATAAAAACTAAACAGCTGTACTGGTTGCTTGGTCCACATTCACAACTTCATACTTTAAACAAATTACTACTGTACAACGTAGTATTAAAACCTGTATGGCTATACGCAGTGGAGCTGTGGGGCTGTGCGTCCAGAAGCAAAGTAAACAAAATTCAGACGTATCAAAACAGGGTATTACGTGCTATTGTAGGAGCACCGTGGTACGTCTCAAACCGTACGCTACATGTAGATCTAAATATAAAGTACATATACGAGGTAATTCAAGAAGCGATTCAAAAACATATATGAAGACTACAGTACCACACAAACCCACTAGCAGATAGTTTGTTGAAGAAACCAACAAAGGTCAAAAGATTGAAAAGAAGAACGATGATGGATTGGGTATAGCCTATAGCCATTTCAAAATAAATTGAGACCTTGCTAATGGGCATATTCTCAAGAAGTCAAGTGCGTTCTCAAGAGACAACATCCGGTTGATGACATAAAATTGTCAGTACCTGATAAGAAGAGGATTAAAAAAAAAAAAAAAAAAATATATTATTATTTATACTACTATTATTTTCCGCGATTTGGTGCTTATAAAAGAATTCATTTTTATCGAGTTCTAGATGTATATTCATCTGAATAGCTTCATATGATATTTGATATGCAGGTAATTTAGTAGATTTTAATATATTGAGGTTCTTGGTTCTAACGTAACTGCCAACCATTGGTGGTAATATTTTATTGCTCCAGTATGCCTCGTCTTTATGATTATATAGCCATTTTATTTGATTTAATGTGTTTGTCATTTTTTGGCCCCTGATATGCAAGAGGAACTTATCGGTTAAAAATTGTTGTCTTAATTCAATTGGAAATTCCCCAGTTTCTGCATATAGGATGTGCACTGGAGTAGTAGACATAGCGCCTATACATAATCGTAGGGCTTTTTTCTGGATTGTTTGTAGTTTTTTCTGTTTAGTCTTATTCAAATTTAACATGATAAGCGAATAATCCAGTTTTGATCTTACCAGCGCTCTGTAAATCACCCGTTAAAGTTTTTTTTTTATCACGTAAAAATAATGTTCACATAACGCTATGGTTTTCACGTTCCCTTTCATTCAATATGTATTTTAAATTTTTTTCCAGTTGTGCTTAAATTTAATCAATTTAATAAATCAATCTAAATGAATTAAGCATGATGTTCTTTTTTACTTATAAAGTGGTAAAGATGTTATAGTTATATTTTTAATCTCGCTTGACAATCAGCTCATGAAATTAATGTAATATTCGCTTGATTTATTGAAAAATCCAGCGAGTACTTTCGATTTGCTTAAAAGAATGTGTAACGTTTCTCCTACTATTTTATACATTAATAATTGATTTCATAACTACCGACCAGACCATCGAACTGCGTACTAAGTCGTGAAATTGGAATAACGAATAACGTGTACGCGAATAAAAACTTAAATTTCACGTAGGTGTTTTATTTCAACGTATCTAGCAGATGATATATTATATTTATTTAAAACAAATTTTGTCTATTGTTATACGATCATTTTAAGTTCAAAATTTTTATAAAAAATAAATTACAATTTTTACTCGAGATATTCAATAATTCTTCTCAACCTATTCACCTCGCAAATACAAAAAAACCCCGTAAATACAGAAAGAAAATGATTTAAAAATCGTAATAATAAAAACTATTTTAAATTGCAAAAAGATAAGGTAAAACAAGTTCACTGAGTACAGTGACTGTTTTTTATGGCAAGAGTCTTCATACTTAATGGGCAGATTGTTACGAATTGGAACCGATAATGACGTATCGAATTTTTTATTGTTGAGGCTGGAATTCCATATATATATATATATATATATATATATATATATAGATATATATATATATAAATATATATATACATATACATATATACGCGCGACCTTCCTGTTAAAAAGTTTGCGACATCTGCTGATGGTACAGAGTTGTTTGTGAAGGATAATAATCAACAGAGATAGTTAAATTGTCGTACTACTTCATAACTTCCAATATCTGTAGTTTCTGATCGATTATTTTTTGCTCTATCAACATTCATCACTTTTGCTTTCAATTTGTTCAGTTTAATGTTTTATCATTCATGACTTTCAGCTTTTTTTATAATATCTTGAAGCTCGAGATTAATTCTGTTGAAGATGAATATCTCAATGTTGACTTTTGAACAGAAGTAAAGCCGAATGTGAAGGGTAATTAAACATAATTTTACAGATGGTGGCAGATTTTTTTGACAATACAGTATCACGGAATACGGTTCGCTAAATTATATTTGTATGAAAAATCCGAGTTAATCATTTTAATGTAAGTTTGACGTATATTAATTGATCTGACATTTGGAAACGGCGTTGTTATTGACAAAGCTATCGGATTTTTGTTCATCATTAGTCATTTGTTGATTTCGCATTTTTATCAATCACAAAATAACATGTTGGAATTTTTCATCAAATTTACAATATCTGTAATGTGGGAAATACATTAACTTAAGATTCATGTATTCTTTGTGTTGTTTGTACATACTTTTAAAATTAATTATTTGAAATTATATTTTAAAATAGCAATAAACACAAACAAATTATTGATGGTACGATTGATTTAAGTAATTTTATTCATGCAAAATGCACACTATATACCTTTCCTTGTAAGTACTTTATCGTAATTCGTTAAATTTTGCTGAATACGTTCTACGGTTTCAATTTTTTCCCATGTCTTCCAAGTTACTTTGAAAAATTCGTAGGTGAAAAAACTAAGTCCAGACTCGTATTTTATTTTATCTATAGCATAAATTTTTATGTATTTCAATAAAAAAAAAAACATTTTATATATTAACCATGCGGAAATTTATTTCTTCAAAGTTTAGTAAATACTTAGAATTAAAATAAATTCTGTATAATTCGCAACTTAATTATTAACGAAACAAAATAAAAGCAGTGTTAATCACTATTAAATTTATTTTATTTATGCAAAGCTTTTCGACTTTACGTCATTTTAAAGCAATACAAAAACTTACGTATTGCTTGAAAATGACGTTAAAGTCGAAAAGCTTTGCATAAATAAAATAAATTTAATAGTGATTAACATTGTTTTTATTTTGTTTTGTTAATTCATAAAATCACTACTCTCTAATACATCGACATTAATTTAATTATTTCCAGTGAAATGTTTAGTACTCATACGAGCTTCCCATTTTCCTTTAAATTATCATTGAATTATTAAAGATTAATATTTTTTAAAATAAAATTATCGATGACTGATAATTTTAAAATCTATATTTATGAATTGATTGTATTAAATTAAAACAACTTTATTTATTGTATATATATATATATATATGTTACTCATGCGTTTTCGATGTAAATATATGATGTATTACAAGAAATGTTAATGTTTTTTTTTTTTTTTTTTTTTTTTAAACAAAAAATGAAAATGATAAAGTCTATCATCGTAATCGTACGATAGCAATAATGGTCACTGATGCGCTTATACGTGATTTTTATTGTTACAACATTAATAGTTCTTGGCAAATTCCACGTAGTACATTAGTAATACTAGTAATAGTAAAGGCTATAGGACGTGTTGCTTATGGAACGAATCGTTAGATGGTATTTTCCATAAATATGTTCACATTTTTAATAATTTATTTTCGATGTTTAACCGGGGAATTAAGCAATGAAGAAAACCACGTTGAAAGGTCGACGGACTTAACGTAGCGAAATGAAATTGTCTTTTTGTGTATTTAAACTGACGTTTTTACGCACAATGTCAGAAATATATTTTGGTACTTCGTCAAATTTACAAATGGAAACTAATTTTATAGCTATGAATATAGGAGCATTTCTCTAAAATGAGTTTTGTAAACTTGTAAAATTTAAACCCCTTTTAAAACTATTTAAAAGTTGTTTATTTCACGTGGAAGATTTATGGCACGAAGGGTTCTTCTTCTTGAGCCGTCTTCGTTATCGAAGGTTGACAACCGCCATCCATTCTTGAATATGTGAAACCCACGACATTCTTCTGCACCACGAACACCTTCTACCGCTCCCATCAGAATTATTGTAGTAGTTCGTATTTTAGTCCTCGCATCAAATTAATTTTCTTTATTTGTTATTTTTGCTGTCCACGCTATTGCTAGCAATCGTCTGTAAAGCCAGATTCCAAGTTTCTACCGCATACAATAGCGTGGATAAAACGTAGCACTTAACTATTCTTCACCGTAAGTGTAGGTTAACATCGTGACTTCGCAGAAAGTTACTTAGCTTTTGAAACGTTACTCGTGCTATTTCAATTCTAGATTTTATTTCCAATTCTGATGAGCCGGTACTTGTAATTCAGCAACCGAGGTACTGAAATCTTTCCACTTGCTCTACGACTTTGTTCTCAATTTTTATTATCATTATCACCATAACTTTTGTTTTTGTCGCATTAATCGGTAAATTATATTCTGTGCAGGACAGGTTTAAACGGTCAAGTAATTGTTGTACATCTTTTTGTCGATCTGCTATTATCACTGTATCATCAGCGTAACGTAAATTGTTGATTAAAACATCATCGAATTTTACGCCTTCTGTCGCATTATCTAACGTTTCTTTAAATATTGTTTCTGATTATATGTTAAATAGTAACGGAGACAAAATACAACGTTGTCTCACTCCTTTTTTAATCTCTATATCATCCGTGTAGGTGTCATCCACTTTTATACAAGCAGTCTGGTTTCAGTAAAGGTTTTTTTATTAGTTGGATAGATTTCAGGTCTGCTCTTGTATTTTCTAATATTTTAATAAGTTTCACATGGTTCACATTATCAAAAGCTTTTTCAAAATCGATGAAGCTTTTGTCGGTCTAAACATCGTTCTATTAAGGTTCTGATACCAAATATAGCTTCTCTTGTGCTAAACCCATTTCTGAATCCAAACTGTGTTCCTCCAATATTCTCTTCGATTTTCGTCCAAATACGTCGATGTATATTACTTTTAAAAGGATTTTTAGCGAACACGACATCAGACTAAAATTCATTAAAAATTTCCTCTGTAACAAGCAATTTAAGTGCAAACAAATAACATTGCTTCTCAGGAGGATACATAAAAAACGAGTTAAACAAGGTTCAGTTACTTTTCAATGATGTCTCGCAAATAGTTAAACCTACAATACAAATTTGTTTGCAGATGATATTACTTTACACTCTAAAGGAAAAGTTCTTTAAATAATACGGCCGTCAATAAATTCAAATGTAATGTTCTCTAAACAGGAATTAATGTACCAGCCCCCTACACGATACCTAGGAAACTACATATAAACAATGCCAAATTATTTGGACTAACCCTTTGATGTTAGAATATTTTAGAAAACTCCATGAAAAAGTTAAAAAATCGTATTTGACCAAAAACAATTTAACCTACAATTCTACATACAATGCAATGATCAGACCAAAAGTGAAATATGGTGCTATCGTAGATTAGACCAGAAATATGTACACGTAACATTTCATTAAGAATGATTTTTGAAACTCATGAAACTATTCCCATCGTAAATTTACTAGAATAATCTATTGATTTAACTGTAAAATATAGACTATACGAATTAGCATAAATTACTCATTATCAATATTCATCATCCCAAAAAACCTAACACATGACAATACCATAACGAACAAATACTACATGGAATATTCAGAAACTAAATTCTTCCAATTGTATACATACTTACAATAAATAGTTTAAAATGTAATCGAATTTGTATTTTCCCATCATTAACCTCGGACTCTTCCACAAATAAACACCGAACTCTGTCCACATAAGAAATCACTAAATTTTGCAACAACTTTACCGTAAACATCGCTCTGCTACGAGTATGCATGAAAAAATATATACGGGCGTATTAAAATGCGCAAACGGTATTATATTCGTGCTGTTAAAACATCAAAACAGAAAATATCCTATTTTTTATATAGCACTGGACAAGTATATTCGAGAACTGTATTCCGCATTTCAAGTACTCGAAATAATCGTTATTGAAAATGACCTGCGGTATATTTATATTCACCGATTATCGTACTTCAGCGATTCTCCAAAATTCATAGAACATAAAAATCTGTATAGACTGAATTTCAGCGTTTATCTATATTTCAGGAAATGAATTTTCAGACCTCTTAACGAAATATCTAATCGAGTCGAGGATAATTATAACATCGAAATAATATTTGTTGTTTGTGCAACACAAATTTAAAGCTATTGTGCCGGTACAAGCAAATTAATTATAATAACTGGAAGAGACAAATTGCAATGGCTTAATTAATGAATTCATATTGGATAAAACACAACGACCTAAATGCGGAACATGTAAAATAATCCATATAACCTCAAACTACACCAATATGGCAAGATTACAGGACAAAGTCAATATGGGGAAGTGAATTCAAATACAATAATAGAATTTTTAAAACCATGCAAACTGCTTAATATATAATGTAAAATGTAAAAGTCGTTAAAAACCAAATGGTTAATGGGACTACAAATAAATGCATGTAAAAAAAAAATAATTATCTAACGTTCAAATGATGCAAAAGAAGTTTTTTGTCGCTTTTAATTTCATCGGAACAGCAATTATAACTGTTTTATCTATGGACATTATGAAGAAGTAATATATTCAAGTTCCACTAGATGGCGCTTATCGAAGTGAATAGTATCGTCGCGTTTATTTGAGAGGTGACAGAGTTTTAAATTTATTTATGTCGAAAAACCTGTACCAGCGGTGTTCATAAAATAATGTAGTAACTTGGTATATAATGTTAACTCGTTTATCTGTCTATCACACACACACATACACACAATACATATATATCACGATATGCCTATATCAACCCACTGCTAAGTGTAGAGAGTCCCCGAACTGTTGACTCCTATCTTGTGCGGCTCGGATCCAATTGATTTCCTGTCCATTTAACAATATCATCTCGCCACCTAGCCATAGGCCTTCCTCGCGGACGACTGCAAACAGAAAATGTTTATCTATAATAAGTTAATTGTGGTATGCGAAAATATGTTCGTTTGATTATGTTTTCCTTCAAAATCACAATATAAGATTTTGGAAGTTTGCATTATTTTGTGGCCATGTAAGAATTATTCATAATCGTGGTATATTTGGCCATTTATGGACCATGTGAGAACAGCAAACTTGTTCATCTCCATTCTTCCCGGTATTTCTGCATAATATATGTTTTTTCTTTCTAATCGTTCGTCCATCCGGTTCTATTACTTTATCGATTTGTAAAATTTGATGTCGGTTATCGATCTTATATCTACGTTTCATCGAGATCCTTTCTCGTGTTCAAGAACCAATTATTAAAATGCTGAAAGATTCGTTTTGTTGGTCCGTTATTACCTATTCTCTTGAATATGCGCATAAAATTACAATCTTATTTTCCTCATAACGTCGGATAATTTTTATACTTTCTCACAATATAGTTATTTATTGGGTCTGTTTCTGAACATCTGTTCTTTTTTTGGGCCGCCGAGAATTTTTCTTATAAACTTTTTTTCCTAACGTTTTAATTTTTTTTTAATGTCATTCGGCTCTAAACATTCGGCTGCGCATAAACACCCCGGTTTAATAAATATCTGATGTAATTTATTTATATCAATTTTTTGTTGCATGTTTGTCCTCATTTTTAACACCTTTTCATTCAATTCATTCTGCTGAATAACCTCACCTAAGTATCCGAATTTTGTTCGACTGTTCCCTATTTTGTGCGCGAATGTTTGTCACATATTCTGTTTTCTCAAACGATATCCGCAGACTAGTTCTGTCCACCACTTCTTTTAGCAGGTTAATCTGTTTTACCGCGGATATGTTAAATCTGCAATGTTAAATTAACAATAGAACACCTTGCCAAAAGTACAAGGCTGAACGTATTCGATATGATCTTCAATTAGCATTACAACGATTTTTGCGGCCAAATGCAGCCGGTCTACGTGAAACCGGCATGTTTCAACAACTATAGCTTCCGGTGTCCGTGCCTCTGGCCTCGTAGCACTATACGGCTCGTAAATGGATCATCATCATCTTCCGATAAAACTGTCAAATCATCTGCAAACGCCGATTAATAGCAATTTTTTCTTTCTTGTATCTCAAGCGTATCCGTTTATTTATTAATTTCTGTAATGTTTCCTACTTTCTTATAAACTTTCCTAAGACACAATTGAACAACATCGGTGATGGGGTGATAATCCATCTTCTCGCCTTACATTCGTTTTAATATCAACGCTCTGTATATAAAAATTCTACGCGTTTATCGGATTGATAACATCGATAGTTATATTTCATCGATCTATTGACATCTACGAAATATTTTAAACAGAAGGTAAAATAAATGGTAACTGTGGTCGTATGTGGATAGACCGTCCGAAGGTGTGGTTTAAAATAATATTCAGAAGGGGTTATTGATAAATATCATGGTCGAACAGATGATCGTCAACACCTTTGAAGAGTTGCGGTTCGATTACGAATGCTGTATATTTTTAGTTAACGATTTTTTCTTAATTTTCCCCCAGTTAAATTAACTATTTTTTCCATCTTATGCACATTTTACACGCATCGATTATTATTAAAAATCACAAAAAAAAATATATATATATATAAAAAGAGTTATCACCTCTATTTGGGATATGGCGATAATTATTTATAACTTTATAACTATCGTTCATTAACTATTTATTACACTAGTACTACTGGTGTGCAACCACCGTTAATACCATCGATATACATCTCTACTCTGTATTATATAAAGAAACTAAAGCGCAAGCCACGTGTACGTTACCTTTCGAGGTTATTATTGTCGGTGAAATTGGGTCCCTCGAACTCCATCAATCATTATTCCCGCGATACGCTTGTCGAGTAGGTAGTTTTAAGCGATTATATGCGGGCGATTTTTTACATACACGTACGTGGCCACGGATTAAAACGTGTCTACACGATAATCAGTAAGTAGATGTCGGACGTACGTCTATGTCTACGTCTACGTTTACGTTTACGTCTACGTCTACGTCTAGTTAATTAATTACCTGTTTGCTTATTCGTATTCTAGATGAATGCCAACACGATTACATCAAATAAACACGACAGTGCACCTGTTTTCGTATACAGCTATTATCTCTTCTACTTAAATCATCCGTCAAACTATGCGAACGTTATATAATATACATAAATACAATACTAAGCTGATATTATGTAGGAGTTTCGTTCATCTTTATTCATACTGGCTCATTCTAATGCCTGTTTATTATTTAATCCTGCGAGACCTCGTATGTTTGAGTAGAATTTTAATCAATGTTCCTTCTGAAACCTTTAGTATTAATGTCGTTACTAATACTACAATATCAATGTTAAATAGAATATTTATAATTACGTGTACATAATGTTATCATAATTCGAGCTTAAATAAAAAAATAAAATAAAATAAAGAGATGGTTCTGTTAAACGGAAGTAAACAAATTTATACACATACACATATTAATATGTATATATTCGGATATTTAACAACGTGAAATTATAAAACTATTAAAAAAACCTCAATAAACCGCTGTATAACACCGCTCCCTAAGGACTTGTATTATTATTAGATTTATTTATTTTTTTTAAGTAATATGGGGATGTACTAAAGCATCGAATCGTAAAATAATACAGACAGCTCGGAATAAGTTTCTTCGATGCAGATTTACAGATCAAATGGGTCAACGAAGTAATACAGGATTATAACACCACAGAAGACTTCATCATCATTCGAATCCGGAGGCCTCGGCACTTTTGCCCACAGATCGTGACTTAAGAAGACTTAAACGTTTCAAACCTACTGACTTGGTTGTTACTAAGTAATATACGTAACATTAACCATTGGGTTAAATCTCTGCACATGTTGAATAATCACGATTGCTGCTTATTTAAACTAAAGTTTAAGATTGCAGAAAGGAAGTAGCTGTCCTTTCTTGAAGCTACATTAAAAAAAAAAAGAAAAAAGAAATTATACGTAAATTATTAATTTACCAAATCGATGTTTAAATGATATACTCTTTGGAAAATTGATAACGATCGGTTGTCTTCTAAAACTAGGTCAGCCGTGTCAATAAAATTATTCGCAATTATTTAAATACTAACTTCAACGTTTCAAATAAACACCGTTCAATACATTTAACAGACACTGTTCGACTACGTTAAATCGCTAAAGCAAAAAAATTATGTTTTTAAATATATAGTAATCGAGCACTCGGTAAAAGAACTAAAGACGTGGCGACTATTAACACATCTGTAAGATGTATGAAAAAATTATTAACAAAAAAAAACTAGTGGGTTATGCGGAGATTCAGACTGAAGCTTTCAACAATAGCGCAAATTCACTAGAGTATAGCGATTAATTTTCGATAATTTCAATCCGAAACAGCACCCTGGTCTTTTCTAACACTAGACATCGAGAAGGCCTTTTCACACAACTCGGCATAATAGTATAATATACAAAATGATCCAAGATAATTCCCTACATCAAAATTAAGTCCTCTTGCATTTTATGTCAATATACATTATTTTCTTAAGCAAGTCTGCGCATGGCTTCCTAAGGCAAACAGGGTCTTTTATTCATTGTTTACATCAGCGACTTCACTAAACTTAAAAACTTAAGTAGAAGTATTTTTTTGCAGATTATGCAGCCGTATATTTACGCAATTATTTCGAATTGATACATATAAAGAATTTTCAGAAATGGAAAATTAAAATCGACAATGATAAAACTGAAGCTATTTTCTTTTCACAAAACGCAGACTGCTTATTAAAAATGATGTTTCATTTCGTAACGCTATTTAATGGAGCTCATTAATCAAATAGTACATAAATCTGTGAAATGTGTTTTCGTTGTCTATCCAATAATTGTAAATCACGACGCAACGAACTCTGCACATATATAAATTCGTAACTTTCTTTATATTGCAAAGGTTTGGTGTTCAGCTTGTAAATTTAATATCTACAAGAAAAGTTTCAAATCGACGTTTTCATATAATTTTTAAAATCGACTTAATATACATTAAATGATACAGCTTAGTTTGTAATTGCAACTATTAAGTAACAATCGCTAAAATTTTATAATTCTTGTCACTCTTCGTATCTTCCTGTTCTTAATAATATTGTGAACTATGACTACTAATGCATAGGTGAAAAAAGTACAAACATAAAAGTACTTACTACTTATTTAGTGATATGTATGTGTATATTTGTAATCTATACTATTATACTAATATATAAAACTGGAGCGTCTGTGATTTTCGAATATTTCCTAATTACTGCGTTGGGTTATTTTTATTACACATAAATAGAGGAATCTATTTTTAAAAATTTTTGTCTGTCTGTCTGTTCCGATTTAACTCAAAAACTATTTAAGCAATAATGATGAAATTCGCATAGCTTATATATTTCTGTCGAATTGTTACGGTTCGAATGTACCTTCACTACAATACACAATACAAGCCACGTTTTATTACGTTAGGGGCGTGGCCGAAATAACGGACTGGATATATATATATATATAATATATATATATATATATATATATATATATATATACGTATATACTATACTAATATGTAAACCTGTTTAAAGAAAGTAACGTCGATATTGTATTTAAAAAAATAATAATTACACAGGCGATGACGTGGGTAACTTCTAGTTATACAGTAAGCTCTGCGTGTTGTTACTATTACTAATTAATCTGAATGATTAAGCCTTTCTGTATAATTTCCGGTGAATACTTACAAAATTAGCCGGCGGTTACATGTTTTTTCCTTTTTAAATGTATACCAATTATTTTATTTATAGACACTCGATTATTAACCTTTTCAGAGTCACACATGAAATTTTGACAAAAAATTAGAAATTTTATACAGGTTATTTATTATACAATGCAGCTTCTTACTTAGATGATTCTAGATAATTTTCACCGTGTTTAAATAAATATTTTCGAAAAATTGAGACATTTCGTGTCAGCCAATAAACAATTTCGTTAGCATTAAAATTTCATGTACCATATAGTGGACATCGTGTCTGAAAGGGTTAAGATAATTTGCATTTGACGGTTGTGTTATATAATATTAATTATGCCGAAGTTTGTCAGAAATTTTAATAATTATCTATTATTCGGTGCAAGTTCTTTAGTATTGCATTCGGGTGAAGATTGTTTTCGGTAAGAGGTTTTGTTCGGCGTTAAATCTCTCACATATTTTTCGTCTATAAAAGAAGCGAACGTGAGGTAAGTCATTTCAATCTAACACACTTATTAATTATTACGGGTAGTATCAGCGTTATCACATAGTTTAAATTGTAATCTAATCGCGGTAACCGTATCGACTACGCGCGATGGTTAAGAAAATCAGTGTGGCCAGTCCACATTAATTATTGTACGATGAAGTTTTGTTTTGATGATAATTGTAGGTATGTTATTTATATCGGTTGAATATTTGTTCTTTAGTGTCTTAATGTTGGGAATATTTCATCGGGTGTAGCAAGAATAGTGTTGTTCGAGGTGAGACATTGTTTTAAAAATTCGTGAAAACGGTTTTCCGAACTTTGTCAGTCTAATATTTGCTAGCAATATTCACATATTGGCGTGAATATTGTAGTATTGTCTAGCCAGCAATTCGGCTTCATCAAAATCTTTATATACAAACGTGTTGTTATGAGGATCTCGCACTGGAGGAAGCGCTTCAAGATATTGTCTATATCCGTTACATATTCTCCGAAGACTCTTAAAAATAAACAACAAAAAATAAGTTAAAATGATTAAAATTGTTATTTTCTTTATGAAAAATCGAAAAAGCTTTTCGCCTGTCAGGCCATTATTGAGTGAATATTTAAAAAGATAAAAAATACAAAATGAAAAAATATTAATTTAAGATGTACAATTCGCAAAAACTGATCAAAATAAAGAACAGTATTTGTTTTATTAATAATGTTCTTCACTTTGTTGATTTCTGTGAATTGTAATTTTAAATTAATATTTTTTCATTTTGTATTTTTTATCTTTTTAAATATTCACTCGATAATGGCCTGACAGGCGAAAAGCTTTTTCGATTTTTCATAGAGAACAAATTTTAATGATTGTAACTTATTGTTTGTTGTTTATTTTAAATGATAAGAGTCTTTGGAGAATATGTAAAGGATATAGAAAATATCTTGAAGCGTTTCCTCCAGTGCGAGATCTTCATAACAACAAGTTTGTCCATAAAGATTTTGATATTAAATTTGCCATTTTTGTGATCACTTAATGATTAACGAACAAAGTTAGCTAAGAAATTAAGTAATCTTTTAAGGCTTTGTTTATTGTCACGAATACTACATTTGTTATGACGCCTTTTGATATAATTATTAAGCTTAATAACGAATAAAATATTTTATTTCTCAGAAGTGTTATTCTTTTCGCGATAAACAAATTAGTAGCTTCCTGGATTGTGTATTAACCAAGTGATTCAGGCGAGTGTCAATAATATTATTATTGGTAATGTATTCTGATAAATTAATGTTATCGAAGATGTACTCTTGAAAATGCAACCATCGATTTTCGAAAATCATAATGAAGACGATTGGCAAGAATAACTATATGTAGATAGGATTACGGTTAGAAGACAGTCTAATGATATGGGCATTTTAATGTTTATGTTTTTTAGGACAACAAAATTTTTAATACACTATTGCGGAGACAGGTCGTGAAAATTTGTGGATTCATGAGCGGGACCAAAAATTATCCAGAACAGCCGTATTGTACAAAATGTTACCTGTTATTAATATAAATATTAATACATACTGCCTAAATACAGTGTACGTACCGAGTAGGTAATGTGTCATATTTCTGCAAAACCTACTGCGCGATATATCATATCTGTGAACATTATATTCTGGAAAGTTATTTATCTAATTTGGTTTCTGACAAACGGATAAAATCAATATATTTCTGAATTGCAAAGTTATTCAAAATGTTTGTTAGTGATTTAATTACAGTTCCAGGCATTATAGATACATTTTTAATATTATTCATCGATGAAGATCAATTAAATGTAGTGTTCAAATAATGTTTCTACCGCCTTTCATTAAAAAAAAAATAAACAATAAAAAATAAGTTAAAATCACTAAAATTGTTTCAAATTGAACAATTACGAAGCTTTTCGACTGTTAGGACATTATCGAGTGAATATTTGAAAAATAAAAATATAAAAATATTAATTTTAGATTTGTAGACCGTACTAATATTATTATTAAAAAAAAATAAATTACAACATTATTATGCAATTGACAAAGAATGCAGATAAAATAATCAACGGGTGTACTACACTTATTACTGATCACGAATCCTGTAATCAGTGGATAGAAACCGTGACTCGTTACATAGGAAAATTAGTCGAAAGGAACTACTGCTCTTTAAGAAAAATCAACAAGGTTAATCAACGGTGGAATGATGAAATAAAATATTATAGCGTTCTAACTAGAAAACATCGTTGTCTATATCAGCGAACAAAAATATCTTTCCTAAGTCAGTTATATATGAAAATATTGTAAAATATGAAATAAAATAATCTAATTTAAACTGTCGGAAATATTTCTGTGGTCGGAGAATGTAAAAGCTTGCAGTTTACATTACAAAGTTGCTTTCGTCGAACTTAAACGTACAGATAACATTTCATTATTTCGAAAAGATAAACATTACCCACGGTATATAGAATACACGGTAGGTATCACGCGCATACCGGCTGGCAACTACTACGTCATTGGTACCCAACTAGATTCCGCCCCTAATATCATGTGAACACTCTTTTTGGTTAAATTGTTTTTTTTTAACTAGTTTAGTTTTTATTTTTTAAATTTTGTTTTATTTCCTCTTCTACATAAATAATTTATTTTAAAATCGTATTAATCACAGCTGTGTTACCATTTCTCGCAATCAGTTTAGTGCTGTTTCATTTTTAAAATAATTCAAACGGTAAATAATATCTATAAATCGTGACTTTTGGGGAGTATATACATGCGTGCATTTGAAGATACACAGACTTATTACTTTATGAACATTTAAAATTGTAAATAATAAAATGTAACAAAAATCTAGGTGCATAAAGAAATGTCTCACTAGACGAATTGTAGTTAGTGCAATTTCAATTTATTCCTCTTTTTTCGTCCATCGCCGGTATTTTTGTTTCCGTGAGTTGTTCTTTTACTGGACTTTTCCTTGTTCAGCGTCTTAATCCTGATAAATGTTCGTGCTCTAACATAACACGAAATGGCGAATTCGTCAACACCTGTGTTACTGTATTTCGATTTCAATGCATTTATCAGTGTTTCATTACGTCCGAATTCTTATTAATGCTACTGTCGTGGTTATTGTTAGTCTTTTTCCATATTGTATATAATGCTTATCCATTGTTCGGTGGGATTCATTAAAGCACCTCTCGATATTGTAGCGAGCCAGCCCATTTGTTTAGGTGGATTGAATTCTGTTGGATGGCCGTATTCAAAAGCAGTATCTAACCCTCGTTTTTTCATTTGATATGCAACATAACCAGCTAGCATTTTTAACAAATCTTTCTTTTCACCGTGAACGTTGTCCAATTTTTCATCATCATCATCATCCAAGTCCCCGTTTAATTTGTTTTTCACTGCGTTCATTATCATTATGTGACTTAAACTCAGTCAAAGTTGGTATCATGAAATGAGGAATGGAATGCTTTTTTTAATATATTTTTTGTGTTGTTCTCAAGTAATTCTGATTGCAGATCACGTTCGAAATCATTTTCATTAAAATGAAAAGAGCATACGCGAGCACTTTCAATATTGAAGTTGTCATTCCTTCTGCTCACATGCAACCACTGCTTTCGAAGAACTTTATCTTTAGGAAACCGATGAAAGTTAATACCTAATTTATGAGCATCTCGGCTATGATTACAACACCCGAAAATAGCACAACAAGGCATAATATAAATGTTAATAAGATAATAACAAATTTAACCAAGTTATGTGCGGAAGGTCTATATCAAAGAATTAGTGAGGTAAAAATATTATGCAGTCTTATCCTGATAGTAATTAGAAATAAAATACTTTAAATGATAAAATTAGGAATTCTGCGCTAAAAAATAAGAAAATGCCATAAATACAAATCAAAAACCGGGCGAAATAATACGAAAAACAATGCTCTAGAAATAACGAAATGAGTCGTTCTATAACAAAACTGGATTTGTGATGGGCACCAACTACGTCACAATCTCGTTTGACTACTGCGCACATAGTTCGTGATACCTACCTTGTACTTCTATTTACCTTGACATTACCGATAATCTTAACCGTTGACTCTCGTCGCAATTTAGCAATGATAAATTAGATTACGTTCGAATTTTAAAATGGAATCCCAGAATTCGATATGGAACGAAAATACACAGCCCTTGTCAGATTTAAGCAAATTAAATGTTATTATTAAAACAATAAATACCGGCGAAGCATCAGACCCCCGATAAAATTAGAAAAACAAACTGTTCAAATTAGTTCATAAGTATGTATTAAATTGACTAAACAATACGTGTGGAAAAATGTACACGATACTTTCCTAAAACATGGAAAGAGGGCAACGTGATCTTATTTCAAAACCTGATAAAGACCGAAGTAGCGTTAAATCCTATAGATTAATTTGTTTTTTAAACGTTTTCAATATGTTGACAGAAAATTCTAGACGCGTGGAATCATTCCTTCCACATCCGGCCAAGTATACTTGGAAATGTAAAGAAGGATTTAGCCATTTAGCCTTCAAAATTGCTGAAATTTGTTAATCCACGTTGGAAACAGCTGTCAACAGAATATATGCTAAACTTTGTAATTATCTTTAAATAATTGATAATTCGAGTAACAGCCTTATAGGCAATTAAATAAAATGTGGATATATTTGAGAATAAAGATAATTTTTTTTATTTAGTTTTTTTCTTCTTTTAAATATGTACCACAACTTAAGTTAACTGAGACTAGTTATTCAAATGAGCATATGTTTATTGTTTTCAGAAATTGGATGGTGTTTTTAAGATATCCTCGATTGCCGGAAAGTGTCGTCATGCGTACTGAGATACAGCGACTGGGACGGATTTTTTGAAGTGGTACGCACGATATTAGAATGTGTTCGACTGTTAATGGTCCTTGTTCGCAGTGACGGTATATTGCTAGTGTTTTCTTTTCTAATAAGTGGTTATGTGTTATTGCGGTACGATCGACTCTAAAATCTCATTCCATCGTGCTGATATGGTTGTTCTCCATGAAGCTGTGATATTTCGGATATTATTCTAGTAAACGTTTTACGGTCGTGTTAGTTTACCGTTACGCATCGAGTACTATTTTACGAGGTTGAAGTTCTGTAGCCAAAGAAAGAATATGCAAATTTGAAAAAGAAAGACGAAATTGTATGGCAAAAAAAAATAAGAACCCGATAAGTTCATTTCTGATGTGGGGATAAATTTAAAATTGGAGTCGTACGAAACTCTCCAATGAACATACGAATAGTCGCATGTTGAATGCTATTCAGTGATGAATGACGTGTCGCACTTTGATCGAATCCGCGCTTAATAAACTTGAAGCATCGATAAGCTTCGTACGTTGCGTGCGATAACGAGAAAATGTTTAAGACGACGTGCGCTAACGTCCGCTGATAAGTTCCGGTTTCGAAAGTTAGTAACGGACGTTGTCCAAGCGATAACTCGAAGAAACACAGAGGACCAGTGACCAAATGACGGATCCTAGTCAAGGCGACAAAGGGTGGTTTGGCGGCATACATATTTAAACTATCTAATATACTTCTATAAATTTTACTTGACCCGCGACAATGAGAAATAAAATGATAATAATTGCCGGTGGTTGAACGAAAGTTATAAAATAATTTTTTTATTATTAATAATAAAATAACGAAGTCGTAACGGGTAATCGAAAATTTCTGTCTAGATAAAAAAACTGAAAGTTGTATCGACATCAGCAACAGGGGTAGCAGTCGTTAAAAAATTACCGGACAGCAACTTGCGACGTGTCTGTAGCGCTATCTGTCGGATATATATTTTTTTTAATATTTCTATTTCTTTCACGCGTACAAAAAATTATATGTACACACTTTTCGACGCGATATAGTGTGTTATAGCAATGGCGACCGGAGGAAATATTAAGCGTCGAACTTTTTACAACTATAAAAAAACAATATCAGAATAGAAAGTCAAAAAATCGTCGGAAAGTTGAAGATTAGGAAAGAATGTCATTTACGGCCGTGGCAGTAGTACGTCACCTCGGTTATTATCCGCTCGAACACACGTATACACATATTTATAAATATATGTATAGGTGCGTGTGTGTGTGTGTGTGCATGTAGAATAGGTATAGAAATAAAAACTCACTTCGACTTTTTTGTACGATTTTTTTTTTCTTAAATATTTTATTCTTTATTTGTTTCGCTTCTGTTGCAAACTTTCGATCATTAAAGCAGCGCTACTTTAAGTTCGGTTGCTTCTGAACTTTCCCTTTAACCAGGATGACGCGGTGGTGACTGTAGGCGAGTGTGTCCTTTCTTCTGAGAAATATTACGTAGATATTAGTCGGTCATTTATCTTTTTCTAGGCATAACTTTTTTGTTGTTGTAGCAGCGTCGTTTTGTTCGCAGTCAAAACTCATTCCTTCTCCCTTGTCTATTGTTTTCTTTCTACTTTTTTTCCTATTGTAATTTATTGTTATATTTTATATATGCGTAAATTTTAACACACACACATATATATATATATATATATATAAACACATATATAAATAGATAGTTCATGGTTAATACTATGCATTAGGTTTAAAAATACGTTTTTAAATATTTTTCCCTTTTTCACCGTATATCTGTGGGTGACTGGCGTATGTATATGTAAAGCAAATATGTAATTCACACACATCAATATAAACTTTATATATATAAATGTTCATATGAACTGAAAATAATGAAAAGTTTCTAATTTGCGGGATGTCTGTGTACATCTTAGGTATATGTATATGCGCGCAACATATATATATATATATATATATATATATATATATCGGTCCACTGCTGGACGTAGGTTCTCCCCAATCTTTTCCATTCATTTCGGTTTTCAGCTTTCTAGATCCAGTTCTTTCCCGCTACTTGAATTATATCGTCGTACCAACGAGTTGGCGGTCTGCAAATGTTTCTTCTTTCATGAATTGGCCACGATTCCAGTATTCGTTTCGTCCATCTATTATCCTGCAGCTTGGCCATCTGCTCCACCACATTATGAAGTCCGGTCTTCTTCCGTATCTAGGTATTTCGCTTCCGGTCGGACCGTCTTATATTTAATATTATTCTTTTCTGCGCTGCTTGTGCTCTTATTATCCTTCTAATGTTTGTTTGCGTGAAGGTTCATGTTTGTGAACCGTATGAAAACACCGGCAGCACACACTGATTATATAATTTACACTTTAAACACATTGGTATTTCGTTGTTTTTGAATACGTAACTTAGTTTCCCGAAAGCTACCCATTCCAACGATAATCTGCGGTGAACTTCTGTCTGCATCATCTTTTTCTTATCAGTTGTAATTTTTTGTCTCAGGTACTCGTACTCGGTAACCATTTTTACTACTGTATTGTTTATTTCCATTCGGACATTTTCCTGAGTATTTGTCATTACTTTGGTTAAGTTTATCCTTAGTCCTGCTTTATTTGATTGCGTATAATTCAGTTAACATCATTTGAAGCTCTTTTACACTAGTGTTTATTAGTGCTACATCATCTGCAAATATCAGGTGGTTTAAATATTCTCCATCAATTCTTATACCCACAGACTCCCATTCTAAATTCCGGAACACGGTGTCCAATGCGGTAATAAACAGTTTATCACTCTGTCTTACAGCGCTTCGCATGGGTATTTTTTTTTGTGGTATTCCAGGAGTTTATCTTCATCGTTGCGTACTGGTAAATTTTCTTGATCAGTTGTACGTATTCCTCACTGATTCCGTAGCTACGTAACGAATCTATTACTGCCCATATCTCCACTGAATCGAAAGCCTTTTCGAAATCTACAAACGCCATATAAAGTTATTATATGTATATTTGCATACACACGTGAGTGACATGCAGAAATCCATCACTTTATATGTTTATATATACGCCAAGCATTGGGTTTAAAAAGATATTTTTGAATATTTAATATTTTATCCCATTTCACCATATATCTGTGAATGTCCAGTGCATATCTATGTAAAACAAATGCACATATATTAACATATACCAATATTCACGCATATATATATATATATATATATATACACACTAATATATAAAATAGCAATGTCTGTTGGTGATTTGCGAATATTTTCATTATAATCACGGCATTGGGCTATTTTTATCACACATAAACAGAACTAGATGTTTCTGAATATTTTAAAACCTTTGATAAGCATTTAAACATGTTTTATATGAAGGACTATATATTAAATTTAGTCGTCGGAGTAGCCGAGTGGCTAAGAGAACGGACTTTTGTACGGAAGGTACCGGGTTCGAATACGATCGACGAAGCAGAAATTATCATCAGAAAATAAAAATCGAAATAATCTTAATATTCTCTCGTGGAAGGTAACGGCAAACCACCACACGCAACACCATATGCGCGAATATAGTAGACTACAAAAAAGACGACAAAGCGATTACAGTCATTTCTCCCGGGTGTGTGTAACATGCGTGTTTAACTGCGCTAGCGCCATATTATAATTGCTTAAATATGTATAGGTAAGTAGTCGCATATATTACCAATCAACCTAGCGGTTGATTATAAATGTTGATGGTATTAAATTTAGTCTGTAAGTTTCACGATAACAGTCTGTGATAATCATTTATCATTATCATCATTGAGTGCCGTCTACATATCAGGTGTAGGTGACTACTATTTTCTTGTACAGTATAAGTAGCGTACAAGGCAATACTAATATGGTAGTATACACAAACACACTTTGGAGAACTGATTGTAATCACTTTATTGATGTATCACAATGGAGGCCCGCTGTTTTCACAGTGTACTATATTATTACTAGCGCCCACATGGTGTTTTGGGTGGTGGTTTGCCATTGTTTTCTATGCTGTAATATTAGGATTATTTGTATTTTCATTTCACGATGATAATTTTTGAATCGCCGATCCTATTGGAATTTGGTATTATTAATTAAAATTTTTGTTTTATAATTTTGTAATTTATGTGAAATGCCCGTTTTTCTTTTTATCTTTGCATATATATATATATATATATATATATATATATATGTGTGTGTGTGTGTGTGTGCGCGCGTCAGTGAGTAAATATATCATTTTTTCTTTTAACATTATTTTCTTTTCCGTGGTTTGTTTAAACGATCATTGCTTATTGCTTAGTATCACAATGTGTCACATCATAGCACGTATGGATCGTTAGGACTAAGATAATGGACGATAGCTTTTAACGTTGGCATAAGTTTAGCGGGACATTCACTAAAATTCAATAAAAAAAAAAATACGACACGAACTATTCTTCGTTCTTAAGGAGAAAAAGTGTAGAAAAGATAATTTGCCGTTTACAGCCTACCAAATATACCTGGGTATATACGTGCGTAACAATCCGGGAAAATATTATGAAAGTAATGAAGGGATAATAGGAAAATCCAGGATTTGAACTTAGCTGAAATATATATATATATATATATATATATATATATATATATATATATATATATATATATATATATATATTCATACATACACATACGCACTTCGCAGTTCAGGATGTAACGATGGTGCGCGATCGATCTGATTAAAACACAAGGTGTCAGCGGAATATATTCTAAACCGGATGTAAATTGCCAGAAATGTCGGAACAGTCGGAGATGTTCTTAAAAAGTCGCCCTCCACCAGCTTGAAAAGGCTCTAACCGCAAGATGTAAAGCCGTTAAGACGATTTCCCGTCGGTATGACACGTAAAACCACCAAGATGCGGTCTGTTAAGAGATCGTCGTTTGCCGTATGAGATTGCTTTTAGTTTTGACGTCTTGGAACCTCGTAGTTTTTCTTTTTCGGACGACGGAAAATCCGTTTCAACAACTCGGATGGTAAGAAAGATTAGAAAAGCGTCTTATATCTAAAATGAGAGACGATAGAGAGTATAAATAATGACACTAGCAACTGACGTATATATATATATATATATATATATATATATATATATATATATATATATATATGTAGACATGTATGTATGTTATATACATGTTATATATACATTTTTTATATATAGGCAGCTTTTATACATATATATAATAGATAAATAGAGGGTTTGAGCGCCTTTCGGAAGAAGAGGGACATAGATTAAGAGGGTGAAACGAGAGGGATGCTGTATAGTTGTGATTGAAAGGGGAGTGAAAAGGTGAAAAAGGGAAAGATAGAGTAACGGAAAACGAGATAGATAAATTCGAACCTCGGAAGTGGAGCGAGGCCCGCATAACTTGACCGTTCATTTCATCCTAAAAGCTACTCCACTACGTTCGTTGCACTCACTACCGTCCTTTTTATCTGGCTGCACTCAAAGTAGATTTAGTGATCGTAAGTAATAATCAAATCAGATCAAACGTACTTGTTGCTTGCTACGCGTGAAATGAAACGGTCTTCTTACTACGCTTATCCGTTAATGAGCATGGGTTACGCGAACAGCGGTCTATATTAATCTATGTATAAACGATTCTGCTCGTGTAAGGAACAATCCAACTGAAATAAATTACAATCTTACTACCGACAACATTATTATTTATCAATCTATGCGTAAATGCATCCACGTTGATATATATATATATATATTATGGCGATCTAAGACGATGGGGATACCGAAGGAAATATGAAATAAAATAAATATAAATTTAAAAAATCAATAACAGTTAACGTAACATAATATATCGATTTATAGTAAAGGTATTTCCATCGTAAGAGATTTAGATCGTCAAAACTGATAAAGTTACATCGTAAAAGCATAACTAGCATGATAATAGTAATAACCTGGGTAATAATAAGTACATTTAAGTGAAATACGAATAATGCCCGGTTATTAAGGGAAATCCGGAGATTAACGGCGGTTAGAGCCAGCAACTGATGACCGAGTGATTGTATATATGTGTGTATATAGATATATCGATATAGATATTCGTTAACGATAAGGCACGTGTCTAGTCTTTAACTTTACGGGAAGAAACATCCTAACGGCTTGTCAATGATATCTAGTGTCTTTAGTACCGCTCATACTTGACAAGAACGTAAAAAGTAATTTCGGAGGATTGCTACACGTTCATATTAGAATATTCTTCGGACCTAATAATGCTGTTGTCCGAATGAAAATAAAAATTATTAAAAAATAAATTTTAATCAAATACTCATCTAAACCGAGATACCATAAAGGAACGGAGTTACAATAGGAAATATTTTCATCATCCTGAAATCGGCGAAACCTGTGCTACCACAAGGTTGTACGTTTTTGTTTCTTTTTTCTATTATTTTATTACTTTTATTAAATTTTATTATATGTCCTCAATTCTATGTATAAATAATATCCATGTGCTTCTGATTGATTCATGTTGCTTTGTAATCTTATATAAGGATCTGTTTAATATTCTTAATCTTTGTAATGTGCAATGATACTAATTAATATATATCGCAATTGTATTAAAATATTCTAGTCATTGAATTGTAGTGTCACCGGTTGCTAGTTCAACACGCAGAGTTTCAGGTTAGGCATGAAATTAAACCTCGCTAAGTTAATCTCTTTAGGAATTTCCGATATATATATAAAAATAAAAGTGAGAATAAAAAATAAATCATTAGCAATTTAATCTGTGCATTATAAGGCACTGGCGACCGCAACCATATAGTTTTTTTTTTTATTATTGATCTTATTACGTTCTTGTGGGAGCCCCATAGATACTCGGGTCTACCTAACGAGAGAAAGCGTAATAAGAGGCACGTTACGGATACGCAATAATTATATATATATATATACATACATATACACAGGGATCTGTGCAAGCGGGACGAACTAAATAATTTCATGCTATGCTTATAATAATAATAAAATTAAAGATATAATAACAACTATTATTACTACTGGCAGTGATACTAAATAAGATTTTGTCTAGAATTATAACAACAATGATATTTATAAATAATAATAATAATAATTATAAGTAGTAGTGTTATGTATGGGGTTTCCCGGTTTTTATTATTATTATTAATTCTTGATCTCGGTTTATTATTATTATCATTATTTCGCTGTCGACTTTTTATCATACGACACGATGTGACGTGCTCGCGACGTTCGAATATGCTTATCTAAAGGCTAAGAGAGACAACCTTGACAGAAAACAACATCTGTCTTGCGGTTACGATTTTTATACCAAGGCTATGGGAGTAAACCTAATAGAAAATCCTGTAGCAGGCAAGGGAAGTCCACCACAGTATCTTCCCTTGAAAACCATGGAATATCAAATAACCAAATTGAAGTTGTGTCATGTGATTCGACCAGTGACCAGCATTCTGAGCTACGGGAACACAGAATGTGAGATATGTGACCGCAGACAATTTAAAAACCTGGACTTTAAATTATGGGGTATAAATCAGTTTGCAAAATGCAATGTACGTGCAATATGCAGGCTACGGATAGTCGAAAGTGAATTACTCAGATATAGCATACCTATTTGTGGAATATTTGAGACACATTATACCAAAACTGGTCATTTTGGTCATGTTACAATGGCATTTACAGACGAGATGTCACTTTCCTAATATCAAAACAAATTAGTCATATGGTAAAAGGTTATACAAACCAATTAATGAAAGAAGTATTTTAGTCCAACTAAACATCTTTCAGCAAAAAACTACGCCTCCTCTCAACCAGAAATATATCTTTGGATATTAGAAAACATTTTATCAAGACTTTCATTTGGAATATTGCCCTTTATGGATGCGAAACATGGATATTGTTGAAGAAGGATAAATGTAAATATGTAAATTAGAGGTGCTTGGAATATGGTGCTGGCGGCGCATGTTAAAAATAAAATGGATCTATAAAATATCCAACTGCGAGGTATTGCGCAGAGTAAATGAAAACGTGAAATTTTAGCAACGATAGAAAGAAGAAGGGATACAGTAATAGGACATATTATACGTCATTCGATATGGATTGCTAACCTGATAGAAGAAGAAAAACAATCAGGAAAATTCAAAGAGCAAGACAGCGAAGGAAGCTTGTGGATGACATTAAAGGAAGAAGGCCATATGTGGAAATCAAAGCACTAGCCACAGCACATGAACATCTCACTCGTCATGCTATTCACCAACCACCGGGTTGAGGAGAATATGAAAATGAAGAAGATATTATATATATATATATATATATATATGTAATCAGCAATCAATCATCCGTTTCATCCTCGTTAGATATATCGTATTTGTGCCATTTGAAACACAAGTCTGCACCATAAATCGATATCTTACGGTAATTTTCACAATGTTTTGGAGATCCTTTCTTATGTAGTGTGATGTATTGACTGAGTCCAATCCATTGGTCAGATTCCGGATAGTCAAATAGTGTCACATATATTAAAGAGTCTACGTGTTATCTCTTCATCATTTGCTTTAAAAGCTTCATGATATCTGGACCATGAGTTTTGTTATTTTTCAAATGTTTTATAGCATTAGAGACCTCCTGACATAGTATCGGCGGTTCTAGTTCATCAATATTATTAATCTACTTTCGAATACATGTACATCCTCGCCTGTTATACACCAGCTGCAGTGTGTCCGGTTGTCTTGGATTAACCATGCTACTGGATCGCACGCTGCAGCTGTATAAGCAGCATGGGAGTTGCAGCACAACAGCTTCTATGTTCCAACATGCACATCTGTACCATCTTCTCTTCTCTCTCCCCTTTCTCTTTCCTCCCATTTTCCTTTTTCCTATCTAACTCACTCTTCTTTTAAGAAGTCCTACGGCGATAAGTATGTGGCGGTGGTAGCAGGTCCGGTCGGCTGGAAGCTACTAGCTGCAACTTGCACGGCAGGCGGCATGTCCTATATGGTCGCTTTCAACTGGGATGGAGTGGAAGTTGAATTCGGCAGTCGGATATGCGACTGGGCAGGCCTCTTCAGGATCCCCACTGCCCACTGCAAATGTGGAGAGGGCTAGAAAAGGTGCCCCAGACATTGGCTGCTCCAACTATCCTGGTCAGCATGCCGCGGCTGGCAGGAACCCAAATTATGCGGTAAGAAGAACAGGAATGATTTAATACTTAAATTTGGAACTTGGAACATACAAACTTTAACGGATAGCGACAATGTACCAGAAAGAAGAACCGCTCATTATTGAAGGAGTTACGCAGATATGACATTGATATTGCAGCTATAAGTGAAACCAGATTACTTGGTGATGGAAACCTTTATGAGCCTGCAGGCGACTATGTGTTGTTTTGGCATGGCAATGCTCTTGGTGGCAAGTGCTTGCATGGAGTTGGTATAGCGCTGAATCGTTGTTATGCGGATCATGTCATATCCTCACCAGAAAATCATGGATCAAGATTAATGAAGTTATGTCTATAACTAAATATAAGGACCAAAATACATGTTATTAGTGCATATGCGCCCACAATGGATGCAGAAGAAAACGATAAGGAGGTTTTCTACTCAGACTTGTACAATCTCATTAAGAGTGTTCCGCATAAAGAACGAGTATTTATACTTGGAGATTTCGATGCATGTGTAAGGAATGATGTGCATGTTTGGCCAAATGTTGTTGGTAAGCATGGTCTAAAAGGCGTAAATGATAACGGCAATCGTCTTCTCCAGTTCTGTGAAAGCCTTGGTCTAGTCATAACAAACACGATATTTGAGCTTAAGCCCATCTATAAAGGCACGTGGATGCATCCAATGCTTGTAAGATCAGTGATTTCGCTGATGAAGCAGAAGATTCATAAAAAATACTTAAAACCCAAATCTGCTCAATATAATGCTGATGCCTTAAGAAACGATAATAAGTGCAAAGAGGTAACAAATTTCAGTGACCAAGCTTAGATTGATTCTGCCTCGAATAGCAGTCAAGTTTGGGCTAAAATGAAGGAAGTAATACACCTCACTTGTTCCCGTGCGATAATGACATCTAAAAAGAAAAATCAGGACTAGTTTGTCGCAAATGATAAAGAAATTACTGACCTAATTGTGCGGAAGAGGCTAGCTTTCACTCAATGGCAGAATGATACAAGCAACATAAGGCTGAAACAAAAATTTTCTGAAATAAAGGCTGAAGTTCAAAGGAAAACACGCTGGATGAAGAACAATTGGTGGCAAAACAAGGCACAAAAGATTCAAACATATGCAGATTCCGGCCGTTATAAGGAGTTTTTTTCAGCAGCTAAAGCAATATATGGACCTACACCATATAGAAATGCTTTGTTAAGGGATGAATATGGGAATACCATAAGTAATCATCATAGAATAGCGTGAAAATGGAAATGTCACTTTGAGAATTTATTAAATAATGATACTTGTGTAAATCACTCAGTGCTGAACGGAGTGCAGAATTCTCAGCAACTCGTTGCTTTAGACGAGAATATATCCTTAAAAGAGGTTAAAGATGCATCAAAGCACATAAAAAATGGGAAAGCTGCTGGCCCAGATGGAGTGTTACCGGACATTCTAAAGTTGGAAAGCAGCAATCTGCTAAACGCGCTTCATAAATTATTTTCTATTATGTGGGAACAAGAATGGTCGTGGTACCATCGACTCAATATTCTCGCTTAGGCAGCTATAAGAAAAGTGCTTAGAACAAAATCGGGATCTTTTCATTGCATTTATTGATGTTAGTAAATCCTGTGACTCGGTGCATAGGCAGCTGTTGATGAAATGCATGGAGAAAATTGGCTGTCCGCCAAAATTTATTCGATTGCTTTCCTTTCTATATGACAACAATACAAGCATGGTGATGCTACGAGATGGCAATTCTGAATCATTTAAAGTTAGTACAGGAGTCAAGCAAGGGTGTGTGCTGGCCCCTGTGCTGTTTTCAGTGTATATGGCTTTCATACATATGATCGCAGTTAAAAAGCTGGGACCTGAAAAGATAGTAGTGATCAGTAGGTTTGATGGCGGATTATTTAATGTACATCGATTTCAAGCAGCTTCTAAATGCTCCAGAGTAGGAGTATTCGATTTCCAGTACGCAGATGATTGTGCTGTGGTCGCACACACCATACGGGAACTGCAGACTACTATCAAAAACAGTTTTGGCCTAGCTATAAATAAGGGAAAAACCAAATTACTTGTGCAGGTAGCTCCCACAAACAAACGGCAAAATGTACACGTGTTTGAATTAGGCAATAGTGTAATAGAACAGGTGGAAAGTTTTAAATACCTTGGTAGTATGCTTAACAACAAGTTCAGCTTGGACACCGAGATTTGTAGTAGAATGTAAGCTGCTTCAGCTGCAATGTATAAGCTTGATAGAAGGATCTTTAATAATACACATATCTTATTGTCAACAAAACTGATAATGTACAAGTCCATTGTTTTACCGACACCACTTTATGGCTCAGAAACATGGGCCCCATATACGAAGAACATACAGTCGCTGGAAGCGTTCCATCAGAGAGCGCTGCGCAGATTGCTACGTGTTCGTTGGCAGGACCGAGTGACGAATCGCGAAATTTTAACGCGGGCTAAATGCAAGTCTATTCGGATGCTTCTTTATAGTAATAGTTTGAGATGGACTGGACATGTAATCAGAATGAACGAGGAAAGACTTCCGAAGAAATTCCTTTATGGTCAGCTTCTGGTTGGTAAACGGCGCATTGGACGTCCTAATATCCGATGCAAATATGCATCGGATATTAAAGGAATGCGAAATTGATCGCAGGAGTTGGGAAAAGCTAGCGATGGATCGTAACATCTGGAGACAGACAATACGAGATGGTTTGCAGAAAGCGGATCAAAATGCTCGAGCTGCGGAAGAAAGGAAAAGAAATCGACGTAAAGGATTGATCGGAACGGTTCGAGTGGATAATATTAATAATGACGCTTTTACGTGCGATGCATGCGGAAAGGTGTGCGCCGCAAAAATTGGTTTGATTAGCCACCTCAGGACTCATAAATAATTGATGGTACTCCATACTCGGTTAACGAGTGGATAATTTAATTAATTTATATATATATATATATATATATATAATAAACCAAACAAAATATAACACTGTTTAATCACTAAAAATTTTCTATCGCGAATCATTTCGATAGTTATGTCATTTTCAAGCACGCGCAATAAATATTACATCTTTTTTTGCATCTTTTTTTCATATATAAATTAGTAAATGAAGCTATTTAAACCAAATAAATGTAAAAAAAAGTACATAATAGCAAGCGAAACTAGATTCTTGAAATTAGAAACATTCAAACGAGAATGGGCTAAATACAACAGTATACACTCTCACGTAGAAAAATTTATCAAAGATCCCCCCACCTACACGTCTCTGCAGCAGGAAACCAGCATGGCTGACGGCTAACGAACTACAGAGCAGTGTCGACGCACCTACAAAATGGAAGGAAATATGGGTTAAGCAGACTCCAACAAACGGACAATTAATATCAAATCCGGTTAGCAGGGTGCCAGGATTTGGTCTCAACAGAAAAACATGGTGCAATTTAAATCGCGTCAGAACCAACCAGGGTCGTTGCAAATATTTAATGAACAAATGGAAACTGTCGGAAACGGAGCTGTGCAGCTGTGGCGAGATCCAAACGATGTCACACTTTATAAATTCGTGTAAAGTAAATAGCTTTAATAAAGGACTGATTGGGCTACATTCACTAGAAGAAGGCGCAGAAGACTGGCTGTCGAACGTGAATTTATAATGCAGGATATTTCTAAATAAGCGCGTAATTGATACGATAATAATAATAGTCCATCTGTTAACAAGTAAATACATTATTAAATACCATATTTTAATTCGTAATACGAAAACTAAAAGGAATTTAGAACTTATTACATTTAAATTTTCACGTTATGACATTTTATATACGATAGATCTTAAAATCCGAAATGAAACATGCAAAAATCGAAATGAAACATGCAAAAATCGAAATGAAACATGCAAAAATCAAAATGAAACCACGAACCATAGAAAATTTTAATCAGGAAATAGCAAAAGATGAACCGCTTAAGGAATTGTAAACAACAAAGAACCGCGATCGGTGAATCGTGAATCTGAGAACAGAATTGCAGTTAAAGATGACACCGTCAGAGTTAGTCTCTGTCAAAGAATCGAGATTATTTTTTTCCGAAACGATTCAGGTTCAATCTTTGAAACGAATCGATTAAACTGAGCGGTTCGTTAATCACCTGCCTATCATTAGCATGCTTAGAATGGTCTCAACCATGTATCGAAACCCATGTTAGAAATATACACTCAAAAAGACGATTGTTTTAGCCGAATGTATCTGAAAGAATAACAATAAACATAATAATGAACATAACGTGTAAATAATATTTTTCTTTTTTACTAGTTTTTTTTGCGTCCTTAATGAAGATTACTCGTTGTTACCTTTTAACGCTACCAAATAGAATTGCGCTTGTCACCGAAAAATGAAAAGGAAATATAAAATTTCATTTTTTTTTTCAGAAATTAAAAGTATTTAAGACCAGTAAAAAGAAAGGTAAAAACAAAACACCATTTAAAAAAACCCCGACGTCTAAAAGGAACTTAAAATAATTCCAAAAAATGTTTTTACGTCATCTTCTCTCTTTTTCCGTTCTTAAATAGCAAATGATAAATTTTGAAATTGTAGGTAATCGTTTTTTATTTTTTTTATTTTTTCTTGGAGGGATGTTCTTCCTTCTATTACGTCTTATTTATTAGAAGGACTGGAGAAAAGCTTTCGAAAAAATAACGGCTATTCCGTCTAAATTCTTTAACTAATCTCTCGGTTCGCCTATACACATGCACACACACACACATGTATACATATACACACAAATTATTTTATTTTTATTTCGAAATTTTAAGTCTCTAATTTAAATGACCCTCTCATTTAGACGCTTTCAACTACGTCGGGACCTAAGACGAGCAGTATTAATCTAGCGTTCGGAGAAAGGAAAATATTGCCTCGGAATAAGGATGCTGTACGAATAGACGTAGATGTTATTAGAAGTTTAAATTAGAAGATGGGAAGCTTTCTTTATTATTTATTTATTTATAAATTATATTTCTATCAAAAATTAACTATAACGAATTATACGAAGGAATGCACAAGGTAGTGCAAATTGGAGGGACAATCTCTAGATCAGATACGAATCAAAAGGTATGATATTAATTATTAAGTACATATAGACGTTGCGGGATTAGATTTACGACAAAGTTAATTTCGTTATGCAAACTAATTTCAGTAATTTTAGGCGAATAAATAAATTGAAGATTTCGGTAATTGATGATTAAAATTAAATCGGACAACTGTAATCTGCACAAGCCGTATGTACTAAAATTAGCGAATTAAATCAATTAAAATGCGAATAAGTTAAAATAATAAAATGAAAAGAAGGAAAAGTTAAAGACGAGTTATGGAAAGGATATAAATAATTTAATTATATTCAATTATAAGTTTAATTTCATAATTCAAATAAAATTTAGTCTATATTTACAAAATATATATATGAATATAAATGTTTAAACAATACGTTAGAATCACTAATTACCAAATTATATATACACATTTTACACCATTTATATACGTATACAGACATATATACACACACATATATATGTGTGTATATATATATATATTTTTTTATTTGTTATATATTTAACATATACATTACAATTGAAACAAAAAACTGTAGTAGCATGCAAATTTGTGCTTATTGCTACTAGTAGCGATTATCTATAAATGTACTTAATTTTAAATATTTCCAAGATAAAAACCAGAAATTGGATTAATAATATAATTTCATTCGGTTTAAGCGTACAATCAATACTATACAACTGCCTCAGGTGAATTTGTTACATTTGTATATTATATGTTGCACATTTTCAACTACATTACACTTGCAGTTGTGACATTTATTATCACCGATTATATTTAATTTATTCAAATAATATCCAATGGAACTATGATCAGAAAGTATCTGAATCATGTAAAAATTTACTATAATCTATACGTCTAGAATTATTTTCGGTGAAAACCACGTCCTGATTATTCAAAAAACTTAACGTTTCGAATGGGCTTACACCACTCATCATCAGAAACGAACTAAACCACAAACCCTTGAGTTATTTCCTTTTATAGGCACTTCTCAATCGGAACTTAATATTTCCAGGGCTGTGATTGGTCCTACCGTCAGCTGATACATCACCTGATATTACTGTATGGTGATTGGTCAACCAATCACCATACAGTAATATCAGGTGATGTATCAGCTGACGGTAGGACCAATCACAGCCCTGGAAATATTAAGTTCCGATTGAGAAGTGCCTATAAAAGGAAATAACTCAAGGGTTTGTGGTTTAGTTCGTTTCTGATGATGAGTGGTGTAAGCCCATTCGAAACGTTAAGTTTTTTGAATAATCAGGACGTGGTTTTCACCGAAAATAATTCTAGACGTATGGAAAACAACCACGAAAGTTTTAATAAATATATTACTATAATCTTTTTATTTTTAAAACGATCTATTACATTCGGAAAAAATTTACTAATTAATTTATCTTTTGTTAAAATTTTGTATCTTACACTAAATTCATTTAAAATTTGTGTATTCAACTGTTTAAGAACTATTTTACTTATGACACCATAATTATTTTTTTAGCATTAAAAATATTTTTTTTTTTCAATATAAAGATCAATAGGTAAGATACGAGCAATAGTATATAATGTTATATTTGATACAGTAATATAAGAAGAGATTGAATCAATAATAAATTTACGGCAGTTACAAATTACATTATGTATTTGCTGCTTAGTTAAATGATTGAAGTAGACACCAGCACAATATGTATATAATGACTGTACTAAACCTTTATAAAGAATTACCTTAGATTTATAGTTAAGTCCCCATAATTTACCACCAAGAGCTTTAAATATATAATAATATTTGTTGGTTTTATTATTTATATATTGTATATGCTTATTATAATTTAACGTATTATCTATAATGAAACCCAAATATTTTATGTGATCAGTAGAACTAAACACATGATTGTCAATTTTAATGTTATCATAAATTATCTGATCAAAACTTTTATCTCGACCAGAAACAACCATAATTTGAGATTTAGAAATCTCAAATTTAAGATTTAAGGCATTTATTATTGTTTTAAGCTTATTAATAATTTCATTACAATTAGAAATATGAGACGATAACGTCAATTTACTACATAAATTAACATTATATACTAAAAGCAGATCATCTGCATAACTATACAACCGTAAACCAACTAAAGCGTTATTAAAATAAGAATGTATATTGGAATATAAAATGTTCCACAGGACCGGTCCAAGAACAGACCCTTGTGGAACTCCAAAATTATTACTGACATCTATGATATCGTTCTGATATTTCCAAGTAACTCTCCTATTGGTTAAAAAATTATGTACTAAACTTATTACATTAAAACTAAATTCATTTACAATTAACGTGTCAATTATAACTTGACGATCACAGTTATTGAAAGCACCTTCAATATCAAATGAGATAACAATAGATCTATTATTACGTTGTTTATAATGTTAGTGTGTACGTTTGTGTACGAGTGTGGAATGTAATTTGTATTTGTATGTATAAGTATATATATAAGCATGATTATGTTAGGGCGTGTTACTCTTATATTATCTACATATCTGGTTTTGATGTTTGTGTCCGTAATTCATTGCGTTTATTACATCACGAGTGTGTGTCTTTGCATAGTATTCTTACTCTGAATTTTATGTCCAAATATTTATATTGTTTGCACATAATTCGCGGAACCTTGTTGTACTTGAAACTGAAATGGCGGCTGCGCTTACTATATTTTCTATACTTTTCCCTTATTTTTAATTATTATTATTATTATTATTATTATTTTATTATTTTATTAAAAAATTACAATGGGTCTTAATGTATACTATCAAAATGTACGGGGCTTAAACACCAAATTAAATCAATTTAATTTAAATATTCATAGTCATAATTACGATGTGATCGGATTGACGGAAACATGGTTGTATAACGGTGTACAAAATAATGAGCTTATTCAATATGGTTATGAAATTTACCGAAATGATAGAGAAGGTAGGAGAGGCGGCGGATCCTTAATAGCTGCGAGGAATTCTTTGCACGTGGAAAGATTAACATTAACCACTATTTCTGGAGTCGAGTCAGTCTGTTTAAAAATTTCTGAGTACAACCTAATTGTGGCGTGTATATACATACCTCCTCGTACCTCGGTTATTATTTATAAACAGCTTTATCGTGAATTGTATGAACTGCTGTTGCACAAGTTCATGCACTCTAAGGTTCTTATTATGGGTGACTTTAATTTGTCTGTTGATGGAAGTACTTCTTTAAATATTCAAGATGACAAGCTGGCTAAGCTTTCAAATTTTGTAGAAATCAGTAGTTTGAAGTTGGTGAATAATATACTGAACTTCCAGGGCAAAACACTGGATTTGGTACTGATAAATTCTGCACTCTCAACTAGTATTAGCAAAGCAGTTGATCCCTTGGTATCAGAAGATAAGTATCATCCGGCTTTAGAAATTACTGTTCAACGATGCTCATTAATTAAACCTGATTATGTTACTACTTATCCGGTGTATAGGTTTGGGAAACTTAACAATTTTTCTACTGTTAGAAGTGAAGTTTCAAGAATAGACTGGACTGAGATTTATAATATTACTAATACAAATGAGGTAACACATTTCTTTTATACTAAGATTTATGGTGCGCTTGATAAAGTTGTACCTAAGAAATCAATTTTTAGATCTAAGTATCCCCCGTGGTTTACACAAGAAATAAAACGCAAACTTAGATTCAAAATGAAATGTAGGAAGTTATATCGCAGAACAGCTGACCATACTGATTACATAAAGTTCAGTAGAGTAAGGGCTGAGATTAAAAAGTTGATTCGGCTATCATTCAGAAATTATGTTAGTAACGTTGAAAAAAATATACAAATCAATCCCAGTAGATTTTGGTCATTTGTGCAAAACAAGAGAGACTCTCGTGTTTCGCCTACATTTATGAAGTACAATGGCAGAAATCTTGAAATCAGTGAGGATATATGTAAATCTTTTGCTGATTATTTTGCTTCAGTGCATTCGTGTGGACACACATTAGATAATGGTGACACTGAAACTGCAGCTAGTATTCTTAAACTCAACTCTATTTCTTCTTGTGAATATGATGAAGCCGTCAAGAACTTGAAGCCTAAATTTTCTACTGGTCCTGACAACTTGCCGCCGTTTATATTTAAATTGTGTTCTGATTTATTAGAAAAACCTTTAGTGTATCTGTTTAATCTAATATTAAAACAGTGCATTTGGCCTAATTCTCTTAAAACATCTAAAATAATACCGGTATATAAATCGGGTGATCGTCAGCTGATCACCAATTATCGACCTATCTCTATACTCTGTACACCTGCTAAATTATTAGAATCTATATTATACGTTAGGTTGAACAGTTATTTACTGACTAAAATTATGCCTGAGCAACACGGATTTATGAAGCACAAGTCTACGGTGACAAATCTAGTTACATACACTGATCAGATTTCTAGATTCATGGATTGTGGTTTACAAGTTGATAGTATTTACACTGATTTTAGTAAAGCATTTGACACAGTTAGTCATTCACATCTACTGAATAAACTAAAGTTACTTGGACTGTCAAAAGATTTTATAATATTATTAGAATCCTATTTATGTAACCGTAAGAGCTATGTTGTGTATAATGGCTACCATTCTAATACATATTCACCTACTTCAGGGGTTCCACAAGGTTCGAATTTGGGTCCCCTTCTATTTCTAATTTTTATCAATGATATTGGAAAGAACCTTTGTTCAAAATTTCTTTTATTTGCTGACGATCTCAAAATTTATGCTCCTATATCTTCACTAGCTGACTGTGAATCTTTACAAACAGATCTAGATAAGCTGGTTCTGTGGAGCAAAGAAAATCATTTACCTTTCAATTATGATAAATGCGTCCACATGAGTTTCTGTAGAAATAGAAATAGGTACTCGTTCACTTACACGATGAATGGTAAGCAGATAATTAAAAAATCTGTGGTGCGGGATCTTGGAGTTAATATTGATGACAATATCTTTATTTTATGTTCGTGCGAGGTAATCGTTGTTCGCGTTCTTTTGTTCGTCGTATTACGATACTCTGCGTGTGTAAATATATAAATATATCTTATCGTTAATCGGTTATCGTTGTCGCGTTCTTTTGTTCGTCGTATTACGATAATTATCGTATGCGCTGTAGTATTACGGTAGTAGATAAATTCCCCTTTACGTGTGTAAATATAATTGCGTTCGCGCTTTCTATAGTGCGGATACGTGTAGGTTTCGTGTACACCCCCAACCTAACACATCGGTTGATGCGGAAGGTTTAATGTCGACTATCCGATCACCTCCGTGTGTGCGTCGTAGTGATAAAACTATAACAGATAAGACTACTCAAAGTTCCGATGCATTCCCGTCGGCTAGTACTGCAAATAACACAAACCTACTAAGTACAGATGCTACGGATAACATGGCTACTGACGTCGCTGCTACTTCAGTCCCTATGTGTTCGATTAATACTGGTGATAACGATGCGAATTGTATAAACTCGGAACAATCAGGTAACCCGTTATTATTTAATACCCAAGCAAATGTTATACACGAAAAGACCATGTCTTTAAAAATTCCTTCCATTAAAATAATAAAAGACCGAGATCATCCGCAGTGGCAGATAGTAAATCACAAAGGAGCAAACAGAAAACGACAGAGAGAAATTAATCCTTTATCACCGGAACCTGATAACAAAATAAAAATCAACACAAAAAATAGATTCTCAGTATTAAGTAAAATGGCCGACGACGAAATAACTCGTCAAACAAAAGAATCTCAAACTAAATCATCAGAAACTAAACCTCCGCCAATATTTATCCCTACAGTCGCAGACTTTTCGATGCTCAAACAAAAAATTGAAGAAAATGTAGACGCTTTAAATTATAGCTACAAAACTATTAATGGGAGTGGGACAATACAAATACTAACAAAAGAGGTTGCTCACTATAGAGAAATAATTAAAACGCTTAAAGCGGAGCACGCGATGTATCACACATACCAACTAAAGCAAGACCGTGCCTTCAGAGTGGTTCTACGAAATATACATCCTTCAGTACCTACAGAGGATATCGCTAGAGCATTAAGTGAAAAAGGGCATCGTACAAGAAACATATTTAATATTAAACATAGAGTTGATAAGCATCCTTTACCTCTATTTTTCTTAGATATCGAGCCTAGTGAAAATAACAGTGATGTTTATAATATTCAATACTTACTGAATGCTAGAGTAAAATTCGAACAACCAAGGAAAAAAGACACAGTTGTACAGTGCATGAGGTGTCAACTTTACGGCCATACCAAATCATATTGTACTCGCACATATAGATGTGTTAAATGTGGACAAGGACATGAATCATATAAGTGTGATAAGGATAAAAAATTGCCAGCTACTTGTGCTCTATGCAAAGGTAATCACACGGCGAACTTTAAAGGCTGTGTCGTATACCAGGAAATAGTAAAAAGAAGGAATAAATCAACCGCTAAAGGAAATGAAAACGACGAAACAAATAAAAAATTTAAAAATCTTCAAAATAATAGCACAGCCTGTAATATAATAAATGAAACTGAATTCCCATCTTTAGCGGTAAATTCCCAAAACAAAAGAACATCATATGCATCAGCTGCATCTACCCAAAATGTAACATATTGTAACAACACTAAGTCAGACCAAAATAACAGTAACATTGAATCAATTTTGACTAATTTTATGAAAGAAATTGAAGATTTATTCTTTCAAGTAATGAATCAACAAACTCAGATGATAAATAACTTGCTACAGACTATAATGTCATCTATGGTTAATAATAAATGAATCACTTAAAGATCGCAACCTGGAATGCAAATGGCATTCTAAATCATAAACGAGAAATCGAATTGTTCTTATCGCAAAATAAAATTGATGTATTCTTAATCTCTGAATCTCATTTGACTAATAAAACCTACTTCCACATAGCAGGATATACTACGTATAATACTCCACATCCAGATGGTAGAGCACATGGTGGTTCAGTCATTCTAATTAAAAATAATATAAAACACCACGAAATATCTAAATACCAGAAAGATTACATACAGGCGACCAGTATACAAGTAACATCCGAAAATAAAAACATAGTTATCTCTGCTGTATACTGTCCGCCGAGACATAAAATCCTCCAATATCAATTTAAAGAATATCTGCAGACATTAGGAGACACGTATATCATAGGAGGAGATTATAATGCTAAAAACACTTACTGGGGGTCACGGCTTATCACGCCGAAAGGTAGAGAACTACAAAAAGCTATAGATCAAAATAAATGTGATATAATAACAACTGGCTCGCCGACATATTGGCCGACTGATCGAAATAAAAAGCCAGACCTGCTTGATTTTTTCATAACTCGAGGATTATCTACATCCTATATCAAAATTCAGTCAGACTACAATCTCTCATCGGATCACTCGCCAGTTATTATGACATTAAATAACAGCATTATAGTTAGAAAAACAACTCCAAAAATACACACTGCCAACACTGATTGGGAGTTATTCAGAGAAACAATCGATAAAAATACAAATTTGCGTATACCTCTTAAGACTGAAGTGGATATTGAGAATGCGCTCCAAAACTTCATTTCTCTAATTCAGGAAGCGGCGTGGTCTGCTACACTTCAAAAGCAGAAAAACTGTTCCTGTAATATGTTATCCGAAAGAAATAATCGATGAAGTTTCAAAAAAGAGAGCTATACGGAAACAATGGCAGCTATTCCGAAATCCACTACTTAAACGAGAATTAAATAAACAAACCAAAAAAGTAAAAAGTTTACTACAAAAATTAAAAAATGATACCTTTAAACAGCACGTATCTGCACTATCTCCTTTAGCACCGGATTATTCATTGTGGAAGGCAACCCGGAATTTAAAAAGGCCAAAGCTACCTGTTCACCCCATTCGCAAAGATAATGGAGCATGGGCACATAATAATAAAGATAAAGCTAATGAATTCGCTAAATATTTGGCTAAAGTATTTCAGCCTCACACAGGTAAAGGAAGTTCATTAACAGAAGCTTATAATATGAACATGTATCCTCGAATTAAACTTGCTTCTCCGGGAGAAATAAAAGCTGTAATAAAAAAATTAAATCCAAGAAAATCTCCTGGTTACGATCTCATAACAGCTAGAGTACTAAAAGAGCTTCCAAGTAAAGGAATAGTAATGATAACATACATATTTAATGCGATAATTAGATTGAGCTATTACCCGGCACAATTAAAATTCTCACAGGTAATAATGATTAATAAAATTGGTAAGCCACCTACTGACGTAACGTCATACAGGCCTATCTCTTTATTGCCAGTATTATCCAAGCTATATGAGAAACTAATTTATAGACGCATAATACCAATAGTAGAGGACAATAAAGTTATTCCGGATCATCAATATGGGTTTAGATCAAAACACTCCACCATACAACAGGTGCATAGAATAACGAACAAAATAGAAAATGATCTTGAGGAAAGAAGAATATGTGACTCGGTATTCCTGGACATAAGTCAGGCATTCGATAAAGTTTGGCACACGGGATTGTTGCATAAAATCGGGAAAATATTTCCTTATCATTATTGCAAACTATTCGAATCCTACCTAAGCGAAAGGTACTTTCGAGTGAAGTATGACGATGAAGTATCTGAAATACATCCTGCTAATGCGGGAGTACCTCAGGGGAGTGTTTTGGGTCCGTTGCTTTACCTGCTTTATACTGCTGATTTGCCTAAATCTGAAAACGCGCTAGTTGCTACATTTGCTGATGATACGGCCGTTTTATGTTCAAGCAGTTGTCCTAATGAAGCGAATGAAATATTACAGACAAGCGTAAATCTCATCACCTCTTGGTGTGAGAAATGGAAAATTAAAATTAATGAAGCAAAATCGACTCATGTGACATTTACAAACAGAAAAATTACTACAAAAGATATTATTATGAATAAAAACATCGTACCAATTAAAACCGAAGTGAAGTACCTTGGACTACATCTGGATAGCAGGTTAACGTGGCGTAACCATATTGTAACTAAAAGAACAGAACTCAATATGAAAGTAAGTCGAATGTATTGGCTAATAGGAAGAAAATCGAAACTCACCTTAAATAACAAGGTGATACTTTATAAACAGATACTCATGCCAGTATGGTCATATGGATGCCAGTTGTGGGGATGTAGCGCAAAAAGTAATGTAAAAATAATACAAACATTCCAGAATAAAACTCTGAGAACACTTGCAGATGCCCCTTGGTACGTAAGCAACGAGACATTACACCGTGATTTAGCTGTACCATATGTGCAAGATGTCATTAAAAACGCAGCTAAGAAGCATGCTGATAGGTTGGATAAACATACCAACTGGACAGCAATTATCCTACTGGATAATATGGAGGAGATTCGCCGGCTACAACGGACGAAACCACTAGATTTACTCTAGTTAATGACAGGCTATGATGAAAAGCTGCTATGTGAACACTAACTAGCTACAACATCAATGGATGGGGCTATAAGTGACTAAATTGTAATCACCTATGATAACATCTACTGATAGTCTAGACAGGCTAGGCGTAGATTATAGCAGGGATATAAAAAAAAAAAAAAAAAAAAAAAAAATATTGATGACAATTTAAAATTTTCAATACATGTAAGCGATGTTGTTAATCGCTCTTATAAAATGCTAGGTTTTATTATAAGAAATTCATATGTGTTTAGAGATCCGTGGACGCTATTGTCGCTTTATAATGCATTAGTGCGTAGTCCTTTAGAATATTGTTCAATTATTTGGGATCCGTATTATAATGAATACATTAGGTTAATTGACAAAGTTCAGTGTAAATTTTTAAAATATCTATATTACCGTATATCAGGTATTTACCCTAAATATATGAATTACGATATATTGAGAAATATAATGGATGTGAGGTCTTTACAGTACAGAAGGAAAATAGCCAAATTAAGGTTTCTTCATGATGTATGCAACGGTAGAGTTAATAGTGAGTATTTAACATCAACTATCTCCTACGTTGTACCAAGATCAAATAGGCGATCGAATCGTTTCTTTAGTGAGCCGCGTGCACGAACAAACCTGGGTTTAAGCTCTCCGTTGCCGTCAGCTTTCCGCTTATATAATTCTCTTTTAAACATATTTCCCTGTATGGATATATACTTTGATAACAGATATTTCTTTAATAAGTTGCTTCCCGAACATATTTTGCGATGAGATCAGGACTCTCGCTGTTGTCTATTCTAATGGTTCTAGATTGTTATTATGTGGTGTGTGTTTTGTATATGTGTTCTTTACTAATGTACATGTAGTATATACGTTAAGGTTTATATTGTATTTATTAATTTGTTGAAGATTACTCATCCGTTTATTTCGAGTAAGATTGTGTGAATGGGGTGTGAATGATGTATGTTTTAATGAGTGTGAGACTTGTGAATGAGTGTAGTTTTTTTGTTGTGTTTAATGGGTGTGAGGCTGGTGAATGTGTTCAATGTATTATTTTTTTTTTATTTTTTTTTTTTTTACTTTTAATTTTATATTTCAGAAAAAATTATTAATTGTATTATTTTATTTATAAGCCTACACTATAATTGGCTGTTAGCTGTTGTGTGGCTTCATTAAATAAATAAATTTTGTGATAGATTATCTATTACATCTGAAATAGTTAATTCTGTAGAATAATACTTTCTGAAACCGTATTGATACGGATTGAGCACAGATGTACCGTTAATTTCGTGATTTAAAAATTTTAAAATAATTTTTTCATAAACTTTACTTAACGAATTTAACAAACATATTGGTCTATAACCATTTATATTACTGGGATATTTATTCGGTTTATTTAACATGATTATACTAGCACTTTTCCACATAATTGGAAACATATTACTTATTATAAAGCGTTAATAATAAACTCGGAAAGTAAAAATATATGATTTTAATTACCTTATTTGTTATACCATCAGAGGATGGGGCTTTTTTATTGTTCAGATTTTGTATTATTTCCTTTAATTCAAAATACGTCACTTCCAATTTTAAATGTTTATTTTTAATTGTAATATTATCAAGTGAAATTGGGATACCATCTTTGAAATTAAAAAATGTATTCATTAAAAAACTCATTTTATCTTTATTCCTATTGATACATGAATAGGAATCATTACCATTATTAATATTTAAATCAGGAAATTTAAAAGTTTCAATGTTCGTTAATATTTTATAGGGTTCACCCCAGGCCCTGGACGAGCTGCATAAATAAATTCCTCCAGGCCTGCTGCTTAAAATATCTAATTTTAGATTTATACATTTTTAATATTACGTTATAAATTAATTTATTTATAAGATTTTTATGTTTAATATTACTAAACTTACGAATGAGAAATTTAAAATAATCTAATTCTTTATTCCACCATGATTTGTTCATTTTAGGCTTTTTTACTTTGGAGCAATTTACAATATCACATATGCTATTAGTAAGTTGTTCAGTAATATTATTAACTTGGGATTCAGTATTTGCAAGAATAAGATTTGTTTCAAAATTTAACATTAAGTCACCATTTAATTTACTGATAAATTTATCGATGTCTAGGCTAAAAATATATTCATTATTATCGATGTGAACATCGAAAATATCTATACTTATATTTTTATGGTCGCTTAGAAGAAACTCCTTAACCATAACATCCGATAACTTATACTTAAAGTTATTATTTATTAATACATAATCTATCAAACTCTGCCCATTGTGATTTTCAAAAGTGTAAACACCGATATCATTTTTAATTAACAAGTTCCCCGAATACACAAGATTTTCAAATTGTGTACTTCTGGGCGTATGGTAAAAATTTTTGTTCTCCATAATTTTTAATCTTGAATTAAAATCACCCAATACTATTACGTTGTGTTTACTGTTTTGTTTTATGTGATTATGCAAAAGTGTAAATTGATAATTCATATCATTATTAGAAGGAAAATATATTCCAAAAACAACAATTTTATTTACGTTAATTTTAATTATGTAGTCAGAAACTACAGTACTGTTAATATTCTTAATGTTACTAACTGATAGCAACGAATTTAGTATGCAATAACAAATTAAAGTGATTTTCATCACTATATAAATAAGGATCACAAATTACGCATAGGTAATTATTATTTTGTACATTATTTAATTGAAGTACTGTTTGTGCTTCTTTACAGTGATTTACATTTTGCAAAATTAACTTGATACTATCCATAATTTATATTAAGTTTAACTTTATTTACAATTTTTAAGTATAAAGGACAAGAGTATGAAAACGTATTGTGCGTAATTTTATTAATAATATTTTTTTTGTCTTCTAAGTTAAGCTTACCTTTTTCTTTTTCTTGCTGCAAACATGCATGCGAAAAGCAATTATTGCATTTTACCTTAATCTCATATTCATCTAACACATATTTGCTAGTCGTTAAATTGATTTTACACTCACTTTTCATGTGACCAAACCGTAAGCAGTTATAACATCGTATGACAGGAGTATAATCATACACTTTGCATTTATTCCAATTTACAACCATATAACCAGCCTCCATTAAAATGCGATAAGGATCTGGATCCAGCCGTACAAAAGCACGAATTTTACCATCATTGGTTTGTTTCAAAGCAACAGATTTTGTTTTTTTTCCAGTTTTATTGCTAATTGCCATGCTAATATTCAATTCAGTAGTTGTGTGGTGAGCACCAACTATCGAAATCATTGGATCTTTTTTTAGTGCAGTTTTAGTCTTAATATTTACAATATTATTAGTAACTTCTTGCTTTAAACATTCAAATTGTTTTTTGTCTTTAACACCAATTATAACTTTTTGTTTATGCTGTTTCACAAAACCGATATCTACACCAATCTTACTAGTGTTTATTATATTCAATTCATTATTCCAATTTCTATCTTCCGAACTATTTGTATTTTCAATAATTATATAATCATCATAATAATCATCTAGTGCAGTCTCCGTATTGGAGGTAGGCGACTAGGCGGCTACTTATCTCTGCATATTTTGTTGTACAATGAAAGCAGCGTACAAAACAATCGTAATTATGACGTTAGCGTAGATAGACACATATCGGCGGAAGAACTGATTGTAATCGCTTTGTTGTTAAGACACAATGCAGCCCGGCGTGTTTTTGTAGTGTACTACATTATTACTAGCGCGCTTATATGTTGTGTGTGGTGGTTTGCCATTGTCTTCTACGTGATAATATAAGGATTATTTATATCTTTATTTTCTGATGATAATTTTTGCGTGGCCGATCGTATTCAAACTCGATAACTTCCATATTAAGAGAACCGGAGCTCTAACCAATATCGGACGCGTCCACAGGTGGTGGATAGTGGAACGACCTACAGATATGTAGGTTAGCTGCGAATAAGACATTAGTCAAATAAGGAGTCGCGGACCAAGAGCGGCTACTGGTGGAAAGTCTCAGATAGGTGATTCCAGTAGTGACAGGATAAGGGAGATGAGGATGCAGATGCTTGAGGAACTGGCCAGAAAAGTCTGCATAAATCTTATGACTGTCTCTTCCTCGGCGGGTTAAGAACGCCGTAACAACCTTAAAATACTGTTATCTCCTCAGTAACAAACTAAAGTTGTCAGCAGATTTATCGCATCACCTCAGATAACAACTAATATTAAATTAACTTCTCCGGAAGAAGTTTTTACATATGTAAAATCAACAAAGAAGAAAAACTCGGTAGGTCACGATGGTATCCAATTTACTGTCATTAAAATGCTTCCTCAAAAAGCCATCGTCCAGTTAACTAATTTGATTAATGCAATGTTTAAAATTGGGTACTTCCCTTCTAGTTTGAAACTGGATAAAATAATTCCAGTACCAAAACACGGTAAAGATTTCTCTCAGATAGAAAATATCCGTCCAATCAGCTTGCTTAGCAATCTTAGCAAAATCGCTGAAAAAATTATTTATGTGACTTCACTAATTCTAATAATATAATACCTAGTAATCAATTTGGATTTCAACCGAAGGATTCCAAAACACAACAGATAGCAAGAGTTGCCGACTCTATCACAGATAATTTTAACTTCAATAAACATACTGGGATGGTGTTATTTATGTGGCAAAAGCTTTCGACACAACCTGGCACGACGGTATTATCTATAAAATGATTGTTACCAGGTTTCCCAATTATCTAATTGAACTGATTATAGTTACTTAAGTAATCGATCATTTTATACCATTATAAATAATGCGAAATCAAGTAGCAAATCCTGTTCTGCCGGCGTACCTCAAGGTAGCGTGCTGGGACATTTTTCATGCATGATTTCCAGCATATAAATAACATCGAGGTTGCCTTATACGCTGATAACACAGCGTTGTACTGCAGTTCCTACAGGCCAAGCACTATCAGCAATAGGTTACAATCCGGTGTTGTGTAATTAAGTATTTTTATAAATGGCAAGTTGCTCTTAATCCTTCCAAGACGAAAGCAAATTTCTTCACTCGTCGAAGACCGTTTTTACCGATCAGACTTCACGTCAGTGGCGTTAATATAGAATGGTCTGATTAGGTACTACCTGGATGTTATTTTAGGCAAGAGGCTAACCTTTTCAAAGCACATTGACCATGCATCATTGAAGACAAACAGAGCAATCTGTTCAATTTACACCACTTTCAAACGTAAATCTCACTTTAATAATCAACTAATAATCTACAAGTCAATCATTAGGATATTGGTCTTCAGTCTCAAATGCTAGTTTTAATAGACTGCAATTAATCCAAAATCGATGTTTTACATGTATCCTCAATGTCCCCGTATACACTAAAATTTCATATATGCATAGTGCACTGCAGATACCATATGTAAAAGACTATAGAAGAAGGTTACTGGTTCAGGTGGTGGCCAGGCAGGCGGATTGAGTGGGGCCCTCAGGTCGTTAGCATGCTAAATATCGGAGGTACAGAGTTGAAAGACACACCATCTATACCGAAAATAAAGCTGTCAAGGACGTTAAAAATCAGAACATGAAATGTTGAATATATTTCACATTATATTAAAAAGTTATAATAATACTGAATAAATGTACCAGGACAAATGCCCTCTACATTCATGAAAGTAAAAATTCTAATAATATAAATTGATAAATAATAAACATATAAGAAGAAGAAGAAATATATATTTACAAAACAAATAAACAAAATCATGAATAATTGAATAATTAAGAATGTTAAGTACCTTATATATACCTAAACAATTAACTTACTAATGTACAACGACATCTAATGTATATGTGATAAAATTAAAATTTAAAACTTAAAATTTAAAGTTTTATAGTATAAATAGTATTGATGGAAAAATCAGACAAAAAACTATCACAAATGAAAAGCAGTAATTTAAAAAATAATAAATTTAAGTTTAATTAAATAACGAATATGTAATATCACTTATAAGTAATGGAAACGAAAACAAATTACAACGTTATGAGAATAATACATTATGTTTAATGCGTCCATGCTTATACTTAGTATATCTAATACTTAGTTCCCTGGAATCGTAATTTCCTATTGCTGGAAAAAAATTATTACGGTACGCACTACAACTAACAAAAATTCTTGGGATAGTTTGAGGATATAGACTTTTACATATGGTACCTGCAGAGCATTATGCATATATGAAATTTTAGTATATAAGGGGGATAATTATATTCTATTAAAACTATCATTTGAGATTGAGGACCAAACTGGACAAGAATATGATGAAATAGGCCTAATGATTGACTTGTAGATTATTAGTTGTTTTTTTTTTATTTAAATTTACGTGCCGTGTACCGCAATTATAGCTAGAGGCACGGAACTAAAATAATTACAACAAAGGTATTAAATAATTAAGGTATTAGATAATTACAACGAAGATATTTTACAACAAAGGTATTAAGTATAACAAATGCGTTAATTTGATACATTTTAACGAAAACTCTCTTAATGATATCCATGTTATTCCTCAGCAAACTTTGCAAGTCGAGCGATGCGATTCCGTACTGTTTTCGGTATTTGTCGTAAATTGGACGGTCAACTGACAACAACATTGTTGGCACGTTGACGGCGTACTTTTTTCTAATAGATGAATATGCGTTAATTTTGTGTGTCCTATCCGTAATCGACATAATACTACCTCTTCCATTCTGCTACTACGATGTGCCGAGTGCCGCTGTTTTGAAGATAATTTTATCGATCGTAGTTTATTAACCGTAGATATTCTCTGCCAGTTACTACTCCATGTCGATTCGAAATAATGCTTTAAGTATTCTTTGAAGTCAGCTATCGGTACATGGATATTTAGAAGCGGATGCGAAACGGCTGTTCTTGCTGATACGTCGGCTATTGAATTACCATATATATTGCAGTGTATCCACAAAAGTATTATGTTCTTAGATGTAGTTTGTAACGTGAGTTTTATTTCGTTGGCTATTGGATGCAAATTTTCATTATATTTAATAGAGTTCTTAATGCTGAAACCGAGTCAGTACATAAAATGAAATTTTTATTTCTGTCGGAATCCGCGTAATTCACTGCGGATCTAATGGCGTATAGTTCTGCTGATAAGACTGAATAACTGAAAGAGCAACTACGTTATCATTAACAACTACCGAGCAACCTACCCCTGCTGAAGATTTCGATCCATCTGTGTATATAAATTCATATTCTGCATGGTTTTCTTTAATCTCCTTTAACGTTTCTCTAATCTTGTTAACATTTTTTCTATTTATGTTACAGAACGTTAGATTCACTTGTGTGTGCAACTGTGCCCAAGGCGGAATAACATCGAGGTTTTCGCGAGATAATATTGGGAGTTCGACGTTATATGCTTGAATGAGTTTATGCAAACTGGGAAGATCGGTATCTCCTTGAGTAGTCAGCGCCAGTATGGTCAAGTATTGTGTTCTTAATTGCAAGGGCAATTCAGAAGCTTCGCATAAAATACTTATTATTAGTGATGTTCGGAAGGCTCCAGTTGCCAATCTTAGAGCTGTATTTTGGATCGTGTTTAGATACTTTAATAATGTCGAACTCGCTGTAGTATAAGCAGGGATTCCATAATCCAATTTCGGCCTTATTAGAGTGCGATATATCGTTAATAAGCTATTTCTGCTGGCACCATATGTTGTATGTGATAGTTTTCGCATTAGATTTAATTTCTTTTGACAGCTGGTCTTTAGTAATTTAATGTGTGTTTTCCATGTAAGTTTACTGTCAAATATCATTCCTAAGTATCGCACTTCTTTTGCTGATGGTATTTGGTTGTTGTAAAGGTTCAAACGTATTTTATGTTCGCATTTATTTCGTCGGCAAAAGTGTATTGCTGTTGTTTTTGATGTTGAGAAATATAGGCCGTTATTTTGAGACAGGCGTTGTAGTTTAATAATTGTGTCTTGCAGAATTGACTCTCCCAGTTCAATGTCTGTGCACGGAAGCAAAATACAGAAGTCATCCGCATATAGAAATGATTGTATTGGTTTCTGGATCGTATGTATAATATCATTTATTCCAATATTGAATAGTGTGGGGCTGAGTACTGATCCTTGAGGTACTCCATTTTCCAGCTTCTGAGGTTAGGACAAAGAAGGCCCTAACCTTACTTGAAAACTTCGATTCGACAAGAAGTTCGCGATAAATGTGCAGAGACGTCCTTTTAACTTCCACGAGAGTAGTGTCGACAATATTTTATTTTCCCATATAGTATCGAAAGCTTTATTAAAATCGAAGAAAACAGCTAGCAGATGATGTTTATTAAAGAAAGCTTTTGATACGCATTGCTTTATACATAAGATCGGATTACTACGTCCTGATCGAAAACCATATTGGTTTTTAGTAAGTAGTTTTTGCTTTTCAATTTCCCATAACAGTCGTTGGTTTACAATCTTGTCGAGTATTTTACATAAAATAGACGTAAGAGATATTGGTCGGTAGCTGTCCAATAATGTGGGACTTTTATTAGGTTTTAGTATCGGTATTATAAGTGCTGTTTTCCAGTATGATGGAATAGCGCCAGTGAACCATACTTTATTGTAGATTAGAAGCAATGTGTCTAAAACGTTTTCTGGTGCGTGTTTTAAAAGATTAATATGAAAAGAATCCGGACCAACAGCTTCTGGTTTTGTATGCTTTATGGCTGTTCGAAGTTCATCTATGGTTATTGGTTGATTGTATGGTTCACTATTATCGCTTTCGAAGTTAAAATAAGTGATATTTCTGCTTGTTGACATACTACATTCTGAAGAATAATCGTTACTTCCGTTTGAAGATAATGCAAAATAATTCGCGAATATTGTGTTTATTTCCTGTAGGTTGTTATACATGACGCCATTCAATCGGATGCACGCTGGTATATAGGATGATGTTGTTTTTTCGATACTTTTTATCTTATTCCATATAACTTTGGTTGGAGTACTTGGTGTCAAAGTCGAAATATATTTTTTCCAGGATTGTTGTTTAGTTTGTTTGAGAGTATATCTGACTTTTGCACGCATTTTTCTAAATAATAAATGATTTTCCATAGTTGGTTCTGCTTTTAATTTTTTTAAAGCTCTTCGCCTATTTCTGATTGCATTTAAACACTCTTTAGACCACCACGGGACCTTTTTATTGTTTTTGTTCAAGTTTATTTTTGTAGGAGGAGAACATATTTTGGCATACGTTATTAACGTGTTTGTGAAAGATTGTATTACAGTATCCACGTTATTCGCTATATTAATGTTCGAGTTTAACTTGCACACAGTATTATATTTTGTGCAGTCCACTTTTTTATAATTATATATTAAGACTTTAGGATATAGAGTCACTTGTATTTTCTCTGGGGTTAATCGATGTTTTATGACTGGAAAATGGTCACTTCCTCCAAGATCATGATGTAAAAAGAATTGTAATTTGCTTGTTTTATTAGAATATTTGAGTGAGATTTACGGTTAAAAATGGGGTAGATAGGACAGATTGCTCTGTTTGTCTTCAATGATGCATGGTCAATATGCTTTGAAAAGGTTAGCCTCTTGTCTAAAATGACATCAAGGTAGCGTACCTAGTCAGACCATTCTATATCAACGCCACTGACGTAAAGTCTGCTCGGTAAAAACGGTCTTCGACGAGTGAAGAAAACTGCTTTCGTTTTGGAAGAATTAAGAGCAATTTGCCGTTTATAAAAATACTTAATTACACGATCAACACCGGACTGTAACCTATTGCTGATAGCACTTGGCCTGTAGGATCTGCAGAACAACGTTGTGTCATCAACAGAAAAAATATTTATACAGTTAATAAGAACTTTACTGTAACTTTATACTGTCTAGTAGCTGTCTTATTATAGAATCCCGTTGTCCGATGCCTGTTTTGGTATGATGACGATTTGAAAGCCTTTCAGAATTGATTCAGCCGAACTATATAGTCTAGAACAGCTTTCATGAAGCGTATTATATTTTCGCTTTCCAGCTCCAACAGTTTCTCCATACGTGATTTGAGTTATTTGTTCAAAAATCGGTAATATTTTGTCTGGCATTGAGCTGGTTTACACGAGTGTCATTAACGAATTTTCAAAACAGAATTTCCATTTGCGTGATATCCTTCTTCGTTGTTTATAATGCTGCTATGTTCGTCGCATAGAAGTTGATATCAGGGATTGCTATACGTACGCACGTAGATGACATGTAGCAAAATAGAATGATTAGAAGGAAAAGAAGGAAGAAAGAAGGAAAACCCCAATCAATCGGTATGGTACTCTAGCCTGTGAATTAAAATCCTGACCACAAGACACGAGTCAAAAATCAACAATGGTGAGAAATCGCGGGATTTGTGTATTGTTTTCTGTATTGCTATAAACTTTCATTGTTAATGATCTGTCAAATCTATTCGTGATGCAGGTCATTCACCTATACAAAACATTTGGACGCGCTCTGTTAGTGAGACATCCGGACCACAGGAAGTACGTAGGTAACCCGGGACACGTAAATAAATAAATAAATATATATATACGTTAAGATCGAAGTATCTTTAATCCAATTGTTTAATATTGATTATTTCTGTTAAAAACGTTAGAGTCTGTAATCGAAAAACCATACCTGGGAAAGAATGATCTCGTTTTCTCAAATTCGACGATTCTTGTTTTTCCCCTTAGCTAAGGGTTAGTTGTTTAAGGACTGTTTATTATTATGGAAAGTTCAATTTTGCTCTACGTCGCAGTCATTAAATTCGCCTAATCGTCAGCGACTCCGTTTACTATCAGCTGGTCACGTACGACGCTCTTATCCTATGTTGTGCCTATATATATAGATATGTAGATTTAGAAGTAAATATAGATGTAGATATATACATATGTATATAGAATATATATGTCTGCACGCACATTTATTTGCCTCCGTTCGATGTGTTGTTTGTTGTAAATAATAGGAGGCGAATGGTAATGCAACACTGTAGATAAGCTTGGAAGTTTAAAGCGCTAATTTTAATAATAATGGCTGTAATAATTTACAGTCTTTCGGTATGATCCTATTTGTGGTTTTCTTAATAAAATCGCATAGTCAGCTTCTTAAAGCTTGTTCAAAATGCATAATTATATATATATATATATATATATATATATATATATACATATATATACATATATTTTCAATTTTCAGACTTAGGCTTCCCTCAAAATGATTTTCTTCGTTTCATATTCAGTTATTTCCCGAGTTATCTCCGTTATATCATCATGTCGTAGCAATATCATCCGACTTTTATTTTTTTTTGTACTTATTTATACCCTTCAACCGTGTATAATATTAACTTTCAGCTATTCGAAGGGTGGTCCATTCGTGTTTTCCACGTATTATAATAATATTGAGGTTGATATTTAGCATACTTTTGGTAGATGTTTTAAGATTTACGTTATCTTCTTAACCCTTTCAATCAGGATGTCTCCACCATATTTTTTTTTTTATGCTCGCAATCTGCCTATTTGAGGCAATAAGCGGCGAAGATAGCATTTAACAAATATATTTATTTAGTGGAACGTGTCCCAGCGGACACAGCTCCTTATTTTATAACAGAATTACTTTTTATGGGTGTTATAGCGTATTTACATTAATGATATTACGCCTTTTTAAGCGTACGAATTCCGAACGATTTATTGCCAGGTTATGCGCCAGATGGTTAATATGGTTTTCTAACCGTTGAATGTATCGTTCCTTACGGTTGTAAATCGCATCTTTAATTGATGGTATTTGTAGATCCTTTCGTATATCCTCGTTTCTCACGAACCATGGCGCTCCGACTATTGTACGCAATATCTTATCTTGAGCTGACCGTATGATATCGATGCTCGAGTTGCTTGCTGAACTCCAAAGTTCTATAAGACCAAATAGGTCTTAGGATCGCCTTATATAGCAAGACTTTACTTTCAATTGGAAGTCTGGAAGTTTTCCCAATTAACCAGTACATGCTGGAAAATTTTATAAACAATTGTTTTTTTTTTGGCAGTAATATGTTTTCTCCAGGTCAATTTGTTATCCAAATGCATACCAAGGTATTTCGCACTATCCGCGGAGGGGATTGCAACCCCATTGGGCGTTATTTCTGGATAATTCGTACAATTCCTTTTTAGTGTGAACACAACATGCGAGCATTTCGTTTCATTGATTTTGACTTTCCAATAAGTAAGCCATGCTTCAAGTTCCTTTAGATGACTCTGTAATTGATTCGTTGCTGTCACGATGTCAAAGTCAGCAGACAATATAACGGTATCATCAGCAAACATGGTTGTAGTTGTGTTAGCATTTGTTGGCAAATCTGAAGAGAATATTTGATACAGTACCGGTCCAAGTACACTGCCCTGGGGTACTCCAGATTTAATCGGATAGATGTTTTAAACTGCCTCGTTGATAGTAACATGAAAGTATCTTTCCGAGAGGTAAGATTTTATTAATAGATAATAAGGAACCGGCAATTTGCATTTTATTTTAAAAAGTAGGCCATCGTGCCACACTTTATCAAATGCTTTTTCAATGTCCAGAAACACCGCAGGACAAAATTTCTTTTCTTCAAAACTTCTGTGAATAAGATCAACTACCCTGTGAATCTGTTCTATGGTACTGTGCTGATCTCTAAAACCGAATTGAAACTGCGGTATTTTATTGTTAGCAGTCAAAATAGGTTTCAATCTTCTTAATAGTAATTTTTCAAAAATTTTTGTGAAAATCGGGAGCAGACTTATGGGTCTATACGAAGCTCTGTCGGTGGTTTACCCGGTTTCGGTATAACGATTATGTTCGCAAATTTCCATTGTACAGGAATGTAGCTTCGGCGAAGCATTGAGTTAAATATGTATACTAACAATGTAACAGCCTTTTTTGGTAATTTCTTAACCATCAGGGCAGTAATTAAATCATGTCCAGGAGATTTTTTTAAATTCAGGTGTTTTTGTATAAAATTATTTACCTCCATAGGCGACATAGATCTTATTGGAAGAGACATTTGATACGGAGTTTGCAGGCAGTTTTCTACTTCATTGTCTGCAGCACTTTTGAAGATCTGTGACAAACCATATGGTACGTGAAATTTGTAACGATAACGAAATTGTCTATTTCTTAGTTGACGTGAAATGTAACAATTGCTAAATTATTTATACGAATACATCGAAAATTATCTACAGTTTACTTAAAAAGCGATGCTGGTATAATAAACACCAAAGCATAAAATTTATAATTTTCTGTCAACATTTTATAATGTACCACTGAAAGGGTTAATGACTTATTCTTCGGAATACACGTGGCTGAATTTTGATTTTCGTTCTATAGTGCACAATAATAAATCGAATCTGAAGTGCAATTAGTACAAAACATAAAAACGAGAAAATTAAAATCGTCCAAAAGAAAAGGTCCAGTTTTCTTCTACCGTTACGTAATCGACGAACAATTAAAATTAATAACATGTTTGGCTCGATATACTAAGAAAATTTTATTCGCATGTTTCCGCTATATATGGTACGGATGCTAACGAAATTTTTTACCTTTGTAATAAAGGATATTAATTTTTTTTTGAATGTGCGGAATATTTTAGAAAAATTCCGGCGTATTGTGTTACAAAAATTTACAGTTCGGTTGCTCTGTGTAGCGGTGAGTGCTGAACGTTAACAAAACGTGAACAAGAAGCACTGCATGTGATGGAAATGCGCATATTAGGCTCGCTTCACACTTATTCGGTTTCTATACACACGATTTCTACCATATTTGTATTCGGTGATCCTAGATCCGACATACGAAATCAGCCTCGTTTATGGAAAAGTCAAATTTTTGGCTACGTTGTTTCTTTATAGGAGAATTAAAAACCGACGAAGAGGGTTTAATCGGTTTCATTGGGAGCACCCGATCAAAACGAAAAGGTTAAAATTTGAACATTTTACACCATTTTTCCACAGTTAAGTGAGGACGAAGACAAATTTTCGAATTACTTCAGGATGTCAAGGAAATAATTTAAAGAATTACATGTGAAGTTAAAGGATCATCTTCAACATCGAAATACATTTATGAAAAGTTGTATAGAACCTCTTCTCAGATGTTGGCCTTAACTGTAAAGGTAATTCGATAAAATTAATACACTTTTTACAGAATAAGAATCGTTGTTAATATTATAAAACGAAATAGTTTTAAAATTAACGACGAAGAAAGTTTAAAAAGTGAAGATACATAAGTGTCACCTGTGCAAAGAAATTCATTTTTTTTTTAGTAATTCATAAATGGATATTTCGAGCTGTCATCAAATACAGAAGGAGAGCTGTAGGCAGAGCTCGTAGATGAAAGATAGTTGGAGTTGTTAATCAGTCAATGTTTGCAGTTCATTTTGCTGCATCGGTGGTATAATTGTATATCGAAGTTGTCGCTGAGCTGGTTGATTTGGACTATGGAATAGTCAGGCACTGTACTGACTGCAGAAGGAACAAGATGCTTACCGATGTTCATTATAATTTTTAAAACTTTCATCTGGAAATCGATGGTGTCATTCTCATTAGAATCCTTAATGAAAGGGAGTTATTCCTTGAAGAATGAAAGATGGCGATTTGGTTGTTCCTTCAGGACTACAATCATTTGCAACTCAATGTGATAGATTTTTCGTTTTTTTTTTTTTTTTGTTCTGGTTTAAGAATCGCACTTCTTTTTTTAGCTTCAGCTGCGATACGTTCCGTGCTTGGACCTGGTTGGTTTTTCTTCACTTCGAACCGTTACATATTCTTCCTACTCTGATTAGTTTTCTTTTTCGTCAAAAATTTTTTGTTCAGGAGCTGCAACTGACACGAAAAAATGTAGGCTTTAGCTTTTGTCGCTGCAGATCTCGACGTCATAGCAGTTTTATTTTTAGCGAGTGATTTACGGTATGAGTCAGGGACATGCGTTCATTTCTTCATAACGTGTTTACCCGGGAGAAAGTAATAAATAAATAAATAGATTTAAAAGAGGCGACCATATCGAATTATTGATTAGTTTTTAGTTTTATAATTCATCTGTTTGTATTGTTTTATTTTCATTTGTTGTTTTTACCATGGTCAAAAAGAAGAAGAGGTTATAATGTTTGTTTTTTGTTTTTGTCCGCGTATAATTTCTGCGATAGTAATGTTTAGCGATCGGGAACGATTACGAATCGTCCTGACTTTCATTAAAAAGGATGAGTAGGCGTATGAGAATAATTTCCCTGCTATCAGGACGAAATTACCAAAATTTAACTATGATCAAGAAAAACATTAAATATAGGATATATCACAAAGTTTAGTGACCTGTGCATTTGTTGAGAATTACCACTGAAATTGAAATTGATTTAGAGTGAGGATATCGTTTGAATTGGTATGATTTTGTAGTCTACAAAGTAGATTTTTCTCAAAGATTTTACTTAAATTGTTAATTATAATTGTAGATGTTACTAATTAAAGAAGAATTTTTACCTGGTTTTGGAACGAGCATGACTAGTGAAGTTTTCCAAGATCCAGGCTAGTGGCCAATTTGAAAATAAGAAATAGTAAGGATAAAGAACGAAATTATATGAATTAACTCAAATTTCCCGTAGAATAATGACGACTAAAACATGAATAAACGAATGTGTACACAGCAGGCATTTGTTTATCACAAAATTTGAGATTGCGTTTCGAAACGCATAGTAATTGTGTAAATGTACGCATTCATGACCGCTCTCGATTTGAACATGAAAACTGTAATTGTAAAAATTGGCATGGTTTACACATACAAACAAATAGTGAATGTAAATCGGTTGAGATTATTATATATATATATATATATATATATATATATATATATATAAGACTGCAGTTTGCGTAATACTCCGTAAATTCGGAAAATCTGTTATTATATTTTTAGTGTTTCTCTAAGGATAATTCTATTTCATCATCGTTATTACGGTTACTCTATTATTTGTTTTTGACGGTAGCTTGTCACTTCAGAAAAATTTTCAATATCACGTAGAATTTTGAATGATTAATATTAATTAATAAGTAATAAAATACACTAAAATTGTAAAATTTAAAATTCAAGCAGAAAGACGTTTGTTAAATGTATTTACTCAGACATTCATATATTTTAAGTAGAGTAAACGAACCTGGAGTGTTTTCTATATCTATGATTATCGTTGTGTAGTAATTTGCGATGATTTGTATTTAATATTTTATATCTGAATGAAAATGTATGCACATTTGTAAATATATCACGTGTTGAGGCGTATTGAGTTTTTCTATAAATGTATTTATTCACGAGTGTTCTCATATATGTATCGGTAAGCGTAGGAATGGGCGTGTGCGTCTGTACGAGTTGAGTGAATGTAACGTACATAGTTAATTTGCCCATTCGCGCAGTATTGCGCATGGGCGATTTTATCGAAAGAATTTTAGTTCAATATATAACTAAATCTAAATAAATTTGATTTGATTTAATTCATAATAATTTGTGAAAAACGGTGATAATAATAAGAAAAAAATATATATATTTTTTTAAGGATAAAAAATTTTCTACCTTCCATACTTTAAGATCGGTCATATTTCTTTTTATTTCATTTTTATTTAATTTTTCTTTAATTAAATGCTCGTCTCGTTTCAAGCTACACCCACTCATACACGTTGCTGTGTAAAGTCGTGAATCATTTAAGAAAATTAATTAATTTTTCCCTTCTTGCACCATTTGTCTAATTATCTGTTATTCGCGTCGAGAGCACGATGACGTGGAAAGTACTTCTCTACGCAAATCCGTTACTAATTTTTCAGCTCGGTCGGAAATTCAATTTTTCTTTTAATTAAACTGAAATTTTCATTTCACGTTAGTCTTATCATATATATATATATCATATATATATATATATACTTACAATGTTTGTGTGTGTGCGCGGATTAAAGCGGTAATAGTTCTTCGTTTATGTATCTGGCGGTCCCCGGTTTACTGTGCGCTTAATTAAAATCGATGGTTCATTTTTCTAATGTAATCTCATTAACAAAAAAGTTAAGAACCTGATAGAAATCGACAATTAGATCAACCGAGGATGCGGTGGACAGAGGAAATTCTAAATTCGTCGGAAATTGACAGGAAGAAGCTTAAGATCGCGGTAGGGGTGGCCTTCGTTCAGCAGTGGTAGATCGTTAATGACAAATGAATTAGAGAAGAGATAATCAGCCGAAATTTATTGTGGCCATATTTAAAGTTTCACGTAGACACTGAATCTATATTATATACGACATTATACTTTAATCGAACGCCGAATAAAACTAAACAGACGATAGTGTCGTTGGTATTTGATATGTATCGAGGTCAGACCTGTTTAATTGGAACAGGATGTATAGAAAAGTGATTGGATAGTGGGATATTATAGGGTACTGAAAATAAGAAAAATAAAGATCAAGAACGACTGGTCTCGTGCGAACGACGTCGATTATCTTAAAAATATGCTAAAATGAAACTCATCCTGATGTTTATAAATAAGCTGACACAAATATGAAACTTTTTACAAACTGTCGTTTGTTACGTTAAATACTAATGTCAGTACGTATAGTTAAATACGTAAGTAGTTAACAGACATGGTGATGGCCGATAGTATGAGAAGATTCTTTTGAAAACGAAGCTCAGGGACAAAGACTGGTTTGATTGATGAAAGCAATAATGATGGTACGAAATTATAATTCATATTGAATAACGAAATAATGTAAATGATACGGGAATCAAACAAGATTTGTCTCCGGTGTGATGAACATCATTACGGAATTACTTTGCAACGTCTAAAACGACTTTGAGACTGTCATTTTATGTTAAAATGTCTTTATGTAACAGCAATACAGAGACTTGATCAAAGAATGATAGAAATGATATTAGTAGATGTAAGTGTTACTTCAAAACTATGTATCTGTAATGAATGAACTGTCAAACTTTTGTTCAGGCCTAGATATAAATAACAAAGTTTTGGGCCGTATGAGCAACCACCCCACGTGTGCACGCAACTATAAACGTTGGTAATCATTGGCTTGTTCATCGATGTTTTTATTCTTGGTCATGCGAAAAAGTGGCAGCAAGGTAGGAACCTTCACGTGATGCCCCTGGACAGGGACGGAAATATGAATTTGAACACAAATTTGGAGATAATTTCAAACTATCGCTGACAAATCCTACCATTACCATAACGCGTGCAACAGCAGATGACGATCATCTCCGTAAATGTTGAAGAATTAACGCATGTAAAATGCTAATGTTATCGAACTTGTGTAAACAACAAAATTCTGACATCCTTCACTTGCAAGAAACCCATAGAGTAAGTGCGCATCAAATGTATGGTATGAACCTTGCTGAAAATACACCGCATGGAAAGCACGGGAGTTTATTCACGTCCGGCAATAAAGATTTCCTCCGTTTACAAATTTTGTGAAAACAACATGGAAGTAATAACACTTAAATTAGAAAAGTGTACGACAACTTTTATATATAAACCCCACCTCAGGAAATGTTTGAAGATACAAATAGTTGTTAGAGACTTCAACAGCCATGGAAGAGAATGGGGTTACAAGCGATGAAAATTGTGAGAGTAGTCTCATGGGTGTATAAGTAAACAAATGGAGTTGGTGCATGATGCAAAATTACCTCATTCCTTTAACAGTTGTAGGTGGAAGAGAGGCTGCAATCCGGATTTAATATTTGTTTCAGAAAAAATTGCTTTCACGTGCTCTAAAAATGTTATGAATTCAATGCCTAAAAGCCATTCATGGTATTAAACCACTCATGTTTGAAATCAAAAAACAGATAAATATTTTTTTAATAAAGAATAACGTAAAGGTACTCCATAAATTTAATAATACACAGTAATCCCTATTATTTACATGATGGAAAAATATTAACGTGAAAACAATTTAAAACTTTGTTGGATGATCACTATAGTGCAAAATATCAAATGCTTTGGGAAGAATACATTGGTTTAACAAAACAATATCTCCCTAGTATAAACGATCAATTAAATAACGTCGTGTTTATACTATAAATTATTTTAACGTACAGTTTATTACCGGATATGGTATCTTTAAAGAATGTATAGTATAAAATTGCACATTCAAATAAATGTCAAATATGCAATCTACCTGATAATACCAAGCACATATAGTTTTAGGATGTAAATATAGTAGTACTGATTTTAATGATGTTACTCAGGGAATTTATAAACTTTAACGCTTTTGCAGTAGCTGAATTAAACTATCGAAAAATACATTTACAGTTATACTAATTAATTAATAATATAAATTATACTTTTATTGTAAAATAAACCGAGAGTAGAGCGCCATTAAATGGATCTGCTGTTTTCAGTTTATTACGTATAATTTCCCCTTGTATTCAATTTTACTAATACATTTATCCCATCATCGTGTATTACGAAATGGGGTACAAAAAAAAAGCCTAAAAGCCAACGTAGACCGATTCAGCTGACAATATTCCCATGAATACAGAGAATAAACTCTTTGCCAAAGAATCGATTTAACTTTAAGAAGGCAAATTGGAATTAAATTCAGAAAGCTGCTAAATGAAACCCTAAACAAAAAAGATGCGGTAGCGGGGAATTATAATAAGCTTACAGAAGCTATCTATAAATGCTCAATCAAAGCAATTCCCAGAGGGCATAGGAAACAATTCATTCCAGGTCCAAGCAATGAAACTCAACGAAAACTACAAGAATACATTCAAAGCTATGAAATATCTCCTTTTAGTGATACCACAATGGAACTCGCAGAACTCGTAAAGTAGTTGACAGCAAACCAAAAAAGAGAAAGATGGATTGAATTAATAAACTCACTGAATATGAAGCAAAACAGTGCTAAAGCCTGAAGGCTTCTAAAAAACCTAAATAGTGAACGCACAAATAAAACTTGGCTAGCAAATGTCACGGCTAATAATATAGCCAGTCAGTTGATTGCCAATGATAAACCGATGAAGAAAATAAAAAAGATGAAAATCGTCAGAGATGAAACCAAAAAAAAAAAAAATGTATGGAGCAAATTGTAGCACATGAAATACAAGGAGTTATAAAAACTGTGAAGAAACGAAAAACCCCTTGACCCGATGAAATTATGGCACAGCGACTAAAACAGTTAAGTGATGAGGCCATAGTTTGGACTGCAAAATGTTTTAGCGATATAATTAAAAAAGGAAAAATACCAGCAATATAGAAAAAAGCTAATATCGTAGCGATATTGAAATCTGGGGGATCCAGAATTTCCTGCCAGCTATAGACCTATTTCTTTACTAAGTCACGTGATGAAAATATTTGAAAGAATCATTCATGGATACAACCCATCATTGAAAGTAAATTAATAAGAGAACAAGCCGATATTAGATTGGGAAAGAGCAGCAGCGATCAAATACTGAACCTGACTCAATATGTTGAAAAAGGATTCCAAGATAAACAAATCGCAAATTATTGATCTAACTGCCGCTTATGATACAGTGAATCATAGCTTACTGTTTAAAAAAATATATGATATGACAGAATTAACCACTATCTTGAGATAACTCCTCACAAAGAGAAGATTCAATGTGAAATTTGGGAACAAAAAAAGCAGTTGGAGACTTCAAAGAAACGACCTACATAAGATAGGACGATGCGAAAATGTGATGAAATAAACATGAATATAAATTATATCTGACAACACGAGATGACCTCGTACACAACTGAATATCGACTCGTTAAACATAAAATTCATATCGTACTAGTACAATAAACACACACACAACCTCGACATTTATTTTGATAAAATAAAGGAGATGCATAAACTGAAAGTTCTCTAATATGTAATTACTACATACGTATTAGATGCGCTATAAGGCGATATTCAGTAAATTACAATTAATACGAGTGATATAACCAGCAGACATTGTTTACAAGTGTCAAAGGTAAAATGATCATTTACCTTTATTACAATATTTCAGAATGTAATTATGTCGGCGAAGGGGTTCGCTATTTTATTATTTATTTTATGGTCTTACAATGAGGTAAATGATTTTACTACAGTATAACAGGGTATAGAGTTAGCTCATCTTCAATATCAGTATAAAATTGTTCTACATTACTATCAACATGATATTTCACGAATCCAAAAATTTTGGTCGTTGAAGGAAATATTTGGACGAAACATCGATCGCAAGAAAAAGTACGTATGTACTTCCTACCGTAACTTATGGCGCGCAAACAAAGTGAAAAAATATTAGTAGCTCAAAGAGAAATGGGAAAACAATGATTGGGGTAACAAGGTTGGACAAAGTAAATAATGAAATACTAAGAGATAAATCGAAAATGGAAAATGTTCTCCGAAAGATATGTGAAATGAACTTGAATTGGGCTGGATATGTTATTAACAAACAGAAAATGAACTAGTGTACGATAACTTGTGATAATCGTTTTTATATAGTTCGCGGAAAGCATTCTCCATGGGATTTAGGATGGCTCTAGTTTTATTCACGTTTAGACGGTTAAAGGAAAAGTACTGAACGCATATTACAGTTTCTATATAATTGTTTTATAGATAACGAAACTTATCATTTTGTAAATGTTTTGAGCTGTTGCACGAGAACAATTAAAATTAAGTAACACAAAAGACTGCATAATAGAACTGTTCAAAACTTTAGTGTTGTAAAGCATTCTTGCACTTCACTATTCTTTATGTATATACTTCTTTTTGATGTATTACGTAATAGATCTTTACTGAAAACGTAGACCAGAATATGCGTTCGATGATAAATTTTTTAAAAACTGAAAAGTTTAAATAGAAACTAGTTAGCCGTCAATTTTTTCAACTCAGATAACATACACAACGTAAAAGATCTGCAAGATGCTATGAATCTATTAGCCCGTTTATACGAGGAATGTAGGTTAAACGTAGATTCGAAGAGAACGAACATTTTCATACCACTGTCACCGATTATGTATTGCATCGATGGAACGCTTTGAAGATATCAAGTATCTTGAAAACGTTCTAGAAGATAATGCTATAACTATTAACTATTTTGGTCAATTAGTAGCAAAGGAGGAGTCATTAGAAGTAAGTATATCCTAATACCCGTCGAATTGATTGTACCCGTATTTCTACACCGACGTTTTTTATAGTTTATAAATTTGATCGCACATGCAATTACAAACTGAGTAGAACTTTGGAGTTTTATTGAGTCAGCTGGTCGGAATATTTACGAAGCTACATATAAAAATAAAGATATAACAGAGTCTCCTTACGAATGTTACATTTAGCGTGTCAGCGAATCTAATATACTGCTCGGTAGATAGAAACATTTCTCTTCCGAAGTATTCGGTAGGAGAGAAAGAATAATACTTGTATCGGGTGTTATAAGGAAATTAAACTTTTATGTAATCTTAGCAAATGGAGGAAGAGGTCTAATTTATACTTAATCGTCACTCTACAATTAAATCGTGACACATATTCGAGCCCCCGATTGATCCGTGATTGATGGTAGGTATTTTCAGCGGTTGCGTCGAAAGCAAACGTCATTCATGTTTTTTATTATTTAGATTCTTGATTAGTGCCAATGGAGGTTGCTAAGATGAAATAAAAAGCGAATTACTTTATGCAAGACTACAATGACAGGATTGAAACATATAATTTGTAATAAAAAGTGCTCATTAAAATTACGTAAGAAGCTAATAATAATAACATTAATTCTCTCAATTTTCTTATACGTGAAAGATTAAAGCAGCGGATAACGCATATTAAATGTGGATACGGCCGGCCCTAGATTGTGCGAGAGACGGATCTAGGAAATTTTTGACATATTGGTAAGAGGAAGAAATTTAGAAAAAAATATTAGCGCCTAGTAAAGCACCTGATGCAGGAGGAAGAGGTGAATTCATGACTTGCAGAATCAATTTGGTACGTTAGTAACTGCAGTAGCATTATAGCTCAGAACCGGAATCTATGAAAACTCGCAGGTCAGAACGGTCTGAATTGACTGTGGATGGATGGATTTAAATCAGTTTTAAAAAATACTTAGTTTGATAATTCCGTTATTATATTAATTTTCTTATATTTTAAAACGATTTCTCCGAAATTGAAAACAAAAGTTAAACAAATCCAATTTTTTTCCACTTCTATCTCGAACGAGCTTATTATTAGAGGAAATGTAAAAAACGGGATATTTCGTACGACCTTTTTTCTAAATGTTAACATATAACCGCCAACAGCTCTTACATTTATTTACTGTGTAAACACATCGAGAAAATCTTTTACCGGAATACAATTTCGCAATACAAATAAAACGTCTGTGGCCGATCGACCTGTTCTGCCACGTAATTTTTCAACACGCTAGAAACAAACAGACCGCGCTAGTGTATGTACATCGTGTATTTGTACGTATATATATATAATATATATGTATATATATATACATATATATATATATATATACATATATATATATATGTGTATGTGTTTACAAACAGAATAAACATCGTATGGCCGAGGCAATTGTCACGTACGGTCGTGGCCAGAGATTATTGTTAAAATTGAAATATAACTTCTTGCGTTATATGGAACAAAAGCCCTTTTTCATTCGGCCGCCGGAGCGTTAAACCCAAAAAGGGGGATACAGCGTCATTTGTCTTCTGCGAATTTTGAAAGGTCCTCGTTCGTGTGGGCTCAGAGTTACATTTAAAAAAAGTATATATATATATATAATCCCGGATAATTCGCCTTTAATATATATTTCTGTTTTTCGATCGATGTTACGGCTGAGGGCTTGACGAGGAATAGAACATATCGTTATTTCTGGAATATTGACAAGATAGTAATATATGGTTTTTTAACAATCTATATATCATACGTATCGTGACGCGCTGGTACGAAATGAATACACATAAACTGTTCTGTACATATCATTAGTATAGGCATATTAGAACTACACGTTCATATCTAGACGAATGTGTAGAACATTTTATATAAATATACATATGTCTTCGTGCGTATATATGCGAAATCGGGAGAAGTGTGAAATTAACGAATTGACTCAAAAGTTAATCCTTAACTTCGATATACGCGTAACGGCGTGACACGTCAAACGGAGTTTCGGACGATAAGACAGTTTTTCCAACAGTAACAACTGCGAACGTCATAAATCCTTACAATTCCTGCCTGTTACTTCTGTTCTTCTAGCTGTCCTGTTGACTTCTTTCCATTCGTTGGGACTTTCTCGTAATCTCGTTCGCGGTTCGGAAATATTTTACTCAACTGTCGAACAATTCCCTCTACCATTACTATGCCTTTTTCGTAACTATATATATATATATATATATAATACATATTTATGTACGTATTGGTGTAAATGTATATTTCCTGATCGTTGATGTAAAACTTTCTTCCTATCTGACCGTCGTTAATATTGAAACGTTATTAGTATACGTACGAAAACGTACATCTCCGAAGTTTATAATCAAGGAAAACTAGTATTTACTCTGTTTTTCGAAATGAATGAAAAACGTTGGAAATCTGCAGTTAGTTGACGAGTTTTTCCCGAAGACAAACTATTAAGCGAGCATGAAGAATGACGTTAACGGCGATGTATGGTCGATACTTATATCTAAATTTATAACCGATAAATGATATAGACGGCAGTTGCACAGGATCGTCGTATGAAATGGACAAAATTGAGTCGGGTCTTTGTTTTAGATACGAGATTTTTTAACGCATCAGTTTTAGTCAAGTATTAAGTTATCCTAATGTGTTTACAGAACATTTGGAATGTCGTATGTTTGAACTGGTAGTTGACTATTTGAATTAATATTAATGCTATAGTCTTCGTATCGATTCCTAACTAGCTCAGCCAGTCTTCACTGGACTGTGGTCCGACAACAGAGAAATCATTAATCACGTCATCTTTTCCCGTAATTTATACAGCGTTTATCGGGAAATTTTGTTCAAAACATTACTCGAGTGTCAGATATCTTGTCATCTGACGCTTACAAACTATTTTTAAATAATCCCCATGTGTTGAATAGTATTGGCTTCATACGTATATAAATCTAAAGTTATTTTATAAATCGCATACATATATCGTTGCCAGCGTACGGTAGTTCGATAATTCGTTATTTTATTTTCTGACTTAGTACGTAGTTTAATTTTAATAATAATAATAACACTAAATTTACGTTAAACAGCGACTTAGAGACACGGAAAAATATATTTAAAACATCGAAAACATTGGCTGGGTTATTTATATGTTCGATGGTATGAGAAGACATTCGTTAGGACTTAAGCATCGTCGAAGCTCGACAGAGATGTCGGTAGATTTAACGCTGATCTAAGATGAGCATGTTGAGTGCAGTCTAATATGTTGAACTGTGATGTTGGTCTTACACGATGTACATAACGGAGTTATTGTTTTTTTGTATTAAATGGACGTGGGTAACATTTGTATGTCTCGATCGAAGTCGGCTGATAACCACATCGTCTCTTCGACGGTTAGAACGAATCTACAACGGCCGGATTTAGACGTAGTCGATTCGATGATGGGTAATTGATCCATCGGTTGTTCTTTATGGAAGCAAGTCGTAGGTGTCGGGTGAAGTCTGCTAATGGTACTGGTATATTCGGAGTTGGTAAGAATAGTGTTGCTTCCTTGGCTGCTTTGTCTGCCAGATTGTTTCCTGTAATCCTCGAATGGGCTGGAACCGACAGGTTGTTTTCCGATATAGGGCGGCTATTAATATTTTTATAATTTCGCGAGCGGATGTTGATTGTGGCCGTATATACATCGTTGATCGCGTATAATGCTGCAAGCGAGTCTGAGCATATCGTAGTGGAATTATGTTGGATCGTTAATGATTGTATTTCTGAGTTTAATTTTATTTTTAAACAACGGACAACAATGGTATTTGTTATGATTTAACCTGAATTTATAAAATAAATAAATAAATAAATATATATATATAGATATAAGGAAGATGGAATAATGAAATTAATACACAATAACTAATATAAGAGAGATGCACAAGACGGTAGGAAATGGAGAAGGCTTGGGGATTGTTTTGTTCAAGATACGAGCTTTAATTTTTAGTTTTAGTTAAATATTAAGGTCTAATAATAACAATAATAATTATACATACACATATATACATATATATATATATATATATATATATATATATATATATATATATATATATTCTTTATTAATTATTAATCCATATTTTGCGATGGAAAAATACAACGCGGAATATGAATTAATAATTAATAAAGATAAGACGAAAATCATGACTATTGATAGGCAGGATGATAATTGTCCGAGATTACATGCTGTTAACGGTGTGAAAATTGTGAAACAGTTTGAATATCTAGGTTCGATAGTGAAAAATCGAGGTTGCTCTGAAGAAGAAATTAGACATAGAATAAACATAACAAAAAGTGTGATGGTACGTCTAAAACGTATATGATTAAAAAAAGTGAAAATAAAATTGGTCAATAGTTTGATCTTCTCGGTGTTTCTCTACGGTGTAGAAACGTGGACACTACGGAAATATGACAGACAAAAGATAAATGCGCTGGAAATGTATTCTTGGAGACGGGTGTTAAGGTGCCGGTGGACTAATAAGAAAACGAATTATTCGATATTACAAGAAGTTTGCGCAACAAACAAAAGATCGTCCTCGGTAGTAATTAGACAGATATTAACATACTTCGGCCATGTAATAAGAGCAGATGGATTTCAGGCGAGAATTATTGAGGGAAGAGTAGAAGGAAGAAGAAGACGTGGTCGCGTTCGTACAAGATGGTCAGACATAGTAAGTTTTGCAGAATGCGTCCGGGTGGCTGGCAAACAGGGATTTATGGTGACATCCTGTACAGGTGATCACGATATCTCCACGAGAGATTTACAATTCATAGATATATATATATATATATATATATATATATATATATATATATATATATATATATATATATGTATAATAATAATTATGATGAATTAAAAAAGAAAGAAGAGGAATAATAAATAAAGAAGGAGATATATTTCGCAACATTAAGATAGAAAACAGAATTCATTAAATATGATTTTTACTATGTACTGTATATACTTCATATAGTTTGTACACCGTTTGAATTGAACAAATGCGTATATTACGTATATTAAAATTTGTGTACATTAAATATCGAAATACCAACATTGGTACATTGGTCAGGAGCTCGATCTCTGGCCATGGTCTTACACAATGCAGTGCGACGTACGGGGGCTCCGACAGAACGTTCAATACATCCACTAAAGAATCGACCCCCATCTAATGCAGCGATGCGGTTTATTGATTTTAAACAACAGCTCAATCGCCATTTCAATAACGTGTGAAATAACGATTGGCAGAATTTGACTACAGAAAACAAATTATGCTCGTATAAAAACGTCAACGAAGCCGTGGCGGTCTTCACATCAAATAAGCAGAAACCGGGAAGTAACGTTGTGCAGATACATACTCGTATCTACTAAACAACTATAACAAGAACCGCAGTGTTTCTCATGCAGTTGTCAATTATCGATCGAACACCTACTGATTAAATGTCCGATTTATAACCGTTATCGGGAACATTATACAATACCATCGAATTTAAGCGATCTGCTGTGCGGTGATCAGTCAACAGTTAATAGATTATTTAATTTTTTGGAGCATTACGATTTATCGAAATTATTTTAATGTATATAATTTTTGTTCCCCCTTTTACAACTTTGTAATCCCCCATTTCCGCGTCTCTAGCCTTAGTTGCTGCACGTGACAAGGAAATAAAATAAATAATAATAAAAAAATTTGTGTACATGAAAAATCGCGAGTAGAAGAGTATCATCCTTATTACTTTATCGGCTTTTTGTGGTGTCTGAAGCGAATAAATTTATTCGTATAAATTTTGGCCGGCTGTTTTTCTGCATTCGAAAAAGTAATTACGTATGTACTTCGTATTGACCTATATCAGTTTGATTATTGTACCTCGCGACGTAACAGCAGCGATGACGGTATTTCAGGAAGTATTGCAACGCTAAAAATAAATCTAATAAATGTCGACTAGTAGTGGAAAATTGTCAAATTGAATTTCTTATTTAATTCTCGTTTTTTTTTTTTTTTTATTTCTTTATTTTATTTTTTTCGTATTTTCTTTGAACATTTCGACTAATTTGGAATGCGATTCTTGTTGCTCTACTAACGTCACTTTGAACTTTGAACGAGAACGGCAATCTTCTCGGTGTTCAAATAAATTAAAAGTTTGACTGTTGTTTGCTTTTTCGACTTCTAAAGGAAGGTACCAAACTTTCGACTTCACCACAACGAAATTACGTTTGAAACCTGTCGTTCGCGGTTACCTGCTGACGGAGACTCGTAAAGAATTTCAATGAAGACGATGGTCGGACATTTCCGAGAAAGCTGTGAGCCATTATTTGCTAACTTTAGTAGGCAACTATCGTCGTTGCAGAAATTATTGTCATTATTATTATTATTATTATTATTATTATTATTGTAATATTATTTTCCGGTAACGTATCGGTAATAGTTTTATAATAACGTATATATCTGTAAATATAACGCACACACACACAAACGCACATTTTGGAAATTATTCGTTGATTTTTTTTGTATTTTACCGCGATTTTAGGCGATAGTAATATTGAAATAGTTGCGTGAAGGGAAGTGTGTAATGATTATAAAGTTTCGTTGTCTATAACATTATATAGTAATAACAAACAATAATAAAAATAAAATTAATTAAATCTTTCTTAGGATAACAAAATAATATATATATATATATATATATATATATATATATATATATATATGTATATATAATGAAGAATTATTCACGTAGATTATCTTTCGTTTCACCAATTAATATTTTAAATTAAACTAATTTTAATTACATTATTAAGAAATATAGAAACTTTTTCCAACTACAAACAATTTAACTCAAGTCCATCTAAACTGAAATATTTATCAATCGTTGACGAACGTAGTAGACAACAAATCCAACTAATCGTAATTATCCGAACAGTTATTGATTATTCTACCGATCAACAATATTACAATCTAAATACTAAATATGAAATGTGTTTTTATATTTTAAAATTTATCCTCTTTAAAACTAGTTCGTTATGAAAATGTTATTAGCCTACCTTCTCTCACTGGAACCCGATTGTGTGTACTGGTACCGTTTTATATTGCCCATATTTTAACTTGTAATTGACGCACGTTTGCCCCGTCTAAGGAGAATCGATTTATTTAAAATCATAATAGGAAAATAGAAAACGGTAGCTGACGCGGTTAGTTGGAATTTGAGGAGCGCTTGCTGACCTATTCAAATATGCTTCCCTCGAGGATAAACGCTGAGTATTTTTCTGCTACTCCTTCGTACACTGTATCCCATTTCATCTGCTCTACTACTATTTTGCGAAGCGTATTATTCTCTTATCGGTTTATCCGGTGGCCGTAGAATTATTTGTTTATTTTTTAATGGAATTATTTTTCCGTTATAAAAGTGTGCGACAATTTTTTTGTCGGGGGAATCAGTTATTCTAGAAGGTATTTCGATTTATAAATATTTTACCCCGAAGAATACTTTTCGGATAATCCGGATGAGAAGATAATAACGACATCGAATAATTAGGAGAAATTGACGAAGAAGATAGAAAAAAAAACCAGGTTGACGAGTAAAATGATTTCTTTTTAAAACGAAAATATTTTATTTATCTGCTTCGTTATAATAATAATAATAATAATAATAATAATAATAATAATAATAATAATAATAATAATAATAATAATAATAATAATAATAATAATAATAATAATAATAATAATAATAATAATAATAATGATAATAATAATAATAATCAAATCAAATCAAATCAAATCATTTATTTATTTATGTGCTATTAAAGTACAAATGAACATGTAATCCAAACTTCCGCTAATGCGCATAAGTTGCGCGACTTGCGGATAATTAAAAAAAAAACAAAAAAAGAACATCAATGACGACACCGATAAATAAAGTTAACTCATCAGCACGGTAGTACACAAAGAAAATAACATACCCACGCAAACCCACGCAAACCCCTACACATACGACCAGAAAGCAAAAAACACAAAGTGGTACATACACACACATACATAAGTAACAACTATAAAAAAATGTATATAAATATAGATCGATAAAACACAATTAAAAAATAAAATAGGTTAATAAAAGAAATGAATAAATAAGTAAATAAAACATGAACAAACAAAATTAAAAAAACGCATCTGCATCAAAAGAATATAATAAACGCTACTGAAAATGTTAATGTTTATAGAGTTATACAATTTTGCTAGTAATATACTTGGCAAGATACTTGCGCCGCCGCTTGCGATTTATTAAATCAACCTTTACAACGTTCGGTAACGAATTAAATAGAACAGCACCGGCATAACTAGCCTGCATTCTTGTATGATATTTTCTATATAGGGGAACTACAGCTTTTTCATCATTCGCTGACCTCAATCTACCTCCCGAAATTGCAATACGAAAACCCTTCCTGTTCTTACAAACGAAGTTCAAAAGTTGTAGTTCATACAATTGGTTAATGGACAAAATTGATCCTTTGACATATGCCACCTCACCAGAAGTAATTCCCTTTAACACTGAATTTTGTAAAGTTTGTAATGGTGTAATGTGATAGGTGGCAGCTCCTCCCCAGTGAACAATGCCATACGACAATACAGGTTGATAAAAGGCAAAATATAACCGACGGAGATGAGTATACGAAAAGTATTGCCGAAGATAATAAAACAGATAATTCAATTTTCTCAACTTATTAGCAAGATATTTAGACTGTGCATACCAACATAAATTACTGTCCAGCTGTATACCCAAATATTTAATTTCAGAAACCCTATTCAAAACTGAACCATTAAACAATTTGATCGAAAAATTTGACCACAACTTTCGATCTTGATTACTATAAACAACATAATTAGTTTTACTTTGATTTAAAACTAACCGATTAATAGCTAGCCAATTGGATATTTTGTTTACATCATTCTGTACTAATAACTGCATTATATTTGGAAATCGTGAATTCACTAACAAAACTGTGTCGTCAGCATAGCTTAAAATTTTTCCTGTTACCTTTAAATTACATAAATCATTTAAATATATTAAAAATAAATACGGACCTAACACACTACCCTGCGGAACCCCGAAGTCCTGCACCACCTCATCACTCATTTTGTCTCCTATCTTAGTAACATACCTACGTTCTGTAAGGTACGTCTTGAACCAATGATGTATGCTGCCTCTAAAACCACAAGCATATAATTTATCCAATAAAATAACATGATTAACTGTGTCGAATGCTCTACTTAGATCAAAATAAACCGCAACAACAGAACGACCTTCTTCTAAATTTTCGGTAATATACACAGTGTGATGGTAGAGAGCGTCATCGGTAGCTTTACCTGGTAAGAAACCAAATTGATTTAAGTTGAAGTAATTTATACTCTTTAAATAATTGGACATTAAAACCTTGACGCATTTAATAATAATAATAATAATAATAATAATAATAATAATAATAATAATAATAATAATAATAATAAATATATTTATTACACAACGTTTAATGAAAGTATGTTGATGTTGAAGTGATTTCATTCAAATTTATTGTTATCGCTCGTTGTGGCGGAGAAAAAAGCTATCCGGACGGTTTCGCATAATATACTTGCGAAGCTGCTGGTTGTTATTCACACTGCAAAAAATGTGAAAAATAAAAACAACTGTTGGAGACTATTTATATATATATAGGTATATATATATATATATATATATATATAAAATAGTTGCCAACAGTTAAGGGATTCCGAAGAAACAGATCGAAATAACCAAATGACAAATCTGTGTGATCAATTCCTTCACAATATAAGATTGGATATATCTTTCACATTGTGATCATACAACTCGAAAAATACTTGTATTCGAATAAACGACCAGCCGACTACAATATCCCCTTGTGTGAAATACTTGGGAATAACTTTAGATTTCCGACTTACTCGGTGCCATCACCTCAAAAAACCTTAAAGATCAGCTTTTGAAATTTATGAACCACTCAAAGGTTATTGCAAATACAACTTGAGGCTCCGACCATTCTATCTGTACCTTGCTATATAAATTATTAATACTCTGTTGTCTTGATTATGGTTCTATATTCTACGGTTCGGCTTGCACTTCGAATCTCAGAATTCTAGATCCTCTGCAAAATGTCGTCACTTATTACAGGTAATTTTTTGTCCTCGTCGATAGTCAGTGTTCAAGTAGAAACTAAAATCGCTTCCTTAAATATCGGAACAAACATGCTTGCGGACAGATTTCTATTAAAATACCGTAATTTGAATAACCCGTACCTCCTAAATATTATTTTTTTATATCAATAATAACTGGATATTCGTTTCTTCTAAAATGCCGCTATTAGCAACAAGAGTTTCCCACTACCATCCAGCTCTAATTCCTGTTCATCCTTCCGCGTAGTTTTCATTACCATGTAGTAACAATCGATTACATTTACATATCAATGCATCTCTGATTATCAAAATAGATATATTTCTCTTCCTCGAGATATACGGTTTAACAATAAACTTCGTTAAACATTTCCTAATTATCGAAAATCCTCACCGACGGCTTCAAATCTAATACAAATTCTAGTTCAGTTTTTGTTGCATTTGTCATTAACAATGTAACGGTCCAAAAATTCAAACTTCTTTCGGACGCTTCCGTTTTCACGGCCGAGTTAATGGCTACTGACAAAGCTTGTGATTATATCCTTCATGTGCTCGGTGGTACAGGCAAGTACCCGTTCTGTGCAGTGATAGTCTTAGTTCGCTCCTAGCTATACAGAACTGTCATTCGATTAATCATGAAACTGATATCGTTCGCTGTCTTCCCTCCATATTCCATACGTTATCTCTATTAAGCTGTGATTATAAAGTATTACTTCTTATTTTTCTTTTTAAGGTGCAATATTATTATTTAAAATTATAATTTCGTATGTTATATCCGAGCCACGATATAAAGGAAATGATGTAACCATCTATTCAAGACAGGTTCAGCGACACAGGTGCCTTTAAATGTGACGTATGTAGCGAGGATTGTGGTACAAGAATCAAGCTATTTAGTTACCTAAGGCCGAATCGATAGTTTCCGTATTCGGACAACGAGTGGACAAGCGATGATGATATACATGAATTCATCGGAGTTATCTTCTCGATTGCGACGAGAGAATTTTTTTTTTATTTGCTAATTTATAACTAGCCAATAGTGGGTCTATCTAATAACCACATGTACGTGGAGTATCCAATGATACATCCCCGGCAAAAAGATTACACGATTAAGAGTCTCATTTTAGTTTGCTCGAGTCTTGATGATGGTTTTATGATGGTTTTGTAACTGCATCAGATGTTTTTGTACAAGCCTCCATTTCATTCACTGAATCGGTTTTCAAATCCCGATGTAGGACTTCATTGGATACCATGACATTCGGTAAATTAGGCGCAGTACCTTGTTCTGAAAACGCTCGATAATCAGTTTGTTTGACGAGGACCATGCTGAACGTAGTAAAGTTTTATATATTGACAGACGATTATTCTGCAGCGATAGTTTGGATTGGTAACCTAATAGCCTATTTCATCCGGATGTTGAGTTCTTTTTATTTTCTTTTGGATATGCGAGCTCCATGTCAGTCGTTGATTTGGGTAAACTTCTAGATATTTCACTTCATTAGTTTCTGGAATCGCTTTATTGTCGTGTGTAAAGAAAAATACCTTACACTAAAATTTACAAGTTCGTAATCTGCTATACCGTTACTCGAACCTGAAAATAACGTAGTAGTCTTCCAGTCTTCTCGCGCGTTGATAAATTGGTAACTTAATGCTTCGGTAGTAATTAATAAAAATATCTGCCGTAGAAAAATAATAAAATTGCCGCTTTTAAGATTAGCTTTAAATATCGGAAAATATTTTTTTTGTAACTTTAATAAATTTTTGTTCGTATTTTACCTATTTCATTGGCACACACTTAAATTTGAAGCGTATTCTAAAGCTCAATTTTTCTTTTTCGTTCGAAGTATTTGGCGATTAGTTAAGAAAAAAATCTTCGGTCATTTAAATTAAATTAAACATCGTATACGTAGTTTCCTTTGAGAACAAATCGTTAGCGTCGTTGGTAGAAACCAACCCCATTAACTTCTCAAGCTCTAGAGGAGAATTTAAATTGAAATAAATTAGACGTTATTTTTTGTTCAAACCGTCTCAAAAGTAGTCGAATATAAAATATTTCTTTTTTGCAGATTTTTTTTCGCGGTTAATTAAAATTTTAAACCTCTTACTTTGACCGAGTTTTTTCGACCCCCTTCAAATTTTCTTATTCGAAACTACTTATCGTTTATACTTCACCAATAGTGTAGACTTTTACCTCGCTTTTTTCAACCTTCTAAGTAGAAAGTGAAGAGTTCGCTCGCGTATTTCAAGATGAAAAAAAATCGTACGATTTTAAATTTAAGTAAGGAGCGATCGGAAATATTTTTAATAAGTACGAATACGGTGGCTTTTATAAACTTGGCCGTTGAGAATTATATTTATTGATCGTTGGGCAATACATATTAGAATAAAAGTGGTGTTTTTAATGGAAAGCCAAATATATATATATATATATATATATATATATATATATATATATATATATATTACTAGGGGATTCTCATATATATGTATATAACTACAGATATGACTATCGGATATATTCGGACAACGTTATGTGTTTTTAGGAGACGACGTAATTATATAATATACTTTATACTGAATTATTTAATTTAAATAAACTTCGAATAATAAATTATTTAAAACTTTATTTAATGCGTTGTTATATTTTCGTACTCATTAAACACATCGAAGAAATAGGATCACTGTAATAAGAAAATCAGAATAAAGCTTAAATTGGTCGAATAGAAAGTGCAATATGTAAAAATTATAATATGTTTTATATATATATATATATATTTTACTACAAACATTTAACAGTTTAGTTAATTTTTAGTCTTTTTCTCCGCAACTAATCATTAGTATGTTTTTCTTCATTCATTAGGAACAGCAGAAGAGAAATGCCTATAAAAGGAAATAATTCAAGGGTCTGTGGTTTAGTTCGTTTCTGATGATGAGTGGTGTAAGTCTTTTCGAAACGTTAAATTATTTGAATAATCAGGACGTGGTTTTCACCGAAAATAATTCTAGACAAATAGTACTAAATCTGTTTTCACAGTTAATCGATTCTAGATTTTTTTCACAGATACTCCCTAATCGTATTCTCTTCATTTTATACGTGTTTTTTTTTCCGACTCGATATCATATATCATTGACAGTCACTTTCTGTTTGCTATGTAAGTTATAAATTGTTCTAATTAATGCTTTATCCAATTCAACTTAATAGCAGGGAAGATCATTCCGAGCTGCTATGTCGAAAGCTTTTTCATAGTCTACGAAAGCTACGTATAGACTTCTGTTTATCGTGCCTTCCCCCCACTATACGTAAAAAAACAAATTGCATTTCGTCTTGAGCGACCTTTCCTAAAATCAAATCGTTTCTCACGATCGATTATAGAAGAATAATATGAAAGTTATTCTGAATGACGTCATTATCCTCTGCTTCAGGATGCATCTTAGACGCACGAAGTTGAATGTAATGTTGAATTCTGAAATCCTTCTATTACCCACGTTATGCACACACACGCGCTCGTATATGTTAACCTATACGTGTATTAGCTGGCGTATTTGTTCGTATTACTCAGAAAAGTTATTCATACGAGTATTCGACCTCGTTATCCAAATTACTATGCATAACGTGATAGATAAATAATAGCACGCTTTCGTTCTAGGGAAAACCGTCGTCCACGATACAGAAATAAGGATACACACAAAAAATGGTAACAACTCCAACGGATATGATAAAAAAGTTAGTGTTGCATACACGTACACACACATATGAGAACATGTATGTGTGTGTGTGTGTTCAAACGGTTTTTTCTATACATATTTTTCCCCCATAAATTCGCGTTCTTTTGGCGGGTTGATGTTTCGTTTTTTTTTTTTTTTTTAAACATTTAAACTTCTTTGAAACCTATCTGTAAGCGAAAAGGAACTGCACAATGAAGAAAGCCATCCTTTAAAAGGAAGTGACTTATGCAATTACTTTCTTTAGCAGCGTTGTCGTTCTTTTGAAAGTATTATGTACTACATAAAAACATGTTTACTAACAAAAACACTAGATTTGTATATGTGCGTATAATACGTTTAAAAGTGCGATGATAGGAGCATATGAAAATTATAAATCACATTGTTGTTTTTCTACGAAACGTTACTTTTTCCGTAGAAAAATTAATATAATTAGCCTAATTTTTATTACGACCTGGACGGCTGCCAGAAATGGGTTTTAGAAGTAACGTCGGAATTTATAAAAATTTTTTGTCGTTGAAGAGAGTTTACTGCTTGAAGGTGTTTTAGAAAATTTTTTGAAAAAATTAAAAAAAAAAGGTTAAAAAATACAGTGTCGGGTAACGAGCTGTAAATTTAATTTAAGCCGCTTTTAAGATTAAAGTTTACCGTTAAATGAAATTATTTTAATAACAAAAACGCTAATATTAATATTAACAACCGGCAAAAAACAATAATAGCATAAATAATAATAATAATAATAACGTTTAATTTTGATTGTTTTTTTTCCACACAGAATTTGATTAAATAAAATGACCGAAACAGGTTAAAACATTAATATTTGTGTACAATATTGCTTTTTAGATCACACTAAATAATTTCGAATGTATTACATATATACTTTTGGAATTTATGGAAACAATGATGAACAGCTGGCAAATAATAGTAATAATAATAATAATAATAATAATAGTAATAATAATAATAATTCAATTCAATTTATTTCAAAATATTTCACAATTACATGTAATTCTGCGCGAGTCGCGGATAACATAAAATTAATATACTATACTCGTACAAAAGAAGAACATAATCAACTATTAGTTAATAAATATTTAACAATAGCCTTACGCCTCCTCTTATAATTTTTTAAACTATTCCTTATGTCTATAGGGACAGTATTGTAATATGCAGGCCCATATAAAGTATCTTATCTACATACGTGTATGATATTTGTTAAAGTTTGGTACTCTAGCAATCTCATGCATCGATGATCTCGTTACCGCACCTCTAGTCCGAATATCAAATCTTTCATTATTTCTAAATACAAACACGAGTAAGTGCAATTTATAAATGTCCTTCAGTTTAAGAATATCACAAGAACCATTTTTTCCACTTATTAATCTACACAAATTATTCTGTAAAATTTCTAAAGGTCGTATATGGTACATAGCAGCTCCACTTCACAGTGTATTATAGCATATGATAAAATAGGTTGATACAAAGCAAGATAAAGCCGATGCAATTGTTCTCCATTAAAGAACTGATTAAGATAGTAAAATAAATAATTTAGCTTCCTGAGTTTATATATATTCTTTTTTTTTTATTTTTTTTTTATTTTTTGGGCACTGCTGAGGAGCAATCACAACCCACTAACGTGTTGATAAATAGTTATTATATATTGATGTTACAATTGGTTAGGAATTTGTAAAGAAGGAGGAAAACACGGGAGTCATTAGAAAAAATTAAGGAAGTGATAGAGAAAAGAGGACGATAACCGATGGATATTAAGGAATTCAGGAGTGCGAGTTGGTCAGGTGTGTGAAAACTGCAATTGAAAAGGATGTAGTTTTCATCGGCGATAATTTGTGAATCGGCTGGATGGGAACAATATGGGGAACTGGAAATCCCAATACGAAACATGTGCGCCGGAAGACGATTGTGTCTAGAACGTAAACGAGTGATGGTTGTAATAAATTTTCGGAAGTTGAGGTGTATGTTGGACAAATTAAAGTACCACAGGGAGTAGGTGATGTGGCCAGATAATATCTAGGGGCTGGAAGAACTAACTAGTCACGATGACCACTCGTAGGATATATCCATGTTGGCGAGAGATATCAGGTCTGTGGTGGAAATTGCCGGCACCAGAGAGCCGAAGAAAATGGCTTCCTTGGCCAGAGTGTCGGCAACCTCATTGCTATGAATTCCGGAATGACCGGGAATCCAGACGTATGATATTAAGATGCCGCGGCTGAATAGTAAATAAGTCGATTGTCGCACTGCCGAGGGAAGATAATTGGAATTAGGTTGAAAGGAGGAATGCTTCAATGCGAGGAGAAAACTTAGGGAGTCGGATAAGATTAAGTATAAGGAGGAGGAATGGTGATCTAAACGTGATAAGAATTGCAGAGTTTTAAGGATGCTTAGGCCCTCGGCAGTGAAAATTGAATTGAACTGAGGAAAAATGAATGATTTGGAGATATTATATTGCGGTATATAGAATGCTCCGGTAACGGACCGACCGGGAAATTTGGATCTATCTGAAAATATATGTACATGATTAGGCCAGTAATTTTGTATGAAAGCATTAATATCAGGATGGGAAGACATGATGGAGGAGAAGGAGGAGGTGTCAATGGAGATGTTAAAAAGATTGACACGATATGAATTAGTAAAGTAAATTGTGGGACGAGATGGAAGGATAAGATACTTGTACGCCCGGTATTTATAAGCTGCAGTGGAGAGTAGTGGAATACGGGAGCGAGTGAAACGCCATTTTCTGAAAATTAAAAAAAAATTGGAAGTGAATGAATTAACTTGTTTATTGAGAGATTTCGAGATAAATCGGAAGGCTAAATTTTTACGTCGGAGGGAGAGATGAACAATATGAGACTCCGAGGAAAGAAAGGAAATAGGAGTAGAACAAAGAGAGCCTAAAATTAAGCGCATACAGAGGTTTTGTATTTTATCCAGTTTGGTTAACAGGTGTCGGGAGGCATTACTATACAGGAAGGAGCAGTAGTCAATTTTGGAACGAATTAAGGAAATATATAGAATGCGGAGAGAAACGGGATCTCCACCCCAGACAGTTGATGAGAGGGATCTTAGGATATTAGAGGATTGTAGGGTGACCGAAATAAGGAAGTCTATATGCGGTTTCCAAGTAATTTTTTGATCTAAAGTCAGTCCTAAGTAGGTGAATTGCGTTACTATAGCGATGCGGTCATTATAAAACGGAATATATTGTGGAGGATAGGTAGGCCGATTGAGGGAAAACACGATAGCTGCAGATTTGCTGGGATTAATGGAAAGGTCGGAAAATTGGAAACGGTTACTTAAAGTTATGATATCATGTGTTAAATATTGCGTAATAAGGTCAAGATTATTGCTATGTTGATAGAGGACCAGATCGTCCGCATAGGAGATGAGATGGGATGAATGGGGAAGCGGAGGTTTTAAATCGCGCATAATATATTCTATATTCTATATGGCTATTCCAAGATAACTTATTATCTATTACAACGCCTAAATATTTGATTTCACATACAGTGTTTATTATAGTATTTTTATTTAGGGTTAAAGATAGACCGTTCAGCACACCCCGATTTTGATACGTATACACAACAAATTTTGTTTTATTTGTGTTAACTACTAAGCGGTGTAAACCTTATTCACATCATCCTGAGCAGGTTGTTCAAGCACTGTCGGGAAACGCGAACTAACTAGCATTACTGTATCATCAGCATAAAAATTATTCCTGCAACATGCGAGTTACATAGATCATTTATATATATCAGAAATAAAAACGGACCTAAAACACTTCCCTGAGGAACACGGTAACATTGCTGCGCGCTATCGCTAAAAACGTTATTTATTTTTGTCACATATTTTCTATTACTTACATATGATTTAAACCAAAAATAAGTATTTCCCCGAAGTCTACATGCATATAACGTGTTTAAAAGGATTTCATGGTTAATAGTATCAAAACTTTACATATATCAAAATAAACAGCTAGTACAGAACGGCCATCCTCCAAATTATCAGCAATATAAGAGTTATGATCAAATAGAGCGTCATTTATACTTCAATTAGAAAAAAATTAATTCCCATTAAGTAATGTAATATGATTTTTTAACACATTTTTCAAAAACTTTAGATAGTGATGAAAGAATACATATAGGTCTGTAGTTCGTATGTCAGTCTTTAACCCCGACTTATGTACGGGTGTTATAACACCTAATTTCAAAATATCTGGAAATTTTCCTGTGGCAAATGATTCATTAAATAAAAACGTCAAGAGAGGTACAAAGAAATTCAAGTGTTCCTTAATAATTATTATTGACAGCTGATCAAAACCGAAAGAAAACTTATTATGCAATGATAAATAATGATAAAATAGCATTGCTATAGCCTTAATATTTTTCACCAGAACCAGTTTCGCTTCCGGAGGTGATTCTCTACTGAGAATGCTCTCTACAAGCTCGTGTCTGGAATCAAAACACAACTGACTGCTGGCCATTCTGCAGTTGTCATCTCCTTTGATATCAAGGGAGCTTTTGATAGCTGTAGGTGGTCAGTAATCATTGCTATTTTAAATCAATTTAATATTAACCCTTTCATCATTAACGTAATTATTAATTATTTCCAAAATGAATATGCGATTCTTAATATTAATGACTCTGTCGCCGACAGGAGATTACAGTGTGCCTCAGGGACCTGTCCTAGGACCCACACTCTGGAATTTTCTCTATTCTCATGTTCATTCTCAAATAGATAAATTCATTTCTTATACGAACAAATGTATTGAGCTTGTCTCCTACGTAGACGACTTATGCATCTCCTTCAGTATTGATAGGCATTATGATTTCAAATTAATTGAAGTTGTATGTCTACAACTTGAATCCATAATTAGATCTTGCTTTCTCTGCTCCCAAATGTCAATTTATTGTGATTGGTGACCAGAGAATAGTAAAGAAAGTAGGAGAACTTAGGATAATATCTGGCCAACAAATTCCTCATACTAAACAGTTGAAATATCTAGGTCTAATCTCGGATTATAGACTTATTTTCCTACCACATGTAGAGTATATTCGTCGTAAATGTGATGGCGTCTATAATAAACTTAGACGCCTTCAACCTAACACTTTCGGTCTACGATATAGGGAAAGGATCATCCTTTATAAGGTGCTTATCGAATCTTATAGGTATGATTCTCTCATATATATATCAATAAAGGAACCATTAATCTTGTTAACCGGCACCAGAGGAAATGTCTTTTAAACGTTTCATCTCTATATCGAACCTGCCCTACGTCTGCTGCCAATGTTATCTCTAACATTCTTCCACTGGATCTGCTTGTCACGGGTTCCTCAATCATCTCTGAATACAGGGTGGTTGGGGATATTTCCTAGTTCTTAAATGTTGAAACCTCTAGCTGAGGGAACAATCCTAATATTAAAATTCTAAAAAAATTCATTAAAAACTCACTTATTGCAGCATGACAGGAGAGGTAGGATAGATCTAAAACAGGAAGGAAGACCTATGTGTTTCTTTCGAAAATTTCCGATCGAATGAAATTGAAAAATTTAAACGTTAATTTTTATAATGCGCAGGTGCTCTCAGGGGATGGAAAATTTGGTTCCTATTTACATAGGTTCTATCTTATAAGTGACCCTTGTTGCACCTTGTGTACTTCTGGTGCCGTGGATGACATTGAACATTTATTATATTACTGCCCTTATTTCTCCGAACTTCGGTCTCAATTCAGAATTAATTCCACAGAACCAATGGTCATTAACAAATCTAATTCCAAAAATCTCCTATTGTATATGGAGTCTGCCATGTGTAAGAAGTTTAAATCTGGACAATAGTAAATTATTTTTCCTTAACACTTGATTCAAACGTGAAACCGCAACAATAGTGTGGTCTATGCTTCTCATGACTTCCTACACATGCACTCCTCACATAATATACACTAGACGCCTACACTAGTTTTGTTATATCACTTAAGTTTTATTTTTATTTTTTTTTATATATAACTATTAATGTAATTCCCTCTTTATTATTAATAATGATTTTGCCCTTTTATTTTTATGAGTAATATCATTTCCTCGTATGTATATTGCTAAATGCAAATATTGAGTAATTAGTCGGGGGTATTTGATTAAATGTTGCAAGTCGCTTAGTGCTAGTATAATAAGTAGGGGGCTTGAACCTTGCGGTACTCCTAACTTTTGACAACGAGAATCTAGGATGACACCTAAATATCCAACTTGGTTTGGCACTTATCAACGCTTGTCGGTCGGTTGGCTAACATAAAAGTGTAGTATCCGTCCTTATCACGTGCAATGTAGAAGTGTAACGTTGAAATAAATCGAAATTGAAATATTTCAATCTTAAAGATGACGTAACCGCTGAAGAAAGTTTTTTTTCTTAAATTATCGCCTTTTTCTGCTTACTCGTTGTGCTGTGTACGGCTTTTAATGAATCTGTTCTTAAATATTTTATCATCGTTTATCTTCATTTTCTTTTCCGGCGTTTGAATGTTTTCACACGTCCGTGTAGAGTTAAACATGTTCTATTTCCACTCCAATTTGTTTAAAAGCGCTTGTCCATACGATAACGTAAAATCAGCGTATTTTTTGTATCTTGTTTCCTCTTTCGATTCGAATATATTTAGTTTCTTTCACGTACATATATACGAGCTTTAAACTTATATTTTTACGAAATTTTCGACCCTTGTCAATCGTGATTACACACGTCGATGTCGAAAATTCCGACAAAGAAAACAGAAATATATAGGAGGAAATAATAATAAATAAATACTTAGAAAGGTTAGGCGGTTGGAATACATCCGGTTGGCTGAGGTTGATTTGATTAAGAATTTTCTCTCTCTTTTTTTTTTTTTTTATCTCATTTACTAATGCCTTTAACGCACGCTTAACATAGACCAGACTAATACGCAAAAACATCCGTTTCAAAAATATATACTTACGATATAGCCGGTATTAAAAGTTTGACATCATCGTAGTAGGAGTATTACAAAAATGAAAACGTTATTGAAAATGATAGCACGTACACGGGTTATTTCATCTCGAATGAGAATTTGATAGAAATGGCCAGATTATTACCATTAGTGAAAAGGTTGTCGTCGTCATCGCCAAACGAATTTAATACAGTAAATGCGTAACCCCTCTCTATTCCCCGGCCACTCAGTTTCCCCGATTATTCTGTCGAAGAAACGAAGATTTTAGATAACTGTAAAAAAAAAAAGGATTTTTAATTTTCATTTCTTCGATATATAACCACCGTGTGTGTGTAGATATACCTTTTCAACAGTCGCCATTACACTTTACGATAATTTCGGTAGTAACATTTTTCGTACGTAATTAAAAATTGTATAAGAAAAGAAACAACTTAAAATTTGGCAATTTTTATTTTAAACGAATATATTTAATTATGGAAAAATAAAACATACAGTTTCAAAAATTTTGAAAATTCGATAAAAATTTATTCGGGGAAAGCGGGCGCATACGATATTATACTGAGTAGGGTGCGTCACTTTAATAAATAGGGCTTATACGGTAATTAAAAAAAATGTATGCCACTAACTGAGATCGAACCATCGACCGTTTTGTTAACAGTCAAGCATTTATTCTTCTTCTTCGCCCGTATTACATCATTGATGATGTCATTAGTATTTGTCATCTTTCTCTATCCTGAGTTTTCCGAAGCCGCTGTTTTCCCGCGCGGTTCTAACAATGTCATCGGTCCATTTTGGACGTCCTTTATTTCTTCTCCCATTGTATGGTCTCCATAGTACAGTTCTTTTGTCCACCTTCCATCAGGTTGTCTTCTAATATGTCTGTCCAATGATCACTTGTTCATTGCTATCCTTTTACCGATATCTTCGTTTCTTTTCTAATAGTTTCAGATTTTACTTTATGTTGAAGTCCTTAACAAAGCGCGTTCCATTCTTCTTTCTCTGCTTTCTATTATTTATTTTGCGAGTCGTCATGTTTCTGTAGCGTATGTCATTACTGGTATTACAGATTGATTAAATAATTTTTTGCTCTATTTTCTTTACTAATTCTGTTATTGAGCATGTGTTTTATTTTCTGATAAGCGCTCCATCCATTTGTTATTTTCCTATGTCGGGCTGTGATGACAATAGGCCGCTTCGTAAGAAGAAAAACTGCTAGACCGCTGACTCGTTGGTATGACGATATAATTATTCGAGAAGCGGGGGAGAACCTACGGCCAACTGTGGACCGATGTAGTATGATTAAATTTTGTTCAGAGTACGCACTAACAATATACGTAGGAGTGGGTATGATTTTTGTACTAAGTGCTAAATGAAGAACAATCTAGTCTTTTTAAAATAATATACCGTTAACTAGCAACTTATGGAAGCGGAGGTGGCCTAAAACGTGAACCCTTGAAGATCGATGGTGATTAACAAACCCCGGAACTGCTTTTTCCGGTTATTCTTCGCTTCTCGGCAAGTTGGTCCTTGTAATTTTATTGTAAGAAATTCTTGTGTAAAAAAGAACGTACATAAATATAAATACATGTACATATTTACATATACACGCCATTGCGGTCGTTTCGTTCGTTGTCGAGTAACTAGTCCATTGTGTATAATTTTTGTGTAGAAAATTGGCGAGCATTTAGGGCACTAATTATATACAACACAGGTACGCCAGCATGTATGATATTATATATATATATATATATATATATATATATATATATATATATATATATATATATAAGTGGGTAAAACGTATTAAAAAATCTAATTCAGTTAGACGGAAAGAGAAAGTAATTTTTTATTTTAGTTTTGGTTAGTAATGAATCAACGTGTAGTACGATTAAGGATCATGGGTTGATTCATCAGACAGCCCTAGCAGTAGGTAGTAAAAGCTCGTGGGTAGATTCTGTTTTACGGCCGACTGGTCGGCTGATCAGCGACAGTTAGCTATAGAGAGTTAAATAGTAACTCGTATACGGGAGTAGTTTGCGACTTCTGAAAACATTTTTCCTTTTCGTGTAAAACATCCCTATTCGCTAAAAAAGAAATCTGCTCACTCATGGGAGAAACATTTCGCAGTGACTCTTCCTGCGAGTCCATCGGGCTATTAGAAACTGGTTGGTCAAACATTAAAAAGTCCGACTTGTTCTGCGCGAAATGCACCTATATATACACTTCCGTGCCAATCTTCTTTTCATTGTACATACTGTTTCATAATTTTTTGTTCACTTATTCTGATAATAAACTAGGTAGATAACAACACTCCACGTAGATAATGGTCTTTTCGGTATATTTCGTATTTATCGTTTATTCGTTCATTATAGTACCGTGTTGGGTTATCGAAAGTTCTACGTCCGTCTCAAATTGCTGGGAAGAAATTTATGACTGTGGTAAATTGTACCAATCCGACAGATTCTGTAACCAGGTTGTGTTGTCTGTTTTCTTGCCCGTGATTATTCTTCCTGTAATTTTCCCTCGTATTAGCTCACACGAAACAGCACACTGTGTATCTGGGTGTCACTTGACTGGAATATTTTAGTTTACGATTGGACTTCTTTTACAACTTCTTCGCGTTTATGAATAAAGTGTTTTGTGGAGGGTTAGTACTCAGCAGTACTCCCTCGAAACGCTATAATGTTTAAACAAGGTCTAAAGGCTTATTTCGCCACAGTCTGCGGGTTTCGCCAGAGTCATCCAGCAGGTTGATAGCAAGTGGATTCGTATGAACGCTAAGTCGGGCGACATGCTTGCTTGTATTTTGACTTCATCCTCCATAAACATAACATTCAAGTCACTATGGAGGGTAAAATTTGACACGTACCAGGGGGCTGCAGTAATAGTTCTGAGTATTTTATTTTGATATCGCTGTATTTTTTGCAGGTCGGATGTTTTTGCGCAGCCCCACAGCTGTATTCCGTACACGCAAATTGGTTTTAAAGCAATTTTATACAATAGTACTTTATTTTCCAATGACAATCCTGATCTCTTAGCTAGCATCCACGACATAGTTCTGGTTTTAAGTCTCAAATGCTCAATTTTTTTCTGAATGTGAGTACCCCAGGTCAGCCTAGCATCTAAGTGCATACTTAAATATTTTACATTATTGGTGTTCGGGATTATAACATTATTTATCTTGACTGGAAGACGTTTAATTTTTCGATTTGTAAAAGAAATATGTGTTGACTTACTTTCATTAACCACTATGCGCCATCGTTTTAGCCAAGTCTCTACATGCCCAAGTGACTCTTGCAGTTTTTTTGTTGCTATGTTTTCACACTTATCCACTGCTAAGATAGCTGCGTCATCCGCGTACAAAGCTACTTCTGTATTACTGAGCGTCGGGAAGTCGGTCGTATAGATTAGGTATAATATTGGACCGAGAACGCTCCCTTGTGGGACCCCGGCCCTTATTGGAAAAATATCCGAGTATTCATCGGCCACCTTCACTCGAAAATATCTCTCTTGTAGATACGATTTAAACAGTAAATAGAAAGAGTGAAGAAGCAGCAATTTAAGTTTATACAACAATCCCTGATGCCACACCCGATCAAAAGCCTGCTGAACATCCAAAAACACCGCCGTACAAATATTCTTGTTTTCCAAGCTATTTTCGATAACCTTTGTTAATCTATGAACCTGCTCTACAGTATTGTGATGCCTACGGAACCCAAACTGAAAATCGGGAATAATTGCATTCGTGTATAATATCGGAAACAACCGTTTTAAAATTAATTTTTCCAGAGTCTTCGAAAGAACAGGAAGCAACGAGATGATAGGTCTGTACGACGAGACTGTTTCAGGCGACTTTCCAGGCTTTGATATAACAGATTGGCTGCGAAAGACGGCGTTATATATCTGTGTTATGAATACAATACTTTTTCGTGGTAATTCATTTAAAACTTCAGCTGTGATTAGGTCAAATCCGGGGCTCTTTCTCCGTTTCATTTTTTTGAAAAATTGTTGTACCTCACTTGGAGTAACCGGTTTTATAGGCAGACTCATTTGCAGTGGTTTTTCCAGATATTCGAGGATATCTACGGAGTCATCAACTTCAGGATTAGGTGTAAATACATCGTGAAAATAATTAGCAAGAAGCGCTGCTTTATCGGTGTTAGTATGAGCCCAACTACCGTCAATTTTTTGTATTGGAGGAATATGCACATTTGGTCGTTTAAAGCGTTTAGTCGCTTTCCATAGAGAGTAATCATCGTTTTTAGACGGCGACAAACTTGACAGAAACGTTGCGAGCATTTCATTTTTATTTTCATGCAGTACTTCACGCAGTTCTTTGGTTTTTCTATTTAGTTGCGTTTTAATAATCGGATTTCTTCGGATGTTCCATGTTTTTCGTAACTTTCTCTTTTCATGCACGAGTGTTAATATGTGTTTCGGAATATTATTAGACTCCTTGGGGGGTTTTACAGTGGGAGTGGCTAGCCACGCAGCATTTTGTATAGTTTCTGTTAATTTTTGTACCGCTCTATCAATGTCGTAATTAGTTTTAAGTGGCATATTTAAGTTTATGTTAGTTTCTATATATTGTTTAAACATAGACCAATTGGTATTTTTATTGACGAGATATGGCTCAGGTATTTTTGTAATTGGTAAAATGCTAACCGTTAACACAACTGCCGAGTGATCTGACTGTAGATCGAAACAAGAATCTACTCTCATGTATAAAGACGAGATTCCTTTTGTTACGAAAACGTCGAGCAGATCAGGTTTTTTCTTACGGTCCTGAGGCCAGTAAGTAGGCTTACTCCCTCAGATATAGCCTAGATTCTGCTTAGAAATTACCTTTTCCAAAAGTTTTCCTCTGGGATTATCCAAGTGAGAGCCCCTTTTGCGACTTTTTGAATTCCAGTCTCCACCAGATATGAATTTCTCTCCCAACGACTTAAAGTATTTAACAAATAGGTTTTCATCTAGTCGCTCATTTGGAGAGCAGTATAGGGCGGAGATAGCGACGGTACCGTTAAATAAGGATAATTTAACGGTACATGCCTGTATTCTATTTTCCGTATAATTTTTCTCCTCGTAGTACCTGATTGTCTTTTTAATAATAATTGCACTGCCACCGCGAGCTTTATTATCTGGTCTAAGACAGGTGTAAACATAAAAATTAAATATACAAATATGAAACTAATTGGTTTGGCAGACTAACGATTAGGAAATAAATTGCGCGAATACGATTGTCAATCTTATTCGTTTATACAGAAGTTCGTCCCGATATGGAAGTTGAATGGACATAATATTTCAAGGTCAATTATTTCGTTACTAATATTTACTAACAGTTCGATTGGATGTTATAATTGGAAAAATATACTACGCACTTTCGAAAGGAAGTCTGGTCGTTATAGCTATTAAATTAAATCGATCGAATTATACATACATACATATACATATATATATATATATATATATATATATATATATATATATATAATATATATATATGTTGTTTGTGTGTTATAAGAAATGGCGTGGTAATAGGCAACCCGTAAATTTAGTATTATTGAGTAAATATAATAAAGTTATAGTCTAAGAATTTCGAATAGAAGGTGAAATGCGAAGTGTTTGTTTAGCGGCGCCAAATTCTAACGACCAAGATGATAATAATGACTATTATATACTAATAGCCGGATAAAGTGAAATTCGATGTTAATTAGCGGCTTCGAACGGTTTACGACTAACAGAAATCTACCTCGAAATGGTGGCCGTTCATTTCTGCACTAAACGGAAATTAGGTCATCGGCGCTGGACCGAGTTGTTCAATTTATATGGTCATTATAATATCGTCTTAAACTAAAATCGCGTGTCCTTTCTCGGCTACATGGATTATCGGAGAACTTTCAATCATATTTCGATCGTAAAAGCTCCAGTTAATCCTTCATTAGACGCGTGAAAAAATATCACGCAGATGGTCGCGATAATTCGGGAAAAATTCTCGCTATTTGACCAACGACGTTTTTATGGATTTTCCATTTTTTTATTATTATTTTAGAATAAAAAAAATATATATACATTATTTTAAAAAGCTAATAAATTCTCTCGTGGTTAACCATTTCAGTCGCGTGATACATGAAATCTTATTTTCTAGTTGACGTGGAATGCCTCCAATTATAGAAATATTTATAAAAATACATTGAAATTTATCTAGAATTCACCTAAGAAACAATATGGTGTAATAAACACCTGATTAAAATTTATAATTTTGTATGAAAATTTCATTATGTACGACTGAAAGGATTAACGTTGTACGATATTTATATTAAAAAAAAAATTAAAAAATTAGGATTAATAACGGGTATATAATATATTACTTATATAAAATTTCAAATAGGCATCGATTAATTATTCGTTTGTGGTATTAGCACATTTAATGTGAAGTCCGTACATATTAATTTATTGCACGTCGAACATTTCATTTCAGTGTATATCAATTTCTCATTCTAATACACTCGATTCTTCGATGATAATGACGAGCCTTCTTCTTCCGTTTCTTTCAAGTATAGGTGCTTTCTTATTTCACTTTATGTTTGCAATAGAGTTTTCATTAAATATTGACTCTGTAGCTAACTTTTAGTTCTTGTAGAAACAATCTTCTTCTAACAGTTGAATTTTGGATTATCTTTGAAAATAATATAACTATTCAGCCCAGTTACGCATCCAACGGGTGAAAAAAATTCATAATGCCCAACGACAGGAAATTTCTAGAAGCGCTGTATTGATTTATCATTTGGTCAGTCCTATCGACTTCGATTTTTGTTTTATTATATTCCGGTTTAAAGAAATCTTCCGAATGTAATTGCATCATCGTGAAATGTCGAAAGTAACGTAATATTTTTTTATATTTTTAGGTAAACAATAGTACCGTAATTACTATATCCAAATAAAGATGAATGTAACTAATTTTTGTATTTTTAAACAACTCGGATATTTGTTTTATGTTTTTGTCCCAACACAGATAACTTGTATAATTGTATTCTATTACAAGCGATACATTCATAAACCAGTTTTATCTAATGCAGTGTTCCGACAGGTAATACGATTCATTACATCCGCGGTATACTAACTCCGTACGCTCCCTTAAGACTGTTGGCCAACACATATACCTACATATTTGCTGTATAAAATTACAAGGTATCTATCGTATAGCACTTTGACGCCCCACTATGATGGCTTTCGATGGTGTATCAAGTTGAACAGACGTTTCTGTTCTTTCTCAATAATTACTCGCGATGACGAAATGTAAACATAGAAATAACAAATAATTATTACTTACTCGGAACATAAAATGTTGTAATTTAAAACGGCAAAGTTATATTAAACTTAAAAACGAATTTTCCTCGCAAAATTTATAAACACGGTTGCTCGTTTGATGAGAATATATCTAAAAAAATAATTACTTTCTCTCAGCGGGATACAACCGAAAACATAATTGGCTGCAGTACAGAGTAAGACGGGTGTAAATTTACACGCATCTTATAATCGGGAAGTACTAGCAGGGGCGGTGTAATAACTGTCGACGTTCTTTCCATATTATCCAAACAGTGTTACGTGTGAGAAGAATTCTTATAATTCGATGCAGGATCGAACGATAGTATATCAGCCATTACAACCAGAAAAATCATGATAATAATGATTGTTTAAAATACAGGGGTCGTCGTGTTAATGAAGATTTTTATTATTTACGATTATTTTGACCATAATATCACGTAAATCTTTACACACAATTTAACGGTTTCGGATAATTATCTCTCTTCAGAAATGTTTGTAAATATTGATAAAATGTATCGGAATATTTTTTGTTGTCTGACGAAGTAGAAAGCTGTAATTATGTCCGGCTAAAAATTGTCGGTATTTTGACTTAGAACCCATCTCGAATTTGTTTTGTTTTTCTGCTTAACACCTTCCATCCTTTTCATTTACGCTTATTCTGCGAGATTAACTGGATGCGATGAATGTTGCACAGATGAAACCGCAAAGAGCTCGCATATAAATCGACGAACTCTGGTGATATAAATGGCTTCTCTTCTTATTCTTATGTTTGTTATGCGGATTGAACTGTTGGCATATGTACCGCATTTTTCACGGTTAACTCCCGGTTCTTTCTATTTAATATGGTTCTTTCCCGGGGCTCATATAATTCGGGTTTAGTGCTGCATTTTTCAAATCCGCTGCAAGTTTACACCGTAGTCTGAACCTTTCAGTACGCCGTAGAATACACTTTTTCATCCATCCGAATAGCACTGCCCATTCCAAACGTTTCGCAGTTTACCGACTTCACACCTTATATGCTGAATCTACTTTCATTCGATACGAAATCTTTTTACTCGATCTCGAATGTTCTAGTTGCATATAACGATGCTGTAATTACTATCAGTATAATTCGGTTTTCCGCGCTGTTTCTTAAATTTCCCATACTAAAGCGCAATAGTCGGTCAGTCATTAGTGTTCTGTCGTCATTTTTTTATTTTAAACTTTGTTTTATTTTGCAAATAGCCAGAAGTTAATTTTAACCTAAAATTAATACATCGTCCGTATGTCGTGTTTACTCGTGTGAAAGTTAAATACAGCGGTGTGAGTAGGAAAATTTCTTTATGACTAGTAGTAATTTCAAATAGTTCCGTTAAATATTCTTTCGAGAGCGATGATTACCTTTCTAGCATTATCTTTCAATCTTCCTTATTGAACGCAGCAACGCTATTATTATTTTTTTTCCTCTATATATTGGACTGTTTTAAAGAAAATGTATCCATCTTAAAAGTAAATTTAGATCGGCAGACGATTATAACGAAATAATCGAAGTAAATGATAAACATGTCGGAACGTGTTAAATATGAAGTGAGATAAGTTTCTGGTGGATTATCTGGCCAGACAAAATAAAGAATTGCGATCAGCGTTTGCAACGGTGTACGAATTGAAATGATAGAAACAATACGGTCGAGGGATAATTTTCAGTGTAAATAAGGTGACAGAAAGGCGATTTCTACTAAAAATTAACCGTCAGATAGTGGCGATGAGATTACGAACGAGTGATGAACGAACAGCTGGCATTTTTTTTTAATTATAGTTCCGTGTTTAACTACCGAGGCTATTACGGCACTGGTGATTTTAGATGTAGTAACTGTGGTTGGAGGAGGAAAGGATATAACTGAGGGAATAGTTGAAGAACTGTTGGAGAGGAAAGCAGATAGAGTACGCGGATGGATATTGGGCCGTTTAGGGAGGAGTGTAGGGCAGTAGAGTAAAATATGGCAGATAAGAGAAGGGTTCGGGAGTAAACAAAAGGTGCAAAAAGCCGGGGGATTGGTACTTAAAGAAGCGCAGTATTGTTTGTAAGATGTTTTGATATCGGACAAAAATCTGTTAATTGGTTGTTATATAAAGATTACTGCTAATATTAAACGATCAAATTAGTATCTACGAAATATAATATCGAATATAAAGAATATAATTATGGTGTGGAAAAAAAAACATAATTTCAGAATCACTACTGACAGATTTATAACACAACGTTCGCATATTCATTTTTAGATTTGTTTCATTTATCGGATAACAGGTTAGATTATTTAATTTTTTGTTTTCGAATAAATAAATCGCTATTTAAAAATTCAATATATTAAAATTACACACCATATTGATGAGTTACATATAAAGGTCATTTTTTAAATGCGCATAGAGCGCCGATAATGATGTAATTCGTCTCGGTGCAACAGCGCTTAAAGGTTAATGTGCAACTTATTCATAAATCGGTTTGTTTTAGGTTATTCTCTCATCGTCGTCATCATCGTCGTATTGCTCGTTTTCGAACGTCGTAATGAGTCATTGCACGTTCGTTTTGACGTACAACATAGGTAAGGCACTAATTATACGCGACGCAAATGCGCGCGCGTATATATATATATATATATGGAGTAGGGTGTGCCAGTGCCTTCTCCGCGATGATTAAGCGTATACTGAATGATAAAAATTTTATAAACTTTAGACAGTGCTATGCCACCGCGACGTTATTCTATGAAAGCGTAATTAAATGTGGAGACGTAATTGATTTTTTCTATAATTAAAATATTCCTAAATTTAGCTCGGAATAAGGAAATAATTTAATTTCATCGAAGAAAAAAGTTACTCCCGTTGAAAATGATTTTTATGAATTTTTTTTTGTTTTTGGTATTTTAAATTTTAGCGACTGCACGCGTTTATTTTAAACATATTAAATTCTGGAAATATTAACATTTTGGAGTAGTTGAGAAGAATATATACCTTGGACGAAGATGACAAAAGATAATGGTTACGGAACTAAACGCAATCCTATAAATATACCTACACTTTCATAACCGCTGTCAGTTTGATAATGAAAACTGCAAGTGTTTTCGAAACGTCACAAGGAAAAAATATGAACATGGTTTTCACCGAAAAAAAAAAATTATAGACGTATGCAATCTATCTTTTTAAATTATCCTGAATGTTATCCAATTTAAGAAAATTTACTACAACAATCGGGTCAGAATCGGATGGCAGAACGCATATGTCATTTTTATTGTACTGAACACTATACACGGAAGGACCAGTAATGCTTCCTTGTGGAATTTCTGCTTGAATAGCAAATTCGAACAAATTAATCAAAGCTGTAATCTCGACTGTACTTCACCGGTTAATTTGTCTGCATCCGGAGATTTTTTTGTATGGAATTGATTTTAGGTAGTTTGCTACTTCCTTGGGTGAGAATGACTTTTATAAGGGAGTTACATGACAGACTTCCTAGAGGAACGTTTGTATAATTTGTGCGTGTGCAATAAGTCATCGTAAGGAGTAACAGGGTTTTTCTCTAGACGATCGGCGAATTCGTGTAGCGAACCATCGTAACTTATCTTTTACATTTAACGAGTAAAAAACATTGCTCGGATGATTTTTTTTTTCATATTGTTATTTCTTCAAGTTTCCTGTAAAGTCTATTATATACCGATTTGAACGACCGATAAAAAAAAAAACTATATGCCTGCCATCTTCTTCTAGCAGAACCTGTTTTATCAGTTATCAGAGTCTTAATTTATGAGGATTTGCGTTATTTTGTTTGTTGTAGAAATTTTACACGCAGATTGAATGAGTTCAGTAAGATTCGTAAGAGCAGAAGCTACGTCATCGTCACTTTTTAATTTTACATTCAAGTTGGTATCTTGATTTATAACATGTGAGAACTTTTGCCAGTTAGTAGTTTTATTATATAAATAATTCGGCTTGTAATTTTCAACGGGTTTTGGATCCACAATAGCCATTACCGGGACATGATCGGAGGATAAATCTATTTTCGTATCGCAAATATTAATGTAGTTATTAACATCTAGTAGCCTGATAGAATGTTGTGGCCAGTCGTTTGGGGCCATAGGAGACAATATTGTCAATGAATTACGATGAATTCCATCTTTAAACGGGCACCGCCCCGTAGAGACGAGTGTAGGGAAGAAGAGAAGAGGCAGCGGAATCTGCTTGTGGACTCTGTTTCGCATCGTTCTTCATTTGGAGCCGTCCAAAAATATATATATATATAATATATATATGTGTGTGTACCGGTGAGTTTGGTTCAATATAATTTGTTCAACTTTTTATTCTTAAAAAATACACCTATATATGTAGTTCTAATCATAAATATTTACTTTGTAATTATGTATATATATCAGTGTTTACGATACAATATATATTAGTACATGATTTCTTCTGTTTTCCCCGATTTTGTACATAATTTTATTTTAAAACATTGCGATAAAACCTTACCCATTAAATAATCAATATATAAGCGATTATAGTCAGTTCTCTCGGGTATAATGTGTAGTCTATGTACGCTAACCCCGTATTATAATTGCTTTATATGCTACTTACATTATACACCAAAATATGTATAGGTAAGTAGTCGCCTACCCTCGATACGGAGACGGCACTTAGTGATGATGATAAACCGGGTTATAAATTGGCTATTAATTTATAAAATTACTCGGAACAAATAGCATTTAGTCCGCTAACTTTCAAGCTAACCGAAAGTAGTTTACAAAGTTGAATGAGTAAATTGTCGACCAAAATGTTCGTAAATTTCCGAGGCGTTTCTCTTTGTGCCGTAATAAGTTTTGTCAAGTAAAACCGGCTCGCCATATTGTTTACTTTAGTGTCCAAGCTACGTCTATAGTTGTCGAAAAATTAGAACTGCGTGTTCGAAATGAACGACTAAGTTTTCAACGAAACTGGTCAAAGAGTGAAAGTTTGCAATTAACGAAACGGGCCTCATTTAGTTTTGGCGTTATGTCTTTAGGTTTTTTTTTTTCATTTCTTCATATAGTCTTCATCTCCTTTCTGTGCCCACCCCGAAAAGTTTTAGTTCTTTCGTTTTTCCCAATTCATTTCGACCCTTCCTATCGCTAAAAAACAGAAACTAAAAAGGATGCTAAAAAGGATGATGGGTGTATATGTCGCCGAATAGAATCTTCATAATTTCATACATGTCGAACGTTAAATTATCAAAATGTAAGTCAGAGACTTTTATAAAGACCACCGTTAATCTCGGGAACTTTCTGACGATGGCGATCGTAGAGATGACAATTTTTGCAATTTTATAGACTACTTAATTAGCTCTGAAATATCCGCAAGAAACAGCGATCAAGTTACTTAGGAAACTTCTTTTTGTCCCGAAACCGTAGATTGGCGGATAACCTTTTACGATATTAGAATTCACTTAGTTCCGGCCTTTCGTTTTAAATCTGCATACTGCATCTTTTATTATCTGTTCGATGTAGGTTTTTTTATAGCTTGTGCCCTCTATTTCGTCTTCGATTATTTGTACTACTCGCGTCTGATTATGACACGTCGTATAACCTTCCTGTTTTTAACGTATATGTTTTATTTTCTCCATGCGGCTGATTTTTTTCATCCTATGCTAAGCATCTCATTTCGAATGTTTCGATTTTTTACTATATCTGTTTGTTAATTGTTTCGGAGCCGTGCAACGGTAAATATACTATTACGAAGCGCTTTTTAGTTTCCAAATTTATACCTTTTGACGTCTGTGAGAATTGCTATTTTATTAAACTCCTTTTTCGATAGGTTAATTCACGTTGTTTCCCGTCTTGGGTTATTCCACGATATCCGGCGGCAACTCACTGGCTATATAGTCGTTTTTTTTCGTTTATTACTTTTCCGTCTTTCTTATCGTCGCATTTCGTCTGTCGTTTCATCATTTATTACATTTAGGGAAATAAGAAAAAAAAAACAATTTACAAGTTCGTTAACTATATTTTATTAAACTTTAACAAAGCTTTTTGTCGGTTACGCCATTATTAAATCGAGTTAATTAACAATAACAAACGACATCGGCGAAGGATCTACGCTTAGCTACATGAGACCCGGGGCTTAATTGGAAGGATGATTCGACACAAAAAATTTTAAAAATTCGCTAAAAAGTCAAAATTAAATTGACCGTTTCGTCGATTTTGAAATGTTATCGCTTTCTCTTTCTTCTGGCTGTTCCGTTTCATTTTGTAGTCTCCTCTTCTTTTTGTATCGTACATCATCGCGGTTTTTTTATTTCTCTTTTCTTAGCTGCTTCGATCAGCTTGTCATTTCTAGCCATTTTTTTCCACCGCATTCTTCCCCCCGATGCGTATATATTTCTCCTTTTTCTATTTACGTGTTTTCTTCTGTCTTTGGATATCTTCATCGGCATTCATTTACACAAAGCACATTGTAAGCATAAGAGAAACGATTCGTTATCGGGGAATCACGAAGTATAATTTGATAATTTTTGGAAATTTTATCAAAAATATATATAAATATAGGTGCGGAATTGTTCGTGAAGCAATTGAAATTTTTAAACATTCAAATTTCAATAAAAAAGACAGACAGCAGCTTGATTCAACGTGATTGCCCCCCCCCCCCAAAAAAAAAACAAATAAGTTTAAAAACAACTCTATTCTCACGCATGATAAAACATTGATAAATGGATGTAAGCGCAGCAGGTGGGTCTTCGAAAAATTTGGACCACATTAAGTCAGGATTGGGCTCGTCTAAACACAATCCTATATCCTATATTCATAACCGTTCTCAGTTTGATAATGAAAACTGCAAGTGTTTTCGAAAATAAGGAAAAAATACTAACATGGTTTTCACTGAAAAAAAAAATTATAGACGTATGGATATCAATAATGAAAGTTTGAAGTTGTATGCAAGACAGATTGCAATTAGCAGATGAAGAAAACCACATAGAAGCGCAGTTATCGAACCGGAAATGACGAAAAATAAAATGTTGTTACCGGTTATCGATGATGACGAATGAAGTAACCGAATTCGGAGATAGGAATCCGATAATTCTGCCACGTATTGTTAGGTAAGATTCAGCGGAAAAGTTAAAAAATAAACTGAAATTTAATATAAACATAAACCGTATTAGAAAATCTACAAAAATACCTCAAACCTGCACAAAAAATTAAAATTAAGAGTATAAACAACAAAAATGAAATTGCTAAATTCCTTTTCCGCATGAAAAATCGCAAAAACATTTTATCTATAAAGCCGCATTATCGAGTGAAGGAAAAAAATGATAAAAATGTATTCGAATTTATGAAAATATAAAATGTAAAAAATATTACTTAGATATTAACAATGTTCATGATACGCGAGTGTAGTTCGTAGCGTCCTGCGTTTATATATCGTATGATTTCCGTAAATCGATAATCGTATTGTTCGTATAATTCAGATTACCGGTGAGATCGAACCACTTTCATTATCTATTTATCTTATCATATTATATTATATATTAATTTAACATATCTATATAAATCTATATTTAATTGTATCGCGTTATTCACAAACAAACAATCGTTTCTTATTATTGTTATTGACGTTATTATTGTTATTAATATTGTCGGTGAAAATAGTTAGATATTGTTATTATTAACGAATAATTGTCCGTTCCCCCTTCCGGGGTATGTCTACCCCACGAACTCGTATAGTGAACGAGCTGCTTACAAGCGGCACACACACTTCTTTAAAAACAACTACGCAAACAGCAACAGTTAACAAGTCTCTAGCCGCTGTAAAGAAACATACAGCGGAAGGCAGCAACACAAGCGAAAACATCGTCGATGTAAGCAATAACTTACTTCAACCAGATGCCAGTAGTAGTGGTGACATTACAATTGGTGATAATATAGACGAGTACATGAATAAGTCATCTACGCAAACGGAGTGGCAAAATGTTAAACCTAAGAAAAGGTTACGAAGAAATGTGAATAAAAGCGGTTGCAGCAGCAGCGGCACATCGGCCGAATTTAGCGGCGGCAACGTAGTTAAGAAGAAACGTTTTTCCCCGGCAGCAGCAGCATCCGCCGCGATAAGAACGAGAAATCGATTCTCTTATCTACAAGATAAGAATGATGACGACGACCATCATGATTACAATGATAACGAAGCTAACTGTACTGATGACGATGATGATTGTAACAGTGTCGATAATAAACGGAAAGAAGAAAATAAAAAACCTAAAGTTCCGCCTATCACAGTGTACGGAGTAACGGACTTCCGTAAAATGTTCATGGATCTAACAAAACACGTACAATCAAAACAAATTAAATGCCGATCGATGAGTGATCAAAGAATAGAAGTTAAAGTCACCGAAATAGACGAATATAGAAAATTAATTCGCTATTTCAATGACGTAAATATTAAACACCACACATTTCAAGTTCCAAATGAAAAAGGTTTTAAAGTTGTCATACGAAATTTACATAATACTATAAATCCGGATGACATTAAACTTGCCCTGCTATCTGTAGGTCATAAGGTTAGACATATAATTAATATTAAACATAGGGTAACTAAAGAACCCCTACCTATCTTTTTCGTTGAGCTCGAGCCAAATGAGAATAACAAGGAAATTTATAAATTGAACTATTTATTGAATATGCGAGTAAAAATAGAGGCTCCATATAAAAAGAACATTATATCCCAATGTACTAGATGCCAACGATATGGCCATACAAAGACTTATTGTAATTGTGATTTTGTTTGTGTCAAATGCGCTGGCAACCATGATTCAAAAAATTGTACCAAAGGAACAAGTACACCAGCTGTTTGTGTACATTGCAATGGACCACATCCAGCTAATTACAAAGGTTGTGAAATATATCAAGATCTTGTAAGCAAGCGATATGGAGAAGGTAGACAACAAAAAAGAATTAACCTTCCGTTTGTAACGTCATCTAATACTAATATGACGCCTCCAACTATAAATAATCAAAATTATCCACCTGTGAGTACTCAAACTATCACTACACCACAAGTAAATGTAACACCTAATCAAGTAAATAGAGGTGTATCCTTTGCACAAATGGCAGTTACACAGAGAAACAGAAATGTGGAAAGAGAGCAAACAAACGGATGTAACATGGGTGACGTTGAAAATATGATATCGTGTATGTTGAATGAAATAAAAAATATGATGATGGAAATGATGAAGCAACAAAATGATATGATAACAAACATATTACATACAATTGTTTCTACACTGGCTCAAAAATGAAAGACTTCAGAATAGTTTTGTTCAATGCTAATGGATTATTAAGACGTATACGAGAAATAGATATGTTCCTGCACAATGAGAAAATCGACATAATGTTAGTGTCAGAGACACATCTCACAAATAAGAATTACGTTAAGATTCCTAACTACATTGTCCATTACACAGTGCATCCAGACAACAGAGCACACGGCGGTGCAGCTGTAATAATTAAAGATAATATAAACCATTATGAACTAAATAAATATCAATCGGAACATCTACAGGCATCGTCAGTAATGGTGACTGATAACAACGAAGACGTATCAATATCCGCAGTGTATTGTCCTCCTAAACATAAAATTAAGAGTGCAGAATTTATAAAATTCTTTAAAACATTAGGAAAGAGATATATAATAGGAGGTGACTATAACTCCAAAAATACATTCTGGGGTTCACGGTTAACCGTTCCCAGGGGACGAGAATTAATGAACGCAATTACAATTTGTAAATGTGACGTTATATCAACCGGAAGACCAACATATTGGCCCAGTGATAGAAGGAAAACTCCGGACCTTTTGGACTTTTTTATTGTCAGAGGAATTTCTTCAAATTATATCGCAATAGATGACGAATTGTCGTTAGCCTCAGATCACACTTCTGTAACCTTGACTATTAGCGCTAATATAATAATGAAGAAAAAGACAACGATGCTTACAAATAAGTACACAAATTGGTCTCAGTTTTCAAACGAATTAGAAGAAAATTTAACGTTGAAGATTCCGTTAAAATCGCCACTGGATATAGAAAATGCTATAGAATATATCGTTACCAACATTTACTCAGCAGCACGGGCATCAACGGTGGAAATTAAACCACATCATCGTGTTCAAAATTATCCCAAATACATAAGAGAAGCTGTCCAAAATAAACGGAAATTAAGGCAAATATGGCAAAAAAAACAGAGATCCGCAAACGAAAAATAAGCTAAATCGTGCTACTAAACGAATAAAAATCATGCTGCAACAGTTAAGAAATGAAACCTTTAGGGATTACGTTAAACGGCTGTCGCCTTTACAAAACAACGAGTATAGCTTATGGAAGGCTACAAAGCAAATGAAACGGCCTATGCTAAGCGAATCTCCGATACTCAAAACAAACGGAGAATGGGCTAGAAAATACGAAGAAAAAGCTGAAGAATTTGCAGATCACTTGGAGAAGGTATTCCATCCATATATTATAAATGATAATAATAATCCAACTTATCGGTCAGAGAAAAGAATGAACTTGTCACCTATTAAATATATGTCTCCGGGAGAAGTCAAAGCAGTAATAAAGACTTTAAACCCGAGGAAGGCTCCCGGATATGATCAAATTACATCCAAAATAGTAAAACAATTACCTCGAAAAGCAGTAGTATTATTAACATATGTATATAACGCAATGCTGAGGTTATCATACTTCCCATCACAGTGGAAACTTGCTCAAATTATTATGGTACTTAAACCAGGTAAACCACCGGAAAAAACAGAATCTTACAGACCTATATCGCTATTGCCTGTTTTGTCAAAAATATTCGAAAAGTTACTACACAAAAGATTGCTGGAAATAGTTGAAAAAACAGTTCCACAACATCAGTTTGGTTTTAGGCAGAAGCATAGTACCATCGAACAGGTACATCGTATCGTTCGTAAAATTGAAGACAGTTTAGAAAAACAAGAAGTCTGTACTGCCGTATTTCTCGATGTAGAAAAAGCCTTCGACACTGTGTGGCATAGAGGGTTGATTCATAAATTAAATAAGATATTACCTATTCAGTATTGTACTTTATTGGAATCGTATTTACAGCATCGAACATTTCGTGTTAAAAGCGGCGAATTTTTGTCAACAATACGTGAAATAAGTGCTGGCGTGCCGCAAGGAAGCGTAATAGGGCCGTTATTATATGTTATATTTACATCGGATATACCACAGGTCAACAATGTCGATATCGCTACATTCGCAGATGATACTGCTCTGGTGTGCTCTGATAATGATTTACAAGAGTGTAGTACGAACGTGCAGCATGCGATTGAAGAGGTGAAATCGTGGTTTGATAAGTGGCACCTGAAAGTAAATACGTCGAAATCGACGCAGATAATCTTCACAAATCGCCGTATAACTTTCGCACCAAAAATTTATATCGATATCAACGAAGTACCGCAAAAAGATACAGTATGTTATCTCGGTATACATATGGACAAGAAATTAACTTGGAAACACCACATAACGATGAAACGAAAATACTTGGACATCAAATTCCGCAACATGTACTGGCTATTAGGAAGACAATCAGAATTGACGTTAGAGAATAAAATTCTCCTTTATAATATGCTGTTAAAGCCGATTTGGCGGTAACCGCTATGGGGATGCTCAAAAGAAAGCAACATACGTATCGTACAACGCTTTCAAAACAAAGTATTGCGTACAATAACGAATGCCTCTTGGTTCATTTCGAACAAAACGTTACATACCGATCTCGACGTGAGGTATGTCTCAGAAATAATAACGAATGAGGCGACGAAGTACCTTCACTGGAAAATCACAATAATCCGTTGGCAATCGCATTGATGGATAACTCCGAAGAACTCAGACGGCTACAGAGAAGAAAAGTCTTCGATTTAACCGCGTGATTTAATTTTATAAGCAGCAAAAAATTGTCCATCACTGGATGGCCGTATTTCTTTCATGTTTCCTCTTATCCTCTTTCTCTACATTGTAGAGATTCACACTCAAACAGAGATCTACTAGATAGCTTCTAAAAATGAGCTAGTTGTAGAATAGAAAAAAAAAAAAAAAAAAAAAAAAGATATTAACAAAAACTATTGAAGCGATAAAACGGTATTTTGAAATAATATTAATCACTTTGATAATTTTTGTAAATTACGTTATCTATGTAATATTTATTTTATATTTTATAAAATTTGTATAGATTTTTATAATTAATTTTTTATATTATCTCGATAAACCTTTGTGATTTTTCATAAGGGGTAAAAATTAGCGATTTTAACACATTTTCTGTTATTATTTTTTTTTAAAATCACTACATTTTAAAAACTTTTCAAATTAAAGTGTAAGAAAATACTTAAAACAAATTCGATTATAAAATAATTTCGATTCACTATTAATTATGTTTCTAAAGTTGGGGTTTTCATAACGAAAGAGACCGTTATGTGAAATCACAAACGGTTATTATAACGTATCCGGGAAAATATTTTCCTTTTTCGTTAACGATTATATTTAAAAAACTATACATTATTATTCGTAATATGTATACAGTTTCCGGTTACTGCGGCACAAATGGAATTTTTAACAAATCAAGGAACATCCATTTCGTGCATTTAATAAATTTTGAAACAAAAAACAAATAACAAAAAAAATGTTTCCAAATAGACTTTTGCCGACTGTCGAGTATAGATGACAGATGGTTAACGATAGAATAAGATGAAAATTATTTCAAAAATACGTTTCATCTAGAAAAATAAGAAGTGAAATAAAGTTACTCTATACTATTTATTATTATATTATTACATGTTCGTTGGTTCAACGGAGATCAACGACTGACTTCATCTTCAACCACCAGCCTATCCTGTTAGGTTTTGGCTCGACCGTTACTATCTTACCCTTTTTTTTTTTTGGGTTGGGGGTTATATTCGTTATAAGAAATCATCATTTTGCAATTTTTTTATTTTTCCTCGTAAGTTGTATACTATATATATATATATATATAATATCTATGTTTGGTAGTTTATGTACACTTGTTTGGGTTTATGTATGTGTACATCTTCGTTCTAACTTAATAGAAACCCGTTATCCGTAAAACCAAAAAGATGTCATCGCGCAGCCATGGACCCCCTAATAAAAGTCAGCAATGCAATACTATAAAGGTGCCGGTGGTGTTATAGATACGATATTTTTCGCGTTATATATATATATATATATATATATATATATATATATATATATATATATATATATATAAATGTACATAGTATACGATATGTAATATACAAGTATAGATTGTAAGTTTTCGAGAAAATGTGCCACACATTATTATTACACGACCGGACGCATTTCATATCATAAAAGTAAAAGGCCAAACCTAGGAAAGGAGAGGTTCACATACGCGGAAAGGTATCGTCTATGTCGGGGGTGTGTGTGGTGGTGATAATTTCGTTGCTTTTACACTATCGAATATTATTACTATTACTAAGAAAATACTTTTCAGTTAATACGATACTACTACTAACACACTACGATTTGGACGAGCCCGAAGAAAATGCCGTACTACGGCCTACGACGATGAAAAAAGGAAAATTCGCGATAATACTACCGCGAACCCCCGATCGTCGAGGCCGAAGCGAAAGGTGGTTACGGGGGTGACTCGACTCGCGGTTGATTGTGCCGCCGATTTGGACGGAGTTGAGTACCACGGAAAGCGGGGGTAATGAGAAATTCTACACATGATCTAGCGCGGTTCGAAGGGATTGTACGTCCAGACATTATACACGTATATACATACACACTTTCACACGTATATATATGTACATATATATATACATATATATATATATATATATATATATATATATACATATATATACTTTTGAACAACACCGGGTTATGATGCCGCGCAAGTTTTTCGGATGTTGTCGGAATAAGACGCTCCAATATGGGATTCTTATAGGCGCTAGTTAGTAGTATACCGTTTGCCGGGTGATAAGAATCGTGCTTAAAATTTGCGCGTTTGTGATTAAAAAAAAATTTTATTCGCGAATACGACTAAATTTTCGTTCGTCGAATATTGTATGTAAAATATTTTTTTCTTTTAGAATTTAATTATTAAAATTATAAATGTATTTATTTAGATTCTTTTTTTTTTTAATACGATGTATTTATGACCTTACGACCGGTAGACTACGGTAACTCTGTGCCCGGTTAATCTGTGTCCGTCTAGCGGACGATGATCGAGATAATACGATGAATTATTCTTCGTCTTATCATTCAGCTGTGCCTTCGATGGCTAATGAAGACGATCCGTTATCGGTGACGGTAAATAACGTTACCGGTTTGTGGTTCGGTAATCTTACCGATGCGAACGTTAACGTAACTGACTTAACGACGATCGCCGATCGTAATTATTGGTATCTTATCCTGACGTCGGTACCGATATTAACGATATTCGGTAACGTATTAGTGATATTGAGCGTATTTCGCGAGAAATCCTTACAAACGGTTACCAATTATTTTATAGTCAGCCTAGCGGTAGCCGATTTATTGGTAGCGATCGGAGCGATGCCTTTTGCCGTCTATAATTTGGTAAGCGGATTATTATTTTTCTTTTTAATATAAATAATTTTTATTTATTATTCGAAAGGGGAGGGGGGATAAATTTTAATCTAACGTAAATTATTTGATGATGATGATAGTGCATCACGTTGAATCCCGTAGGACGTTGTGATTATGTTCAGTGATAATCAGCTCTTTTCTATTCATCGGCAAACAAGCCGTTAACCTGTTTTCAATTCGTCAATTCCTTTACGTAGTCTACCTTTATTTCTTCTACCAGATGGTCTGGATTCGGATATCAGTTTGTTTGTCCTGTAATATGTCCGAAATATCTCTCCTGTAAAACTTCTCGATTAGTGATTTTATCCATCCGCGACTACGACGAATCTTTTCGGACGAGAATTGACGCGAATACGACATTTTTTGAAAATTATCAATTTCGAAAATCGCGTTAACATATTCGACAGATTTTGAATTTCTGTTTTCTTTCATTTTCTTTTTTTTTAACAACAAATAAAATATCAATAAGTGTAATATAAATTCGTTCGGCAGTCGAATAGTACGATCGCGGGGTCAAGTATAATAGTAACAGATTTTTTCTTTTATATGTATATATATGGGCTTTTCACAACCAGGGCTGTAATAAATGTATACATCTTATTAAATATTTATACTGGAGGCTGATATGTAATCGAATACGAATATACGCTAATGTTCTGCGAGCGGAGCAGACATCTGAGATTAGTTGCGAGAGGGATTGCAATACGTAACAGGAGAATTTCGATTAGATTCTATAATAACTGCAGCTTAAACAGTAGGTGGTTTTCATCGCCGATCTAAATCGCAAGGATGGGTACAGAATGGCGGAGGGGTTACTTTGTAAATAGAACGTACGGAATGTTGTTGACGTTAAGCCTTAGGCGACGTACAATACGAATAAATGAAATTCTATTTTCTACGTCGGCAGGAAAATTGAAGAATCGAGGAATTACGTGAAATTTAAGGTTGAATATTTCCAAAATTCCTTGTGCGAAAACTTAATCTCAGATAAAATGTCCCTAACCGGTGTATTGAAGTAGAACGAGCCATTCTCGTTGGCGCTTCTAGCGAGAGTTTATATCTACGGTATCATTCCGGTGGATAGCTGAGTGGCTAGTAATCCAGATAAATTTTACACTAACGCGTTTCAGAGAAAGATTGTAAATATTTCTTAGTATATCGTAGATCGATAGCAAACAGCGACTATTAATCGAGGAACTTGAAATAGTTAAGAGTGCGCTACGCGAATCAGTGAAAATTATTTGATCGATATTTGTGGTAACCGGTTTATACGGTAGAAGAAGCTGGAGGTCGGGTCATTTTTAAAATGGGAATTTCATAAAAATTAAAAAACTCGCTTATACGGCGCTACACTATCAAATAGTGAAGTTGACCCTATACATTTTTAACCTTTCAAATTTATTTACCGATTCCGAGATTTTTTCCATTTAACTGGATTCCTGATCGTTGCGGTATTTTAGATAATTATCTCGGGGGACGCTGCTGCAGCATACTTACAGGATTGACCTTTACATATGTACCGACCGTTAACAATTTGTCTATTATAAAAAAAAAAGTCGAGAAGAAACGATTGTTGTTGGTTTAACGGTTTGGCCTTCACTTTTACGAAATCTATACAAAAATCAGTTTGTAAAATTCCCCGATTTACTTCGAAATTTCTCTGCTGCTACTATGTATATTATGTATAGATTTCAAAACGAACCGTCTAGACTACACCGATTTAGCTTTACCTCGGTTTTGTCCTCACGCGACTGATTTTGATATCGACGCGGTATCGTATATTCAGATACTAGCTCACTGGCGTGAAAAACTTTTCAACTTTATTTTTACATTATTAATATGGAGATTTAACGTATATTTATCACCGTATTGTACAGCGAACGTATTAAAGAATCCGTTCCTAATTGCATATATATATATATATATATATATATATATATATATATATATATATATATATATATATAGGTGAGTGTATGCAGAGTCGAAATGGTCACTTTACCAGCAGTCGAGAGTGTGTGCAGAGTGTGAGTTTTAAATTATTAGGTATATACTTAACGAATTGATGAAGTATGGATGTGAAACAAAATATAAGAGATATCTGCAAATTAGCCGGAAATTCGGAGGAAAAAACTGTCATCTAAATCATTCATCGTTCATGATCGTATCGGAGGTAGGCGACTACCTTATCGGAGGTAGGCGACTACCTAAATATACAACTGCTCGTCCATGATTTCGTTAACGAGACATGATTATTGACGACGATGATATATGATATACGGGATATTTAACACTATACCCGCCGTTTAAAAAAAAATTATTTCCCACAGACACGGGGATTTTATTTTTTGCAGAATTGTAATTAAATATATTGTTATCCTAACGTAATATTAACGATAGCATTAGGAAGACAAGAATTTTATCTTTAAAAATGTATATAAACATACTTTATTTAAATTAATAGTAATTAATATAAATTTAGATATTATTACATGCGCCCGACTCGAACTCGGGCTTTTACAGAACATACAGCAAATTATAGATAAAAACTTACTTCAATTACGTGCAAACTTTATCATAATTTTAATATCAATATCACATCCAATAATTTACTTTAGTGCGATAATCCCGAAAACATCCTGGCAAATCCGAGCCAACTTCGCAGTCGCGACACAACCGGATAGATTTTTTCCCTATCCGTTGTCCAGTATATAATTTACAGCAGCACATAGTTTACACATTCATCTAGGATTATGTTTCTTCTCAGTTGGAGTAGGCCAAGCACTCTGCGCATTGTTATTGCTGCTGGCTGTTTTTGTAAATAGATCCCAGCTACGTCAAGGAACGATTCTCTAACATTCGTCATAAATTCTACCGATGTAGTTTTATTTTTCCTATCATCTTCGAAATAGTCTAATTCTCCCTCTGAACCAGAATCATCGATCAAGATATGATGAAAGAAATGTTCACACACATCGTCTAAAACTGTCACGAGAGGTCGCTATGTAAAAAACAGCCTTATATACTTATTTTATTCGACAACGTTTACAAACAGCGCTCTAAAACCGTTAAACTGAGCAGGACTCGGGCAGGTTATTCGGCGAGAACAATTGTCCCCAACTCTGACGCGGGCAAAGGATTGGAAGTGTTCAGAACGATATAAATTAAATGATGAAACATTAAATAAAGGAAAACTATGACAAAAATTAAATGACGTAATCGCCAAACAGTTTATACGTTCGAATAAATGTTTATTTACGATTTTAATTATGTTTTTTATATTTTTCTTCAATATTTTAAATCGTAAATAAATTCTTCTTCTTCTTCGTGTCGGGTGAAGCAGCTTACACTACGGATTTCCAATAATCCAAGAAATCAATTGCATTGCCTTCCAGTTTCATAACGTCTTCAAAACTGCATTTAACACCGGACATGTCTTACACGAAAACAAGTGAGCGATAAACTGCTCCTCGTTACACGTATGAACTTTCTGAAATTCGCCATTTTTTCAAATTATCGCCGGTTCGTCCGACTTGTGTGCGAAATCTGTTAGATCTCCATCGAGCATAGTTTAGGTATGCGTTTACGGAAAACTCCTATGTAGGTTTAAGCCATGGCTCCGTTTTCCACTCTTGGCATTCTGTTTCCCAAGCGTTAAGTCGTGCAATTTCGGATTTAACATTAATCGCCTTAGTTGTGGCCATAAAACTTTTACGGTACTTTAGTCTTCTTTATAGCATATGACGGTCATCGGTTTCTTGACTCATTTCTTCTACTTCTGCCGCAATACGACGTCTTATTGGTGGATCGTAAATAACTGCTCTCGTTCTAACAATATACACGGTATATCAGTCGATAATTATAAATGTATCGACACCATTAACTCGTATTAAATTTAAAAGAGCTAGCATATTTAATTGGAAGTCCAATTAAATAAAAAGAAGAACTAGGATTTGGATTTTTATAATGAAGTAGCTGTCAGGTCGAAGTCTAAATCAATATTTTTAATGATTTTAGTTGGTAGTTTATATTATATATACATAAAATTCAATATTTAAAATTTACGATAATTGTAATAGTAAATATATATGTGTGTGTATTTATGTATCCATGTATGTTTACATGCATTTTATATATATATATATATATATGAATATGTATGTATTCAAGGATATAGTATAATTTCGAACACATTTTGTACTAAGAAGCTTTTAATGAACATATATATAAAATACGTATATATGTCTGTGTGCTTTCACGCCTAAAAATTAATTTGATCTGAAATCTGCGAGTGCATATTTAAAGTTAGTTTATTTGGAACTTTGGTCTATTAATATGGACTTAAGAAGGCTTAAGGGTTACACGAGCCTCGTGAAGTCAACAGAGCTGAGCCACTTATGCCTTTGCAATCGTTATAACACGAGTAACTGAAAATCAAGAAGTGAAAAACGGTGAGAAATTTAATGATAAACCTCCTAAATAATCGAACACTGGAATTGGATTCTTCTTGTTATCGTGTCGGTCAGCTTGTATTGTCTTTTTTTCAAATATTTAACAATATGAATTAGCTCGCCCGGAATTTTATTTATACCGGTCATACCTTTCATGCTGCATCGCAAAGGTAACAATAAGGCAGTAGGTGCTCCGAATGTTTCGTACTTGTTCGCGTCTGTCGTCATCTGTAATTCCATATTTTCGTGTTCAATGCCGTTCTTCCTGCGTCATAGTTTTTATCCTATTCGGAGTTTTTCATATATACCGCGGCAATTTATTAGCGGGAGATAAGTGTTCATTCGGTCGTTCCCATAGATGAACTCGATTCTCGTTCAGTCTTCCCTACCGTAATTCCATCCTAGTGATTTCTGGTGTTTGTATCGAAGCATTTACCGTCTTAAGAAAAAGTTCGTTGCTTGTTGAAACTGCTAATTTTGTAGCCACTTGTCGCGTTTTTATCGGTGAAAATTAATATTCATGCCGAAAAAATAAAAGGTGGTTACTATTCTGTTTAATATATTATGTACTCCATAAATAAAAACAATTTAAAAGAAATTATCGGGAACTGATATAGTAGGTTTTTTTTTTAACGTGGTGGAAATCCATCATGGATACTGAGGGACTGATTATGTGAAATTCCTACTCACTAAAAATCAACGATGCTCATGCAATTGACTGCATCAGTGTTGTCAACTGGGGTTGCTTTCAGTATTACTTCAGTGGTACAGACCTTCTCGGGGGAGCACTAAAAGTGTGCCATGTGAATATTCTCTCATTGATGCTGTGCTATTCTATTTTTTTTCATCTTTCCGATACCTAGTCATGATTTTAGCTCAGTTCCGTGCGAGAATTACTGCAGTGCGAGTTTTTTTTTCCACTTTATCTGCTCCTTTTTATCTCTCTTTACTGTATCTATGCCTAATGTATTTTTCTCTTAATTTCCATGTAAATCGATATTACACGATAATAACATAAGTATCTACTCACTTCAATAAGAAATTATGCAAAATTCGCTTATAAGAGACAAATGACTACTGATGTGTATTTTAGATGCGGTTTCGACTGTATATATATATATATATATATATATATATATATATATATATATATATATATATAGTATATACCGGGTTGAAACGTTCATTTATTATCATTTAACGCGAATTATAATATAACCATAGGATCTATTAAATAATTAAATTTCGAACTTCGGTGTATTTATGATTGTATACTAAAAATCTAATTAAACGTACATTTAAATCAGGCAATGAATACAAAACGTTTTACGTGACGCCCGTGATAACGAATTTGAATTGTTATTACAACGCTATGTAGATATATATATATATATATATATATATATATATATATATATATATATATATATATATATATATATAGGTATATAACATCTAGAGTATATATGTAATATACACGTGCATACCCAGCAATCGTGCGAAAGAGTACATGTGAAGTGAGGGGTGGAAAGAACAAGGAGTGAGGAAGAAAGGAAGGAATATTTTCCGAAAGTACTAGTCCACCCTAAATTAGTGCTAGTGATAAATCTTGACGGAATTCTGGTATTGCAGACAGCGGGATATAACCGGACATAATAAGTTTTCAATCGTGAAAAACGGACCGCTTCACACTAATACCGAGTGTAAATGCTAGCTCAATAGTGTAATGGGAACTCGATGGAAATAATTCTGGTTATTCGGCCGTAGATACGATAAAATCAATATCATAGAAGCTTAGAAAACGTACGTTAGAAAAGTTGTTATGCAGCAGAGACGTAGGAATCGTTCGATTGCGAACTCGCATTTGAGGATTCGATCGCATTTGTGAATTATCGACGAAGTCAGTAACACGTCACTATGTGTGATATTACACGCGCGTGCGCCTCAGATAATCAGTGCCTTGAACACTAGTTTATGTTTATACGCAAAAATAATGTACAACGAGCTAGTCATGATGGTCACAACGAGTCGATGATAGTGACTCTATCTATCTATCTATCTATATACCGACCAAACTGTCATAAAGTTTTAGATTTCTGGCCATATTCGTCACTTTTATAATTTTATAAATTTCCATTATCTATTCATTTCATCCTTGGTCTACAGCGTCTGCTTTTATCTTGTTTTCTTCCCTGCAGCAATATTATACACGCGCCGTTATTTAGTGTACACACGAGAGGTTCGTTTTTGTCAAACTTCAGTTATCATGGCATCCTATGTTTTCCGCCGAACGTTATTTTCGGCGTGAATCGTTTATGACAGTGCAAAGTAAGTTTCGAAAAGAATTCAAAACTACACGATGTAAACCCGTACAATTTCGCAATTAAATTTTAATATGGGTTAAAAACTTCCGACATACAGCTTCTGCAATGGATAAAAGAACGTTCCGCACAAAAAAAAACCTACCCCACAAACATCGATCGAGTTCGGACAGCGATCATTCGGGACCCCGGATGGTCCGTTGGTCGTCATGCTGCTTCACTGAACCTGCCGATAGAATCTGTTCGTCTATATTGCTGGAAACCTTGAAATTTCATTCCTATAAACTGGTAATAACTCTGAAATTAAAAAACATCGATCATGCGCAACGAAAACTTTTTGCTGAAACGATGCTGAAAAAAATCAAAGACGAAGAGATCGATTTAAACAATCTTTTCATGAGCGATGAAGCTTATTTTCAGCTATTCGGATTCGTAAACAAAACAGAATTGCCGCTAATGCTTCGAATGTAAACCAAATTCAATCGAACAGAAGTGAGTTATTCAAAAAACAAACTCGTCCACCATCGATGGGTCTCTTAGTCCTCGCATATTACAGTTTTAAACGAACAATGTGTGTTAATTTGTAGGACTTTGCCGACAAGTTGCATACTTTTGACTTTTTAGGTTTTTGGGTCTTCTTTTTATCTGGACGTCGTGTTGGAATTTAATTTTACACACACATATATATATATATGGGTGTGTGTGCGTATATATATATATGTATATAAGTGTATATATATATATATATATATATATATATTTCAAGTGTTTTAATTTCTTCAGATTTCTATATTTGTAATTTTAGTTCTTCTTGATATTTGCTTCTATATTTTATTAATTTATCAGGATCAACTAGTTGTGATTTATTTCTTTTTACTCTTTTTGACACGGATACATCCTGAATTTTTAATATACCTCTAACTAATCGGTGGTCACTGCCGTTATTAACACTGTTCAGTACTGTAACGTCTTGTAATATGTTTGAGCTATCAGAGATGATATAATCAATCTCATTCTTGTATTCAAAAGTTGGGCTTCTCCAGGTCCATTTTCTTTTCTCTTTCTTTTTGAAGAACGTATTCATGCAGTAAAGCTTATTTCTTTCGAGAAAGTTTGCCATCATTTCTCCCCTTTTGTTTCTTTTACCTACTCCATGAATGCCTACTGATGTTTCTCGTATGTCTTGTCGGGTCCCAATTTTGGCATTAAAATCGCCTATTATCAATGTGTTTTTGCATTTATCTCTATTTATTGTTTCTTCTAATTCATCATAGAAACATTCCAGTTCCTCCTCTGTATATGATTCCGTCGGGGCATATATTTGCACTATCTTTAAGGTGCTATTCTTACCAAACAAAAGTATTATGTATGCAATTCTGTCTGTAACGCCTACATACTTAACTACATTATTATGCCATTGCTTATTTATTAAAAATCCTACTCCGTTTTGATGATATTCGGAATCCCCTTTACAGAATAATATAGCCTGTGACTTTAACTTTATAACACTTTCGCCTTTTCTGCGCACTTCGCTTAAGCCGATTATGTCCCATTTTATTTTATTCAATTCTTCTTCTAACTCCAAAAGTTTCACTTCGGAAGCTAAAGTCCGCACGTTATATGTGCAAATACGCATAAGGCAATTCTTAGTTCTTGCATTATTCCTTAATTTGTTGGTATTTATGTCAAATCCGAGTGGTATTAATGGTTCTATCCGGTGTTTGCTTCCTTTATTTGTATTTCTACTAGGCGGTAAGGAAGCAGGAGTCAATTCTGATTGCCCATTTTGGCCTTGGCTACTACGGCCCTTCTTTTTCCTTACAGTCATATTGGGGTAATGTTGGCCTAATCTCCCGTGCTGGCCAAGCAACTTGGGAGATACATTTTATCCCTTTCTGCCAGGTTAATATTTCTATTACTTTAAATGGTCCTATTATATATTATTGTTATTATTTCCATATTTTTATTAGTTGTAATTAATATATCGCATTCAAAGCTATTTTTTCCTAAGTTGTATAGTAGTAACAATACTGTAGAAGCAGGGGTGATTAGGCTGTTAATCCTACTTCTTATTTTTCTGTCAGGGTTTACTCCCTTAGCCTTTGGGTCAATACCCTAACCGCAAGGCAGCGGGTTGTTACTGAGGAGGTAACAATGTAAGATTTTTACGGCGACCTTAACCCGCCGAGGGAGAGACAGTCCTAGGATTTCTGCAGACTTTTAAAGGACAGGTCCTCAAGCTGTCCATCTGCATCCTCATGTCTCCTTACCCTGTCACTACTGGAATCGTCTGCTAGAGACTTTCCGCCAGTAGCCGCTCTTGGTTCGCGACTGCTTATTGGTTATTCGCAGCTGGCCAGTATATATACTGGTCGTTTCACTATCCACCACCTGTGGACGCGCCCCGTTCCGGTTAGAGCTCCGGATCCCAGAAGGTACATAGTACCCCTGGGGGGGAGTACAAAAAAGATAAACAGTAAAATAAGTGATGTAACAAAAGATTTAATGGCACGAAGGAGGAAACTAAAAGTGGATAAAGATAAAAATCAAACTGAGTGGGCAGAATTGAATAAATTAATTAGAAAACAATTGAGAAGTGATATACGTCAAAACAACACAAAGAAAATTTGTGAAATAATTGAGCATAACAGAGGGCCTAAAGTATTCAAGAAATCATTGTCGATGGGAAGTAAGCTGCTGACGAATTTGAAAAATCGCGACGGAAATATCCTTACAGACAAAACTGAACTATCCAAAGAGGTCGGAAGATTCTATACAGATCTCTATGACACAAAAGTTAATCCTACAATGAAAGATAAATTAACAATAAATGAGGATAAGGGAAACCTGCCGGATATAACAATAAGTGAAATCAAATACGCTTTAAAGAAAATGAAAAATAACAAAGCTAGCGGGCCGGATGGTATAGTCCCAGAAATGATTAAAGAAGGAAATGAGGAGATTTTGGATTTGCTGAAAAATCTGTTCAACAAATGTTTAAAAGAGAACTCTATCCCGCGACTGTGGAACGAAGCAGATGTTATCCTAATACACAAAAATGGTGATACAGCTAGTCTAGAAAATTACAGGCCAATTAGCTTATTATCACATATGTACAAACTTTATATAAGTATTATTACAAATCGAATGACGAAACAAATAGATTACTGCCAACCGTGCGAGCAAGCGGGCTTTAGATCCGGTTTCAGCACGCATGATCACATTCACACTATGAGGATTTTAATATCTAAATGCAAAGAATACAACATGGAATTGCACATGGCGTTCATCGATTATCATAAAGCGTTTGATACCGTGGAAACATGGACAGTGTTGAAGGCGCTTGAAGAAAATGGTATAGATGATGAATACATCAACATAATTAAAAATATTTATAATTCGCCAATGATGCGAGTACAGCTGGTGGAAAAAACAAATAAAATACCGTTAAAGAGAGGCGTCAGACAAGGAGACACAATATCTCCGAAGTTATTTATAGCAGCCTTAGAACGTATGTTCAAAAATTTGTCTTGGGAGTCTAAAGGTGTGAATATTGATGGGAAGAAAATTAGTCACTTGCGTTTTGCCGATGACATTGTGTTGATTAGTAATAATGTTGGTACCTTACAGGAAATGATAACTGACCTACATAACTGTTCTAAAAAAGCAGGATTAACCATCAGTATTAATAAAACGAAGATCATGACAAATACACCTCAAAAGTTACAAATAAAACTAGATGACCAGATACTGAAACAGGTCAATGAATATATATACCTAGGTCAAATTATTACCACACAGAAAGAAACAATGCGTAAAGAAATTAAAAGGCGAACGCATCTATCGTGGATAGCTTTTGGGAAGTTGAGTAATGTCCTCAAAAATAAAGATATACCTAACAGCTTGAAGAAGAAAGTATACGAACAGTGCATCCTTCCAGTGCTTACATACGGAGCGGAAACATGGAGCCTAACGAAGTATGTTGTTAAGAAACTTGCAGTGACACAGAGAGCCCACGAAAGATTAATATTGGGCATCAAGATATCAGACCAGAAAACCAACACGTGGATAAGACAGCAGACTAAATTGTCAGATGTAGTCGGACGTGTAGCGCAGTTGAAATGGAATTGGGCAGGTCATGTAGCAAGAAGAAACGATGATAGGTGGACGAAACGAATAACAGAATGGCTTCCAAGAAAAGGACGCAGAAGTCGCGGTCGGCCGGATACAAGGTGGCAGGACGATATACATAGATCAGCCGGTGTGAAATGGATAAACGAGGCCCAAGATCGCTACAGGTGGAAACAAAAGGGGAACGCTTACATCCAGCAGTGGATTGGTATAAGCGCATCGTGATCGTGATATATATATATATATATAATAAGTATATATCCATCTATTTTGTATTCAGTGAATTGTAATCGTTACGACCTGCGAGCGTAATAGATTCCGGTTGTGTGCTGTAGCGGCTGCAGTTGCTACCGTACCAAATCTATTCCGCAAGTCATCAGTCCAACGAATGGACACTCTGCCTCTTCCGCTTGCACCGGATTCTCTACCAAGCGGTAATACTTTTTGTCGATTTCCTCCTCTTACAGTATTTTAAAAAAAGAAATTTAATTCCAACGGTTCTCAAGTTTTGTCCGTATTGAGAGATTCGTTCTTCTTTCACAGTCCACGATGCACTCAGCATTTGTCGCCACGATATCCACATTTCAATTGCGTCCATTTTGCGTATAAAAAATTGTAGATTTGACCATTTTATTAGTTCCTTCCGTAATTTTAATAGCCACTTTTTGTTACAAATTGTATTTTCGATCGTGTGATCGCGGTTTTGCCTAAAGTAATTAGTCGTTTTATTTCATCGGAGCAGCAACATCCGTATGAATATATGCATATGTATAGTTCGTTTCGAACTTTTTAATATTTCGATATGGAAAAATATGATTTGGTTTCTTAACGACGCTTTTTATTAGGCAGGTGTTACTTAAGTAATTTGCAAATGTCCATGCTAGCGTATTAACACAAATGAAAATAAAGCAAAATACTAACAAAAACAAAAATCAGCAATAAGGAATGTAAGGGGGGGTGTTGTTATATATAAAGAGGAAACAAAAATTTGAATCAAATGAAAAAAAAACTTGACCGTATTTTTCGAAGTTTAATAATCGAACGACTAGAAAAATAATCCAACTTTCTTTCTACTTCTAAAATTTTATTTCTGCGGTTCGAAGAATTTTCCGAGGAAGAGAATTTGCGTAAAATCCCCCCTCCAAATAAATTATTTACGTGTATGTACTTATTTGCGTACACACTAAGCGTAAATAAGGTATATTTAAATACGTGTGCATACAGTCACACACACATATATATGTATACAGTGTATATATATATTGTATATATATATATATATACACATAAATATAATTTGTATTTAACTTCTTTTTTGTTGTGTTTATATATATATATAAATACGTGCAGTTTTATTCTTATAGTAGAAAGTTGAATTTGGTGTTAACGATAAAAGTTATTTAATGCATTTTTTTTAGGGGGTTTATTGCTAATTTTATTAAAGCTCCGATACATATATATATATATATATATATATATATATATATATATATATATATATATTTGCGGCAAATCAGAGAAGAGTCGGTAAAGTTTTTATAAGCTGATTAACAAAAGTTGAACTTTGATATTTTTCTTTTTATTTTATTTTTCGGTTCTCTTACGATGGTGTTAATAATTGAGAATAAAAACGAGCGCAACGAAACAATAATCGAATATTAATAATAATTGTAACAATAAAAAACGAAAAAAACCATAATCATAATTTAAATAAAGTGAACGTAGAATATTAATCTTTTATGTATGAATAAAAACTTCGTAAGTTAGAAAATTATTTCGTACATTACAATTTCTAATAAGTTAAAAATTAATAAGTAAAATAATAATTAAATCGAATCAAGCTTTATTTGAAAAATAGTACACGTTTAATACAAAGCAATTAAAAAGGTAATACGTAATATTATAAAAATGAAAATATGCACTATTTTCCAAACCCGGCTGAAAACTGCATGAGCACTGAGTGGTTTATCATATATAAGTATATTTGAAAAATGTTAAATATGGGGATCAAAAAACAAGAGGGAAGGCAATTGATGGTGTTAAAAAATCAAATGAATCTATGTCTCTGCTCAATACGGGTATACTCGTATTAACAGTAATAGCGGCTTCTCGTCAATAGATCTATCTATATTCAGTCTAAACATTATTCATTTTTCAAAATGGTATTCCGACTCAAAATTATTATTCGGAAGCTTGATCATTTTCCTTAACATATAGAAATAGATATTCCGAAAAAAAAAAACCCACCAACTAACTACATCTCTCAATCATGGAATGTCGCAAAAGCCGACGTTCTTTCAACCGCTCCAACCCAGCTTATCCCAATTTACAAACGAGTAAGTTCCAGCATTCAAAACAAACCCCCGTGCATCTAAACCTACACAGTGTGCAAGAAACATAGTACAAAATCTTCGATATATGTTACCAAGTATTAAAATAACCCTCCAAAACTTCCACCTTGGATAAACGTCCCAATAACAATAAATACCGAATTGAATAATTATGCTAAAAACACTGCCCCCGCCCATGTTTTAAAATCTAAATTCTATAAAATACTCAATCAAAGCTATGTGAAGCACATACAAATATATACGGATGCATCTAAATCTCCCTTCTAAGCAATGAAACTCGGGTATACCAACTACCTGCAATAACATCCGTTTATACAGCTGAGCTTATTGCTATTTATAAAGGTCTAAAATATATTGTTATATGCACTCAATCAGTGAAAATTGCATCATGTTCAAAATATAATTAAAAATACAAACACCGACGCTAACAACTTAAAATATGTTATACACAAATTGACCTGGACAAGTTGGGTTTCCTTTGGACACCAGCTCACTCGGGAATTTTAGTTGATGAAAATGCAGACAAAGCAGCTAAAACACTCCGGAGAAACCCGAAAATAGTTGAAGTCACCCCTTAACTGATTTTACCATTAAACAGAAAGTCACGACACTGTATCGGAACTACTGGGAAACATACTTCGTACATACACAACTCTGTCAAATAAAACCAAAGATATTGGATGACAGCACACCAAAATAACAGAGCGGCTTCGACTAGACTACGCCTGGGGCATAGCTCACGTCTCGATATCTATTAAACGAAGATCACCTGTCTGCTCAACGTGTAACGACTAAGTTTACACGACATATTACTAGAATGCAAAAATTACGAAAAAGAAAGGTTAACCTACAAACTAACGGATTATATCATAGGCACACTACTACAGGATAATTATATCGAATTTAAAGTTTATTACAACCACCGCAGGAATAATTAACATATTAAGCAACACACGCAAATGATCTTATCTATAAATAAAAGAAGAACAAGATAAAAGTAACACATGTTTCGAGCAATAATTATAAACACAAAACATTCCGAGAACTCGCACGAACGTATTACACAATTTTTAAAAATAAAAATGCTTAACACCAATATGTTTACCATACATGAAATCGTACAGTGAACAAGTGTATCTCCCGCGCAGACAGACTTCATCGATAAATCATATACTCACACCACATACAATGCAGTAATAATTGCAATAGTAATGTTGCAATAACATTAGATAATAATAATAATAATAAAGCGACGCAATAATAATAGTATAACGATAATTTTTTTTTTTTTTTTTGGGCACTGCTGAGGAGCAATCACACTAACGTGTTGATAAATAGTTATTATATATTGATGTTACAATTGGTTAGGAATTTGTAACGATAATAATATAGTAATGTAATAATAATTTAAAAAAATGAAAATGAAAATTATGGCGACAATAACGACATGGTACAATCAACATAATAGTCGTAATTGTACGTGTCTTACTAATGAAGGAGAATGATGATTTTTCCACGATGACGAGGACGATAGAACTTTTACCGCATTTTTCGTCTGGTTGGAAATTGTACAGAAGACAAAAGTTCGAACCGCGTACTTTTTGCTAGTAATATTAAAATCATGTGCAATATAGTGGAATTGGTAAAAAGAAAAAGAAACAGTTTCTTTCAGTTCAATAGATATTACCATAAATACATATACGTAATTTTACTTTATATACATATATATATATATATATATATATATATATATATATATATATATATATATATATATATGGGTGTGTGTATATACGTATATACATAATGTTGATGTATTGGAGAGTATTAATATTATATATATATATGAACGTGCATGCATTATACACACGAATTGATTCATTCATTCATTCATTCATATATACATATAGATACATACACAAATATATACATGCTTGCATTATGCACATTAATTCATTCATATATATGTATATTTTTTTGCATACTTCATTGTACACACTCTTATAGTCCACTAGACACGTTTAAATTTGAAACTAATGTAAAGTGTATTTAATGTGTGCATTTATAATATACGACGATAAATTTTGTGAATTATGTTTTCATGCGTACAACTTTTTCGTAATTTTCGAATCGTGCCCTTTACGCATCGGTTATTTACACAAGTTTCACCTAATTCCCAAAAAATTTTTCTTTCAACTTTCTCCTACGTATCGAATTATAAAACAGTCGTGCGTTTCTACTATATCGGTAAAATGTATACTGTTTTATAATACACATACACCTGCTCAAGTAGTTAGTTAATAAATAGGATATGTTTTTTTGTTTTTTACCCTAACTAGAATATTACAACAAAACCGTCGAACTGTGCCACACTTCATTAAGATCCAGTCTGAAGGCATCTGGCCGCTTGTCTCGTTGGCCTCGCTTTAAAGACATATTTTATTGACAAGAGTACCTGTGACAGATGGTCTATTCTTTTTTGACTGTCCGTAATGCCGCTCTAGGAATCCTCGAAGACGATGAACAAAAATAAGGAAAAAGTTCAATCGTTCCTGAGATTTTCGAAACTCTAAATTATCCTTAACGGGGTTCAGTATACATTCGTACTTCTGGCGCCATCATTAAGTGCCGTCTCTGTATCTTAGGTAGGCGAGTACTTTACCTATAAATATTTTGTTGCACATTGTAAGTAGCGTATACAAGGCAATCGTAATACGGGATAGACTCACACACAACGGGAGAACTGATTGTAGTCACGTTGTTGTCACGATACAATGCAGCATGGTGTTGTGGTTTGTCATTGAATTCCACGCGGTAATATTAGGATTATTTATATTTTTCTTTTTCGACGATAATTTTTACATGGCCGATCGTATTCGAATACTCGGTACCATCTGTATAGATGTCCGTGCTCTAGCTACTAGGCTTATAATACACGTTAATGAATAAAAGTAAAATAAACAATTCGCTATTTAGGAAGTTACGAAGGAGTAGCAGACGGGACAAGCGTAAGAACATGCATTAGTTAGAGAGGATTATTCATTTTTGTTGAGAAGAGCGTGTGAGGACGGATGGTTGATAGGTAAACTGAGTGACGGAGAGTCAATGAGGATATCCGGGACGAAAAGCGTGACGCTATATACGTGGCACCGAGGAGCCGGAGTTCTGTTGATCAGGTGTGAATGGCCGCAATTATTGATAGCAACGTCTTCTCTGCGGTTTGGAAACGAAGGCTTCCAAAACGGAATTCTTGAGTTGGCGAAGCTTGTTTAATGAGGAAGGTCCCGTGTCATAATCCAACCATTCGATTAGGTTATGTGCGCTTGGCTAGGTAAACATCTACGTAAAAAAAAGTGTTATATATATAAAGAGGCTAAGTATTTAGGGGGATGAATGTTATCAATGTCTTCATTATAATCAATTCTCGTCCACCGAAATGCCTGTACTAGAAAATTAAATATTAGTTACTTGGCGCGGACCGGAATTTATATTTGAACGTACACAATCTTCGAATTCGGTTAAATAAAATTATTATTATTATTATTATTGTTATTATTATTATATTTTTATTTAAGACGCTCGACTACAAAGGTCATTTGAGTGCACGGAAATTAGATACGATAAATTACAGAAAAATTATTTAGTACTTATAATTGTTTAGTTTATAATAATCTTTTTTAAATCGGTTATTTTTAGATTAATAAAATTGATCGACTGTAGTTCGAGATAAATTTAACGGGAATGGAAAACTTTTCATTTCTTTTTAGAGATAAAATTAAATTCGTATTTCATCGGATATTATAATAATAAATAAAATTCTTTATAGAACGGAATCACTTATATTTGAATTAAAATTCGATTAAATAAAATATTTATATGTATATATACGTTATGTACAATTTATTTTATATATATAAAAAAAACCTGTAGTTCGAGAAAAATTTCGCGGTAATAAACTTTTCATTTCAAGAGAGCTAAAATTAAATTCATATTTTATATAAACAAAAATATTTATAGAGAATAGAATCAATCGAAAAGGGCAGTCGGTACACCGACACGTTATTAATTTTTATTTGTATTTCATTTAATTTTCATTTATTCGTTCGTCTTTTATCATTTTATACTTTTCGTTTATTTTCCTCGTTAAATTTTATTTAAGCATTTTAATAATTTTGATTTATAGTTGAAAACTAATATTATTTTAGATTTCTTATACGCGCCTATATACGAAAATAAATAATAAATATTTTAAAGGTATTAAAATTTCATTAGTTTTGAAACGAGTTTTTTAGTCTGCTTCTAAAACACACATACATTACGTAGCCACCCGTCTAGAACAGGTATAGTTTCTCAAATACACGAAACATCTCACACATGAATACAACGACTGCAGTATAGTTAGGCATAAATTATTGAGCCGGATAGTTAAGAAACCTTATGTTACTATATATATTTATTTATATCGTAATAATGTGCACTTGTGCTTTTGTGCTTTTGAACAGAATAACAGCCACGGGCATATTACGTACATAAATTTTCCTCACGTATTTCAAGTCTAGTTTTAGGCCGTTATTAACTAATATCAAAATGTATTACAACTTATATACCACTACAAGAAAAAAACCCAATGGGCATGTAAGCCAAAAAAAATGCTCATTTCGGGGTTTTCAAAAATTTTATGTGGTCGACGATTGATGATTTCAATTTCAGTGTTCGCGTTAAACGCACCTGCATCGTGAATGAGCAAGTTGATTTATCCTCTCTTTTTTTTTTTAGATATTGTGATAACGTAAAATGCGTAATATGCAGCATATACGTATATATATTTATATATATATATATCACGATATGCCTTTATCTATCCACTCCTGGATGAAGGCTTTCTCCAATTTTTTTCATTCATTTCTGTTCTGTGCCTTTCGCAACCATTGCTTCCCGACTACCTTCGATATATCATCGTGCTATCGTGTCCTTGGTCTACCTTGGTTTATTTTTTTGTTTATAGGCCACCATTGTATGACCCGCTTTGACCATCTGTTGTCATCTCTTCGGGCTAAGCCCAATATATATATATATATATATAATTATTTATTATTATAAATTGGACTTTGGAATTAACCAATCTGTCCATGAAAAACAAAAAAAAATAAATTAAGTAACTTTACATTCTAAAATAAATTTAAAAATATATATATACATATTTTTTTAAATATATATATATATTCCAGTTTGCACACATACACACATTAACATAATATATATATATATATATACATATATACGACGTATATATACACAAAAACATGATTTATATAAATACGTATATATTTACTTTTTGCGGCCGCATAGTGGCTAGATCGTTCGGATTTTAATCTGACAATAGAGGGTTCAATACTACCTCGCAACATAAACTTTTGAGAATCAGTGGAACTACTCCGTATAATGTCTTTATGGTGCCAATAATTAGTCCCTCGAATATTAGCCGACTGTGGAAATGGGCTAGTCACATTATTCGGCGATGTACAGTGTTGATGATTATTTAGAGTAGCATTAATTTCTCTAGTATAGGTATGGAATTATTTCGGCTAGTTTCTAAATTTTTGACAAATATTCAATTTTTATGACGACGTTACATATTTGGTGAATCAAATTTTTACTTAAATCGCGTGAATATATTATGAAAAACTATTTAAATGTTAAATTGTTAATTTAAAATATTCCACTTTTTTTTTTTTAAACGGGTAATTCTTAATATTGTTTCAATGGAATCGAAGATATGCTTTAGGAAATTTTGGTTCACTTCATAATAAGGATATATACTGAATGTAAAATATACCCAAGTATAATAATTATCAGTGTGAAAATCGAGCAAAAATTATTGTGGAAAAAAGGAAATTATTTGATATCACTACATTCTTATATATATATATATATATATATATATATATATATATATATATATAAACGACAAAACATTTCTACTATTAAACCATTATCAGGTGGACATTAAAAATAAAATATGAATATATATAAAATTTATAAAAAATATAAAAGGAAAAACACAAAAAAATAAAATAAAATGTAAGATGTACAAATATTACAAAAAAATAGCGAAGTTTCTTAAAAGAGTTGTTTATAAAATAATCTGATAGCGAATAGATTCACTATCGAATTATTTTATAAATAACTATTTTTTCACTTTTTGTAACATTGTGCATCTAAATTAAGTATTTTCTAACATTTAAATTTCTTTATCGTTTTTTCCTTTTATATTTTTTATGAATTCTATAGTATTTAATTTTTATGTCCACTTGGTAATAATGGCTTAATAGACGAAAAGCTTTGTGGTTTATATATATATATATATATATAAATAATTGCGACCGGGTCATACAAGATTCACACATTTATACCTGATCAATAGAACTCCGGCTCTTCGGCGCACCGTTTGTAGTGCACGCTTTCCATCTCCCACATCCTTATTGACTATTCTTTGTACTCCTCACTCAGATTGTCGCTCAACCTTCCCTCCTCACTTGCTCTTCTCATCAATGATGAATAATCCTCTCTAACTAACCTATTCATCACCTTACGCGTGTCCCGTCACTACTCCTTAATTTAACTTCCTCCCCCCTCATTCCTCTAGCCATAGTTACTGCCTAATTTAGATCAATAATAATAATAATAATAAATAATAATTTTGCGATTATAATTCTTTTTTATTGTTTAACGCTCTGTTAAAAAAAAACAAGTTATAGACCTTTCGATTTTGATTAAATTTGGCATTTTCTTTAAAAAATTTCATTTTACTATTATTAATTTTTTTTAAATTACGCCGCGGTGTTGTGCAGTCGCTGGCTGTATACTAATCATAGTAGGAATTCTCAAAAATTGGATATTCGTTAGATGTAGTCGAAGGGACTCTCACTCATAGTCACTTGATCAGAAGCGAATCAGCACCGATTTGTTCCTGCAGCGACATTAAATTAATAATAGAACACCTGCTTCACTGGCAAAAATACCAGGCTGAACGTATCCGATATGGTATTTCATCAGCGTTACAACGATTTTTGCAGCCAAATGAGCCGGTCCAACAGTATCGTTCCTACATGCAACCGGCCTGTTTCAACAACTATGTGCATCTAGCCTCGTATACGGCACGTAAATGTATCCTCTTTTTAGTCGAGATATTTTAAAATCCTATTTTTCATTAATTCGGGGTTTAAGTCGATTTTACGATCATCCTTTCCAGTCACTATTAAATAAAGTCTTTACTCTCGGCAAAAATGCAACATCGATAATAGGATTGTTGTAACGAAGACTCGACAACGACGTAATAAATAAAATAAATTGGAAGGAGATGAAAGTGAAGTATAAAATTGTCCGACCCGAAATGCATGATGTATGATCCGACTAATATCACTGGAATCGTTAACGGATGGCGATGAGAAATTGAAGGAGGAAAAAAAAAGGATTTATCGCGAATGTAAGCATCGCGTATAGAGTTCGAAAAAAACCCCACGAGTATTAGATTTGAATATGGATAGGCAACATCCAATAGAGTATGTGCAGAGAAAACTGGATTGCACAAGAGCAGGTTTAATGAATTGAACTAATAAATGGGTAGATGTGATTTATAAAATGGAGGATAACAACTATCACGGGGTAAAGAAGTAAATCGAATTGTCGTTGTAATGAAATTATTGATCGACTCGTTCAAATCGAAATACATCGATATAGATGAATTTGCCATTGTAACGTGAAAATAACGGATGGAGAAAGAAATTACATCGAGTTGTTGAATAATGATGTAGTTTAAATAAAAATAATTATTTTCAGAAGTGTACTAATTCAAAATAATAGCTGTTCGCACCGCAGTTTACGATGTGATATTATTATTTCATCATTAGTAATTAATTAATTCTATAAATATCGTAGATAAATAATAAAAATATAAATTTATAAAAACGTGAACAAATTTAAAAGTATCGACTGAATAAAAAAATAACTATACGCAGCGCATCGTGTGGATTCGCCGTTTGGTTAAGTGGGTACCACGTGAAGCGCCGTTTAGTTCGAGTTGCGTGTGGACCTTTACCATGTACTTCTTCGCCGTGTGAGTTTTATTTTAACTAGCGGAACAAACACATGTACGTATGCATGCGTACGTAATAGTAATTATATAGTCACTCGAGTAAACGTGTACCGATTGTATAGAGGAAGTTTTCAATTTTACACTTCGTTGAATTAATTAAGTTACTCCGGGACTACCTAATTAAATGAGCTTTTCATAAATATCAAACTAAATTTGCCTGAAGGAGTTTCCTAAACGAATAGACGATTGGTATCGTTAAATTAGAACGCTTGTAATTATTCTCGACTACTTGTGGAATAATTCTTCGAAAATTTATAAAAGCTACGTTTATTAATAATTTCCGCTATCGTTATCATTCTTTGAATGAAATTCAAACTTAAATATATTTTACACATGATAGTAGTTTAAACGTCGTATTTAACCATTTCAGTCACCGCGTCCACTATATGGTACGTGAAAAATTTTAATAGTAACAACATTATATCTATTTTATTGTTTTTTTGGTTGACCGACCGTGAAATGTCTGAATTCTAATTATATTTATGTAAAAACATTGAAAATCATCTAGAGTAATCTAAAAAGTTATATAATAAAACAGTTGGTATCAGATTTATAATTTTGCTGTCAACATGTGTGACTGAAAGGGTTAACGCGAGAAATGAATAAATCGTTAGAGGCTCTCGATATTAATTGTCTCGTGGACTTTTAAATTAAGTAGTTACGGATAAACTAACTAGTCCCCTAGAAAATTGAGATATTCGAGTTGTTCGCGCACTACCTATAACGCGAACTTTCTGGCTATTAACCTTTAGTCGCGCTTCTGATTTTTTTCTTTATAAATTTTGTTAGCCTTGACCATTTTTCTTATACCTCCGCTGAAGTCTTCTGCATAATATAAACCGCTTACAGACGTTTTATAAAAAATACTTGCTAATCTGTAAAGGTTAATTCACACGGCGGCATGGTTGGTGTACTTTGTGAACCGCGCGGCGACCAGTCGTGTAATAATTTTTGTGCAGTCAGTCTTTCATGTGTTTTGTTCAATTTACTTTTTTATTTTTGAAACCAGCATTGAAATATTTTCAGGAACCTTATTCTGAATGCTATGCAAGTTCATAAATTTTATTTTCTTACACTTGGACGACTAAATGTGTAATAAACTTTGTTTTGAAGAAAATTTCTGTTGTTAGCACGTTTGTTCTATATTTTACGTTTACACTACTTTCTTCGAATAAAATAAATTGTCTTTTGTATTCTCGAGCGTAGTGAGAACCTTTGTCGTAGTAAGCCCTTTATATACTGCAGAATTGTTTTTGATAATTTGGTCTAAAAAAAAATGCAATGTTTATTTAGGTCGGTCATAATTAGACTTGGAGATATATAAAATTTACTTCTAGAATTAGATCAGGAAGAAGATCAGCACTCAGTTCATGACCAAATAGAGAGCGATCATGATCTGAGTGAAGAAAAAGTGAACCACTGTAATCACGAAACGGAATCAGAGCGGGAGTGTGAAGAAGAGGTAGAAATATCTGATGATAATAGAAAGGAATCATACATCGGAAAGGATAAAATTCTGTTTGAAAAAAAAGTGCAGTTTCTGAACAATCCAAAACAAAAAAAGAAAAATATTATAAAAATTATACCGGGCCCTACGGGACACGCTAAAAGTGTAAACAGTACAATAGAGAATCATTCTCAGAAATTATTGATGTAAGAATTTTAGTCCTGATAGTTTTGTATACAAATAAATATATTCAGAGTAAAAAAGCAGATTTTAGCCGAGATAGGGATTGTAAGTTTAAGAATTGAACTACTGGCACTATTTGGCATTTTAAATCTGACTGGTTTGAAAAAGGAACATTTTACCAGTATTTCAAAATTGTGGACAACTGACGATACATGCATTTGCTAAGAGCTGCCTATGACCTCCAAAATACGGGATAAAAATGTTTACATTGCGCGATGCACAGACATTTTACTGTGGAAATTTGGAGATTTATGTTGGAAAACAGCCATCAGGTCCATATGAGGTTTCTAATTCACTTGCAGATATTGTAAAAAGAATAGTGATACCAATTGAGAAATTAAATAGAAACTTGACTACAGATAAATACAAGCGTATCTCTAGCGGACTATTAACTTACCAAAAAAATAACACTTCTAGAAACTCTTAGAAAAAATAAAATAGAAATTCCATCCGAATTTTAATTAAACAAAAGCAAAGAAATTGGTTCACCGATAGCTGGATTCCAAAAGGATAAGACATTAATTTCTTATATAACGAAAAAAATAAGTGTGTAATTTTATTGTCCACTATGCGTGATAGTAATGATATAGATGGGGAAACTAAAAAGCCACAAATTATAGTCGATATAACCGAACAGAAGGTGGCGTTTATACCGTTGACAAGTTGTGCGCAGGTTACAATATATCCAGAATAACTAAGCGGTGGCCCTTAGCAATATTTTCCAACCTACTGAATTTAGCAGGAATAAATGCTGCAATAATTTATATGTTAGCCAAACCTCGTCGAAAACCATTATGTAGAAGAGTGTTCTTGAAAACATTATCGTTTGAACTAATGAAAGATCATCTCATAGAAAGATCTAAAATTACATCTCTTCATTCTGTCATTAAGCTTTTTTTATCCAACAATTATTCATCAGTACAAGATAGAAGAATCGCCCAAAAAAATTCGAGATGTTTTCTCCGTGGCCGAAAAAAGAATTCGAGCGCTACGAGAAAATGTGATTCATGTCAAAACATGTTTGTTACTTCCGCTGAACTATACGCAATTCTCTTCGCTGTGAAGTCCATAATGAGCTCTCCTGCTCAGCAGTCTTCGATTGTATGTTTCCACTCACTTCCAGCCGTCAATGCTCTTCACGATGTTTTCAGCCAGGATCAGCACACCCAGTAGCTAAAGAAGTAGTAAAGTTGGTGATGGCAGAATCAAATCGAAGCGTCGTCTTCATGTGGATCCCAGCTCACTCTGGGATTCATGAGAATGAACGTGCTGATCAAGCGTCAATAAATGCTGCTTCATCTTTACTTGTTCTCAACATTCCAGTTCCAGCATCCGACCTGAAGAAACAAATAAAAAATGGACTTCAAAAGCTGTGGCAGAAAAAGTGGTAACTGACTCCTCATTCGAACAATCTTCGTCAGATCAAGAGCTCAACCTCAGCCTTGGAAAACATATCTTCTAAATCGCAGAGAAGATGTCATCATCAGCAGATTGCGGTTGGGACATACTCGGCTCACTCACGCATACCTTATCAACAGGACCTCTGCTCCAGAATGTGCCGTGTGCGGAATTATTCTATCCGTCTCCCACATCCTCATTGACTGTCCTTTATACCACCCTCACAGATTATCGCTTAACCTTCCTTCTACACTTTCTCTGCTTTTCAAATATGAAAGCTCCTCACTCTCTCTAATTTAATCTTGTTTCTCCATAAATCAGGACTTTATTCCTTAATCTAATTCCTCTACTCCTTCCGTGCCTCTAGCCTTAGCTGCTGTACACGGCACGTTAATTTAAGATAATAATAATAAATATATATATGTATATATGTATATACGTCCGTATATTCTATGTTCATTATATTAAGGCTGGTACAGTGTATCTATGTATGAACATTGATTGAGCACAAGTTAGTTTTTACAATTATTTACTTATATATTTAAAGAATGTTGTTGCCGACTGTATAATTTAAAGCGGTCTATTTCGTTATATTAAAGTTAAAGTGGTCATAAATTTTTTTTTTTGTTTATTAAATTTGTACGCTCGTATATCCACATAAACGAATATTATTTATTACGTAAATGTTACAATGTAGAAGCGTAATATTGATATAAATTTGAAATTATTATAATTATTATTATCATTAATTTTATTTTTATTATTATTAATATTGTTGTACATGCTCTGGCATTCTGATTAGTCTCGCAATAATTTCGTTTAATTGGAAGCGAACTATTATTAACGCCGATTCAATATTTTCTAAATAATCTCGCGTTTTCATTTTGAAATTCGATTTTTTTCCCGCCACGCTTAAACTTTTAAACTTAATTCAACCGAAGGACTGTCACTTTTTGCCTTCTTTAAAATTTTCATACTTCTCTTTCCTTTTTTTGCTTCCAATTTTTTCAACACCCTCAATTCTTTCTCGCAATTTATTCTATTTGCCGCTTATAGGTTTCAAGTGTTTTTTTTCAATTCTTTATTTTACTTTCCTTCGTGTTTTTTTTTTTTTTTTGAATATTTTAACAAGGTTCTCTTCAGATGGAACGAAAATTATAACCATTAAAGTAACTTTTTGCTAATTACACATCATTCGAAACCTTTCAAACTGTCCGGAATATTTTGAAATACAATGGAGTCTATTTTTTACTGGAATATATTTTTCGAACATTTTTGATTGTACCAGGTTAAAAATAAGCAAATTGGGCTATATTTTTTTTATATAAAAAGATAAAATCCTCCGACAGGTACGAACCGTGAAAATATTTAAAAGAAAATGTATTCAATAGCTACCAGAACAACAATAACATAATAATAATAATAATAATGCCATCATAAAAATAATAATAATTAAAAATAATAATAATTTTTAAAAGATTACTTTATTCGTTAAATTTACGATGTAAATAAGTTTTTTTAAATATCGATATTGGAGTTGTTATACCGCGATTTAGGCTTAATAAGGAGAGGCCGTTGCCTTTTGTACGCTGCACCAAAATGTCCCAAGGATGGATAGATATAGTAAAGAAATTATATAGGTCCTGCGTAGTAGAAAAAAGTCGACTGCTTCTGTGACGGATTCAACTGCTCATGATCCTACTAAATTTAAAGAATTGGCGGCACAAGGAACGTAATCTGATAAAGGATTAATTGTTTGTATTCTTGTCTGACGACCTGAATAAATACCCGACGACATTTTGTTTGCATTATCGTAAGATTGACCACGACAGTTCATTATATCCGAGATATTATTTTCTAGAGATTTCAACGAAGCGTTCTCAATATCTTTAGCTAATTCTAGAAACCTTTCAACAACTTCACCGTTATCACGTACATATCTAATAATTATAGTAAGCTGATCGACATATGCAATACCAGGCGTAGAATCTACTACTTATAAAAGGCTTGCCTGACATTTAGGAACACATCGATACATATTTGTTTGGCATTAAAGCTTTCCTGTATCGTACGTACAATTCGGTGCACCTGTTCGATAGTAGTCGAGTGCTTCTTGCGGAATCCAAACTGATGATCGGAAATGATATTCTCCGATTCTAGCACAGGATTTAACCGCTTTAATATGATTTTTTCAAGCACCTTTGACAACATAGGTAATAAGGAAATAGATGTATATGATGTGACCAAATTCAGTGCATTAAGGAATTACAACTATTTGCGCCAGTTTCCATGACAGAGGAAAATAGTGTAGGCGAAAAAATATTATTAATAAATAGTATCGCTTTGTCCGGCAATTCTGATAATAATTTTCCGGTGATTAAATTGAAGCCCGAGCTTTTTTATTATTTAATCTTTCGAATATACATTTTATTTCTTCCGGGGACGTTGGCGCAATAGGGAGACTCGTTTGGAAAGGAGCACTTAAAAATGTCATTATCTCTTCAGAATTATCAGTTTCAGAATTTGGTTTAAAAACGTCAGAAAAATGTTTGGCAAACACTTCAGCCTTCTCTAGACTATCCCTAGCCCATGTACCATCTGGACTTCTAAAGGGTGGAAATTTCGAATCGCTTTCCACAGGCTATGGTCGGAAATTTTCAAGGGAGATAATTCTTGTAAATAGCGCTGTGGAGTTTCATTTTTAATTTCCCTAATTAATGATTTAAGTTCTATTGATTTTTTTGTTTAAAAAAACATCTTTAATATTTTCAGTAGGTTCCAGTTCTAAAAAATACGAAGGCAAGGGTTCTTCCGTGATTTTGTGTCTAACGTTTGATATGTTTCGAACAATGAAATATTTTTCTTTAGGCGCATTTTTTATTATCCGCAATGTGGGTTTCCTCGCACGTAGTACAACACATTTTTCTTTTGTCTTTAATGTATGAACTATTTATCCTAGACACACACACACACACAGAGTTAATTGTCTAAGGGATTATATTTTTCACCCCTTATAGTTACACTCTGCATACAATGAACAGACGCATACATATATTTCTATTTTATTTCATTTTCTTTTTATGTTTTGTTTGTTTACAGCCATATATTCACGTACACACATTTATATTTAAGTGCGTTGATTATCTGCTCTTTTATGAAGATATTTTTTTCATCATGTATACTCGCTCCACGGAATAAGTTCAGATTTGGGAGTTATTTAAAAAAGTACCCTTTTCCCACCAGATCCTGCTGCAACTTACAACTCTGACTTTAACATCTCAGAACTAAACTTTCAGCTCAACCGATATACACCGAACAGTGCACCCGGTTCAGATTTAGTACATTTTTATATGTTAAAATACCTTCTAGCAAGTGTAAAACTATTCCTTTTAAATTTATACAACCAAATATGGAGATCCAGCATCATTCCCAAAAGCTGGAATTCAGCTACAGTTATTCCAATACTAAAACTCAATCAAAATCCCTCCTACCCACATAATTACAGACCAGTATCTCTTATGAGTGTTCTTTCAAAAACGCTGGAGAAGATGGTTCGTCTCTTATTTTTCCTTGAAAATAACAATCTTCTTTCTTTTATTTTGCAAGCTGGTGGACGTTAAATGAGATAGGCTATAGATCATAGTTATACTTTATAGTAAAGGGCATAATAGTTCAGATTTAAAATTATTTCTAAACTAGATTTTATATTTCAACAGAAGTTTTGACTCGGCTTCCTATTAACTTGTTTCACTACTGCGAGAGTGTGTGTTAAACAAACTCGGCGGCAGTAATTTGTTAACAATAGCCCTTAAATCGAAAAAAAATCTAAATATCCTTAATAAAGTGTATAAAAAAAAGAATAAATGATTATATAAAAAATAAAATTTTTCTAACGTGAATTAAAATCAATATTTGGACGATATTACTAGAAATATCTTCATGTACTTTTTTTATATTTATTTCGCACGAATGAAACGTCACGTCCGCAAGAGTAATAAATCCGTAGAAAAGTAATAAGTATAAACAAATTGATAAACGACCTATGTCCGACGTTTCTGTCATTCGTAAATAATAATCGTATTGTATTAATTTGATCTATTCCATACTTGTGACCTTCCTCTTGATCTGTTCTATTCAATTGGCCTTCAAGTATTTGTGTTAAACGTTCACTGAAAATATGATCTATTAGTTTGTATCTTTTATTTTGAAATTAATCTAAACACTTTTTTGTTACTAATTTACTCTGTCCACGCTGTTCTTTCTATTCTCCTTCGACACAAGGTTCCGAAATCCTTCAACTGGCTTCGAGTATGCTTCCGAAAAAATATATATATAAATATATATATATATGTATATGTGTGTATATATATTATTATATATATATATATGTATATATATATAATATATATATACGGAGTATGTCAATTTAATTATAATTTTTGTTCGTAATTTTCAAACCTGATAATTTTTCGAATTTTCGTTCTTAGTCAGTTAATTTTTAACCCTCACAAATATGGATTAGCTATTTATTCAATTAAAAATAAATACACACATACATATATATATATATATATATATGTATAAATTTTTCTTGTCCCTAAAATTAGTTTTTAATTAAAATTACATAACCTAAAAATAGTTTTTCGAAATTTATTTCAATAGAGAATTCGTCATCTACCGAATAGGCAAATTCCGATGTAATACCGCGTAAAAAAAATAGCCGTTCGAAAATACGACGAAAATCGAGAAAGTAAAAAACTCGAATTATAAGCGTAATCCGAATTTTAACTTTTAAAATTTCGAAATTCTACAAATCCTCGTTCGATGAAAATCTGACGAAATTTCGCCATTTAATTTTTCATTTTACTCTCTCTCTCCCCCCCATTTGAGATAATATATAGACACGTCTCCGCTGATCTTTTTAAATTACGAATTTTTCAATAACCCCCACCGCCGTTGTACGAAGTATTAACCTATCCATTCCGTCATCATATACCCTCGGATTATTTATATGTATGTACGTACGTGCCGTAACAACAATCACAGCAACAACGGCAAGAGACCTTCGGTACGTTTGTCGAATTAATCCATTTTCCAAACGCCATTCGACGTTGTCTTCGACTGTCCTGTAACTTCGTTTTCTATAGCCTCGTTCGCGGTTCTGGTCTTCGTCGTATTTAGATCGTATCAATCTATTCCGCACGTGTCGGTTGTTTGAAAAAAAATTTCACTCGGTCAACAACGACATCCCTGTTTACCTTTTTCGATTATTGCGACGTTCGCGGTCGTATTCCTGTTCGTCTAATTAATTATCAACTAACCGGCAAAGAGTAAACCCGGGTACGTCTGTTACGTACGCTGCGATATTACAGAGCAAGAAATTGTGTCCACTATCGCGAATACAACGTGTCTCTTTCAAAAAGTGAACACGATTCGGCCATTTTTTCCGAGATTAAAAACCATTTTCTTCACACTTTTCACTAGCCCAGAGGAGATATATATATATATATATATATACTAATTTCGTGATTCGGTTCGATAAATCGCATTTTCATTATACTATTGACCAGTGGCGTAGCCAGAGGGTGGTTTTGGGGGTTGAAGCCCCCTCTTGGAATCAATCTGAAATAAGAAAAAATATACTCGTTAAACCTTTTTTGTTATTTTTCATTTATTTTATTTGAATTTCGTTGAAGTAAATAAATAGTTTTGTAATATAGGAGGTACTAGAAGAATTTTGTAGAAAAACGCGAAGAATAGATTTTAAATTTTAAATTTAATTAAGTATTAATAATTCCCTTCAAAAAATGTAAAATCATTAATTATCGTTTATTTTTTCGCGGAATTTATTGTAACCATCTCCCTCTGTCCTCAATAACATATACTGTTAGTGTGCTCCGGTGACGTTAAAATATTTCTGCCGTCTATTGCTTCTGATAGAATTACATATTCGACGTCTGACAAGTATATAAATAACTCCGGTGAGTTGGATTGCCTTGAGGTTTACCCGATTTGATTTTTGGTTATTCACTTAAAGTTCAATTTAACTTGGGTTTACTGTTATAATTTAGTTTTGTTTGAACCTCCCTCTTCAACCCAGTCTGGCTAAGCCACTTTTATTGACGTTATTTATTATTATTACTTTATTACTATTATACTATTAGCGATTTCTTCCGTAACGTCAGAATTACTTTTAATAAACAAAGCGCTGAAGTATCTACGAAATAAATCATCTAGGATTTCTGTTGGATAGTAAGCTCAACTTAAACAAGGAGCCGGTCAGAATAGTTCTGCTTCTTCGGCTGCTGTGCCTGCCCGGTTGTTTATCCCAGAATGTGCTGGAATCGGCAGAAAGGTTTTTTCAGATGCGGCGCGGTTATTAATATTTTTATAATTTCTTTCGCGAGCGGATGTTGTCATAAAGACATATGATCTTTATACGTTCTTCTTCTTCTCGTACAACCCGGATTTATTGTTTAACCGTCAGCATGATCTGATGGACATTATTTCTTGATATTTTGACCAATTCTTCTGTCTCATTGATTCCGGTCCATTTTTTTATGTTATCAAGCCACCATTTCTTCCCGGTTTCTTTTTGCTATCGTTTGTAGTGGCTTGTACTTTTCTCCTCTCATAAAATGACCAAAAAAACTTATCTTCCACATTTTTTTCACTACTGCCATTAATATCCTGTCGGTTCCCATTAATTTTAGAACCTCCTCATTTCTGATCTTTTTTAGTCCAAGGTACTTTCCACATTCTTCGGTAGCAGCACATTTCAAATGATGATCGATAAATTATAACATCGTTTTATATATTCGTTTAAGAATTTTTAACTTCGTTGCCCCGGCCCTAATAATAAATTAGGTGACGGGGAGGTTTATGATCATTAATTATTATCGTAATCATTATTTAATTGTATAAGTACGCGTAAAACTGTGTAATTGTATTATTATTGTCCGTTATTATGGAAATATTTGCTAATTTAATTGATACGATGTAAAATAATGAAATAAAATTGAATTGAATCAAATTGAACTTTACAACGAATTCAAGCTATCTGTGTAAAATAATTTATAACAGTGTATAAAAAACGGTCTAAAAAATTTTAATAAACATCGCAAGTCTTTAATGAGGTACGTAAAAAATAAAAAGCAAAAAAAAATATATATATAGTACTTATTGACGTTAGGTTTTTACAAATTTCTATGTACGCATATTTCGAGTCCCGCGGTGTGAGTTTTTGTGTGCATTTGAAAATACCACAGCTTAGCTCAATTGATATTATCCGCGCGTACACCTGTATTGTAAACTACATTAGACTTATCCGACATTTATAACCATTTTTATTATTTTTATTTTTTTTATCAACGATCGCCTAGTTATTTTATAAAGTTCGTTTAATTTATTTTTCATAATAAACACCGGATATTTAAGAAGATAATCAAAAATATATTTGCATAAGTTATAAACATAAAAGGAAACATAACACACCGGGTTAAAAAACATCCGATAATAAGCTTAGCACAACAACACGGTAAGGAAAATAAATAATAAAAGAAAACAAAACGTTAAGTACTGCAAGGGAAAAAAATCAAATAAAAGACTAGAAAATAAACAAGTTTACTAAATTACAAACAATAAATCTTAATATAGAAACTTAAGTCTTAATTACAAAAATATATTGTTCAGGACGTGGGTTCTTAAATTAATACCATGTCAAAACAATATATTAAAGCGGGTGACATGGGTGTCGAAGATAATTAAATAAGTAAAGGGGTTAATACTAATAAATAAATTATAATTAATTACTACATGATGTTATGTTTAAGTCGTCTGTGTTTATATTTGGAATACACGAAACGAAGTTGCTTAGAATCGTGATTAACAATCGACGAGACGCGTTTATTATGTTGTTAACAGTATTTGATAAAAAAAGTCAGTCGGTAGTTGTAGAATAAAATCTCTAATATAGGTCATACGCTGTCGATTCTAGCATAGCGAGGTGTAGTGAGAATACAACTGAGGCATCTAGTTTGAATAACTTGTAATTTATTAAAGGACGTTTATCGAGCTCTCCACGTCGGACAAGCGTAACAAACTATTGGACGGATTAGTGATTTATAGAGAATTATCTTATTATTAATGTTGAGGAAGGAGTTGCAGTTAGGGATTACAAGGAAATGAAGGCATTGTTTGTCTTGATTGTGATATTATTTATGTGTTTAGTGAAAGTCTATTGTCGAGGATCACACCGAGATAATGAACCCACCCGAAAGTATTTCCGTGTACCATCAGATTGTCAGGTAGAGCTGGTCTCTTACTAGTAAAGAAAATAGCTTCGGATTTGTTGAAGTTTGTGCTAATTTGCCATTTACTGTAGTATATAAGTGTAGCCTCGATATGTTATGCTGTAATCTATTACGGATAGTGCTAGGTCTATAAGAGTCCAACTTGCGCGTTGGGTGGGTTCAGAAAATCGTAAGGATACAGTGTAAATAAAATATACTGCCCTGCGGAACACCACCCGCAGAACGAGTTTTGTGAGACGAAACAGCGCTAATACACATAAAAAGATCTATTGCTTAAGTATCTACTAATTAAATGGATTAAGTATGTCGGAAATTTATATTTTATTATTTTGTATGTCAAGTTGTATCGAATGCTTTGTCAACGTCAAATAGTACCATGTTTGCTTGTTTAGGTTGAAATTCTGAGTGACGGAGTTGGCTTCGTAGAGCGATGAGAGCGAACGCAGAATTAAAAGTTTGGAATTATGTTCTTGTTGTCAACGTAAGATATTAACCTAACATGAATTACCTTATAACTTTACTTGAGTTGCGCAATAAGCTAACGGGGCGGAAAACCTGCGAAGGATCTTTTCCCTGCTCCGGTAAGATGATCTTGGCAAGTTTCCAGCTTTGTGGTAAGTATCCCAGTTTAAGGATACCGTTCATTATGTTTGAGAACACAACAATAGCGGAATGAGGGAGTGCCTTGATTATAAGTAGTGATATATTGTCCGGGCTTAACGAGTACTTCAATTTCGTTTTTTCGATGATATTGGATATTTTTAGAGCGGAAATGACGTTAATATAGTGTTGGGTAGTGTTAGATGTATGCTACATTTTAATAGTGTGTAGATGCCCTGGATTTTCTTGCGCTGAAAGTTGGACGCTAATTGTAAGTTCTGTCGGTGAATTTTGAAGTAGCGAGTAGCGAGGACCTTTTCCCTTTTTTTTTATGTCAGTGCATAGTCGCTTGAGGACGAGTTGTATTGATACGGTGGATAAGGTTTTTAGTCGCCTTCTAAAGACTATTATCCTCGGGGCTCAGCGTGGAGAGGAAATTGTTGTACTTTTCGTTTTTGTGGTTATTAAGGCAGTGACGAAGAGTTTTGATTAAAAGAGTCAATAGCAGTTTTAAAAAGTGTGATATACGTCTAGAATTATTTTCGGCGAAAACCACGTCCTGATTATTCAAAAAATTTAACGTTTCGAATGGACTTACACCACTCATCATCAAAAACGAACTAAACCACAGACCCTTGAGTTATTTCCTTTTATAGGCACTTCTCAATCGGAACTTTATATTTCCATGTGATTGGTCCTACCGTCAGCTGATACATCACCTGGTATTACTGCATGGTGATTGGTCAATTATTCTGTAGTCATTATATTTCCAGGGCTATGATTGGTCCTACTATCAGTTGATATTCCTGTATTGTGATTGGTTGATTTTTCAGTAGTCATTATATTTTCAGGGCTATGATTTGTCCTACCATTGACTGATTCATCACCTGATATTCCTGTATTGTGATTGGTTGGTTCTTCTGAAATCAATGCTCGGTTGGCCACTTCAGTAGGATATGTTAATTTTTCTCTATCGTTTAATAATACTGGTTTTCAAGCATCAGGTAGCCCGGAATCCATATTCTCTGTTGAGAAGTGTCTATAAAAGGAAATAACTCAAGGGTCTGCGGTTTAGTTCGTTTCTGATGATAAGAGGTGTAAGTCCATTCGAAACGTTAAATTTTTTGAATAATCGGGACGTGGTTTTCACAGAAAATAATTCTAGACGAATGGAAAACAACCACGAAAGTTTTAATAAATATAAGTGTGATATAGTTTTTTGAATCTGATAAGTAAAAGTATGTAAGACGGTAAATTAGATGTCGGTGAAGTGGTCTTTTTAGGGATATGCCGTTCAATCGATGACGGAATTAGTTCAACAAGGTAACTAAGGTTTTGTCAATGTCAGAGGGACCGCTTATGAACAATGTTGTTGTTAATGTATTGTTTAAATTGAAGCCAGTTTGCATTTTTGTAATCTAAACATTTTGTTTCTAAGAGGAATTTAGTTGTAAACGTATTTTTCAATTTATCGAATATCGGTGGAATTAATTTGACGCCTTTAATATATATATATTCAGCTATTGAAAAATGATTTATTAACCAGCGGACGATAGCCAGAAAAATTAGGGAACGTGTACAACTGAAAGTTGATAAAGATGAGAATATACTTCTGTCGAAGTAAAGAACAACACCAGGTCGTTGTTATTTGTGTGGTCCGAGAGCTAAAAATAAATCAACAATGCAAAAAATGTCTAATGGCCACTGCCGAGTAACGTGTAATACACGTTTTCTGTAATTTATTTAGAACACATCAATCTCGCATTTAGTCAATTTTCATATATATTGTCGCTATAGCTTATACTTTTTCGTTTTATCTGTTTATTATAACCTTGTGGTTTATAAATACGGATTTATCGTTTGAAAATGATGCGTATAAAAAAATTAATAATACAAATCGTATTTAAATCACTAAAAGGAAAAGATGGAAAGTGTCTTAATGGACTACTATACGCGACACTGTATCGTTAAGAATTTTCATTAAGAACAGAAAAATATTGCCAAATTGCGGATACCTAAAATTAAATCCAGAAACAAAAATAAACAATTAAAATCATTCATATTTTATCGATTTGTTTTAAATCGTTCCTATTTCTCTAATGATAAATTTTATCAACAAACCGACGATCGTGTCTTATGGCTTTCCCTTTTGTCTTCTATTATAACTGAAATCAATAGGAATGATTTTGAAAAAAAAAAAGAATATTTCCATCTAACCTCGAATTTTCCGAACACATCGTATACGAACTACTCCCCGTTGATGGTGTCGTTTGTCGTTGGACAGTCATAGTTGTAAAAACTCCTCAATACTACGAATAGTAAGAATATCCGTCCGCAATTTTACTCCATCTATCGTGACGCTTTTAATTTTGTCGATCTATCTCTATTACCCTAACCGATAATTACCGGAATTTCAATATTTTTCGTAACACGGACCGATCATTCCTAATCAGATTCTCTTCGTTCAATTTCGCAAAAAAAAAAAAAAAAATGACGGTCTTCCTCATCCAATCTGTTTATAATATCGGTTCCTCCGTCGATGCGGATAATTATTACTCTATAGAACTAAATATTTATAAGCACGTGGTAGCAGTCAACATCTATAATCCAAGTGTAATGGAAAATAACCAGGGGGGAAATAATCACATTTATATAATAACGACTTCACCGGAATTGAATTTTTTATTAAAAAAAAAAAAGTGAAATAAGTTAATGACTAAAAATATCGGTACTAGCGCTAACGACAGAAATATGGGATGGCCCTAGTTTTTGCTGGAATATCCAAAAAAACAGATTTTCCTAATATCGCTTCCTGTTGGGCAAGATCAAAGTGTAGTATCTGTTCTTAACAGTTTCATATTTGATACACCTCAAACGTAACGTAATATCGCTTTTCGACCTGTTGGGCAAGATCAAATAGTAACATCTTTATCAGCTTAATATCTAGTACAGCTGAAAACCTAATATCGATACCAATCGTAGAATATTAGCTTGTTTATTTTAAAAGTTTGAATGAAGTATAATTTATTTTTAAAAAATCTCACTTTAATTATGTGCAGTGCTTTTAATAATTACATTTATTCATTTTAAATTGAATATCCGATAAATTACCGTTTTTTTGTTTTGATTTTGTTGATTTGGTAAATTCGGAAACATTTTCAAAAATTAAATTTTTTCGAAAATTTTCGAGTTTGGGGAGAAAAATTTTTTGTTACTAGTCGTTTTCAGACAAATGTGTAGTAATACGAGTACCAGAAATGGCCAATTTTGAAGACACGTGGTATTAAACTCTATGTTAGCCCGGGATGTTCGACACAAACATGTTTATCATTCCTCGTACTTCTACGATCGGGTTTTTATACATAAACCGTCAATAATATCTGTGAGAATATTCGTACGCACACCCTTATTTATACAGATGGATCAAAGTCGGCTCAAGGAACGGGTGGAGCAGCAGTTTTCATCTCTTAATATTAGCAAAGCATAACATGTTATCTGTTCTTTGTTCCCTAAGTATGTAGCACTATTACTAACCTTATACTTATTAATTGATACGAAGCTTCCGGGTAGTTATCTTATTATCACCGACTTACGAAGCATTTTGAAAATTATGGAAAACAAATGGAAGGAGTCGGATCCATTGATTTATCATCTTGAAACTTTATCATCTGGAAAACTTGAGTATATTTTTGTCTTTCTTATAGGTACCGGTACATCGAGGAATCCCCGACAATGAAATTGCAATTAATTAGCTAAATAAATGTCTTCTAATTGTATTCTCTTTAATTTCTGCACTTGATATTATAAATTTTATACAGTCGGAATAAAACTTTACAGACATATGTGGAATATATAGAGCAGTCGCCCCTTCGTACCAGGTACTATCAATTAGTACCGTCTAAATTTGCACGGTTTTATTTTTTCAACAACATACAGTATTGCGCGCGATAAATATAAAGTTACCTAATGCAAAAAGCGAGTGTACTAAATATCTGGGTGATTATTTGGATCAAACGTTAACCTGGCTGAAACAAATAAAAGCTAATGAGCTAGACCTCAAGATGCAACAATTGTATCGGCTGATAGGCCCTCGTTCGCAATTGAATATCAATAATAAATTAATTGTGTATAAAGCAATATTGAAACCTATACGGTTATATGCAACAGAACTGTGGGAATGTGCTTCGGCAACTAACGTAGAACGAATTCAGCGCAGGCAGAATAAAATACTACGGTTGATAGTTGGTGCTCCATGGTACATCTCGAATATGACACTATATACCGACCTACATGTGCGATATGTCGCTGAAGAGATTAAATCGGCTGTTCATAGACACTTATCAAGACTTCAACATCATCCAAAGCCATTGGCAGCTAACCTACTTAATGAAGAAATACCTAAAAGTTTAAAACGGAAAATAATCATACATATGATTCGAGTACAATCTAATATTACTCGAAGGCGGTTGGATTTGCTAATGGGCAAAACCTCCATCTCCTGATATATACCTACATAAAATCCAGTAGATGATAGTTAAGGGTTAAATTGAATCAACGCATATAAGATATCAGTGCATGAATTTTGTAATTGTGACTAAACACGTAGCATTACCAAACGGACACTTAGAACGAAGCAATATATTTTTGATTTTCTTTACCAGTCGTTCCACTCTTCTTATATTATTATAAATTTAATTGTAATTATTTATATAATGATTTATAACGAAGTAAACGTCCAACTAAGGAAATCCGTTAAAGATCATCATCCGATCAAGATACAAAAATGAATCAAAATACACATACCAGTGTATGTGTAGAGAGATATAAATAAGTAAATAAAATAAATGATATTTTATATATATATATATATTATATATGTATGTATAACATTTTTAATAACGCAATGTACGTTATACTATTGATTATCGATTACTATATATCAGTTCAACAATCTGTCACACACGAAACACGATCTTCTCTCATCCAACATATCATATACGCATACCTAAATATACGGATGCGTGTCTATTATATATATATATATATATATATATATATATAATGTATGTGTGTATATGTGCGTGTACGTTAAACATTATGTATATGGATGTAGTTAACAGAAACTAATTCATTCGTGCGCTTTAAAGCTATGAATATATTACTATGTCACAGGACTAAGCAAAAACTTCGTCCGAACTTTTCATTTTATACAAACCTAAAGAACGGAAAATCGCCTACGGTGAATTTTCCTATTTCACGTATTTCACTTTATAAAACGGAAGGGGCAAATTTAAAAGTAAAAAACTAAACAAAACACAATCGCTTCTAAACAGCCATACACGTGGCTGAGAAAACTAATATTTGCTTTTCTACTGAAAATATATTTACAGTGGCCGACTTAAAATGAAAAATAATTTTACTATGCAAAAAATACAATTTTATTCAGTTTTATCCGAGTATTATATGAAAAAAAAAAAATAACAAACGGGCTGTTTTGATTATATATATATATATATAAGACGGAGGGTTCTGTTTTTTGAATAGCGCAATTGATAAGGCTGCTAAACCGCAAACCGCATGCTCTACATTTAGTATACACACGAGAGATCCGTTTTTTTTCAGTTTAAATTATCATGGCTTCCTGTAACGAGAATTTGCGTGGAACGTTATTTTTGCCATGAATCGATCGCGACAGTGCAAAGAGAATTTCGAAATGAATTCAAAGTTACGCGAATTTTTTTTGCGGGGATACCTTAAGAGTTGCGTTTACGAAACACGTCCACGAGATCTGGAATACCTCAAAACTCAGATTTCTGAAGAAATTTCAAAAATTCAGCGACATCAGCTCGAACGTGTCTTCGAACATTTTGTAAAGACTGAATAAATGTATTATTGCAAATGGCGTTCACCTGAACGATATTGTGTTTCACAAATGATTATAAGCTAATTTCTCCTTTTCTTATTTTTAAATAAAATTTCATTCAAAAGTTTGGTCGCGTTGTTTTTGAGTTATTCAAAAAACGACAAAACCGTCCGTCTTCTGTGGGTCACCCTATAACCCTCCTATGAACATAATACAGATATTCGCAGCCATACAGTGCAATGGGAAATATGATTGTTCTCATTAGGTACAACTTCGCTTGATTTCGTATACCCCTATCTTTCCATATTTTTATGAGAGTATATTTATCGTTACTTTGTCTAGTCATATCCGGGATTTTACTTCTTCTTCGCATCTTTCCTTATTGGACAAATGTATTCTAAGGTATACAACGTGGTCTTTGCATTCCATATCCGGTATTAAATTTAAACTCGGAGGTAACTGTTTGGCTCTATTTTTTCTATTTAATTTCAGACCAGCCTCTTCGCGAACGGTTTCGATTAACTGCAGCAGTCCGCCATTCCTGTCTCTATACCAGCCAGTAATATGTCATCTGCGTATCTTAAATTTGTAATTTTATATCCGCCCACTGATATACCGCCATCCAATTTCTCTGTAACCTTCTGTATTATCCATTCAGAGCATGTGTAAAATAGTAGCGGCGAGAGCACGCATCCTTGTTTTACACCTTTCGAGGTTGTTTCCGACATTTCCTTTTCAATGCGTACACATATGCTTCATTTTTATCATATATCTGTTGAGTTATTCTAATAATTTGTTCAGGTACTCCTGTGTCTTTCAGTATTCGCCACATAACACGTCCCATATAACAGTGTCGAATACTTTTGCATAATCCAGGAAACATAATATAGCCGGCATATTAAATTCGCGACATTTTTCTATTAGCTGTCTGATGATTATAATTTGATTTCTCGTTCCTTTCCTGGTGTAAAATTGGCCTGTTCTGAGCATATTTTAGGTATTATACATATATTATATATATATATATATATATATATATATATATGTGTGTGTGTGGTGTGTGTGTGTTAGTAGGATAAGTGCATTTACATGGTAATGAACTGTGTATTTATCCATCTGCCTAATAGATGGATATATATGTTCGAATTTATGTCTATATAATTAAATTCAGCGTCATCGGTATCGTGACATTGTGGTTTACTGTGATAATGTATTATTAATCGCTATAAATTCCAGTTCATTGCGTGATTAAATTTTATTGGTGTGATACCAACGTTCATTTCGAGTAGCGACGAAATTTAATGAAGTATTTACGATCACAATTTTTGCTGTGGACCACATTTTTATTTTATAAATTTTTATATCTACAAATAACCTACGAAATCTGTAAAAAATATCGTTTCAATAAACACACACACATATATATATATATATATATATATATATTTATTTGTGTGCATGTATGTATCATCATTATGTGTCCGCTCGTTATCCGTGTCAGAAACATATTTGGGAGACGTGAAAATTAATGATACTGATATAGCTAATTAGCCAAAGTTTTGTTAGCGCATTAATTTTCGCATATGAAGACATCGGTATTATTCAAATTTAATCTAACATATTTAATTAAACAACTCTGTTTCTTTCGGTTTATCTTAACCCGAACACCACGATGGGTATTGTGTACGAACGATTTCAGGGTATCCCAATAACTTTCAACTTCACATTATCAATGCTATCGTCCAAATTTGGCCAAATCACTGCGTCTGAGTCATTAAAAATTGGATGAACATTTGACTGTGTTCCATACATAAGCCTTTTAAATAAAAGATTCATTCTTATCTTAAACACAGCTTGTTTATACATTTATATATACATATATACACACACACACACACACACGCACACACACACACATATATATATATATATATATATATATATATATATATATAAATATGAATTTATTCCCATAAACATTAATATTGAATAGAATTAAATTGCCAAAATTTCAATACTTCTGAAGTCTTTCTGGAAAATTATTATCAATCTGTCCATGATCGGAGCAATATATACTTTACGCGCAGGCTACCAAACTGCCACCAAATCCGACCGTTGAAGACACGAACATGAACATTCGTTATCTAGGTATAAACCTAGATAAGCGATCGACATTTGCTGACCACATTAATTACATTAATGTCAAGGTTAATAAAAAGCAATTATTGCAATTCACCCACTTTTTTGCAGGAAATCATTTCTGAATCTGGGAAACAAATTAATCCCTCCTTTGACGAATTATACTTATTTCCATTTTATTAATTGTATCTTACATCGTAACGAACTTGCTAACGTCATTAGTAGATACGATTTCAGGCAACTGCAGCAAATGTACACTAAATATAAGCATATTTTTTTTTTGCGATTCGTTCTGCATAATGTTTAATCATATTTTTATCTTACTTTAATGCATTACATCATTCTCATTCGTTCGGTGATTATTTTATAACATCTTTATTTAATTTTAAATTTATACCTAGTTTACGATTACTTATTTGTTTAATTCACGGCATTGTATTGTATAACGCGCCGTATACTGCAACATTGGCCAGAGGCAAGAGTAAATGGAGTTTAGATGTCACGCAAGATGTTAGATACTGGAATAGGCTGTATTTCTCGCATTCTACCAGAAAATGGTTAATGGATAAATTACAGATAAGGGGGTATGGATTATTGAAATTTTCGCACGGCCAATGTGTAAACGGCATAGTATAACTTCTTGTTACCGGCTAGATCTTTATGAATTCGTTCAAACACCGGTGTTTGTTATTAATTTTGAGAAGTTTGAAAATGTCTGGAATCGAGGGCAGTGTAATACAATTCAAATTCACTTTTTTTTTTTTTTTTACCATAATCTGGTTACTTTTTGGTATTCTTCTTAATAATACATTATTATTTGTATATAACATATTACTGTTGTAATGAGGTAACCAATTATTTACTTTTTTAGTTATGTTTTACTTGTTGTAAATATATATGCTTGTTGTTATTAAAAAATCAGTTGAAAATTAGTTAAATCACTATTATTTATTTTCTTAAGGAAAACACAAATCTTTTCGGCATTTACGCCATTATCAAGTGAAAAATTTTAAAAAATCACAATTTTAAAAATATAAACTAAATATAATTACTTAAAAATATGTGATGGTAATTTTGAAAATATGATCCAAAAATGATGTCTGCTTCTGTCGGTCTATTTTTGATTTGTTGAAAATTAATATCAGTATATTTGTTTATTAATTTAGTTTTTTTATATTAATTTTTCTTCAATATTATTTTCCTGATTCTGTAAAAGTTGTATACTGGTGGAATTTTAAATTTTTCATTCACTATTGCGATGTATGATGTCCAAACGTAAAATATAAAATATAAAAATATACAACCACAAAATTTTTTTTAAAAAACACAATTTTACAAATAAAATGAAAATAAATATTAAAAATCTGATAATGCCGATGTTGTCGTAAGTCTGAAATAGAAGGCTTAACTGAATGTGAAACCCGAATAATTTTTGGTTATTTTTCATAAATTTATTCACCTCCACGTATTCCTGCGGGTAACTTTTTACTTTTGACATGTGCACTAATGTATATATATATATATACATATATATATATTACGACGATCGTCGTATGTTCACGTTATAATAAATCTAAATTTATTATATTGAAGGTGGAAAACTAATATTTAATTTAATTAATATAATAAAACAAAATATATATATAATTATTTATTTAATTAAAGTAAAATATATTAAAATTATTATAATATAACCAAACCGGATTTGTAGTAGATAAACTATTATTATAAAATAGTTAAAATTAATTTTAGTTAGTCAATGGAAAAAAAAAACAGTAAATTAGTTTGACCAAATAAATTTAGCCAGTAAAAATAAATTACAGCCAGTAAATAATGAAGAAAAATGTATAAAAAGGGATGGTTGTTCATTTTCGAGAGAGTTCTAGTTTTTCTCGTCAAATAGTTCAGTTGTCAGTTACTTGATCAAGACAGTTACACTTTAATAAAGAAGGATGGCAAGTAATTATAAATCCGGTTTAGGATAGTTTTTATTTTATTTTTTTAATTAAATTATTATTTTTTAATTAATAAATATATAATAGTTTATTTTAATATAGATAAAATTTTTCTTTATAAATACTTTATTTTTTTTTATAATAATAATAATAATAATAATAATAATAGTATATACGAGGTATCTTGTAATATATATATATATAGCTTTATGAAAGGTCGGAAAGTTTTCTACCCAAAATACTGACACATATACACATTATATTATTACAATTACTAGTGCAGTTTTTGCGTTCGGTTTGTATATGGACGATTACTGAATTACTAGACGTACTCATTTTCTAGACAAAATGAAAAAATTCGTGATCGATGGTAAAATTTTTTTCTGGATTTAAAATTTAATACTAAACTTTTATCGTTAGTTAAAAATATATATATATATATATATATATATATATATATATATATATATATATATAATGTATACTGTAATTTTCTTCTGGAAAGTTGTACGAAAATCGAATCAAACGTATTAGGTCTACGTCTTAAAGCGAAACTTCATTTTCACGAAGCAATCGATTAAGCTCGTATCGAAGGGAGCTTTCTTTCAGTTTGAATCGTTTTTTCTACGTGAGCTCGACTTTACGACAATGTTTTTTTTCGGCGTTCCCAGTTACGGTTTTTTATCGGCGTAATCGCAAATTCGTTTTTGTACCGTAATGAATTCGATAACTACGTTCGGCGGTCGTTAGAATCGAAATCATTTTATAAACATTAGCGAAGTTGAGAAGATGAACGGCCGCAAATTAAGGAATTAGAAGTTTCGAGAAGTAAGATTATCCCTTGGCCGAATTTACGTCGGGCAATGTCGTAATGATGCCCGTTGCATATTGAGGGTTGTCGGATTATAGAGATAGCTGAATTAGTGCACGGCTGTTAGTCTTTCGAGGAACATTTTTAATCCGTTCGCTACTTCGCACGCAGATTAATCGCAGAATAATCGAAACAAATCGGAGCGCTCACAAATTACGATTTTAGATTCCGCCGAATGTAAGCGCCGGATTTCAATCGACTTCGGTGCTACATAATAAATCGATTCCGTCAGTTGTCTAAATAACTGAATTACCTAATAGAAGTTCGTTCTTAATCGTCAGTCTCGACTGCTTACTAAAAAATAGTCGAAAGGGAATATGCGTTAGTTTTGGATGAGTTTTGGTGTCGAACTTTTAGCGATGTTAATTGGATTCGAGTGTCGTTTACCGCGATTTCGTTGATGAAGAAATGATTCTCGATCGAAGCGAAATGTTCGGATTAAAATTTGTAAAATAACAAACTCGTAAATATTCTTAATTCGCGGAAAATTTTCATTTCTCCAAATCAATACGGGTGGTATTTATATAAAATATCTGGGAATTTAAACCATTTAAATTTTCCACAGTTATTTTATATCCGTTTGGAAAATCTCTGACTACGTCATAATATTACGACACTGGTCAGGTGGAAAACTATCGAGCATGGTTGAATAACCCGTTGTAATAATATAATTACCGCCGGTGCATCTTCGTACGCCGAATTTCTGCTTAAATCTTCTTAAGTTTACAGGAAATTCTCGTCTCTCTGTACCGTATGTAGTTCTGTGTGTGTGTGTGTGAAACTTTTCCAGACGGTCATAATGTACGATTAATAGTAGAAGTAGTGTTAGTTGAAATGGGTGAAAAAAAATCGCCCGGAAGACCCCTGGCGAAGAAAGCGTATTCTCGAGGGTTGCACTATCTAACCAGATGATGTTCCCTTAATTACTCAAAGCTACCCTCTATACCACCCAACATTATCGTCACCGTGACACGCGTATACACATATATATATATATATATATATATATATATATATATATATATATATATATTCGCTTTATCGCCCTTTTAGCTGTACTACTCACTCTTATTAGATTATTTACCGCTAACTTTGTCCGCTATACTTAGTCCTCTCGTTACTCGGAAAGGATTTTATTCTTCGTGAGATTACACGAGACGTATCGTTAAATTTCCGTAATCCTCGCGAATAGTATTAACTCGATTAACAGCTAAGCCACGCGGAATTCCTTATTACGTGATTTATTAAAAGGTGATTTATCTTAACGAGTAAACATATCGATCATTGTTCCCTCGAAATAATTTTTTCTGAGAAAAAATTTTTATTTCTCGCTTAAAGTCACTTTTTAAACTAGAAATTTACGATAATATTCACAGATATCCCGTCCTAGGTAAATACAATGGCCGATTATTTTTCGAATTCTTTACAAATGAATTGAACTTACGAACGAAAATAATTAACGTTTCAGTGACACGTCATCGAAAGAACTGACTTGATGATAATCATTATTTCGTGAGAAACTTCGGGTACGATTCTAGCTAATAGAATTTGTGTCGTTGATGTCGTGAAAAGCGAAAAGGTTTTAAACCGAAAAGAATAATCGCAGATTGGATATTTACCATGTGACAAATTCGAGAAAAGTGACTAGAAATACGAAAAAAGGAACAGGACCTAAAAGAAATATCTCATTCTGTCGATCGAAATTCGCTATGGATAATTTTTTAAAAATTCGGACGCGGAAAATCCTTTACTCAGTTCGCATTACGTTTCGATGTGACGAGGATCTATTTAAATGTTTTACAGTTGCGTATATGATCCTCGTAGATAAACAAAAACTAGTATAATCCTAGAGGACGGTCACTTTACTTTAAAAGACCATTGTGATATAGGCTGCGTATAAAACTTCTTTTACGCTTTAACTCGGTATGTGAAGGACTAGGATTGGATGATTAATGTAGATAAAACGATGATTCTATCAAAGTTCTGTACTACAAATAACCAAGGTAATATTCGTTTGCAATGAAATTTCACACCGTAAAACATGTTCAACACTTCCCATATATGGTAAGTTATATTTCGTCTACGCAAAAATACTTATTTCACACCTTTGTACTCAAAAGTGTTTTTCCCATTTTTATGTTACTTTTTTAAGTAGCGAAATCATTATGTATGTGTGTATATATACATATATAATTTTCCGGGTTTGGTTTGAATTTTTTTTTACGGTTTTCGCTTTATACGATAGACGTTATATAGAAATGACTATTTCCGCAATACACGGCAGAATTTTACTGGCTATTGTCAAATTTACTATTTAAATTATTGACTACTATAAAGCAAATTTCCCGCTCTAACGATAAAAACATAATGTATTAAAAACTGCAAGATATATGTATAAGAAGGGGGTACCATATGGAAGAGTTTAAAATTTTTTTCGTTTTTTTTTTTTTTTTATATTTATTCGATACATTTCTTATAGTTGTAGGCGTCTATAAAGTTCAAACGTTCTAAAAGTAGATGCAGCCCCGACATTCTTAATTCAAGCTTGGGAAACAGTTAACTTTCCGACGTTATTACTCGACGAGTATCTGTGACCTGGGGAGACTACTCGCGTCATTTAATAGGTCATAGCATAGGGATTAAAATCCAATTTAGAAATTATGGAAAAAGTCAATTTTCGGAGTTTGGAAAATATTCAACTCGCTCTAAAAAGATAAATTTCAATTTTGGCGGTAAGATTCGGTCGGTATATTAATTTCCTGCCCCCTGGCTATATGCCTACTTAAGTTCGCTTCAGTTTAACCATTTACTTTACGAAGTCCGGTCTTATTCCGTATCCGACTTGTTATATTTAATACTAATCTTTCTTGTCCTATTTGTGCTCTTACTATTCTTGTAAAATATTTGTTGTTGTAAATATCCGTGTTGGCGCGCCATATGTAAAAACCCTGCAGAACACTACGATTATATAGTTTCCCCCTTAAACGTATTTGTATTTCGTCGTTTTTAAATACGTAAGTAAAGTTCCCCCCGCCGAAAATCACCAATGCTAATGATATTCTGCGATGTACTTCTGTCGGCGTCATTTTTTCATTGTCAGTCATAATTATTTGTCCATTTTATAAGTACTCGTTGACTGTTCCTGCTACTACTACTGTATTATTTATTATTTCCATTCGTACACTTTCTCGAGTATTTGTCTTTACTTTGGTCTGATACATATTTATTTCTAGTCTTATTTTATTTGAATTATATATATATATATATATATATATATATATATATATATATATATATATATATATATATATATATATATATATATATATAATATGTATACCTATGCATGTATATAAATTTTTATTAAAACCAGCACTGAGTTACGCGTCAAAAATCTGCTCATCGTTTAAGCTTTTATGTTTAATACATCAAAAATATCGTCTAACGTAGCTTTAAATTTAAACGTTGACACTATTCAAGAAACTATCTATATCCGTGCCCACAGACACATCATATCCATCTTGAACCAACCGGCAGCTTCAATAGCACATTTAAGAAGAACGAAAGTAAAAGTCGTAGTGAAATGAATGAATCGCTAAATGCATTTTTTACACACGACTATTATTATCATCGTTATTTGAAGCTATTTATCAGATAGCTCGGCGAGTTTTATAAATTTGCATTAATAAGAAATAAAATTTAACTTTAAGATTCGAGGAACATCACACATACACAGGTACTAGATGAGATTTGGGTTCCCGTTGTTAAATCACCTAAATTAATTTGAAAATAACAAAATAAACTTTAACCTCCCGGCCAAACCGTGTCCTGCTTAAGTATTGAAAATTGTCGGAGTTTAGAAAAAAATTTCCTTTTGCGATTGTGTGTGTGTGTAAGTGTTTCGATATGCGTTCGTGATAACTCGTTTAATGGGTTCTTTTTCTTCAAGTTAAAAGTGCGACGAAAATGCGATAAACCGAAAATTATCTGAAATTCGACGATGATGGTAATTACGGGGATTACTACAAACGCGCGGAGCTTATTATAAGCGTACGCGATTAATATTAATTAAAAACGAATTAAAGTTGAATTGATACAAAATGAATCCTTAATTATTATTTCGATTATTATAATATATATATATATATATATATATATATATTATATATATATATATATATATATATATAGTTCGCGTTAAGTTCCCAGAGGGTTTTAAAAAGGAGTTTATTTATTATTCGTCAAATTCAAATTACGCGTATTATTCTGCGGGATAAATTACCGGATTATGTTTGAGATACTCTAGAAAGAGAGCACGTTGTTTTCCCCCCAAAGAGAGCAATTAGTAGGAAAACGTATAATTAATCGAAGGATAAAAATAGAAAACGAATAAAATAAGAAAATTAATATATATATATTTTAAAACATTAAAATATTTACATACACCGCGATACTATTACAAAAGTAATATATACGGCCAAAATTTAATTAAACCCTTTCATTGGCGGTGTCTTAATTTTCGGTGTAAAAATTTGAACGACTCACAGTGATAAATGAACGATTTACTTTCGCACCCTTTTCAATATCGACACGTGTCTAAATTTCGAAGAAGCTCGCGTACTTAGAAAAATTACTTTTCTTCGTTAGAAAAAAAAAAACAACAAAATTATTAATGAATTGTAGGAATATATTCAAAACGAAATGAAAAGCATTTAAAAGCTTGTTCGAACAGCCGCATTTCGCAACACATATTTGTTATTGGATATTGTGAATAATATAACGTGATAATTATAGAGGTGTGTTCCCACCGCTCTAATGATGGACATGATTTCTGGATGAAATATAAACGCCAAATGCAAATTTTATTTCTATCAACAAAATGGACATTGTTACCGAGCAGGAGGTTAATATATCCGTTAAAGACGCGTAACGGTCCAATATTAAAACTCAAAGAAATGATAACAATAACAATCAAAATAACAATAATAATAATCAAATCAAATCAAATCAAATCAAATATATGTCAGATATTTCGAACATTTTTAAAATGTAAATGCTGAAACCGGCAAATTAAACAAAATAATACATTCTGTAATGTAATAATAATTTTTTTTTTTTTTAATATTTGTAATATTGAACTGCCCAAAGGCATACACACAATACATTTAAAATAAGAAAATACATAAGCGAAGGTACGGATTCGGCCAATGCCTTATCACGAACTAAGATTATAATTAGCGTTTTACATAAATCTAAATTTTAATATGAATATGTAAATAAAATAATAAGTTATAATAAATCGTGCGGTTTAGTCCGCCTTAATCTACGAGTGTCTCCTTCTGTATTGAGGAGTTCAGCAACAATTGTATTCGGATGTCCATAAAGTTTTGCCGCGTGCTTCCTGGCGTGAAGGCTAATAGCTGCGTCGACGTCCAAAATTTTTAAATCGCGATGTAGCAAAGCATTGGGGACATACCAAGGAGCTTTAGCTATCAAGCGGAGTGCTTTATTTTGAAATCTCTGAATAATGAGCCTGTTCGATCTCTTCGTGGTGCCCCAGAGTTGGATGCCATAACACCAAGTGGGCATTAGAATAGATAGATAAATAAGTCGTTTATTTGCTAAACTAACAGGTGAATGATATCCAAGCAGCCAATAGAGCTTGTGTAATTTAAGGCGAAGTTCCTGGCTCTTGGTTTTGACATGATGATTCCAGTTCAAGCGGCGATCGAGATGCATCCCCAAATACTTGACTGACTCGCTGGTCGGAATAGACTTTCCATTCGCGATGGACGGAATATAGCCGGCGGAACGTAGAGAAAAATCGACTCTGGTAGATTTATTTTCATTTAATTTAATTTTCCAATTTTTGGCCCAGTCGCAAATGTTGTCGATGGCTAACTGTAAATTTTTGACTGCCATCTCGTAAGAGCTACTGACTGAAAGAAGAGCAGTATCGTCTGCAAACATAGAAATTGTTACCGAAGGAATCGTAGGAGTGTCAGCAGAGTAGACTAGGTACAACATCGGACCCAGTACACTTCCTTGCGGAACTCCAGCTTGAATCATATGACGATTTGATAAGAGTCCATTAAATTCAACTTTGAAGCTTCTTTTGTACAAGTATGATTTCAGTATTTCGCAGAAGTTATACGGTAGTATTCTGCTCAGTTTGTGGATAATAATGTAATAATAATAACAACATTTACATAACATTTATAGTCGAAGAACCCGTTATGCGCACAGATAATACCGGGTGATTATTAATAAATTAATCGATAACTTCTTGTAGAACGCGCAGGAAACAAAATATGTAATAAACTTACTGTGCAGATACCGCAAACGTAAACGCGACGATGACATAGTAGTATAGAAAATAACGCAAAATAAAATATTCCAAATTATAAACTTTATTTACACATACACACATACATACCTATACAAACACACGAACATACATAAACACACGTTAATTTTATATAATTTTTTTTTTAAAAACGTTTATAAATTCTTAACATATAAAGAAATACATATAATTGAACAGAACAGAACAGTTTATTGAATAATTTACACTTATGACAAACAGTAAAAAGAAAAAATGTGTACCGCTATAAGCTTACCACACATCTACGTAAACAGAAAAATAATTTTAATTACTTAAGCATAATGATAATTACATATTAACAGGAAAATACGAAAAACCTGTATAAAAACCAAGCACTTCATTCAAGTATTATTACGGTTATAATACATTGTGAAATTACACATAATTAATAAGAATTACAAATGATATTACATTAATAAGTGAACCTAAACATATTTAAATTGGACAAAGTACGAACTAGGTATACAAATATTTATTATAAATCTAGTTATTGCATTAAATTTAAAGCAAATTATGTTTAAATGAAATCAAGCCGCTTGAAAAATTTCAAATCGACGCAATTAATTCATTAGTGTGTATTAAGCATTTATCACAAAAATGATTTGCTAAATAAAGTACAAAATCTCTAATATAGGGAATTCTAAGATCAGCATGCATGTCAACAATTTTTCTGTACCTGGGTGCATCTAGAATACATCGTAGACATCTATTTTGCAGAAGCTGCAACTTATTGTAAGTAGCAACAGAAATTGAGCTCCAAACTTGGCAGGAGTACGTAATCACCGGGCGAACAAGTGTTTTGTATATAGCATTAATTTATTATTAATGTTAACACGCGACTTGCAGTTAAACAAGGGATAAATCGTACATATAGTTTTGTTAGCTTTAACTATGACTCGATTTATGTGTCCTGAGAAAGTTAACCTCATGCCTAAAGTAACACCTAAATAGCGAACATAGTTTGACCATCGAACTGATGCAGAATTTACTTCGAGCATCGCGGGAAGTAAAGGCCTTCTACGAGTGAAAAATATGGATTTTGTTTTTTCCGGATTTATATCAATTTGCCATTTGTGAAAGTAACGTACAGTACGATTTATTCCTATTTGCAGCTTGTTACGTATTGCAGTAGGCCTGTATGAGCTACAGAAAACTGCTGTATCATCGGCATAAAGAACAACCTGAACATTTGCAAAGGTGGGAAAATCGGAAAGATATAAGATAAATAAAAAGGGCCCCAATACACTTCCTTGTGGTACTCCTGCTAAACACGTCTTCATAGTGGATTTGTCATTATTAACTATTACATAAAATAATCTGCTGCTTAAATAATTCGAAATTAATTTGATTAAGTATGGGGGAAAATGGAATCGAATCATTTTATAGATAATTCCTTTATGCCACGTCGAATAAAATCATCCCCCGTATGTTTGTTACAGTTGAAATGATGTGTAATGAATTCAGTTATTCTAGCGATCTGGTGAGTAGTTGAATAATTAAAACCAAAATTGACTTTGGGAACAATCGTATGATTATCAGAATGACTTGTTAGCCGAGAGAGAATTATTTTTTCTGCAATTTTACTCAGATTGCTTAACAAGCTGATTGGACGAATATTACAAATTTGAGTAGCGTCCTTGCCTGGCTTGGGTAATGCAATGATTTTACCCACTTTCCAATTAGAAGGAAAATAACCACATTTAAACATTGCATTTATGATATTTGTAAACTCAACAATCGCTTTTTTAGGTAAATTTTTTATAGCTCTAGTTGAGACGTTTTCCCACAGATGTTTTAAGCTTAATAGATTTAATGTTAGCAAAAACTTCTCTCAGTGAGGCATAATGAATATTATTGAGTGTGTTAATATTTTTTAAGTAATTTTTGACAGATGATTGAATTTTATTAACCTGATAGGAAGAGGCTAAGTTGAAATTACGCATGTGAGCTTTAAAGTGTTCAGCTTTATCACGATTTTTATAAACGTGGCGTTGATCATGCGTATCATAGAGAGGTGGGAGACATATATGTCGTTTATTATATTGCTTACAAACTTTCCACAGACTGTTGTCATTAGGTGACAGGTTAGAGAGAAAGTTATGAAATTGATCATTTTTATATTTATTCAGCAGAAAACTAACTAGTTTATGTAGAAGGTTTAATATATATTTTAAATTTCGGTACTGAAAGTGGAAACGGTTTTTGACATAAAGCCTTCGGATATGATTTTTAAATTTAATTATCACCACGATGTACATAGGTAAACTGTTATATGGTGTGTGATTTATTATTATTTTAGGTACAAAGTATTCAGTGGAAGTAAGAATTAATTGAGTTAAATCGTCTAAATGCTTATTAATGTCAGCGATACTATGAATGCGCATGTTTAAATTTATACTGTTAGATATAAACTGCTTAAATCCAGACCAGTCCGCATTTTTATAATCGGGTAGAATGCATTTATCTCTTTCAACCACGTTATTAGTAACAATTGTGAATATCGGGTTGTGATTAGAGGACAGCTGAGTCATTGAGGTAGGAGCGGTAATTGAAACATTTTTAACAACAGCAAGATCGATGATACTAGGTCGAAATCCCGCAGCATCAGGGAAAAAAGTAGGATAAGCAGGAGCGCAAATATTGAAATTTGCTCGTGTACTTATATCATGAAGTATATTACCAGCTGCGTTGTTAGCAAAACAATTCTTTAACTTATTTTTGGCATTGAAGTCGCCTATTAAAATAACTTTATTATCAACTTTCATCAGAGTGTGAATATCGTCAGAAAATTTGCGCATGCAATTAGGAGGCTTATAGAAATGCTACGAGTTTTCCTGCTGTAATGAACATTATTACTAGTAGTGTCGTTATTTCTATTATTGTTAGTATGATCGAGATGAAGTTTTACACCAATAGCTTGTATACAGTTTAGTTGTGGTGTGATGATCTCTTCAAACCGTAAATGCTTGTGTATAAATAAAGCAACCCCACCATTTCTACGGCACACGTCCTTCCTACAAATGTTATAACCGGGAAAATGTAATCTGCAAGAACTATCCAGTTTAGTTTCAGACAATGCGATAATATTAATTTTATTTTGTATAGCAAAGTGATGCAATTCATCGTACTTGCGTAGAATGGAATTACAATTCCAAGCAACTATACGAATTTCATGTATTAATGACATTTAGTTTAAATAAATTCCATAATAGTTTCTATAACGCTTTGTAACTTAGTGAAAATGTCTGCATGTGTCAAAGATTTCAATTTGGTTATAACAGATTTAACAATATTAAAAATTAACTTAATATTAAATTCACGAAATAATGATAATAGATCGGTTATTGAAAAATTATTATTCTCATCATCAGTACGCACATCGTTGCTACGAGTCTTAACTGCAGAGGAATAAGACTTATTATGTCTATTTAGAATGCTATTAGGTAAATTTACATTAGTATTTAAACCTGTTTGACGCTGTGTATTGGAGAAACCTGTCTTCGTAATGGAAATATGTTTTTTATACTTCGCATTTACAATTTTTTGTATAACACTACATTCTTCAGAATTAGCAGAATGTTCCCCATGACAATTGGCACATTTTATAATATTAGTGGTACAAGAAGAAGTTGAGTGGGACTTACTACATTTAGAGCAACGTTCGGGAAGCTGACAGTTTGGTGCTACATGACCAAACCTGAGACAACAAAAACATTGTAAATATAACGTTTTTCTTACGTATTTTTCCCATCTTATAACACATGAAAAAAGCGTCCTAATATCTAGAATGCTTTATAATTGTATTGGGCGGAGAAGTTATTAAAAACACCGGTAATGGTGTTATAACAGTAGTATCATTTTTTTTATTAAATTGAGTAACTGAAACGACATCAACAGATGTTTTTAATTCTGCTTCAATCTCACTACTCGTAAATGAAGAGGGCAGACCCTTGAGAACCATTTTAATCGGTTTATGTTCTTTTGGTAAATGCGTATAAAAAGGAATGCTAGCTTTTTAAGAAATGAAATTAAATTATTGAAGTCATCATTTGTTTGTACAAAAATAGACGTATTAGTTCTATTATAATTACGTATTTTAAAATTATTTTTGATTATTATGTTCTTAAACAAATTCTTAAGGTTTATTTTATTATCAATATTTACAATTGTGATAGGAAGGTAAGAAGCTTTATTATTATAATTGTTACGTATAGTCGATTTTACGTTAATTCTATCGTTATTATTATCACTTACATTGTCATGCAGCGTTTGATGAATAATAGTTTCATCGATATATAAATGTTCAAAACGATTTTTATTACAAGATAAAGTAGCCGGTTCTTGTTTCGATCTTTTTGTCTTGCTTCGTCCATTATGCCCTGTGGAGGCATGCCATTCAGAAGTATCATCTTCGGAGCTAACATCACCGTCGGAATTTCCCACCATTGCGTAGATAATTCTACGAATACTCGATTTTGCTGTATGATGTATACCAGTTGAAGTTGACGGCTCACTACCATCAATCAACATATTATTTACACTATCATCGAAGTTAGCAGTTGTAATACAACCACCTGTGGTGACAACAGCGGACTTACGAGGCGAGCGCGTTATCATAACTTCACGTAACGAAAGAACGAGCGGCTAGCCGCAGCTAGCCGCAACTGCCGATAAACGAGAGGTAATCAATACGACGATAGCGAGCCGTATATATCGTAAGATAACAATGAACGCGAGTAACAAGCATTATACACATTAGAATACCGTAAATTACATGTAATATCATACATATCATCGATGCTCAATTTATTTTATTTCGGACGTAAAGAGTTAAACGTTTACGCCACTTTTTGTGGTTTTCGAGCAATAATTTAACACTTTCTGGTAAAGTGTTATACGCGACAGCTGCCGCGTACAGCATTTGGATTCACTTTTGCCCTTTTTATACAGCTGCCCTGGTCCTACTATCTAATTGCCTTACATTAAAACATGATTTAATAATACTAATAATAATAATAATCAATCAATCAATATATCAATAATGATAAATAATAAAAATATGAAAAAAAAATTCGTACAACTAAATAGAAGAAAAAGAAGCTTTCTATAAAGGAAAACCGTTACATTAAATGTGTAACTAACTTTTCCTTAGGAGGGATTAGCCTTTTTGCGTTTGCAGATGATAAAACTATAATAATAAGAGAATAATAGTTAAAATAAATCACTTTGTATATAAACGAAATTATTAAAAACCAGAACGAGCATTACAAGATTAGATAAAAAAAATAAGGAACAAAATAAATATCAACGATAGATATAGATATAATGGAAGAACAAGTAACAAAATAAAAAGATGGCAATTTTTCGGTAGAATTTTTGAAGTTAATATGTATTAGTAAAATTTTATATATTTCAACGAGCAATTTATGTATATATATATATATATATATATATATATATATATATATATACGTATCGGAGGTGGGTGATTATTTACACACACATATTTTGTTGTACAGTGTAAGTAGCGTACAAGGCAATTTTCGGTTGTAACTACGGAAATTAATTCGTATTTAAATATATTTTCCGCGAACACCCGATTTGTAAAGAAAAATATACCGAACGAAGCAGGGGATCAATGGAGAGGATGTTTAGTATAGGAAGATTTAGGTTGAGGGATGTTGTAAATTTGATACTGAAGGATAACATTGACAGGAAACAGAAGGGAAAGGTTGTGGGAGGTGAAGTTCTGTGGAAGAAACAGTTCGAGTCTCATACGTGTACAAGATTAACTTTTTGCGCATATCGCGCAATTTTATATTTTATTATTTTTATGTAAGAACGCAATAACGCGTATATATATTTCGGTTAATTTACTATCGACATTACGCGACAGTAATAACGCGCTTCAGTAATAATGCATACGTGTGACCGTGATTGAAATGCTGTTCTCGGATATTTTGTTCGTTTTACAGACGCTCTTATATCTGTTCAGAAAACGGTTTCATCCGTGTATCATAAAGGTGTGATTTTTTTTTCTTTGGCGTTTATTTAGTCGCGATTTCTGCCAAACTAATCGGAGGCTTCTGAATTGGATTCAGAACATAACGAACGGAAAAAAGATAAAAAAAAAAAGAAACGGTAACTATCCCCGACGATATAAAGACGGAAGAGAGACATATCGCAGGAATAAGAGACAAAAGCGGATCGAGAAAAAGTTCGCGGACAATAAGAAAACCGATCTGTATCGTCTATAGAAAAGAACTTGAACGTGTCAACTAGTGTACAATAAGCGGACAAGGAGAAATAAGAAAAGTTAACCCATTCACGCACACACGTAGATAATGATAAATTTTGTCGACCAAAATATTTGAATGAAATTTTATTTAAAAATAGGAAAACGAGATATTATAGGTGGAACACGATATCGTTTAAATAACCGCCATTGTAACATAATACATTCATTCAGTCATTTTACACAATTTTAGTAGGTTCATTTTTGAAATTTCTTTAGAAATCCGAGTTTTCAGCTCTTCCAGGTCTCGTGGACGTGTTTAAAACGTCGCTATTAAGGTATCCCCACAAAAAAATATCTGGAGCGGTCAAATCTGGCGAGCGCGGCAGTCAAGCGAAATCCGTGCGACGCGACAATATGCGGTTACTATAAACGATCTTTCAGTACTGAAAGCGTTTCTGCCGACTTGTTGATGATGTACGACCCAGACGACGATGAGGACGATGAGGACGATGAGGACGATGAGGACGATGACGACGATGACGACGATGACGACGATGACGATGACGACGACGACGACGAAGTTGGGGAACCAAAAACGAGTTTATCACCTGGGACAGCACCGGTGAAAAAATAAAGCTATTCCGCATTTCGCCGTTCCGGACAAAATGGTTACTCGCTCTATGTTCGATTGAATTTGGATTAGATTCGGACCAGTAGCGACAGTTCTGTTTGTTTACGAATCCGGATAGCTGAAAAATGAGCTTCATCGTTCATCAAAAGATTCGTTTTCAATTTTTTTCAATAACGGTCGGTAAAAAGTTTTCCTTGCGCATGGTCGGTACTTTTTGGTTCCTGAGTTATTACTAGTTTAATTTCAAGTCTTCCAGCAATATACGGCGAACAGATTCTCTCGACAGATTTAAAAAAGCAGCATGACGACGAGCGAATCGTGCGAACTCGATCGATGCTAGTGAGATACTTTTTTTTTTTTGTCCAGGACGTTTTTTATCCTGGTTGCAGAAGATATCCCTCGAAAGTTTTCTACCCGCCTTAAAATTAAATTGAGAAATGGTATTGGTTTACACACCGTGTAACTTTGAATTCTTTTCAAAACTCTTTGCACCGTCGTGATCGATTCACGCTGAAAATAACGTTCCACGACGCTAAACGCACGATCCTTCTAGTTATAGGATGCTACGATAATTGAAACTGAACGGAAACGAATCTCTCCTGTATGCACTAAATGTGGAGTATTTAGCAGTGTTACCAACTGCGCTATTAAAAAAAAAAAAGTCCGTTTTCTCCGGGTCAGCGTGTAGTGCTATATCCGAAAGTATATCGAGTTTTACGAATTACGTCGAAACGAAACATGGTTATATTCACCGACAATTTCTCGGTCGTTATTTCAAATCGATGTCAATATTTGGAACAGTCCGATGGTGGATCGTTTAGGACGTTGCGAAGAAAATTAGTTCGAAATTTTCGATTACTCAGGAAAACCATTTCGACTTCAGCGTTTTGTGTAACGCCTGTGTGTATGACTTTTACGTACTCGCGTTTCTATTTGATCATTTTATCTATAACTAGAATAAAAAACAATACGAGAAAATACGAACCTGACCGCTGTTGGAAGCAATCGTAATTCAGGACTACCGTACGCTCCGGTTCTAAATGCACTTTAAGAGATTTTGTTCCATCTTTAATTTCGATATCTGTCTGATGGAGACATTGTTTAGAGAATGACTAAAACTGACGTTATTCAAAAATCTTCTGGTATATTTACCTGCGAACGTAGCTGTAACGTCCAACTAATGACTGCGTGATCTTCAATTCAATCCATTGACCTTTTATTATAATGTCCCATCAACTCGAAAGTTTACAGGGGGCGTAGGCTAATTGATCTTTGCCAATCCAAACTGAATGTTTAGGTATTTTTTTGTTTACAGTTAAAAATTCGCGTTCTCGGTGGGAGTTGAGCTTCGTGCCAGCAGAGCCCCGAAGCCTTACCGTACGTTATGATATATATATATGTGTGCGCGTGCATGATGATATACACTGTCATCATTGTCGCCATTAGTGTTTTAACGTATGGCCAGTTCGCTAATTTTTTTTGCTTTATCCTTCATTTCGGCATACATTGGTATTTCGATTTATTCTAATAGAATTTCCGTGAAAGAAGAAGAAGAAGAACGTATATTTTACTTCATTTATATACATTATATAAAACAATAAGAATATGTATTTAAATATAATTTATGCAAAATAATATGTACTTACATTTTTTTTTAACAGGAAAAATTAAAAAAAAACCTGTCTCAGGAAAAAAATTGAAGTTTTAAATAAACTTAACAACTATATATATATATATATATATAAAATGTTTGATTGTGCCAGTTCGGCGAGAAACAAAATGTTGACTATAAAGAAATTATGAAGGGATGTTTAAAGTAGTGAGTGTTTCTATGTTTGTAATTTTTATATGTGCGCTTTAAGGATTGATTAGTTGCCGATATTATTTATTATACGTATGCCGGACATATTACAGCAATTAAAGAAATTAGCTGCCCGCTTTTTAACAATGCCTTTGATATACGGAAAATGGAGGTAATCGTGCATTAATACGTGTATATCGCGGCTTATTTAATATAATTCTAAAGCTGTGATTCTGAATTCTCTGGAGTTTCTGTAAGTTGCTCTGGTTAGTCGAGCACCAAACAGGTGCAGCATATAATAATTTCGGTAGTATTACGGTCTTATATATCATGAACTTATTCGAAATTGTTAATGAAGACTTCCTATTAAATATAGGAAATAAGTTGCATATTTTGCGTTGAGTTTTATAAATACTTCGATTTATATGCTTAGTAAACGTTAATTTTTTGTCCAGGTTAAGTCCTAAATGAGTCACCTCATCTTTCCAAGGAATTATATTATTTCTGATAGTAACTAGTCGGTTAATAAGTGGTCTACGTTTTGTGAATATAATTGCCTCTGATCTGCTTTCGTTTATGTTGATTCTCCATTTATTAAAGTATTTGATTAATTTACCGCATTCGTCGGCAAATGCTATCGATACGATAGGATGTTGCGACGATTGCAGTGTCGTCAGCATATAGATTTAGACTGTGACATGCTTAGTGTCAGTGGGAGGTCATTTATGTATAAGATAAAAAGGTACGGACCTAAGATACTTCCTTGCGGAACTCCTGCATTACTATATTTTTTACCCGATTTTATATTTTTTAATTGCGCATAAAATTGTCTGTTGTATAGATATGTTTTGATTAGTAAGATTAAATAATCTGGGAAACTAAACTTAATTAGTTTAAAAATAATTCCATCATGGCATGTAGTATCGAACACTGTTTCAAGGTCCATTAGTAGCATTCCTGTATGTTTATTTTGATTAAAATTATCAGTGATAGTATCGCATAATGCCGCTAGCTGCATTGTCGTACCAAGTTTAGGTCTAAAACTAAACTGAAACTCTTTAAATATCGTATATCTCTCACTATGTTCATGTAATCTAGTCAAGATTATTTTTTCAAAAACTTTTTTATTCTACCGCGTGTTTGTTTCCTCATCAAACTGCATATTTCTTCCTAATGTTAGAAACCGGCCGTAATGTATACACTCTAAATGCTTTGCGGATCTTCTTCCGTGCGGTATAATTTTTTCTCGATTAATTCTGTACAACGCCAATCCGCGCTAACTTTATCTGACCAGCTAATATAAACACGTCTAACACGGTATTTTAAACGTTTTTCACTTATTACGATCTTTTTTATCGTCGGACTCGGTATTTCCATAATGAATATCACACATGCTTGTGCGTTTGAATGTTTTTCAATTTTCGTCTGACCTAGTGCTAAGTTATGTTTTTTTTCTTCTTTGATTATCCGCTTCGGAATTGTGCAAAATAATTCGGTGGTTGCCGCTAAATTCTCGCCAATTTTACGACGTCCTCGACGCGATTTAAAGGTCGTCCAAAGAATTAAAATCGTCGACCTTTCGTGTATAGAAAAAAAGACAAACCCCCAACCGTTCATCCTTGTTCATCACACAGGACGCGAACGCATAACCGACATTCTAAAATGACGGACGCGACACAGTTGGCGGGGGACGTTCCCCCGACCGATTCGGACTAGCCGTCGCGCGGCGAGGATTTAAAATTTTAAATGCGAAATTTTTCGACAGTTCTACCACCTCGTCTGCTCGGAATGATATTTTAACGTTCGATCGTCGACGAAAAAAATTATACGATCGAAGGTCGTTCGCGTTTTATTATACATATTTTTTCACTTTTTTATTATTCATTTTAATTTTTTTTTGTCTTTTAGGAATTTATTATATATCGTTTGATCATTACGTTTTGTTTAATACAAAACTTTGTTTTTAAAATACCCTATATATATATATATATATATTGTGTATAAGTATTTATGAAACAAATATAAAGATATAATAAACCCAAGTAACATGGGAAATTAGCTTACGACTACACCCGTTCATGATTATATTATATTATATATATAAATATGTATATGTATATTTTTTAATTATTTATTTGTAAATAAAAAATAAATCCCTAAAAATTATATCGAATACGAAGCTTTCCCATCATTACGTCGTTATCAATCGTAAAACTAACTTTCTAACGGTGCAAGTGGCATACAGAAATTCTGTTCAATTGTCACATAATTCAAAAATGAATACGCTACATTTTTCTAGTAAGAAATGATCATCCAGTGGAAGATCACGATCTATACAATCATCTCCCGTAGTTATACTTGTTACATTGAGCCAGTTCCCTGTTTCTCCCCTGTTTCCCCCTGTAAATAATAATAATGATGATAATAATAATAATCAAATCATATCGAAATTTTTTTTAACAAACCAAATACAAAATGAAAATAATAATAATAAAAACATGACGATACATAAACAAGTGAGTAATCTTACAAATTACATGAACATGTTTTACAAATAGATTAAAGTTCATTAATAACATTATTAATAATAATAATCAAATCAAATCGAAATTTTTTTTAACAAACCAATTACAAAGTGAAAATAAAATTTAAATATTGACGTATCATTGGCATTACACAACAAAAATATGATGTCAAAACAAAGAGCCTGTGACAGTCTAATGAAATCATTCGATTCATATGAAAAATTCTACACAGATGCGTCAAAGACAACCCAAGGTACGGGTTGTTCCGTCATACATCGAGATATCACCGTAAGATACGTTCTACCAACCGAATTCTCAGTACTATCCGCTGAACTAATGGCAATCAACTTAGCTATCAATTTGGCTAGAGACTTACGCTTACCAAAAATAGTTATTTTTACCGATGCACTTTACGCCGTTCAAAGCATTAATTTCGATCCCACAAAATCTAACCACCCAATAGCCCAAGATATTCACCTGGCAGCTAACCAACACGTACAAGAAACCATCATATGCTGGATCCCCTTCACACTCCAACATAAAGGAAAATGAAGAAGCTGACATCGCTGCGAAAGAAGCGGCGGAGATGTTCCCAGTACCAAAAATTTCAATCCCAATACAAGACGAAATACACAATATCAAAAACCAATTTCACGAGGCATGGAACTTACACTGGAAGCGTATTCCCACAACCAACAAACTTCGAAACGTCAAGTTAAACACAGATCCATGGAGAACAATCATCCCATCGCGACGTGATGATGTTGTACTAACTCGGCTCAGAATTGGACATACGTCATTAACCCATAATTACTTAATAGAAAAAAAAAACCAACCGATATGTTGCTACTGCGGACGGGAGCCTCTAACAGTCGAACACATGCTTACAAAGTGTAGGCCACTTCAAAAATACCATCCTGATGGCAATATTTCAATTCACACGGCACTCTGTGATAATCCAGCGGAACTTGAAAAAACCATTAAGTTTTTAAAAGTTACAAACATATATCCTTTGATTTAATTAAAATAGCTTCGGTGCCTCTAACCTGAGTTGTGGTACACGGCACCTTAAAAAAAAAAAAAAAAAAAAATAATAATAATAATAATAATAAACGTGACAATACATAAACAAGTGAGTAATCGAGTAATCTTACAAATTACATGAACATGTTTTACAAATAGATTAAAGTTCATTAATAACATTATTAATAATAATAATCAAATCATATCGAAATTTTTTTTAACAAACCAAATACAAAATGAAAATAATAATAATAATAAACATGACGATACATAAATAAGTGAGTAATCTTACAAATTACATGAACGTGTTTTACAAATAGATTAAAGTTCATTAATAACATTATTAATAATAATAATCAAATCATATCGAAATTTTTTTTAACAAACCAAATACAAAATAAAAATAATAATAATAATAAACATGACGATACATAAACAAGTGAGTAATCTTACAAATTACATGAACATGTTTTACAAATAGATTAAAGTTCATTAATAACATTATTAATAATAATAATCAAATCATATCGAATTTTTTTCCAATTACAAAGTGAAAATAATAATAATAATAAACATGACGATACATAAACAAGTGAGTAATTTTACAAATTACATGAACATGTTTTACAAATAGATTAAAGTTCATTAATAACATTATTAATAATAATAATCAAATCATATTGAAATTCTTTTTAACAAACCAAATACAAAATAAAAATAATAATAATAATAAACATGACGATACATAAACAGGTGAGTAATCTTACAAATTACATGAACATGTTTTACAAATAGATTAAAGTTCATTAATAACATTATTAATAATAATAATCAAATCAAATCGAAATTTTTTTTAACAAACCAATTACAAAGTGAAAATAATAATAAACAGACGATACATAAACAAGTGAGTAATCTTACAAATTACATGAACATGTTTTACAAATATATTAAAGTTCATTAAAACATTATTAATAATAATAATCAAATCAAATCAAACTTTATTCGGAGAACAACGTATGATAAATACGAAATAAATTAAAACTTGTTACATATATATATATAAACAAAATACAATTCACCAAAGCTGGTAGTAAAATTGTGCGAGCACCAGACTAACGTATAAGTAATTTTTCAAACTTAATCACCGAGTAACGGTAATTACATACACATTTTATAAACAACCAAATTCTGTGCAGCAAATAATTAAAACGATATAATTAATGATAAAAATAATAATACTAGTAATAAATAAAAATCAAAGTAAACGAAATAAATTATTTCTTTACATAAAGCACGCTAATACCCGTACTTAGACATATGTATGTAGGATAATAAAAATTTAGCATGCGTGTTTACTTCATACTATACTGCAGCCAAACATCCATATCGCATTATCGCATTATCGCATTATCGTACACACATGTCAATCCCTACCGAGCACACTAAACATCTATAATACACCCACGCTAGCAGCCCTATCATTAGAGTCTTATTTTTTTCTTTTCTGTGTTTTTTTTTTTAAATTTACTAACTAATCCTAACGATGTAGTCCACCAAAATTTTCTTTCGACGTCGCTTAAAATTTTTGAGATCAGTTCTAACTGTTACCGGTAAAAAATTATATAATATAGCACCATTATAACCTGCCTGCATTCGGGAGTGATACTCGGTATATCGAAGAACTATACGTTACACCTACGGCCCTTGTTTTACGAACTCGTTTTGAAATATTGAATGTGGCTGTATTGTTTATTACGAAGTTGAGTAATTGCAATTTGTAGAGTTTCCTAACATTCAAAAATGTTGAATTTCCTTTTGCTCTATTATTGCCCCATCGCCGATAACATACGTAACGCTGTATTTTGAAGCGTTTGGATAGGTTTAACGTGATAATTCGGGGCTCCAGCCCAATGAACTATACCGTATGTAAGAACAGGTCTGTAAAATGATAAATAAAGGTGCAACAATTGAAAATTAGAGAAATACTGAAGTAAATAGTAAAAAAAAGGTAATTCAGTTTTCTTATTTTACGCGCTAAAAATAATAAATGAGAGTTCAAATTTGTTTTACTATCAAGCATTATTCTCAGATATTTTGTTTCAAATATCCTAGTATAATTTTCGACCCACCACCCCTTAATTTTATTTCCATATTTTGAAATTAGCTTTGATTTTGGTAGCTGTTCTAAGTACACCGCAATAATCTAAATTATCCGTAATGTACATACATCGTCCCGGCATAAGGCCATATTGATTTGGACTGAAGTAGAGATTTTTCTGTAAGAAATTTAACATCAGTTTTACAATACACTTTTCGAAACAAGATAGGTCTATAATTTTCAATATTAGATTTACTTCCACACTTTTTTATACTGGCGTGATCAGCTGTAAGTTTAGAACTTCTGGAAACTGTGCCGATGTACACTGATTCATTAAACAAATATGTCAGTGATTTAATGAAGTAATAATGTTTTCCTTTATAAAAAGACAATGCAATTCTATCAGAGCCAAATGAAGTTTTATTTGGTGTCGATAAAATTACCAATTTTATATCGTCATAGGTTAATTCTATATTCGCAGCTAATGTGAGACACTATTTGCAAATTGTTCATTCGAGGTATGAGTATTTATTAAATTTTCTACACTTTCTTTAAAATATATATTAAAGCATTCTCGCTCTCATTCCCATTTACTATTATTTTAAAATTATTCCCCTCTGTATAATTTGTAAAGTTTTCTTGTTTAACCGTAACAACTGTCGTCTAATACATCCCTCGGTATTGACTACGTTTAAAATATTAGTATAGCCGTCGTTTTTACCCCTCCTTCGAGGGGGGGGGCAATATGCACTTTCTTCGTTATTCGTGTGTATTTATCATCGACGTTAATGTCACGAGGGAAAAGAGTTTGACTAACTTATGTAGGAATTGTTTTTCTCTCACCAGTTGCACTATTTCGTTTGTTATCCGTTTTGTTCTTCTTCTGGATGATTTCTTTGGCATAACTTCTAAATTACTGTTATGTTTTTAACAAAGTGCTCGAATTTTTCATTTATTCATGGACGACTATTACATAAAACTGATAAATCGAAATAGATTAATTTTTTTTTTAAATAAAACTTTATCACAAACTGAGAAAACTTTTTACAATTTACGTGTTTAACTTTCGAATCTAAAATCAGCTCAACGCTTACTCCGAGATAATTTAAAAATTGGACATCTACTAATTCGTACTTAATATTTATATTATTATCGACCTTAACAACTGCTCCGTACAAAAACGTGATCTAAGACTCATAATCAGTCCTATGTTGTTTGTAAGTTGCCTTATATACAACACTTTGAAATCCATTTGAATACATTTCATTTAAATAGGAGCTGCTTTTTTCACGGTCGTAACAAAATTTATTACATCGCCTGTTATATAAGTTATTTTGTCCGAAATTTCGATAATTTTATTTAAATCGTTTAGAAATAACGAATACGACGAATCGCAATAATAAGAACATTATTAATAATAATAATAATAATAATAATAATAATAATAATTTACGAATAAAAAGTAGAAAATTATATATACATGTATATATAAATTACAAATATATATATATATTGTAGGACTTTTGTTTTTTCAACAGAATTTAAGTAATAATAATTCCTTACTTTATATAATAATATAAAAAACTACTCCAATTTACGAGTGGTACTGGCAACGCTTTTTCTATACTACATCGTTTAAAATTTACTTTCTCTCTCTCACACACACACACACACATATAATATATATACAATTTTTATTATGTATATTCATTTTTCCCGCTTGCTCGTGTTTACATTGCACTCGTATTTTTATGTCTAATAATAGTAATTTCCACATTTCTAGTAGTCGAATAAATTGTTAAATCAGTCGCTTTCGAAAATTGGAGCAAACAATGGTATTGTGCATTCGTACATTAAAATAAACACATATTCATATGCAAGTACACGCGCACACATACATACATATATATATATATATATATATATATATATATATATATATATATATATATACGTTTACAGCATTAAAACAACCAATATGTAAATATTGATTATACGATGCGGTTAATACGGTAATCGATTGGACCTAGCCCGCATCATCTGTAATTTTATTCACAAAAACCACATCATCTAACACGGTACCCTCATAACAGGCGGTAAATTACTTTTATCTTATTTCTCTGATACAAATTTTAAATCATTATCACTTCATATATAATATATATATATATTAAAACTTGTTGACGAAATGTAACAATGTATGCGCTTAAATACGCTTAGCCTGTTTGTGCAACTGGCTAAAAGTGAAAACAAGAGAACACTAAATTGTACAACTCGTAATTGCAATTATAGGGCCACGGTAGAAATATTAATAAGAATTGTTTAAATAACAATTGATAACGAATTATAATGAAATTCGTTTTAAATCGAAATACGTGTATGAATAAATCGAACGAAATACGAACGTAATGAAAGAAATTAAATCAAAATTTAAAAATTTAAATTTAAATTTATTTCAAATTTCCGCGTTATTCGATGTAAAATATGAAAAATACAATCTTTCCTTAACTCACATCAAAAACACATCACGCACATTAACGGACATATAAACATGAAACTCGCCTGTAATAATGATCATAATATTAGTGTATAATAAAAACATTATATGAATAATACAAATCAAATCGGCAATTTTATCGTTGTATTTACAATTCGAGTGTATCTGGATAAATCTATATAAAATCATTACCGCCCGATCATTTAGCTTAACCCTTTCAGTCATTCTATACGGTACATTTAACGTTAACAAAATTGTCCATTTAAAAATAAGGGAATTTAGTTGATGTTGAATGTTTCAATTATATAAAAAAGAAAACATTAAAATTATTTACGTATAAAATTTCATCAAGTTCTCGTTAATAATATTGTTGTTTTATCGATTTTTATTAAATTCACGCGTACACGTATATCTATCGTATATAAAATGTACTCTAATAATAATTTTGTTGAGTATGTATACTGTTTTTTTAAATATCGTTTAACATGAAAAAGTATTCCCATTTCGTGTTAAAGATATTATATAAAATGATTCGACTTAAATTTCTTTAGTCCGACTAGTTCAAGATCATTTAAGTAACAGAAATTTCATAGCTAAAATGAACAAAGATAATTCCTACATGATGCATTTAGTACTCCGGCCTGGGATACTGGGAGCTCACTTATTGCTCCTTTTTATTAATGACATTCCCAAAAGTAAATACTTACAGGTGGCTTTATATGCTGACGATACTGCTACGTCGTACCGAACTGACACTATACATAGAACTACGTATTATCTAGTGATAGCGAACGACGTACCTTTGGTTTGGAAAAGCGATATTAAATATTTAGGCGTAATACTGGAGCGAGGTCTCACATTTACTAAACACGTTGAGATAAAACTCACGCCTCACTTTTTAATCTATAGCCGAAATGTAATAAACAATGCTAGATCCCAACTTGACAAATAAATTAATTAAAAACGATAATAAGGACAATTATACGCTTGTACCATATGATTATATACCAGTCATTCTAACCTAGAAAAGATTAGTAGAATTAAGCATAAGGTCCATATTCTCTGTATAAAATAGTTCACCCACTATTAAGGAGTCTTGTTTTCAGATGGATACCGTTGATGGTCTATCGATCATAGCACGAGCACGAATGAGAGGGTGAAGGAAGATTAAGTATTGAAGATTATCTCTTGGCCAGTTTCTCTTCAACGGATGCGATGTGACACATTACGAGTTGTCAGTTCTAGAAGAGTTGAACTAGTGGCATTTCTTAGTCTATCGAAAAAACAGTTTGTATCTGTTTTTGACTTATTTTCAGATCCCTGGGTAGTTTATTATACGATGCAGAGCTTGCGCTGTTTTATGTCACTTAATAAAGTAAGGCAATGAAACCGTGTATTCACTCCGGGGTTCTACTACCGTTATACGAATTTTTAAAATATTAATCTTTTCGTAAGAAAATTTGAAAGATACAATTCTTACAGTTGTTGTATAATGAGTAATTTATAGTTTCCGGTTTTTTAAATCGAGATTCATCTCCGTGTATAATTCCATAAAGCAAGACGAGTTGAGTACAAAGTCGAATATAAATGTTTCATATCGCTTCTTGTATTAAAAAACTATAATTCTCTTTTAGTAATTCCTTCGACTTGTCTGCAGGATGTTTACTTCCTGTTAACTTATCATCCAGCAGATGTAACCTGCTAAGATGGTGTACGACTTCGTACGTATTTTTTAATGGAGCGTTGTAAACTGTGTATAATATAAATTTTGTTTTATATTTACGATTAATAATATCGTTTATCAACGTTCTCTCTCGTATTGAATAACATTAAGAATAGCTCCAGATAAGGAGAACAATCAAACAATCTTGATGATGATGATTACGATAGTAATATATAAGAGAGTAATGTTAACAAGGATAATTCTCGATATTCGATCATTGTGTGTGTGTGTGTGTGTGTGTGTGTACCTTTTACGGTCGACGGTATTCGGAGTATTTTGGAAAATTTCTGTTATATCGAAATAGTCGTATTCCAACCACGTGCCCGTATTATTACGCTCTTAGAAATTTTTCTAGGTTTTCTTCCGGCCAAGATTGACGAGAATACAAATTTTTGACATATCCATCTATTATCTCTTAAGCACACACGTACACATATGTATATATATGTGTGTATGTGTATCTTTAGACAAATCATCTTTTCGGATTCCGTTGAAAAATAAATAAATATGTGCTCCGTTATAACGAACTTACGACGTACGTAGATAGCTCGTTCGGAATATAAAACACTGTCGAGGAACTCTGTCAAATGTACCTACACAGATACAGACAGAAATAATAATAATAATAATAATAATAATAATAATAATAATAATAATAATGTTAATAATGAAACAAACGATTCGAAGATATTTAGATAATACGAAAAAAAACCGGATACTATTTTTAATTTCCTAATACAGATATAGACATAAAAAGTATTTAGCAACAAACATAAATTTCGTAATTACTTACTTTCCGTGTATGGATACTTTTCACTTTGCTGTAGTTAGATCATCTGCATCACAGTTCTGATCCATCATTGAACATCGGTGCAGGTGATCAAAAGTTTTGTGTTTCCCCGCAGCGCCCCATTTACACATCGTTTGGTTCGAGTTCTCGGCCTATTGAGTAATGGCCAGACTTTCAAGGGTAAGTTATGGCCAGGTGGCAAAACTTCCTGTAACTCGGCTGAACTGTTTGGTACAGCTTCGTTCCACATACTAGCTATTTCCGATTTGGGGTGTGTGAGACAACAGAGGAAGCTGTTCCTTAATTTTAGTGAACTGGTGGTAACATATATATATATATATATATATATATATATATATATATATATATATATATATATATATATTATATATATATATATATATGTGCCGACGGGCGTAGCGTGTTGAGTAGCGGCTTTTCGTCTAATTGTCGAAGTTAAGCAACTGTACTTGGATAGGTGACCGCCGGCTCAGTGTGTTGTGTGTTGTTGGTATCTTCCAATTTGGGGAAATTAGGCTATTTTCTCCACAATTTATTGATTGGAGAGACCTACGTCCAGCAGTGGACCGATATAGGTTTATATATATGTATCGTATTTATCAATTAATAAAATTCTTATTAAGAAAAGAAACGCCGAATAATTGTAAGTTACATTATCGAAAACTTTTAGTTGAAAACAAAATGAGGAACTAGTGGATAAAATTTTTCTTTCCCCATCGTAGTTATTAAACCATTTTAGAAATACGTTCTTCACGCCCTGCAGCTCTTGCAATCCCTCTCGACTTCTACTTGCAAGCGATACTGAACAAACTGCTGCCATTTTTTCAACGTGCTTATTTAGCGGGGTACGGCTCGCCACGTTACAATGATGTTATATGCACTGTTTTGAAATGGGCAAGTTTTACCAGTCCTTGTTGAATTCATTGTTGTTCTTTCTCTTCGACTGTTTATTGTTTATTCGCAGCTAACTTATATATCTGTAAGCCATTATACTATCCGTAACCTGCGAATGCGTCTCGTCCGGTTAGAGCTTCGGGCGTTTGAAAGTACAAGAAATGTAACCAGCAAGCGGGTATGTACAACGTACAGTGTAGTAAAAACAACAGCGTGGGACAGTAAATTTTGATATTTACCTGGAAGGCCCTCCACCTTCCCCGAGCCGGTGTTCCTCAACGCCGGGACAAGTCTCGTTAAGTTTATACCACCGACCCGTTCCTTCCAAAGACCGGCAAGACGGCTTCCAGGCCGATGTATTTGGTGGCGCGATTGAGGGATCGCGGCAGCCGTCACCGTCCAACTATTCACCTACCGGCATGTTCCCCGGGTCCGAAGTCCGGGCCGGTAAAAACGATTACAATCGTGTAGTAGAGCTCGAGAGGCCGAGCCACTGTCCCCCAACGAGAAGCGCAAGCGCAACTCCTCAGGTACGGTACTAGACGAGTTCATCTCGGGTCTGTACAGCACAAACCTCGTTTCCACTTTCAAGCGCTATTCTATAGAGAATGCGCAGAAACTGTAGGCCGGTAGACCAGGTAGATTTCTGACGCAAGAAATCTGTCCAGCTCTCGGCCGGCACGCCAATAATTTGACGGTACTGACCGAACGCAGTTTCCCTGGCTGAAGTTGCTTGTCGGCAAGTTCCTCTAAGCACATCTGTTAATGCGTTCAACAGGTGGGCGACCGTGCACGCACCGGCACCGCACACGCACTGCCGACGCGTTTCCCAAAGAGAGAAACGTTGCTCGTAGCACGCGAACGGCCCGTGCCGCGTACCGAAACATGTTAGCGCTCGCGAGGGCACAACATATTCCACCCAAGCTCTTTGACATCTCGCGAGAGCGACGTCGTATACTTTATTACGCAGGGACCTGCTTATTTTGCGGCCCTTTGTAAAGACGCCAACGGTAGCAAACTCAGTATGCATGCGTTTACTTATTATCGACTCGCACACCAAGCTACTAATTGTATATGCTCTCGGGCAACGAACCGTTATCCTGTCCCGGTCGTCGAGGGTTATACTCATACTCGCCGACGATAAATCATCGATCGCGCAGAATACTTCCCTCTCCCAGGTAACCCTCGCATTGTACCTTAATGCGAACATCACAGCGCGACAGTAAACTTCTATCTCTAGCGGGAGTACTCCCGCCAGAGCGATCAAAGCAACCATCAGGGCTGTTCGGTACGCTCGGGTCATTTCGATAAGGGCTGGCCTTTGTGCACTTTGTACGAGGTCTGCTAGTTTAACATTAGCGACCCTGTGAACCCATACCGGCCCACCATATGTGACGAGTATAACTATCGCTTTGTACAAAAGTTTCGCCAGAGCGTGCGGGATCCCCCACTCAGCCTGTGCTACTCGGGCTATTCTGTGGTACGCTGATACTGCTTTTGCGACAACATTCCTTAGGTTACCCGAGAAGCTTCCGCTAGAATCTAGCGTAATTCCCAGGTACTTCAGAGACGTTGTCCAGCGTAAAGGTTTGTTCCCTAATCTTACTGCCGGACGACGTTCAAGTTTCCCTTTAAGGGACATATACATCGTCTTCTCGGCAGAAAAGACCATGCCTGAGCGGTCGGCACACGTTGATAAAATCGCCGTGACCTCCCGACCCAGTAGCTCCAGATGCCTTCGACTGTCGCCAGCACGAGAACGGCTACGTCGTCAGCATATGCTATCACTTTTGTCCCCTCTGGCCAATTTGCCTTGAGGAGCGGGTTAATAAACACCCGTCAAAGGATGGGTCCTATGACGCTTCCCTGGGGGCAGCCATGAGTTAAGGTCTTCTCTACCGAAGTTGTAGAAGCCTTAAGGACCGCAGTTCTCCCCCAGAAGTAGTCTTCCAGTATTTCTATTAAATAACTGGAGACTTGAGCTGCGTGTAGCTCACCGAGAACTTTCATCCAGCCCATGCGGTCAAAAGCACCGGTGATATCGAGAAAGATTCCCACTACATACTTCTCACGCCGGGACTGTACCCACTCAAGCAGGGACATAACCGCGGACTCTGAAGAGACACCGCAAGTATACCCAAACTGGGCAGGCAACAGCCATGAACGATCAGACAACTCTTACGAGACACTAGTATCCTCCCGAACAACTTTCCGACGCAAGAAAGTAGGCTAATCGGCCTGTACGAAGCCGGCAACGATGGATCTTTCGCGGACGACTTTAGTATAGGACTATTATCGCTCGTTTCCAAGCCATCGGCACCGTTTTTGCGGCCCTTTGTAAAGACGTCTGCTGTAGCAAACTCGGTGCGTTTACTTATTATAGACGCACACACCAAGCTACTAACTGAGTAAGTTCCCGCACCGTGAACCATTATCCTACCCCGATCGTCAAGGGTTATATTCGTGCGCACCGACGATAAATCATCAAGTGCGCAGAATACTTCCCTCTCCCAGGTAACCCTCGCGTTGTACCTTAATGCGAACATCACAGCGCGACAGTAAACTTCAATCTCTAGCGGGAGTATTCCCGCCAGGGCGATCAAAGCAACCGTCGGGGCTGTTCGGTATGCTCGGGTCATCGTGATAAGGGCCGGCCTGTGCGCGCTCTGTATAAGGTCGACTATCTTAACGTTAGCGACCCTATGAACCCATACCGCCGCACCATATGTAACGATCGGTATTACTATCACTTTGTACAAAAGCCTCGCCAGAGCATACGGGATCCCCCATTCAGCCCGAACAACTCGAGCTATGCCGTGGTACGCTGATACTGCTTTTGCGACAACGTCCCAGAAGCTACCACTGGAATCCAGCGTAACTCCAAGGTACTTCACGGACGTTGCCCAGCGTATTGGATTGTTCCCCAGTCTAACTGTCGAACAACGTTCAAGTTTCCCTTTAAGGGACATGTACATCGTTTTCCCCGCAGAAAAGACCATGCCCGAGCTGTCGGCCCACGTCGATAAAATCGTCGTTGCCTCCAGACTCAGTATCGTCGTTGCCTCCAGATTCAGTAACTCCAACTGCTTTCGAGTGTTGGCAGCAAAGAGTATGGTAACATCGTCAGCATAAGCGATGACTTTCATCCCCTCAGGCCAATTGGCTTTAAAGAGCGGGTTTATAAAAACTCGCCAAAGGACGGCTCCTACAACACTTCCTTGGGGGCAGCCCTGAGTTAAGGTTTTCTCTACCGAGAAAGTAGAGGCCTTAATGACTGCAGTTCTCCCCAGGAAATAGTCTTCCAGTACATCTATTATGTACCAGGAGACTAGCCGCGTGCAGTTCACTGAGAACTTTCATCCAGCCCATATGGTCAAAAGCGCCCGTGATGTCGAGAAAGATTCCCACTGCATACTTCTCACGCCGGGACTGTACCCACTCCAGCAAGGACATAACCGCGCTCTCCGAGGAGACACCACGAGTATACCCAAACTGGGCAGGCGACAGCCACGAGCGGTCGGCTAACTCTCGCTCAAGGCGAGAAACCATCCGCTCGAATAACTTTCCGACGCAAGAAAGTAAGCTAATCGGTCTGTACGAAGCCGGCAACAAAGGATCTTTCCCGGGCGACTTTAGTATGGGAACTATTATCGCCCAAAAACGTGGGACAGGACCGAATGGAAGAACAAATGGTAATTATAAGGCAGCTCATAGAGAAATGCCGGAAATATACCGTTCTTATGTTTGTTTGTTTCGCCAATTACGAAAAAATCTTTGACAATGTCTGTTGGTCCCGAATGTGAAAGATAGTGAATGAAATAAGGCTACCGAACCATTTAACTACGTTAATTCAAAAATTATATGAAGAAAATGAAACTCGTAATCAAAACTGTATCCGGGAAATGTCAAATTAAAAAGGGATTTCGCCTGGTAACAAACTCACTAAGCCAAGTAAAGCGTATGGGATGAATATTAATTACAATAAAACGAAAATAATCATAATTGGAACAATTGAACCTCAAATACTGATGTGTTTGATAATAAACATTTTTTTTTATTATTTATACATATATATATATATATATATATATATATATATATATATATATATATATATAAATATTAAAATATTTAATTTAATTTTTATTTTTGTGACTAGCTATAGTTCGCAGTTCAAATAGTTATGTTTCTTCAGACAAAATTTCCAAATGATCTAAGCGACTATTTATGACGCTGGACATCGGCTCTCGGCGAAGGAGATTTTGTAAAATAGGTTTATCGCGTGCCCGATGATAATTATGGAACTATATAACTGCTAATACAACTTTCCAAAGAACTATAATAGCATCACTACGAAATCGACGATGACTATATATATACATATATATATATATATATATATATATATATATATATATATATATAAATAATAATAATAATAATAATTTAGGCGAATGCTATTCAACTAGAAGAGCGGCTCGTAAGAAAAGTCGTTAAACAAAAAGATAGAACAGAACGCTTTCGAAGTAATGGGCGAAACTTACAGAAACTGCAAGTAAGCACGTCGGTGTTTCTACCGTTGTTTTTCTGCGTGAAACTTATCGGTTGCCCGTATCCGGTGGCATAGATATTACGTCTAACATAGGCGCGTATAGCAATTTACGATGGCAGGGTGGCATATTCGCACGAACCGTCGAAACAATTCTAAATAAAAGTTTCGTCACGCCCTATACGTCGTGGGCTGTCATTTTATCTTGCTTTGATGGTGGGTCATTTTTTTCATTTCAAAAAGTGCTCATCTCACGGCGAACGCTGCAGACTGAAATTAATATCGGAAAGAGGATAATCTCATCAGTCGGATGTTGTCTTCTTTTTAACGGACGTTATCCGAACGAATGTTATCGATCTACTCTGCCTGTACGATGTGGAAGGAATGTTTCGAATAGATCGGTATAGTCTATTCAGAGGATTTAAAGATCTGGCTGACGAGTAAATTAACAAAGTATGTAAGAAATCTATCGATTTTGATATAATATATACGATGAGTTACATATCCAGTATAAATTTCAGTCACGATTCAGTTTATTATAATATGCATTTTTTCTCTCTTTTTTTTTTATAACGTTCTATATTACATAAGACAATATGATACCTATATAATCAATCAATCAACGTATCAGTCCTCGGACTGTTTCGCCACAATCACCTATAAGTCTTCTATATTTCCCGTTCTGCCGTTAGACTTTTCAATTTAATGTAGTTGATGTTTTTTTTTTATTATTATTATTATATTCATCAGTTTATGTCTTGGCCCGCACACGGGTAATTTTCTTTCTATAACATTTATCAATAGGCCATTTGATGTCTTGAAACGTGACATACTCATTTTATTTTTGTTTTTCTTTACGTTTTCAATCGTTCTTTTTGTATTCGGTTCAAACTTTTTTATTTAGAAATTTATCAACCAGCGGAACTTTTAGAACGCGTCCCTATGTTTCAAAATCCTCAATTATCAATCACTTTCGTTTAAGGTTCATGTACGTGTGCATATGACTAGACATTTTCCGAATTCTACGGACAGCGTGTTGTTCTTCTTCATTAGGTGTATTTTTCTTTTAAATGTCTCTTTAACGGTTGAAATTCTTCGCCGTATCTCTTCGCTACGATATATGTTTTTCGTTATTATGTATTCTAAATATTTTTGAAGGAATCGACTTGTTCTGGATTTTTATGCGAAATGCCCGACCGGCCATGCGAGCGGGGTAAAACAAACCAGCCGCTTCGTGGAAAAAATCTGACGAGAAAGAATTTAGTGAAGACTAAAATAAAGATATAGCCACGTGAAATGTTAGAGACATTGTACAGACTGGAAAGCTTCGTGTAATGAAAATGGACTTGGAAAGATTATGAATTAGATACAGGCTGTTGAAGACGCATTACGAACAGTCCGGTCATTTTCACACAAAAGAAGGAACACGTTCCAGTTCGGACGCAACAAATTATAGCGGTGTTTGTGGTCAAAAAAGATTAATAGAACGGTTACAAGAACAAAAGCAACAAGTTCATGGCGATCAGGATAGAAGCCATTAAAAGCATATGTACCTGCGCGAAAAATGAGGAAGAAATCGAACTATTCTATAAAGATATTGAAGAACTTATGAAAGATATATCAAACAGAGAAATTATAATCGTCACGGGTGATATGGATGCTAAAATTCAATCAAGATGAACAATCGGAAAGTTTAGAGGAGACAGGAAGAATGAACGAGGTGGTAAAAAGGTCACTGCAATTCGCAGTGGAAAACGAGCTCAGTATAATGAACACGATGTTTAAACATCATGTAAGACTTCTGTATGGACAGCTTCTGATGATAGATACCGGAATCAGATTGATTACATGCTAATGCAAGAAAGATGGAAATCGTCGTGCGACAATGTACAGGCTTATACCGAAATTGAGAGTATGCGGATCAGACCACATACCGCTAGTTATGAACATTCTGGTGAGACTGAAATGCAAAATGACGCCTCGTCAAGAATAAGAAGGAGAATGGAAATTAGACGCCTCCAAGAGTTTAAGAATTTAATCAATATGAAGTGAAGAATACACAAGCGCAGCGAGGTGATCAATATGCTGATCATCTATGGCGTAAATTCAGTAGAGAATTATTTTTTCTATACGAGATACTCGATCGCAAGAAAAGGATATAAAACGGAAGATGTCGTTCGAGACGATGCAGCTAATTACGGAAAGGAGAAAACTTAGTAATAATAAGTTCAAACGAGCAGGAAATTGCTCATTTATCTTCAAAAATTTCTGCCGAAATGATCAGAACACATACTACCGAGCCGTTTGTCGAAATATTCACGAACATGCACAGAAAAATGAGCCGAGGGATTAATATTAAAAGATTACATTAATTGCTAGACAATTCAAAATGAGAACTTGGCCAATTCAGAACGATAAGAAAATATCGTAATAAAAAAAAAAAATAGAAATAGCGGGGTGTGAAGGTAATATTGTCAACAGCTATATAGTAGCGGAATCGAAGAAGAAAGAATATCAACTCCACTCTATTGAACCGCGAACCGACTCAAATCGGAAGTGGAAGAAGTCATAACATTTTTAAAACCAAAAATAAAACTGCCGGTTGCGATGCAATAAAAGAAATAATTCAACAGATTAAAAAGGTGGGAGTTGAAATTTGTTAAACTGGTAACTGGCCAAAATAGTGATGCAAGTCGGTCTATAAACCCCCTTCTCAGTAAAGGAAAGGCCATAAAGTGCGTTGATTATAGAATGATTGCATTAATACCGCATGTTAGCAAAGTCTTTGAATAGACGGATAGCATCACTCGTATCCGGACAAATTGCGGATGAACAACCGGGCTTTGTCGTAGGAAGATGCACTAGGGAACAAATATTAAGCATTCGCCGGATAATAGAAAAAAGTAAGGGAACATAATATCCCGATAGTCGACTACTTAATGGTGTTTGATAACGTTCCTTGGGAAAAGCTATTACCAGCGCTCATTGAAATGGGGGTTCCGTGGCAGCTGGTATACTTAATTGAATAGTTGTACATGCACAATGTCAACGCAGTGTATGTGTTGAAGGTGGTATAGAGTCAGAAGAATTTTAGACGAGTAAGGAAATGAGACAGAGGTGTGTATGGTCTCCGTTACTGTTTAACCAGGGTGAATATATCATGAGGCACATAATGGAAGATCCACTCGATAGTCCAGATATTGGCGGAAGAACTATGAATAATTTGTGTAGATGATACTGCGCTGACAACCGTCTCTATAGACGATATGAATAATATTATTGGACCTACTACACAAGATAAGCATTGAATATGGACTGGAAATAAATACAAAAAAAAACAACAAAATTGACGACTGTGGATCGTATTAAATTAATACGGCGGAACCAAATTAATGGATATGAAACGGTACACAAGACATCAGCAACTTCCGTTGTTCATTATAGTCAATACTTGCTCGCTAGATTCTCGTATACGATTATATATATCGTATACGTTTCATATTTTACGATATTCTTTTAATTACGTAAATTCTCCGAGATGAAAAAGTATTGGTCTCCACTCTGAACGGGTTCGCGTAATAAAACCGTTTTTTGTCGTTTATTATTTTTGAAGTTGCCGTTTGTTGGTAGGGGTACAAATTAACGCACGTTTAAATTTTACTCAAATAAAACAGGAATTTAATTTACTTCTATTTGTTCTTAATTTTATATAGCTTTTAGAACTATATCTATACACTTTTAGTTCTTCACGCTTTATATATATATATATATATATATATATATATATATATATATATATATATATATATATATATATATATGTACATCATCCTTGTAACGTAACCTTTTTCAGTCTTATTAAATATTTATCTTTTCATCAGGCCGGTTTTTGTTCTTCTAGATTTCTCTCATTCGCGTCGTTCTTTTGTTATCGTTTTGCCTACTTAATTTCCGCTCGATTCTTTGTTTTCCCGTTTAATTTACTTTAAAGATTGCGCGCGCGTATAAATTTCACCAAATTCTAAAGATGGAGGAACTTTTACCGATAGGCTTTATATATTTCTGCACTTTGTACTCGCCGAAAAACTTTCGTTTTATATTATAATCATCACTATTATAATAATTTCTTTGAGGAACAATTTCGCTAACGAAATCGGAAGTCGTCGGTTAAGTAAAAAACCGAGAAATTAATTTAACGAAAAAGTTGTCGTTTAAGCGTCGAACGTAGACTTTAATCCACGGCGACATTTTTCGCTATTTCTACGTGTACCTTTTGTCGATACCGAAAATGAATAATAGCCTAAACGATGGTGAAACTTCTATTGGCGCGTTGTATATATATGTGGATTAACCCATAAAACGAGCTCCCGCAGCCAGCCAAAGGCTTATACACATAGGCACATAGGCAGGCCTATTCTTATAGTTTAGTCGGGCTCCAATTCAGTTTACATACATACGTACAAACACGTACAGAAGTTATAATATACATGCGTAAGTATGTGTATACATCGGTATATATATATATATATATATATATATATATATATGTATATATATATATATGTATATATATATATTATATATATATATGTATATATATATATGTATATATATATATATATGTATGTATATATATACACAGTATAAATTTTTTACGTTTATTTCAAATATTCGCTGCACAAATGATTTGTGTGCGACGTAGATTTAAGGACGAATACATTTGAGTCATCGCCATATCAAGTTAAGCATAGCGGCAGTGCGTTCCTTTTCTTTGTGAAATTTGTACGAAATCGTGATTTTATTAAATAAGTGTCTTCAAGATTCGTGGTCGAGATTAACACAGAACAAATTACGGAGTATCAAACCGCGAACAGAACAGTGGACAACGTCATACCGAGCGAACAGACACGAAGAGATAGTACTAGCTGGATTACGAATCGGCCACACTAGGTTAACGCACGGGCCACTAATCGAGGAGAATGCGTCGTCGGTAACATGCAAGTATTTTCAAGCTTCAGCGCTTCATGTCATTACAGAATGTTCGAAATTCGAACGACAACGTAATTCAATAACTGGACTAGATTGAAGTGAAGCGCTACAATGAAGATGTAATACAGTGAGTAATGTATCTTCTAAAAATAACCGAGCTGCGGGATAAGGAATATGTCGGGTTGAATGAAAGCGTCGTGAAATGCACCACGATGTGTTTTTCTGATTCTTACACCTTCGATAGCGTCGACCATGATAAATTGATGAAGATACTATAAGCAACAGAAATATATAAAAGCGACAGGGGAATAATTCAGAACTTATATAGAAAACAAACAGCAGAGTTACGCGTAGAAGGTGTAATTGATTTCATTTATACGTAGAAAAAGTTTTAAACGTCGCGTCTTTAAGAATGTAAGTTTGGAATAAAGGTAAATGGAAGAACAATAAACAAAAATAACGTCGGTGATCTATAGAAGATACGGTATAAAATTGGTAAAAAGTACAGTCTCAATAAGTCCAAATGAATGGTTGTAAGTAGAGGTGATATTCGAAATAAGTTAATCAAAATTAACGGGGAAAATAAAAAAGGTGGATATAAGTTGGAATACCTCGGATGTCTGATAGCCGACGACGTGGATGCACACATATAGAAATACAAATTAGAGATGTTGACATATTAAAAAAGATGTTTAATAAAATGAAAAATTTACTAATGCGATAGAACTCTCAACTTGAAAATTTGGCAAAAACTGGTCAAATGTTATATTCTGTACTACTCTATGGCACAGAAGTATCAATACTGAACGAAAAAACAATGGAATAGATTAGAAATTAGCGAGATGTAGATTCAGAGAAGAATGATGCGAATATCATGGATCGAAAAGACATCAAAAATAAAAGTACTAATTCTAAAATTCTAGGGGAGTCACCGGAGCAGAGAAATAAAATATTTGGGACACTTGGTCAGAAAACAAGACTACGAACTGCTAAAAGTTATGCTCCAAGGGGAAGATTAATGGTAGGAGAAGACCATGTAAGAGAAAAACCGAATAGACAGACAACACAAAACAATGTACTTTATTCAGTAGAACGGTTGTTCCATGCCGCCTAATCCAGATTATTGCGATGTTTGTGTGATGCGATACTTGAAGAAGAAGAATTTTATTAATCTCATCAGGTTCGTGATATTTTCACCACCGGCTTCGTAACTTCTTTATTTGTAATTTTTTCTGTCCAACGTGTTTCTTAATAACGTTTAAAGAAACAGTTAGAAGAAACAGCTTCAGCTTTATTCGACTCAAGTCGAATCGATTCCACATAGATTCGATTAATTATTGGGATCGACTCGGAATCGTCGAGAACGACTCAAACTCAAACTCATGCAGCTCTATTAATTTTATAAACAGGTTGTTTTTACTAAAACAAAATTATTCAACATATTAAAATCTGCAATACGAAAAAATTATAAAAAAAATTTTATTAATAATTATTTTAAATTTCGATAGTATACTATTAAATATATAGCACACGAATATAACTGATTTTTTTGGTAAGTGAGAAAGAATTTCTTCAGTTATTTCGTCAAGTCCTGGAGCTTTCTTTTTAGGAGCTGTCTGTATGCAATGTAATAATACTTCTTTCGGTGTGACGTATTTTACGTTGAAATTCTAATGGTTTGTGTAAGGTGTCTTTCACAAATCTTGAATGGTCTCTGCGTCAGGATTCGGTTTGAAAGTGTTGCTAAGACATTGGACAAAAACGTCAGCTTCCTGCTTATCAGTTTTTGCTCGACAACTGTTATTTAATTTTACATTAAATGGCTCAGCAGTTGGCACCAGTAACTTTTTCGGTTTAACCCACATATTTCTTCCTTTTCCCTCCCTTCCTTGCCTCTTCTTTATATTTCCTACTTCTATTCATCACCGTTAATTGTGGCACATAATTGTCGGTACAACGTAGAAATAAAAAAAAAAAACACGATAAAGAAATATCAATTTTTTTGAAATGCAGAAATATTTTTTAACCAATTCTGACTCATCGGTTTCTCAAGCGTAGAACGACGAGGACGACGGTAGGAAGTATACTTGGCTCATTTCTTGGTATTTATTTCTTGATCTATCAACTCGATCAACCAACTCATTTATTTCGACGAATCGATTTTTCACAAACGGAATCGATTCGAATAGAGAACACTAATCGAACTATGCCTACGAATTAAAAAATCCATTCAGATCTCTGTCGTTTCAACAAGATATTGAAATGAACAATATAGAGATCGAAGAATGAATTAGGAATTTGTTGAGGAATGCCTAATTCTATGCATAATTTTGACAAGAAGGATTTAATATTTTTATATATGGATGTATACATGTTCTAATTACATTTATCCGCGCTCTGAAAATACAAAATTACTTTACTCACTACAAAATTTCTCTGTTAAATACAGATCGCATCAAATTTTATCGTACATTTTTATATCCTACACCTCGTACAGTATCGAATTTCGGAAGCTTTTACGGACTGAAGAAATAGCTATTAAGCACATTTTCTCGATTACTTCCATTTATATAATATAATATATATATATATATATATATATATATATATATATATATATATATATATATATAATATGTATATAAGTTGTATTGGTAGAATCGGCGAAGTTCTTTTTTAGTCTTTCTCACTTGATCTCTGCTTACGAATAACGTCCTAGAAAGAAAAGTACGATAATGGTCGGTTACTTTGTTCAAATATAGTCAGCCGTCACACGCTGAGATAAAGGGCCACGGAGAAGGTCACTTTTTACGCCGTTAAGCTTTAATCTATTTCTTACATCTTAGAGAGAAGCAAAACGGACCGTGGTGTTCAGAGGGAAGCAATCAAAGTAAGACGGTTGGAGAAGAAATATCGGAGGGAACTCCGTATACAAAACTAGAACTGTCGTGTAAGTTGAGCCGTTATACGGTTCGAAGATTCTTCTGAACGATGTCGGAGACGATATAATAACGATAAATGGAACTCGGTAAGAATAATACTCGGAAAGCCGATATCTAAGCACACTACACTTTCTGCCATCAAAATACGAATTTGACCGCCAGATCCAGAAGCAATTACATTATATATATATATATATATATATATATATATTTATAGATATATATATATTTATATAAATATTTTATAGGTATAAAGTATGTACTTATAAATTAGGTGCGCAGGATACAGACAGATAAGTAAACGAGTGTTATACTCGTAATCGATGAAATTAACAAAATTGAACACACGGCCCCGTCTATATACACGTTTATAGCTCTAATACATATTATAAGTACGTGTACTCATGTATTTAAATAAAATATATATATGCTCACGTTTATAAAGTTTCATTTATAATATACTATATTATATATATCGAAAGACGTATAAATTTATACATATATTATTATACTCAGGCATAAACATGGATTAGTAGATAAACGATAAAATTATCAATATTTACATATATATCCGTGTACATAATGGGCACATATATACACGTACACAATTCAAATACATATATGAGCATGTATATAAAACCGATACCATCAGCGGTTCCTTCGAAGAATTCTTCGGTTAGATGGACCACGTATCGGACGTTGAGAGTACAGAACGCATTCCGAAAAGAATGATATATGCAATTCTATCAAGCGGATTCAGGCCGCTTGGGAGATCGCTGGTACGGTATAAGGACGTGGTGACTGCGGATCGTAAAAAGATCGGTATTAAAATCAAGACACGGAGCGATGGGAATATACAGCTCACGATTGGAATCTGCGGACAAAACTGGTTGCCAGACGTGTGAAAGCAACTGTACAGCAAACATTTCGATTTATGTCGGCTTACTTATGAAAGTATCGATGTCCACTTAACGCGTAAAACGATAAAGTACAATTTCATAAATGGTGTAATCTATAGTCGAATATTAAAACAATATGAAAGGATGCTTTTGTTGAGAACATGGACTTTTATTTTTTTGGTATCAATCTATTGATTGGTTGATTAATGAAGCAAATCAAATCCGCAGTCTATTCCTCTCTTCTTCTGCTTAGTTGTTTTAATTGTTTGTTCCATGAATCTTTTTCTCGGTCTTACTTTTGTACGTTTGCCGTCTAATTTTCCTTCTATTAATTCTGTCAGTAACGTACATATGTCCAATTAATTTATTTCTTCGTTGAGAGATAGTTTTCATAATATGTTTTTCTTCCTTAACCCGGTTATAAACTTCTTCATTTATAATTTTATCCGTCCACTTTGTTTTAAGCACTTTTCGTCAACACCAGATTTCAAAAGCCACCAGCTTTGCGATGTCTACTCTCCGCAATGTCCAACTTTCAGCGCGAAATTTTTTTGCTACGGCTAAATCAAGTTTTTTTTATGTTAACAATTTTTTATTCTTGTTAAATGCTGCTTTTGCTTGTGCTATTCGACACCAAACCTCTGTTGAACATGTTCCATTCCATCGAATTCTGCTGTCTAAATATATGAAACTTCTCCGTCTGGTCTATCTTTTTTTATTTAATGGTAATTGATATATTAATTTTTGTTTTGTAGCACACATTATGATTTTTCTTTTTGTTATACTTGTTCAGAAGGTTATCCACTATATTTAAAATATGTTTTATTCCATTTGCATTATCTGCTACTATAAATACTTAATTTAGATGTACAAAAAAAAAAATTGCAAAGATTATTTTATAATTAAATATGGTTTTTTTCTCGGCTATTTTTTGTAACATTGTACATCTCTTCTTCTTCTTCTTCGCAGTGACATCTCCGTTAACGAAGGTTGTTGGCTGCAATGAGTGTTAAACTGATCCTGTTTCTGGCCGAATGTATTAATTCATCGGTTGACCAGCCCGTCCAATTTTCCAAATTTTTCATACACGATATTCTTCTGACGTCGTTCTAGTTGGCCTTGTATAATTAATTGTATCAACTGATACCTATCGTGCCTCATAATGTGTCCCAAATAATTTCCTTTTCTCGATGATGGTTAAAAGCTCTTTAGTTTGCCCTGTATAACTTTGCCATTCGATATGCGGTCAGTCCATGATATCTTCAGCATTCTCTTGAAAACCAACATTTCGAATGCTTCTAGATTTTTCATCATTGCGCTTTTTAACATCGACACCTCCGCTCCGTATAATAAAACCGAATATACATAACACTTAACCATTCTGTATCTTAATTTCAGACTTAGATATTTGTTAGTGAACAAAGATATCATTTGGATAAATACCGATCTTCTCTGTCGATTCTTATTCTGATTTCTTTATCGGGGTTCATTTCACTATTTAATCAGCAACCGAGATATTTAAACGATTTGGCACACTTCTATTGGTTCCCGGTCCACTGTCATTATTGGGCATGTCTTCTTGGTATTAATAAACATCATCGCTTTCGTTTTCTGTGTAGTTATGCGTAGTCCTGAATTTTTCATGGCGGATGTAATTTTATTCAGTAATACTTCATTATCTTGTTCCGTGTTTGTTACTATTGCCACGTCGTCCGCATATCGGATATTATCTACTACATTTCCGTTTACTTTGATGCCCTCCTTGGATTCTTGTAATTGTTTGCCCTACGTAGTTTTCTGCGTATAAATTAGACAGTAATGGTGACATACCGCGTCACCAAAATTAATTGAAATGTAATCTGTAAGACCGTATTCTATTTTTCAAGCCGTTTTCTGTTTCCAATATATCTGTTTGGTTTGTGTATTCCAGTTTTTTGTAGACATTTTATTAATTTATTACGATTTACTGTATCAAATGTTTTTTGTAAGTCTAGAAAACATACTATTACATTTCTATTCTACTCTAATGATCTTTGTATCAAGGTTATGATGCTCATTAAAGCTTTTCTCGTTCCAATTGATTTCCGGAATCCGAACTGTATGTCCGATATCGATTCTTCGCACTTCTTACTTATTCGGTAATATTATTATCTTTATAAATACCTTTTATGGGATTAGTTAGACTAATTAATCTGTAATTCTCGCATTTAGTGGCGTTTCCTTTCTTTGGTATAGGAACAAAGGGTGGCCTGCAGCCACTCCTGCGGTATTTCTCTTCTTTCGTAAATAAAACCTGACTATTATATCTGTATTATCTTCCTCAATCAATTTTATAATTTCCACGCATATACTGTCCGGGTCCTGACGGTTTCCTACAATGCACTGATTTTATAGCTTGTACTATTTCCGATGTTAATATTGGTAATGTAGGACTTGCATCATTTCCAGTAATGTGTATCTTTTTGTCTTTGAAGAGTTTTTTTTTTTTTTTATATAGTTTGTACATTCGTTTTTTACATCTTCCTCTTCTACTACCATTTCGCCTTTTTCGTTTTTCAGCGCTCGTGTATGAATATTTCTGTATATTGTTCCTACTATATATATATATATATGTATGTATGTACGTATCAAGATTTTTTTAGATACGTACGTTATCCTACTCTACCATCGGCTACTGCATAAATCTGTTCTCCTCTTGAGCTTCCTGATTTTGGCTTTTATCAATTTCTTCTTTCGACCGTTTGTAGACACGACGAATTACACTAAACACACAACACGATTGTATATAGATTTTACGTTTTTTGTTTAATCTACTTATTTTTCTTATTTTTATTATTACGCTTACATTAATTTTTGCGTTGACCCAGAGAAGAATGAATTTTTTTTCTTGTTAGCGCAGTTCGTAAGACTGCTACAAAGCAAACCGCGTGCTCCGCGTTTCGTGTACACACGAGGTTCAATTATCACGGCATCCTATAACGAGAAGGACTGCGCGTTTTGCGTGGAACGTTCTTTTCGGCGTGAATCGATCACGACGGTGCAAAGAGAGTTTCGAAAACAATTCAAAGTCAAAGTTACGCGATTTCTTTTTGTAGGGATAGCTTAGAAGCCGCATTTACGAAATACGCCAATCTAGTATACCTAAAAAATCGTATTTCCCAAGAAACTTCAAAAATTCAGCGACTTATACTCGAAAAAGTCTTAGAAAATGTTGTAGACTGAATGAATGTAATTGTTGCAAATGGCGGACATTTGAACGATATTGTGAAGCTAATCTCTCATTTTCATATTTTAAAATAAAATTCCATTCAAAAATTTTGTTTGAGTAGTTTTTGAGTTATTAAAATAACAACAAAACCGTCCGTCTTATCTAGGTCACTCTATATTTTAAATTATTTTAAATTTCTAACGTATTCTCCTAAGCCTGTAATTATATATATACATGTGCACGTGTAAGTATGTATGTGTGTAAAATAGTACATATGTTAAAAATATTGTATATAATAGTTATATATCTAAATGCGTATTTTATATGTATAAATATAATCTGTATATATGTAGAACGTTTGAAGTTTTATTTTGTGATGAAAAATAAATATATGCACCGACAAAACAAAAGAAAGGAAATAAATATTACGATAATAAAATCGTTCATTTGAATATTTCTCCATTGAATTATAATAGACAAATATTTTTTAATAGACTGTGATATCTTTTGCAGTTTTTCCACCATATTTTCCCTATTTATTTCTATTAAGCTACGATTATAAAGTATAATTTCTTATTTTTATTTTTATTTTAAGGTACAATATTATTTAAAATTGTAGTTTAGTATATAATACTTAAAAAGTAAGAAATAATGTCTACAGTTAATTTCTATAAACAGTATTTTCTAATTCAACATGATCAGCAATTTCAGACATAAAAAACGTGACAACATATATCGTTCACTTTATATTCGTGTCTCGATCATTTTGTGTCTGAATTGTAATAAATTTAATATTTTGCTCGACGCATTTCTCGTTCGTGTTCCGACTTTAGCTTTTGATACATCCGTTCCAGTAATTTGTTTTCTGCTCTACGACGTCCTATATAACTTCTTAACTGTTCCTCAGACATTTGCTGGATTTCCGTCGTTAAATTCCTACGGGGAACATTGTCCAAACGATGTTCCTTTCTCATATCCTTATACATGGGCTTTCCTGATTTCGATATCCTAGTGGTCGTTGTCTTCTGTTCCATAGCGTCTGAATGCGTTTCCATTCGAGAAATAAAGAGTCGGACAAGTTCCGTGGCTGTCTTCACCAATTTTTCTAACTTTGAGATCCTCTCTATCCGATTATTTCCTCTATCATCGGCGGTAGAAGGTGCTGGTCGATGCCTATATTCTGATTTTCGACTGTTGGAACGTCGACCGGCGTTCTATTCCGATTGTTTTTTTCGATTTTTTCTATCGGAAGCTACGGTACCGGTCCAATTCTCTTCATTGCATGGAGCTCGATCGGATCGTTTCATATTCGGAGTTTCATCGTATTTCGACTTTGGTTCTTGACGACTCGAATATCCGATTTGTCTGTAGACATAATCGGCCGTACCTTCATTTGTGTATTATTAAAATTTAGTTTAACTTTCTCGATATACGTTGACCGTGACATAATACCGCGGCCACAATCGGTAACATTTTTTTCGGGGAAGGATAACTTATTTACAGTCAACATGGATCCTCTTTTGGATATTTCCTTCGATTTTGGAATTATGTTAGATTCCGAAATTTTTGGAACATCCATCGGCGATACTTGTTCGTTGTCTGAATTATTTATATTCGGACGATGATTTACGCTAGACGGAGCGTTAAATCGAATCTTCCACGATAACGGTGATTTACTTGTACGCGGCGAACTCTTCGATGCGGTTAATTGCGAAGCGGACGTTCGAAATTTTGTCCGGATATTCGGCTTTATTTCGATATTGTATATGTCTCTTCTTTTAAAAACGTTTCTTTTTTTTTCAATTTCACTAGTTACGATTAAGGTCTCTGTAAATTCATTACCGTGGTAATTATTCTCGAAATTACCTGTAGAAATAATACAAGCTTCCCAGGAAACCGAAGTAAGTTCGAACATTTATATTATTTAATAAATAGGTTACCTCTAAATAAAAAACAGTTAAATCGGTACGAGGCTATGGAAATGTTTGTTTCCATCGAAGAATGTTGAAGATACAGGAAGTCGAAGGGAAGGGATAAAAAAATTTGGACATATATCGGAGACATAACCTTAATAATAATAATAGCATTCTGAAATATTGGTTGATATGAAGATCTATATGTATAAATAGTCTAAAGTCAAACTAGTGGGCTGACTTTATAACATGTGGTAGTCTAATTTTTAGATTATAATAATTATATAGGCTTTTTATCGAAAAGTTGAAAGACACATATTCCGGATAAAAATGTGTAACACGTACATGCTAATAATACACACGCGTATATATTAATTCAAAGTAAAGTGTACTGGATTCTACATCCGGTTTTCTTCATATAGCTCATTTTCGAACCGATCAAAATGGGACTTGCACACTTACACTAAAAATGAAATAATATATATATATATATATATATATATATATATATATATATATATATATATATATATATATATATATATATATATACAGAATATCTGATTGGAGATTTTAATGCAAAAAACAAGTTATGGAACTGCTTTAATAATAATCGTGCTGGTAATATTCTCTTTGAATTCGCATTACGTTCAAATGTTTGTATCTGCGCCCCTCAAGAACCTACTTACTTTCCTGATGCTATTCAATATCGTACTAGTATCTTAGATGTTGCTTTGGTCAAAAATGTTTCTTTGGCGACTCCTGTTTCAATAAATTGTTTGTCCTCCAACCATAACCCTATTTTCACTACTATTGCAGGAAGTAAATTAAACATAGCCGATAGAGTTCTGCCCGATTTCCAAAATGCAAATTGGGCAGGATTTAAGGAGTATATTAACAATAATATTAATTTGCTTCTTAAGCTACATAGTCCTGCTGATATTGACTATCATTTATCAACTCTTACGAAGTTAATTAATTCTTCGTCGGAACTTTTTATTCCGAATAAACCACTTAATAATTATCCGCATATGGCACTACCAACTTGTATCGTGGTTCTCATCAAATTTGAAAATTATATTAGAAGATTGTACATTAAGCATCGTTTCTCTAATCGTTCTCAAAATTTGAAAAACATGTTTAATTTTCTTAATAAATTGGTTAGTTTTCTTTTGCGTAAATTTAAAAATTACAATTTCAATTCAACTTTCTTTAAGCTTGAGCCTAATGACAGTCGGCTATGGAAAGTTTTGCAGACAATACACGAGACAGCATACAGCTCTTCCACCACTCTACGATTCACACTTAAATAACTATGTTTACAAAAATGAAGCGAAAGCTGAGTTTTTAGCATCAGAGTATTCCAAAGTTCATAATCGTAATTCTAATTTTGCATCTGGCTATCAAGTGAGAAAAATTCATTCAGCTGTTAAAAAATTCCTCAATGCCAATCTACTGCCCAATATTTTCCCTCTTGTCACCCCAAGTGAAGTCCTTAGCAATATTAAAGCTATTAAAGTAAAAGGTTCGTCAGGGGATGACAATATTTCTACTCCCTATTAAGAAATTGCCGCTAAAAGCTATTATTGAACTTACAAATTTAATTAATGCTATCTTTAGATTCGGTTATTATCCAAACAGTTGGAAGATAGCCAAAATTATTGCTCTTCCCAAACCCGGAAAGGATGCCTCGTGTGCAAGTAACATACGTCCTATTAGTTTATTGAGCAATCTAAGCAAAATAGCGGAAAAAATTATACTATCCCGTTTAAGACTTCATGCAGATAACCAAAAAATCATTCCTAATACACAGTTTGGCTTTCGTCCAGGTTATTCCACCACCCAGCAAGTAGCACGAATCACAGAGTTTATCACACATAATTTTAATCGTAATAAACATACTGGTATGGTTCTCCTGGATGTTGCGAAAGCTTTCGATACTACTTGGCATAAAGGTATTATTTACAAAATCATAAAATATCAGTTTCCTCGTTATGTAATCAACGTTATTAGCAGCTATTTAGCAAACAGACTATTTTACGTTACCATCAATGATTCAAGGTCTACTATGAAAACGTGCTCAGCGGGGGTCCCCCAAGGTAGTATTCTGGGTCCCTTTCTGTTTACTTTGTTTTTATCTGATTTCCCAAACCTACCTGATATTCAGACTGCTCTTTATGCAGACGATACAGCTCTTTTCTGTACTTCTTATATACCTAAAGCAATTACTAATAAATTACAGTCAGGAATAAATTGTGTCTTTCGTTATTATAAAAAATGGCAAATTGATATTAATTGTGATAAAACGGAGGCTATATTTTTTACCCGCAGGCGTCCCACGTTACCTGCTGAAGTTAAGGTCAACGCCTGGGCGTTACGTATTATTTAAAATTTTTGGTTTGTGTATACTCACTGTAAATTTTGCTGAAATATACGTTGTTGTTGTTGTTGTTGTTATATATACAGATATATTGAAAAAAAACTAAAGAATTATTTATTTATATTCGATACAGAAGCTAGGAGAAAATTAAAATAGCGCAGGTTGAAATATGTAAATTTCAAGATTAAGATGTTAAAATAATTATTTAAGAAATGGAATAGTTATTATTGGAATGTTTGGATCTTATAATTATACACCGATTTTACTTTACATATCTATATAGTCGTTCCATCGCACTTCAGTCGTGCGATGGGACGACTAAAGAAAATCTGGCTTGATTCAGTGATAAGTAAAATGTTAAAGATACGTTTAGTACAGGCTCTCGTGTTCTCGGTATTTTTATACGCTTCGGAAATATGGACAATCCGAGAATTGGATATGAAGAAAATAGATGCATTGGAAATGTGGTGCTGGAGGAGGCTGCTACCCGTTTCATGGACCGAGAAAAGAACTAATGACTCTATTCTGTTGGAAGTTGGTATACAGAACAGATGATCAACAATGGTTCGCAAACGGATATTAAAGTATTTTGGCCACAGCATCAGAGCAGGAACGTTGGAAACAGCTATTATACAAGGTATCATGGAAAGAAGTCGAAGACGAGGCCGGCCGCCTATGAAATGGACTGACATGGCCTGCAAAACAATGGGTCGAAGTTTCCTTCAATGCGTTCGTTGTGCGCAAAACAGAGATCTATGGCGTAAACTCGTGTTTCAAAAGACAAAAAATAATGGTCACGATATCCCCAATGGCGATGAAGCGGATGATTGATATATATATATATATACAAAACACTTAGACATATGTATAATGACATACACACACACATATATATATGTATATATAAAGTAAGGAAGAGAAAATACATATATAATAGGTATTGTATTGTATATTTTTATTTAAAGATGCTCGACATCTTGGTCATTTGCGTCTGCTATAACTTAAATAATTAAATACAACGGAAAAGTATATCTATATCTTATGGAATACATTTATACATTTTAAAAAACTAAAAACATATTGAACGATAGCTTCATCATCTGCAAGCATTTCTTCTGTCGTCATTTTTCTATGTCCGAACGCTTTCTCTCGTTCCTCGGTGAATTCTGGACATTCAGTGATGACATGACTGATGGACATCTTTTGATTACCGCAGTATATACACGACGGCGGCAGTCCTGTCTGGAGCAGTGGACCATGTGTTAATTTCGTATGACCAATACGGATTCTGCATAATACAATTTCTTCTCGTCTGTTTTCACGATGAGATGTTTCCCAATGATCCAATTTGCCTTTAACTTGCCGTAAGTTGTTGTTGATTTGATTTGTCCATACATTTTGAGCGGCCATCTTGATTGCCAGTATTATTTGCTTTCTTGCATTTGATAGATCTTTTTCACGTGTCGTTTTGATCTGTTTAATATTTTCCCATGGCGGGTTTGTAGTTTCGGGTGGCCTGATGTTAAACCGATTTATACGCAAATAGTTTAGATAGTCATTAGATCTAATTCTAAATGGTTTGTTTTTGTCCCGGTAGATTTGATTTAAATTGGAATGAAATGTTTTATAGTAATTTATATGCGTTTTGTTACCGCTAAGTTTCGTATAGTAATACAATACAATATGTTATTCTTCCTTAATGCGGATAGAAACTTTTTCATTTGTAATCGTATTCGTCCATTTTAAGCACTCCTCGTCAACACCAGGTTTCAAAAGCCTTCAGCTTTGCGATGTCTACTCTCCGCAATGTTCAAGTTTCAGCACTGTAGAGACAGACCGACCACACACAAACGTTTTCACGACATTTTTTGTTTGTTACAGCTAAATCTAGTTTTTTTAATGTTAACAATCTTCTTTTCCCGTTAAATGCTGCTTTTGCTGTTCTATTACCTCTGTTGAACATTTTTCATTCCATCGAATTCTATGAAACTTCTCCGTCTGGTCTATCTTTTTTTATTTAATGGTAATTGACGTATTAAGTTTTGTTTTGTAGCACACACTATGATTTTTATTTTTGTTAATCTTCATGTTATACTTGTTCAGAAGTTATCCACTACATTTCAAATATGTTTTAGTCCATTTGCATTTTCTGCTCATTAGCATATCTTATATTTATTTATTTTCCGTTTATCTTAATTTCTTTCCAAATCCATTAGCGTGTTCCATGTATCAGTTAAGGTTGCATCCTTGAAGTACTCTTTTCCTTATTATTGCTTCGGTTTGTATATTGCTCGCTTTTATGATTGCAGTTTGATTTTTATACAATGATTTTTATTTTTGTTAATCTTCATGTTATACTTGTTCAGGAGTTATCCACTACATTTCAAATATGTTTTAGTCCATTTGCATTTTCTGCTCGTTAGCATATCTTATATTTATTTATTTTCCGTTTATCTTAATTTCTTTCCAAATCCATTAGCGTGTTCCATGTATCAGTTAAGGTTGCAGTACTCTTTTCCTTATTATTGCTTCGGTTTGTATATTGCTCGCTTTTATGATTGCAGTTTGATTTTTATACAAATTGTAGATTACTCGTCTGTCTCTGTAGTCAACTGCTATTCTTTTTAGTATATCAAACATTTTTTCCCAGTTTACATTATCGAAAGCTTTTTTTCAGATCCACGAATGCAACATACGTTGGTTTATTTATTTCTATCCTTTTTTCAATTATCATCTTTAGGTACAAAAATGACTTCCCTACAGCCTATTTCTTTTCTAAATCCGAATTGTATTTCTTCTAGTTCTGATTATATTTTATCTGATATTCTTTTACATTATTTTCGAGGCGTGTTATAATAGACTTATTGTTCAATGTTCAGTGCAACTGGTAGTTCCCTGTTTCTTCTATATGGTTATGATTATGCTTTTTTCAAAATCGTTAGTTAACTGACCTTTTTCGTAGCATTCTTATATTATAAGGAATAGTCTGTTAGTTACATTTTTACCTAATAACTTTATTATATCTCCACTAATTTTATCTATTCCCGGAGCTTTATTTGTTTTTAATTATTTAACTGCACTCTCAAAATTCTCATTCCATAATGTCTGGTCCTATATTGTCTTTTTCAACCAGATCATCCTCTTCTATAATGTTTTTATCTAGTTCCTTATCAGCATACAGTTCTTCTATGTATTCCTTCCATCTATCTGCTATTTCTTTAGCTTCGATTAACTTTTTCCCATATTTGTCTCCTATTGTATTACCTTCTTTGAGCTCCATAACAGAAATGCTTTCTGACTTCTTGATATGCTGTTGTAGTATTTCCTTTGTTCAAATGATCGTTTACATATGAGCAGCGCTCTTCAATCCACTTCTCTTTTGCTTTCTTGGCCCCTCTGTTCGCCATATTTCGAATTTTTTAATAATTTTCTATGTCGTCTTTAGTTTCCGAATTTTTTTATTTTCTCCTTTCTTCTATTAGTTTCACTACTTCTTCGGTTATCAATTTTTTTCTGATTCGATTTTCTCTTTTTAATTTGATTTCGGTCACTTCGGTGACTGCAGATTTAAAGTCTTCTCAGTTTTCATCAATACTGATCTGGCTGCTATTGTCGTTTAATTGATCTTCTATACTGCGCGCTACTTCTTCCTTGTATTCTTGATTTCCTATAATAGTTCTATATCGTATCGTGTATTTTTGTCATTTCTTTCGGTTTTTATGGATTTCCCTTATCAAATTATGATCGCTATTAATATCTGCTCCTGGTGCTCTTTTACACAATTTCACTTGGTTTCTAAATCGTTCCTTGATTAGTATATAGTCAATGTGGAATCTCTCTTTCCCGGTGCTTTCCACGTATATCTTCATCTGTTATGCTACTGAAATAATGTATTTGCGATTACTAAATTTTTTTTATTCAGTTTCAATTATCATAGCATTCTATAACGAGAGTGTGCATCGATCGTGCAGAAGAGTTTCGAAAAGAATTCAAAGTCACACGATTTTTTTTCGTGAGGATACCTTAAGAGCCGCGTTTACGAAACACGTGCACAAGATTTAGAAGGACTGAAAACTCGGATTTATAAAAAAATTTCAAAAATTCAGCGATATATGCTCGAATATACGTATCGTTGCAAATGGCGGTCATCTGAACGATATTGTGTTCCACTAATGGTTGTAAGCTATTCTACCGTTTTCCTATTTTTAAATAAAATTTCGCTAAAAAATTTTGGAATAGTGGGTTTTTGAGCTATTCAAAAAATAACAAAACTCTTCGTCTTTTTCCGGATAACAGAAACGTGATTATCGAACAAATTTTAAAACTTAAAAAAATCAAGCGAATGCCGGTGCGCGTATATTACGAACGTTTGTCGATTTTTATAACTGCCGGAACACATTTTGTGGAAGTTCCGTGAAGGTTACAGATATTATGTGTAAAATGTGAGAAGTATATTGATGAGTGATTTTTTGGAATTGTGTTTGTCACACGTGCGGTCGAATGGAGAAATAAATCGTATAAATACAGTAGTAGATTAGTATAAGGAATTTTTCAAATTAAATCGTAGATTATTCAAATATATAATTCTTCTTAATAACATTACACTAGATTACCTGTAGATTACCTGTAGATGATTAGTATAAGGAATTTTTCAAATTAAATCGTAGATTATTCAAATATATAATTCTTCTTAATAACATTACGCTAGATTACCTGTAGATTACCTGTAGATTACCTGTAGATTACCTGTAGATTACCTGTAGATTACCTGTAGATTACCTGTAGATTACCTGTAGATTACCTGTAGATTTACGTGCCATGTACTGCACCTAGGCCAGAGGCACGGGACAGGAGAGAACGTAGGGTTAGTGAGAATCAGTGGAAAGTTGGAATAATAAATTGGAAGTACGGATTGTTAAATTAGATTATATAAATTGGAGGTTTAAGAAAATTTAATAAACTATTGGAAGTATTTTGCGTGTAGGAAAGAATGTTTAGGAGCTTGAGCGGTTTGTCGAGGATAGAACGTTGGGAGTTGAATTGCACACATTCAAGGAGAATGTGTTCGACGGTAATGAGGACATTACAGGTTGAACAAAGAGAAGGAGGAAGATTTTGTAGGATATAGCTGTGTGAGATATTAGTATGACCTAGGCGCAGACGAGCAAGTACAACATCATCTCTTCTGTTTGCCGAGTGAGATGGAATCTGGAGGCATGTTGTGTTTCGAACTGATCGCAGTTTGTTGGTAAGTGTAAGTGCAGACCACTGAAGGTTCCATGATTTGCGCATTGAAGATTTTATGAAAGTCTGGAGATCTTTCATTGGTGTAGGCAGGAGTGGGAATGGTTCAAGCGATGAGCCTTCTCTTGCTGCACTATCCACTTGATCATTTCCTTATATAAATATGCGATGGAATCCATGTGAGAACTACATGTTTACTAGAAGTTATTATCAAATGACCAATTTCTTTATCCAGAGGGTGTAATTTAGGATCATTAAGATCACTAAGGCATTGTAATGATACAAGAGAGTCCGTGCATAATAAGAACGACTGGTCAACGACAATGTTTGAAGTATCAATTACCGCAATTTTGATGGCATATAATTCCGCTGATAGTATTGAGTAACGGGGTGGAGTGGAGAAACGAACTATAGAGTCCTGGAAGGAAACGAAAGCGCCTCCTACTCCAGTTTTTTTTTAGAGCCATCGGTGAAGTATAAGCTATGAGATGGGTACCGTGAAATCATTTCTAGGTAAGCTGCTTTTATTACATGTTTAGGAGTATGATTCTTTGAAAATTTGGTGAGACAGAGGTATATTGGAATAATGTGCTCACTCCAAGGTGGAATGATGTTAAGGGAGGAAGGAAAAACTGGGGGAAGGTAGATTTGAAGAGAGGATATTTTCTATTTGTTTAGCAAAAGTAAGAATTGAGGGGGAAGATTTGAAGCCAAAGGTTGGAAAGAAGATTAGGATTTGAGGAGAAGTGAATGAAGGAGAGAAGTAGAGAACGCTACTTATGTAGATCAAGAGGGAGTTCTCCAGCTTCGCATATGATGGTGCAAACTGGAGTCGTTGGGAACGCACCGATGGCCAATCGGATTGCTATATGATGTATTGTGTTAAGGGGTGAAAGGACCTTTTTACTAGCAGAACTGTAGATTTCGACGCCATAGTCAATTTTAGGTTTTATAACAGCGTGGTATATTTTTAACAGAGTTGAACGATCTGATCCAAATGTTGAGTGTGAGAGAATTTTGATAATGTTAAGTCTGAAAGTGCATTTCGATTTAATATGCGCTACATGAGGTTTCCAAGTTAGCTTGTTATCTAAAATTATCCCAAGATAATTAACGATGTTTGAAGATTTAATGCGTATGCCATTCAAGTAAACATTAAGTCCATGTTGGTAAGTTCCGTATTCCACAAAAGTGAACTGCGGAAGTTTTAGAAGGAGAAAACTCCATTCCATGTTTTAGGGACCAGGAAGTCAGCTTATTTATAGCATCTTGTAAGGAATCTTTACCAAGACTGACATAAGGAACCGAGATAAATATTGCAAGGTCATCGGAATAAACAGCGCATTTGACTGGTCGAGCAATCTCATTTACAATGTCATTAAAGGCTATATTAAATAATTTAGGGCTTAAAACTGACCCTTGAGGAAGCCCTGTGGACAGGTTATAAAACGATGACATCGTATCGTTTAATCTAACGCGAAATTGACGCTCAGAAAGGAAGTTCTGAATGAAGATAGCAAGACGTCCGCGAATATTCCAGTTTTGAAGGGTAGATAAAACCTTGTATACAGGAATCCGGTCGAAGGCCTTTACCAAATCAAAGAAGATGGCTAAAACGTGGTGTTTATTAATGAAGGAACTTTGTATATAATTCTTTAGGAACATGAGTTGGTCGACTGTAGATCTTCCAGGTCTGAATCCGCACTGAACGCTGGTTAACAGTTGTCTAGACTCGAGAACCCAGAGGAGACGGTTGTTAACAATTCTTTCAAAAATTTTACAAATAACAGACGTTAATGAGATGAGACGGTAATTATTAATCAGCATAGGATTTTCGTTAGGCTTCAAAATCGGTACAATATCAGCAATTTTCCAGATTTTTGGAAAAGAGTGAGATGTCCATATGCTATTAAATGCATTTAACAGAAGGTTGATTGCAGTATTTGAGGCTCTTTGGAGCATCAAGATATGGACTCCATCTGGGCCTGGTGATGATTTCATATTATGGGTTGCTCGTTTAAGTTCACTAATTGTGATAAGACTATTATAGGTTTCATCGTCTGAAGAAGAAAAGTCGAAATCTAAATTACTACTGCTCTTTTCACTAGTGTAGGCGCGATGATCAGTAGCCCGAGTGATCAAAGAGCGTGCAAATGGGGAGGAGATTGAGTCTATGTCATATATGAGTTTGCTATCTATAAGGATACAGGAAAGTGGTGTTGGGGGTGGTTTTCTATTAATACTATTAATTTTCTTCCAGACTATTGCAGTTGAAGTTTTAAGATTAACTGACTTTACGAAATCTTGCCAGCATTTACGTTTCGCTTGTTTTGAAATGTGTTTGGGCTCGTAACTTTTGGAAAGTGATGTGATTTTCCAGTGTAGGATGTGCCTTCAGTTGTTTTAATGCTTTGCACCTTTTCCTCATTGCAGAAGTGCGTTCAGCGGACCATCATGGAATCGAATTAACACGTTTCTTTACTTCGGGAGAATGAAGGTTAGCATGAGAACAAGTTTATTTGTGAACATTTGCATGTAATTGTCCGATTCTGAGCTGTCTGTATTAATAGATTGGAGGACTGCGGCTATAGAATTATGGAATGCATTCCAATCAGTTCTGTGATAATTATACCTTTTCTTTTGTGGTGGAGATGGACAGCATAAGTTATTTATTCGAAAAAGAATAATAGGGCGATGATCGCTGCTAGACAAATCAGAGTGTCCGAAGAGATAAATTTCCCCGGCAAGATCAGGAGAAAGTATAATTATGTCCAAGGTAGACCAAGATTTTGATGAGAAATTGTAGTGGGTTGGTTCAGATGTGCACATAACACCAAGACTATAAGACTACATCAGGTCTTCTAAAATTCGTCCTTTTTTGTTGTATTTATTACCATTCCATGAGGGGGAGTGAGCATTGAAGTCTCCGCACAACAAAAACGGTCGCGGGAGCGAAGATATGATGTTTACGAGGTCTTGACGATTGATTTCTTCATTAGGGGGTAAATAAATTGATGCTATGGTGAGTGGAGTGGAAAGAAATACTTTTGCGGCAACAATTATGCTGGTCTGAATTTGGATTTGCTGGAAATGAATATTTGATTTTACCGCTTGAAGAACCCCGATGATGGACACTGAGCCGATAGATGAGAGTGTGAAAGAATATTATAATTTTGGATACTGAAATTATTGTTTGGCTTCAAATGAGTTTCCTGTAGACATATTAGAGACGGGGTGTACTGATGAGAGAGAATTTTGAAGTCTTCGTAATGTTTGAAAATGCCAAAATGCCGTTACAATTCCGGGAAAGTATGGTTTCACGATTATTGTTGTTCAATGATAAAAACGATGGAGCGAAATTATTTGTAGTTGCGAATTAGGAAGAGAAACTGATAATGTCCTTGAGTTTTTGTTCGAGTTTAGTGAATCCGAGTTTGATCGACCTTTCTGATAGTGAAGAACGATTTTCGTTTAATATTTGTAATAAGTCAGATGGAGAGATTTTAAAGTCTGTGAGAGTTTGGTTAATATTTGCAATATGTTTACCCTTGACTAAGTCCATTAATAGAGAGAAGTTGGAAAATAAGATAGGATATTGTTTAAGGGTAAATTTTTCATTAATAGTATGTTCAACGGGTTTTAGAAGATCTTTAATTGAAGTAGCTGAATTTTGCTTCAGTTTATTTTTTTCTAAGTTATCATCAGAAAGATTTAGGTCCGATTCGATCTCAGAACAGCAAGGGGTTGCCTCCATCGCTTTATCAACCGTTGAGCCTTTTTTTCTTTTCTTTTTGATAGATGAAGGTGTAGTGGAGCTGAGAATGCTAGCTTCTGATCAGATTATTGGAATCGGATGCTTTCGAGGTGTCGGATAATTGTCTTTTTATATTTTCAGAATGGGACAAATTGATGGGGGTTGATGGTATTATCGACTGCAGGTTGTTGTCCTCTTTTGGAACTACAGAAGGGATGTTTTCTACATATTCATTGTTTACTGGATCTAACGAAGGTTTTTTTGCGAGAGATACAGAAGAACATTCTTCAATTCGGTGCCCTTTGGATCCACATGAAAGACAAGTATGTTCGTTAGGTGAGATAAATATTCTGTAGTTGCGTTCGTTATAGCTCGAGAGATTTGGGGAGGGTGGTAGTATTAAAGTTTCCCTCGGAGGTCGTCGGAGGGATTCATTCGTAGTATGGAAATATCGGATAACAGTTTGATTTTTAGATCTTTAGTTAAATATTCACTTAATACATTGTTTAGGATAACCGGAGATACATTGGAAAATATAATTATTTTCGCTGGTTGTTTAAGACGATAGCACTGGATAAAGGTAGAACCGATCGAGAAGCCGCCGTCCGTAAACATAAATGAGCTGATTAAACTTTCAGTTTTAAGAAAAATAATTATTTTATTATTGTTAACTTTAGAAGCGGCTAGGATTTTGTCCGAGCTTTGGACTAAGTCCGTAATGGCCATTAAATGATCACGAAGTGTGTAATCTTTCAACGACTGAAAGATTAAGCCCTGTTCGTCTTCGGGATGATTAAACGAAGTAAGTGGTGAGACTTTTTTTGGTAACATTTGAATAAGAAACTTTATTAGGTGTCACGGTGGGAAGAGTCAGAGGTGAAGTCATATTAACGGCAAGCAACAGCTCGCCGAAGGGGGCGGGAATGCTAGATAGGAGATAGTTTAATTTGATTTACCGCACAAATACAACGTATAAATGTCCGATGTGTGATAACGTAACGTGAAACAACGAAACCGATCGAACGTTGACGCAACGGTGTAAAACCCGCGGCCGAGGAAGCGCGATAGACACGACGAGGACGGAGAATAGAATTACACATGGAGATGACAAACTGTCGATAACCGACGCGAAAGCGACAGCCGATCGAGAGAGATAAACGGAATGGCATCTTAAAAGGAGACTTTATTAAGATTCTCGAGTTTGTAATAGTCTAACTGTCGGTGTTTTGATTTACACGGAGGAAGAAATCAATTACAAAACCACAGATTTAACGATATTCACCGGTAATATGATGTTATACTTACAAATTATATTCGATCTGGATAATATGTTAGAAATATCTATCGTTTTACTATTTCTGTTTTTTTTTTAACTGATTCATATGGGATGCTCGCTACTATGCGTCGGATTTAGATGTAGAAACCGGTGACTTAAATATAGATTTATTAGATAACAACGTTGAAGGTGGTTATTAGAGAAGTACCTTCTTGAATGGTAAAATATGAAGTTTAAGTTCCCTAGTTGTTTGACTTATATATATATATATATATATATATATATATATATATATATATATGTGTGTGTGTGTGTGTGTGTGAATGTAGTTGTTTGATTTTAAAAAAAGTAGCGATAATGTTGCAATAGTAGAAAAGCTTTTCGACAACTTAACGATTTTCGAGTTACAAATAATTTAAAAAATAGTAACCAATGGTTATAAAATAAGTTATTAACAATATATATATTAATATTTTGTTAATTCACCTCATTAGGCGTTATTTTTTATGCCTTTTTTCTGTTGGTAAGGGATACGTTGGTACATTCATCGGTGTTTATAGCAAATGTAGCGTGAACTATGGAAGACTCTACGTTTTCTCGCAAAGTGTCTATGTATATATTACGGATCGCAAAGATTAACAATGTATCGTCAACGAGCCATCTTTTTGTATTTTTATCAATTAGCAAATACGTCTTTATATAATATACGTACGTCCGTAGGACATATCCTTGAGGTGATCTAGCTTTGCTGGAGCATATTTCAGAGTGATGATTATTGTATTTGAAGTGAAATACCTTTTCGCTTAGGTAAGAGTTTAATAAATTTTATACGTTTTCAATTAATATCGATTTTAAGTTTCGTAAAAAGTCATTATGCTAGAGTTTATCTCGAAAACTTTTACGATGCGACTTCGTCATATTTCCCATTCTTAATATCGTCCTTTTTTATTACTCTATTATAACCGGCTGCTCTGTATATAATCTCCACTTTGAACCCTCAACCGATGCAGAGAATAATGTTTTTATTGTTTAAATTATTTTATAAATGCTGAAGTTGCTAATAGCCAAAATAGTAAGCGTGTAAGATGTTTAGAACCGTTTTCTCGAGATAGCATTCACCGCGACTAAGTCAATTATTTATATATTTTATCATTTCTTTTTTAAATTATACTGAACTAAAGTTTCAGCAAGATATTTTGCAAATACGTTCGTCTTCTGCTCACTATTGTCCACTGATTACCTATTTTATTGACTGGTTTTACATATATGTATATAATATATAATAATATATATATATACTATATATATGTATATGTATATATATATACTTCATTGTATTGCTTTCTTAAAATAATTTCCGTCTTTCATGAGCAGTAAATTTGCTCCATAATCATCGAAAATTTCATCTTTGGAATATGGCATTTTTTGTTTTTGACATTTTATTTACAAGATGTTTTTGTTTTTGTTTAACATGAACTTTTATCTAATTTCTGAAAGTGCGCTTTTTACACGCGGTTGACTTCATTGCAGCAAAAGTCTAGTAAATCAGAAATTCTATTGTTAGCGAACCGCCAGTCAAAAGATAGGTACGCACGTTTTTCCTATTAATTACCAAGTCCGACTTCTTGGATTATTTTTAAGGATCGATGTAATGTAAATTATGAATACGTCTGTTGTTAATTCTTTAATTTTTTTTTTATCAGTTTTTCATCATGCGCAAGTTGTAATAGCAATAAATTTATATAAAATTTATCTATATGTATATATAAAAAACAAAGTTCTCAATTTCTTTCGCTTTAATCAAGTAAATGGCGTGCAGTGTCCCTATACTGCAAAGTAATAAATAATTCAGATGTTCGGAAAAGTACTAAACATTTTTAATGCTTCTTTTTCTGGTGATAAAAGATCAACTCTCCTCTTGTTGTTCACTTTATTTCACTATTCTGTCTCTATCTACCAATACATATATATACATATATATATATATACATATATATATATACATATATATATACACACACGCGAGTATGTGATACATGTTCGTTTTTATTATTATTATTAATGTCGTAAAAACACGAATGAAAAATAAAACGTCAGATAAGTAAACTGTAATTTGGGATCTAGTAGCAGCTCCGTTAAATAAATAGCCAGCAGCAGCTAGACAAAATCTTTAAAACTGCGATTATCAACTCCGGTTAGAAACTTCAAAAAAATCCCCCTTTGCAAGATATTATTACAATTTTGTTCGTTAGTTATTGGAAATCTCGTAAAAATTAAAAACCGTTAACTATAATTTCGATATAAATTGAACGGAAATTACACACGATGTCCATCGTTATTATATAGTGAAAATAATAGTGCTCTTTGCAGCTAAACACATCTAAAAGAAACTACACGCTAATTAATAGAAGAAATACGAATTTAAGAAAATCACCATTGACGATGAAATACTTGGAAAAGAAAACGGGACTGTGGAGTATCTATAGGTAGTAGTGATATATAAATAAAGAAAAAGCTGGACTTTAACGAAGACATTATATAGAGAATCTTGAAATGTGGTTATATCGTATAGAATACTTGGAATAAAATGAACGGACAAAATTTAATGGACTAGATTAAAGAAATAGTAAAAGAAGTTATAGAAAATTAAAATATTTTGGACGCATAAGAACGATATATTCACCCTTTTATGCGAGGCAAGATCGCGGAAAAGAGACCGCGAGGACACAGAATTTGGTATAACTTTACAGTTGAACTGTTCCGAAACGTATTAGACAGAAAAATAATTAGTAAAACGTTAGCCGACAAGAACACGAGACATGATAAAATATATATATATATCTTACCTCGATGCTAGGTTGGATCACTTTAATAAAACAAATCACACATGGATTTACCTATTAAGTCTCTATAATATGCAAAAAGTTCTCGGCAATGATCCTATAACGGACAAAACGAATTCTATTACGCCCTGTCTGGAGGGTATTGCGCTCCCCGGTGGAACATAAGATGGATGATGACAAGTCAAAAATTTTCAAATCCGATTATGAGATACTGACAAAAATTATTAAGGAGTTGTTTCTTCTTCGATTGATCTATAACACCGATCAGTTCGAATAAATTCGTTGTATTCGAGACTACTAAAAGAAAGATTATTATTCAGAGTTTTATTTGTAGACATATCGGCCAAACATTTGTTCTTCGACGTGAGGACTGTTACTTAAATTAAAACGATGCTTATCGCACTCTTGTGTTATGTATAAACTTTGAAACTGTACGTATGACCTTTCTCACTAGACAACGGTCTAGAAATAGGTACGGAATTATTGCAGTCTGTGTCCGAAACAAAAAAATTGAGAATTGAAATTGATACGTCAAAAGCAGTTTATGCGATCTTCGTAACCAGGTATGAGACTTTACTGTAAATTTTGATGATCCGTTTGTACAATGTATCCTCCGTATTTGAATACATAGCTTAATTAAGTTCGAAAGGAATTTCGATTCTCGGGATACAACTACGGAATTATCTTTCAAGTTAAAATTAATATTACACGACAGTGAAGTCGGTATAGACACTTATGGCATATCTCTATATAGGGAACTACATTCAAATTAAGATAATTCCGAGTCGAAAGTATATCACAAAATGTGAACCATACGTCTTGGTACACATATGCAACTCAAGCCTGGATTGTTGTCATAAAGTGCTACACGTACCATCACTTTACTTTTTTTATTTTTATTTATTTATTTTTTTGAAGCGGGAGGTGGAAAATCTTCAAAAGACAATGATATCATATAAATTTTGTTTTTATTCACGCAGTGTATATAAAATGCACTGCTAGGAAATCAAAATCAGTGTGTATTTACCCACTAAAAACCACCTCCCTCTATTAAAAAAAACAATGAAGGCCATTGGACAAATCAAAGGCCTCCATACTTACAATTAACTTAAAGGGATGAGAATATATAGTCCCTTCTAGCATCAAATAAAGAATAAGGAGTTTGTACAAAAATTAACATCTAACAGAAAAATAAAATAAATAATAAATTAAAAGTTAAAATAAAACCTTCTAACAGAAAGATTAAAACAAATAAACTTATAGTTAAAAATATATTATTCATACCTAATAGAAATAAAATAAAATACGAAGCAAAGAAAAAATGAAATGGATATTAACTTATATATAAAAAAAAAATATTAAAATAAAAATAAGGTCTCTCAAAAAGTAAAAAGTAAAAGGCAATTAAGTAATAAAATAATTTAATATTAAAAGATTAATTAATGTAAATAGAAAAATAAACAGATAAATGATCACGCTACGAATAAGTAATTCAAAAATTAAAAAAAAAAAAGAGAATAAAGCAACGGTATCGGTGTCACGGTTGACTTAGGCGTCAGTTGCGAGCGATATAATTTTGTATTTTAAATTTTGAACGCATGACCTGTTCGGCCAGCGAAAGAAAACTTCCAACTTTCCTACTAAGAGGATATTCCGTACAGTCCATACCAACTTGGCGACGAAGGGCGGTAAATGCAGGACAAGTGAACAACGTATGATGTACACTACCTCACCTACAGTACAACGCGTGTAGACAGGATTACTAGCAAGCCGGAACCTATGAAGATAGGAATCGTGACCTGACAATACCTGAGCACTGTAGAAGTTGACGTCAAACTCTGGCATTTTCAAACGTAAAGAATATCAGGAAGAAAAGCATACGTCTTCCTGCCAGTGTCAGCTTCATCCCATGCCATTTCTCAACCAACAAAGACATGATCTTTTTTTTAAATTTCAAATACGGAATAGACTCTGCAGCAATACCTCCTAGCAGGCTCGAATGTTTCATCTCAGCAACACACCCTTCTCCGAGCCTGTGCTCGCCAGTGAGAGCCCTACCGACAAGAAATAAATCGAGCTGCAAGACACCACAGACAACACAAGCTGCAGAGGTCGGCGTAGTTCGATATAAAGAAGCCATCCGAAGCAAAAATTTCCTCAGCTGTTTGTTGGATAGACCAAAAATTCTTCGATTAACGTAAATGGCAGCACCATATTCTAAACGGGCCTGAATGAGGCCTTTATATAAAATTGCACGTTCCTTAAATGCAATACCGGATGTATTTTTTTGTAAACGCAGTAATTTATTATATATGTACATACACTTGGAAGAAATGTACTGGAAATGAGGAATGAACGATAATTTACTGTCAATAATTGTACCTAAGTGTTTTAAAGATGCGAAAAATGAAATATCAGATAATAATTCAAGCTCGTTGATCCGGTCAACAAGAGATGCATTCTCAAACACAGAAAATCTGCATTTGGTAGGGGAAAACTTAATCCTATATCTACCACCACACTCTCCAAGTATTTGGAAATACAAGCAAGAAGTGGTAATGATGTGGAATTCTTAACTTTAAACACTGAAAATAGATCGACGGCATAGGAAATAAGTTGACATATAGCATTAATATAAGAATAAAAATGTTCAACTTTAAAGTGCACAGTGGAGTACAGTATGTTCCATAAAGTAGGTGCGAGTACCGAGCCCTGCGGAACTCCACAAGAAGCTGCTCTAACTCCAGCCGACAATCGAAGTTTAAGTGTAGCGGAACGATTCTTAAAATAATCTATAATAATATTAATTATAAAAGGAGTCATTGAATTATCCTTCAGAACATCAACAACTGCAGACCAACGACAATTGTCAAAAGCTCCTTTAATATCGCATGAAATAACAACAGCCGAGCAACCTTCTGAAATGTTACTGCTCGACCGTTGAAACTAAAGTATGAACAGCGTGCTCAGCTGCTACACCTGAGCGAAAACCAAATTGAAGTTGGTGCAACGTGTTCCGAGCAGCAATCTCCTGTACCAGTATCTCATTGACGACTTTTTCATAAGCCTTCCCCATACAATTCAGTAAGGAGATAAGCCTATACGCTGACAACTCGGACGGATCTTTGCGCGGCTTGGAAAGAAGCCTCAAAGAAGCTGTCTTCCAACAATCTGGGAAGAGACCAAATTTTATACATTTATCCATCGATTATGTTGCTGACCATATCATCAGCAGGCGCCTTTTTATTGCGTAAGTTATTAACAATGGATGTGATGTTGTCCGAATTTACTACAGCCACCAACAGGAAGTATCACCAAGGGAATATCAACTTTGGAGGGGAAGAAGTGGTCTAATAAAACACCCACTTTTTCACTGTTGGAAATCATAATCTGATCGCCAACCTTCAAATCAGGTAAAGACGAATCACATCTCTGCTTGAATAGCATTTTATTTACCGAATAACAGCGGCGATTAGGTTAAAAAATTGTACCGTTTCACTGGACAAGAACTTGCATACAGATAATGTAGACTAGTCTGCTCAAAGTTACGTATTGCTCCTAGAGTCCATATTCCAATATACACCAGCTAATAGTTTTTCTGTTTTTAATTTTCCTACTATTAATTTATTGTTATTTTCTCTGTTATTTCTTTAGTTTTGTAAAGTCATTAGGTTGTATTTAGCTACTAAGGTAACTTTAAGGATACTTGCCATATGTTTATGTACATATAAATTCTTAATGATTTATAGAATTTTGTATTGAAATAAATACATTGCTGTACTGTTGTATAATAGCAAAAAGTGAGAAAAAATTAGTAAATGATAAGAACTTAGTGACTTCGTGTAAAAAAAGTGGGAGGTGGTGAGTACAAACGTCATTATTGATCAAAAGTAAATTTGAATAGTTTTAACATTGACGTTTCTCGACTATTTAAAAAAAAAAGATGGTGGCTATATATATTAATTGTGAAGCAATTCTTAGCCCGACCCCTATTAGAAATTTTGTCCCAATTTTCTGTAACGAAATCTGTAACGAAATTTTGTTACGGTAATAATAAGAGTGTTGACCTCATCTAACCAGCTTATAAATTGAGAAAATTGCACACATTTTTCAGTCATGTCGGTTTGTCCGGGTCCAGATTGTCCTTCTAAAATACTTGGTATAATAATAATAATAATCGTAATAGTAATAATGATGATGATAATAATAATAATGCGGTGTCGAATTCTGGCCGAACTCGTTGTTTAGTGTCCGTTGCAACATTGTATATGTGCTTCCTTTCTTCCTTGTTACAAAGAGTGGGGTATACACAACATACATATTCGTGACTGAGTATGTATATATATATATATATATATATATATATATATATATATATATATATATATATATATGTGTGTGTGTGCGTTCTGAATGTAAGTGTAGGTGCATTTATAAACGTAAGCCAAAAAAAAAATAACAGATTCTATCACCCGGCATTATTTCGTCTTAATCTGTTCGGTTAGTATAAATAATAACGTTGTTGCGAAATGCGTCCGACCGATTGTTATCAAAAGTTAAACGTTTATTTAAATCGTTACTTATTTTTGGGGTTTTTTAAAAGCGTTTCATTTTCGAATTTTTATAAATTTATAATTTAGTTTTATCTTGTGGTCATAAAAAAGATTGATACGAAGAACTACATTAGTTACTTCAGTTACCACCGACCAATGTTTGCTATTGCTCGTTCAGACCAAGAATCATTGTTACTACCTGAAAGTGAAATAAATGTATAAACCTTTGTAGCATTTTACTTACTCTGTGTCAATACCATATATTAATGTAAAGGATCATGTACAATAAAATAAAAAAATCATTCGTGTTTAAATTTGTTTATTTTTTTACAACAGAATTACATTCATGAACATGTGGGTGGCTAAGAATTGCTTCACAAATTAGTCTTCTACTATACGAAGCTTGCTTCGTATAGAAAAGGTAAACCCAGGGGGGTCAAGGGGGGCAGGGCCCCCCTTGCGAGGCGCGAAGCGCCGAGTTTTATATATATATATATATATATATATATATATATATATATATATATATATATATATATATATATATATAAGAAAATGTTAGAGTTATATACGTTACTAATGACAATTCATAATATTCTAACGAAAGACTATTTAACAATTTTACGTTAGGCAACGTGCTAGGACATGCATATTTACGTGTTGTATAATGTTTAATTTCATGCCTAATGGTGGACTTTGATTTGAAAGTTTTGTATATCTTATTTACACGACTGTCTTTAATCACATACGTAATTTGAAGGGATATTTACTATTGCACGAAAATTGCTACGTTTATACATTTATAAGAACGATTACAATATTGCCGAGCGTGCTCGTATTTTTGATACGGATAAAAGACGGATTTATTTTCTTTTAATATAGAACGGCTATATTTTTATTTTAATTTGTAAGAAGTATTAGGGAAACCCAAACGGCTCAAATCTAGCTCGAAGATGGCAAGACGGTTACACGGATTAGGGAATTGATGAAATTGGTAGACGCAGTGGAACGGATCGCCAGGTTAAAATGTAAAATGGGGCGGATATTTGGCAAGATAAGAGGATGAAAGATGGACTAGACGGATGTTACAGTGGTGGCCAATTGGCAGCCTACGTCATGGCTAGGTGGCGAGATGATATTGTTAAATGGGCAGGAATATTCATTTTATCCGAGCCGCGCATGGTAGGAGTCGTTGGAAAATTTTGGGGACTACCTATACCCAGCAGTGCGTTGATATTGGCATAGCGTTATATCGTGAAGAAAAAAATTAAGTTTATTATTAGTTAGTTCAAGTATTGAATAAACGTGAAGTAGCAGAGAATCCCTCAATTTTTTATGTTCAACATCGTGTATTGATCTCGAGCGGTTTTTTTACAATCGAAGAAGCTTGTCTCGTTGGTAACGATGTAGATTGCGAATAACAATTCTACACGCTCTATTTAATTTCAGCTGGCAGGTGTCGAAATTGACACGTTCGTTGTGAAAAGTTTTAACATAATTTAGGAGAAGAAATTATAAGTGTATTTGTTGGAAATAGTTGTATAAATCATCGATAATTATTTAATTATAATTAAACGAAGCTAAACCAACACTTAAATCATCTAATTAGTTTAGATTTTTACATTATCCCTTTCGACGATACTGGCACATTTATTGATTTTATTTTTTAATTTGTTTTTTTAAATGTTTTTCCTTTTTAATATAAGAATTTTAAATTTATAGCAATGCGAATAATCCGTAGTTATTATTTATGTTTTACGACGGCAAAATCTTCCAAAAATTTAGAAATGTTTAAAAATATATTTGTATTCGTCGGTGATACATATTTAATTTATCGAAATAAAATACGAATACTTTTATACCGTTTAGCATTATATTTATTTAATAAATACAGTCTACTAGTTTCAAAACAGCATCATTGAGATGCTATGTTTATATTAAATATATATATATATGTAGTTTGGATAGCCTAGTAGCTGGAGCACAGACTTCTATACGGAAGGTACCGAGTTCGAATACGATCGATAACGCAAAAATTATCATCAGGAAATTAAAATATAAATAATCCTAATATTATCGCGTGGAAAGTAATGGCGAACCAGCACGCTCAACACTTACACTGTGCAACAAAATATATATGGGTAAGTAGTCGCCTATCTCCGCTACGGAGACGGTGATTGATGGCGATGATATATATATTTATTTTTGTTAAATATATTTCGCGGTAGGTTATGAAAATAGTTTTATGTTATTTCGTTAAATAAAATTTATTTTATAAATTATCAACAATTGTTGTCTTACCATTCGGTCTTTCTTTATTTCATCATCGCATGAACAAATTTGATGTTTTTTTTTCATTGAACTTTTTTAAACATTTATTTATCAATTGGTATCACTAACAAGCTGAAATAATAACCACACCAGCGATAATCATAATAATAATAATGATAATGATATTAATAATAATAATAATAGCAGCAACAATGGTATTACCTGTCGAGAAATGGAAAGTTATTTCTCGGATGTAGCGGCGCCTATTTTTCCAGAGGTCGATATTTTCGAAAATAATAAATAACAGTCTCGGATGTAGTAAACTCGCGCGAAGGAAGAACACAGGCTTATTTTCTCTCTCTGAACTATTGTAGACGAAGAAACGTACGCAGGGTAGACATTTGGAACGCAGATAAACGTATTTTCTCTATAGAGAAATTTCTGACTTTTATTATAGTCCCTTAGATGCAAGCGAAACTCGATTATTAACATAATTTATTTCTACGTGAAAGTGCAATTTCTAAGCACACTGGCGCGAACTATTTTATTTATTATTTTTTACAAAATTATTATTATTATTATTATTATTATTATTATTATTATTATTATTATTGCTATTATCATCATCATTGAGCGATGTAATCTAAAACCAAAAAAATCACAGTCGACCATTGAAAATGTTCAAGACTTACGTACTCTATTCTAAATTTCACAGTTTTGCATGGTCAGTCAATGGTCTAGAAAAAATAAAATTCAGAATAAAATGTAGAATATATATATGTATATACAGAATTAAACGAGCAATGATATAAGACTCGGGAGGCCTTACTTGTCAATTGGACACTATTGTCGCGATGTGAATGTTGATGTCTCCATTGATTATCACAAAGCTTTCAATTGTGTAAACTATGGCAAATTTATGAAGATGTTGAAAAACATATAGACAAAAACGATCTCACTATAATTAGTGGTCTATATGGGAACAAATCGCAGTAGTTAGTTTAGATAATGCGTAATAATCGTAAACAGTCGTTAAGAGAGTAGTGAACCAATGCTATGTCCTATCTCCTCTATCGATTAATATATGTGCGGAAGCTACATTCAAAGAGACATTAGAAAAAAATTGCAGAAAAGTGGAAATAGAAGTTGTTACATTGAATAACCTTCGATACGCGAATAATTGTATAACCGTAGCGGATAGTAAGAATGAGCTTTAGCGAATGTTAGAAGAGATTGTAGAAAAAAAGTTCTGAATATAGATTGGAACTGAATACGTAAAAAACAAAGTGTAATTGTATATTAAAAGAAGCCGGTCACACGCGCAATCGAAATAAGATGTGAAAACATAAGTCTCACGTATCGAGTATTTAGGAAGCATGCTCGAAGATAATTAAACTTTCAAACCTGAGATACATAGTAAAATTGAACAAGCTACATTAATAGAAATGAGGAACCTCTTTACACATTAAGAGTTAAAATTGGAACTAAGAATAAGATGTTACATGTTCTCCATTCTACTATGTTGGACACTAAATTCAATATTGAAAATAATATGTACGCGTTTGAGATGTATACCCGCCGAATACTGCAGGTATAAAAAGTCAAGAACATTGATGTGCTTAATTGGAAAAAACCGTGAAATTGTGGAAACTGTCAAAAGAAGACAATTGCAGTACTCGGGACATATCATTAATCGAAATGTACCGTACACAAAATGTTACTCGAGTGTAAAATTGATGAGAAAAGATCGAGGGGAAGACCTCAAAACAATATGGATAGAGAACCTCAAGAAATGTTTTAGATTTTCATCATTAGAACTTTTCAGATCGGCCCTTGATAGAAATTATTTTTGATTGTGTATCGCCAATATTTCAAATGAAAACGGTGGATAAAGAAAAAACATATATGTCTGTACGAGAACATCTGCATAGTGTACTTATAATAAAGATGATGTACAGGATGACATCAACATAGTCGCGGTCACCACGGAGTATATTCTTAGCGAATAGTTCCAATATATATCGGACTACCCTTGAAAAGAAAAAGGGAAAGTGGCGACTTATTTCTCAACATAGTCTCCTTTTAGCTCGATACACTTGACCTAGCGATGGTCCAACTTTTTAAATCCGTCTGAAAAATATTATTTCTGAAGGTTCGTAAAGTAGGCCCCCGTGGCGGCGATATCCTCCTCATTCGACTCAAATTTCTGCCCGGCGAGTGCTTTTTCAAGTTTGGAAACAAAAAAGAAGTCGCACGGGGCCAAATCTATACGGTGGATGGGGCAGAAGTTCGTGGCTTAATTCGACCAATTTGGCTGTGGCAACGGGCGGAGGTGTGAACCGGTGTGTTGTCATGGTGAAAAATCACTTTTTTATTCGCCAAATGGTGCCGTTTTTTCTGCAATTCACTGTCGAATCGGCCCAATAATTCGGCGTAGTAGAACCCTGTGACCGTTTCGCCTTTCTCCAGATAGTCGATGTTGATCACACCTTGTGAATCCCCAGAAGACTTGCTCATCACCTTTCCGGCCGATAGGACAGTCTTCGCCTTCTTTGGAGCACGTTCATCGGGTACAGTCCACTGTTTCGACTGTTCCTTGGTCTCTGTTGTGTATCAGTGGATCCATGTTTCGTCGACGGTCACAAAATTCGGATCAAACACTGCACTGACACAGTTATGCTTGTTGTCCGGAGTGAGCAAACGCGGCATCCATCGCGCCGACAGCTTTCTCATGCCCAATATTTAATACAGGGTATGACCCATGCGGTTTTTTGAGATTCCTACTGTCTTAGCTATCTCACGCACCTTCAATCGGCGATCTGCCAATACGAGATCGTGGATTTTTGCCACGTTAGCCTCCGTGGTAGCCGTTCTAAAGTCACCATATACGCGGTCAAAAGAAAACTACGAGTCCGATTCGGCTGAAATGTTGACAGTAGCTGTCTACGAGAATGTACTACACGATAGTAAATTTATCTTGGGATAGTGGCGCCATGCGGCGTGAGGCTAAGTACTTATCAGACCACCTCGTACGTATACGCATATTATTATCACTAATAAATATGAAAAATTTTTATTATCAATAATGTTATTTCTTAATTGTTTATACTACCTAAAACTAGTTTCTAATGCACCAAAAGTCGATCATTCGTTAACCAGTTAAATGGGTTTGCGTTTAAAATTAAGGTCAAACAGAAGTTGTAATTCACAATAGAAAATTTATGCTGCATTGCACTCTCTGAGAACTTAAGGAAATCACGCTGGTTTTGGATTGTTTAGGTGGAAGGAATTCATCTTATCGATCTTAAATCTAGCAAGCTGAGAAGCAAAAGTTGTTTCAAACACAAAGTGTTCCAGGTCATCTATATTATATTACTAGAGTGCGGTAGGAGTACTCGCATACATAATTTATATGAGTAGGCTGAAAATATGCTTGACTTGATAAGATTTGTAAACAGCAGAAGTAGATATTTTGATTCTTAATCTTCATTCTATCAACAATATTCGGAAAAAAATTATGCGATTTTTCTTTCTGTAGTATCAACATTCGACACGTCCTCTACCACTCTAATAGTAATCATTGAGAAATGTATTTTTTTAAACATATTACTGGGAATGTTACTGTTGATCTACAGACTAACCAGTTGTAAACAAATTCAGATCACCAACTATGCAAAATTCACTAGTGATAGCTCTGCTTATGATGTATAGGTCGATTGAAACTGGATAACTTACATATATTATTTTTTAGACTTTTTATATGCACTAAATAGTTATTATTAAACATTTTAAAATTATTAAGTGTTAATCGATTTCCAAAAGACTCTCGAATGTTACCTATTTAATATATGAATATCGAAACGGTCGTAGGCTGGGAAATATTAAAAATGAAATATAACATTAGAATATCTTTCATCATTGCTCAATATAACTTGTTCCAAAGGAAAGCCAGTCAAATGTACCATCATCACAGCGATCAGTAAGTTGGTAGCTTGAAAACTACCAACTATATCAGTAGTAAAATTATATTTTTGTTGATCGACTAGAAAAAATTTATATATATATATATGTAAAATTTATGGGAGTTTCAACTCTGTCCAATATTCTGGTATTAAAATATTTAGTATATTTCAATTTTCACCAGACCGTTATTCGGTTATTATAACGTACGCCACTATCCGTTGGTTTTCATCTTTTTTTTTTCCAATTCGATGAGAAATTTTTAAAAGGATTCTTGAATAAGAAAAAAACGGATATTCACAATTCCCTTCGTACATAATACATATACATATATATATATCTTTTATTTTATTATATTATTATTATTATTTTTACACCGTGAAAATGGTCATAAAAGAAAAATTCTTCTCCGATAAAGAGACGACGCAAGAAAACTAACTATTTTTCAACGATTTTTTTATTGCGAATTTCCTACCGACTGGAGGAGTATATATTATTATTTCGCAACGATAAAGACGTTCAGTGTGGATACTTAAAAGAGGAAACGGTCGTTAGGCGAGGGATCGCTAAAATGAGTGTCGGAGGGGTATCTTAGAAGAAATGAAGCGTGAAACCATTTCCTCTAGCCTATTTCGAGATATTGTAGTCGTTAAAGGGAAATCATTTCATTCGACTGGCAAGATCCGTCACGGAGGAAGTAATAGCGATTTGGATAAATTATTAATGGCGGCCGATTTTTTAACTCATTCCTCTGACTAAGCCGTTAACTAGCTTCTGAGCCAATTTAACGCACTTATATATATATATATATATATATATATATATATATATATAAATATTATGCATATCTTTGAATTTTAATAAAACATATACACACTTATACATATACAAAAAACACTCACATATATTATATATATATATATATATATATATATATATATATATATATATATATATATACATATTTATCTGTACTTACATCAGAATATATTATACCAGTACAATGAGCCTGGTGAATAAATAAATAAATAAATGAATTAATTGATTAATAAACACAATCGATTTCGGCTACTCATAAATTTATATGTGAAAATAGGGAAATCATTTGATAAATGCGATTGGAATATTTTGAACTAAATTCTAGCAAGAATAAACATTTACCTTAACGATAGGAGAATATTAAAAGAACTATACAAAACGCAAATATTATATCCGGAAAAAGTGAAATTAAGAAAGGGTATTTTATCACCTCTGTTTTTTAATATATATTTAATATATATTAATTATATATATTTCATTTCGTCGTTGGATTCAAATTTATAGTGAATATTGATTATTGTATAGATTAATATATGTCGATTATAATTTAATTTTAATTTTATCTGATCGCCGTGAAAGTAAGTTTAAGTATTGATAATATTACAAACGTCAATTTGATACATTTTAATAAATCCTTAGGCGATCTCAGCCAAATTTATTTTTAAGATTAACTAATGTACGTATTTACTTAAAGAATATTTACTTAATTAGGATTATAAACTAGTTTAATTAATTATTTTAAAAGTTTAGGTTTCTCGATATGTGATAGACGAAGCCTTTTGTACAAGATTCCGCGTCGTGTATGTCAAAAATTTATTAAAATTATCCAAGTTATATAAATTATTTATTTTAGTATATTCGCTATTACTTCATCGGCGGCTTTTATTTATGTAGAGTCCGTTGTGATTCGCACCAGTCTATTGTAACAGATGGGACGTGAGTATTTTTTTTTTTTTTTGGGGCTAGCTGGCGCCATATATTAAACCTTTATCTAGTTAGTGTTAGTGTATTTTAATAAATCTCAATGCAACTACGTTTTTGATAAATTTATATAAACTTATTGTAACAGCAGACAGTGGGTCGGAAACAATTAATTCAATACTCTCCGGTAATTTGTGCCACTTTGATAAAAAATATTAGAGAACAGCTCATCTCTATGCTTTAGAAATTTCGGACAAACCCAAATTTGATGCTCAATACAATCGTTAACAACGTGTCACATGTACCATCAGAAATTATGCATAATTTAGCAAGATGTGAGCGGGAGAGATTACGCTCAGTGCGTAGTCTAAATAAAGTTGATATATAATCCCTCGAAACGTTCTGGTATAATTGAAACTATAGCTTTCTGGAAACCGTAACAAAGTGAAGTATTTTTTCCCTTTATTCTGTCTGTCGGCTGTGTAATACTGTTGAAAATCTATTAGTAAAATTGTTTAAGCTTTGGTAATATATTAGTACGATTTAATTTAATTAACGCGTTAATTTATCGACCACCTCGTTTCCGGTAGTACCACAATGAGAAGGGACCCACTTAAACTTTACTCTAAATCCACGAGTATAAAGCTAATGACACGATGTCTCACATCAAATTCTAACTTGGACATTTTAAGTTCTGAGAACACACTTGAGGAATCGGAGATGATTAGAATATTCTTTTTCCTCACGTGTTTAACTAGGTGCAACGCTTTGTAAATGGCAAACAATTCTACTGAAAATGAAGAACCTGCGAAAGGATAATCTGTATACTTTTAGTCGGGTAATATAAAGCCGAAGTATAATTTGCACGTATTTTATCGACCGACCCATCTGTAAATATAATTTCATACTGGCTAAATTTTTCATTAATCGCTTGCATAAACGCTGTTTTTTTTAGCTAATTTATCAAATATTACTAACTTTATATTGTAAGGAATTTTACATTTAATTTTTTTATATTTAAATTATAACACATATGCCGAGACGTGAAATATATATATTAAACAATTATAATGATGCAATTAGTTAATAAACGCTGTTTTTTTTAGCTAATTTATCAAATATTACTAACTTTATATTGTAAGGAATTTTACATTTAATTTTTTTATATTTAAATTATAACACATATGTCGAGACGTGAAATATATATATTAAACAATTATAATGATGCAATTAGTTACCTCATTATTACCGACTCATAAAGCATTTTGAAGGCTGTGGAAAACAAACAAAAAGCGTTAGATACGTTGATTTCATTCATCATGTAAAAACTCAATCGTCTGGAATGTTTGGATATATTTGTGTCTTTCTTATCGGTGCCGGGACATCGAGGAATCCCGGACAATGAAATTGTAGATTAATTAGCTAAATCGAGGTCTTCTAATGGTATGGTATTTTCTTTAGTTTCGTCCCATAATATACGATTCATACAGTCGGAAATTAGGAAATTTCGGGAACAGAAATATTTGTGCAATATACAGAAGTTATACTCCCCGTTCAGTACTTATCAAGTACAATCGTCTCTTCCTAGATTACCGCGATTCCATTTTTTTAAAAACATGAAAGATAAAAAAATTGTATTTATCAGCAGATTACGATTCAAACATTCACTTGAGATTTATGTTTTTGATAGCGGGCCATGCAAATTCCTCACTTACTGTATAGTACTGTAATTAAAACTGATAATGTATAACCCCGATGAGCAAGATTCATATATATACTATTTTTAAGTTCACTTTATTTTACGGTAGTAAAGTATAATGTACTACTTATACATTTTATTATGTTAATAATTTTATTTTTTAAATAACGGCTACAGATATTTAATTACAACACTGATTTTGATTATTATTGTTTGCAAATTTGTTTTTTTTTCCGTTTATTATTGTTTATAAAGTTTTATTGTTTTACGTTTCATAGTAATATTTTAATATTTTTATTTGTAAAGATTTTGTATATTTTAACACATAAAAATAAATCGTGTACTTAACGAGCAAGAAATGTTAGAAATTGCGCTGTGTTAAAATACCTATGTGCTTGGAATGCTTTATAATTACAATGTAAACTAGTTGTGTGTTATTATATAAATTTTTATTTGTTTCTGCTAATAACGTACATGTTCGGATTATAAATTATACGAAAGAGTACTTACAATTATAAAATACAGAATAATATTTTAAACGACAATGAGGGAATACCGGTCAGATGCCGGTCATGTAAATATCGTACCTATTTATTAACATAGGACCTGCAATAGGCGCTTCTAGCTTACTAGTAGACCAGCAAATAATCCAAAAATTACGTGTTTGTCTTCTGTTGAGTAGCGAGGTAATATTTGTAACACATGTTTTGAAACTAATTTTTTCTGTAACGAAAATAAGCTCCAGATTTTTCATTTTTCATCATATTCGAGAGTTGTTTCATTCGAATTGAAAATAAGGGTCTTTAGTTCGCATGAACTAATCATTACGTAAATAAAAATCATAAAACAAAGATATGTACAAAAATTAAATTCGAACACACCGGGGGTAATTGAAGGACATTACCCAATTTTTTATTTTATTTCTTTTTTTAGAAAATTTTTAACATTTATTCAATTATAATTTTATACAATAGTTTTATATTATACTGAAAATTATTAAAATAATTTGATACAATATATTTGTATGAGTTTTTGGTGGAATCTATCTAACCTTTCCCAGTTATTACGTCGAACTGTTTAACTTTAACGTAATAGATACTAAAAAATTTTAAAATGACAGCAGAACGGTCTTAGTGGACTGCAGATGACTTGTCAGCTGCTTAAAGCGATGTCGAAAATTAGCCAAAAATCGGTATTTCAGCACATTGCAGGAGAGGCCGAAAAATATGAAAACGAGTGCACATAATATGGCAAGAAAATCTGTTTTCACCAAAGAACAAGAATCTGGCATAGCTGAGCATTTAATGCAACCGAAAAAAATATTTTACGGTTTAACTCCGCTGCAATTAAGAAAAATTGTTTTTGAGTATACGGAAATTTTGAAAATTCCACATAGATTTAATAAAACTACGAAATCAGGCTGGTAATTGATTGGAAGGTTTTTTGAAACGAAACACTAATATTTCAGTTCGTAAGCCAGAATCCATTTAAATAGATTAAGTCTTCAGTTCCTCAAATAATACTGTGGGAAAAAAAATCTACTATTTTTGGTGCTCAGCATGCGGAGGGAGTTGTTAAAGTTATTGTTTTATGACTTTTAAAGCAGTGACGAAGAGTTTCAGAAAGGAAAAGAGGCCGCTGTTCGACCATAGCACTTAGTGCACAATCGTCTGAAGTGGTTTTTGAGTACGATGCGTATAAATATGTAAGACAGTAAATAGGGTGTTGCGATAGGTTTTTTAGTGATATGCCATTAAATCGACGATAGGGTTAGTTCAACAAGGTTACTTAAGATTTCGTCGATGTCGTACGGATTTCTTAACTCAGTGTGAACAAAGTTTTTAATGTATTTTTTAAGTTGATGCCAGTTTGAATTGTTGTAGTCTAAACATTTTTTTTCTAAGAAGCGTTTGTTTACAAATGCTTAAGATGCTGTAGTAGGAAAATATGTTGGTTCAGCGGGAGCCGCTATTTAGAAGAGGTCATTTATTGGCAATTGGTTGAGGATAGTACCTGCAAAATTATCCTTAAAGCAACTACAACGTCCGCTTTTAGCATTGAATTCTTCAACTAATATTAGTGTGCGATTAATCCTCATCAACTGTTTAATATAGCTGTCAAAGTTATGCATACATGTAGGTGGTTTATATGTAGCAAATATGCAACTACAACTACGATAATTATTAGGATTACTAGTAGCGCGAGTGCCAGTGTAATAGTTGCTGTTGGTAAATATTAACACCGATAGCTTGAGCACAACTCAAGTGCGGTAATAGAAGTAGTTCTACTTGGAAGTGTCTCTTAATAAAGAAGACCGACACCTTCTTCTACTACTTACATAAATGGTAAATATATATTGTGGAAACTGAACATTGCTGTTGCTGTCCAGCTTGGTTTCAGACAGTGCTGCAACGTGAATCTAGTTAATACGTATAAAATTATAAATCTTACCATAATTCTAGGATTAAGAAATTGCAATTCCAAGCAACTAGTATAATTCCTGGGGTGGGTGTAAGACAAATAATACATATTAATAATAGTTTTAATGATTAACGCTATACTTAAAACATCCTTATTTTTAAGTGATTTAAAATTATTGAATATAGCTTAGACTACTTGCTAGGAAAAGTTATTGTTAGTGCTAGGATCTTGCGTTACAATACAGGGAGAACGAACAGTTGAAACATAAGATCTTTGTTCATTGCTCGGAACATTCATATAAAATTTATTATTCGACTCTATTTTTACTTATTAAATTTACTATTACTACTACCGTACACATAAGCGCACACGCTTGTGCATAACTATCCGCATAATATATTATGCGTATGTATATGTATATATATATAAAATATACCGTCGAACATGAAGGAATAAAGCGAGCTATAATTCATACTAAATATAGAGCGTGTGCTATCGGCAACACGTACGCACATTACGTGTTGCCGATAGAGTCTAAACAGTTAACCAGACCGGAAAAATGTAGGCCGGTTTAATATTAAGCAGAAAATCATTTTTCCGAAGAACATATTTCACCTTCTCGGAAAATTCGAATAAACCTTCCGTTCTCTGTATAGAAGTCGGGAGAACTTTTCCTACTCCTTGTCCCAATTTTTCCTTCGTATTTCGCTCGTTCGAAAGATTAAACCTATTTTCGTTTAATATGGTTTCCTCGTACCCGACATTAAATTGAATCTTTCTCATTTTACGGATTATTTTCATTATTATTTATTAAAAAGAATTATTCTTAACATCCGACTCGAGGCACCACAAGACGATTTCACGGATAAGACAACGAACAAAAATTACCGATTGCGGTCGAACGAATCGCCAGGCTAAAATGGAGTTGGGCGTTAGCCAGAAAGATGACGATAGTGTAGGATGCAGTGAAGATCGATTGACAGTAACCGTATACACGAATGGGCCTGGAATCAATCAGATTCGAGCCGGACATGATGGAAGACGTTGCAAATGTTTTTGGGGAATTCCTAAAAGCAGCAGCGAGTTGATATAGTAAACACATCGGGATGTCGTGAATCCGACTATCACCGTACACCTATGTTTGTCGGGTCTACTTTTGTCGAGACCGTCTACCGGATTGTTTAGTTTTAATTCGCGTTACTTTTTTAGCAGAACAAAATCGACTAAAAATTATACCGAGGACAATTGAAATTTATTCGATTATTTTTAATTGATCAACGCTTATTGGGAAATATCTCAAAAATCGTCCATATCACGAATATTTTAATTTTATTATTGTTACAGTCTTAACGTTAAATAAGTAATTATATTAATAAGTTTATCGCCTTAATATTGTATCTCTAGTACACACTACTGGATGTAATGAAATGAATGCACTTAGACGCCGTCGATATCGACTTTAATTCTCGAACTACCCGAGTGGCGGATCTTTTGCTCGCTATTTCCCCGGTAAAATCACGTTTACTTTTATTTTAGAAACTCACCGGCGTTTAAAAAAAAATAACATTTATTATTATATTTTATACGTTTTCGCGAGATAAATTATTTATTTTAATTATTTAAATAATCGCTATCGATTTAATAAGTAAATAACTTTTAAAGTTTTTATTAATTATTATTTTCATTTTTCACACGCATAAAAATAATTTAAATTCGCGACATAATTAAAACTGTTATCAATATAGGCGACAAATTCCCAGCAGTCAGCAACAAATATAAGTTGTTCTTATTCTGCTAGTGGCTACTGTACAACTCCTAGTATTATTATTATTATTATTATTATTATTATTATTATTATTATTATTATTATTATTACTGTTAATATTATTTTCGTCTTATCGGAAATTTCGTAATTTCGGCCCTTATCAATATCGTCGATCAACTGCTGTATTATACACTACGAATAACGTTAACGAACAGATCATATATCGGACGTATTTTATTATTTTAATTTTCTTTTTATATTTCAATTTTTTATATTTTAATTGATCCATTTCAAGTAGCAGTACACGGCACGTTAAAGGAGTCAACTCCAGTCGTCTGTAAAAAATATTTGCTACAGTCTGTTCGGAATAATAAAAACAATTTTAATTACAAGATATCGATGTAAATGGCTTAGTAGGAATTTTAATAGGAAAACCAACGTGTACAATTATTCCCGGTAGAAAATTGATTAAAAAAAAGGAAACTATTATCAAATAATAAATTCTAAGACGAAATTTATACAATGGCGCAAATAGGAAATATGTAGCTGTTATGTATTACTATTATCATTATAATTATTATTTGTAAGTAGAAGTAGTCATAGTATTCGTCATTTTTTTTTTTTTTTTAAAGGAGAAAAATGAAAAAACAGAAATCAAACAGGCGAATAAGATGACACGATGATGATAATAATGGTAATATTAATAATCGAAATAGGGGCGTTGGCGCCAAAATGGAACAATACGTACGAACAGATAACGAACGAAATTTTCAGCCTTTGTAAGAATTTTTAACGTAAAATTACAAAAGGATAAAATGAAAACTTAAAAACTTAAAAAAAAAAAAACAACTCAAAAACAAAGAGGCTAACAAAAATTAGAACGGAAAATAACGGATGGAATAATGGTGGAGAGATAGCGAGGCAGTTATAATTTAAAAGAAAAAACTCGTGGAGGTTGTTATGATTAGTAAGGGAGTGGGAGGGAGGTATTTACATCCGAACGTAACGAAGTGGAAGCAGAAAAGCAATAAGACTCACTTGTTTTCCGACGACGACGACGGTGATAATTGAAAAACCTTTTCGCTTCAGTCGTTCATCCATTTTTCATTTTTTAAGCCCTTGCAGACGTACACAAACGCTTATATACACACTCGAACACATTAACACACGTACATGCATATTATACATACATGAGAGAAAATATATATACATGTTACCGTGTATGCAAAGCGTATCCATCTTGTAACTCTTTATTTATTTACTAATTTACTTATATCCGATTTAAAAACAATAATAGTAGTAATATTAATTCTTTCCAAGCAAGGTGAACGGTATCTTTAACCTGCCCGAAAGCCACAGCTCAATAGAATAGCCTGATGCAAGTTTGCTTATAGCGGCCGCCGCTGCTGGAAATTTTTTTATTGATAGAATTTCTGTTGAGGTTTCCAAAGCTGTCCACCACTTAAAAGCGTCGTATTCCCACCAAACTTTATCAGGCGTCAGCGGACTGGCTCGAAAACGGGCGATAATATTTATTACACTCGAATTATCGCTAAATAGAGAAACCGTTTCTATACCATTTTACCGAACGAGTAATATATAATCGATTATCAGCTCAATTAGAAAAATTCGAAAAATTAATTTTAAATCGACGAGCACAAATCAACTAGTGTCCGGAATATGTTTTTGTTCTAATATATAAATACATTTATATAATAATAATAAAACATTTTAACGAACTGGAGACCTTTTGTTATCTACTAGCTTATCAATGTCCTCATGTATATTTGTAAATAATCTAAACAGTATTGGTCAAGATAAGTCCCTCTTGTTTCCGTTTAGTGATCGTAACCGCCTCCACAAATTTAGTGGTACTCTTCGTTTCACAGACTCCGCTGAACCAATTTTTGTAATCACTATTGATGTATTTTTGTCTAATGCGATCGAATGTAACAAAGTGTAAAAAAAAGTTTAAATCTGGAGTGTCTACATCTTCACTGCAGCGAATACACATTTATCATTATTTACTACATTTTTTCAGGTACGTTCCGAAATTTCCGTGCCCAGTTAAGAATTGTGTAAAAGAGTAGTTGGGGTTTAATTTTTTATTCAGAAGTCACGTGTTTAAGATTAAATTGTGACGTTTTTCTTCCGTTTGATCGTTGGTGTGTAGTTCTTGCCATTTAGTGCTGTATTTTAAGTGTGTTTCCATCATTTTATTGTTTATTAGATCTTAAGTTGATTTTTTTGACGTCCTTTATTTGATTAGTTTTTTCAATAATCTACAGGCGTAACATCTGCTATTATATTGGTTTGCCCCGTAGGACACTCTATGCTGATGTAATGTCAATTAATATTTTTCTCTGCTCTTTTCTGATCTTTTTTATCGTTTTTTTTTTAACTATTTTTCGGAAGAGTATATATCGCGCTAACATATTCTACTATGGATCGGAATAAAACGCACTGTATAATATTATCCATTTTTTTTTTATAGGATAAGTCCAAGGGTGTTATAAAATACGTTTATTTTGTTTAACATGTAGTTGACTAAAGTGTTCAATCCCAATATATTTATATTCTTTATTAAATTTTTCATTTATTTAATAAATGTTTTATTTTCTTTTTTTTTTTAATTTTTTCCTAATCGATACTGCATTAGTTTATTGAGTCACACTTTGTTAAGACTACTCCGTCAGTTGCTTATTTGCTGATTAATTCCCGCTGTTTCTTTAATCTCGTTAATTACTGCAATTAAAAGAACGTCATGTACGTAACTTAATAAATATTAGATACAAGAAGGCGAAGAAGAAGAACTTTATTCATAAATAATGAACATGTTTACAAACATGGTAAATATATACATGTATATAACAGTGTAAACGTTCCGGAAAGTGTGCAAGCGTCCTTAACGTTAGCGCTTAAAATAAAATTATGAGAACATAAAATAATTTATATTAAAAAAAAAATTAATATAGGAAAAAATTACAAAAAAAAAAAAAACAAACAAAAAAACCTCTGCATATATATCATTATTTAGATAAAACAATTTCGGAATAACTTCGTACAGAAAAGAAAAAAACGATTTACCTAATATATATGAATAAACCCGAGTTTAGGTTTCAAGCAACATACCCATCAGAACTAAACTGAACTAACCCTGACATAACAAGCTTAACTATATAGCGAAAACTAACATCTGATTGGTTCTCAATCGACCAATCACCGTTCTCCATGCTGGATCAGGTCGGAAGCCATCTAGGCTTCCCTAACAATTCTATCACCTAACCTATCTACTTTGGCAAGAATTGTTGTTTCTTAACTTTATTACATTCCCTGTAACCGTTTTGATGTTCCGCCACAGCCGACTTTTCGACACGCCTATACTTGCAGTCCGCTACATGTTCCTTCATCCTTACAGCAACAGCTCTACCTGTTTGTCCCGCATAGCCAAGACCGCAAGAGTATGGTATTCTGTACATACACGCTACTTCCGTCTCTGGTATAACATCCTTTACATTTTTCAGCATATTACACAATTTTTGTGCACGTGTCGAACACCGGCCTAATATTATTTCTGTACAATATTCCGCCCAAACGATCCGTAATGCCGTTCACAAATGGGCGGCGTATCGTAGCTAATATTTCTTTGTCCAAACTAGAATTCTTTACGTTCACCTTTCCTTCGGTAAATTTTTTAACCAGAATGTGTGCTTCCTTCTTACCATCACTTTCTCTATTCTGTTCAATTCCTTTAGTAAATGTTCCTCGTTGGATACTCTTTTTGCCCTGGTAATTAATGTTTTAAAAACTACTAACTTTTGGCTCGAGTTAATTTTATTCTGATTTTTTTTACGTATTTCGACCATTGTGCTACGTTTGAACAAAGTTATCGATTATATTAAGCCTCGCGTTAGTCCGGATTTCAATTCATGACTACATGCGATTTTTTGTTCATTTTCAAATAAAATCTAATTTCTCTATTCTGTAAAAAGTTCTTTGTTAATTATGTTTATAATATTGTTTTCCTTTCAACAATTTTGATGACAGACCATTCGATCGCGTCAAATGCTTCGCCAATGTCGAAGCTTATCGAGGAATATTAACAAACAAACGCACGGATTTGGAATTTTATTCGGTTTTCGACGTAAATTTGATTTTATTTTTCTATTCGAAAAATAATTTCGTGAGCGCGATGGTAGAAAATTTCACTTTAATACGTGATCATCTAGTTGTGACCGCTACCGTTTAGAAGAGCCCGTGTAAGCAATTTATTCTAACGCAAGTTCATCATTAACCCCACCATCGTGTTTATGTATTAAAAAAAACGATAACCATAATAAATGGATAGAGCAGGGCGGAAAATCGAACCGAAAACGGAACACGTCCTCGGTTTGGGTAATACGAATGACTTGTAAACAATACAGAGAAATTGTACAAACTGATGAAGGAAGCAGTGGACCTATGGCCTGGAAGTAATACGTACGCGATATATATATATATATATATTTATATATATATATATATATATGCCTAATGTATGTGTTTACGTTTAAAACTTTACCCTATAATCCGAGGGGGTTATATAAGCGTAAAAAACGCGGTTTTGAATATTAATAGCGTCGTTTGAAAGTGAAATGCCGTCACTGCAGAAGGGTAGAGTGTGTAATTTAGTTTTGTACTATTCGTAACGAAAATCACAAATCATCCGAGTTGTCAACATAAAGGCATCGACAGCATCCTGTGTCCCGCATTTATTGAACAACGACGACTAACCGCCTCAGAAATATCTGAATTCGACGTAATACTAAAAAGGCTTAACGCGGATTTACGAACGAGACGGGTGATTTCTCTTAGTTGGCAGAATTTTTTTTTTATGTTGCAGCCAAAAATATACGTAATATATATATATATATATATATATATATATATATATATATATATATATATATATGTATATACGTATATATGTATAAATTCCTGATAATGACCCTTGCAAGTCTGTCGCAGAATTTTTCGTCTGAAAAATTATACATAACGAGCTATATTAATTTTTATATTTTTTTGGAATTTTCGAGTACTATTGAAAATTAAAACAAATATGTGTTTTTATATAAGAATTTAAATTACGGGTATGTTAAAGTTTGTCTTCGGTAAGAAGCAAGTATTTCGTCAAAACCATATTCGATAATTAGGTCGTCACTAGTGATCTGCTTCGTAAGAAGAATAATAATTTCATTCATCAATGATAAAGAAATTTATTGCAATTAATCTTCTAACTGGATTATCCGGAATAAAACGGCTATTTTGAGCAAATGTACTATGCATTCTGTTGTACATATTAACTGAAGGAACATTTAGAACGTCTTGAATTATATTGTTACGTATGGCGTATCGGCCACTATCATCGATATTTCCGATCGATACATTTTGTTTTTAGCAGCCGTACCGTGTATATTTCTAAGTCATATTTCCCGACCAGAAGCTACGATATTATGTTAAAGTAATACTTTTTTCCAACACTTAGTTATTCCTATTGCTGGATATAATAACTGCTTCAGTACGGATCTCGACTTTTCCCCTTGGCGTTAATTACGCGCAGATTCCGTTTAAGGCGGTTGTTAATTCGAGATATTTTACCGTTCGTTCTTGCGATATTCTACGTAATTAACAGGCGGGAACACGTTTGACGTTTGTAAATATAACGCGCGCTGACTTTTTTTTTATTAACTACGATTCTCCATTTCGGAGTCCATTTAGGCGGTAATGATATGATATAGCAGTATAGTATAGTTCAATACAAAATTTTATCAATTATGAAGAATTTATATGTACATATATGCCAAGTATGCTTAAAGTTACACCTTAGCAGTTAAATACAACCAAATGACTTTACAAAACTAAAGAAATAATAAAGAAAATAACCAATCAAATAACAATAGGAAAAATTTAAAAAAAATTATTAGCTGGTATATTAAATTTAGTTTGACTTGTATAGAAATAAATAAAAATCAAAAAAAAATCGAAATATCCGATCGTATACATTAGAAATCTGTGACGGCGATGCTTATATTTAGTGCAACGCATGCTGAGAATTCCCGATTATCCGAATTAATTGTCAGGATACATTTATCGTAAAATTTCTTCGATAATTTATAAATATGATCATAAACATGAGGACAGTGTAAACGTTGCGTTAAATGCGTAAAAGAAAATCGTTCTTAATGTTAGCGCTTAAAATAAAATTATAAGGACGTAGAATAATAACAAATTATATCAAAGAAAAAAAGATAATATTTAATAGACTATTTAAATTAAAAAAATCCTAAGCGTTTGTTTTTATTACGGAAATATATATACACGCGTAATATAACTCGATACATAAACATAACACATAGACGCGCATGAAAGCGCATAATTACTAGTAGCATCTTAATATATACACACACACACACGAACACATATAATTACATCGTAGCATCTAATCATAAATGATAGATTCGTCGAATGACGAGTACACGGTTTAGTCGTTTGCAGTTTTTATAATTTAGTATTAGATACTCGTAATCAATGTTATTTATGAATATCTGATAATTTACACGTTTCGTAAAATCTTTCAGATTTTCTTCAAATCTCTTCTTGTACGTAGGGAAGTTGTAAGCTATCACGCGTTGAAGATCTATATCCCGATTTATTTAGTATTATCCTTAAAAATTTATTTTATATTTTTGCGTAATTCCCCGGAATATTTGTCTCCCGCTGGTAGAACACCCATACCGAAGAATCTTTATAAGAATCTAGGTAAAATAACAGATTTATAAATAAGAAGTTTCTTTTTATTAATCTACAACGGTGATTTTCTATCGAATATTGGAGAAAGTGCGCAAATTCGTAATAATTAACACCGGTTGGGAAATTTAGTTTATTATGCAACATAGTGCCTAAATATTGAATACGTCCTTATTCGATTTTATACATTTGTTTATACGCTTTCGATTAAGGAAAAAAAGCTTCCGTTTTGTTCCGTAATAATCATATAATTATTTAGATGGCTAATTTACGAAATGATGTAGACCGGTATAAACAAAATAATTAAAAAGTAATTAAAATCGCTAAATGTTTATATAAAAGAAAAACAAAAACCTTTTCGTTTCTTAAGCCATTATCATGTGGACGTAAAAAAATTATATATATATAAAAATATATATAAATATATATATATATATAATATATATATATATATATATATATATATATATATATATATATATATATATATATATATATATATATAAAGAAAGAAAATATATGGCTGCGACGTTTTTTATTATCAGACTATTTTATAATCGAATTTGCTTCTCCACTTCGCTATGTTCGTAATATTGTACACCTGGATTAAATATTTTTTTATATTGTATATATTTATATTTTTAAAAAACATTTTTTAGACATTGTTATATTTTATTTTTATTTTTTTGATGTCCACTCGATAATGGCTTAGCCGAAAAGCTTGGTGATCTTTTTACGTACGTAAAAACATTTAGCGATTTCAACTACTTTTTTTCGTTATTTATTTTTAAAAAATCACTACCACTGTTCAAATAGCCAAGCGATATAGGTAATGAAATACTTTTTTTTTTTTGGGGGGGGGGGGTTAATACTAATAAAGCGTGCGATAATAAAATAAAAATAATTTCCGAATGAGCAGCCGATGTAAAAGTCGGTGTATTATAAATAAGCTCGTATAAATAGAAGCTATTAATAATGATGATAATTCGAATAATTTCTGTCCGCGACATATGTGCAATTTTAACGATACATTATAGCTTCTAGAAACAAACTTTTGTCGAAAATTCATATATATATATATATATATATATATATATATATATATATATATATATATATTATTATATATATTACACGCGCGTATCGTTTTACGTTTTAATGTAAAATGGAGGAATACCATCTTCGTCATCATTATTATTACCGTTGTATCGTCGGATGATAAACGGATTGGCAAAACGAAGCAGCAACTTGTAAAAGTTCAAAGGTAACTTCGCGAACAAATAACCATTACAGTTACCTCTTATCACTCCTCTCCTGCCGACCACGACGGCGGTACAATTCCGCACACGGCTATTCTAAACGACCATTTTATACAGCCCTCACCACCAACCTAACTAGGAAGGAAGATACTTAGTCGCATCTTCTTAATCATCGTTCTCGTATTTTTCTATCTGTCTACTCTAAACTACAAAGTTTTCTTCTTAAATCTCCGTTCGAAAACATCGAGTTATTCTTATAGGGAAATTTTCGCGAATTCGCGCCGACTTACTTTAAAATGGACGTCAATTTACTAGATCGCGCAGTTTATCATCATCGAAGTTTCTCCTAATGCATTTCGTTTCTAACCTTTTTTTTTTTTTTTTTTTTTTTTTAAAAATATATAAAACGTGTGCTGCAAATAACGCAGATACGGATAAAAGAAGAACAGACGTTAATCTAATGCCTCCATTGAAGCGCAAGATTGTGAGCAAAGAAAAGGTAATACGATGAGAATGAAATTGAGATTGAACGATAGTAATAAGAATGATCGAGTAGCGGTAGTTAATAAAAAGACAATCGCGCGAGGAAATACGAGTCAAACTGGTGTCCACTTTATTCTCAGACGCCTTGGCGGATTGTCTGGAAGACTTGTTTTATGCATCCTGCGGATGATGGGATTGTTGCTATGTTCGAACTTGCCGAATAATCGCTTTTATCGCTGAGTATGTATGTCACTCTTAAGATCATTACGTAATGTCGGATTGCAGACGTACATTTGAGCTTACAGTAGGAAGTTGTATTCTTCGAAGATTACTTTTATAGATACTTTACAGCTCTGTTCCATAACGCCTAATGGGAGCGATCATAGCTAGATGGCCAGTTTAAGTAGTAATTTTGCACGAGTGATGTTAACTCTTTTACACTATTATTAATACGACTAAATATCACTATCGTTATCAGGTCGTTTTGTAAATGTGTAAAGAGAGAAATAAATTCGTAGTATAAAAATGCGCGCACATATAAAATATAAAACATAATTGAGTTCAGACTTCGTTTCAACCACAATTGCCTTCCTAGCCATTTGTACTCTATCGATCTTACTCCATCTGTATACTGTCCTGCGCATGCGGGAAATATAGCCGACGCTAATCGTGTGATTTTTGCTTGCGATTTGTATATCAGAGTTAGACATGCCTTTATTAATAAAATTTTACATTTAAATATTTACACCCCTTCACGGTTGCCTACTTATTGGCCCTGAATAGCGACAATATCCTCGCAGCTGTGGCCACCTACGTTTTTATATATCTAAATTAATAAGTTTTTATTTCTTTTTTTGTTTTTTTTTTTTATTTTTTTATTTTTTTCTTTCCCTTTTTTCACTGTTCTTTTGTTATCATATGTATGATATATTTACATTAAAAAAAATAGTGTATACACAATGGATAATTTTGGTTATTAGACTTAAACACAATTATTGTAAAATAATAAATAATTTAATAATTTAATAGTACACAGCGAAAAGAAATAATAACAAAATTGTACCGGTACTAACAAATATGATCTAGACACACATGTATATATATATATATATATATATATATATATATATATATATATATACATATACATACATATATATACATATATATACATATATATATATACAAAAAAAGAGTAATTAAACCAATTAAATCTTTATATACAAAAAAAAACACTAAAAAATAGAATATGAAAATATTTACAGTTTATAAAAAAGATATAAAGGAGAAAACAAGAAATAAAATATAATGTAAGAAATTACTTAATTTACATCTACAATATTAAAAAAATTGTAGAAAACAGTTTTTATAAAAATGCGATAAACGGTTCAGTCGATAAATCGGAAATATAAAATTTTGATTCGAACTACTTTCTTGTTAAACAAAAAATAGACAACGAGAAAGAAGTTAAAATCACTAAAAAAAATGTTTCTTAATGAAAAATCGCGTGGCTTTTCGGCTGTTACGCCATTATCGAGTGAATACGAAATCAAAAAATATATATAATTTATAAAAATATATAATTTATAAAAGTATAAAATGTAAAAAATCTTAATTTAGATGTACGCTTTTAAAAAATGATCAAAAAGCGATATACCCGTAATTTGTGAAATAATTTCATAGGGAATGTGGTAGACAACACAATCAGCAATCAGCGATATATTTTTTTTTAACATAATAACACAGTAGCACGTAAAATATTGCTCATTGTTATCGCTTTGATAATTTTTTAAAAAGGTATGTCTAAAGTAATATTTTCTAAGTTTATATTTTTCAAAATTGTATATTATTTCATTTTAACTTGATAATGGTTTAAGAGACGAAAAGCTTTGTGATTTTTCATAAAGAAAAAAATTTTAGTGGTTTTAACTCCTTTTTTTGTTGTTTAGTTTTTCCGGAAAAATTACTGCGTTCCATATATATATATATATAAATTATAAACCCGAAATTGAACAAATCGATCATTTAGTGATACGTTTTTATTATATGCTGAAAAATCATTACGATATCCCACGTATTGATCGTAACTTTCGAATACCGTTTTTTGATGTGAGTTTTAATCGCCCATGACAATCGTGTACATCAGTTTACCTTCTAACTTCCGCCGTGTAGTTTAAAGTTCGTTAGTTTACTTAACAGACGTATAAAACGGTATAGGAGCTGTTGTTTTATAACCAAGTATTTGTTTTTTTAAAAAACGTTACCGGGAATCGTAATTTGCAATCGAGGAGACGAGTACACTTATCGAAAAAGTTAGTTGATAGTTTTAGAATAAAATCTGTAATGTAGGGCAGATCAGTAGCAGACAATTCTGACAGAACGAGATGCATTGAGAATACATCTGAGGCATCTATTTAGAATAACTTGTAATTTACTAAAGGTAGCTTTTAATATCGAACTCTAGGCGGGGGGCAAGCGTAGAAAAGTACTTTACGAATTAATGCATTATAGAAGGTTATCTTGTTGTTAATGTCGAGGAAGGACTTGTGAATAAGTAGATGTTACAAGAACAGAATGCATTATTTGTCTCGAATGCGACATTATTTATGTGTGCTTAGTGAAAGTCAGAGGATCACACTAGGATAACGATCCTTATCACACCACTCTAATGTTTTTTCTCTGTACCGGCAGAGAGTTGGTCTCCTATTGGTGCAAAATATAACTTTGGTTTCAGTTAGGTTTGTGATGATTTTCCATTTGTCGTAATATTTAAGTAGCCGCGCTATTCCGAGCTGTAGTCTATGCCGGATCATGCTAGATCTATGGGAGCTGCAGAATAATTGCAGCGTCGTCAGCAAAAAGACCAACTTGCGTGTTTGGTAGGTTCGCAAAGTCGTATGTAAATAAAAGTGGTCCAATTTATACTACCTTGCGGAACGCGCGCAGAACAATTTTTGTGAGACGACATAGCGCTACCTACAGATACATAAAAATATCTATTGTCTTATGGTAGCTATTGATTAAATGAATTAATTATTCGGAAATTGTAAAGAGTACCCGCGTGCCACGATGTATCGAATTTTTCGGCAACGTCAAATAGCACCATGTCGGTGTGCTTAAGTTAAAGTTACGTGTGACGTAATCAGCTATTCCGCATATTTGTTGCGTCATGCTTCGGGACTGTGAAATAAAATATAGTCGTTTTAGAATAAGACTTCTACTTATTTTCTTCATCACGGTATTGTGACATACATACTAAGAACCGACTAAGAAAATACAACGACGAGTTAGGGAATTACGGTAATAACTTGTAACTGTACCAGTTAAAAATAAGAAAGTTAAGACGTAACGGGGTGCTTTTGATTTCATATCTATTTAAATTAAATTTAGACCGGTGAACACTAGTGCGCCTTAACGTGTCAGTCGCATCTAATACTGCAGGTTTATGAAATTAGTTACATTGTAAATAATATTATATAACCAGTTACATGTTTAAAACCAAACTGACTAAATAGCGCAGGACGGATTTTCAACGAAACTATCAGAACGAACTTCGTACATTACAATTTTAGGTTGCCGGAAAATATTCCTTCCTAATCAAAATTAGCTGGTAAGTTCGGCCGATAATTAAAAATCGACTATCGAAAATCTTTTTGGGTAGATTTTTAAAACCACCGATCCACTATAATTTATACGCTTATATTAATGATTCATCGTGACGGCTCGAAAAAAATAACCAACATTTAATTTCATCATCTGTTTTGCGTATTTGCCAAAGTGTTCGTAGTTTAGAAAAAGTTTTGGGCAATTTACGATGAAAACGGAAGCTCGATTCGGCTTAAGCAACCAACTAAATCTCTCGCGCGGCGACAGTTAAAAATGAACTGATACAATTAGTAACACAATTTCACTGTTTCCGTCTTAAGTTAAATTTGCATAAACGAATTTATCAGTTTTACCATCTTTTTCCTACACACTATCTCTTTAAACAATATTATCTCGATACGGAATCTATATAATATATATATATATATATGTGTGTGTGTGTGTGTGTACATAGTAATGTGAATAAAGGCATCAGTTTCTAAGTTCTTTTTAACAGAAATTTGCATAGCGAATTTATCACTTCATTTCTTTCTCTCCATTTTGCCAAACCGCACTAGATGGATGTAAAATAAACTTACCGCAAACTATTCGTTCACGCACACACATATATATATATATATATATATATATTGAGTAAATAGTAGAAGGTACATGGTGTACGCTATAATTCGCACACATACAAATATATATATACACATTCGTACATGGAAGCCATTTTTGAATTTCGTAAATAACTTTTTTATCGAAATTTCGTTTAATTACCGACTTAACGCTATTTGTTATCGCCCTAAACTGAGTAAATTATTTTACGTTTTCAAGGAGAACTTTGAAAAATTAATAGAATTCTTTTAAAATTCTTATCCTTTTTTCTAATTTTACAAATTTCATAAAGGATCTGAACGAAAATTTATTAATTTTTTTATTACAAATAAAATGCCGCTATACGCCACTATTAAGATAGATTAATTTTTACTTTTATTTTGGAAAATGAAATTAGATTTAAATTATGAGCACACACATACACCCATATATATGTGTGTGTGTTTAATATTCATATATCCTCCGAATTTATAATACCCGAATTAGTATTATGTATACAATACATATACACACAAACATAAATCTACGCAAACTTTATTCGTACGCACGAACATAAACAACGGGCAGCGTACCCATGAATAAATCTACGTCTATTGATATATGTAATTGTTTATGTTTATACGCTCACCTACTACACAAATATTAAGATCAATGGCATCCAAACCATATTATGTATTCATAATGTAAACGATTGAATTAATAGAACGTCTATAATTTAATATAACAACTTGTTTTTACAACGTCGTCGTTCAAATCTTTTTGCTTAAATTTTACTAAAATTTAAATAATTTATAAAACAGGCTATCTCATTTCCTGTCGATCTGTTTAAATCAGGAACCCGTTCGAAATCGAATTTGTTTTTTTTAAATACAAAGTCGATCGAGAGTAATTCCGTGATATTTAAAAAGGTGTGCATTATGCTGCGATGACTATCCTTCGAACCATAAAGGTTGCGGGTGTATTTAAAGTTATATAACACCAAATATAGCATGGAAAACAATGACAATGTTTTACAAACAAATCATGTTCAACATCGCGAAACTTTAAATGTAGAAAATAGACAATCACACAATACTATTAATACAGGTAAACATAAAAGTTATGCGCATGCGTTAAGAAGTGAAGAGATCATAACTTTATCAGAAATACGTAACATCCTGACAACATTCTTAAATGATTTTAAATCAATGTTTACGCAGTTATTACAACAAAATTCGGCAATATTAAATATGCTGAATAAACTGGCTAAATAATGATGCAATGTTTGAGAGTAGCACCCTGGAATGATAATGGAATGATTCGGCAGGAGATCGAACTGTTGTTAAATCACAGACACTACTTTCGGGGAAATTAGGAAATAGGTTTTTCTGGAGGCGATTGGAATTAAAAAAACACAACCTGGTGTTCGAGGCTAACAACTACTAGAGGTAGACTACTTGCCGGTGTGATTTGAGTGTATTTCGACTGGTTCTCCTACGTATTGGCCTACAGATGTCAATAAGATGCTTGACCGGCTTGACTTTTTCTTGGTCACATTCTTCATTTTGTATACTACAGTTATTAAACCTTCATTTGATCTAGCATACTAGGGCCGTTATTGTATATTATATTTACATCGGATATACCACAGGTCAACAATGTCGATATCACTACATTAGCAGATCATATCGCTCTGGTCTGCTCCGCTAACGATTTACAAGAGTGTAGTACGAACGTGCAGTATGCGATTGTAAAGTTGAATTGACAAGTGCACCTGAAAATAAATACGTCTAAATCGACGCAGATATACAAACCGTCGTATAACTTCCGGACCAAAAATTTATATCGCTATAAACGAAGTACCGCAAAAATATACAGTATATTATCTTGGTATACATATGGACAAGAAATTAACCTGGAAACACCATGTAATGATGAAACGAAAATATCTGGATATCAATATCCGCAACATGTACTGGGTACTAGGAAGATGTTCAGAATTGACGTTAGAGAACAAAATTCTGCTTTATAATATGCTGTTGAAGCTAATTTGGCGGTACGGGGCATTGCTATGGGGATGCTCAAAAGAAAGTAACATATTCATCGTACAACGCTTTCAAAACAAAGTATTGAACGTTACATACCGTTCTCGACGTGATGTATGTCTCAGATATCGGATGAGGCGACGAAGTACCATCATAGGCTGAAGTAATAATCCGTTAGCGATAGTGGATGGTTGCATTTCTATCACATTTGTTCCACCGTTTCTTCTCCTTCTTTCATTCCTCTTTTCTCCAAATTTCCTCTTTCACACTTATCATATAAATATCTACTAGGTAGCTTCTAAGAAGCTAGTTGTAGGATAGGAAAAAAAATCTGATCAATCTGCCATGTTACTAAAATTCAACACCACACCTATTGTTAATGTACCTTATCATTAATTAATTTTAAAACTAATTGGGAATATTTTTGTGAATATCTTTAAAGTAACGTATCTGCAAATTTAAAATTAAAAAGTATTCGGGATATTGATGACGCAGTGTGCTATACAAGTGATAAAATACAAACTGCAACTAGAGCATCTATTCCAATACTGCCAAAAGAAATGAAAATTGCAAACTACCCGAAATATATAAAAGAAACTGGGAAAGAAGAAATAATGATAAGAAAACAGCGGCAAGTATCACGTGACCCAAACATTAAAAAGTTATTAAATAATAAAATAAAAAAATTAAAACAACCGCTTTTTCCATTTAAAAATGAGTCGTTTTAAAAGTTATACAAAGTAATTTACTACAAATGAAAACCGTACATTATGGAGAGCTATAAGAAAACTGCTATTAGCCCAACTTCCCCCAATACGGAATGCGGATGGCACGTGGATAGGAGAAGATTATGTGTAAAACATTTGTTAATCACCTATGTGAAACATTTAAGCGAAACCCTGCAATGGAAAACGACACCGATATACTTGAATTTTGAGAGACACCTTTTCAACTATCTTATCTTATTCGATCAACATCTTCCGGGGAAGTAAAATGTATTTTTAAAAAATTTAAAAAGAATGGCCATGATCAAATTATTAATAAGATTTTAAATGAAATTCCACATAATATTGTGTTAATAACTAATATTTATAATGCAGTTTTTAGATCAAATTATTTTACACTTCTGTGGAAAATTTCACAGGTAGTAATGATTCGAAAGCCTGGAAAAAATCCTGTTGATGTGGTCACATCATACAGACCCGCGCATTCGAAGCTGTATTATCTATGTTTTTGGTAAATAAAAATGATTTGATTTTAATATCTCTTTTGCCTGTGCTGTGCACTAGAGAAAATATTATTACCTAGGATAAGATAAAAAAAAAAGAAAAATTTAATTCCTAGCTGCCAGTTTGGTTTCATTCCTGAGCAAGCAACACTGGAGCAGGTTCATCGGGTTGTCAAGCTAACTGAAAATAGAGGATATGTGCTAGTGTTTTCCTCAGTGTTCAACGGGCGTTTGATAGGGTTTGGCTCCCTGGTCCGCTGTATAAGATTAAATCTGCGCTGTCTCACCCAATTTACAATTTGTTATATACCGAGGACCGATACTTTCAGGCTAAATCTTAAAATACACTATCCGATCTTTACTCGGTGAGAGCAGGAGTGTCACAGGGTAGTGTTCACACACTGTATTTGTTGTACATTTGTGATTTTCTTTTGATCGCTGAAGTGGAAGTTGCGATGTATGCGGTTGATACTGCTATTTTAGCATCACATCATTACGAGATTATAGTATCAATCAGGTTACGGCATACGCTAAATATATTGTCGAAAAGTGTGTAACAAGCGGCGTATAAAAATAAACAAAGATAAAACTATTCGTATGATCTTTACAAATAGATGTGTATCCTGCCCTCGTTAACTTTCCGTGGTGAAACCCTTGTTCAAAGTGAGATAGTCAAAAGTTTGGGCATGCATTTGAATAAGCGATTGACTTGGAAAAAACACTTAACCGAACGAAATGAGCTTTAGTTAAAACTGCGAGAATTGTATCGGTTAACTAGTAAAAAGTCTAAATATAGTCCCGATAATAAATTACTGATGTATAACATAGTTTTAAAGCTTGTATGGATGTACTCTGGTGGTGTTGCGGAGATTGGATCGTGTTAAACCAACTGATTTTTTAACTGTTTAGAGAAAATAAAAGGTCGAATCACTAAGTTCTCTTTCTCCACATGTCATCTATCAAATATTAACTGCTTAATGGTCACCGGGCTAGTTGTAGTGTAAATTAAAATAAAATTTTATTATTTTATTTTATCGTTACTAATTAATTAAATTTCCACGTAAGATCGAATAATAATAATAATAATAATAATAATAACGATAATATTGGATAATGGTAATAAAAATAAATAGCAACGAATAAAAATTGACAACAATTTTTTTTTGGCTTTGAATACATCGCCACTAAGCAGCGCGATTGATGCCTCATTTGCAATTCCTTTAGTTAGTTTACGTTTGAATTCGACTATAAAGAAATATCGAATAGAATATATCGTTCGCCTATTGCTCGTCTCGAGTTTTATTTTTTATTTCTTTGCTCTCGTTATTATTTTCTTTGGCCAGCATTCCTTTCCCAGTCTTCATTATAATCGAGAGAAACTCCTCGAAATCGTTCGCGTATATATAAAACGACATAAAATTTTTTTACCTTTTCCTATTAAATATTTTATAGGTTCCGAAATTGTTCGTCTTCCGTAAGGTTATTCCTTATGCTAATTTATTCGTTATTAGATTATTATTTGCAGACCATCTCGAACTTTAACGATTTGACAGACGGTAATTATCGAAGAGACTGATAACTCCCCGTCTGTACATCTAACGTTAATACGTAGGTTAAATTTTCGATGTTTATTAAATTAATTAATAATTCATATATTTACGACGAATCGAACGGGAAATAAATTTCAACAGGAAAATTATCATCGAATTTGAATTGGCGCGGAATCTAGTGATTTTTTACGCACACATAATACGTCAATAGATCGAAAAGCTTTTCGGGTATTTCAAAGTATTTTTAAGCGGGAACAAAAATAAAAATTAAAGCTGGTTTAATGGCCGAAAAACTTTGCGTCTTTTAACGTATTAAATTTAGAGCGATTTTAACCGCTTTTTCCATTATTTATATTATCGAATTTATCATTAATGATGCTTACTATTATTATTATGAATTTTCTCGTTATATAATAAGCTATATTTATAGTTTGAAGAATGTGGAATGTAATGATTTAAAAAAAAAAAAAAATTAAAATCATTAAAATTTTCTTTATGAAAAATCACGCAAAGTTTTTCGGCTGTTAGGCCATTATCGTGTGCATATTTAAAAAGATAAAGATATAAAATGAAGAAATATTAATTTAAGATTACAATTCGTAAAAATTAGCGAGATGCAGAACAGTATTAATGAAACAATCTCTTTTCAATATTGTATTGATATCACTATCATTAAGTAAATATTTTATTCTTAAGACATTACATTATTCCGTACCCGAATCATGAAGTTTTTAAATATACAACATATTAGTTACGCTAATATCGTACATCAAAATACACCCAGTTTATTTGAGAATCCTTCGACCACACTAACGGAATGTTTATCCACTTTTCTAAACGAATTTAAAACTATAATTAACCCTTTAATTAACTTACTAACCAAAGTCATAGACGTAGTATTAACCCAATCTAAATGACTGCTACCACTAATCTCACTCAATCATCCCTAGTAATTATTAGACGTAGTATTAACCCAATCTAAATGACTGCTACCACTAATCTCACTCAATCATCCCTAGTAATTATGTTATGGAACGCAAATGGAATCCAGAAAAAAAAGCTAGAGCTTCAACTTTTTCTTAAACGAAAACGTATTGATGTAGCACTCATCACAGAAACGCATCTCACAGTAAACAGCTCGTTTTCGATTTCTGGCTACACGATACATAGTAGTCATCATCCTGATGGAACTGCGCATGGCGGTGCTGCAGTATTAATACGAAATGACATCAAACACTATGTAGCTTACAATAACTCTTCTGCAGCAATACAGATCGCATCAATAACAGTCCAAAATACAATTTTTGATTTAACACTAGCTGCTATGTATTGCCTACCACGTTATGCTGTTCATGAGTATAATTTTAAATATCATTTTCTGAATCTAGGTCGTAACTTCATATGCGGAGGGGACTTTAACGCTAAGCACACCCTATGGGGTTCAAAACAAGTAAATCCTAGGGGCAAAATACTAAAAAAAGTTATACTGTCAGAAAACTATAAATTTATAACCCCGAACGAACCAACATATTGGCCTTCTCATAATAACAGACACCCGGACTTACTTGACCTTTTCATCACAAAAGGAACTGAAAAATTATATAATGTTTGCAAAACGATGCCAGATTTGACGTCTGACCACGATCCAGTTGTCCTTCTGTTGGATACAGTCCCACTACAGTACGTTAAAAACATACAGCTGACCAACAAAACAACAAATTGGAATTTATTTCATAATCTCCTGCAGAAGTGTTTTGAGTTCAAAACTCGGTTAAAATCCCCTACTGATGTAGACGCACATATCGAAAATCTAACAACAATGCTAAAAAATTGCGCTACCAACACTACATCCTATTCCCATTGCGAAAGGAAACAAAATTACCTTCCATTAAGGATTAGAGAACTAATAACTTCTACACGTAGAGCGCGTAAATTATGGCAGCACCACAAATATCCTTGCTTTCGTGCAGATTATGATCGTATCAGGAACAAGATGAAAGCAGAAATAAGGTTGTACAAAGATAATGCATTTCAAGTATTTTTACAAAATCTAAATACAACGGATAATTCCCTTTGGAGAACTACCAAACACATCCTAAAGGAGCATACTGTGACTTCACCTTTACGAAATCAATCCGGAGCATGGATAAAAAGTGACGCTGACAAGGCTCAGTATTTTGCTGAACACCTAGTTAAAGTTTTTTCACCGAACACAGACATTGAGGATAAACAATTTACTGAACACGTGTATAATTACTTGAACACCCCACTACAGCTTTCTCTTCCTACACGTTCCTTTCCACCAGCAGAAGTAGAGCAGGAGTTAAAACGACTGCCTACTCGCAAAGCTCCAGGTCATGATTTGATCACAGGAGATATATTAAAACATATTCCACGGAATACAATTTTACAACTTACGTACCTATTTAATGCCATTGTTCGTCTCTCTTATTTCCCCGAGGCATGGAAGAAATCCACCATAATCATGGTTCCTAAACCGAATAAACCTACTTCTGTTGTAACATCATATAGGCCAATCAGTCTTCTGTGTACATTATCAAAAGTCTTCGAAAAATTAGTACTGCGTAGAATTTCTGCAACCCTAGAAAAAGTAGATTTGATCCCTGCCCACCAGTTTGGTTTCCGTAAAACTCATTCTACTATACACCAATGTCACCGGGTTGTCGATGCTATTTCCTCCTGTTTCCAAACAGGGCGATACTGTCCTGCTGTCTTCTTAGATGTATCGCAGGCCTTTGATAGAGTGTGGCATCAGGGCCTGCTATATAAACTTAAAAAGTTCTTACCAGCGGATTATTACTTGTTGATCAAATCCTACTTGGAAAACAGGACATTTCGTGTACGATACAACTCTGAATACTCTGTTTGGTATCCAGTACAAGCATCTGTGCCGCAAGGAAGTATTCTGGGACCTACTTTATATACGATATTCACAGCCGATATGCCTACAACGTCTTACACATCGATCATGCCAACACTTCCAGATAATCCTGTTCGAAGGCTAAAAAACGACAAATGCTCCGGGACGTACTTTCAACTATTGAAAAATGATGTCATATAGATCAAGACATTGCTGCTGAGGCAAAATTTTAAACTGCCCGGCTGTTTATTCTAACAGCGGCTGTATGTTAATGTATTTGTATATAATTTATTTATTTATTTAACTGAACTCATGTGCTTATTGTTAATTTATACAGGTGCACATTTAAAAAAAAAAAAAAAAAAAAAAAAAAAAAATATACAACAGAAAATAAGTTCAAACGAATAACAATTTTTTTCTTTATGAAAAAAAAGCTTTTTGGCCGTTTGTTTAATTTTTTATGAATACTGTCCTTCCATTTTGCAGATTTTTTGTGAATTGTAATCTTAAAATTAATTTTTTTTTTTTTATTTTATACTTTCATCTTTTTAATGTTCATAATGGTCTAACGGCCGAAAATATTTTTTGTTCAATAATGCGCTATTTTTTTTATATCTATACGTTCATTGTATGAAAATATTGTACTATACGTAGACGGAGTTTACAAGCGTGTGTGTATGCAATGTGTTTTCGCGCATTAATGCTCATAGGCGTTTTATGTTATGTATCTAAATTACTTTGAATCAGACGGAAATTTGAAATAAATTTGAATTTGAATCTGAATCCGAATCTGAATTATTATTATTATTATTATTATTATTATTACCGTCGAATTACTTTTATGAATGCATGTAAACATACTGTTACACTCGTGTGCATACAAATAAATAAATGATTTGAAATGACCATGATGATGGCGATTATTACTATTATTGTATAGGCGGTTTTATTTCGTTTATTTTTATTTCACACACATAATTGGAAAAAAAAATTTTTCGATATCATTTTATAATAATAATAATAATTTAATCATAAAGAACAGTTAAAATAACTAAACGTTTATTTAGATTTCGCAAGGCTTTTCGGCAACTACGCCATTGTCAAGCGATATATAAATAAAATAAAATATAAAAAACACAAAATATGAATTTAAATATAAGTTCACAATTTTATACATAATAAATGAAATATAAAAAAAAAAAAGTCATTTTTGTAATTAAATAAAAAAATCACTACATTCCACATTTAAACTTTTTAATAATAATATAATTATTATTGTTATTATTTTTCTCAACGATTATTTATCAATTCTTCCTTTTTGTTTTTTAATAATTTATAGTTTATATTTCTTCTTTTCATCATCGCTATTTGAAATTCACAGCGGTACCGTATTGAAATTGAAATAAATTTCATTTAGTTCTTTTAAAAAATATTATTATTATTTGCGTATTGCCTTTATTGTTTTAATAATTTTCTATATAAGAAACTTTAATTACGTTTACATTTATTTGTAGCTGACATATTTATGTTTATGATTATTATCGTTTATTTTTTTCCTTTTTAAAGGTTTTAAATTTTATAAATAATAAGCCGTAATATTGTAATCGTCGAAACTATATATACTCCACTGATGGCGATATCTATTTATCGTGACTTAGTTCTTTACAAAACGTGTACGTAATTTTCCGCTATTAAATTTAAAATTTGATCTCGCGTGGACATAGCTAATATATATAGTGTTTATATGGCATTTGAATAGCTGGTAACATGTGCTGCAAGTTTAGTGTAAACACGAGGGATTCGTTTATGAGAAAGAGCGCGCGTTTTGCGCGGAACGTTATTTTCGGTGTGAATTTGGAAAGAATTCAAAGTTACGCGATTTCTTTCGTGGGGATACATTAAGATCCGCGTTTACTAAACACGTCCACGGGATCTGCAACACTTTAAATCTCGGATTTCTAAAGAAATTTCAACAATGCAGCGACCTATGCTTGAAAAAGTCTCCGAAAATTTTGTAGACTGAATGAATGTATTGTTGCAAATTACGGTCATCTAAACGATATTGTGCTCCACAAATAATTGCAAGCTAACCTCTCTCGTTTATCTATTTTCAAATAAAATTTCATTCAAAAATTTTGATCGAGCAGTTTTCGAGTTATTCAAAAAGTAACATAACCGTCCGTCTTCTCTTATACACACACACACACGTATATATACATGATTTTCTGTCCTAAATCTTTTTCTTCTTCGTCGTATCGAAATTATTTATGGCGACTCTAACCTTCCGAGAGTTCAGTGTTTAAATTCCGCGGGTATACAAAAAATTAATTTAATCCGTCATATTTAATTACTAGCTGATAACACAATCTTTGATAATATCTAACTTATAATAACCTTGGAAAATACCTCACATCTGGTTTCAATGTGAAATATTCGGTGAATCGTTTCCGTTTCATCTGCCAAATTCCCACAGCAATTATTAGCCGTGTCGATCGTCTCTTGTTTTGCTTTGCCATCGATATCCCATGTAGGTACTTTGTAATTGTACAGATAGCAGCAAAGATAGAGCTAGTTCACGATGGATTCAGTGATATTTTTTCTCTACTGTAAATATAACCTGTGTTGTATATAATGAATGAAATACATTATAATTATATATATATGTGTATGTGTGTTTGTATGCGTATATATATATACATATAGCGATAGAGTATAGAGACGTATTAAGATGAACTCAATTAGATTGACGCAAATTAATAGGCTAAAATGCTCATCTAGTGGAAGTTACTTAAAAACAAGAAAAACCTTTTAACAAAATAATATTTCGCCGGGCGAATTCTTTTTATATTATATCGACGTTTTTCTTAAGAATTCGCTACTTTAACGAAGACTGGCGGAACCTTTAATTCCATTTCGCAGCTAACTTCGATCGCGACTTTTCTACATCGTTTCCAGAGCTTGATGTTCGGTTTGTTAGAAAGGGTAGGTAAATAAATAGTTGGTAATAGAGGGTTACTATGAAGAAAAGAAAAGTCTGCTGAAACCGAGGAGATATTCTTTCTAAATTCTGAACATCGACGCAAAAATTTAAGCCTTGGAGACTGTATTTTTAAAAGCGCGAAGGGTTGCGAAGAAACGCGTCTAGAGTAATTACGATTTTCATTCTGACTTTTTCGTTTTATTTTTTTTTCGTTTTTTTTTTTTTAACGGATTCGACTAAAATGAAGGATAAAGGTAGGAAAACGAATTAGGCTTAAAAAGTAATAAATAGGCTAATTTATAAGGACAATACGAGGAAATTAAATTATATCGGTGCTGGTATCTTTATTATGTCTATACTTACATTCAGACACATATACATATATATATATATATATGTATATATATATATATAATATAAATATGAAGAAATAAAAAATGTATGATATATATATTTATACATAAGTATATTTTTTCTCGTCCACAATCTGTAGACTGGTAGATAACCTTTTATGATTTTCAATCCTTTTAAAATACTGTTAGAAATCTCCCATTTGGAATGCCTCCTATATCTTTTATTATTTGCACAATATATGTTTTGTTACGTTTCCTTTTGCATCACCACCCTTTAATTTTGTCACTTATTTGTGCTAGCGTCTGATTATGACGGTATAAACATCCTATTATCCGCTTAACCATTTTTCTTTTTTATGTATTTTCTTTTTCGTGTAGTAAACTTCTCATCTTTTTTTCTTCATCCGGCTGATTTTAGCCAGAGGCTGTCTATATTACCCTTTATTTTACACGCCTTGATCATATTCCGCTCCCCCTATGCAATCACTCGCTAAAATAGTCTCGACAGGAGATAAACTTCAAGAGAAACGAGAAGTATGTAGAATGCTATCAATATAATTAGCACTAACATGCAGAAACCTCACATACACAATCCCCTTCATATAGGCTACTTATAGAAATACACACACACATATATGTACGTACATATTTTATAACTTTATATATATATATAAGTGATTTCTTCTAATTTTTTAAACTGGTAAGTGTTAGTAGTTTTTTAAATTAAGTATATACTTTTCTGATATAATTTTCCTTATTGATATTATTTATTTGATTTATTATTATTTATTTATATATTGTTTTAACTTGAAAATTATGTTATTAGTCATAATTGTTAGCGATTTTTACCGGTAACTTTATTGTTAGTTATATAATTTATTTTTAACTATAATAAGGGTTGTTTGAGACTGTCTTGTTTAATTTTCCTATAAAGAAGCCAGATGAAATTTCGCTTAATATCATTATGAATTATTATTTTTTTAAGGACTTCTAGTTTTTTCACTAATCTAGTACCACGACTAGAAGTATAACGTAAGAAAGCAATTGAACGATTTAAGAATGCTCACATTACATTATTAAAGACCATCTAAACGTCTGTATAATGCGTGCAGACACTATTATTCGCGTCAGAGATGCAAACGTGGAAAATGTTCTTATTAAAAGTAATTTTAAAATTCAACATACAGCGCTAATTTGGAAATCCAACTAATTAGGAATATACTTTTTATTTTTTTAATTTGAGCCTAAACCATATAGGTCGATATGAAAATTAGTTATTATCGTACATTCACAATATCCTCTTACAAAAACGAGATGAGCAGTTTTTCCTTTAAATTCGTCATTTAATTTTTTCCTAGCGAAGTCGTAAATACTAAAATTCATTTCGACTTATAAATTCTCGAATACACGTTGAAGTTTTCACATTCGCGTACTGAAGAGAACTTGAAGCCGATGAAATATACAATACACTGTGATCGACTCATTTTAAAATAAATTTCATTTAAATAAACGTTAGCGTATTTTTCGTCGGGTTTTAATTTCAAATCTGAAGAAAGTATTAAATTTTAAAAACTTCTCATTTACTAATTCGGTATCCCTGTAAAATCAGCATCGCTTTGCTAAAAGTTCGTGTTTAATATTATCAGTTAAATTATGTAATTTGTATGAACGGGCAAGTCTAATCCTTAAATAATCCTTGATCTCGTAAAACTTTGGTATAAATATACCTTTGTTAAATCGGCTATTTATACGTGGAAAAAATTTGTTCTGCTAAACCGTCCCATAATTTTTGGTTACCCGATAATGTTTTAAATCGTTTTAGGATTAATTAATTTTTTTCCGTCTTGTGCGCTGGAAAGTGTGTTAAAGAACCCTTCTCAATCGGAATCCATAAGTGTCGATAGCGAAAAACGATATAATATTGAAAATGTGTTGCGGTAAGTCTGACAATAAATATAACAAGACTAAGATTATTAGTAATAGTATTTGAAGAAGAAGAAAATAAGTATATTTTGATTAATTAAATTTTACCCCAAGAAAAGAATAACTTATAATGTTCTATCGTTCCGAAATATAATAAATTAACCGATAAACTTAATAATAGTTTTTTAAAAATATACATAATTAATAGTTACAAACATTCATTGCTTAATGAAATTTACAGGAAAAATTAAACCGGCAACGTGTAGTAATTCATAAGTAAATTTTAAACACAATGGTTAAAGTAATTTATAAAATTTAAAGAGAAAAGAATACAAAAATATATCAAATAAAATTTATCTATAATATCATTGAATTTTAAATACTGCCCTAGTAAGATATGTTTAATTCGTCTATGTTTATATTTTTTATACCTGTGTCGTAGAGACTGATAATCGTAGTTTCCAATTTCATTGACATTTTGGTCAGCAGACATGGCGGCATGCATTAAAAAATTTGAAGGTCCTATTTTTTATTATTTCTTGTATATAGGGATAGTTTAAAATGTCACGCATTGTTTTAATGGGCGTGTATCTGGGTTTGTTCAACACTATTCTTAGGAAATGATTTTGTAATCGTTGTAATTTGTTTATATTACTTAGGCAGGTGTTCGACCATACAGGACTAGCATAAAGAATTTTAGGTTGAATTACCTGATTATAAATGAAAAGCTTGTTCACCCGGGGATAACGTAGATTTCCTGTTAAATATTGGAAACAACGCACTCATTTTTTTATGTAGTTACATTCGTTTATATGTTTAGTAAAAGTTAACTTACTATCTAGTGTTACACCGAGATAATTGACTTTTGATTTCCAGTCTAGGTATTCATTATGAATTCGAACAAAGTCATTTATAGCGGGTTTGTGAAAATAATAGTCTCTGTTTTACTATCGTTAATTTTAATTTTCCACTTATGAAAGTATTTGGACATTTTGTTAATTGCAGCGGTTAATCTGTTGCTAATCGTATCAATACGGTGTGATGACGTCAGCAGAGCAGTATCATCAGCATATAAATTAACATCAACTTTTTTAATTGTACTAATATCATTTATGTAAATAATAAACAAGAATGGACCAAGGATGCTGCCCTGAGGTACTCCTGCCGATGCATATCTGACTTTAGATTTCTGATTTTTAATTTTCACATAAAATTTCCTATGTAAATATGCTTTAGTCATGGAAACTAGTTGATATGGAAAACCATATTTTATTAATTTATACAGAATTCCATCGTGCCAAGTAGTGTCGAAAGCTTTTTCAATGTCTAGCAGAGCCCAGTGTGCTTATTTTTATTAAAATTACCAGTAATTAGATCACAAACTTTTACTAGCTGCGTGGTAGTGTTTAAATTCGGTCGAAAACCAAATTGGTTAAGAATACCATTTAAATCGCTATGTTTTTTAAATCTAATGAGTAATATTTTCTCAAAAATTTTGCTAATGTTACTGAGCAGACTAACAGGTCGTATATTTTTCATCAAGGAAGCATCCTTGCCAGGTTTAGGAAGAGGTACAATTAAGGACTAATGAACATTTTTTTTCTTGTAACAGTCGTCTTTTAACTAATTTATTCAACCTATCATATAGTTGTTTAAATATATACATATTTTCATTATAATATCTCTGATAAAGTTTCCTATAATAATTTTTAATTTTTATTATTTGCAAAGTGCCAGGGGAGATCGAAAAATTTTTAACATTCCCTTTTAATAATGGGATGGAGCTTTCTGCAGCCTTTAAGATAATAGAGTTAAGATAACGAATGTAACCATTTACATAAGAAGGATTGTGTAAGGTTATTGGAATTTTGACTTCGTTTTGTATGTATTGTTGATATTTTCTCAAGTTTGCTTTAGAGTAATCAAAATTTGGTTGTGTTACAATTCGCCTTATCGTATCACCGAGATAACATATTATTGGATTATGATTGGAAGACAGATTACCAATTGATATAGGGTCAGTAATTTCATAGTAGTTTTTTGTAAGGACCAGATCAATTATGCTAGGTTTTGAAGACAGGTGGCCCGGAAAAAACGTAGGTTCATTGGGTGCTTTTATTTGAAAGTTTAAGGTTGCAGACAAGTTTAGTAACTCATTTCCAGCCCTGTTACCATTGTAACAGTTCCAGGTACGATGTTTCGCATAGTAATAGTATTGATATATTATTAACTAGATAGGAGTTAGACCATGTAGACCAGTATATATATATGTATATATATATATATATATATATATATATATATATATATATATATATATATATATATATATATATATAGGTCGGGTAATTAGCGTGTCTAAAAACACTATGCACACAGAAATAAAGAAACAAATATTACTCACACGGTCTGCAATTGGAAGACTCGGAAATATTGTAAGGGATAAATAGAGATCCCTGTTTCCTTAAAAAGGATAGTGTATACAACCAGTGTATCCTATTGGTGATGATGTATGGGGCAGAAACGTGGATCCTTACCAGGACCATTTGGGACATTGCGTGCGCGAGAACGATCGATGTTGGGCCTTTAATATGTTGTATGTAAGTAGATAAGTAGAGGAGATACATCGGTCAAACGGTCTTCATCTACAAGAATGTATAAACTTTATGTTTTGTCTGTATTTATTTATTAAGGTTATTACAATTTTATTTATATAAATATCTATGCTTAAATCAAATAAACGGAATATATATATATATATATATATATATATATATATATATATATATATATATATATATATATACACATATAAATCATGGATTTTAATTAATAGTTGATTCTATTATTATTATGTATTTATGTTATTACTCTGACTACTTTACAATAAATTGTAGGTTACAGTTTTAATATACGTCATAAAATCTAGTTCATGAATTAAAAAAAAATAAATTATAGTTCATTTTTCTCGCGGATTTTATTTCGCAACTTAATAATATAACATTTAGCCTATTCCTTTTGTATAATCAAGCGACGATTTGAGCATATGTATTGCTAACGCTATTGTATAAGGTACTTTGCATTTTTTTTGCATATTCGATAAACATTTCTTTTCTTCATATATGTATGTATATACATACATATATATATATATGTGTGTGTGAGTGAATATGTATGCGTGTGTCTGTATGTATCCATGACGTGTATAAATGTGGTAACGGAAAAATAAGTTCAACCGTATTTTCGTACGTTATAAAGTTAGATAATCGCGCGGAAAAACCGGATGCAGGAAACGGCAAAAAATAAATTTCTAACAGAATAAAACCGGAACAGGTTCTATTATTATTATTATCATTATTATTATTAGAATTTTTATTTTGTTTACGTTTACCTAGTACGTTGTTTAAGTTACGAGCTAAGATTTTAGAGAAGAAGACAATATTGCTTGAAAATATATTTTTTGGATAAGTTTTGCCTTAAATAAAGTCGCATTTAAAATTTAACCTTCAACGATAAATAACGTAAGCAACAGTGACTATAAGTTAGTAATTTTTTATGTACAACGCAAACCAGATGAAAAAGTCCGCTGAAAAACGGAAAACTATCCGTTGCGGTAAAAGCACGAACTTTTTCGCCAATATAGTATTTTTACAGTTTCCCCCTAACAAAATAGTAAAACTTTCGTTTATTTCCATTTCCATTATATGATGGGTGGTCTCCCACTCCCGCGCATCCGCAAAAATGGAGGAACATTTATTAATTTGTTTACACAAACGTGCAGTAGCCTGCGTAGATTTAGTTATATATATTATATTTACATCATCGACAAAAAAAAAAATAAAACAAGAAAAAAAAAACCAAATCAAAGATAAAACTATACGATGTTTGTGCGCAAGGGGACATCTCTATAGTGTACTTATAGTAAAGATGACGTACAGAATGAGACATAGTCCCGATGGCCGTTAAATATTTGCCTAAACAAAAATTCACTAGTGATTGTTCTGTCTGTGATATATAGGTCCACTGGGAGTAAATCACTCATTACGCTAATGAAGTTGGATAAAGTGATGAGATACTACGGATAAATTTTCTCTGATGTTTGTTTACGTTTCTAAAAATTTTGTTTTTGACGTAGATGGCAAATAACCGTAGATAGGTCGACTTGTTTCTTTATACAGGATAAGTTTTTAAGAATGGCGGATGTCCCAAGTATTGTGTTGCAATCGACTGACTGTTACTGAAGAGAATATCACATTTGGAATGGACGTAGTCGTGACGGGACGTAAATACGAGTTCGTTTTATAATGGCTTGATACTTTAAAATAGGCGTACGAAATACGCGGATGAGAGAAAAGATCGCTGTCTGTGTGATGTTGTTGAACAAATGCTTAAATATTAACGGAGACTATTGTCCCCTTATTCGAAGGAATAGGTGGACAAAACGGGTATTGGAACGGTGACCAATTGACACAAAAAACCATAAAATTTGTTCCTAAAGTTTTGTATGTTCCGACCTAATAAAACAACGATATCGCGTGCAGAAACTGAATATGTCACACCATTAGAAGATCCAGGATTAGTTAATAAATCTCCAATTTCATTGCCGGTAATTCCTGTATCCATAAGAAAGACATCCAAAAACATATGAATAAGTTTTAGCGTGATGAATGAAATCAATGTATCCGACGTTTTCTATTTGTTTTCCATAGCCTTCAAAATGCTTTGTTAGTCGGTGATAATGAGGTTACTACCCAAAAGCTTCTTATCAATAAGAATGATTAAGTTCATCGCTACACATTCGGTGGTAAATGCGGAACAAAGATCGAATAATTTGTAGGCATTACTCTAAGATGTAATGAAGATTGCCGCTCCAGTTCCCTGAGCTGACTTTGATCTACCTGCATAAATAAGGGTGCGCGTACGAAAATTATCAAAGATAATATTATTGAATGTAGCCCGAATCCGGATGATTATTTTGGCGACGGACATTTTGTTTTATTTTTGTAAAATCGTGTTTTTTCAAAAAAATATATTTCATTACATACTATTGAAGACCATTACACGCAAAGTATAACTATTTTAATAGGGTAGAATTTCGTCTTGTAAATTAAACCAGAAATGTCAGTTTGGACAAGTATGTACTTTGGATTTTTTTCGAATAGATTTTCTCCTTAAAATAATTCTTTCGTAGTTAAAAAAACAATAAAAAGCAAATTTGAAATATATGCATATAAATGACCAATTGCAAGCGGAATTGTACAACTGTAATTTACTACGCGATAGCGAGTGATAATTTTCTTCGTGCGGAAATAACGCCTATTTCGAAATTTAAAACAACGAATAAATTCTCATCCGTAAGAACGATTACTTAAAATATTAATGCATATACAAGAATACGGGAATCATTTGACGGTGTAGGGCAGATTCGAAATCTGATGAAACGAGAGCTGTAAAGCTCTGCTTGAAGTTCGCGGACGAAATATGTCTTGGGTTTACATAATCGTTTGTTAAGAGTTTCTGCCTGTCAAATAATAAAGCATTGAGCAGCTTTTCGACGATCATACAACTTCATATTGAAGATGACTTGAAAATAAAGATATATACATATATATATATATATATATATATATATATATATATCAAAAATTATTTCCTTAGTAGCAGATGTTTTATGATATATGATTTTTTGCTATACGAAAAATTTGAGCGTTTAATACTTCATGTCATCTGCAATTGCCTTTCATTTATATATATATATATATATATATATATATATATATATATATATATATATATATATTAAACGTATCAACCCGTTGTATGTTTATTTTTACGTACAAAATGAGCTCGCACTCAAGGCACATATGATGTTATACGGATGCCTTCTCCGTGATAATTTAAAGTTATGCAGTGATTAAAAACTTTTCAAACTTTTATATCGTGAGTTAGTTTTGAATCCCCAACCGTTCGTAGTCAAGCATTTTATGCTACCGTGACGTTTTATCTATCTATCTATCTATCTATCTATCTATCTATCTATCTATATATATATATATATATATATATATATATATATATATATATATATAATATATATATATGTATGTGCAATTTCAGAAACGGCTTAAACGATTTGGAAAAAAGTTCGTACATAATGTCAATGTATTCAATAATTCGAAAAGGGCATCTAGGGAAATTACGAATTTTGAAATTTTAGGCCCCGTATACACACTCTGAAATTTATTTTTTCCCGTTGTCTTTTTCTCGATGCTTATTTAAATTTAGGTTTAAAATTTTAGCTCGATCGCATTGAATCGTTTGGATCTTAGAAATTAGCTTTTTATTACGTGCATGAAAACGAATATAATTAAAAAGCTATCGTCTGATATGTCTCAGAAGTGCCATTTTTGTTTACAACTCTGAGAATTTATCAAAGGAAATTCTAGACGATTATAATATAGAGGTATATTAATGCAATTTCATAAAGACATTTTATACTGCTACATCTTAGTTTAGCATCGTTTTCATTGTCTTTTTTCGATTAAGTACCGTATAATATTTTCTCGCGTTATCGGAATATTTTAGAGGTTATCGAGCGAACATTTTTGCGCCTGACTGAAATTTAGCTGATCATTTAGCACGAAAATAAACGTCCGAACAGAAGTGGCTTAGCGAAAATAGATTCCGATTCGATCTGATATAAATAGGCCGATCAGAAAGGTATATATGTGGTAATACAACGATAAAAGCACAAGAAATATCCTGTTTATTTTTTAAAACAAAAATTGTATGTGTATATTTATTTTATGTATATATATATATATATATATATATATATATATATATATATATATATATATATATATATAATATATATATATTTATGTTTGCGGCAACAAACATGGAAATAGACCGCACTTTGAACTATTCGAAATATCGTTGTAAAACACGTTAACCTTTTTGTTAGTCTAAAAAAGAGTTTATCGATACTCAGGGTGATATAAAAATGGAAACTATTTTTATTATTTTTATTATTATTATTAGGCTTGTCGAGCCTAGTTCATTACGGAATTGAAAAATGTAATAGGGAACTTGGAAATTTTCGAAAATTCTATTTTAAATTCGATCAACTTTTCTCTCTTAGCCTTTTTCGTAACTATATATACATTTATTCGTTATATTTATTTTCTAATTCCGTTTACACGGTTTCAAATTGAACCGCGTTGGTCCGGACTTTTTGAAACTCGGTTCTAAAATTCTTTTCAATCGGTTCGATATTATATGTGCAAAAAATGAATAATAAAAATTTAATAAAAAACCGTTCGTTTACATATTTCGATCGAATAAAGAAGGACCTTTTTAATCAAAACTTAAAAATATAATATGGATATTTAAAAAACCTACCGGTGGGAAGGTCGACAGTAAACCTAAAAATATGCATTATGGATTAACGATTATCGATTATCGGATATAGATGTAAGTATTATCGATGTACGTAGGAATATATGCGTTGAAACGAATTAAGAAAAGCTGCCTATTAATAAATAAGACAAATTCGTCCTTACCAGATCGCTGATTAATTTCGAAATATTTTATTATTTAAATAAAATTTTTCTCAATTAAAATAGAGTCTCCCATACCTGCATTAATGCGACGATATATTTAATCTCCGAATTTGGAAAGATTATCTAGATATTAAGATAGATTGTTCGTTAATTGCAATTAAGAAATACATATTATTATTAAAAACGAAACAAGTCATCTCACTCAATTTTAATGGTAAAATTTATCTATAGGATGGTATAGGATGGTAGTTTATTCCTCGTCTTCGGGTGGGATTCTTTGAACGGAATTTGCGTTATATTCAGTTAGCGAGATATCGGTGCGAATATTGACGAAAACGGCAATAGCGATATTTTGTAATGTACATCAATCTACCATTTCGTCGGAATTAAGCGAATGTCTTCGACGAAGGAGATCCGACGTAGGTTCAATTATGATCCGACTATATTACGTTTTTAAATAAAGATGAAAACATAAAATCTTAGTATTTGGTACTCTGGTTCTATGAACATTCGTTCGTATGGCACAGCACGCTTAATAACCGATCCGAAATGCACCCAACGCTATCCCATTCACCGTATGATATATCCAGTGTAGCGAAGAAATCGCTATGTACCGTAAATTCTTTTTTCTCATTAATATTTACTGTAAGCTGACCAACGAGATTATTTAGCAGTATTTAGGAGAAGAGCATAACGAGCATAACAGGGAGGGTGTAGTATCCACTGGTACACACCCGGTAATCACGACCTTAGATTAGGTCCGGAGGTTTTCTACGTCTTATACCACCGGCCGTGTCCAACAGCTCTGATGCACAGGTATTTGGATGATTTTAATGCCTCGTAGCATGGCTCTGCGTATATTTGCTTAATAGTTTAGATCGTGGCGAATGATCTGGTTTGCTACATACCAAGGCGCATTTGTTATGAGCCGAATAATTTTATTTTAGGCCGTCTGTATAGTAGTTACATTTGTCGGGTTTGCACAACCCCCTAGCTGCACCTCGTACATCCAGACAGCCGTTAAAATAGCAGTATAGATAAGACGTTGGTTGTCAAAGATGTGTGTGTGAAAGCTGCTTTATTACGTTGAATTTTTTAATCGCTTTAATTACCGGATGCGTTGTCTTTTTAAAGAAAATTAATCTCAGATTTTTTACGGAGTGTAAGCCATAATTCCTTTGCGCACGTTTCAGAATTTAGTTGTGCAGGCCGAGAAGGTAAAACCACTTTAAAGGTCGTATCGTTCAGCTCGATTCGCCGAGGTTTGTAACATTCGCTTTTCAGCCTCCAAGTTGTCGCAGAGCTGGTCGATGGTAGAAAGTCGTCTACAAATAAGGTAGCAGGATCAGTGATGACGTAGACGAAATTAGACCATTAACCGAAACTATAAACAATCTGAAGTTAACCGGTATATTTGACGATGAGAAAATTTAACCTATGCAGAAGCGAAAAGAACGCTTAGATATGAAATTTCGCATGAAGTGTGACTCAAAATCCCATTTGTATAGGCTCTTAGGATTGATAGAAAAAGCGATTTCAAAGTTGTAAGTTAAACCTCGGATTGATTACAATATATATATATATATGTGTGTGTGTGTTTTTTTTTGTTTTTCCTATAATACATTTATATATATAATGTTTTAATTTTTTATATAATGTGGAATGTAGTGATTTTTATAAAAATCAATTGAAAATTAGTTAAATCACTAATATTTATTTTCTTAAGGAAAACACAAAGCTTTTCGGCATTTACGCCATTATCAAGTGAAAAATTTAAAAAATCATAATTTTAAAAATATAAATTAAATATAATTACTTAAAAATATGTGATGGTAATCGTGAAAATATGATCCAAAAACGATGTCTGCTTCTGTCGGTCTATTTTTTTGATTTGTTGAAATTTAATATCAATATATTTGTTTATTAATTTAGTTTTTTTATATTAATTTTTTCTTCAATATTATTTTCTTGATTCTGTAAAAGTTGTATACTGTTGGAAATTTAAATTTTTTATTTACTATTGCGATGTATGATGTCCAAACGTAAAATATAAAATATAAAAATATACAACCACAAAATTTAAAAAAAAACACAATTTTACAAATAAAATGAAAATAAATATTAAAAATCTGATAATCTACAGATTTTTAATATTTATTTTCATTTTATTTGTAAAATTGTGTTTTTTTAAAAAATTTTGTGGTTGTATATTTTTATATTTTATATTTTACGTTTGGACATCATACAATAGTAAATGAAAAATTTAAAATTCCAACAGTATACAACTTTTACAGAATCAAGAAAATAATATTGAAGAAAAAATTAATAAAAAAAACTAAATTAATAAACAAATATATTGATATTAAATTTCAACAAATCAAAAAAATAGACCGACAGAAGCAGACATCGTTTTTGGATCATATTTTCACGATTACCATCACATATTTTTAAGTAATTATATTTAATTTATTTTTTAAAATTATGATTTTTTAAATTTTTCACTTGATAATGGCGTAAATGCCGAAAAGCTTTGTGTTTTCCTTAAGAAAATAAATATTAGTGATTTAACTAATTTTCAATTGATTTATATATATAATGCTTTATGAAAAAATATAGAGTAGCCTGCGCAAGTAGTGACTATCAATATCTATGTTTAATCTTAAATAATTCCGATATAAAAATAGGAAATTGTTCTAATAGAATAATTTCATTAGGATTAAGATCGATATTATACAATTTTCTCAGATGGTTTTTACTACATGCGTATACTTTGTGCTGGACATCCTCTATTTCATTAGTTGCACAATTACGACATTTTCCATCATTGATGATTTATAATTTATGCAAGAAATATCCGATAGAACCATGACCAGTAAGGATCTGTGTCATATAAAAATTTACTTTAATCCTTTTGTTTTAAAAACGTTTGATTATATCTAGGAAACATTTATTAATTAACTTACCATTAGTTTGAGCATCATATCTTGATTTTAATTCATTAAAAAGCTGCAAATCAAGTTGTTTAAGATGTTATTTGTTTATAATTCTATTATGTTCTCTTTTAATTTTAAAAATAAGCATATATATATATATATGTATGTATGTATGTATGCATGTATGGTTGTGGGTATATTTCCGTGTGTATATACGTATATTAGGATTTGATTACAGTTCGGAGAATTATAGAGGAATATATGCCGAAGTAAAACCTGGTCATAAATTTATAATGCAGCTGGTTGTGGAAATAAAGAAAATGAACGGGAAATGAACCAGCAAGTTGACCTGCTCGAGTAGAAGCAAATATGGATATAAAACGTCATACATAAAATATGTTATGTTTACATGTGTACGTTGCAATGGTCGATTTTCATGCTGAACGCATTTAGAGACGGTTGTGTTTCTTAATACAAACAAGTTAAATAAATAAAATCCAATTTTTTCATTTCTTATATATATATATATATATGTATATCGTAAATATTACGCATGTGTGTATTGCATATATATTTATGTATGTGTGTTTGTGTGTGTATGATTTTTAGAAACTTCGACTGCAACTTTTGACCACTAACGTTGTTGTATAACGGCGTCAGATCCTAATTTATATTATTACGATTTACTAGTTAATACGATTCGCGCCGTAAATATCGTCGTTTTAATTTTACGAAATGTTTTAAGTAGAGTGTTCATAAATTTTTGATTTTAATCAGGATAGGATATTTTCGCAGAAATTTCTTGCTATTTTTAAAAACAAACAAATTTCGTAGCGAAAATTAAAAAAAAATATCTTTGATGATCTGTCGATAGAGTAGTCGTTTACTGTAGAGATCGAGTTGTGAATATACCTAGAAGTCATTATAAATTCTAAAAGTCACATCACCAAGCTATTCGGATAATTTCACCTATGTTCAATCGGGAATCCTACCTCGCGGTCACGAATAAAAAGTTACAGCTATCATTCGCTCTAGGTTAACTTATGCATGTCCCGTCGAGAGTTCAGTTCCCAACAGCACTTACGAAAAAATGCAGCTATTACGAAACCACTGTTGCCGGATCTCACTAAACGTCTACAGATATACCGAAATTAGTGACATACATTCCGCTTTAAATTTAACTTACCTATTTTTGGAAAATTTTCAAAACGTATACGATAACTGTTTAATTCAAGCCATAGCGGACTACCATATGGCCAGCCTCCGAAATAGATATACTAATTAAAAGCACTGTCGTCTGAATCACCGTTTTTAAATTAATGTATATTGAGTTATTTATAGCTATTAATTAATCTATTGTAAAGGACTAAACTATAATTCAGCAACATTTTATTTATCATTGTTTTTATTTTTATTTTATTTATTTGAAGTTTTTTTTTTTTAAATTTTTCCTGAGAAGTTTAAATATAAAATTATATATTATAATTTTTCTTATTTTATTTCTTTCCCAGGTAAATTTTGTGTACTTGGCGTTAATATTTTCATAATGTAAATAATTATATAATAAAGATAATAACCAATATATTTGACGGTAAGTTGGATTTGTTGCGCTTTTTGCCTCGTGCGATGCTTAAATAAACATCGAGATGTGATCCGAGATATTTAGCTCGAATTTCCTGCGGGATTTGCTGGTTATTGCAACGACGGTTAATAAAATGTTGAATGCGATTTCGTTTAGATTTAATTTCGAGTACTTAAGCAATTCGTGTTTCGCTCGCTCTGCATAAGATACTGTAAATCTTTACCGACTCACTTTACCCCGTTCAAAGCATTAATCTCGAACTCTCAAAATCTAACCATCCGATAGCCCAAAATATTCACCTGTTAGCTAACCAACACATACAAGAAACCATTATATGCTGGATCCCTTCACACTCCAACATAAAGGAAAATGAAGAAGCTAACGCGAAAGAAGCGGTGGAGATGTTTCCAGTACCAAAAATTTCAATCTCAATATAAGAGGAAATTCATAAAATCAAAAACCAATTTCACGAGGCATGTAACTTACGTTGGAAGCGTATTCCGACAACCATCAAACTCCGAAACGTCAAGTTGAACACAGCTCCGTGGAGAACAGTCATCCCATCGCGACGTGATGATGTACTAACTCGGCTCAGAATTGGACATACTGCATTAACCCGTAATTACATAATAGAAAAAAAATCAACCGATATGTTGCTACTGCAGGACGCGGGAGCCTCTAACAGTCGAACGCATGCTAACAAATTGTAGGCCACTTCAGAAACACCATCCTGATGGCAATATATCAATTCACGCAACACTCTCTGATAATCCAATGGAACTTGAAAAAAAAAACACTCAGATTTTTAAAAGTAATAAATACACATCCGTTCATTTAATTAAAATAGCTTCGGTGCCTCTAACCTAAGTTGTGGTACACGGCGCGTAAAAAAACTCTACTTTCTTTACGTAGATCCTTCCCACGTTCTCGTAGGATATACTGTTTACTACTAAAAAATCCTTCATCTCCTCGATGGATATTACTATTAACGATAAATGCATTTGTCGACAGAAACAGACTAACTACCGAGTTATTCTATATCCTCGTCTTTCGTTTAGTATATCGCGACATATGATGTCAACATGCTTTACATTGTAAATGTTAACATGATCGTATTGAGCGCAGATTGTTCAGGTAGTATTATATAAGATCTGTGTTAAACTAGTTCTTAATACACTATGCGATTTTTACAAAATTAAATTTTGAGGTTTTTTGTTCCTCGACGGTTATTTTAGTTTCTCTTTATTTCATTTTTGTAAAGTCGTTTGTTTGTACTTAGCTGTCCTAGGGTAACTTTAAGAATTCTCGACATATATTTATGCACACATAAATTATTCGCGATTTATAGAATTTTGTATTTAAATAAATCTGTTCCTTCTTCTTCTTCTTCCCACTTTCTCAGAATCGTTTTAACTGTTCCTCGAATTGCCCAATCGATTTTTCGCTGTATATATATATATATATATATATATATATATATATATATATATATATATATATATATATATATATATATATATATATATATAAATCGTATACGTCATTATTTGCCTGTATAGTCTGTTAGTAAGGAGGTTTTTCCAGTCGACTTCCTCATGTACCAGTTGTTACGAACGTTATTCGCAAATTTCTTTTTTTTCATATTACTAAATTTTCCAATTTTCCGCTATCCACCGAACGCGGAAAATTTTTAATCTCGCATAACGCCGACCGATTAATCGTTCTCATACCTGTTGTAAAATTCAACAAATTTTTGTTTAATCTTTTTTTTTGTTATATAACCTTTATCGGGTTTCCACGGTAGTTTACCTATTGAAAATATTTTTAAAATACGCTAACTTATTCGATTTACTCTAATTATATTACATAAATATTTCGAATTATAAGTAAAAAGTAATAGCGGCAGGAATATGTAGGATGAAATATACGATTAGGTAAAAAGCCATATTACTGTCAACAAACAAAATAATACAATAGAAGGAGAATCCATGATATAATAATAGGAGAAGCCACTAGCGCGAATGAGATAAGACGTGGGGGGTTGCAGGAGCATTAGAATGTTGGGACACTCTACATTTGGGCATAATGTTCCACACCAGTCGACTAAAATTAAGGAATAGTTTTCTTAAATCATCTCAAACGCTATTCACTCGAAATCAGAAACAGCTAAGACGTGGAACGAAGAGGAACATTTCGATCAAGTTTCAGGAAGTTTTGTCAGCCGGCCAGAACGTACCGTAGATAGTCTAGCGATCACTGTACAGACTGAGAACTCGAATCACGGGATGGGTAAAGTTAACCTCAGAAAATATGGCATAGAAGAAAACGAAAAATGCATCCGCGAGGGAAACATAAATTTTTTAATGTTCGCTGATGGATCAGAACTGTGATGCAGATAATCTAACTGCGCAGCAAACGATAACTTCGTCGCTAAATTTTCGGTTGAAGCGTAAAATGTCCGGACACGAAAATTAAGTATAGGAAAGAAATACGTAAGGAAGTCAACTGGTTATAAAGCCTGCCATGTTCAGGACGGTAGTGTATGGAGAACACACGATCGGCATCGGCTACCTTGTCGACATCGAATGGATGAAAGCAAAATGGTGAAGAAAGAGTACGCATTTTAAATAATGAATAGAACAGATTTCAGTTCAGTGGCGTTTATATAGAATCGACTGACCAAATAGATGCGCTATAACATTATAGATGGACCTTTTCTAAGCACATAGATATTTAAAGATGAACAAGAAAATCTGTTCTATTGATACTATTTTCAATCGTAAATCTCATTTAAATACCGATAACGAACTAATAATCTACGAGTCTCCGTCATTAGGCCTATTTCAATGTAATTAGCGTATTTAGGCCATATTATGAGGCTGGATAGGTATCAGTTGATATAGTTAATTATACAAGGCCAACTAGAAGGAGACGAAAAGGACGCAGAAGAATGTAGTGGATGAAAATTTGGAAAATTGGACGGGCTGGTCAACCAATATACATTCGTCCAGAAACAGGAGCAGTTTCTTACTCATTGCAGCCAGCCTTCGTTAACGGAGATGACACTATGAAGGAGAAGATATATATATATATAAATTATGTCAAATCAAGACTTTTGGCTCCGTGCCAACAAAGGTGGCAACGGATCCTCATTAAATAAGCATCACCAAATCAATAATTCCGTTTTAACCTTGGAAGACTTCGCTTTCAAACCGCAGATTAGACGTCAGCCGTCATACAAGACACACCTATTCTAAACTGATCAACAAAATACCGGCTCCTCAGTGCCCCGTGTGTAGGCGTCACGCTTGCCGTCATAACCTCATTGACTTTACTTCGTGCTCTTCACCTCATCCTTGCGTCTTCACTTACTCTTCTATTCAAAGATTCCTCTTTTACTAAAATAATCATGTTCTTACACAAGTTCCGTCTCTACTCCTTGATTGAACTTCCTCTCCGTCGTGCCTCTACCTTTAGTTACTGTACACCGTTAATTTAGATGAATAATTATATACATAGTCAATTTATATTTATATTTTTATATAATAAAAAATAATAATTACTTGTAAAAATTATTATTACTTAAAATAATTAATAACGAAACAGCTAAGCTATTTTCGAGTGAAAATAATTAATAATAAATAAATTATAAATTACGAGAAAAATGATATATGAAAAATATATACTTATCTAAAGAGAGGTAATATTTAATTTATTTATATATATATGCACATATAAATATATATATATATATATATATATATATATATATATATATATAATGTACATATATTTTTATTTATGGTAATTTTTTTTTACAAAATGACAACTACCTACGAACATCTAGACTAGTGTCAAGTACATTGATCGCCGGTACGTTTGTTTGTGCTTTCAAATGGCTTACATATTGCTTAACAGGACGTTTGATCTGGTCTTTCACGTATGGCATATTATGGTTTGATATGTACCAAGGTGGGGAGACGATGAGTCTTATGGTCTTGTTCTGAAACCGTTGTATTCTATTTATATGTGTATCCTTCGCACAATCCTCCTAACATTAAACCGTGTGTCCAAACAGGCTTTATAATTATTTTATAAATTAGAAGTTTGTTTTCTAGTGACAAACTAGTGTACCTGACAAGAAGCCAATTTAATTCGTGTAATTTTATATGTAACTGTTTTCTTTTTTGGCTAATACGCTTCTGGCCAGGTCTATTTACGATTTAAATGTGTATTAGAGCCCACATAATAACTAAAAAGCCAATCCATGTGCCCGTCTAAACTGTCGACGACGTATAGATCTTTTACTATTATTAATTAATTTATTAATTAATTTATTTATTTTTTTATAACGTACTTTTTGAAGATGTAACACGGGGGATCTGGTTGTCCTACCGTCTGCGTGTGACACGATTTACGAGTAGTCCGCAACCGTTCTGAAGAACTCAACTCCCGCCGGAAGACAAATTAGAATTTTTATTTACACCGACATTTCTAAAGTGTCCTCACAGTAACAACAACAAGAACAGCAACGCTCATTTACATTTTTATCTCGGCCAAGAATAGAAATGTCGCTCCGTTAAGAATTTCGTTAGTTTACTAAGAAGGCAATAATAACGCCGGCCTAGTTGTAATTGTAGTGGTATTAGTAACGATAGTAATCAATAGTGGTTGTAGTTATAAAAGGAAGATTAACGACGTTCAACTTCTATTGGTAGAACTTTAAAAAAGACGTACCTATTGAAAGTGGAACGTTAGAAGACACCTAACCGTATCAATTGTAATACTTTTATTTACAAAAACGTTCTCTTTTAAAGTTGCATCTTTTGTAATAACTAAAGTCTATCCTTGTTCTCTTCCTACTATTCAGTCTACCTATTTTCAGGTAGTAGTATCTTCTAACGTCGTTACTGAATAAACTCGAGGAGAAGTATATATACAATAGTTAGGCGGGGGGGACAGTTCCCTTGAATGAGTCTACGTTCCATTCGGTCGATTTCCGTTCGAAAAATCCAAGCGATGACGGATATCCTCGATTTAACCGAATTAATTTTAATTTAACTTAACTTATGTCCCCCCCCCGTCGGATAGTTCGTTTATTCCACTCATTTCTATACATTGCCCCGACAGAGTTACACTCAGAAGAAGATAATCGATAGAAAATTAGATTTAGATTAAATTAAACACTGGAAAAGCTTATTCGATATGTATATATATTTTTTTTTTCAATAAACGCCGACGATCGCGCACACATATATATACATGTATAATTCGCATAATCGACTAATCAGTAGCGCCGTTTCTAAAAAAAACCGACTAACTATTCTTTTTTTCGTTATTTAGTCGGATTTAGTTTAATTCTTTATCAGTACAATATAAGCACGACATAATGAAAATATCCCTAAATGATAATATAACGAATAAAACGGATATAAAATAAACTAAATGTATTTAAAGTTTACAATTTAGTTGTAATTAACGGATAATCTGGAATTATATAAATTTTGAGAAGTAAATCGGGGAATCGTACATATTTTCGAACTCCGTTCATTCGTAGAATTTTCTAGAATAATATGTTCGACAACAATTAATATAAGAAAAAAAATTTGAAAAAAAAAAAGGGAAAATACAAATGTAGATACGGATGTACGAGTAAGAAAAACAATTTTTTACTCAGATAAAAAAAATACCAGCTGAAATTTTGAGAGCATCTAAATTTTTTTCCGGACAAAAATTTTCACGAATTCCGCAAGAATTAAAATATAGAGGTACTAATTGATATAGTTCCTATTTATCGAATTAATTCATCGGTAACGAATACAGGGCATTATTTAAAAGTGTGTTTTTATGCGCGTGTCTCTTGGGAATATAGGTGTATGATTGGTATTTCTCTGTTTTTCGGACGTATGTGTGTATATAGGTATTTGCATTAGAAACATTATTTATTTATTTTTTTTGTCGGTATCAGTAATTTATGTTTCGATTTTTTAATATGATTTATATTAATCAGCGTATTGCGTGAGGGTGGTTTATTTTTGTTCATACTAAACTATAATTAATAATAAACCGAACAAAATATAACACAATCACTAAGTTATTTTAATCGCGAAGCTTTTCGACAGTTACGTTATTTTCAAGCGCGAACAAAAATTATTACATCGTTTTTTATATATGAATTACCAGAAATGTTTATATAACGACAACTTAAAATTTGGTATACATATTTCTATATCAAATTTTAAGTTGTCGTTATATAAACATTTCTGGTAGTTCATATATAAAAAAACGATGTAATAATTTTTGTTCGCGCTTGAAAATAACGTAACTGTCGAAAAGATTAAAAAAACTTAGTGATTGTGTTATATTTTGTTCGGTTTATTATTAATTAATAAAATCACTACTCTCCAATATATTCAACATTTATACTATAATTATTCTGTAACTAAGTGCATACACTGTAATTGGCGTTGCTGTAATGTTTTATAAATAAATAAATACATATATATATATATATATATATATATATATATATATATATATATATATATATATATATATATATAGATAGATAGTGCTTTCTCTTGCATATATATATGTATAAAGGTGTACACAGGTATCGCGTAAATAATCAGAGACCATTCGTCCGGAATTTTTAATTTAACGGTCTATTCCAAACGTCTGGCGATTTTTACCTTCTACCGGAAGGTTACTATCGATGGACGTTTATCCGTGGCACAGGCGATGAAGCGAATAAAATTAATCTAGCCGAAATTTTTGCCGAGCCATGGTCTATAGTACGGGGCATACGCACTAAGTTTCTAAATACGTATAAAAGCTTCGTAATAAGTTTAATAAGTAAACACGTCCGAATGCTAGAAAGACATCTGACGTGAGCAGCAGAGCAGGTCGTTTTATACTTAGCTAAAGGTTTTTAATTGCGATAATAACGACGACTGCGAATGTCGCCGTATAAAGATTATATATACATGTATATATATATATATATATATATATATATATATATATATATATATATATATATATATATATATATAGATGGACGATTGAGGCGGAAGTTTTGGCGGGGTTCTGAGTGTTAGATGTTCGCGATGTGTCTGAGAGATAGGTAAACCATCGAGTTTTATTAATGAGAACTCGGGCTCATTGCTGTTGTTACTAACGTAAAGTCATTCTCTTACGATGCTCCTATAAATAATCGAGCCCCATTTTTCTTCTGCTTTACCGATTGCTTTTCGTCTTTTGGCTTTTACATTTCAAACGGACGTGTATACACACTTGAACTAATATCGCTACACCTACCCGCTCGCGAATTACGACATAAATCACGTCGTCCGTTAATATACACAGTTATACTGAGATAAACGTAACGACACTACGAGAAAACGTACGTACACTAGGAAATACTTACGAGAACCGTAATCATAAATCTTTCGACGACTTAAAGTAACACATTAGACCTAGACTCTGGTATAGTCGTTTGCTTTGCATCATCAAAGTGAGACGTCGCTAGTGTCGGAGGGTGTAATACAAATTTTATTCGAGTCAAATACGGATTGAAATAATAGTTACTATCGATCGGAAAGAGTCGTATTAATATCGATAATTTTATTTACAAAAACTTTAATTTCGTATATATTTTTAGCCGACCGGTGAACGTTAAACTATTTTACATAGGGTGACCCGGAGAAGACGGACGGTGTTGTCTTTTGAATGGTTTAAAAATTACTCGACCAAAATTTTCTGATGAAATTTTTCCTTAAAAATAGTTAAGCGAGAGATTAGCTTACGATCATTTCATTTTCAACGATATATTTATTCGGTCTTTACAAAATTTTCGAAAAGATAATTTCGAGCATATGTCGCTAAATTTTTGAAATTTTTTCACGTGTCCCCACATGTCGTAAACGTGTTTCGTAAAGCTCTTAAGATATTTTCCACAAAAAAATACAAAAACGCGTAACTCTGAATTCTTTCTTGAAATTCTATCACGCCGCCACGCAAAATTCTGGTTATAACCGGACGAATCTCTAGTGTGTACATTAAACAGGCGGTTTGCACCGGTCTTGCCAACTGCGACATTCGAAAAGCAAAATTTCTCTGGATCACCCTATATTTTCATAAATGCGTTTGCCCCGGGGTTAACTCAATATGTTAATCTAGATTTTCGGCATTAATTAATCTATAGCGGAAAAAAAAGTCATTAGAATACTCGCACCGATCTTCAATTACCGTGTTCCCATCTTTCTTGAGTTATTAACAAGAAATGAATATACACTATACCGTTATAAGACCTAATTTACGCTTGCTCAGTCTGGTGTTCAGTGTCCGCCAACGCTTACAAAAAATAGTGAAACCGATATTGCAGAATATTATTGCTACTCGATAGACTATAAAACACTGTATACGCGTTCGAAACCTTCCTCACATTTAATTTTACAAATAACTAAAAAGAAATGTTTGCGATGAACAACGGTAATTTGATTCAGGTCATCGGAAATTACGATATGCTCTTTATCAGCATTAAATATATGCGTTGTCGTATTAAGAGCAGATTTTTCATTATCGCAACTATTTTTCCCTTCATTCAACTCTTTTTTCCTCGTCCATTTTTATTATTTTCCCCTTGCTATTCACACACACATCCATTATATGAGTAAATTCGTGGAGATCAAAAAATATGTGGACTATCTAAAATGCTACCAGCCTTCCAAACCCCAATGGACGAGACGATTATAAACTAATAAACGGCTTAATTGAGAAACTAATAATTGTTCGTGTATTAAAAAGCTACCAATAAGAAAGACATAGATAATTTCGCATTGTCTTCATACTTTTGACCGCTAGTTAGCGTTCTAGTTTTGATTATCAAATTTAAACGCCAACAACCGAATCACGAATGACTTTTCAATATAGCCTACATTAACATTATATGTACATGCGTTTCTGTATGTGTGTATGTGTGTATGTAATAATTGCAATTTTGTCGGTGAATTTGACGACAATTACGTAAGAACGAGTATAGTGATCAGCTTGTTTCCAGCCGGATGAAGCGGGGTGAGGAATAACCGTTTATATACAATGTTACTTCTTAACTAAAGTGTAAGAATTACAGGCATCGTTAACGACGGAAAAATGTCCTAAAAATTCGGTTTCAATTATATTTTCTTATTTTAATATTTAGGATATGAAAGAATTTTAAGGAATTTTTTTTACGATTTCCGCAGAAAGTTGAATGAATCGATAACATTCGATCGAAATATTTCATAACGATACAATTTAACACCTATTATATATGTATTTTCTCTTCCTTACTTTATATATGTGTGTGTGTGTATGTATGTCATCATACATCTGTCTAAGGGTTATATATATATTTGATCGGGGAAACTTAATACCGGAGGCTGAAACACAAATCGATGGTTACGAAACATTACACAAGTATATATATTTGGGATGACTTATTGATGATAAAGGCACTTCAACGGATGAAATAAAAAGACGGATCCAGTTGGCTCGAAATGCCATGATCAAATTAAACAGAATATGGCGCGACGCATCAATTACAAATGCGGTAAAAAAGAAATTAGTGCAGTGTTTGGTGTTTTCTGTATTCACATACGCGGCGGAAACATGGACGCTGAAAGCCAAAGATAGGCCACGTATCGATAATTTCGAAATGTGGATTTGGAGGCGTATGTTACGAATACCCTGGACAGCAAAGCAAACAAACGTTTCTATATTACGCAAGCTCAACATTAAGCATTGTCCAGCGATGTTCTTTTCAGAATATTACGATTTTTCGGACATATCATGCGAAGCGATGATTCCATGCAACGATTAGTAATTGAAGGGAAAATACAAGGAACGTGTCCTCCTGGTAGATTACACATCAAATCGGCAGACACGATCACAAAAGCACTTGCAAAGTCAATGGCTGATTATAAACGGGAAGCTGCAAACCGGATAAAATGGAGAAGAAAAATTGAAGAGGCTGTAGCATGAAAATGGTCATGACATCCCTTAGGGGGATTACGACTAAAGATGATGATATATCAATCATCCGTTTCATCTCCATTGGGAATATCGTGACCATTATTTTTTGTCTTTTGAAACACGAGTTTACGCCATAGATCTCTGTTCTGCGCACAACGAACGCATTGAAGGAAACTTCGACCCATTGTTTTTCCAAACATGTCAGTCCATCTCATAGGCGGCCGGCCTCGTCTTCGACTTCCTTCCATGATACCTTGTATAATAGCTGTTTCCAACGTTCCTGCTCTGATGCCGTGGCCAAAATACTTTAATATCCGTTTGCGAACCATTGTTGATAATCTGTTCTGTATACCAACTTCCAACAGAACAGAGTCATTAGTTCTTTTCTCGGTCCGTGGCCAAAATACTTTACTGTCCGTTTGCGAACCATTGTCGATAATCTGTTCTGTATACCTACTTCCAACAGAATAAAGTCATTCGTTTTTTTTTCTGGGTCCATGAAACGGGTAGTAGTCTCCTCCAGCACCACATTTCCAACGCATCTATTTTCTTCATATCCGATTTTCGGATTTTCCATGTTTCCGAAGCGTATAAAAATACCGAGAACACGAGAGCCTGTACTAAACGTATCTTTAACGTTTTACTTATCACTGAATCAAGCCAGATTTTCTTCAGTCGTCCAATCGCACGACTGAAGTGCGATGGAACGACTATATATATATATATATATATATATATATATATATATATATATATATATATATATATATATATATATGTAAAGTAAAATCGGTGTATAATTATAAGATCCAAACATTCCAATTCCATTTCTTAAATAATTATTTTAACATCTTAATCTTGAAATTTACATATTTCAACCTGCGATATTTTAATTCTCTCCTAGCTTCTTATATCGAATATAAATAAATAATTCTTTAGTTTTTTTCAATATACCTGTATATATATATATATATATATATAAATTATTTCATTTTTAGTGTAAGTGTGCAAGGCCCATTTTGATCGGTTCGAAAATGAGCTATATGAAGAAAACCGGATGTAGAATCCAGTACATTTTTTAACTTGGAATGTTGAATTAATATATACGTGTGTGTATTATTAGTATGTACGTGTTACACATTTTTATCCGGAATATGTGTCTTTCAACTTTTCGATAAAGAGCCTATATAATTATTATAATCTAAAAATTAGACTACCACATGTTATAAAGTCAGCCCACTAGTTTGACTTTAGACTATTTATACATATAGATCTTCATATCAACCAATATTTCAGAATACTATTATTATTATTATTAACCACTTTGTTTATTACAAAGATCACTGCTAAGGAACATAACCAATAAGATTTCCGACAAAACAATTCTAAACGTACGACAATTGTATCACCTGCATATTCTGGACTTTGTTATAAAGCATAGGGATTATTTCATGGTGAAAATTTTAAGTGGGAAAACAAGAATCGCTGGCCCCGAGAAAGCAACGGTGCCGAATTTTAATAAGACACATTGTCGTATACAAGCAATTTATGCTGGGCCGGTGGCTTATAACTTAATACCTGAATCTACTAAACGATATTTAATAAACTATAGTAAAACTTTGATTTCTTACGTTTTAAATAACGGCTAAAGTGTCTGTTGAAATGTTTATCTTAAGTGGTTATTGTTTGATAATTAATTTATTTATTTAAAGTTTTTGATTGTTTGAGTTTTATTTTTTACTCTACTTATTTTAAATTTCAGCGTTCGAAATAACATGACGTTCACTTTTCGTTAAATCATTTATTTACTACTTTATTATTATTTGATTTATGGAAAATTTGTTTTCAGTATGTTTTGTTATTTTAAAAATTTTTATCATAAATTTTGTATATAGTAAGATTAATATTTTAAGTTTACGTTGGGTGTTATTTATGTTAATCTTGATTTGTATTAAATCATTTATATCATTATCGCTGTACCGATGATTAATTTTTTGTTCATAAGTATTTCATCATTAAACTTTAAATATAGAAGATAAGATTTTGCGTTTGCTTTATTTTACGTTTTTCTACTTCGGGTAACCCTGTGTATTTTATAAGTTATAAATTACAAATAGAGCTGGTACTCGCGCATTTATGCGTAAACCAGTTTTTTTTAGTGTTCACATGCAAGTTTGAAACGATTTTTGTTACATGAATCGGTTTTTGTTACAATTATTATTATTATTATTATTATTATTATTATTATTATTATTATTATTATTATTATTATTATTGTAATTGAAATTGTAATTGTAATTGAAATTGTATTAAATTGTATTGTATTGTATTGTATTGAATACAAATAAATTTGATTTGATTTGATTTGATTAAGAGTATGTCTCCGAGATATTGTCAAATTCGATTTCCAAAGTTTTTAATCCCTTCCCTTCGACTTCCTGTATCTTCAGCATTCTTCGATGGAAACAAACATTTCCGTAGTCTCATATCTATTCAACTGGTTTTTATTTAGAGTCAACATATTTATTAATAATCTAAATGTTCAAACTTACTTCGGTTTCCGTGGAAGCTTATATTATTTCTAGCGGTAATTTCGAGAATAATTACCACGGTAATGAGTTTTACAGAGGCCTTAATCGTAACTAGTGAAATTGAAAAAAAAAAGAAACGTTTTTAAAAGAAGACACAAAATATCGAAATAAAGTCGAATATCCGGACAACATTTCGAACGCCCGCTCCGCAATTAACCGCATCGATGACTTTGCCGCGTACAAGTAAATTACCGTTATCGTCGAAGATTCGATTTAACGCTCCGTTTAGCGTAAATCATCGTCAGAATATAAATAATTCAGACAACGAACAAGTATCGCCGATGGATGTTCCAAAAATTTCGGAATCTAACATAATTCCAAAATCGAAAGAAATATCCAAAAGAGGATCCGTGTTGACCGTAAACAAATTATCCGTCCCCGAAAAAAATTGTGGCCGCGGTATTATGTCAGGGTCAACGTACATTGCAAAAGTCAAACTAAATTTTAATAATACGCAAATGAAGAAGAACCAAAGTCGAAATATGATGAAATTCAGAATGTGAAACGATCCGATCGAGCTACATGCAATGTAGAGAATCGGACCGGTACCGAAGCTTCCCATAAAAAAATCGAATCGGAATACAACGCCGGTCGACGTTCCAACAGTCGAAAGTCAGAATATAGGCTCGAATCGACCAGCACCTTTTACCTCCGATGATAGAGGAAATAATCGGATAGAGAGGATCTCAAAGTTAGAAAAATTGGTGAAGACTGCCACGGAACTTGACTCTTTATTTCTCGGGTGCAAGCGTATTCAGGCCCTACGGAACAGAAGACAACGACTACTAGGACCTCGAAATCAGGAAAGCACATGTATAAGGATAATATGGGAAAGGAACATCGATTAGATAATTTCCCCCGCAGAGATTTAACGACGGAAATCCAGCAAATGTCTGAGGAACAGTTAAGAAGTTATATAAGACGTCATAGAGCAGAAAACGAATTACTCGAACGGATGTATCAAAAGCTAAAGTCGGAACACGAACGAGAAATGCGTCGAGAAAAATATTAAATTTATTACAATACAGACACAGAATGATCGAGACACGAATATAAAGTCAACGATATATGTTGCATATATTACGATGTTCACGTTTTTTTATGTCTGAAATTTCTGATACATGTTGAATTAGAAAATACTGTTTATAGAAATTAACTGTAGACATTATTTCTTACTTTTTAAGTATAATATTCAAATAAAAGATTTTATTATCGTAATATTTATTTCCTTTCTTTTGTTTTGTCGATGCATATATTTTTTTATTTTTTTATTTTCCTATTAATGTGCCATGTACTGCTACTAGGCTGGGGGCACAGATGAGAAGAGCTCAGATCATGTTGAAGAGACCAGTATTGTACAAGAAGCGGAGAACTTGAAGGTGCGTGTTGCATTTGAGTTTAACAGGCCTTTAATTGTTGTTGGTAATGCTAGTTGGGAACTTTGAGATTTGTAAGTAGTAAATCTAACAAAAGATGTTTGACAGTAATTTCCCAGTGTTCACAGGAACATCTGACAGGAGACTCACGCCTTAATAAATGCCAATGTGTTATTAATGTATCGCCGAAGGAGCCGTCTCATACTAACATTGGAACAATACAGAGAAGATTAGCATGGGCTCTGCGCAAGGATGAAACGCATATTTTTCATCACAAAATAAAACTTCAAACGTTTCACATATATACAGATTATATTTATACATATAAAATACGCATTTAGATATATATATATATATATATATATATATATATATATATATATATATATATATATATATCTATATATATATTACGACGATTGTCGTATGTTCACGTTATAATAAATCTAAATTTATTATATTGAAGGTGGAAAACTAATATTTAATTTAATTAATATAATAAAACAAAAAATATATATAATTATTTATTTAATTAAAGTAAAATATATTAAAATTATTATAATATAACCAAACCGGATTTGTAGTAGATAAACTATTGTTATACAATAATTAAAATTAATTTTAGTTAGTCAATGGAAAAAAAAACAGTAAATTAGTTTGACCAAATAATTTTAGTTAATACAGTCAGTAAAAATAAATTACAGCCAGTAAATAATGAAGAAAATCGAGTAATTTTTGTTTAACAAGGCTTAAGAAAAATGTATAAAAAGGGATTTGTTCATTTTCGAGAGAGTTCTAGTTTTTCCGTCAAATAGTTCAGTTGTCAGTTACTTGATCAAGACGGTTACGATTTAATAAAGAAGGATGGCAAGTAATTATAAATCCGGTTTAGGTTAGTTTTTATTAAATTATTATTTTTATTTTATTTTATTAATAGATATATATAATAGTTTTTTTTTTTTAATATAAAATAAACTATTTCTTTATAAATACTGTATTTATTTAATAATAATAATAATAATATATACGAGGTTTCTTGTAATATATAACTATTATATATATTATTTTTAACATAATGTACTATTTTACACACATACATACTTACACATGCACATGTATATATATAATTACAGGCTTAGGAGAATACGTTAGAAATTTAAAATAATTTAAAATATAGAGTGACCTAGATAAGACGGACGGTTTTGTTGTTATTGTAATAACTCAAAAACTAAAAACTAAAATTTTTGAATGAAATTTTATTTAAAAATGTGAAAACGAGAGATTAGCTTCACAATATCGTTCAAATGACCGCCATTTGCAACAATTACATTCATTCAGTCTACAACATTTTCTAAGACTTTTTCGAGTATAAGTCGCTGAATATTTGAAGTTTCTTGGGAAATACGATTTTTTAGATATACTAGATCAAATTTTTATGCTTATATTAATAATCGTATTGCTGTTATTATCAATAAGACTGTTGCTCATAGATTAGTATTTTCCAAATTTAATTTGATTGCTATTGAGATTGGTAAAATGATTAATTTACATTTCCCCTAATAAGGATAAGTGTAGAGCATTGAGTGCAATCGATTCTGCATTAAAGAGTTTTCCTAATTTCAGTATTGTAATTGTGGGTGATTTTAATATTAGGTTATCTTCTATGGAACCTTGTGTGAGGGATTCAAGGGACTCCTTCCAGTTACTTGATATCGTTGGTAGTAATGATCTTATCATTGCGAATAATAGATTACCCAATTTTATTAATTATAATGGTAGTAGTATAATCGACTACTTACTAATATCTTCAGATATTGCCAGTGAAGTATTATTGGTGATGAACCTTTTGCTCTTGCATTTCACAAAACTTTTTATTTTCCTATTGCTACTAATGTAGCTCGTTACCCTCCTAAGCAGTGCCTGATGATAGATACAGAGATATTTGTTTCTAAAATTAATTCTAATTTGGTAGATATATTCATTAATAATGTACTACAGTGTAGTTATGGTGTAGAATTAGATAAGTTGATTAATAAATTTAGCAAATATCTTTCAGATCTAATTAAACAAAGTCAATTTCCTATATTGATTCCTCAAGTGGACTGGTGGAATAGGGAATTAGAATTTCTGCATAATAAAATTAATATTGTTCGTAAAAAGTAATGGAAGTGTAAAGACCCTTTCCGTTTATTTATTTTGCAAAATACATTAAAAGAACTTAATAGGTTTTATAAACTTGAAGTTGCTAGAGATAGGTTACAACAGTGGAAAGATCTTGTATCTCAAAGCTCAGCATTAGACCATACAAGATGGTTCTTAAGAATCCGGTTAGTTTACCCATGCCCGATCTTTTGGTATCTCATTCATATTTAAAAACTAATCAGGATAAGGTTTATGCTCTATTAGATTATTTCTTCCCGCGGAAAGCTGATCTTCCTCTTACACCAGTATCTACTAAGGGTGCTTCAGCTCCTGTCATCGATAATTTGCTTATTGTTAAATCAGTTAAGAATTTGACTAATAGGAAATCACCTGGTGAAGATAGAACTACTAATAAAGTAATTAAGCGTCTTAATTTACTTTTTCCAAATCTACTGATCACTATGTTCAATAAGTGCTTATTGTTGAATACGTTTCCAAAATGCTGGAAATCAGCTACCATAAAACTACTACAAAAATCTAATGAAGATTTGTCTGAACTATCTTATCGTCCTATTTCCCTACTAAATGGCATTGGGAAGGTATTTGAAAAAGTTATTAATATACTTTTGATTGAGGAAATTGAAAAAAATATATCTTTCATAGTAATCAATATGGTTTTACATCTGGTTGCTCTTCTGAACATGCAGTGTTTCATTTGGTTACTTTGATTAAAGATGGACTTAACTATAATTGTCCTGTGGTAGTTGTCTCCTGTGATATCAAGGGTACTTTTGATAACTATAGGTGGTCTGCCATTATAGAAGTAGTAAAAAGTAGTAAAATTAATCCATACATTCTCAATACAGTTATTGATTATTTCTATCAGAAGACTGCTTCTCTTACCATTGGAGCTTCTACGGTCTACAAAAATCCTATGTGTGGTGTTCCCCAGGGCTCTGTGCTGGGTCCCACTCTTTGGAACGTATTGTACTCTGTAGTTCATTATAAAATTGATGCTTTTTCTGCCGCTTCATCTTATTTCTTATGCGGATGATCTTTGTCTTATTTTTAAATCTACAAAGATTAAGAGTTTCTTAAGTTTACCTATGTATCCAAATACTTAGAATCTATAATATCAGATCCAGGTTTAACTTTCTCTCTAACAAAGTGTAAATTCTCTGTTTTTGGTAATCCTTCTTTGGTTGTACAGATGAAAACTCTAGAATTATTATCGTCTTCCACAATTGAACATACTAAGGAATTATAATATCTGGGTATTGTTATTGACGAAAAATTAACCTTCCTGCCGCATGTTAAAAATATTTCATCTAAATGTACTATCATTTACTACAATAAATTACTTCGGATTCAAAATAACTGTTGGGGACTTGCTTTTAAGGAAAGGTTAATCCTATATAAAGGCATTGTGTGCAGTCCATCTATGGTTATGGGGCTGCAATTTATGTAAATAGGAAGATGTTGAATTGTGTTAATAAGCATCAGCGTAAATTCCTGCTTCGCATCTCTTCTTTGTATCGTACAACACCAACTTCAGCTGCCTGTGTCATCTGTGGTGTCTTTCCCCTAGATCTTTATCTTATGGGGAGGGCCGCTGCTGGGTCTTTAGGCTTCTCAAGGGTAATAATCCTCATATTCAACTCCTATTCCTGGATGCAGCTGCTTTATAAGCAATATAAAAAACATATCTATATGATCCTTGTTAAGGAATGGCAGCAAAGGTGGGACGCTGAACTTACTGGCCGGAAAACGTATGAGTTCCTGCCAGATGTTTCATTGAGACTGAAAAATTTTAATATCAATTTTAATAATGTGCAATTATTAACTGAACACGGCAAGCTTGGATCATATTTGTACAGGTTTAAGCTTGCCAATGTTCTCTATGTTCATCAGTTGATGATGATATTAGACATACATTGTTTCAGTGTCCTGCCTTTGCTGCTTCCGTGTTAAGTTCGGTCCAGGAATCAAAATGCTTTCCACTTTATAAGGTTCATAAAACCTTTTTAGAGTATTCAGAAGAAATTATGCGATTAAAATTTAAATTATGTAAAGTTTAAGAAATATCATGTTCATTGTTTTCATTTCAACTTAATTCAAACGTTATCCAAATATCAATAATATTGAGTCTAGCATAGTCAGCTGCTTTACTTATTATTTCTAAAGTGTTTTACTAGGTATTGTTTTTATAGATAATGGATAACTCTTACTGGTTAATGATTACATGTATATTCATTTATTAAGATGATACTTTGTTTTATAAAAAACGTGTATTTATATAGTTACGTTGTAAGTCATTAAGTTGTTTTTATTTTTGCTTTTCTTTTATGTTATCTTATATTCTTTTCTTTAATAACAGTTATTCCTCTATGTAAGTTTGTAAGTCACAAACGTATACAGTAATTTATTATTTATACTGTAATATAAGTTTATATCAAGATTTATTATAATTTAACGTAAGAAGACCAAGAAATCAATATACACAGCAAGTAATAGAAGACACTGGTAGCACAGGATATACGGATATGAAGAGGAAAACAGAAAACCGTCAGTTGTGGAAGAAATTAGCAAACCAGTCTTAGGACTGATGACTACATGATGATGATGATATATATATATATATACATAAAACGCGATTATCGGTTGCTGGCTCCACGTGCGACTTGTTTCCTGAAATTTCCCGTTAATCTGGGATTGATCATTACTATTATGTTCTACTTGTAACTTAATAGACGGATAATACCGATATATATATATCTATACTAATCTCGCACGAGCCTATAACCTTTGCTAACTTGCATTATTTTCCAAAACTTGTTTTATTTATTTTTATTTTTATCTTTCTTATTTATAATAAATTTCTACAATACCCCCCTAGTTATTAACACGCCATAATATATACATTCTTTTCTTAATTGCACCATTTTATATTGATAACACGCGAAGCTATCAGTCGTCTTGTTTTCATCGCTTACAGATAAACTACAGTCTAGCTGATATACAAGTAATAAGTAATTGAGAAATTGAGATGGTAGGCATAGTAAGACGGATGACGTGCGGGATGATCGCCCACTAAGTTTCCGCGCTATCGCCATCAGTTGATTACGTTGTGCATGATCGCGGAGCGATTTATTCGTCCGACTTCTATTCACTCTTATCGAGCAAATTAGTGACCGGCGGATCAGAGTATCTAATCTTTTCAGATTCGCTGTACGTTAATATTTCGTATTTTTTTAAAAACTATCTTCATATCACCGCGAAGATGATCATTTCGAATGTTCTCTTAATATCTTAGATTGAAATCAATTGAATAATTTTAACTCTGGAATAACAAACTAATAGTCGTTAAGCCGCTCATTCGGATTTTCTCCCTATGAATTCTTTAAAGAATAAGTTGTTTTAATACTTTCAGTCACACCTGAAATTTCGACGCAAAATAATAAAATTTATACAAGGTGTTTAATATACAATACTGCTGCTTAGAGATGACTCTAGATAATTTTCAGAGCGTTTATATGAATTAATTCACGTTAACCGCGGAAAATAAACAATTTTGTTAGCGGTAAAATTTCATATACCATATAATGGACATTGTGACTGAAAGGGTTAAAACGACTATTCGTTTTCGGAGTCGTCGGCTGACCGTTTAAAAAGTTTTCAAATAAGTCGATTTCTATTTCGTCTAAGAATGAACAACTGAATAACTTAGACGTGTTCGAAATTCTTCGACTTTATGGTTCGAACTTTTTCAGTATTTAAAATATCGAATATCTTCGTAGAACACGACTATGTCGGATTCGACCCGGAAAAGATTTAAAGCGTTTAATAAACGAATCAATTTGTATTCCCTATAACATTTATTTTCAACTTTCTGCAAAAGTTCCAAACTTAAATGATTTCTTTATAGGTTAAATTTTCGTAATTTTGCATAATTCAGTCGGCGATTTTATTTCATTTTTTTAAAACAAAATAAAATAAAAATACTTTTATAGCATATCCTAATCTATATATATATCTTTCTTTCGGGTTTTTTCAGTCCTAAGGCTGGTCCGCCATCGCTACGTCTTTCTTTCACAGTATACGATCTGCCGCCCTCCTCTTGAGTTGTACATACGACTGTACTCCTGCCTGCTGTTTTATGGAGTCCATTAGCGTTAATCTTGGTCTGCCTTGTTTTCTTGATTTGTCTGTAGTTCGCCTTTACATGCGGCTTCCACGTAACACAAGAGTCCAAGTGTATGTCAAGATATTTTACTAAGTTAGTTTTGTGGAATAGGCCGATCTGCAATATAAGCCCGATGAGACGAGTTATCGTGCCGCAAGGTGAATACAGTGGGCTGTGATTTGGTTTTGTTGAACATGATTTTCCACCGTTGAGCCCAACTAACAACGCTATCTAGATGACGTTGAAGATTATCTGCGGCCGAGCTAAAATGTTTATCTTCGAATGTTCTCTTTTTTCTTTTCTTTTTTGTTCCCCAATTCCAGCAAGTGAATAGGGCAAATATATTTATGAAATATGTTTATAAAAGAACAAGTGTGCATTACATCAGTTGTGTGTAATTGTTCCTTGCCAAGTGTACTTAAAAATATAGTGGAAGGGGGATGAATAACATAGTCCCTCCGACCACGTGTGTGTGTGCAAGTAATTAATTGTTACTTAAATTTATATATATACAAGCTTAGACAAAAATAATATACAAGTTTGTTACAAATGCGCGCTTATAACTTATGGTACTAATGATTATTGCATATTTTTTTTTAAAAGTATATTAGGCAGAGGTAAACCATGCAAGACACAGTTTTATGATACAGTTCAGAATTATCGGTATGACGTTTGAATTTGTTTTTATTTGACTTTCTATTGGCCTTAAACATCTAGTGCGAATTTTCTTTGCATTGCCTTTTCTACAAATGTTAAAAGGGTTTCCACATGATTTTTGTTTAGGATTAGAGATTGGTTGGGTTTAATTTGATAAGTATGTCTTATGTCATTAAAGACAGGACATTTTTATACGAGGTGTTCGATATTGTCGACCTCATCACTACCACATATTGTACATTGTGGTGCACTAGAGATTCGGAATCTGCGGAGATATTCTCCAAATTTTCCATGCCCAGAAAAAACCTGAGATGTGAAGAAATTAATATTTAGTTTTTTCATTCTTCTTCTGGCTTCAATGTTAAAAATTATAAGTCTTTCTTCCTGTTTCGCAAGTGTCCCATCTTTGTTGCCAGGTATTGATTAGTATTTGATTAATATATTTTTAACGGATTTTATAGGAGGGCTTATCAATCAGATTTGAGGGAAGGGCTTTACTTTTTAAATAATACGTGCTGTTAAGGAGGCTAATGCTGCCAGTTATTTTATATTCTGAAGCAATTGCCTGACCAATAATATATAAATTGAAAGGTAGTATGTTACTAATGACATTGGCAGCCGATGAAGGTGCAGACCTGTAGAGAGAACAGATATTTAATAAGAATTTCCTTTGATGTTTGTTTATTGTTTTAAGTATGAATTCATTTATATAAATACAAGCACCATATCCATATATTGACTGTATTAAATCTTTATATAAGATGGTTCTTTCATGATACTTTTAAGCCTTCGATGTTTGGTAGTAAAACTTTCTGCATAGAGTATATTTTTTCACTTTTATTATACTGGTAATTAATGTGAGACCGAAAAGTAAGTTTACAATCGATAAGTATTCCTAAGTATTTTAAGATTTTTTTGAGTAACTAATTATTGATCCAGAGATTATTTTCATGTTACTGATTTTTTGAACAATTTTGGTTATTCCTCGGCAGCCAAATAGTGTGTAACCGCATTTGGGTACCGAAAAAGCTAATCCCATCTTATCTATGGTTTTTTTCTAGATATTGACAAATTTTTTCTATCTGTTGATAATCAAAATTTTTATCAACATGAAATATTGCACAAAGATCATCAGCATATGAAATAAGTTCACAGTTGCCCCCGATTTCTATGCAAAAATGTTCTAATTTGTAATGTACTTTTGAGTATAATACATTCCACAGAGTGGGTCCAAGGACAGAGCCCTGTGGCACTCCACATGTTAATTCTTTATTATAGATGGAGTTATTTATTTTAAGTCTTGCATTTCTAGCAAGGAAATAATCAATATCAATATTTACTAGAAATGGGTTTTGTTTTGTTTTTAATATTTCAATGATAGATGACCATTTACAATTGTCAAAAAAAATATCAAATGAGATGACCATCGCTGTATCTCCACCAGCTATACAGTTCTTTATATTGGTAACTAGTTTGACGACTGCACCCTCTGCTGAATGTGCCGCTCTAAAACCATATTGATTTTTATGAAAGATGTTTTTGGCGATAATTTCCGTAAGAAGAAATTTGTTAATAATTTTTTCAAAAACTTTACCGAGAGAATTGAGTAAAGATATGGGTCTGTAGGAAGTGACCTGGTAGAGTTATTTCCCGGGATTAGCAATTAGTTTAATATCTGCTATTTTCCAGCAGTTAGGGAAGGTCTGTAGCTTAATACATTGATTTATGAGAGTTAAAATTAGATTATGTTTTATGTTTATTAGCTTTATTATTTTATTACTTATTCTATGCCCTGAGCAAGCTTTCCTGTTGTTTAAACATTTTATAATGTTACATAACGTTTCATAGTCAATAATAGGTTGGCTTTTCCCTGATGTGTCTAGCGGTGTTAACTTTATATCCATTTTATCTGGAAGAAAGTATTGAAGAAAGACTCTACACTTTTGGTCGTTTGTAGAGATGAGTTGATTGTTTACTGCCGTTATCCGATGTACCTGTTCGATTGTGGAAATCCAAACTGAGATAATGCGTCATACGGGCTAATAAGTTTGCTTCTAGTTTTCTCGAAGATATTTGAAAAATTATTACTGAAATGAATAAAACCTCTGCTAACCGAAAATAAAATCAGACCAGATTATCAATTTGGATTTAGGGAGCAACATAACACCGTGGAACAAATACATAGAGTAGTTGATGTAATACATCAAAGTTTTGAAGGAAAAAAATGTTGTACAACAATATCTTTAGACATCAAAAAAGCGTTTGATAAAGTGTGGCACAATGGGCTACTATTCAAAATAAAGCACATATTACCCTACCAATATTACCTGTTAACCAAATCTTACCTCGAAGAAATATTTTTTCAGGCAAATTTTAATGGTTCATACTCCAGCAGCATTCATTCTATCAACTAAGGAGTTCCACAAGGCAGTGTGCTTGGACCTGTGCTGTATCAGATATACACTTACGACTTTCGCTCAATGCATACACAACAACGACAATGTTTGCATACGACACTGCGATATTATCCACTCATCGTAATGTGTCAACAGCCGTGAAAAACTTACAGGATCACTTAGACGACCTGGGGAGAAATGGTATAAATCTTTGAAAATTTTAACGAATCGAAGTGTTCACAAGTTATATTTACTCTTAAGAGAGCGGACACAGTTATCCCCGGTGGTAAAGTTTAATAAAAAAAAACGGTTCCTACCTCGGCTTATGGTGAAAAACTAACTTGGAGAAAACATTTAGAAGATAAATGAAAACTAATATTAAATTTAGAAAAATGTATTGGTTACTTGGAAAACATTTAATACTATCCTTGGAAAACAAAGTGCTACTTTATAAGGCAATTATGGTCCTATGGAATTCCACTCTGGGGAATCGCAAGAAAATCTCATATAGTAATCATCCAAAGAGTCGAATCAAAAATACTACAATCGATAGTCGGTGCACCATGGTATGTGCACAATGACGAATTACATAAAGATCTGAAAGTATCGACTGTTAAAGAACAGAAAAACTACAAAATCACTGTAACCAGTTGGCGCACGAGCTTATCAAGCGTACCCGGTTCAGACGACTGAAACGATCGAATGTAGTAGACTAACGAATATTGTATCAAAACAAGGAATGATGACCATTAATTTATGTATAAATATCATTAACACTGCCACTTATTGTTTTCAGTTGGACAGATTGTGTGCAAAATTTATTTAAAAAATATATATATAAAATCTACGAGCATCCAAGGACATAGGGTCCACAATAAGTTCTTCAAGTTGTACTGGAAGCCTATTCCTTGTCGATAAAAGTTCAGACATAAAGCTATCTCTATTTTTTTATTTTTGGGCAGGACCACATCTGATGTCCGACGCTTATATATATATATATATATATATAAATAGAAATATACTCGTGTACAGCGATGCTACACAATATGACTAATAAATAAATTAAAGGTCGGCTACGAATTTGGACGAACGCTAAATTGAAAATCTCTTGTTCGTTCTTTTAGCAATTCAGCTCTTCGTCGTATTTTTAATTGCTTTTGAATAATGGATCCGAACCTCCAACAACCACAAATAAAAAAAACACGTTTTATATATATATATATGTATAGAAAATTATTATTATAATTTGTTTTATTTTTATTCATGATTATATTTTATTCGCATTTTTCACGAACCGGGGGTCGGTTTTTTTTTTCGTTAGTACATTATTTGAGCTACTTGTTCTTCGGCGGACTTCCCTGGATATTATTATTGGAAGAAATACCGTCTACCCGAAGCTAATGGCCGATTTCCAGACGAATAAGAAATGAATAGAAACTACGTTGATAAAGCTTGTGAATTTTTTACGACTACTTACTTACTTACTTACTTACGTCCCGAGCTTGTTCTTCCGAGAATTTCATTTAGACGGTGGAAATGGACGATGGAAAAAAAAAAAGAGATTGTTCGTCATCGAAAATTTATAAACCGACCCGGAGTGGCCACGCGGTTATTATTATTATTATTTATTATTATTATAGTTATTATGGTTGTTGCCTACAAAATGAATTACAGATTCCAGGATAACGAATAATCTCGAGAATGAGAATTGAGGTCGTAGTGTCCGGTAATTATTTATTAGAAGATTTAAAATTTCAATATTCGCGAGGGTACCTACTACTAACTACGATATTTCGTGTAATGTACACCGAGGAAAATCATGCGGTTGATGAATACAGTGTGAAACAGAACAGCATTGACGATAGTTATGATTGTGATTAAGATTATCAGAAACGGTGATAATGAACGGTTATCAAAAATGTTATAAATTTAAACGAAGATGGCGGATTTCGGTTAAAGAGCGTAAGGAAGTCTGCGATTGGTAACCGATAAGAAATATTGTTGTATATGAAAAAAAAAAAGGAAACGGTAGAAACGACAATTAATAAAGTTTTGCATTAAGAAATTAGCGAGAAATCAACTTTAGCCTTGATCTGAAAACCTTAGACTTGGAGATTAATACTCAAGGGGTCATTATACGGGCAGTATCAAAAAACATTATGTCAAATGGAAACGCGAGGGAATTATACGGGAGATATCGAATAATGCATATATGAAAATAAATATTATTCAAATATAGGCCCTAACAACCAGACGATCAGATAAAGTAGTGAAGGAGTTGTAAGACAAGTTATCTATTGTGAAAGGTCCCGAACAGAGAATTACTACTGATAAATTGGGAATACCGAAGACGATAACAACCTGAGATCTAGAAAAAAAAATATGTCTTAGGAGAGAGAAACTGAACGGGTGAAAGGCTAATGGATTTTTGTTCGGGAAATAACCTTTCGGCGATGAATTCAAACATCGCAAGCGTTGACTTTACACACGAATTTCGCCACATGGACAAACGGAGAACCAATTAGATTAGATACTTATGCGAAGATCTTCGATAAAAGATGTGAAGACGTATCTGGACAAGACTGTGGCAGCGACCACAAGTCATTAGTAAGCGGAGTATGTATCAAACTTCAACGAAATAAAAAACCGCGAGAAGTAATAACAAGTTAAAGTCGAATAAAAATTTTCAAATACAAATAAAATTAAATGAAGATATATGAAAATAAAACTGCGGAAGAACTATAGAGAGAATTTAGATCGAATGGAATACAAACAAAAAAAAACGTGCATATCCGAGGGAACGTACGAATTAATTAACAAGAGGAACTAAATAAAGGAGGAAATTAATTATACAGTACATTCAAAAACGTGAGAATCTTGATCAATTAATAAATTAAGAAATACAAAGGGGATAGAAATAAGTATAGGAATTCGTAAAGAAATAGAACAGAACCTAAAAAAAAAATTATTTGATTTATATGGGGAAATTAAATGGATAACTTTCGAAGTAAAATAAGAGATCGAACGAAAGTAACGATAAAGTCGCGAATATTGGAAACGCGTGCATGATACTGAAAGAACGATATCATTACGGAACTTTGAGCTTGAAGCTGTAATTACAAGGGAGGAAATAGAAGTTGCATTTAGGAAACTAAAATCCGAAAATCAACAGGCGTAGAACCTGCAGAAATGTTAAAGGCAATGGAAGAACCGGGAATAATCATATCGCGAAACATGTTTCGAAACAATAGTGGAAACTGTCAACTAGCCTCATGAGTGGACGAAATCGGTATATCTACTAATACTCGAAAGGGGAGTTTCAAATAGTACTATCAAAAAATTACAGTTGGTTCAAAATATCTGCTGCAGAATTTCCTTAAACGCCACTAGATACCACAGAATTAAAGACATGCATTATACCTCCCTTACATTTCGAATTATATCTGTAATATTTCGGCAAAATTTTACGCAAACTGTCAGGCGCATACTAACAAACTGATCACAGTGGTGGGAGGCTACGACATGGCGCTGCTCCGCATGCGCTGTACTCGTTATAAATATCGTCGTATTAAAGATAGATTACTCTTAAGATAATTTTAATCTATAATCAAATACTTTCCTACTAACTATTACATAATACTTTATTTTTTTTATAGTTTTAATCTTTTATCTTTTCTTTTGTGCAGGTTTTTTCCACTTTTCCTGTGTTATTAACTTTTAACTATTTATTATTATAGATTAAGTAACTATTCATTATTTGTAATGCGGTCGAGGTTGTTATATATGTACTCCACTGTATAAATTTTTATATTATGTAAAATCAAATGAAAAAATATGTATTTTGTATTTTATTATTATTATAGGGACTCTACCGAGGAATGTGACCTAATCAATAGGGTTGATCAGCCACGCCAGTAAAATACTACTATATGTACTACCTTTTGACACAAATATCGGAAGAACAAGCGGGTTCTATACCGAGAAAAGGCACACCCGGAAACGGCTGTTAAATATAGAATAAATAATTGAAAAGCGTGAATAATAGCCCGGTGCCGGCTTTAGTTTCTAAACTATCAGAAAGCTTTCGACAACTTTTACTAGAAATGGGCACACCCAAACATCTAATCTATCGGCTGTAAACATTATACTTAAATAATAAAACTATGGAAGAAAATGTGGGAAGAGTTTTCTGTAACAGAGTATTATATAGAGCGGGATGCCATTGGTTTACCCGTGGTAATTAAGTGAAATATGATGTCGAAAAACTTTTTTACTCGGTATTATTAAGTACTTTCTTATATTTTAGTTTATTTTTCAAAAGTTTTCGAAGTGAAACATCTATTGGCGCGGTTTATATGGGAAGTTAAACCGCAAAACGAGCGAACGGAAATAACAGACTTGCATATATATATATATATATATATATATAATATATATATATGTATATATGTACATATATACGTATACACATATACACAACATATATATATATATAAACCACGTTCTGTTGCGTTAGGTGTGTCAACGAAGTGACGGACGTATCCCGTTCGCATGTCACATCTGTCGTTACGTTTATACACAGAGGTAGGCTTATTCTTTATATATACATATGTATATATATACGTGTGTGCATACATGCGTGTGTGCGTTTATATATATATATACACAGGTGTAAAAATATAAAAAAACTCTGTATCGAATTTAGTTAAAATGTCTTTATGTTTCACTTCTTCCTTCACGTTTATACACATAGGTAGTCTTATTCTTTATATATACACATAGGTAGGCTTATTCTTTATATATACATATATATATATATATATATATATATATATATACACGTGCGTGTGTACGTTTATATGTATATACACGTGTAAAAATTTAGAAAAACCTTTGTATCGAATTTACTTAAAATGTCTTTTTGTCTTCGTTGCGCTCCGAGGCACGAATGTTTTTCTTTTATATTTATTTTAATTGACGCATAGTCTTAAAACTTATAATTTATTCATTTGAACTTACTTTTTTTTTTTTTGTTCTCGGTTCTTAGAAATTCTTCTTTTTGATTTCTAAAACCTTTTCTTCGGCTATTTAACTGAAACGCCATTCGAAAGAGATTATTTCCAGTTCCCGAGCTACGTTTATCCAATTACCATGGAAATAGAACGAAAACATCGACACCAATATCATCTATCGAGCTTCGACGGATGTTATGACTTTTCTTTTCAATTCGACAATTTCCAGATCGTATTGATTCATGTCGACGTCGCCTAAACGTAATTCTTCGACGCGAAATGCGAAAGTAGTGCAATCTTACGTGACGCGCTACATTCGAGGCGAATTAAAATTAGAAGACATAATGCATTCGTCGAAATTCGATCGTCGTCCGCGTCCTAAAAAAATCGTCTACGAGAAAACCGATAAACTTTATTTCACCGAACATTTAACAACCCCCAGTAAACCGAAGTCGATAGTGAAAGAGTTCATAGAAGGTAAGAAAAAACTCGAAGAGATATTACATCCGTCCAAGATAACCAAACGCAACGCGCGTCAGGAAGAACTAGCCGCTAAATATAAAGAATGGAAATTGAATAACCATCGATATAGAAATGAAGATGATAATCATCGTAGATCCCGTAATTCTTCGAGCGAATCGCCGGAATTCGTTAACCGGTCCGGCGAAAATGGAATCCAATCGATAGTTCCTAAGATTGACGGAAGCGTTAACGATAACGAACTAAACGTCTACCGCCGTTATCGAAGTGAGGATAATATAGCGACGAATTTAATCGATTTAGAAATCGGTACGAACATATTTCTAGATAGTTTAATGCAGCCGCCTATGTTAGAATTTGCGACCGCTTTAGAGGGAAACGGTAACAGAGAACAGTTGACCGGTCTTCCGTCATTCTTACCGTTCGAACGAGAACAAGAAATTCGACTATTTTTCCCGCTCGAACGAGAACAGGACGCAACGCCGATGATTCGACTTTTTTTACCGTTCGAACGACGACAAGACGATGCGCCGATGATTCGACTTTCTTCATTTTTACCGATCGAACGAGACGACGGTTCCGGAATAGTGTCGAACAACGAACTATTACCATCGTCAGACATGAACGAATTTTTGCGAGAAACGGTGAACGATTTAAATTTAGACGATCAACTGAATCGTTTGATTCCGTTAGAAGTTAACAATAATCTTTCGTTTCCGGTTAATCAACCATCCGCAATCGTCGATTACGATACGATAGGACGTTATCTACGCGGCGCGGATACAGACGAAATTCGGATAACCGAACACGTTAACGGAGATGATGGAAATTTTTTTGATACGGCGAATTGTTACGCGAATTTTCTGGGACAATCTATAGCGCGTAGTAAAGATCGTATTAAAATCGTATGCGGTAAATTAATTTACTTAGATTACCTGATTCGGAATTACCGCTTACGAACTACATCGATCGAACGAGAATACGGACGAATTCGCGATAGTAGTACTATGGAAAACGAACGATTGGCTAAGGCTAAAGTCGAAAACGACGAATTAATCGATCGATCAAAACGAATAACGACGACCGAAAAGCGAAAACGATCGACGATGGAAGATGAAGAAAACTTACAAAGACTAATTGACCAATTAGAAGACGAATTAGACGAACGAGAGTCGCGTAATCGACGATTGACGAAACGTTTGAAGGAGGCCGAACAACTAGAAGAACGATTTAGGTACGAAGTGTACGCGAAGAAAACCGAACGGAAACGAATCGAACGAACGATAGAGCGAATTTCGGAAATCGTCGACGTGCTTAATCGGATCGTCGACGACGAGACGGTTACACGTGTTAGAAAAAGATAGTGGATCGGATTTACTACAAAAAAAAGATAGAGCGAGAAAGAATTATTTATTAAAAGAAGTTTAGTCGTCGGGTAGAATAGAAATTTACTTTTGTTCGTTAGTTCGATAGAACAGGAACAACTTTAGAAATTTTACGGAACTAGTTCCTCGGAAAGATAATTAACGATTCGATTTTATGATTTAATAGTAAAGTAATATAATTACGTACGAGAACTAAGGCACTATTGCTTCGCGACTGGAAGTGATAGCTTTCAATAAGTAAATTATAATTTATTGTACGGTGTGCGAGTGTGTGTATGTATGTATACCGTTAACCATCCCATGTAATGATTTGTCGCTTAATCTGTAAAAATTTTCAAAGAACTACAGCAATAAAATCGATTAAATCCTACAGAACTACCCGCTATTCTGCAAGCATTGTCATTGCATCAAACCGTTAATTTTAGATATCGAAAAACATGTTAAGATATTTCTCGTAAAAAATAATATAAATTTAGATCGGCATCGACGACTTTATTTCATTCGTGAACAGAACCTTTTAACGTTTAAACAGTTTATGTATTCGATCATGATCAGTCGAACGTCGTGACTAGCTATCGTACGTTTTTGAGCTGGCATTCAAGGCACTATTCATATGCAACGCAGATGCAAGCGCATATGATGTGGTGCCTTCTCCGTGATAATTAAAAATTAAATAATGATGAAAACTTTCTAATGTCGCCTGTTGGTTTCGAACTCCCGACCGTCGAGTAGCACTCTAGCGACTAATATATTAGATAAACATTATACAAATAAATTAAAACTTGCTATCCGAACATTGGAAAAAGGTTCAATAATAGGTGATTTACACGTTTTAACGTATAATTTTGTACGCGTCACGGCTTATTTCAATATTGTCCATACAAGTATATACACTTCCACAATTTTGTAACATGTAACTTTACCGATGCTGTCAAGCACACTCTTCCGGGCCGGAATCGTGATAATACCATTTTTTTTTGAGCGGTAATAGAATTAGTAACTAAACTATTTAAAATGTTTAATATTTTCACCATTGCAGAAATAAATCATCGTAGAGCAAATGTGCACATAACCTAAACGTACGCATATAAATTAATTTAACATTACAATATTTTTTGACAGTTTGTTTTCATAAACTTAATTGGACGGGTTTTTGACAGTCTGTTATTTCTACTACATTTTTATTCATTTTATTTAATACATTTACCTCATCGTCTAAACAGAAATAATAAATCAATAATTTTTATTCTTTTCATATAGATAATAAATTTTAAACAGTTATCAAAATTCTGTTCGTACTACGACACTAGTGAACTAGTACATATATAATACAAGTAACGAAAAGCGAGTATTTAATTATCGAAATAATTGATGGATTAGATTTAAAATAATTCAAAACAAACATTGGGTGGTGACTTTAGTTTATGTAGTTTTCGAAGGTGGGGCGTATTTCGCCATGCGCGAGGTAACTCCGCAGTAGTTAAAAGGTGTTGTATTTTGAAGATTGAATTATATATATATATATATATATATTCTTCTTTTTACACAATCTCAGACCAAAGTATGGCGAACAATGTAACTGTTCCGGCTTTGTCCTTGGACACCTTTGCTAACTCTGTAGATGTCTTGCTGTACCACCGACGCGCTCTCCATGGCATTTTTCTTTTCCCTGATTCCCTCGATGACACGATTCAGGACAAGTTGGGATAAATAATACCTTTCTGGATGTCTGTTTATATGACCGTAATATTCTAATTTTCTGGAGCGTATAGTGTATAGTAGTTCCAGTGGCTTTAACATTTTTCGCAGCACATCTGTATTGGTAATATGGTGTCTGTATGAAGTGTTCAAAATACAGCGATATATATGTACGTCTTCAGCGCTTTGATCTTCTTTTCAAGTGCGGATGTGAGAATTCAGCTTTCCATACCATAGAGTAGTACTGGCCATACGTAACATCGCGCCAGCCGTATTCTTAACTGCAGGTTAATATCTTTCCGGGTCGTCATTCGATTTTTTCTTTATATATATAATATATATATATATATAAAGAAAAAATCGAATGACCCGGAAAGATATTACGTTATTTAGGCCACGCCCCTAACACAACAAAATGTGATTTGTATTGCTTGTGTTAGTAGTGAAGGTACATTCGAACCGGAAAACGTGTTAAATTTTAGACGATTTGACAGAGATATCGCTGTTTACTACTTTTTAAAGCTTTAAATTATTGTAATTTCTTTCCTATTTCTGATATCAATGTGAAACGAAGCTTAGAACGAATCCGACAGTATAGGCTATAAGCTGTGCTGATTTCATCGTTATTGCTTTAATAGTTTTTGAGCTAAACCGGAACAGACAGACAGAAAGACATAAATACACATAGACAGACGAAAATTAAAAAAAAAAAATAGATTTTCCGGTTATGTGCGATAAATGAAAATATTCGCAGATCGCAGATAGACACTAAAGTTTTACATTAGTATATAATAAAAAATCAATATCTAGAAATGCTAAGATATTGTGACAATTGTGGTTAAACAAGTGTATCTCGTTCAAAAGCTAGAATAATAAACGGAGAAAAACTTATCACTTAAATATCGTTATACTAAACAGTAATTCGGAATAGTTTTAAACTACGTTAAATTAACTGTAAATTGATCTTTTTTTCTTTGTTGTTTTTTAGTTTGATTTTAAACTGACGGGTGACAGGGCTCTGGTATATTTGTTCGAAGTATATCAATTATCAATACGAATTCGATTAATTTTATACGCGGATAACGCGTATTGAAATAGAATTAAAAATAAACGTACAGAAAATGAAAGATAATTACATTCATGAATAAGATAGAGGCAGAAGGTAAAGTACTAATGGACGCGATATAATTAATGACAGGTATCAGACAGCGGAAGGAGAATATCCTTAGCATGATAAAGTTTAATATCATCGAAGGATGAACTCTTATAAACAAAATGTCCGGTCAGTATCGACATACGGATTGAACTTTTTACAAGGGATGCAATCATAAAAAAAAAAAAACAATAAAAAAAAACTTGAAAATTTAGGAGCGCGTGAAGGAATTATGTTAGATAGGAAACAAATTACTTCTGTCAGAGAGCGAATTAAATTGACGGATACGAGATATGGAACGAATAGCAAAGCTGAACTGTGCATAGAAACGATATGCGAGGAAGAAGAAGCTTAAGAAAACAGATACACCGATGATAAGCTGTATTTTTTTTTAGGAAAATTCACGTATTTCTGCGTTTTGTTGAAAAGATCAGTTTGCGTGTTAACACAAGTAAATACGTAAATAAGAATCGTTCCTGAGAGTAATAGTTTCTTTCTTTCATCAAATCTCCCCTTATCAAGATTTTCGGAGGGAGCGCGACAAAGCAGTCCCAGCGACGATGTCTCCCCTTAAGTCGGAGAGAGATAAAAAACCGACAACACACAAACACCAGGTAGCAACGACACACGTTGGTAAGTAAACCAGACTGGATGGTAGGTAAAATCTTTCCAGTTCAAAACACCGCAACAACTAACACCAACACACATCCAAACGCAAATACTTTAAATCGGAATAACACAAATAATCCTTAGGCAAACAAAGCGGTTACAAAAGCCCTCCCGGATATATTTTAAAGAAAAATTCCGCAGTAGTATTCAACGCCCGGCGTAAAGCAGTTAAAGTTTATCAAAAAAATAAGCCAGTTAATACCCTGCTGTTCCGACATCAGAATAATCGTTTTTGTATATTTTTAACAAACGAATCACAAGAAAAACGCAATTATTTAATAATAAATGAAGAGAAAGTATAAATTAGGAAATTAACAAACGAATGACAAGTTGGAACTTAACTCCAAAAACGTAATTATTTAATTATAACTTATGATAAACTAGAAATTAACAAAATTCATAAATCCGTCTAAACGAATTTTAATAGCGAATATTTGCCCAAGTATTCCAAATTCAATAATCGAGGAATAACTTCAAAATCCGAACGTACAATTAACATCGGAAATCTATTAAGAGCGGGTTTCCATCAAAACAAATTCTCACACATTTCCAGCAACAGTAGACAGTTTTTATATAAATCCAAATGACATAAATAAAATTCCGTCTTCGTTAATCATAGACTAAGGAGAGACCCAATATAATTTGATTTCAGGGAACCAACCTTCTGTTATAGTTGTAAAGAAAACGGTCGAATGCAACATTGAAGACAACGGAAACTCAACTACTAGGGAATGCCGTTGAGTGCGACGCAAGAAACATTAAACCGAGAAAATGAAATTTTAAAACGACAAATATCGAAAAAATCCTCAGAGACGAGCGAATATGAAAATAAAAATGATTTTCCAACAATTGTAGAAAAAAAGAAAACGCGATATAAACAATAAACTACCAATAGCGGTAAATACAACGATAAAGCCGAATCGAGAAAAAACCAAAAAATCTCAACCCAACAGTTAAACAAATCAACAGATAATGAATTAAATACCATACAAAAGCAAACACACAATATAGGTAAGGAAAAAAAAACAAAAATCAAAATTTATTAAAACAAGATGAAAAGGTAGAGAAATTATTACGACTAATTATTAAATGCAAATAGAGCAAAAATACAAAATCTTAACAAATCAATCTTTCGATCAAACAATAAACTTTCTTAACGTTTAATATAACCAATTAAACTAAGATCCATAATTACAGATTTATACAACGAAAACAAAAATGAACAACTAGGTTTAAAGTATAATAACATATTGACCAACCTGAATGAATCTTTTACCTAATGCACAAAGCACAAAACAGCTCCTTAAATCGTGTAAAGAATTCATCCACAAAAATAGGCTAAATTACCCAATATCATTCAGTAACTTACATATAATGTTAGATATGTGAAAGGACATCAACAATTGAAAATAATGGAGCAGTTATCTCCCGAATTTGAAAATATCGGAAGAATGTTAACCGATATTAAACCACTTCTATCTAATAATCCTCTGAAAATCAAAATAAGCACATTGATTAAAAAAATTAAACAAAAAAAAAACCGGAGCTATTAACAATCAGTCACTGTAAAATAAACAAAAACGTCTACAAATGAAATTAATGATGAATAAAATAATATCCTTGCAACTGAAACAGCCTTAAAAATAAATTCCCGGAACTAGAAATATTAATTACACAAAATAATCCGATATCAATTTGTCTACAGGAAACAAAATTAAAACGGTACGCACTCGGTAAACTTAAAACAACGTAAAATATAGAGAACAGATGACACCGGTAGGTCAGTAGCTTGCCGAGGTGTTCTTTTAGGAATACCAAATCAGTTCTTTTCCGAGCAAGTGAAACTAAATACCAATGTTGAAAATGTTACAACTTCTGTCTACGTCTCTGGTCTCACGATAACTCCGTATTCCATGTACATGCGCTAAAACGACGAAATCGCCCTATAAAATTTACTCAAATTTCAACTACCAAAACTTTTTACAGTGACTGGCGATTTTAATGCGCATAATAGTATACGGGTATCAAAACTACTACAGGGTCAAATTAATCAAAGACATCATGTAATAAGAGTTCTAGTGTGCCTCGGTTTGAGTAGTATATTGATAGATCATCAGCGTAGATGCAGTAGCTCACTAGAGATATGTTGTTTAATATTAGTCATGGCTATAATAAATAGCGTAGGAGTAGTTACGAATCATTGAGAGATACCATTTTCTTGAATTTTTGTATCTAATATAATAGAATTTATATTTACTTGAAATTTCCGGCGGTGTAAAAATTGCGAATAAAAATCGTAAAAATCGGTAAATTTCCTCTAAATCCCCACTGATACATAGTGAGTAGAATTATTTGTTTCCAGAGTTTATCGAAATCCTTTTTTAAGTCAAAGCTAACAACAGTTGTAATTTTTTTCCTATTAAATTATTTTGTATAACTGTTGTAAGTTTTGAACTAATACATCCTGAGCATTTCTTAGTTTCCACAGAACTGTAAGAGATCCAAGAGTTCTGAGCTTTCTGACTGCCATAGCAATCTATTATTAACAATTCTTTCGAGTAACTTGCATAAGGTGTTTGTGAGAGAAATCGGTCTGTAGCTAGCCGGGTCTAATACATTTTTGTTTTGTTTTAATATCGGAATAAGATGAGCATCTCTACACGCCTCTGGAAACGACTGTTTTTGCCATGTTATATTAAAAATGTGCACAATGGCTTCTTTAGAACATGGAAACGTGGATTCTGTATGGACCGGCGACTGAGGGCCGTATTGTCTTTAGGGCGCTATTAAATTCGTCTTTAGTTATGGTAACGTTATAGTTAAGGTTAGGTCTTGATGTGAAATCTGGGACATTAGTACTTTTTTCTATTTCTTTATGTTTTCTAAATTCGTCAGGATAGTTTGGATATGTTCAATCGAGAATCTATAAATAAAATAATTTAAAAAAAAAACACATAAAGTGACGTATGATATTGTGAAAATTACAATTAATTGTATCGGACTCGCGCAGAATAGGAATGAATGTTGAGAACATGCTTACACGCAGCAGTGGGTTTATATGGGCACAATCTTTATATATATATATATATATATATATATATATATATATATATATATATATATATAAGAATTTATAAAGTTTTTGTAATGCTTGAAAATGACGTTATAGTCGAAAAGCTTGGCAAATAAAATAAATTTTATAGTTTATTTTGTTTTGTTAATTCATAAAATCACTCCCATCCAATACATCAACATTATATATATATATATATATATATATATATATATGAATGTCGTGTGTATATATCATTATAGATATATATTTTGCAGATCTCGTGTTATTAGCAAGAGGCGACGATGAAAACAAAGGTGTTTATTCACGACGACGAGATAATTAGAATAAATAATTTAATTCGAAATTTAAAATATTTATAAGATATCAAATTTATTCGGGACGACCACGGAAATAACATGATTAAAATTTAAAAATATACATATACGAGCCGAGGTGCTTTGAAGAAATGTATACAAATATCGCGGTTCAAAACCATCTGAAGAAGAAGAAATATATATTTACAAAACATATAAACAAAATCATGAACACATGAATAATTGAATAATGAAGAATGTTAAGTACCTTATATATATACCTTAACAGTTAACTTACTAATGTATAACTACATCTAATGTATATGTAATAAAATTAAAATTTAAAACGTAAAATTTAAAGTTTTAAACTCGTAAGTACAGGAAAAAATTAGAAAAAAAAACCTGCAAGAAAACAATAAAAATAAATTATAATTAGAACTTAAGTAAAGAGGGAATAAATAGGAAAATAATTCTTAAATAAGTAATCTATGTTTAATTCTGCGGTGTTTGTATTTAGAATATCGTACGATGAGACTCGACATGTCGTAATCGCCTATGGTGTTAATTAATGCGCTGTCATGCATTAAACAATTATGGTAAAATTTACTAGATAATTTGTTTATATAGGTAAGTGTATCTAAAAGGTTAAACTGCGAATGCATATCACGCAATTTAGTACATCTATGGGCGTTTAATATGATTTTGCAGCAGTGGTTTTGCAACAGCTGTAATTTTTTACGAGTACTGTTGGAAACCGAAAACCAAATAGGGCAGACGTAAGTTAATCGGGGTAGAATAATAGATGTGTATAATAACTTTTTGTTTGAAATAGATGAAGAAGAATGACAATTAAAAATTGGTGAGAGTATTGAGCGCGTTTTCAATGCAGTTCGTAATATTGTCATTGAACGATAGACGAGAATCTAATATGACTCCTAAGTAACGAACTTGCGTCGACCACTGAATACATTTACCATCGATTGTAACCTCAGGTAACGTTAGTGGGCGTCGTCTTGAAAAAAGTATCGCCTCCGTTTTTTCTGTGTTTATTTTCAGTCTCCAACGTTTGTAGTATTTAAAGACAGAGTTAGCAGCTGTTTGCAATCTGTTAAGTATAGTGTCTGGTCTATGAGACGCACAATATAGGGCGAGGTCGTCAGCATATAAGGCGATATTAATATGAGGTAGTTTAGGGATATCGTTTATTAAAATTAAAAATAAGTAAGGCCCTAGCACACTGCCCTGCGGAACCCCTGAGCAGTAAGATCTAATACCGGATTTATGGTTAAGATGGGAAACGTAAAAATTTCTATTGATTAAATACGAATTTATTAATTTTATTAATGATAAGGGAAATTTAAATCTAAGTAGTTTATATATAATTCCTATGTGCCAAGCTGAATCAAATGCTTTTTCAATGTCAATCAATAATAAACCGATATGTTTATTAAAATTAAAGTTGTCGGTTATGTAGTCCGCTATTCGAGCAACCTGATGTATAGTGGAATGGTTGGCTCTAAACCCGAATTGCTCCTGAATAATAATATTATTTGTTGTAGAGAAAGTTTGCAGTCGATGCAATATAACCTTTTCAACTATTTTACTGAGAGTACATAGTAAACTAATTAGTCGAATGTTATTGATGTTTGTAACGTCACGACTAGGTTTGGGTATAACTATGATTTTGGCTGTTTTCCAGGGTGTGGGGAAATACGCAGTTATGATAACGGCGTTGGTGATTTTGGTAAGGTATACAATTGCCTTACGAGGGAGCTGCTTAATTAAAATTGTAGAAAGCTGATCATCACCATAAGATGCTTTATTTCCTAAAGATTTGATATATTTAGTAATTTCAGATGGTGACGCAAGTAATATCTCTGCTGGGGGAGTGGAAGGGACTAGTTGACGTGCCACCACTTTACGTATGTTATAGTAGTGTGAACGCGGAACTAAGTTATTATAACGATTACCAACACCGGCAAAATGTGAAGCCAGCAATTCTAATTTGTCACGTAGTTTATATACCTGTTCATTTGTTAGTGGATCGATAATTGGTGGTAGTAATTGGTTTCGTTTTGTTAAATATTTGTTCGCTTTCCATAAAGTATTGTTACTTGGAGAAAGAGTCGTTAAAAAGTTTCTCCATTTAATATTTTTCCAGTTCACTAATAAATGAGAAGAAAACTTAACTAATAATAAATACATACACCTCGAACTGTTATACATTGGAGTAAATTTGTGTTTAGTTGACTGTCGTCTGTAGTAATTTTTGAGAGATAAAATTCTTTTTATATAAGGCGGAACACTGGACTTAGAATGATAGCCAGAAACAACAATCTTTGGTATACTCAAAGTAGCTGCGTTTGAAACAAGTTTACTAAATTCAGTTACACAAGTGTCACATCTGAATAATTAGGTTCAGTGTGCACAAAGTTAGCGTATTAAAACTGTGAACTTATTTCATATGCTGATGATCTTTGTGCAATATTTCGTGTTGATAAAAATTTTGATTATCAACAGATAGAAAAAATTTGTCAATATCTAGAAAAAACCCATAGATAAGATGGGTTTATCTTTTTCATGTTCCCAAATGCAGTTACACACTATTTGGCTGCCGAGGAATAATCAAAATCAGTAACATGAAAATAATCTCTGGATCAATAATTAGTTACTCAAAAACCTTAAAATATTTAGGAATGCTTATCGATCGTAAACTTACCTTTCGGCCTCACATTAATTACCTGTATAATAAACGTGAAAAAATATACTCTATGCAGAAAGTTTTACTACCAAACATCGAAGGCTTAAAATATCATGAAAGAACCATCTTATATAAAGGTTTAATACAGTCACTATATGGATATGGTGCTTGTATTTATATAAATGAATTCATACATAAAACAATAAACAAACATCAAAGGAAATTCTTATTAAATGTCTGTTTTCTCTACAGGACTGCACCTTCATCTGCTGCCAATGTAAGTAACATAATACCTTTAGATTTATATATTATTATCAGGCAATTGCTTCAGAATATAAAATAACTGTCAACATTAGCCTCCTTAACAGCACGTATTATTTAAAAAGTAAAGCCCTTCCCTCAAATCTGATCGATAATCCCTCCTATAAAATCCTTTAAAAATATGTTAATCAAGTACTAATCAATATCTTGCAACAAAGATGGGACACTTGCGAAACAGGAAGAAAGACTTATAATTTTTTCCCTAACATTGAAGCCAGAAGAAGAATGAAAAAACTAAATATTAATTTCTTCACATCTCAGGTTCTTTCTGGGCTTGGAAAATTTGGAGAATATCTCCATAGATTCCGAATCTCTAGTGCATCACAATGTACATTATATTGATGAGGTCGACAATATCGAACACCTCATATAAAAGTGTCCTGTCTTTAATGACTTAAGACATACTTATCAAATTAAACCCAACCAATCTCTAATCATAAACAAAAATAATATGGAAACCTCTTAACGTTTGCAGATAAGGCAATGCAAAGAAAATTCGCACTAGATGTTTAAGGCCAATAGAAAGTCAAATAAAAACAAATTCAAACGTCATACCGATAATTCTGAACTATGTCATAAAACTGTGTCTTGCATGGTTTACCTCTGTCTTATATACTTAAAAAAAAATGAAAAAAGAAAAAAAAAATGATGCAATAATCATTAGTACCATAAGTTATTATAAGCGCGCATTTGTAACAAACTTGTATATTATTTTTCTCTAAGCGTGTGACCGGAGGTTTTTGTTATTCAACCCCCTTCCACTCTATTTTTTAAGTACGCTTGGCAAGGAACAATTACACACAACTGATGTAATGCACACTATTTCCTTGCTCTTTTATAAACATATTTCATAAATATATTTGCCCTATCCACTTGCTGGAATTGGGAAACCAAAAAAAAAAAATATCCAAATAACTGCCAACACACGTTATATTTACAAATTAAAAAGTTAAGTGTCCGGTCGTATTAACAACATACAAATTCCTAAAAATAATCAGTACGTTATCTAGGCATGTACATGGATAAGAGGCTTATACGGCGACTACATGTGGGACACACTCTAGAAGAGCCATCGTTACGTCCGTTATTGGGACAAAAATCGGTTCTAAATCCAACGACCAAACGAACTATCTATCTTGCGCAATCGCTCACATTTGGCGCTATGGATTAGATTTGTACGGTAGTACTTGCAAAAGTAAATTTCGAAGAATACAGTAACAACAGTCCAAGATACTCCGTATTGTCTGCTTCATATTATGTTTCTAATTTGATACTGTATAACGATGTCAAAATTCCGTATGCAATACACACGTCGTGCAGTATAAGAGATTATTCGATAAGTTCGAAGTGAGCAGCAATTCTGATGTTCGTAGAATGCCACTCAGAAACTCTTCCAGACAATCCTCCAAGGCGTCTGCGAAGGAATGTCGAGATGCAATTCCAATAAATCTGGTTTTCCACCTTGTTCAAAAGATAACACGTTGTTTTCTTTCTAATTATTGTATTTGATCATTTCTATTATAACACACATTTCATTCTCACAAGTTATTCCTTTCTCTTCCTCGCAGTCTAGTGTCCCCCTGGAGTCACTCATAAAAAAGTTTTATTAGTTACTGTAGGAGATCCTCTTGCCCATAAGATTAAGTGAAATAAATTTGAATGTATTATACTGTCGACAGAAATGATAAGAGAATATTATCGTGGTAAGATGATAAGAATGTTTGGTAAAAGGGTATCGTGATATTATCGAAGAAGTTTTTGAGGGTGCGTAGCAATTATTTTCGACATAATCTATTACGACGAATTCGAATTTGAACTGTCCCGAGTGCTCGGCTGATCTGTATGTTACAATGCTAGCCAATTTAAAATTAACAACGATTTAACTATGCAAAGATCCGTGTCTAGAATTTTAAGTTCTCCGTAATGACAGTAGGATATTGACTCTTGAATAGTAAACTCAATAGTCGATTAGAGAAAATAACGGAGTTATTTTTGATTTACTTATATTACGCGCTACAACCGGACAATTAGGTATAGCAGTCAAGCTGTTGCTCAATATGGGGTATGCGAAGAAGAATTAATTGACACAGTTCCTCCGATTTATCGATCAAATTTATACGGCTAAAGAATTTTATGCGTTTTTTCAACCTTACCTCATCGACAATAGTTTTTATACGCAAGCCACTGTGCATTGAGACATTCTCCGATGTTATCTTATTAAAAAAAATCTTTATGCGCAATATTGCAAGTTTTCGCACATCCCCAAAAGTTAAATGCCGTACGCCGGCGCTAATTTTAAAACTTGCGTTATCCGATAAAATGTTATTTTCGTATAAATATAACATCACTAGCCCGACGTAGGCTAATTTAGCGTACTAGTTTTAATCGAATATATTTTTACTACGCTCGGTTTTCCCATACTACATACAACTTATATTTTTCGACGAATTTTTCGTTTCATTAAAACTTTGTTCGGTTCAAATATAAACATGAAGAAATAAAAATAAATATATTAGGATCTATATTTGTATATTTATATATATATATGTAGCATGTTTATTTTTAAAATTTATTATCCACGACAATTCACGGAATTCCTATAGCAAATCGGCGGAATTTATAGGTCGAATAAGGTATGGAACTATATAAAAATTATATATATATATATATATATATATATATATATATATATATATATTTTCTTTAATACACGACCGTGATGCCAATTAGTCACGGTATTCGTGGAGTACAATCTTAAATTTAGATTATATATATAATTTATATACTATATTCTAATACGCTTTCTCATAGCACAATTAACGTAGTTAACGAACGAACAACAGTTTGATAAGTTTAAACCTTTTCCATCATTAATAATTATTTCATTAATAATTATAACCATTTAAATTATATTTTAAACGTACGTCGCTAGTATAAGTACATTCAAACAAGAAATGACAAACGGTATCGGGAACATCTAGTGCACAGAATTCACAAATATTAGAGGATATAATTTTAAAACGCTCCAGATGTGTTCCAAAGGTACCCAGTAAGAACTTGACTTATATAAAAATTTAACTTCAATAATTTCTTTAATTTAATTCTTTCTCTAATACCTTTTAAAAATTTATACGTTAATCTACCGTTACTATGACTGTTCCATCTGTCTTGCCATATATTTAAAATTACCGTTGTAATTAGCCTTTTGAAATTCGTAATATTAACCGTATTATCATAATGTTAAATTTTTTATTAAATTGATCTAATATGTAATAGCGAGTTATAAATGAAGATTTAAATATTTTAAATTCTGATGACAACGCAGCTTGATACATACTCAAATCAGCCGGTAATATTCCAGTAACAACCGGAGCTGCCGCTGTCGACACGGTTCTGTATAAAGAACCAACGCTCAGCAGCAATTTTCTCTGAGATTTTAAAATTTTATTCATAGCGGAAACGCTAATATGTTTAATATATATAATGGAACAATAATTAATGATAGCTCGTATAGCAACGTTATAAACTATAACTCTAATAATTAACACCACCGATATTAGGTTGAATCGATAACAACATATAAAACATTTTATTAACTTTATCGATTACGTACTCTATATGCTTATTATATATATATATATATTGTATTGGCTGTTCTCCCCAGGGCTGTTATAAAAATTATATTAGACGACAACAGACTTCACCTATGTTTGGAACTGGTACAGTTAAAAACAAATCAATTACTTTTTTTTAATTGTTTTCGTATTTAAATCCGAATGTAGGGTAAAACTGAAAATTATTTAGTTTGAAGTGTATCTATAGTCGCACACATGTAAAAAACATTAGCAGCAGTCGTGAACAAAGAAATAATGCGAATATTATAAATAAAGGTTTGAGAGAGAAAATACGATAGATAAGCGGTAAATAGCTTTAAAGTATGACTATGTATATATATATTATATATATATATATATATATATATATATATATATATATATATATATATATATATATATATATATATATGCTTGGAATAAAGCGAATCAGCGAACAGTGTACCATTATAGTCGCGTTGGTGAAGGGGGATGATGATAATGTATAGATTTGGCTTACGGCCCAGAATTGTTATGTTTGCCGGACTGGAAAATAATCCGGTTAAATTTAAACTACTATCTGTCACTTTTAATTGGCGCCAAATATCGTTTCGATGTTATTCTTTTATTTCATCGCGTAACGGGATCTGGTCCCTTTTAATTTTCGAACCCTTGGGATTTGGATCACCGGCTAACACACTAATGTAGCCGTAGGCTAACCGTTATGCCTGAATTTCGGACTCATTAATAACGGCGTATCGTTATTATTACTATTATCGTTATTATTAATATTTCGATATCGGGGTCGTTAGGTGTTGTTGAATTTTGACCGATGTTAAAATTCAACGCTGCCGTTAGATTTCGTTAAAATATCCCCGTCAAATTGGTACAAACGTTGCAAAACTGCTATCGTTCTTTTTCTATAATAACTTTTACCAATTCGAAACACTTCCATTATCAATCTATCGACCATTCGCAACGTCTTTCGCTTTATAATTTTCCTAATGGTCATCGTTCGTCGAAACTAATTTTTATTACCGAAAGGCTGGATCATCCTAATTGGTCGTTTGGTGCTACGGTTGTGTATAGATTATTACGTACAGGCTGATCGGCCGAATGTAGTTTATTGACGCAGCTGAGTGTTTAACGAGAGCTGTTAATGCAATATTTACGCAAATTAAATATTTTCTTATATTTTATTTTTATTTCATTTGTTTTTTTTTAAATATAATTTTTATTTTTGTTCGCTTGAACATGGATTAATAACCGAAAATCTTTACAGTCTTTTAACTTTTAATATTTATTAGTGTCATAATTCAAAACTGTCACATTTCACACCAGTTCACATATATAATACATGTCTAATGTACATACATTGTATACATGCATACAACAGGTATATGTATAAATATATATATATACCAGATGTGTAAATAAAGTAATGAGGCTGACAATGTCGCGTTCGATCTGGCGATGCTGGAAACGCGAGATTCGGAGTATCATCCGATGCACATGTGATACGCCTTCAATATGAGCTTGAATTCGGTAGACTTATTTGTTTGTCCATAGCGGCAGTTTTCGTGGAACATTTCGAACAATGGTGTGCTATCAAGTTTTGCTTTAAACTGAGACACAGTGCAACAGAAACTTTTGAAGAACATCGACAGGCCTATGAAGACAGTGTTTTTTTCAAAGGTCCAGGTTTTTTAGTTTTCTTTATTGTTTATAACTCGAAATCATCACATTGCACACTAGTTCACATATCATACACACACACATATATATATGTGTGTATGAATGTGTTTACATATATATGTATATATATATATATATCGATATGCCTTACTTATCTTTGTTGTCTTCCAAACCAAAATATGCGTTATATTATGTCAACATACACACGTCATAAATTTATATTAACATACATATAATTTTATATATATAATGCCTGAATATTATTATAAAATGTTATATGCACACACACACACACATATATATACCTATTATATATATGTATTGATATATACAGTCTTGAAAAGAATAAAGAGCTTTGTGAATATGTTTTCTCATCGTTACATTCCCAACGGGAATTTAGGGGAAGATTTAGAATTGTCCGTTGCAATCTTGTCTTATTCGTAATGTTTTTTTTTTTTGTATGGAATAAATTAAAACCGGTTGAATTCCAAACGGACGCTTTATTCAGCTTTTTGTTATACCGATCATGATATCTCACTGAATAGCCGATATCGTTTCATCTGCCTTAGATGCTTATCTATATGCTATTCGGACGACACGCTTATGCTAAATATGTTAAATAGCATTTTCGGTGTGTGGGCTTATCAGCGGTTGAAATAAAGATAACTTTTTATCTGTCCGTCCGTACATAATAGCGACTGCGTAAATGGAAGAGCCTGTAGAAACAAGAAAAAGAAGCAACTATCGATTTATTTCCTTATAAGCGTATCTCTTTCCTCAAACAAGCAGAAGCCTATCGTCACATTTGGAGATGTAGGACTCGATTCAAAATGTATTCTGAACGAATAGACACGGACTGAAAGCGGTGTCAAAGCTGTGCAGTACAAAAGAACCGACTGACAATATTATAACGTTCGTAAATGGCGCGACCGTGCGAGTTAAACTTAAAGTTCGCGCGTCGTTTAACACCAAAAAGGAGTTGAGGTTTTTATTCGAAATCCAGTTTATCGTCTTCTTTCTGCTTCTCGTTTGTATTTCCTTTGAACTAACAGAGAAAAAAAAACTAATAAAAAAATGAAAACTGAGTAAAAGTTACGCATTTTCTATTCACGAACTAAAAATGAAAAAATGAAATGATAAGAGGGTAAAATAGGAAACGATGAATTTTATGGTGGAAGATATCATTAAAATTTTTGTGTTTATATATATATATATATATATATATATATATATATATATATATATATATATATATATATATATATATATATATATATATAATACTTGAATTACAGTGGAGAATAGTAAAGTGCTACGTTTTTTCCACGCTATTGTGCGTGACAGGCAGATACTTACGGCTGTAAAGAGATAGATTTAATAAAAAGATTAGAATTGTTTGAGTCACGCCTGTATTTATGATTACTTGCGATACCATGGACAGCGAAAATTGCAAATAGTACAGAACGGATGAGAATAAGGATAAGACTAAAAAAGTTAAGGAAAACTGCGTCATTCGTTGCGAACTCCAAACAACACTGATGGGCGCAGTAGAAGTGTAGAAGTGTTCGTGGTGTTGGCAGATCGTGAATTTCCCACATCCGAAAATGGATGGCTGCTATCGAGTCTGGAAGATGTTTCCATCTGGCACGAGAGGTCGGCAAACGTGAATTAAAAAACTGAAACATGTGGACGCCAATGTCGATGACGGCTCGAGAAGAAGATATATATGCGACGGAATATTTCGAACATGATTTTGTTACGTAGACGTTTAATTAGGAATTCGACTTAATGTCGATTTAATTGTTACTATGGACAAACTGTCGAGGTATTAGAACTTATATATCGATTGCTATTATTCTATATCTAATTTTATGATATAGAAAGTATTATTGACAAATAGGTGGGGATCCACCAATAGCTACCGTCGAGTTAGAAGTCGCGAAATATCGTCGTAACCCGCAGTAAATCCGAGAAAAATACTTCGCCGGTCATTAACCTACGATCGAGATGCGGTCAGGACTTGAAGCGGAATATATATATACATATAAATACACAAAATGTACGTATGCTTAAGAATTTTAATTTCATCAGGGACGAACACTTATTACAGTACAAACAGCTCTAGCTAATCTACACATTAGGACGTGTCGCATCGGTATTTGGTTTGGTTAGGATTAATCAGTTTGGTCGACAATCTTTGATTTGACGACGATCGTTAGGAGACATCTGGTACTAATAAGATTCAAAATATTACACATCAATTTCAGAATCCTACATATATACTTCGGAATGGTATATATAAAGTTCAGAATGCTACATATAAAATTCAGAATGGAATTTTTGATAATCGTGTTTTGATATCTTGCGACTATTCGGTTTTGTATTAATTTTTTGTTACGTTTACCTAGGCATCTCTGTATAGGCCACACTTTTGTCGTCGTACGTTTTTATGTGGCACGGACGATATTCCTGCGAAACATTCATCAGACGAACGCGTTAATGTTATTCATGTCTACGATTTGGTCACGTTTGAAGTGTAAAATTAGTTATGCGTCAAATGTGGTAATCGACAACTGAAGCCCAATGCAGCAGTCAGATAGCAAGTTTGTTCTGCACCGAACTACGTAAGTCCACCGATTCCACATGCCAGGAAAGAAGACGACAGATTGAAGTTAACGGATTAATGTCTCTTCGTAATTTAAGTTTTCAAGAGGCATCTTTTGAAATTCCTAGAACGTATCGGCAGGCTAATTTATTTTCTAATAGGGTTAGAAATAGTTTTGCTTTATTGAAAGGTTATAATAATTTTAAAGAAATTTCACGCACCGCTAACGACTTTTCAAAATATTCCAGCCTATGAACCTTCCCCACAGTCACCAAAAAAAAAAAACCAGTCTTCTTCGATAAAAATCAGCTTGATCCGAAGAAAGACCTTCATGGAGAAAAAAAAATTCAATGTCTTTAAAAGAATATCTTTTGAAAACCAAAATTCTACATCGTCTTCTATAAATAATCGAATACAAAATAGAACTTTTAGACTAAACCCTTAAATCCGGCCAAATCGGATATTAATGATCGAACGCTTACATCGAAAGGTATGCCTATTAAGAAGATCGTAAAAATGAATTCCCCGAAAAAAGTCAGAATTTCGATTACTTTCGACGGACGGCGTAACCTCGAAAAAAGGTTCTGGTATATTTTTCTAATTCGAGAACCGTATGAACTATAAGGAATTTTTGTTTAGCGACGAAATTAAAAAGTACGAATTCGAATCTATATGTAAGATTACGAAGTTGATTGAATTTATTATCACGGCGCTGCAATTTCTGCATCGGAATACGAGAGGAAGCCACGGATGCTGGTAGAATTTTCGTCGGCTGGTAAAATAAATTCGACTAAAACGGACTAGTTTTAGCGGAAGAAGATATTAGACAGAAGGAAGCGTAAAGTATATAGAACAGACACGCGTGAGTTTGTGTGGAAGTGCGATGAAAGTTCAGTTCGGTTAATGAAACTTTTAAAACCAACCTTGTTTAGATCATAGATTAAGAAATAAGATTGATGGCTAACACGTATGCATGTACATACGTATGTATACTATATACATCGAATTGAACGTCATCAGTAGTGTAAGTTTTACGTATATATATTATATATATATGTATATACAATAACATTAAAGTGACAACTAGCAAAGACACAAGAAAAATCGGAAGAATGATGGATGTTTTCATTTTATCTCGCATTACGACGACTGTGTATAGTCCACGCTGTACCTACAATATAAATGCGTGTGTATCGCATATTACGATCAAATGTGTGCACACACATATGTAACACGTGTGTCTATATATATATATATATATATATATATATATATATATATATATATATATATATATATATATATGAATTTGTGCGATTTTGTTACTTCCATTTTAGCAACGCTGTCACTTTTGAGTTGACCCGTTTATTGGACATTTCCAACGAAGTATACTAGTTATCAAACGACAACCTTTCATCGTCTTTACAACATATTCTGCATTTATCTCTCACTAAATAATCGAGGAATCAGTCGGTAAGATAAAAACGCGGCAATATATATTGTAAATTCAGCCCTCGAAATTAGTTATGAAAAATAACCGAAGTCCCGCAAATAATACAATAACGATCGATTCTACATCGGTGCGACAATAAGTCTTATAGCGTGGATACTTCTAGATAGGACGCAAACTTAGATGCTAAAGTTGTTTACAGAATTTAGAAGACAAAACATTTGGAAACTATTCCGACGAGCATTAAGCGGTATATATATATACAAAGTCGTACGAATGTAAAACTTGTCTAAATTATGGAAAAAGTATGTTCAAAAGGTAGGAAGTATGCCGTGAATATAACTTGGAAGGACGAAGTTATTAAACTGTAGCAGGAACCCAATCCATCGGACGAATTCCGACCACGAGATGCATTAAATATATTAGACGTCGTACGAATGCAGTAGAATTACGTGTCGATGAAAATATTATACGACATTGTGGAATTTTGCAAATGGCACGTGTTACTAGCAAAGGTTCGGTTTTTTTTTTTTTTAATTTTAAAAGTTACAACTGGCTAGGTAGCCAACTAGCAATTTGACTGTAACGCGAAATAACTTGTTCGGGGTTAACATCCAGCGATGGACCCTACTGAGAAATTAGGCCAGAGTCGACTACGTTTTTGTCAAATATATTGATCGCCGGTACGTTTGAGTGTGTTTCCAAACGGCTTACATATTGCTTTACAGCACGTTTGATCTCGTTTTTCACGTATGGGATGTTTAAGTCTCGATGTAACGTATGATTCGATACGTATCAAGGTGGGGAGATGATGAGTCTTATGGCCTTGTTCCGAAACTGTTGTATTCTATTTATATGTGTATCCTTTCCACAAGCCCCATAAGATTAAACCGTATGTCCAAACAGTCTTTATAATTATTTTATAAACTAGAAGCTTGTTTTCTAGTGACAAACAAGTATAACATATTTTTCTTGGCTAATAATCACCCCATTTATTTTTAACGGTTGGTACGTAAAATTTCGCAAAGTAAAATCGACCTGCGTGCATTTATTTTCGTTTGATACGCCAACGTCTCAGCTAGTTTTCAACATTCAACGGAGTTTCATGTAGTTTATTAGAAGTTTCGCTATTTACCAATAGCTAATAACGCAGTGTCTTCGGCAAACGTAGTTGTTATCACGTTATTATCTACTGGAAAATCGGAAGAGTGGATTAAGTAAAGCACCGGACCTAAAGCAGATACAGGATATATATGGGAGAATTGATTTAGGACTTTAACCTGGCATGCACGATCATCAAGGTAGGATTTTAGAACAAGATAGTAAGGATGCGATAATATATTTTTTAACGTATCAGACTGATGCCACACCTTATCAAAGGCTTGTTTGACATCTAAGAACACACCCGTGCATACTTGCTTAGCTTCAAGAATCTCTTGAATAGTATGCAAAATTCGGTGTATCTGTTCAATGGTCGAGTATTTTTACTGAATCCAAATTGGTGCTCAGGAACAACATGTTCAAATTCTGAAATAGGATTCAACCGCTTCAATATTCTTTTTTCAAGTAGTTTTGAGAGGATAAAAAAGTAAGGAAAGTGCCTTAGCTGGTTTTGGTACAACTACTATTTGCGCTAATTTCCGGAATAAATGAAAATACTGCAGTCGAAAAACAACGTTAAAAATGTTTGTAAGTAATATCTTTTTTTAGGAAGTTCCGATAACAGTTTATTATTAATTAAATCAAATCCCGGACTCTTTTTTTTTTTGTTAAATTTATTAATTATATATTTGATTTCGCTGGGAGACGTTGGCGCAATCGGGGGACTTAAGTGCAAAGGTACACTTAAAAATTCATAAATGTCAGTTTCATCATCAGATTGTAAATTTAGTTCGAAGACACCGGAGAAATATTTAACAAAAACACACACACTTTTCCTTTTCCAGTTCTAACCCATATCGAATTTACGAATTGGAGGAAGGGGTTTTACAGGTATATTTCTGCTATTGACCGCTTTCCATACGTTGTAATAGAATTGTTATCTGGATGGTTGTTACATGAATCGTTCGCATTATTATTAATATTAAAGGCTGGTGGATGTTCATTATTATTGGAAGGAGAGTTAACTGCGACAGTTTTTCTTCTTGTTATTTCAGCGCACGAAACTCTTGGATTGGCTGAAGTTTGCTTATTTACAGATATTTTTACAGCATTGTTTTCGGGTTTGTATCTCTGTTCATGTAGTTTCTGATACATCATACAAGCCTTGTAACTTGAAGTATGATCTGGTTCACATAATGCACATTTCGGGGCAGAATTTTGATCATTTTTGCATTCTGTGGAATTGTGATGACCACCGCATTTCATACACCTATATGGCCGGTTGCAAAAACATCTATTATGAAGACTGACAGCGCATGCATTGAGGAATTGTTTTCTTAGGGTGGGGAGCTTCAACCTTTATTTTAGTGTAAAGCGAGTGAGTTAAGTTAAATATCTCTTTAACATTGTTCAAGGTCTATAAAATGCAATGGCAGAGGCTCTTTAGTAATTATTTAACACATTTCAAGCACTAAAACCTTGTTTTTTAAGAGCTACTGTAATTTGTTCATCCGTTAAAGAGTGGTGCAAATTTCTAATTATCACTTTATATGATCTTTCTTGTTTCAACTGATACGTGTTCTTTTTTAAATGTAGATATCAGCTTCATATAATCATAATTGTCTTGAACATTCACCTTGACTGTATTATTCTTTAAAGTTTTCGCTACAAAATCCTGCTTACCTATAATGGTACCAATTTGTTATTGGTCATTGCTGGAAAATTTGTAACTCCATATATGAAAATGGAAGGAGGTGGTGATACTTTGGATTGTACACTTTTAGTATGATTATTTTTCGGGCTTTCCTCATCAAGGTACAGGCAGCTACAACGTTTACTAGTTTTACATTTGTTTTCAATATTTTGTGGCGAAATTGGTCGCTTTTTAGCTTTTTCCTTAGGTAACTGCCACTCTTCGTTAGGACTGCATTCGCTCAAGGTATACCACACATACGTCTTTAATTTGATCGTTAATATCATCATAAGAGCATTAATACTGATTTAGCATTGAACCACTGTCTAAATCAGAGAGAACCGCTGTGTGTAATTAGGTAATATCGCTCGACCTGGCTGCGGCGATAAATAATAAACAGGTTGATGCGAAGTAGTATAAATAGCATTATTATCAGATTGAACGATATGCGCTTGTTGCATAGGCACCGTTGTGTAAGTAAATGACTGAGTGTGTTGCTGGGTGTGTAATGGTGTCGCGTAAATAATGGAAGTAGAAACAGCCGTCTACGAATTACAATTAATTTAGCGTTAGAATCCGAGAGTTAATAAATAATATAAACTGATTTTATCTCACCGATAAAGTGTAGCACCCAGGTGAATATTATTTGATAAAAGGATGATTAGGATGGGAAAAAGACGATGTACGATCCGGTAACAAAAATTACGCGACACCAACGGACGTAAGTGATAATTTTTCGTAAACAACGGACGAGGTAAAAATCTAAAAAGGCGGTGTGCGGTGGTTTGCCGTTGCTTTTACCGGCTTCTTTAACGACTAATTGGATGGTTAGCTCATTATTCGGAAACTCTTTTTTCTTACTATTAAAAATTCTCGGATTCCACTATCGTACGAGAGCAGAAGAATTTCAACATATATACATATCGCGGTGACATATTTGTTACAGTACTCCGCTGTCAGACAGTCGACGATTCAAAAGTAACTCGCAACGTGAAAAAAAAAGTTTACAATTTTTTTTCATCATTACGTAACTCTTAATTATCACGGAGATGGCAGTATACTCCGTACAACAATGTGCGCGCACCCGCGCTGCATATAAATAGCGTCTTTAGTGCTGGCTTATTTTGTACGTAAAAATAAACGTACAATGGCAAGACACGACGTTCGACAACGAATAAAAACGACGACGATAGTACATTATTATTATTCTAATTCACTCGTTGTCGAGTACTCCTTTATAATTATGCCCCTTTCTGTTACAATATAGTGCAATGTCTGAACCTTATAAAGAATATTCATCAAATTTTATAATTAGATATGCTGCACTGTACACAATCATACCGATCTGCTATGTTCCTTCTTGTGCGATTTCTACCTATGTAAATAGCGGCTAATCTTGCGGTGTGAATTTTCTCCATTCAATTTTATTCATCGCCCATTTGTCCTAAGTCTTATTTTTCCTCGCCGGTTCTTTTTAATGGAGTTTGATAACACATCCTTAAATCATAATTTTGGTCTTCCACAATATCTTTCACCGATATGTAATATATCATACAATAATCGTTACGCTATGCGATTGTTAATTATTATTCATTCTCAACACATCCATAGCCGAGGTTTAGTTAAATATTTACAGTTTGTCAGTTTTAGAACACCTTTATCTTTCCGTGTTATTCTTAGGGTTTGTCTGAGCAAATTCATCTGACATATTTAAAGTTTTTGAATTTGACAGCTTCTCACTATCCATGTCTCACAACTATACAATAAGATTGGTAATAGTACTGCTGTGTAAATATTTAGTTTCGTATTAGTATGTAAATTTTTATTCATATATGACAGAAAAGTATGTCACGAGAACAGACGCTCATATTCGGCAATGAGTGAGATAAAAGAAAAAAATATAAATATGCATATATATATATGTTTATACACATATGTACGTTCGTGTGTATGTATTTATGTTACACATATACGTTTATATATATATATATATATATACGTGTGTCTTCTTCTGATTAGTCGAATTGATCAAGACATTGTTTAACCATCTTAGATGGTACGGTGTTCGAATCCCTAAAAATTATGTTATTGCCATCAATGTCGCGAGTAGTTGGTACATTCGGTCACGTAATAAGACAGAACGAATTGAAAAAAAAAACACTCATCCGAGGAAAAATAAATTGCAAAAGACCCGGAGGACCGCCTACGTTCAGACTAGTACATCATATCAGACTAATTACGGACTTACTATTAGTAAAAGTAACTAGAAATATAGACAACAGTGATAAGAGACGATAGGTGGTTTTTCCAATGCACTAACTCATGATAAGTCGACGATGATGATTGATTATACAACCGTTTTTATTGGAATCGAGCGGAAAAAACTCGCGTAGATAATGTTCAACCATTATGGTAACAAATGTCAAAACTGTCTTATGTCTGCTCTTCTTTCTAGTGTCTACGCGAAAATTGAATTTCAAGAAGCGTTAGAGATGAGGAATTGTCGATAAACGGTGTTATAGCTTCGGAGATGCAGATAGCCGTCTAATCGTCATAGACGTTAAAAGAAAAATGCGACTTAAACGCGTGTTAGATAAGATTGTAGAAGAATTTTACGAATGTGGATTAAAATTGATTAGATTCGATACAAAAATAATTGTATTCTCAACATTTGTCGAAATAAAAGGTGAAAAAGATAAATTAAATAAATCCCACGTATCGGAAGTTTGGAAAGTATACTCTGAGAAAATTGTACTTCCACCCTTAAGATGCGTAAAGGATAGATGCGAGAAATACGAGAATTTTTTCGCGAGTCGAAAGTTAAAATAGGAATTCCAGTCTTACTATATAGATTCGACATTGGATGGAAAATGGTTTAGTTCATTTGAGATGCGTAGCGTCGTATCCGAAATTTAAAAAATTAAAATTTACCGAACAGACTAAGAAACTCGAACTAATATAAAAACCACGAAAAAACCGGAAATTACAATATTTCGCATATACCACGAGATAATCCTAAAAAACCTCACTCGGGTGATAAAGTCGTTGGAAAAATATTCTCCGAACATCCGTGGTTAGTCGTGGAGAAATCAGTTTTAATATCGTAACGCCGAAAGAAATATGTGCTCCGTTAGCGGAAATAAAAAGTTCCCTTAGCACTAACCGACATCGAGGTAATTTAGTTCAATTCTGATGATGAGTGATTCTAGTTCGCTGGAAACGTTAAAAATTATTTACAAAATGCGGTTTTACCGAAATTAAAACTTTTTCCACTAACAAACTAGCAGCGAAAGTTTTAAAATACACACACACACATATTACTTAATCGTATTTACAATGATCATAATTAGACGATTTGCTTTTCTCGTAGTTGCTGCGGCCCCAAAAAAAAAATTGAGGAAAAAGTAATAAACGCGAAAAACTGCAATTACGTAAGCAAACCGTTTTAAGCGGAATGCGAGGCAGTAAAATGGAAGATTTAGCTTAGACGTGGATGATTAAAGTTGGCCGGCTGCAATTTCGAGCATGCCCTAATAGTCTATAGCTCGATCGTAAAATTTCGTTAAATATACGTAAACTTGTTTCTAGTTGCTTCTTATTAACGAGCTGGATAAGAACAAATTAGAGCAGGTTGGTTATTAACAATTTTATTAGGTAGGTAGGTATATAAAATACACGAGGTGCTGCTTTTTAACGCGGTTTCTTCATTTTAAAACGAAAGTTAATTTACTTTTTAAAATTTTCCACATAATGTAAAAAATTAATTTGCCGCTTTATTAGATGATCTTGATGCCGGTACGGTTTTACGTTATCCGGTTACGAGGGCATGCTTCAAACAGTAAAACATACAATCCGGACGTATCAGAACAAAGTATTACAAACAATAGCTGGAATAACGACACTCTATACAGAGTCTTCAACATCGAATACATAAATGAAATTCGTCGATCGACAGTCAAACAGTTATCAGTGAAAAAAAAAACCATAATACTCTGCTGGAAACCGGAATTCATCGCAAAAGACATAATAAAGCGGAAGATCCAAACGCAGAAGGATCGTGAAATATACATTCTTTCTAAATTAGCTAATTCGTGAGTCTGCTGCCGGACAGATCTCCAATTTCCAAGCGTCTCACCCTCTTTAAGTCGTCTAGTTGATGATATCTCATTGGTTCTAAATATGAAGCGAACGAAAAAAAAATGAATCTTCCGTATGAAGGTTGTACAACGGAATCAACATCGGTTAAAAAAAAAAACAAACATCAGCTGGCAATTAAAATTCCGGCGAAAGACGCCGTTGTAATTGTAAAAATTGTGCAACATTCGTTGTTAGAAAAATGTGGAAATTATTATAATCTCTGCTCTCCGAAATAACGGAAATTACTGGAAAACACACGTATATTTGCCGAAGCTTAATAGCCCGATGACTTAGCTGTTAAATGTAATAAATGAGTTTGGAAGAGGAAAAGAATTATATAATCGAGGGAATATTTGAAGGACTATTGGAGAGGAAACCAGTTATAGGGTATGCGGGACGGATAAGGGGACGATAGTGATGAAGTGTAGGGTAGTGTGGTAAAATATGGCACATAAAATTGGGGTTCGGAAGTAGTCACAAGTAGGAGAATGGGGACTTTGGAGTTAGATGATTACAAGAGAGTGATACGTGGTCAAAGCGAACCGTGCTGAGCGCTATATAGTTAGAACGGAATAAGTTAACTGGTGGTTTTCAGAAGTTAGGCTTTAATAGCGAAAACAAAGATACGGTGGGATGAATTCTCAATTCTGCGTTGCCAGTTCCGGGTAATGAAGTATTCGAGGGGTGTATTTATTACTACACACAGTGAGGCTTATATGTTTACACAGCACTATGTTGTCTTTATGACCTGGAACTCATAAGATGACTACTGGATCCGTTATTGTAGTCAGGTGTTTTTCGTAATATTTATCTATTTGTATATTACTTCTTTATACGATAGCTAGTCACGACGTTCGGCAACGAACAACACGACAATGATGATATTACTTCTTTGTTCTTGCTGATAGCGTTATATTCGCACACCACATACACACGGATATCTTGGTATAGTATCATTTATATATATATATATATATATATATATTGGTTAATGTAAAATATGTCGAGTGGACTGAATAGGCTATGTACCGAGGAAAATAATGTAACGAGTGGTGGATCGGCGATAGACGTGGCTTCTAATAACAACACCGACGATGTCGCTTTAAACATAATAAATGCAACCTCGATATGTATTCATATAACGTAGTTAATTCAGAAAAAATTGACAGTTCGGGTATATTTAATATAACATTCTTCTCGTTAGTAATGTAGTTAAAGCCGGTCTTGATATCACTTTTCTCTCAGGTTCAATCGAAATACACCTTTAAAGGAAGTTTGGTGATTAATTGAACGTTCTAAAAATACACATTCTCCACTTGCTCCTATTGTAAATGATACATGCTTCTCCGAATTCGTAGATAATGCGATACCCCCCTATATACAAACTTATGAATAATCCAGTAACAACGGAATATCTTTCTCGCTCTCCTATTTCGGATTTCTGACTCCGACCTATTACTCATGCTGAATTAAATTCTCCCCATGACAAGAAAAAAGAATCTTCTCCCGGTTTGTATGGTATAACCTACTGGGTAATAAATAACTTGCCTGCAAGAATATGAACTCCCAACACATTTTTATTATATATATATATATATATATATATATATATATATATATATATATATATATATATATATATACACTAGTATATAAAACTGTAGTTTTTGTCTGTGATTTGCAAATATTTTCATTATAATCACTGCATTGGGCTATTTTTATCACACATAAACAGAAAATCTATTTTTTTTTAAATTTTTGTCCGTCTGTCTGTCTGTTTCGATTTAACTCAAAAATTATTAAAGCAATAATAATGAAATTTGCACAGCTTATAATCTGTAATATTATCGGATTCGTTCGAAGCTTTGTTTCACGTTGATATCACAAATAGGGCTCTATACGTAATTTCGTTTTGTACGTGCGACGTTGATTTGAGAACGAAGACATTTTAGTTATCGGTTAAGCATAGTGGCACATAATCGCAAAAACAATTGGGGAAATTCTGCGTCCAGCAGTTTGGACTGGAATAATGAGACTATGATATATATATATATATATATATATATATATATATATATATATATATATATATTGCAATATATGTATCATTTATACACTATATACTGAAACGGTTTTGTGTTATATGTAAATGGGAGTTTGTAGGTGTGTATGCGTTATGTGTATGTGTGTAATCTGTTCGTGTTGTTAGTGAAGAAAGTTATTTCGCAGTTCGCGCATTATCGCGCGTAGGTTTTCAATTTTATTTATATAATTTACCACGAATCGAACTGAGACTTGAAATAAATTTGAATTTTAAATTTATAATCGTTGTGAAATTAGAAGTAGAATATTCTGTTGGTTTTATTTTCTAGGAAAAGATTAAGATTTGTTTTTCGGGTGTGAGTAAACGAAGGAAACTTACCGAAAAATAAAAATAAAATAAAAAACCACACACGCATTTAAGTAGTTCGGCACACATACATAAACAAATATATATTTATATATATATATATATATATATATATATATATATATATATATATATATCAAATATATATGTATATATAAAGTATATAAACGCATCGTATGCATATTCAGACCCGAGTGTTTCTTTATATGCCAGTTGTTATGAGAACAAAAGCCGTATGTTGTCCGTAAAGATAAATAGCTCTATTAATAGCGAACAATCGAACTGCCTGGAAAAAAGAAACCGAAGAAGAACGAAAAGTTAGTTCTACGTCTATCGACATTCGAACGTATCGAGGGAATTGAACTTTACGCGAAAGTTGTCCGAAAGTTAACAATGAGAAATGGTTCCTTTCTCGAACTTTGCGAAGCTTTTAAAACCAACGAGATATCGCGCACCCGTTTCTACCGAGTCGAAAAATACATTCGTATTCTCGAACGAATATTTGTAACGCTTATTGTCGCGAACGAATAAAGGTCGCTCAGAAAAAATACCGAGTGTACGCTGGTTGACTAAATCGAAACTTTCGAATCCATGTCGTCTTAATAATATATCTTATTAACCGGCGGTGTATATTGTCCACACGCATATTTTCTTGAATTTAGTATACCAGTGGGTTTCTATCGCAGAAATTTTTGTTTAAAAAAAATTTCTAAAAAGAAGAAAAAAATCGAAAATTATATATATACATATCGACAGTATATATGTTCGCTTTCGTATTGGAACTATGGTTGTCAAAAAAAAAAAAAATGTGAGAATAACGTTCTATATTAATTTTTAAAAAGAAAGTAAAAAAAATACAACGAGGCGGATATTGATCTTAACGTATAACTGGCTAGAATACAAGATGGGGAGGATGACCGGTGGATACCTGAATAGTTATGAAAGAAAACATAATCGTACAGGCGATCCGGTGATGATTTGAGAGAAATATTGCTGGAAAACAGAAATACGATGTACAAAATGCCGCATAAGAAAATTCAAATGGAAAATATTGCAATCTTATTGGTATTAGATAATTATTATCTAATATCGAAATTGGCGATAAGTAATTTTCTAACTTACATTATATAAAGTTCGTATGTCGGATATGAGAGTGAAATGCAGAACGAAAGTAACAGAAACACTAGCCGTAACTGTATTAATACGAACTAAAAATACAGTACCGTAAACAGAATTAGGTTGTACTAGAAAGCTTTTTATAAATAGTTAACCGTAATTCGAGGGAGAAATAATAATTAATTAATAAATTTAATTAAATAATATGAACGTTCCCTTTACATGCGACCGAAATTATACTTATAAAAGCGCGTACGACTAGTTTTATCGACTATACCTAGGGGACTGCTTAAATTTATTTTCCTTTTGAAGTTTCTGAAGTGAAACTTCTATTGGCGCGATATATATGGAGGAGTTAACCCACAAAACGACCGAGCGAGGCGAATTAACGGACGGATATATATGTTATATATATATATGTTATATATATATGTTATATATATATACATTATTTACCTAGTAGAGTTTCAGCATGAGCCTCGCCAGGACCGCAGTATTAACATTAACATAATAACACTATAGTTTAAACGCAAGTAAAATAAGCGGGGGAAAAATTTAAAAACCTCCAAACAATAAAAAAATACATACATATATACATTTAAATATAAAATATATACATATATACATATACATATACACACATATATACATATAACTTATAAAATCATAAACTTATATATATATATATACAAGCTCAAACACACGCGCACATACACACACATATATATAACCACGTTTTGTTGCCTAAGGTGTGTCAATGAAATAACGAAGGGATATGTATATATATATATACATCAATGTCGTATTGTTTATTGCCGAACGTCGTGATGTACGTTTAATTTTAGGAACAAACTGAACTAGCATTCAAGGCGCTATTTATACGTGACGCAGATGCGCGCGCATATGATGTCATATAGAGCAGGGTGCCACCCGCCTATGAACCACGTTTTGTTGCGTTAGTTTTGTCAATGAAGTAACGGACAGATATATATATGTATATATATATATATATATATATATACACGTACCGTTCGCATGTATGGCAGTACCAACACCTGTGTTTCAAACCGCGCTTTGTAGTTTTAGGCGCGTCGACTTATACACATACATAGGCTTATTTGTATATATATATGTGTGTGTGTGTGTTTATATATACACACGTGTAAAAATTTAAAAAAAAAACTGTGTATGGAATTTAGTTAAAACGTTTTTAAGTTTCATTTTTTCCCTGCGTTCTGAAAGCAGTTTTTGTTCTTTGCCGAACGTTGTAACCAGCCATTATACGGTTTATTTTTATGTACAAATGTACTAACATTCAAGGCACTGATTATATACGACGCAGGTGCGTGCACATACAATCTTATATAGAGTGCGACGCCACTACTTTCAGCATGATAACTGAGAGTTACATAATGGTGAGTTGGCCTGGAAACAACGACCGTGTCTAGTTCACACACGAGTGCTCAAGCATCTATGCCACAGTGATATTGCAAACAAATGCTCTTTTTATATAGTTAAATAATGATTCTATTTATCGCACATCTTTTTAAGGCCAATTTTCAGCTTAAGACAGTCGAACGTTACACCTTGAAGCATAAAACAAATCAAAACTCTACGAAAAACCTTAATTCGCGACCATATAAGTGAACTAACACTCGGATAAATCTCAATGACTGTATCCTACTCGATTCAATGCAAATTTCCCCAGGATAGAGTAGAAAAAAACTAATACTAGAAAATAGTAGTGTTAGAAAATATTAAGGGCTTGTATGTAAAAGAAAGACAAATATAAACAGTCTCAATAATGGTGAGCCGTTGTACATGCTTTGATAAATATAATTTCTGTAGAATGTAAAGAAAATGTTTATATTATTTATTTTATTAAGTAATTAATTAATTAATATTTCACTCTCTAATTAAAGGTTAACTTTTTATAAAGCTTTCTCATTTAACCTTTGCGGCTATGCCATGACACTTTTATTTTAGTTGCGCATGTTACTGTATATTAATAATGGGTGGTGTCTCTATTACCTTCATTCTACATTTAATTTTAATATTTGAGTTACGAACGAATAACCTTTATTGAACATAAATATATATATATAGGGTGTGTGTGTCTTCTTCCGATTAGTCGAATCGATCGCGACTTGTCTATCTTAGATGGTACAGTGTTCGAAACGGTGTCGTGTTCGAAAGATTACGTTGATATCGCGCCAAGTAGTTGGCATTTTCGGTCATGTAATAAGACAGAACGGATAGGAAAATAAAAATGCGCCTCAGGGGCACGGAGGAAGTGGAACTTTATAAAATGCAATATCATTGAACATAAATTTTAATTCAATATATTAAACCCAACGCGTACATTACGCAAAATGAAAAGACAATTATTTAATGAATTCAGAATTTTGCACAAATTTGACAAAGAAATAACTTCATGTGGCGATGACTGAAATGTTTTTTGTGTAACGAAAATTTGAACGAAATAACGGATAGCCGTGCGCAAGTGAAAGAATAGCTCGTTTTACGAGTTAACTCCTCATATATGACGCGCCAATAGAAGTTTCACTTCAAAAACATCGAATGAAAAATAAATGGCAAAAGAATCAGAAGACGAATTCTGATTATACGCGTACATCGTATCGGAACAATTACGGACTTACGCTTACTAGAAGTAATAAGAATTATAAACAAAAGTGAGAAGTGACGACATGATGGTTTTCCAATGCACTAATTCATGACAGTTGGTTACGACCTCCGCAAGCGGACGTACGACTGAAAATTAACAAAAAGTTGGTACTTTTATGGGCATCAGTACTCGTGCGATATTATTACGCTACTATAAAAATGTATAGCTATCTGTATACTCGGCTTGATGTGTGTATGTATGTGGGGGTTGTTTTCTGCCGCATGCACGTGCGATGATGATGTACATGCGTTTGTATTTACCACAGGGGGATGTAGAATTCGATAATTCCGACACGACGACGAAGTTATTAATTTCGTTTTTTTCTTAAAATCTTCGAATTTATTCGAATTTTTTTCCTTTTGTTCGGAAAAAATACAATTCTATTCGGAAACCGTTTCCGAAGAATAATTCGTTTCTTCCTCGTACCGAGGTTTTTTTTCAAACGAACAAACCTGTCGAATAAGCATATTGTAAAACGAACGGGCAAGACGATTGGAGTCGAAATACGAAATATTGAGGGGTTTTAATTATTTTTATATTAATTTTATTTCTTTTTAATTTTTAAATTTAAAAAATAAATACATAACTAAATCGCTCCATTTCGAAGCCGGTCGAAAAACTGAGAAAAGGTTTAATTAAAAGAAACGCTTGCGGGCGTTATCGACGAAAAAACTCTTTAGAGAATATTAATTGTAATTTCCTTGGAGCGACCGTTACACCCCCCTTCCCGTCCACTTGGTGGCCTTATTTGTTGTTTGGGTTATATTTAAAAATATTAATTTACCGAACAAAATCGAAATTTAAAAGAAAAAACGAACCGTTATATTTCGATCGGTGTTGTTTTTTCGTTTTTTTTTTTATCATTCAGCTTCTGTCCTTGAATTAAAAATTTTAATTAAATTCGACGAATACTCCGGGCGAGTGCATATTACATATACGCAGATCGACGAATAGGAAACACTTAATTTAACGACCAGCAGAAATATATGTTTAAATTGATTATTCGATTAGTTTCGTCTCGGTTGTAATCGATAATTCTTATCGAAATTTCTAATTCTTTTTCCTCTTCTGCGCTAGGAAACTCTGAATTTAAATACAACACGAGCGATAAGAATTTCATACGATAAAAATACTAGTCGAGAAACGATTAGCACCATTTGCTAGGAAATACGGAAAGCCTGGAGGGAAGTATTGGCTTATTCAGCAAGTTAGCCTAATCGGTTGACTGTCAATTTTCTTAATAAGTGGAATCTTGATATTATTATTATCATTTCTTCTTTTATGTGCCATATTCGTAATATAGGCGATCTCCGATCTACTTGTACCCAGGATCCTGCTGAGCGATCGGAAAACCTTACATTAAGGCCGGACGGGAACCGCGTACCTACTACTGAGCGAGAGGCCATACAGACGGCAGTGGTCAATATAGAGCGCAAAAATAGCGCTAGTAGCATAGGGAGTAGCGTGTCCAGTTAGTAGTAAGCGTAATCAAAAATCGAACTCTGATCAGACGCGTACATCGTATCGGAACAATTACGGACTTACACTTATTAGAACTAATAAGAACTATAAACAAAAGTGATAAGTAGCGACAGATGGTTTTCCAATGCACTAATTCATGACAGTCGGTTACGACCTCTGCAACAAAGAAGGCGTCTAAAGGTTGGCCCGAGGTGGTGGCTCGGAAACCAAGTAAGTCTAAGGAGTCCGCTCGGAAGATAAATATGTCGACCGAGGTGAGGACAGTTCTAGGGCCTGTGCCTGTTGGTAAGGCTAGGCGGACTTTGCCCGACTTAGTCGTTACTAATAAGGATAGAATACAGGACATTGATGAGAAAGCTTTGCGGGTCTTTTTAGATCTAGCTCGACCCAAGTTACGAATTAAAAATATGTACAGACGCGGCAAGGCGGTATATTTAGCCGTAGGAGACTTACAGACTCAGCAGAAGATTCTGGAGAATCCAAACTGGAATAATTCGAACATCTGTGTTTCTGCAAATTCCAAATATTAAGGACACCTAAGTGGGAAGTTGCCCAGATAATAGAAGCCCTCGTTATGCAAAATGGTCTGGAGGGGGATAGATAAAAAAATCGAGCACCGATTCCAGAAAACGTACGGCCGGACGGGAAGCCTCATACTCTCTGTGGCGCCAGGTGTACGCGTGTACCTTGGTTTCCACACTTGTAGGGTGGTTGACTTCGTCAAGCCTACGCAGTGTTTTAAATGCTACGGATATATGTATCTAGCAAGTGTAGAGCTGAAGTCTTGCTATGTCCGAAATGCGGCAAGACAGGTCATAAATCTGACCGTTGTCCTTCAAAATTTCCGGCTTGAATAAATTGCATGAAGTCGGGTTTTAAGGCTACCGGGCACCGGGCCGATGATAAACAGTGCGCTGGTTTCCGTCGTGAAGTTCTGAGGTTGGTCAAAAAGACCGATTATGGAAAGACCCTCAGTCCGGCGAATAAAGTTTCTTCAGGTTAATCTTGGACGCAATCGTACGGGTGCGGAAGAAGTTGCCATCTATATGCGCGACCGGGGTGCTCATATTTTATATTCATCCTGGCGGCCATAGTTAGATGTCCTTGGGCGACCATTCTTGTTGCGGATTGTACTTGCGACATCATGCAATCCGTGCCGCAGCCTGATGGCGTCCGGACTATAAAAAGGACGTCTTCTAACGGAGCTTGGCCGTCGCCCAGCCGAACGGCGGTCAGTAAATCTATAGGCTTACCGCATCAAGGGGGCCCTCTGATGCGGCGGACAGAATAATAGGTGCCCGTCTCGTGGGAAGTTCATGAATATTTCGGTAACCCCACGCACACAACACATCACACACACAACGTACACACCTACCACACACACCATTGACCCTACTGAGCGGTCAGGTCCTATAGAAGGACAGGAGGACGGGCCTACTGAGCGCCCAAAAGACGCTAAAGACAAGCGCAACAGTCCAAAGAAAGGACTGAACGGGCCTACTGAGCGCCCGCCCCGGCAATCGCCGGATGAGATCATTGTTGAGGTAGTGCGAGCTGCTACGTCTTCTCCAGGGGCGGTTAAGACAGCCGTAGCTAACCTCGAGCGCCAAAGTAGCGCAGTAGGTAGCGGGACTGGAAAAAGCCGGCTTCCCGTAAGTAAGACGCCTAAGAGTAGGGTGAGTTGCGGACCTGCTTCCGTTCCCGACTTTGCTAAGCGATGCAGTGAGGCCGCAGCAGCAAGTCGAGGTATCGTCGCAGCACTAAACCGCGATAAGAAAACCCCGAAGGCTACAGTAGCTGTAATAACTAACAGCTTAGATATGATGATGAGCATACTGTACGAACAGGTACAGGTCAACAGCTCTCTCATGGGACGAATCGAAGCTTTGGAAGGACGCTTAGGGGAGGTTCCCGCCCCGAGGATAGCGGGCCGCCCCAAGACTCCGTGAAATAATGTGGAGATCTTAGAGCAGGGGCGTGTCGAAGTGATCGAGTCTCGTTTGGATCAAATCCTACAAGAGATCAATCTTCTAAAAGCTTTGAATGTAACTTCTGTGAATTTGGCGGCTGCCGGGAGAAACGGAGACTCTACCGTTTCCCGCAAACCTCCTGCTGAGCAGCGGGCGAAAGTGGCGCCAAAAGTGTCCGCCAAGCCCAAAGCGAGGGAGGTGGCAGCGGCTGCCGACTTGTGCCGGTCCTGTGTTCCTGGGCCGTCAACTAAGTCGGGAGTGCCAGAGGAGAAGGCGGCCTGGAAGGTCGTGAAGGGGAAGAAAAAGAAAAGCGGAAAGGGTGGCAAGAAGGCCAGTACCCTCACTGATCCCCAGAACAAGAAGAAGACCCCGAGTTTGAGCCCAGTGCCGGAAGATCGACTGGCCGAGGCTACCGCTGTTGCGAAGGGGGCAAAAGGGACTTGTGCCGAGGTGGTGGCTCGAAAGCCCAAGAGTTCCCTAAAGGAAAGATAAATATATCGACGGAAGTCCGAACATGTCTAGGCCCTGTGCCAGTTAGTAAGGCGAAGCAGGCTTTGCCCGACATTGTCATTACCAGCTGGGAGAAAACACAGGTGGTCGATGAGAAGACCCTTCAGATCTTTTTAGATCTGGTGAGAGGCCGACTTCGCATAAAGAATATGTACAGGCACAGTAAGGCGGTGCATCTTGCCGTGGAGGATTTACTGACTCGTGAGAAGATACTGAGGACTCCCAAATGGGAGGAATCGGCCTTCCGTGTTTCGGTAAATACCTCCACCCTCCCCTTGGTCCAAATATTAAGGACGCCTAAGTGGGAGGTTGCCAAGATTGTTCAGGCGTTAGTACAACAAAACAATCTGGAAGTCAGGGAAGGAGAAATCCAACCCCGCTTCCAGAGAACACTGTATGGTGGAATGGGTAGCCTTGTGCTCGCTGTGACACTGCGTGTATGTGAAAAGCTGTTAAAGGCTGGCCACGTGTACCTCAGTTTTCACACGTGCAGGGTGGTTGACCACATGAAACCGACACAGTGTTTCAAGTGTTTTGGATATGGCCACATCTCGAGCAAGTGCAGGGCTACAGAGCCCCTGTGTCCGAAATGCAGCAAGGCGGGCCATAAGCCCGACCATTGTCTAGCGAAGTCGCTGGTGTGCATAAATTGCAAGAAGTCCGGCATGAGGGCTGTCGGTCATAGGACCGACAATAAAAACTGCGCGTGTTTCTGTCAGGAAATTCTAAGGCTGGTTAAGAAAACTGATTACAGCCTTAGTCTGACCGGTTAAGTTCTTTCAGGTTAATCTTGGACACAGTTGTACAGCTGTGGACGAGGTTGCTGTCTACATGCGCGACCAGGGTGTTCATATCGCTCTCTTACAGGAGCCCTATGTTCATCCCGGGGGCCTTATTGGGTGTATCCCCTCGGACATTCGGTGTATATCTAACCCGGGTCCTTGGGCAGCGATTCTTGTTGCGGATTGCTTCTGTGACGTTCTTCGACTTGGTCCATTATCGGATGAGTACGGCGGTGTGTCAGCTTTGATTAAAAAATGATCATACTGCCGTCAGTGCTTATTTTCGATTTTTGGACCCGGTTGAGGGGCATCTTAGGCGGTTGGAACGTGTTCTAGCCGTCCTAGGTAATGCCCTGATTGTCATAGGAGTCGATCTCAATGCGAGGTTGTCGCTTTGGGGCTCGGGTGATACGAATGCCAGGGGTTGCCTAATAGAAAGCTTCGTGGCCGCGCACAACCTGTTCCCATTGAACACAGCAGGTTGTGCACCAACATTCTCCAATGTGTCTGGTCAATCCGTCATTGACGTGACTTTTGTAAGCCGTTTGTTGATTCAGGAAGCGTGGGATTGGAGGGTGCATTTGTTCTATGTGTTTCACGATCATGCCCCAATTACATTTAACTTGTTTAGCAGTAGTCGGGACACGGTTCATGGGCCGGAGGATAGAGTGTTGCACTCTGATGGGGACTTTGCCAAGTTTAAGGAAAATTTGGCTGGCTTAGCCCGAGAGCTGTTTGTTGGCAATTCGCAGACAGCCCTGGTGAACTCAGGCTGTTTCACAAACTTTGAAGGTGGTTAGGAGGTTACACCGGCGGGCCCAAAGGACTTGTCAGGTGGAAGCGTTCCGTGCCTACAAGATTGCCAAATGGGCATTGGATCGTGAGATCCGAAGAGCAAAACTCCGATCTTGGAAAGTGTTTGTTGGACCCGCCAACTGTCGGGATCCGTTTGGCACCACAAGTTGGGTTTTGGGCAGCAAAAATATTCGCCGCAAGGTCATTAATGCCCTGCTGGATGACAGTGGGTCGGAAATAACGACGATTGAGGAGAATTTAACTCGCCTGCTGCATTCGCTCGTTCCGGACTGTCCTCCTGATGTTTCAGAGACAGGTCCGGGCGGGCGGGGTGCTAGTGGCGAGGCAGCTCCGAGTTGTTGTCCGATCGCAACTGATCTTGTGAGTGGCCTGGGCTCTCCCGCGAGTGTCCGGGCCGCCGAAGTCACTGTGGAAGAGGTCTCCTGTTGTCTTGCAAAGATGAAAAACAGGAAGGCTTGTGGAATTGATGGGATTCCCCCCAAGGTCTTGAAAGCTGTCCACTTTCGAGAACCCCACATTCTCACGAGCCTGTTTCAGGCGTGTCTAGTTGGGAGGACGGTGCCAATGGCTTGGAAGCAGGCGATAATAGTACCGACACTAAAGTCGCCCGGGAAAGATCCTTCGTTGCCGGCCTCCTACAGACCGATTAGCCTACTTTCTTGTGTCGGAAGTGTCTCGATTAGAGCAAGAGTTATCCGATCGTTCATGGCTGTTGCCTGCCCAGTTTGGGTATACTCGCGGTGTCTCTTCTGAGTCCGCGATTGTGTCCTTGCTTGAGTGGGTACAGTCCCGGTGTGAGAAGTATGTAGTGGGAATCTTTCTCGATATCATGGGCGCTTTTGACCATGTCCTGGATGAAAGTTCTCGGTGAGCTACACGTGGCTGAAGTCTCCAGTTATTTAATTGAAATGCTGGAAGACTACTTCCGGGGGAGAACTGCAGTCCTTAAGGCTTCCACAACTTCGGTTGAGAAGACCTTAACTCAGGGCTGCCCCCAGGGAAGCGTTGTAGGACCCATCCTTTGGCGAGTTTTCATTAACCCGCTCCTCAAATCCAATTGGCCTGAGGAGACAAATGTGATAGAGTACGCTGACGATGTAGCCGTACTCGTTGCCGGTGACAGTCGAAAGCGTTTGGAGCTACTGAGTCGGGAGGTCACGGCGATTTTATCAACGTGGGCCGACTGCTCAGGCATTGTCTTTTCTGCCGGGAAAACCCTTAAAGGGAAATTAGAACGTCAACCGGCAGTAAGATTAGGGAATAAACCATTACGCTGGGCAACTCCACGAAGTACCTGGGAGTTACGCTAGATTCTAGCGGAAGCTTCTCAGGTCACTTACGGGACATTGTTGCGAAAGCAATATCGGCGTACCACGGAATAGCCCGAGTAGCACGGGCTGAGAGGGGATCCCGCACGCTCCGGCGAAGCTTTTGTACAAAGCGATAGTTATACCGATTGTTACATATGGTGCATCGGTATGGGTTCATAGGGTCACTAATGTTAAGCTAGTTGACCTTATACGAAGCGCACAAAGGCCAGCCCTTATCGCAATGACTCGAGCGTACCGAACAGCCCCGACGGTTGCTTTGATCGCCCTAGCGGGAGTACTCCCGCTAGAGCTAGAAGTATACTGTCGCGCTGTGATGTTCGCATTAAGGTACAATGCTCGGGTTACCTGGGAGAGGGAAGTATTCTGCGCGCTCGATGATTTATCGTCGGCGAGTATGAGTATAACCCTTGACGATCGGGATAGGATAACGGTTCGCGGACAGAGAGCAATTAGTAGCTTGGTGTGCGCGTCGATAATAAGTAAACGCATGCACGCTGAGTTTGCTAGCGGAGGCGTCTTTACAAAGGGCCGCAAAATAAGCAGGTCCCTGCGTAATAAAGTATACGACGCCGCTCTCGCGAGATGGCAAAGGGCTTGAGTGGAATATGATGGTGCCGCCAAGTCCCTACTGCCTAATGTGGTCGACTGGAAAACATGCGAATGGTTTGTTTCCTCCAGGGCGCTGACATGTTTTGGTATGCGGCACGGCCCGTTTGCATGCTATGAGCAATGTTTCTCCCTGCGGGAAACGCCTCGGCAGTGCATGTGCGGTGCCGGTGCGTGCACGGTCGCCCATTTGTTGAATGCACTAACAGATGTGCCTAGAGGAACTTGCCGTCGAGCAACTTCGGCCAGGGAAAATGCATTCGGTCGGTATCGTCAAATTATGGGCGTGCCGGCCGAGAGCTGGACAGATTTCTTCCGTCAGAAATCTACCTGGTCTACCGGCCAACAGCTTGTGCGCATTCTTTATAGAATAGCGCTAGAAAGCGGAAACGAAGTTTGCGCTGTACAGCCCTATGGGGCCGCAAACTCGATACCCGAGATGAACTCGTCTAGTACCTGACGAGTCGCGCTTGCGCCTCTCGTTGGGGGACAGTAGCTCGGTCTCTCGAGTTTCACTAAACGATTGTAATCGTTTTTACCGGCCCGGACTTCGGACCCGGGGAACATGCCGGTAGGTAGAGAGTTAGACGGTGACGGCTGCCGCGATACCTCAGTCGCGCCACCGAATACATCGGGCTGGAAGCCGTCTTGACGGTCTCTGGAAGGAACGGGTCGGTGGTATAAACTTAACGGGACTTGTCCCGGCGTTGAGGAACACCGGCTCGGGGAAGGTGGAGGGCCTTCCAGGTAAATATTAAATTTACTGTACTTGCGACATCCTTATGCTGGGTTCGTCATCGAATGAGTATTTGGTGGTGTGTCAGCTGCGTTTCAGTAATGATCGTATGCTGTTGCCGTTAGTGCTTATTTTCAATTTTCGGACACGGTTGAAAGACGTCTTAGGTGGTTGGGACATGTCCGCTCTAGGTAATGTTCCGGTTGTTGTGGGTGCTGATCTCAATGCGAGGTCGTCGTTACTAACGCAGAAGGGCACCTGATAGAAAGCTTTGTAGCTGCTCACAATCTGTATGTATTCAATTCAACAGATTGTGCACCGACATTCTCCAGTGCTGCGTCTGGTCAGTCTGTTATTGACGCGATCTTTGCAAGTGGTTTGTTGATTCGGGCAGTCCAGGATTGGAGACTTCACTCTTCTGATGTGTTCCATGACCATGCTCCGATTACGTTTAATATATTTAACGGTAGTCTTGACGTGGTTTGTGGGCCGTCGGACAGAGTGTTTGCCGTTTTTAAAGAAAACATGGCTAGTATAGCCCGACAGCTGTACGTTGGCAACACACCATTTATCATTGAGGAGTTTCAGCGGGCAGTCTTTTGGGCGACTAAGGGGTGTATACCCTTAAATAACCCGGTTCCATTACTCCGCAAACAGCCGTGGTCGACACAGGCTGTTGCACAGTCTCTGAAGGCAGTAAGAAAGCTACGTCGACGAGCTCTGAGGACTCGGCAGACGGCAGACTCTCAGGCCTACAAGACACGTGAGATCCGGAGGTCAAAGCACCGATCTTGGAAAGCGTTCGTTGGACCTGCTAATTGGTAGCATCCATTCGGCGACGTAAGTAGGTTTTTGCACGGCAAAAACATTCCCCTCAAAGTTCTAAGTGCTCTATTGGACGACAGTGGGTTAAAAATAATAACGATTGAAGAAAATCTCACTCGTTTGCTGCATTCGTTTGTTCCAGACTGTTCACCTATATTTTTAGGTTCAATTTCTCACTTCTTCTCTGTGCTCCGCGGCACAGATGTTTTTTTATTCTACTTCTGTCAATTCATTCCGAGGAGTCAAGTAGGCTGTCCATGAAGAGTATCACAGTCTTCTATTAGAGAATACATCCATTGATGTATTCAGCCCATCTCTTAAACTAGTTCGCGAATTATAGCTCTTTTCAATCGCTGTGTTGGCGTGATGTCCGGAAAGGCAGCTATTAGCTCATTGTAGTGGCCGCGTATACGCATTGCATGATTTGCTGTTCTAATGTTTCGTCGACCAAGCGGACTACATGTTCACGATGAATAGCTTCATTGGTAACGTACTCTGGCATTTACTAGTCTTTATTTTGAAAGCGATGTATTATATTTCTATTTGTCTTTTTTTCACATCCCAACATTGGTGCAGCATAATTCCATGTTATTAATGCACTCTTAAGGAGAAGTCCGAATGATATTAGCCAATAGACAGATCTTAATTTTATATTTAGTTGTTTATTTTTTATATTTTAATATATGTATTTTCTTGCTTAATGTAAAATCTAAATGTACTCCTAGATATCTGATGTTGCTTTTCGGTGCAATATATATCAATCGATATATTCATTTCAATGCAAAATTCTATAAATCATGAAGAATTTATATGTACATAAACATATGTCATGTATCCTTAAAGTTACCTTAGCAGTTAAATACAATTAAATGACTTTACAAAACTAAAGAAATAATAAAGGAAATAACAGGAAAATAACAAAATAGGAAAAATTAAAAAAAAAACTATTTTAGCTCTTAATTAAATTTAGTTTAATTTGCATAAAAATTAAAAAATCGTAATACAGATCGGATCGTATCTACATTAGAAATCGGTGCTTTAAGGCGATGCTTATATGTAGTGAACGCATGCTGAGAGCAAGCATATTGTAATCTCCGATTATCTGAATTAAGTTATTGTCATGATATAAATTTCCATAAAATTTCTCTGATAATTTATAAATATGAGGAATATTTAGCGTGGAGTGCGTATATTGTATTTTAGTCCATCGAGGAGCATTTAATGATATTCTGCAACACCGGTTTTACATTACCTGAAGTTTTTTTTCTAAATACTAACGGACAACACCAGACCGGACAAGCGTAATCTAGGTCTTATATAATGGTAGTGTGAATTACTTTCTTGTTTACTGAAGAAAGGTGAGAACGGTAACTGAAAATTGGTACAGTTAACGAAATATCATCGTGGTGTAAATCGTGGAAGATAAAAATCAACTTGGAAAAGTCATCTCGAATGATCTTTACTAACCGCAGAATTATTTCGACCGAGAATATACTCTTGAATGGTATTTAGATCCCTCAGAATGAAGATAGAAAATATCCGGGTATTTGACAAACGCTTAACTCGGAGTAAGTATATAATAACAAAGAGAAACTAATTAAATGTTAAGTTACCGCAGCTATATTGGCTGCTAGGTAACAGAGTCAACAGTATCGCTTGAAAACATGTTGTTACCATATAAACAAGTGTTAAAGCCGGTTTGGCAATATTGCTGTCAATTATAAGGATGTGCCAGAAAAAGTCTAATGCTCCGTGGTATATAACCAACATCGCAATTCGTGAAGAAGTTAGAATAAAATTTTTATAAAAGAAGAAATTTCACAAAGATATGCTACCACATTGGAAAGCCATCTAAATAATACGGCGAAGGAATTGCTCCAAAACAAAGGCCGTAGGCTTAAGAGAAAACGTTTTCAAGACCTCATATGAGTATATTTGTGTGTGTAAATTATGGGCGTGGGTTTGTATTTATATGTTGATATGTAAATTACAGATGTATTTTGAAATGTGTGAATATTGCGTTAATAATTAGCTACTTTCACTGGATAGGTAACTTATTCGTGATATTTTAACTTAAATTACATCGATTATCAAATAGTTTGCGATGGATAATTATGATGATCAGTTCTATTGGTAAATGAAATGCGGGTGCGTTTATATTAGGATTCGCTTCTCATTTCCAAGATTGACCTCACTGTCGAACAGCGTCCGATCTTTCCTAACTGCCACTTCAAACTTCTCGTCTTGAGCAATGAGCGATGTGTCATCGGCGAAAGTAGTCACTTTGACATTACCCACGGTTGGTAGATCAAAAATAATATCGCGCAGTAAGAGTATAAATACGTGGAACCGATAAAGGTACGTATCTCACGTAGCAACGTGTCCTATCCATTCCGGTCTTTTTCTAATTGTTTCCAGAGTGAACATTCCTCTTGTGTTAAGAACTTTTTCATTCGGAATTTTATCAAACTAAGAAACTTTTAGCACGCTTCGTCGGCACCACTTTTCATTAAGTCTTACTTTTCGGCGTATTTATTTCGTTTGAAGTCCCCGTTTGAACATACATTTCTATTGACTATATATAATATATATATATATATATATATATATATATATATATATATATATATATATATATATACATAGATTTGACAATACATTTTCTCTTTATCCTATAGACAGCGTATTCTGGGCTATTACATATCTTTTTCGATAAAGATAAATCGATTAACCTATCGTATAAGTCTATATAGATAAAAATAAAATTCGTATAGTCAATAAGAAATATCGGCATTAAGCGTTGCGATCAAAAGACGAGAATCGTATGAATTTCGGGCGAATAGAAAATTCGAAACGATCAATTGGTCGACTACCGAGCCAAAAATAAAACCGGTCGATAGGAAATTTAAAAAATAAAAAAAAATAAATTAGAAAATAAATAAAATGAAAAATTAAATTAAATGACAATTTTGTTACATTTCACCCGTTAACTACGAATTACCCCTATTATCGCGTGAATTAGTGCGAGGACATTATTCGAGCACAGATTTTACATATGAAATAACGACCTGGTAAATATACACAAAGTTTTTGTCAATTATAGATAAATTTTGCCACCCCCACCCCTTGACCTTGCGTGTATATATGCGCGACCATATTTAAAAATAATCGTCATACGGAGGTCGTACACATATAATATCATATATATATACACGAGTGCGTGTATCTCGTATTATAAATATGCGGTAAGGACTTTTCGCGGTGTTTTTTTTTTATTTATTTTTTTATTTATTTTTTACTTTTCTATTATAGCAAAGAAAAATCCATTTAATTTCGTTATCTCTTTCCAACAACCGAAATTGGTTTAATACGTTTTTCGCGACTTTTTGGGGAAAATGTAATTTCAACGTACATTTTAAACGCCAGCTGGTGGTTATATTTCTAAAGACTCGCGAACCAAATGCGTGTATACTCGCTTTTCTCTCGTCCAATGCTTATTTTTGTTCCATATTACCATTTGACTCGAAATTCTAATATATATATATATATCGGATACGCACGCATAACTCATGTAAATTCGTTCATAACTATACATACGTTGCTCTTTTTTCCTTTTAATACGACATATTTTCATGTTCAATTCAAAACCATCTGCTTATCTCAATCGTACGAATATTCTTTAACGACGACCATGACAAAAAAAATAATTAAAATTTCCAGGAAGGAAAAAAAAACGAATAAATAAAATACGAAGAAGGTAATAAAGTAGAAATCGTCTTGTGTATAAGTAATTATAAGTTAAGCTTAGCGTGGATTCAGTTATTATATCCGATATAAAGTGAAACGTAAATTTATGGTTACGATATAATCAATTTACGTTTACGTAACAGTTAATGCCGATTAAAATCTTATCATATGTAGGCTTCGTTCTGGTCATTCTAGAGTAGCTTTAAACTTCAAACTTGTAAATCGTTCTTATATTCATTGTACCAATTGTAGTAGCGTCAATTTTAGAGAAGATATTAACCGTTTATTTTTCAACTGCGGATTTCTTCTGGCAGTAATTTTTCCTTTACCTATTTTTATATACGTTACCTTTTATTATGATTATCCTCTCCCGCTGTATTAATATTTTATAGTTACGTACAGCCGGGCCAATTGAAAAAAAATCAAAAAAAAAATCTAGTAAATAATTGAATACACGTATACAACTGTGAATTAAATCAAGACAAATTTAAGAAATGAAAACTGGTATTCAATTATTATAAGAAAAACAGGCTAATCGTATACATTTGAAAATTCGTTTATTATTACGCCATTAATTCTACGTTATAAAAAGAAACAAAAAAAAAAAACACAGTTACTTCTTATCTTATCGGTCACATGTTATATGCCGTTTCCCCTCCCAATATTTTACAAGCTGAACTGCCTCGTCCGAGATTCCATTTATTCTGGATTGCATTGTATTGGTAACAATGAGCAAGTTAATGAATCTTGTAATTGACATCTGTCGTCGTCTTTAATTTTCAAACGTGTCATCTTTGGCGTTCTTCCTGTCATAGTTATTCTATTTAGCCATTTTTGACCATGGCAAATTATGCAGATTTCGGTTGTTCCTATAATTTCATTCGATATTCTTTCAGCCTTCCCTTTCATAATTCCATCGTAGTAATTTCAGACGTTCGTTTCAAAGCGTTTGTTGTTTTAAGAAAACTTTTCCTTTCGGTCGACTTTCTGCGCAACATGCGCGCTCATCTGCATTCTATATAGTTAGCGCACTGAATGCTGGTAGTCCATTTTCTAAGTAAAAATAAACGTATAGTCGCGACGTTCGGAAATGAACAATAAGGCGGAGATGATGATAATGATTGAAAAATATAGCGATAGTTTTATAATATCGATAACTCGAACCAAGTTCCAACCATGACGAACCAATTCCAACATATTTTTCACGGTAATCGCATAAATCTGAATCAAACCGAGGATTCATATAAATATCTGCTTTGAACATGTCATCAATCGAGCGTCTAGATCAGAATCAACCGAATTCGTGTCCGAGACGGAAAGATCGATGTTAACCATACGACAAAATGTGATCGCCGCTAAAATTGATGTATTGACGTGTGTACAGAATTCATCAACTTTCAACGTTTATAAACTAGAGGTTGTACGATTCTTAAAGATGAGTATAACCAAAGGAGTTTCAAAGCTGTTTTTTTAAATCGCGTTGTATATACTTTTGCAATGCCTATCTAATGTACTACGCAAGGTGGGAAGTCTGTGTGTACTAGAAAAGGAAAATCGTTTTGTATTATAAATATTTTTTTAAAAAAAAAAGTAAAAAGCTAAAAATAAAATTTTTTTATGATTATAGATTTTTTCATAACATAAAATCCAAAACAAAATACGGATGTAGCGAAATCCGCGATATTCGTTACATACGGAATAAAATCTGATATCGGACACAGGCGAATTAACTGAGAAGGACTTTTCTTTGTTCTCGGATTCGTCCATATAATCTTTCACGATATTCGATGTGTTGATAGTTAAACTAATTCCCTCTGCTCGATCTTTCGTTTTTTAAAATTCTTATAATGCGGTACGATACTTAATTTTGGTTTATTTTCCTTTTTTTCCTCCGTTTTGATTTCTTCAGGTAGCACGTTGTTGCGTTAATATATACTTATCCGTTTTGATTTCCGCACTTCGTTTGTATTACTTAACTTATCTAAACATTTACTAATTTACGTTGTTTTTAAAATAATCCATCATCCTGATCATCGAGCACAATCCTTTTTAACATCTAGAACATTTTCTTTCTGAAGAAGTTCGTATAGTGTACTTCCATCTTTTCCTGTTAGCAGCTGTAAGATTTTGTTTTGTAATTGGTCCATGTGCATAAATATTCCTTTAAAAAAAGCAGATCCATGGAAATTTAGGAAAAGACGATTGTAATTGATAGTACGGAATGAGGGGTGTGACTATTGTCCACTTGTTGTGTCTGTTTCCAAAATTTCCCACGTTTCGACTGTATAAAACTTTAGAAGACCCCGCTTTAGCTAACGAATCTACAATTTCCTTGTTGGCGATTCTCCGATATCAAATATAATCGAGCTTTCCGGATTATTAAACTTTAACACGATGAATGAAATCAATGTATCCGACACCTTCCTTTTGTCTCGATTCGATGTCGTTCGATTAATTGCGAAACGGAAATGAGATAGCCAAGATTAGAGTTTTTTTAAACACGGTCGAATAAACTATACAAAATGCTATCGTAACGAGATTAAATATTATACGTACTCCGTACTTCATTTTACCAGTTCTACAGTGTATACTTAATTTTTAAAATAATTATACGATATTATGTTATGTGTGTTTGTGCGCGTAGAATGTAAATTTCGACTAATTCCCCATCGTACGTTATTATCATGTATGTAAAGGGATCGTTGAATTGCCGAGGATTTACGAATAATTGTTACGAAGAACGCTTGTAAGTAGCACGCTGTAACTGACATTTGATGCATTATTAATGTATAAAATAATTTTATGTATATATATATATATATATAAAACGGATGTGAATAATTTCGCGGGCAAAAGTTGCATTACAAAACCAGAATAAATGTAGCGAAGAAAATCCACACCTCTCTTTAATATGTACATATGCGACTGTGACAAAGTTATTACCGTGCTTAACAGTCAGCCTGACGGTACTCGTCGCTTTAAATGTTTCATTAAAATTTAAATCTTACTTATCACGGAGAAGACAGAATCGAAGAGCAAGAGATCGACTCATGCGACGTCTACACTCAGTATAGAAGTGATTGCAGTCACTACAACTCAGAAATCTATGGAGAGCAGTCACAGATCATAACGTTCGGAATTGACTGAATACAAAGCGCATAATATAGTAAAAAAACAAAAATGCTCTAATACTACGCTGGAAATGTTTCATTTAATTTAAAACTATCCTCACAAATTATCCCGTAGGGTGAATCTCTATAACCGATCGAAACACAGACATGAGCGTAACGGTGTGACATTTAACGCTTAGTACATTATTACGACGATGATGACGATACTGGCTATAAACGATATTTCGAACATTTAATATCGGGAAATTAAAGAGAACGGAATAAACGACGGAGAGAATTTTAAGAAAAGTTGCCGTCGTTAAAGAAAACTAATTTTCCGGAACTGAACGTAAGTCTATCATTGGTTCGTAAAATTCCCCGCTACATCCCTGCATTCGACTATTCGAGACGGTTAATATGTCCGTCGTTTTTTGTTTCGTTATTTCTTTTTTATTTTTTTATTACATTAAAAAAAAAAAAAAAAGAAGAGATTAGCTACACTAACCCTTATAGAGTAATAGGTTTTATTATTTTAAGGAAGAAGTAATAATAATAAGATAAAATGAGAGCGGATGAGAAAGGTTTCTTTTTCTATAGTAGTGTCGATGAATCGACTTAATTAGGAAATTGGTTTTCATTGATGCTAGTCGTCGACTACGATGGAAAATATAAAATGGTGGACGTAATCGAATTAACCGACACATTTCTTTCCTCCATTTATATATATATTTATAGTTAAAACATTAAAGACGTCGATAATTAAGCACATGCCACACCCAAAAGTAGTAAGTAGTGGTCCAATAAATATATATATAATAAATATATATGTATAATATATATGTATGGTGGTATTTTTTTAAAAAGAAAAATTAAATTAAAATAACTAATATTATAAACTATAATAACAAAGCTTTTCAACAGTTATGCCATTTTCAGGTTAAAATTAAGAAAGTAGCTACAACAAATTATGCGTAAAGCAAAAAAGAATGTTAGGAGCTAGAGAATGTCATTAAAAAGCATAACGTAGCATGCGGAAGTCATGAAGAAGTGGACACTAAATTATAAGAAGCAACTGCTTAGACTACTGAATAGAGTATATGAAGAATTATCCGAAAATATTGAAAAATCCAAACACTCGTACCGACAATATCAAAAACGTGTACAGAACATCGAACAATTCTGCTGACGAGCGGAGTTCTCCTTTTAATTATACTAGAATCGATCGAACGCCGGACACGCAACTTGGTAGAACGCGATACGATTTTATTGTCAAAAGGGGGAATCAGAAATGCAATAGATCCGCTTAGACGCAACGCACGTTCAATGTAGCTTGTGATGTTGTTGCGTGTTTCGTAGACTACGAAAAGGTATTTGACAAAGTGCAGCATGCTGAATTAATGCGGACTAATGTTGACAATAAAGATATGCAGGGAACTGCACCGCGAACAATATAGAAATGTTAGAAACAGATAAAAAAAGATGTCAAACGAGGATGCCCGTTTTTGGACTTCTCAACATTTATACGGAAGAGATCCGATTTAAAGATTAATGGACACGCACAGTAGGATGTATCAGCTATGCAGATGACAAGAGGTTTTGGTTTAGTATTCTACCGGTGATATTCGTATTACGTTATGTAAGTTGGATAAGGAAGGGAATTGGGTATAATAAACGTTGGCAAAATAAAAATAATTAAATTCGCTAGAACATCCAATGTAGAGGTAAAAATAAAGATAGGATGAATTCGGGTATTTAGTTTCTCTGTTCACCAGATGGCAGAGACATAAAAGAAATCAGGTCGCCTATTGCAATTGCGAAACGATCGTTTCATAATTTACAGACATCACTAACAGATGGAAAGAGTTAATGGTAGAACAAAATAAATCAGCGCTTCAGTGCTACGTGAAGTTGGTTGTAAGAAGCGGAATGTGCCGATTGTAAAAATACGAATAAAACGCGTTAAAAATTATTTAGAAGAAGAAGAAAATTTCATTTATTTAAATGACGAACATAAGATAAAACATGTTGTATAGGGAAAATGTTACCACTTAATAATTAATATGATATAAGAACAAGGTGCATTCAATTAAAGCTACGATGAAATAATGCGCACGAATATCCGAATAAACCTGTCGCGATAAAAAGAGAGACGAAATCGAAATTAAGCTGAAAAATCGATTGCACTTAATTAATATAATATAAATAAACAAATATACAAAATAATAGAAAAAAACATAAAGGTGAATCGTATTGTGTAACCATCCTCTTCGGAGATTTTTAATTTTTATTTAAGTCGAAAATCGATAATGAACGAGTGATAAATTACTAACCGATTCGATAAAAAGTGAAGGAAGTTATTACTATAATGTATTAAGTTCGTCCGGGTAATTCTGTCGTGCTGGACTTTCTAAACGGACTAACGTTACTTTTATTCGATGTGTTTTACCGTTTTCGGGATGAGAACAACATCTATAAAAATAACGATGCTAAACTATGAAAAATTAAACTATAGACGTATTTTATTCCGTAACCCGAATCTCCATCTTTTTTTTTAACCCGTTTTCCGCGCTATGTATAGCAGCTCTAGGAGCGCAGCCAGAAAATTTAAATATTTTTAAACGGGAGGTTGGTGGGACTATTTTTTGGGAATATGTGTCCATGTGAAAGTTGCGTATGACCGATCCGGAGGTGACACAAGACCACCTGATCCCTTCGGTCTTCAATACGAACATTTCTAATTAATCGTGACCGTCGTGATTGTGATTGTTGTTCAAGAAGTGTTGTTCAAGAAGTGTGCTGCTACCATCTGTGTACGGTATCTTATTAATGACTGTTCATTAATCAGTATTCTTTTCTCGGTTTCTAAAAATCTACCCGTTATAACTTGCGATAAGTTCTCTAATAGTTCTCGCTGAACTGACCGTTTGTAGAACCTGTTTATATCACTAAACACGAGGACGGTTAAAAAGTCTCTGGTAAAATTTTTCCTAAGCCACGAAATGTCACGAATATTAACAAAAAGAAAACCCGTGCCTAGCGTGAAAAATTACGTACTTAAGTCGTGCCGAAGACGGTCATTATCGACCAAAGGGTGTAAAAACCGAAAACACTACGCAATCGGCCGACCAGAAAACTCCGAAGCGAGATTCTCATCGTACGGAAAACCGCGAAACAACTTACTCGTGGAAGAAAACTTTGTCGGATCCCTGTTTAATTTAAAAGAACAGCTCCGAACGAATGAACATTCGCGAAACACACACAGTATGGCGTATAATTTTCGAAAACCATAAAGAGGTATAAGGTCCCCGGGGTGGGGGTATGTAACGTAGATTGGTTGGTTCTTGTTTTTCGCTATTATTTCTCTACGTATGATAATGCGAAATGATAATTTACAAGTCTAGTTCCTTTTCAGCTCTAATGGTCTAACTGGGAATTACCATCTATCCGCATCGCTGGTGTATACATACATACATACATATATATATATATATAGGTCTGTGTTAAAACGCTTTAGTCTAGTCTTTTATTTTTCCTAGGCCACTTCCTGAATTTCGGAAACCAATACGTACGCACGTGTAAATTTATACATATAAATTTGTTATATATATATATATATATATATGTGTGTGTGTGTATGAAATGTATATTTATTTCATAATCTATATACACCTCGTAGATAGAAACATACGTTCTACCGTCTTTTAAGTGATGCTATCTTAGCAACTGCAATGCACCAGACTTTAATTTAAAAACACCCTAATTATGCAACGACATTTTTTGCCGTTTACTCCGAGCTACTATCACGCATTTCTTTCTAGGTAATAATAATGATGACGACATACATTAGGGCACGTATTAAGAAAAGATAGCTCGCTATTATGATGAAAGTTTTAATTATGACGCAGTAATGAGTCTGCCGAGACAATAACGGAGTCGTCGAGATTCGAACACGTGTACTAAATCCGAACTGTAAAACGCGAAGTACACGGTGGCAAATTAAATCTATATATATATATTATCGAACTTACCGGCGATTTTCAAAAGTTGTAAATAATTTAACTAATAATAATAATGAACAATAATAAAATAATTAATTATAAACTGATCTACAGAGATACAATAATTCTCAAATCTTAACGATCAATGTGTTATTCGGTTTGAAACCAAGAAATGATCGTCAGCCAACAGGTATTATCCGAATGATTGATAAAATTTTACAATCCAAATATTAAAAATTAATTATGTTATTTACGCGTTTTTAATAAATTATTTTTCGATTTTTAATATTATTATTTATAATTTTTGCACTATTCCATTCTGTGCGTAAAATATTCCAGTTAATGTCGATATTATTAATTCTTCCCAAAATGTTCGTCGTATGCAAGTATTAACGTTAAATCGTAAATATGCCATTTTTTTAAAGTTATTATTATATTACAATAATTGGACTTTAGATATGAATACCAAAATTATCCATTGTCAACACTATTTTCATATAACTATGTCATACATAACATAGAAAAAAAACCAAGAAAAACTAAACACTAAGGGTTTAATTTCAGATATATATATATATATATATATATATATATATATATACATAGGTGGCCAGAGTTGCGAGGATATTGTTGTTATTCAGGGCCAATAAGTAGGGAACCGAGAAGGGGGGTAAATATTTAAATGTAAAACTTTATTAATAAAGCAGTTACACGCAAAAATCGCACTATTAACGTTAGCTATAGTTACTGCATGCACCGGACAGTATACAGAGGGAGTAAGATTTATGGAATACAAATGACTAAAAAGGCAATTGTGGTTGGAACGAAGTCTGACATCAGAATGGAAAAGAAAAGCAGAACTGGGAGGTTCTTAGGAGTCCTAAATGCCAGAATGTACGTGGTAGGGAGATTAGGTTGGACAATTGCAATACTTGCGACATTTTATGAGAGGAATAAAATATACTGTACGAAAAATGGAATTAATGGGAAAAGATTGACGGAAACACCTCAAGGCGTTACTACGCATTTTAGGATTTCTCCTAGTATGTCATTTATCTTATTGATTTTTTTCTCTTTTAAGCAGGATTCCCTCTTATAAATTTTAGGGCCTTTTGTATTTTAATCTACAATTTATTAATTTTCTTTATATTGTTCAATATTTTTTACCTGTAGTAAAATCTTAATTACGCTAACGAGGACTAATTAAATGAATAATAAAAAATATTTTTATATATAATTCCCCTATAGAGTAAATAGCGTACCTCGGAAGCTAAAGAAAATTTATAAAGAAGAAAGAGCTAAAGTTCGAAACAAAAGAGATATATCGAATGTGGGAAGTAATGAAATGGTATAATCGGGACGAACGTGTTTTTCGAATGGAAACAGATAGTTGAACCGGGAGAAAGGCCTTTAATGGAAAGTGTTATATATATCAACAGGGGTACACGTATTATTGCGTGTCCAAATGTAATGTACAACTGTAGGGTTAAAATTTCGTCCTGTAAAACTTAACGAAATTTGATCAGTATAAATGTTTTTTTTTTGGTATAATAAAATTATGTCGTAAACGATACTCGTCTTATTCCCGTGAGATTTTATACGATTTTACCTTAAAGAAGAACTTCAACTATTATTAGGGAGCACGCGTATATTTTATAACACACACACAGATAAGTACCTTTGTATATATATATATACATATATATAATAATCATATAAAGTGGATAAAAGGAAAAATCTCATCGAAAGGTGGGAATTAAAAAATTAATAAAAACACGGTTGAGGAGTGAAATAGGGCGATGTAACACTAGATTAATAAAGCCGATGATAGAATTCAACAAATAACCCAAACGGATAAGAAAAGTGCTGTCCACAGATAGAAAACTGATAAAAAAAACTAAGCTGACGTCTACCTAATAAATGCGATATAACTAAGGTAGATGACTACAGACTAATCACACGAATAGTCACAAATCGAATAACGAAACAGATAACTAACAACCGCCAGAACATGTAGGATTCAGATCGCGTTACGTGATTATGTACATACAGTGCACAGTATAGAGAATATAATCATGACCTTTATCGACTGTCGAAATGCATTTGACACTAGAAATTTGGACAGTTACAAAGGCACTCAAAAAATCTGGTGTAGATCGAGAAGATATAAACATCGTAAATAACGTATACAACTCAGCAACGATGCAAATGCAACTCGTAAATAAAACGGACAAAATTCCGCCGAAAGAGAGGTCAGACAAGACGATATAATTTCACCTGAGCTACTTATTGTAGCGCTGGAAAGTACGTCTTCAAGAACCTATAATGGGACTTTATACGTATAAATGTTGATGGTGAAAGACTGAATCACTTCCGTTTTGCAGATGACAATATTGATAAGCGATTAAACGAACGATTTATACAAAATGTTGACGGATCTATATCAGTAACTCTCAAGCGGTAGATCTGGCAATAAATATTAATAAGACCGACATATTGAGTAGTAGTCCAATTAGTATATTATTAAATAAACGAGAATTTTATTAATTAGACCAGCATACATATTTAGGTCAAGTAATTAGCACGGATTGAAAAAAAAACCGCTATGGAGGACAGAAATAAAGAGACGAATATTCCTCTCACGAATTGCAATTGGAATATTCATGAATATCGTAAGGAATAAATAGAGATCCTTATTTCTTTAAAAATGAATGTATACAACCACTGTATATCGCCGGTGCTGACGTAAGATGCGGAAACGCGGATCCTCACCAAAACCATACTTGGAAGACTTCAGTGTGCGCAACAACGATCAGTGTTGGTTTTCAAACCTGTAACACGTGGATCCGACAAGAGACAAACGTAATAGATGTTATAGTACGATTAGGGTGGTTGTGGAACTGGACAGGACTTATAGCTAGGAGAACAAACAATAAACGGACCAAACGAATAATCGAATGGACTTAGAAAAGGGCGGAGAAGTATGGGACTATGACGTACATGAAATATGTAGCTCTGGCATCGAGTGACTGAAAAGGCTAACGATTGGATTGCATGGAGGAATTGAAAGAAAGGTTAATCCAGCTTATATAAATAAGCAATTAGAATTATATATATATATATATATTCAAACTTCCCTTATGTCTTATTTACAAAATTTTGCTTGCATTTTATATTATGCAGTTACCATAGTGATATCTGTTAGTAGAGATGTTAAATGTGGCCATGTTGAATCTTTAATTTCGAAATTGCGACGAAAATTCCGAAAGAAATAAAATTAACACGATCGTGGAAAGGACATTGAATTAATCATATGATGCTAATATAATTAGCATTCAAATTATACAATCCTATATAATAACGATGTCATCTATTATAGATAATAGGTAGATGTATACCTACAAAAAAAGACGTATGACCTTGACGAAGTATATAATATACGAGTTTTAAGTGTAATTTGATAAATTCGATAAAAAAAGGGGAAAACCTACCAGAGACGACGATGCGGAAGATAAGTTTTATTTCGAAATACGTAACTCGTAATAATTCGATATATTTCACGTGGAAATACTAACCCGAGGCAAAATTTTTAACCCATAAAGTACATAAAAATAGCTTAATACCGACTTCCATTATACATCAACATATCCGAAAAATATATAATTACATTATACACTGACATACTAAAACACATTGAAATTTTTACATATCATATATATATATATGTATATACAAACGTAAACTTTCCACTCACATTATTCTTATTTAATGGGAATTCACGTGGTATCCACGTCCGCACCTAGTCGAAATTCAGTTCACATACATGTATGTATACATATATATATGTGTGTGTGAGTGTGCTTATGCGGCTAATATCTTAGAATAAATTTTCATTCTACATAACTTTTCGCTAGCAACGATCCGAAGTAAGTCGGCGTTATATGAAGAAAATCGTATTTCGAATGTTATTCCTCATTTTAGTAGTTGTTTCCCCAGTTTTCCTTCATTACATTTTACTACTTCCACTTTATAAGACGATTCAACATACACACACACACATGTAATATATATATATATATATATATATATATATATATGTATGTAACGATGCCATATTTAAAGTAGGTTATTCGGCATTTTCTCGTTATTTTTAATTTTTTTTCTAACGGAATAACTCGTACATTTAGGTACGAATTTGTTAGTATAAAACGAAGTTGTTACTGAAACGATATAGACGATGTGTAAAATTTTCTACAAATTTATTTGTTTATTTAAGTTGTCTATTTTTGATGCTTCGATAATCGTAAAAAAAAAACAGTTAATTATTTAAACAAAAGTTACGCGCCATTAAAAGACGCGTCTAATGATGGTATTGTCGTATTTTTATACATGATGCTCATTGAGAAAATTGGGCTTAAAGGGTTTGGGGGTTTTGTGCAGTTTTTAAATGTTCTATGATACATAGAAGTTTCGGGTTGACATTAGGCGAAAGTAGACGTCGAGATCTATCATTTATATAAAAATAATGTGGTCGCGTTCCTGCAAGAAGGTGAGACATGGTGTGTACGGTAGTAGGAGTTTGTTTTGCAGAATGCGTCCGGATGACTTTGATTGTGGTCGTTAGTAATTAGAAAGAAAACGTGGTCGCGTTCCTGCAAGATGGTCAGACATGGTACGGACGGTAGTAGGAGAAAGTTTTTCAGAATGCGTCTAAATGGTTTGCAATAGGGATTCATCGCGATTATATATATATATATATCGGGGGTAGGTTATTATTATATATATATATATATATATATATATATATATATATATATATATATATATATATTAGCTGTAGGTATCGCACATACATACATACCTTTTAAAATTTACTTTTTATATTTGTTGTGATACTTATTTAAAATTTACTTTTTGAATTTGTTATCATATAATATGATATTTCCGTCTAGTAGGTAGCCTTATATATATATATAAAATATGCAGCCGCGGGTACTTATTTAAAATTTTCCTTTTTAAATTTGAATAATATAATATATTATGTACGTACGCATATTTCCGTTTAGTAGGTAGCCTTAAAGTATATATATATTTTTATATATATGTAATATACAGCCGCGTGTACTTATTTAAAATTTATATTTGTTGTAATATATATTATGTTCGTACACATATTTCCGTTTAGTAGGTAGGTTTAAAATATATATATCATATGCAGCCGCGAGTACTTATTTAAAATTCACCTTTGATATTTGTTATGATATAATATATTATGTACTTACACATATTTCCGTTTAGTAGGTAGCCTTAAAAATATTTTTATGTATATATGTAATATGCAGCCGCGACTACTTATTTAAAATTCACATTTTAAATTTGTTATGATATAATATATTATGTACGTACGTATAATATATAATATATATATATATATATATGTATATATATAATATATATAATATATATAATATATACATATCGTATTATCGTGTTTTGTAGTCCCCTTAACGAAACAACCAACACCAGTTGCAGACGAACGTTTGGTTGGTAAGACAAATAAACTCGATCTTTTTTTTAATATATATATAAATTAACAACCTTTTTTTTTAAAAGTGGACCTCCCACTTGCGGAGGCCATAGCTTATCCGGCAGCGCCTGCAATATTTTAGGTATGCAATAAAGAACGTTTGTCCCGCTTTTTAGCAGAAGAAGTACGCATCGATGGATATTCGTGGATAACTCGGCGAATTTTAGTCGGATTTAGACAAACTTTTTTTTGTTTTACTCCTATTGAGCCCCCCTCCCAGAAATTACCCCACGATTAATTCAACTTTATCGAAATTACAATTAGAATATTGAATAAAATAAAGGAAAAAAGTATTGATTTTCCCCTCATTGTAACAAAAATTGATCATTACTGATATTTAAAAAAACACAATAGAATTGAAGCTGTAAGAAATGAGCGTTACTTGTAATCTAAATTCCCGCCCATTTTAGTTCTACTTTATCGAAATTACAATTAGAATATTAAATAAAATAAAGGAAAAAAGTATTGATTTTCCCCCTCATTGTGACAAAAATTGATCATTACTGATATTTAAAAAAACAATAAAATTGAAGCTGTAAGAAATGAGCGTTACTTGTAATCTAAATTCCCGCCCATTATTTTCGCTAATTTCCATCTTCACCGCATTCGTGTAGTACACTGCTTGTAATCATAAACAGAATGTTCTTGGAAAACCCTACGATTTTTTTTTATTTTTAATTTGTAAACGTACTCAGTCTCAGTGGACAAAAGTTATATTTCGCACTTTTTGGTGTAGAGGTTAGTATTGATGATACGAACAATGATGAAGTAGTAACGAAACCGGTTATATTTCGGACGTTTCCTCGAGTTGACATTGTTGACACAGTAAATCATAAGAGATAAACCTAATTAGTTTAGAAATTCCAGGCGTGTAGAAGTATTATCATTATGTATAATTTATTAACGCTGTGTTCAATATAATATGAAAATAGCGAACATCTGCTACTAACCCCGAATATTTAGATGGCAATCGTTCGACCTCATCGACACCACCCCTTGTGTGGGGTTATACAGATTAATAATTTCTGGCCAGTTTTACCGTGTTACGAGCATCATTTTCTGAAAGGACTGTTTCGATGTTTTTTCCAGCGTAAATTTTCACATTTGCCGTGTAAAACATAAATGCAGACCTTATTGAGAATATCAAGGAAAATAATTGGATGATTATTCCAGTGTTGCGCCTAAACACCGTCGTTATTTCCAAGTATTATAGATTTCGCCTCTAATGACACTGTGATGACCATGCAAGAATCGACACCGTAAATACTGAGTAATCGAGATAAGTTAATAACTTTGTTCGTGTTATTAATGATTTTAAATCGCCCCACTCGTCAATTAAAGATAGGTCAATAGGTATAATATTGGCTAACATACAGGCAGTATGAGGCAGATTTGTATAATGAAAGTATGCGACGTATAAATTTTCTTCGCTGTTTAGTAACTCCTTTTTTTCTTTTAAGATCTTATTATTGATATGAATGAAGCACATTTCCCATAGATGGATTGAGTAAGACGATCAGAGGGTACACCTTTTCTTTAAATTTGAGTCAATAATTATTGGATATGTATACTCACCTACTCAACATGAGTAAAGTTATATAGCTAGAAATATTTAAGTTTAGTCGTATCGACCGACCGGAAATAATTTTAAGTAGTTTGTTATTTTCAAAAGCCTTTGGGTTGTCAAAAATAGAAGTAAAAAAAAAAGGATTGCATTTTTCAATATAGAAAGATATATAGACATAATTTAACAATGTTCACCTCGAGTTTTTTGCAAATTATCACAATTTTATTTAGCTTAGTATACTAGTGACTTTAAATGACATTAGTGCGTGAAAAGGAATGTGCATTAATATTTACACCGAATGTCAGAAGTCTTCTGTATAGTAGTTTAGTTTTAAATATAATACATTTTATAATGTGGAACCACGAACGCAGAATTGATTAATCTGTAACTGATAGTAAATCTGTTTTTAAACTAGCTAATGTTAACGTTTATGTAGGATGGTTTTTTTTTTTTTTTTTTTTTTTTAAATGGGCACAGGACTTTTCACCCAGATTGGTATAAAATTATTAAAATGGATATGTTAAATATTAATGTTAGTTGATGCAATATAATTATAAATAGCTAAATATACATGAATGCGATTAATAGTAAGTAAGTAAGACATATTTATTGGTAATGGTACTTTGAGAGATATAATTTGATTATATAATAAAGATTGTTGAGAGCTGTAGTAAGAACATTCAAATAATACATGATCCGCATCTGCTATTTTGTTGTCATCGGAAGGATGAGGGCAAAAAGGAGAATTTATAAGATTGCATCGGTATAGGGACGATGGAAGACGATTTTTTCCAAATCGTAATCTACATAAAGTAGTAATGAAACATCGAAGTATGTTATTTGGTACTTTTATATCAGTTGGGTTATTGTCACGAAGTATTTTAATAATTGCAAACCGCAGTTATGAAAGGCATCTTTTATATCGAAAGAAATTACAACTACAGATGATTCAATGTTATTTTTAAGAATGGAAATAAGAGCTGAATACTGAAACAAATTTTGTTTACTCTATCTATAAGGCTATTTTATAACTTTTCAAACATTTTACACACAGTTATTAAGTAGAAAGATTAATTCGAGGGAAGTTATTTCGGTTCAGCGCTTTTATATTTTTGGAAATAAAACTACATCAGCAATTTCCAAATGGAAGGAAAAGTTTCCAGTAGAAGGTATTTGTTTATAATTATACAAAAAAAAAATCAACAAAAAAACAAAAAACCCAAGATCCAGAAAATTAATATTCATTTTTTTAATAATTTCGTTTTTACCTCCAGCTTTTCTATCGCTTAACTTTCTAATAAATATTATTAATTAAGTCTTCACCCGTTCAAATTTTACCAAAACAGCTACTGGTATCGTCGATTTTATTTGGAAAGAATAAATATGATTTATTTAATAAACATGAAATACAACACTTTGTATGCTAAGTACACCGAATTACCACCCTTAGTAGCTAATACAATAATTATAACAATAACAAGGTATAAAAGCAACGATGATAATATACAGGAAAATTTGAAAAAACCTGCTACAAAAAACAGAAGGAACAAGAAATACAAATAGCATAAATTAAATTAAAAAAAAGAAATTGATTACAATTTACTTCATAAATAAATAAACAAATATATAAAATAACGTAATTATGTTAAAAATCGGTGTTTTAGTCGGCGATGTTTGTAGTGCGTATGTTGCGTAAGCTGCCCGTATTTATAGTCCCTATAACCGTAATTAATTCATTTTCGTGAATTTGACAATTTTCATAAAATTTTTCAGCAAGCTTGTTGATATAGAAAAATACCAGCTCGAGGTTTAGTTGAGAATGGAAAACAGGTTACACGCGAGTATCTGAAATTCTTGCTTTTAAAAATAAATTTGTAGCGTTTACCTTTAATTCAAAAATTAATCACTTCCTGTAATTTATTTTAGTTTTAATACTTAAATTCTTAAAGTTAAAATTCAAAAACTTAAATATAACTTTTATCAAGAGTAAGAGAAAATTTTTGAATTTTTTTTTTTTAATTGTAGTCGGTTTATTTTAATCTTCATCTGGTCCAATTCAAACGTACACCAATCATTGAGAGGAGCATTGAATGCATGTTTACAACGATAAATTTTTCAATAAGATATTTCTTTAAATTATTTATATTTGCGTCATGTTGTAGGTTGTTACACAAATTGAATTAGCCGCTGGTATAATCTTTTTCTTCGTCCGATGTCGGTTTCGACTATCCCGTTTCCTCGTATTTTGAGATTTCAGCTTTCTATTTAACACTGTCCATTCGTACCATTATCTTTTTCCTCAGATTCAGACTCTGGTAAACGCTTTGTTTGCTATGGCAATTATTGTTCTTATTTCTCTTAGGTCCACGCCATCATTACTTATTAGAGAAATACCTATATATTCATTTACTTCTTCCGGTCTCTGCATTTACATATATGTATACTTTTTCGTTGTCACTTCTCGTAAAGTTCGCCTTTTTTGTTTTCTTAGCGTTAATTTTCAAACATTTGGTTTTGCAAATTTTTCCATCCTTGTTCCTGTTTCCACAATTAATCATCCGCGTGGTTTATTGCATTTGCTATTTCTCCATTTATCTTCAGGTCTATTTCATTAATTCGCGCCGCTTTCACGACCTCTTCTACATATAATCTTGGAACCCATCCTTACTTCTTTCAATGTTGTATTTGTCTGTCGAATATTCCGTTCGGACATTTATATTTGCGCGCCGGTTTCGATGTAAGTTCTTTATTGCTCTTATATCATCATCGTCTATATTGTATTTCCTTAAGATTTAAATAGTGATTAGCGCAATATCGAATCCTTTTCCCTGACGCCGTTTCCTCGCATTTATCTCGTTCCTCGAATAGTGACATTGCGTCTCGAGTTCTTTCATTAGAACAATGGTACCATTAGTGACCATTATACCTGGAAGACGAAATGAAGTTGTCTCGCCTTCATATAAATCACATCATGTTAGCACACGCTTATTATTATTTATTATCGTATCAATTACGCGCTTATTTAGAGATATCCTGCATTATAAATTCACGTTCGACAGCCAGTCTTCTGCGTCTTCTTCTAGTGAATGTAGCCCAATCAGTTCTTTATTAAAGCTATTTACTTTACACGAATTTATAAAGTGTGACATCGTTTGGATCTCGCCACAGCTGCACAGCTCCGTTTCCGACAGTTTCCACTTGTTCATTAAATATTTGTAACGACCGTGGTTGGTTCTGTCGCGATTTAAATTGCACCATGTTTTTCTTTTGAGGCCAAATCCTGGCACCCTTCTAGCCGGATTTGATATTAATTTTCCGTTTGTTGGAGTCCGCTTAACCCATATTTCCTTCCATTTCGTAGGTGCGTCGACACTGCTCTGTAGCTCGTTAGCCGTCAGCCATGCTGGTTTCCTGCTGCTGAGACGTGTAGGTGGGGGATCTTTGATAAATTCTTCTACGTGAGAGTGCATACTGTTGTATTTAGCCCATTCTCGTTTGAATGTTTCTTCTCTGCGGATGTGCGGTGGAAATATATTTGCCAGCACGGGAAGCCACATAGTAGGAGTAGATTTTAGCGTACCGGTTATTAAGCGTAGTGCTACGTTAAGTTGTGTATCGATCTTCTTACCATGCGAGCTGGCCATCCAAACGGGGCAGCAATATTCTGCAGCTGAAAACACTAGTGCCAGTGTAGCAGTCCTGATGAGTTTTGTCTCTGCTCCCCAAGCTGTACCAGCAAGACGAGCGATAAGGTTTACTCTTGTGTGCTTATTTGCTGCAACACGTGAGCCCCCCTCTCTGTCATTTTTGTAACACTCAACTAACTATCCGACATATATTAATGCCTTTTGCGTACAAATATTCGTTCGTCTAAACATTTATTTATTTTTTTATTAATATTCGTACGAAATAATTAAATACTTCTACTGGGAAAATTTTAAAAATAAAAATTGCGCAACGTAGAAGAACGGATATACTTTAGGTTTCTACTTGCAGAGCACGACCCGAGTTCGATCAGAATTTTTCATGGTGAAAATACTTTAACTTAGGTATTCGTCAAATTAGTCGATAAATTTGTATCACTGCCTCGGTAGTATAGCAAAGAAACAAACGAAGCAATGTATTCTAAGCGCTTCCTATATTCGCCTAGCAACTATATATTTTATACTCGAGGTTTGATCATACATCGCTATTGGAAAAATTAAGTTGTTGATCAATTTTACCTTATTTTGTTTACTAAGTATAGCGCTTTTCCAAGTCTCGGTTAATTTACATATTAAAAATTATCTATGTATTATTTTAAACGTTCAAAGTTTCTGGCTGTAAAGAATTATATAATGACGACACTCGTCCTGATTATAACAACTGAAACGGCACCAACAGTAAAAATTTGGGAACTAGGAAACGCCATAAAGAGGTTCAGAAGTAACAAGATAACGACTGAAGTCGTATTATCAGCGAACTTGATTAAGCATATTACATCAATTAATAAGAGCTGCTGAGGATTACCGACAAAATATACGATGAAGGTACGCTGCCTGAAGATTTTATGAATTTATGCCAATACCAAAGAAGTGTTGTTCCCAAATATGCTCCGAATAAGTGTTACAAAGATGACAGAGAGGAGCCCTCACATGTTGCAGCAAATAAGCGTGTTGGTATGATTTATATGAAGGCGAGAAAAAACCACTTTATTTCGTCTTCCAGGTATAGTGGTCACTAATGGTTATGGAATTATTTTCTGAAGGCGAAGCGAATTTGATTATGTTGGCCCATCTCTGGATCACTGCTTTTGAATATCGGATATGAGAAGCGCTTGAATGTCACTAGCAGGTGTTATAATTTCGGACCAGGTCCCATGAAGCACGATAATTTTGCTACTTTGTCGGCTCGCGTGCTGATGCCAACATTCGCATAGTCTGGAATCCATGCTATGCAGATCTGGTTTTCCCAACCGTGACATTCCTCTATGATTAATTTTATGAATTCGTGTTGTTTTTCTGAGTGGCGCTGTATACGTTCGGCAGCACATAGATTAGTAAGTTTGAATGTCTGGTATCTGGCACAATTAATGTTAAAAATATGCTGTATAATTCACACGAGAACACACTAACAAGAACCGTAAAATTTTCATGGACCAAAGCGCATCCACAATATCGTCTTTTTTAGCAAAATCGTTATATTTAGGCAGTAGTTGGTTGAACTTTGACGGTAGATTGGAGTTAGGTGTGGTAGTATTTGTTTCTGTAAGCGACGTCTCTGTATGGACATTGAAATACCATGGTGATACTTTTGATGGTACAGATTTGTAAATTGCTGGAAATGAATTGAAATTAAAGTAAATTGATTGGATTTTGTGTTGATAATATATTTTGCACGAAGCTGATTATAATATGCAGATATTGTTGATTCTGTAGGCAAGTCTGGAATCGAGTGTAAGCGGACCAAAAATTTTAGTAAAAGACTGTGTCTGTGTATATCAGGCGGGAACTCACCTGCTTTACAATAGAGATTAACTATTGTAGCGGATCTGAAAATTAAAAGAGCTAACCGTAAGGCAGCGTTATGAATTAGATTAAGTGATCAAAGAAGTGCGTTTTTTGATGAGGAATGTGCTGGAAATCCATAATCACATATTTATCTTATGAGTGTTCGTTAAATTTTCAGCAATGAAGACGTGTGTGCTCCATATATGGTATGAGATAATTTCTTCGTTAAATTAAGTATTTTCATACAGAACATCTTTATACAATTTATACGGTTCTTCCATTTCAGTTTGTTATCGAACGCTAGTCCAAGATACATAATTGAGACTGGAGTTGGGATTTGTGTTTCGAATTCGACAAAAGTATATTTCTTTCGTTTTTTGAGTGATTTAGACCGTTTTTTTTTAAAACAAATAAACAGATTATTTGTTGTTTCTTGGAGTACATTTCTCCTACATCCATATCATTGCAGGATATAAACACTGTCATCTGCAAACAGTGACATTTGAATTGGAAAGTGGATAATTTCAGTTATGGAGTTCATAGCTATATTGAATAAGTTTGGGCTTAAAATAGAACCTTAATTTAAAGGATAACCATTTGACATTACTGTACCAAGCTTGATATGAAAATTCCTATATTGTAAAAAGTTTATTATAAAGTTAAGGAGACGGCCGCCTATATTCCATTTTTTCATTTGGTTAATTATACTTTTTCTGCGAACGATATCGAAGATTTTTGTAAAATCTAAGAATACTGCTAGTCTATGTTGTCTATGAGCAAATGAGTGCAGAATAGAATTTTGAAGGAACACTAATTGGTCTGTTGTAGAGCGCGACTTTCTGAAACTTTTTAATTACTTCATTACATCGACGACTGCCGTTCCGTTAATTATTTCATAAATTTCGAAAATTCTATGGTAATCTTTTTGTCTATTCATTTAGGTTTTTTTTTTTTTAAGTTCGTTTAATTGCAAAGGTTGGTAATTGTTTCACGATGTTTTCCCGGTGTTTTGTTCTTTTCAGGTGTTTTTCTTCAACAAATGTTTCAGTCTAACATCTCCGGAAAAATGAAAAATGAGTTTTAAAACTTTCGAAAAGCTTTTAACGTAATTATTTAAAAGTTCGTCGAAATTTTAATCGCCCCGATTTAATAAAATAATAATACAACGGTAAAGAAATACAGGGCGAATAGATTTTTAATCGAGAACGAAACGTCGCCTATAGGAGAGGAAAACTTGTTTAAAAGCTCGCAGTACAGGAGGATGTAGGCGAGATACCACGATTTTCCTAAAATTCCAGACAGTAATATATATATGACACGTGGAAGCTTATGTATATATACGTAGTAATACTGCTTGTGTATACGTTGCATTGCAGCTAAATTACTATTAGACGAATTATTTAATTTTAATCACAATTATATGAAATATTTATATTTTCATTGTAACTTCATTTCATTAATTACGCTTTTGTTTACGAATTTATAACCATGTACGTGCCTATTAAGTGTATAGCTTATATTTTGACACACGCTGGCTTTTACGTAATTTATACACGTATGGTATATTACATAAATTACATATCATTAAGGGCTGTCTCCGTGTCGGAGGTAGGCGACTACTTACGTTAAGGGTAGCGTATAAGGCAATCGTAATATGGCATTAGCGTATATAGATACACGTACACCCGGGAGAATTGACTGTAATCGCTTTTGTTATCACGACACAATGCAGCCTCGCGTGATTTTTCAGTGTACTATATTGCTACTAGCGCCGGTATGGTGTTGCGCGTGGTGATTTTTAATATTCGGATTATTTATACTTTTAATTTCTGATGATAATATTTGCGTCGCTGATCGTATATAGGTACCTTCCATATAGAAGTCCGTGCTCTATCTATTAGGCTATCCAGATTATTGTTGATATTCTCGTCCCAGTCATAAAATTTACTTATCTTACACGAGATATCTACCGTAAGAAAAAGTTTTTTATATGATGAATTTACAGTTGAAATATTGTTGTTTAATTCTGTCTTATATTTTCGAATTTATATCTGACTTTTGTTACTTCGGTTTTCCCGATTAATTGATCGATATTTCTTCAAGTGTGAAATTTCGTTCTTTACGTTATTCTTATTTTAGTTCAACTCAAACGGAGAAGTTCTTAAAAGGATGAAAAAAACGTCCGGAACTCTTTTAATCAAAGAACGGAAATTGATATCGCCGGGGTATAATTATGCGAGGAAAGATACTAGGAAAAATCCGGACATTTGTAGACAAAAGGAATTTTGGAAACGGTTTAATCGCTATTGACTCGTCGATAAAAGCGATTTGATTTGAATTAAGTCTTTTTTATATTTACAAAAAAGATCTAGACGACATACTAGCTGAAGTTAAACGGCGCCTAATCTTGATAATACGGTTTTACAACGATCGATCGATCGATTGCACGTTGAATTCGATTCACGTTTCACATAATCTAGTTACTTTATTATTCGAGTAAAAACGACTAGAAAATAGAATTAAATTTAATCGCTAAATAACGGTAAATTATATAGACATTTTATAAAGATCTAAATTCTGTACGGAAAATAATTAAAACAAAAAATACGAATAACATAATTACCGATAACAAACTATTAATAATAATGGCGATAAATAAAACTCGAAGTAAAGGAAATAAATTATTTATTTACATAAAGCGTACACATACTTTTACGTATGTACGACGATAAAAATTAGCGTGTGTGTTTCCTTCATATTATACACTGCAGCCAAACATCCACACACACACGTACGTCCATCCCTACAGAGCGCACTAGACTTTATAATACACCCAATCAGCCTTACAGAATATTAACATTTGAATAAACAAATATTGTACTTCCATTTCCACTCATTTTTATTTTCTTATAATAATAATAATAATAATAATAATAATCGAACTATTTATTTATGTTCATGTAAATGTAACAAATGTGTTTACATGTCAAATTTAATGGGGCAAATACGAAGTTATAATATAACGTAGATACATTATAAAATTGACTACAAAATTATAAAACTCGGATGATATAGAACAATTTATATATAAAACCATTAAAATGTAAATTTATTATTTATTTTTATCCGAACAAACTATACATTTAATATAGCGAAATAAAAACAAAATTAATTGCTATAAAAAAATTTTTTTTATTAATGAGAAGCTTTCCGACAATCACGTCAATATCAAGCATATACAATAGAAAAGCTTTGCATTAATATAAACATTTTTACAGTGATTAATTTTGTTTTATTAATTCGTAAAATTACTACTCTCCGATACATCAATACGATACATTTACTTGCCAGATAACCGAAAATTATTTTTGCCCAAAACGGAGTTATTATAAAACTATAATAATAATAAAACATAATGACGGTTAAGGAGATAATACTGTACGATAAATCTTATTTTAATTTTAATGTCTATTGTATAGCACCGTGTATATATATATATATACAAAGCTGACTACCTAAACGCGGTGCAACTCGACTTCATCGGACGTTTCAAACAGGGCTATTGGATTATCGCCTGTAGACCGCTCGTTCAACGTAAATCATTATAGCGCTTCCTCGAACTTTGAATATTTAATATAAACGATTTGAATTTAGTAATTTCTATTATTCGCATTTTAAGTTGATATTAAAAAAAGCAGAAAAAGGTAAAGACAGGTATAGCCTTGAAATCTACTACGTTAAATTGAAATTTTCTTAAACAATAATTGCGAATATACCTTAATAACTAATGTTCCGTAGTCAGATCGATCTTACTAATGAAATGTGTATTAATTGTTCAGTTTTTGCTTCAATGACTTAATTAAAATTACAAAATTCGTTCGAACGAATATTCCGCAGTTTCTATGATATCCGCAGTTCCGTATCTATATATTAAATGTTCATTCATGTATATATACATATATATATATATAGTTGGCGTCTCATTTTTTTCATCCACTCGGAGGAGACCTAAAGATGTTCCACATCCGTATTGCGCGTTCTGAATATTCCGTCTTTAACAGTGCGACAACAGAACTTAACGACAATGCCTGAATGGCCCGGTCTTCCATCGATTGGTAAACGACGACACTAATCAATGCGTCTTCTTCTCGCACATTGCAGTCTATTTTATCGGGGATAATTTGTTTAACGACCGGGTAGACGTTTTCTTCTTTGCCCAATAATAATAATAATAATAATTAATCATCATTATCATTGTCATCGTCAATATCGTCGTTATATTATTAATATCGATAATAATAATAATAAATAATGATAGGGGACGATATAATAGTGATCGACATTTAAAACAAATTTCGTTATTCCTTTTTGTTTTTTAAACAGAAATGTACGATGTTATCGAAAATAAAAAAAAATAAAACTTCTAAAAAGCACAAATTGAAACTTCGAAAATGTAAAAGTGAAACTAAAATTTCAAGAATGGAATTGTCCAAAATTTTATTTCTTTCGTCTTTTTTTTTATAGTCATCCAAGAAGTAAAATGTAGTAAACGACAAATTCATCTGCAAACAATATATAAAAAATACGATCGAATAATAAATATATTTCGTATATATAATATAATATACACACGCGGACATATACACTAACGTAAATTTTACATTAATTTCTGACATATGTACGTCATAACGAGACATATGTACATTTATATATATTATATATATATTTATATATATATATAATATATAATATATATATAACAATTACAATAGACTGTATTTCCCATTTTAAATTAAAATTTACAAATATTATTTTCTTAACGCTAAACTATTATTAATATGTATAACTCTCTAAATGCTAAACTAATATTATTATGTATAGCTTTCCTTAATATGTTAAACTGTATTAGGGAAATTAAGTTCGTGAACGAGCATTGGCCTCTTCCAATTTATTGAACGTTTACAGATTTTTCTCTTAGCTGCTTCCAGTCCATCCGATTAAGTGCTTTACGCATCCAGACTGCACTTGGGTATTTGACAATATCGTCCCTCCGTCTTATTTTTCGTCTTCGCCTCAATCTTTTCTTATTGATTGGTAACCATTCATTACATTTCTTGGCCCATCTTCAATTCCACTTCATTTCCAGTATTTTACGAAGAGCGTCTTCTGTTTTTCACTTATCCCGTAATAGTTTATTACTGATTTTGTCCATTCTTGTTATCCCGATAATTTTCCTTTTCGTAGCTCTTTGAGCTATTAATATTTTTCTACTTTGTCTAACTGTCAGTGACCATGTTTGCGCACTGTATGTCATGGCAGGAAGGACGCATGTATTGTAAATCTGTGCTTTTTTTTCTACGATTAATATTTCATTTAAATATTTCTTGTAATGCCCAGAATTTTTTCCACCCTATCGCTATTCTACGATTTACTTCTTTTTCTAATGGATCTTTAAAGGATATTATTTAGCCTAAATATGTAACATGTTCCACCCGGTGTATCGTTTTTCCGTTTATTTCAATTTTTTTTTCTCCGTTTGTTAGTAAATTTGTTTCTTCATAATTTATTTTGAGACCGCTTACGTTTGTTTGTTCGTGTAATTCCATTAACATTGTTTTTAACTGTTTCGGTGAAGCCGAAATTATAGTTACGTCATCTGCAAATCTAAGGTTTGATATATATATATATAAGTGTCATTTATATTTATTCCCTTTTTTCTCCAATTCAGGCTTTTAAATATTTCTTCCAGCACAGCATTAAATAAAACTGGCGCTAATGGGTCACGTTGTCGCACTCCCCTTTTCAAAGGAAACTGTTCACCTTCTTTATCCAACATAATTTTTCCGTTTATCGTATATGTTCTTTATGATTCTTATATATTTAGGGTGTATTTCCATAGTTTGATACAAACTGTCATGATAAACCGAGTCAAAGGCTTTTTGGAAATCGACAAATGCAAAATACACTTTTATATTATATTCATCAGCATTTAGAAAAACCAATTAAAGTGGTTTTTATTAAAATTTGTTCGATATTTGAACGTTCAGTAATACTTTAAACTAATTATATTAATTATATATATTCCGGGCTTTCCAGATGTAATATTATCCTGTATTCTTCTATAGCTCAATTCGTACGGTTTGACTCTTTTCATCCGTCTTAATTCGTTCTGCTGGATTGAAAGCTATTTCGTCTTTGAATTTGTATGATTGTGCCGTCTTAATTTATGCTTTCTCGCCAGTTCCTTTATCACCAATGACTTCTGGTACATGGAGATCTCGATGGATATCATCGTTTCTTTCGTATTGTCCGACATTAGTGATAATTCCGAGAACTTTGTTTTAGATCGTCTGAACTCTTATTATGTAATAGCTGACGACCTTAACTCCATTTTCAGTATTTGTATACTAAACTGTGTCTTTCGAGAAGCTATTTCGTCTGCATATAATACAGGTCTCTGGTCCTGTTAGTAAGATTATATTTTTCCTCGTTAACTCTTATTCAACCTATATACTAGCGAACATGATTGCTGAGAAATAAATGTTTCAAATTTAAAGCGAGTAAAAGTGTGTAGAAATGACAACCATAAATAAAAATTACGCACACAGATACGAAGATACATATAAACACGCGAACGGATGAACAATATTTATCTATTATTTATTCATTTATTCTTTATAGTACCGGGTGTAACTGTCGAGGTTAAAGATGACTTAGATGTAATAAATGAGGTTGGAGGAGGAAACGAATTATATAATTGAGGGAATAGCCAGATAGAGTATACGTACGGATATGGGCAGTGTAGTAAAACATGGCGATAGAACAGTTTGCGAGTAGACGAAAGGAGCAAAAATCGGGTGAATGGGCATGTTGAAGTAGATGGTCGTGGGCAAGTGATATGTGGCTAAGGCAAACGTCGCGATTGTAATTATTACACATCTTACGTACGGATCGTAAATAACGCTTTATAGGAACGTACACGTTTGTTTTAAGATTTAAATTTTAATACTTCTCAACGATAGTGTGTATTACTGGAATGAGATATTTCCTATTATAATAGTAGAAAGCTTCAAGTACTAGTACATTTAACCTCTTTCCTTTTTCATTCCTAATTTTACGATTAGTGACGAATTTTTACGGTTTATACCTTCATAAAATTTTGATGGTGGACTCTACTCGCAAGTTGATCATTCTCGATAAACGAAATTGCTAAAAACGTACACACACATATATATATATACATATATGCATATATAAAAGAAATAAAGTTATCAGTAAACGCTTAATGTTAATAGTTAATAAAGAAGCTTTTCAGCAGTTAGTACATTTTCAAGTTAATACATAATAACAACATTAAGAAAATGTAACATACAAAAATACATAATTTATTAAAAACTATGTAGCGATTTTTAAAAATTAAAAAACGAAAAATTAGTTAAAATAGCTAAATTTTTATATAAAAGTATCACAATGCTTTTCGGCTCTTAAGCCATTATCAAGTGAACATAAAAAGTAAATAAAATATAAAAATATACAATTTATAAAAATATAAAAGGAAAAACACAAATAAAATAAATGCTGAAAAAAAGTAGTAACTTAGATATGCAAATTTACAAAAATCTATCAGATTATTTTATAAATACTGTTTATTTTTTTTAATGTATTGTATATGTAAATTAGTACATATATATATATATATATATATATATATATATATACATACATTTTTCTCGTCCATTGATAATGGCTTGACAGCCGTTAAAAAGTTTCCTGATTATAATTAATTTTTGTTTTTTTATTAACTAATAACAACTAACGTATTGACTACTGTATATCCTGTTTCTTTTACATTAGGCATCTCTTATAATTATGAAAAAAACCGTGTCTAGAATTTTAAGTTTTCAGTAATGACAGTAGGATACTAACTTTTGAATGGTATTGTTTTTATTGTGTCATAGTTTAGATTGTATTTTGTACGTTGGCTTCTGTATTTGGTGCATTTTAAGAGTATGTGGTTTATATTTAATTGCGAATTGCATTCATGACAGATGCGTGTGTCCGGTTCTCGGTGAGCACATGTTGTGAAGTAAGTAACGTGTGTCCTGTGCGTAGTCTAGCTTGCGTTCTTTCTGATTTTCTCGCTTTCTGGTCTGCTGTTTCCAGTTTCCTAATCACGGCTTAATTTGATACAAGTGTGTATGTGCACATTGGGTCTCCCAGAATTTTTGATAAGTCGTTTTAATTGTTTTTAAAAGGACTGCATATATAATGTGCGTTAATGTTATTGTTTTTATATCTGTAGGAGACGTTTTAACTATTCTGTCTATGTTTTCATTCCCGGCTATACCTAAATGAGCTGGTGTCCATAGAAGTACAAGTTCATTGTTCTTGAAGATAAGGTTGTGGATTATGTGTTTTAATATCTGTATTTGTATTTTTGATGTGTTGTTGAATATGTTGAAGAATGCTTTATGAATCTGTGCATATTATATATTTATGTGGTTGCGCTTCGTTATATATGTATTTTTAAAGCTTTATAGATTGCAAGAAGTTCTACTGTAAAAACTGATGCTGACTCGGCTAAATGATATAGTCGGGATTGGTTAGTTTGGTTTGAGTTGCATCGGTGTATATTTATCTATAATCGTCGTACTGGTTTTTTTCAGAATGTAGAATTTTGATTTGAGAATATTTGTAGGTGTTGAGTGTTTCTTCAGTTCTTTGTTTATTGTAATTGAAACCTTTATCCAAGGTGGTAGTTTTGGAGCTTGGTTTGTTTTGATTTGTGGTTAATAATATTGAAGTTTTGTTAATGTATTGTTAACGCGTTCAGATAGGAGTTTAGATGTGTTTGGTTTGTTTAAGAATGCACGATGAAATTTATCCCTGAGTAAGGACCGAGATGTCGGATAGGATGGTGTGCAAATTGATTGTGTGTAATATTTTAGCGTTAGTATTTGTCTTCTGTATCGAAGCGGTAATATGTTTTTTGCTCCCACGTGTAGAGCTGTGTTTGAGTTAGTGTGAAAGGTTCTCGAGGTAATTCTAAGAGTTAAACTTTGAACAGAGTTGAGTTTTTTTAGTGTAGAACAGGCTGCACTATCATATATTATACCGGCATGTATTCTACGTTGCGAAATTCGTTTTAGAATTTTTTTAAAATTTAAATTATGATTTTAAATTTGTTTATCTATAGTTTTTTCGGTATACTTGGTTAAATACGTATTATAATTATTGTATATTTTTGACATTATTTCTTTTATTGTTTATTCCGTTTGTAGATAACTTTTATTCTATTTAAAACATTAAACACGATTTTTTTTTTTTACAGTTTCTCGTTTTAAGGCGTTTAAATTTCTTGTTATTTGTTTAACACAGCGTACTTATTTTAATTATTTTATAAATAATTTTCATTCTATTCTCAACATTGGGCACGTTTTTTCTTACATTTTGTATTTCGTTTATGGGATTTAAATTTCTTTTTACTTGTTTAACATAGCTAATTATTTATAATTTTACATAGACTTTTTTTTTTTCGATAAATCAGAATTAAAAACATATTTTTTTGGATATGAATTTTCACTAGAATTTTAAAATCTACTCGTCGAATAAATAATTTTTCAGTCCCTTTTAACTTTATCATCCAAAAATTTCGGCAAAAATACAAAGTAAATATTTTTTTGAAAGTTTCTAATTTTGTATATTATTTTCAACAAAATTTTGCAGCTTCATGAAGATGAATTTTTACGATTTCATTAGAAAAAGCAGTTTGTTATTAATTTGATATTTAATTATTTTTACGTTCGTGAATCAGCGAATTTAACCAAATAATAAGTGTGGCGAATACTTCACTAAAGAATTATCGTGGAAACCCGAACGATGTACTTGTTAAAAATAGAAAAAGGAAAACGTCAGATATTTGTAAATAAATAGTTATATCTAACTGATCTTGGTTTTAAATTTAAGATATATATTTTTTTACTAAATAAATAAATAAATAAATAAATAAAAAATGTATTTAGCACACAATATAAATTACAAAATCAATGTCGAAACAATATTATTACGTATACCGAACAAATTCTTACTACGTATACAAAATGAAAACAAAAAGAAATAATAAATACAGTAATAATGAACTAGATTACAGGGGGAAAACCAAAACCTGTGTATGCAATTTCAGGACAACTCTATGAAGAATTTTAAGGCAGTAATAATAAATATAAACAAAATAATATGACTGCTCAGCAATTTATATATATTACATTAATAAAGTTCATAAAATTAAATATATAAATTACATACGATTAAAAAGCAGGTGATACATTATAATAGCGTGTGTTTTATTCTTTTATCTTTATATCTTTTATATTTTAACTGAAGACTGGTACGCGTATAGTCCCCTATATTGTTTATTATATTCATATTTTTTTACTATATTTTAGTACGAAAAGTGTCAACTTTTATCTTAACAATTATACTTATTTTGTTTGTCAGAAAACAAACATATAACAACTTTGTAATTTGTTACAGCTCTTTGCATTATACGTATTTTTCATGGTTTTTGCTTTGAAATTTCGTTTTTCATTAACAAAAAAAAAAAAAAAAAAAAAAATGAAGGTTTTCAGTTCATGACTGACAGCCCCGTTCAAACAGAAAACCTTCAAATTAAAAAAAAAAAACAAACGCTAAATTCTCAATTCATAATTAATTCGAGTTGATTTTAATATATGAGCGTTAGTATCTCAATTTTATAGTATGATTACTCTTTGAACGCGAAAAATCCAGCCATCAGGCTTTATTATTTCAGTGGCAACGATGGGTTTCCTCGAGTAGTATAAATTTTTATTATTCAGCGTATGCAAATTATAAGTGCTTATCGAGTATACCTTTTTTAAAATTAAGTGTCATCTCCATATCGTACTTAGACGATTACTACTTATGCATAATTTGTTTTAAGCAACCTGTAATGCAATCATAATATAGCGTCAGCGCAGATAGACACACACCCGCTAGAACTGATTGTAAACGCTTTGTCGTCACGACACAATGCAGCCCCGCGTGCTTTTGTAGTGTACTATAATGTTATTACTAGCGCGCGTACGGTGTTGTGCCTAGTGGCATGCCATTGACGCGACAATAATATTCGGATTATTTATTTATTTTCTGAAGATAATTTTCGCGCCGTCGATCTTATTCGAACTCAGTACCTTCTGCACAGCAATTGGCCTATTCAGACGACTTGCGTGTTTCCTACCGTAATATATTTATTCACGTCTGTCAATATAATTATATAGTAGTACTTATCGAACAAATGTTATAGTAATCGATATTGTTAGCCAGTTATTCTAAATTCCGAAGTAATAGCTCGAACTATTATCGCGGTTCTTACAAAATACAAGTAACAATAGAAATAACGCTATTACTAAAAACCAAAAAAAAATAAAAAAAAAATTAACGAATTAAAATGACCGAAACGCGTTGTAACAAGTTTATCGCGGTTTGACCAGCGACAAATTTCGTTTATTTCTAGCGTAAAAACAGAGTTACGAGATTAATTCGTTTATCGCACAGTGGAAGAAATAAAAGTTCAGTTCGAATCCGTGTTGCGGTCAAACGGTTTTCTAGCAGTGGTCAAAGAAATAATTTCAAAAATCGAAAAAACTAAACAAAAGATAAATAATTCGGAAATGTAATAAATAAGAAGATGAAATTACGGAGAATTTACGAGAGAAAATTTTAGGCAAGCCGCAGTTAATACGATGAAAATATGTATAAAGTAATAGGCAAGTTGAAATCGTTTGGAATAGATGAAGCGATAGTACCTCTCTGTAAAAAAAATCGGTATACTTAATGTCGCGCGAAAAATTTAGTAAATAATCGAGTAGAATTATAGGCCAAAATTTGGCACAAAAAAAATTGAATGTAGAAGTTCCAGAATGCCAGAACCAACTCAATACGTATTTCAAAAAAAGAAGAAAAATTCTGAAAATTACGCGATTATGGCGATATACTAATAATGTACAAAATGTATATATATAGTTAAAAATCTCGGATGATAAACTTTATTGATGGGCGTGTCTAAGTGAGAATGTATTCTGCTGAAATTCGAATAGTCTTATAATTTAATTAAATATAATAAAAAACTCGTATATATTATTATATATCAATAAAGTAATTCTTCCTCGCGGGTACTCGTACGTTGTATTTGTACTTTCAAAGATACAGAGTTGATGGATGATCTCCATTTACGTGCCGTATACTGCTACGAGGCCACAGGCACGGACACGGACGCTATAGTTATTGAAACATGTTTCACGTAGGAACGCTACTATTGGACCGGCTACAAAAATCGTTGTAACGCTGATGGAAGACCGTATCGAATACGTTCAGCCTTGTACTTTTGGCAGTGTAGCAGAAGGTATTGTTAATTTAACATTGCTGCAGGACACAAATCGGTGGTGATTCTCTTCTGATCAAGTGACTATGAGTGAGAGTCGTATGTTCGAGTAATATACGCCGCGTATAACTCGCCTGTTTAGCTGATGTGTCTGCTACATCGCTCCCAGCAATACCAGTGTGACTTGGAACCCATATAAATAAGGGTCGAGGGGGAAGATCGGTAGATAGGTGCCGATTATTTCCTTGGCCACTGATTTTTGCGCTTATAATTACTGATGCTGGTGATTGCTGAATAACAGTCGGTGGCAATGACAGACTGCTTAGAATTTCTACCGATAGAATATTTCTATATAAATTACAGCTAGTTTTTATGGCATAAAGTTCAGCCGAGAGGATTGAAAAATGTGGAGGTAGTGGAAATTTGATTATTATTTCGTTGAAGGATGCTACTGCACATCCTACACTAGAATTTGACTTTGAACCATCTGTGAAAAGCAATTGGTGGTCGTTGTATTGATCTAATATACTAGAAAGATTGTTGCGAAGATCTATTTGGATTAACGAAAGATTTACTTCCATATTCAGTGAGATCCACGGCGGCAATGCAGGCATATAGTTCTGATAAAGAAGAGGAACTTCTTCGAGTATTGCTCGTGTCCAACGACTGTTTCTGGATTTACCGCTAAGATTCATTGAAGATTGATGGATTGATTCAGGCAAATTTGGAGTACTTCTTATATGTATGTAAAAATATGACATAAGTTTGGAACGGCGAAATTTGAATGATGTTTCACCGAGTATGTTCAGTAGGCTAGCGGAGGGAGTTGTACGGAAAGCACCTGAACATATTCTCAGGACAGAGTGGTTAACACTTTCTAATAATTGTAAAATAGATCCTTTTGCATTTCCATAAACTACAGCACCGTAGTCAATTTTTGGACGAATTACTGTCTTGTATATTGTAATACGTGATCTCGTGTCTGTTCCATATTGTGTATGAGCTAACTTTCGTAATAAGTTAAAGTTTAGACTTTTTTTTTACCATATGTATGTGAGGCTTCCATGTCAACTTCTGATCAAAAATTAGGCCCAGATATTTCACTGTTGTAGAAGATGAAATTCTTTTGTTATTTAAGTAAAGAAGTATATTATGTTATGAGGACAAAAGCGTTTTCGATACAAGTCTATGACTGGATTTTTCAGTTGAGAACTGAAATCCGGATACCTCCGACCATTTTAGAAGTTATTTAAGCAGAGTTGCAGTGTTTCTGATCCAAGTGGTACATTACTACATGGTAGGAAGATAACCAAATCATCTGCAAATAATAATGTTCTTATTGGTGGTACTATCTCGGTTAAGATATCATTTATGGCAATATTAAATAAGATTGGACTAAGGATAGCACTTTGCAGAACACCATTCTGTAGTGTTCGCAGAGTGGATAGTGTTTGCTACCGAGACGAACTTTCGGTCTTTGAGGAAACTGCTAATGACCATTGGCAGCCTACCTCGAAAATTCCAGTTGTAGAGCGAGGTCAGAATCTTGTGTCTGCAGGTCGTGTCAAAAACCTTGGATATATCTAAGAAGAGCGCTAATAAGTGATGATTATTATTAACTATCGAATTTGATATTTTATTGTGGAGGTAAACAGCAGGATCAATTGTTGAACGACCTGGACGAAATGCGCATTGTTTACTGCTTATTAGTTGTTGATGTTCTAACTTCCACATTAGGCGACCTGCTATAAGTTTTTCGAATACTTTCGTCAGAGAAATAGGTCGATAGAAATCTATGGTTGAAGGATTTTTGCCAGCATTAAGAATGGGCAGTATCAGTGCTTTTTTCCATAAATCGGGAAAACATCTTCGTCCCAAACAACATTCAGTATATGCAAGAGGACTGTTATGATGTTTTCTGGTACTGTTTTTAGCAGGCAAATACGAAAACTATCTGGACCGCTGGCACTGTCCTTCAAATTGCATATAGCGGATTTCAGCTCATTTAAAGGAGAACTGTTGATTATATGTTTCTTTGTTTCGTGAATTAAAATTTAGTAAAAAGATTTGATAGTGTGTTTAAATTTACTGAAAGCTGGATCTAGATTTGAGTCGCTTGAGTTATCTGAAAATAATTCTGCAAATAAATTTGCTAATTGACTGCGGTTCGGGATAATATTTACGTTTTGCCTAATGCCTAAAGGGACATATAACGTAGATGAACCTTCCATTGACTTAATTTTATTCCAGACTAATTTAGGTGGAGCTGAAGGAGAGATTGAGGAAATGAATTCACCCCAGGTATATTTTTTTGCCTAGTTTAAAGTATAGTATGCTTTAGCTCGATATTTCCTAAAGAGAGTGTAATTTTCGGTCGAGGTAAGAGCCTACGACGATCAGATACAGAGTTTTAATTGAAGTGGAACCCGTTCACAGGTCGTGGATAGGGAATGACTTATAGGTAAACTGCGAATAGACAATAAAGCTACCGCGTACAGAGAGCCTGAAAGAAGGCAGAAGCTCTTTCAATATCAAGGTAACCGATTGAAAAACGTACGGCTCCAATTGAAACCATAGAAACCGACATGCATAATACGATACTGGAAAAAAATGCGAGATGATCAATGCACAAATTTCCGTTAGAATATACCGCGAATAATACAATAAATAGCTCACGTCGGTTGAGCGCTGTGACCGACCTACTTTGCATTGGATATAACGGATCCACGACCAACTTATGTGACCGGAATGACGATCGGCGGTCCAATAGAAAAGTTCAGCGTTGCATATGCGACTGGATCAAACACTAAGGGATGCCGAAACCAGTAATATGAGAACACCGTTTCTAATTGAAGAATTAATAAATAAAGCCATAGAGGATAACCGTCAAGCGCCTAGAAATAAATATCATAGATGTTACTGAAACGAGTAAGCTCATAGATATATACATACTAATATATAAAACTGTACTGTCTCTTAGAATCACTGAATTGGGATATTTTTATAACACATAAACATTTTTGTCTGTTGCCTGTATATATGTATGTCTTTCTGTCTGTCTGCTCCGTCGAAAACTATAAATGCAATTCTCACGCGGCTTATAGCCAATATTATTGGATTCGTTGTAAGCTTTATTTCACATTGATATCACAAATAGGACAGAAATTACAATGAATTAAAGTTTTAAAAAGCAGGAGACAGTGTATCTCTATCATTTAATGTTCAACACGTTTTCCGGCTCGAATGTACTTTCACTACAAACCACGTTTTGTTGCGTTAGGTGGCGTGGCCGAAATAACGGACGGAGATATATATATATATTGTTAAAAGTAAGGGACAGCGATATTGCATTAAAAAAATAATAATAATTACACAGGCGAAGCCAACTTCTAGTATATTTATAAAATCATCGTCGTATGGTTCGTTATCAAACATCGTGGTTAGTACGTACAAATATATGCAACGCAAATACGAAACAACAATGAAAAAACAACGCTATATTTGCATAGTAAAATTTACATACAATAATACAGATAATGATAACTGTGTCCCGGTAAAAATACCTTACCACACACAGTGAACTGCTCCATACTGGCTAAGCGTAAGTTATTACCGGTCGTTCGTTTTATTACGAGAGTTTACGGAGGATTTTCGGTTAAAGATGGCGGAAATTGCTTTATTCCCTTTCATATTAATATGAGATAAATACCGATTAAAATAGGATTATGTATATATATATTCATATTTTAATCGGTATTTATCTCATATTAATATTAAAGGGAATAAAGCAATTTCCGCCATCTTTAACTATATAGTATAATACAGTATATATATATATATATATATATATATATATATATATACATATACATATATAAGTGAAAAGAACAACAATCCGTGTTTAGTTTTGCATTAATGTATTTCGAAGAAACCACCTCTTCTGTTTATCTTTTCGTTGCGTAAGAAGATATCGAGTCGGTGATGACTGTTTGTCTGACAAGTGAGGGTTGCTGCATCCTCGTAATGGTCGTATTGAGAGCAGCAGTCGCAGGATCTTGAAGTAATTTGAAGAGCCTGGAAAATAATCATCGTTACTGTGTAAACGCACTTCGTTAACGACGAACAACAACACGCGTTTATCACACGATCGAAGGCTGTTACACACGTTTACGAGCATTTTGAAAATCTTTTTTCTTTTTCCCCAGTATAATCCAGTTATTACCGTCTTACACTCCTCGTACGGAGTTCCCCTTCAAGGAAACCGCTCTCGTTTTTTTTCTGGAGGCTGGCGCAATTGAGAAAAATAAATTTCGCGTTATTAACGATAATATAAAATAACGACGAAGTACGGTCTAGCTTTTCGGACTCTTCTAGTACTGGCGAAACATCTTAAAGACGCTTATTTAGAGTTGTAATACGCGAACGGAATTTTAAACTATATCGTTGCCGACCGATCGATGAAGTCGGAAGGAAAAAAAACGTAAATTACCGCAGACGATAGAATCGTAATTCAATTTTCGATCGTAGCGTAGACGATGCGAATTTTTGAATTTCGACTGTTAGATATTTACTTCGAACGGGTTACGATTCGCGAAACCGGCTCGTTCATCGTGCGAAATAATACCCCTATGTTCTTTAATATTAACAATAATATTATTAAAATCAAATTTATTTCAATTTTAATACAACACACCAGTAGATTTTAAAATAATATAAATTAAAAATTAATTACAAATTTGAAATAAAATGAAATGCATATAAAGAAACATTGAGAAAATAAAGTACTACTAATAATAATAATGGCATAACACTCGAACGATATCGTACACATTTCATATTTGATTGCGTATATGAAATTAAAGTGAAGGGAGTAAAATCGCCTAAGCGCAACACTACCGCCAACGGCGGTTAGATTTATATTATAATTTTAATTTGTACACAACCCAAATAAACATTCGAACTTAATAGAAATCCACATGACCCTTTATATGAAGAAACAGGTACATTACCTAAATGAACAGTTAATTACAACACCTGCGGAGAACTGAATCATGTAAATTTATCCCTACTACAAAATACGCTGAGTATTGACGAATGTGAACTTTAATTTTAATTTTTCTTTTAAATTTTAAAAATAATAACGATAATAAAAATGATAACAATAATAATTTAATTTAAAAATTAGATAAAAATAGAAACACTAATATATATATATATATGTATATTTAATCAAATCAATCTACTAGTTTCATTGGTTTACATCATCGCCATCATCAGGATTGATGATGCAGTAATACGGTATAAAAGTATTATTATTTTTATTTCAAAAATAAATATAAAGTAAACAGTACAGAAATACTTTTTGATAATAATAAGTCGAGCTTCAAAAATATTTCCTCTGAATTGCCGGTCACTCAGGCATTTCTTGGAAAGGATCTGGTCGACAGAACAGCCAAAGAAACCGCTACGATCCGACCTGTTCCCGAGACATTCCAACACTTACTACTAATTTCACCCGCTACTTGGAGAAAGCTCTCGCAACTTTCTGGAGTCCACGATAGCTGTTCCAACCAGAAATAAACTCCGACAAATTAAGTCTAATGTTCGAATTTGGAATACGCTCTTCATAGCAGACTCCGTCTCGGCCATACTCAACTAACGCGTGACCACCTTTTGCAGAAGAAAACGACTCCAATATGTAATATACGTAACCTTAATATTTCCGTCGTATCTTTATAAAATGTCCCAAAATTTAATTCCATTAGATTCGCACTAAACTGTCCATCCTCTTTAACTGAAACATTTACTGATGATCCAAATTAATTACATTCGTTCATCATTCCAATTTATATAATTTAATATAAAATGTAGTAACCTAACTTATATTTATCCGTACCTCTAGCCATTAGTAGCTGTTCACGGCACGTAAATTTAAGAAAGAAATAAATAAATTATAACAATAATAAAATCGTGTGAAATTTATATCAGTTCGATAAAATACGTTTGTACTTTTCAAAAAGTGAAAAATAAACATATAGAAACAAAATCGAATCGTTGATTCAAATTTCAGATCAAATTATATTTTCTTTTTATGATGTTGCAATTATTATATTTACTATTTCTCTAATTATAACTTCCAGTAAATGCGCAAATAACGGTCTTATAATTTAAAAGGAAAAATATATATAAAAATGATTGTTGGCCGGAGGTGGTAAATATATATTATAAATTTCAAAAAAAAAAATTTATGTTAAACCCAAAAATGACTAATTCACAACCAACTACCTGCAGACGCGAAATAATTAAAATAATTAAAATAATAATAATAATAATAACAGTAATAAAATATATTTGTTACTACAGATGAAATGCTTAACTTCCGCTGATGCGCATAGGTTGCGCGAACAGCGGTCTATATTAATTTATATATAAACGATTTTGTACATGTTTTCAACAAATTTAACTGAAATAAATTGAAATCTTCCAATCACCAATATTGGTATATACATTAAATATTTACAGACCTAAACGTATAAATAAATATACCTATATATTCAAGATATGTGCCCATAAACACTTATCCACATTTACTCGTACATATACGTATAGATCCACTCTCGCTGGAATGTTCGCATACACTCCGACATAACACTCATTCGACTTTGAAACATATTCTTATACACATGTATACTCCCGCTAAACAGACATATACACAGGCAGCTCTATTCGAAGAGGGCACTGAATAATTTCCTTCTGTGCTCACACTTATGGAGTACTAACATTCGCGGCACATGCGCACATATATTCAAATTCATTCGATTCATCAGAATTTATAATATCTAAAACAAAGATCGACAAATAATTAAGAAACTATACGGTGACTAAGGGGGGAAAATCTTCTGGAAATAATATTAGAATAAAATACGATTAAAATATGCCAGATAAAAAAGCTGTAAGGCAAGCATCACCAACACTTGTATCAGCTGTGCAGATGACAAAATTTTGGTTCAGCGTTCTATGGGTGAAATGAAGATTATGTTAGACAAGTATTAATAAGGAAGAAAAAAGTACGGAAATGAACGTTTGGAAAAAAATCATGAAATTCACAAAAACATTTAACGAAGAAGTAAAAAAATATAGATAAGAAATGAAATAATCGAATCACTTAAGGAATTCATTTTCGTTCACGACAGATGACCGAGAAATAATCAAGTTTCCTATTGCAATGGCGAAACAAACGTTTGATAATTTGCAGGAAGTACTAACAGATCGAAAGTTAAGAATAAAGTAAATAAGCGGTACGTAATGCCGGGGTTGTATACTCATTGGAGACCACCTGGATACTGAATGCAGAAAGTATTACAACAGGATTAAGGGAAACGACAACCGTACGAAATAATAGACGCGGCCGGGAAAAGAGAAATAAGATCCGATTCAAATGTGTTGTAGAAAATTTGTAAGACGATGAATCACATTTAACCGTTGTTTCCTCAGTATTCGGAGTTTTATGTGTTTTTTTTTTCTTATTATTTATTTCAATAACATAATTACAACTGGCTGAGAGGACATTTATAAATTGTTACGAATGCGAAGTAGCGTGAGGGGGGTTAACACCCGTTAGCGTTCTCCTAATGAATCCCGGCAGAAAATAAAATGTCCCGATTCGTTATCTGAAGACTGTTATCTAATAAATTGACGCCTAGTGTATTTTTCTCCAAGCGCCTTTTATACTGCTCAACGACGCGTTTGACTTCGGTCTTTAACGTAAGGAATGAGAAGGTCTCGATGTAACGTTTAGTTCGAAACATACGAAGGAAGAGCAATCTATTGGCCTTATTTTGGAACCGTCTTATTTATATGGTTATTTTTAGACGCAGCCCCACCGATATGTCCACACAGGCTTTATTAACATTATTTTATAAATTCTGTATCGTCCGCAAAAATTTAGCAATTATAACATCGCCACTAACTGGAAAATCAGCCGTAAACAACAGATATTTTTTTTTTTTTTTTCACCATTTCCAAATTTGTAACTAGCCAGTAATAGCTATCTAACAAATTGTATCTAAGATTCAATCACCTGTATGAAGGACACATCCCTTGGTGAGTCCTCCTATTTGTCAATGGGTTAAATCCGTAATCTTCGTCCTTTTTAGTCTTCTGAGATCTTGCTGCGTGTGTAGTAGTTGAGCCGCCAGCTCGTTTGGATGATGACGTAGCCGTTGAAGGTGTCTATTAGCAATTTTACGTATTTCTTCTTGTACTGGATGTACGCCTAGATCTAAGTGGATTATATAATTCGTCATATACCATGGAGCTCGGTATATTAGGCGTAAGATTTTATTTTGCAAACGATGGATTTTATTCGTATTTGTCTTTTTTGCACAACCCCATAATTGCGCACTATACATCCATATGGGTTTCAGCATAGTTTTGTACAAAAGTACGCGATTACTTAAAGTAACTTCTGATCTGGGTCCTAGCAGCCAGTGCATTTTTCTAAATTTTAATTCTATCTCCCTTTTTTTTTTATCTATATGAGTTTTCCACGATAGCCGGCTGTCTAAATAAACTCCCAAATATTTAACTTCATCGAGCTTTGGTATTACTTGTTTATCGAGAGATACTCTGTGGCTATGTTGAAGCCGATTGCTGAATGTAATATGTGCTGATTTTTCTGGATTTATTTCTATCAGCCATTGTTTAGTCCAGTCACTGAATTTATTTATATAGCTTTGCAATTTGTTAATAGCTACACTTGGATCTTTATCAGATGAGAGTATCATAGTATCATCTGCAAACATGGCTATATCTACCATACTGTCTTTTGGTGTGTCCGCAGTATATAGAGTGTATAGTAAGGGACCCAGTACACTGCCTTGCGGTACGCCTGCCTCTATACCGTGAATATCCGACACATCTTCTCCATGTGTTACATAGAAGTGTCTATTGTGCAGATATGATGTGAGCAAAGGAAGGTATGCAGGCATGATCGTCCTGAGTTTGCACAATAGGCCATTGTGCCAAATTTTATCAAACGCCTTGCTTATATCCATAAATACAGCTTCATTATAATATTTGTTTTCCATCCCTTTTTCTATTAAGTTGACAACACGGTGTATTTGTTGTTCAGTGGAATGACCCTGACGAAAACCAAACTGATGATTTGGTATCACTCCTTTTTGTTGAACAATTTCGCTGATTCTGTGGTGGATTAGTTTTTCTAATAATTTAGCAGCGGTGGGTAGTAATGATATTGGTCTATATGATGAAATATTTGTTCCATCCTTACCAGGTTTCTGTATCATTATGATTTTTGCTAGTTTCCACTGAGCAGGAAAATAAGCAAGCCTGGCTATAGCGTTATATATATATGTCAAGAGCATAATTCCTTTTCTCGGTAGCTCCTTTAACATTCTCGGAGTTATCTTATCAAATCCTGGGGCTTTTTTGGGATTCAATAACTTGATTTGTTTTGCTATTTCGCCAGGTGAGAATATTTTTATTTTTAATTCATTACCGGCTACTGTAGTTAGGGTTGAAGCCTGAATAACTGTGTTATTGGTAATATGGAAATTAGGTTTAAATATTTTCTCGAGATATTTTGCATATGTCTCCGCTTTTTCTTTATTACTTCTCAGCCAAGTACCATCATCGTTCCTCATCGGTTGATTAGGTATTATCGGCTGTTTTAGAATCTTAGTCGCTTTCCAGAGGCTGTACTCGTTTTGCTTAAAAGGTGATAAATTACACAAATATTTTTCTACAGATCTATTTTTAAATTCACATAGGAGTTTTTTTACTGTTTTCATCATCCTGTTGGCTTTATTTTTATCCACTGGGTGCCTAGATTTTTGCCAGATTTTACGTAATCTTCTTTTCTCTATGACCGCTTTTTGTATATATTGTGGATATTCAGTTATAAATTTATGCTGCTTAAAGGTAGGGGTAGCAGCCCAAGCTGCAGTCTGCACTAGGTCTGAAAATGTTTTTATTGTATTTTCAATATTTGTTGGTGTTTTTAATGGGATGTTTAAATTTATTTGCTCTTCAATCACTTGTCTATAACATTCCCAGTTTGTATTTCTCGTATGTAAAAGCTTGTTTCCTTGGTTTATGATTATTTCTGCACTTAAAGTAACCATTACTGCTGAGTGATCCGATATTAGGTCATGGTATGGTGCTATTGATAGGTAGTTACTTGAAATTCCCTTTAAAATGAATATATCCACAGATATAGCGAATTAAAATACTGCCTCGATAGATAGTGGAGTATTCATTTTCGAATTTTAATTAGCATGAACAATCCTAGAGGTATGATTTAAGGAGAAGTTAGTACGGATGAGGAAGAATTTTTTTTTGTAATATGCCGCGAGGATACAATCGAGCAGAGGGATACATCATCGAAGAAATATTGGAAAAATTATAATTATATTAGATTATAATTAAGTTTATTTAAATATAATCGTTATGCTCGAAAATTATAGATATTAGAGAAGGCTGAGTAAAAAATTTTAAACGGATAAGAAAAACAAATCGATCTAACGAGATGTCGATTCCTTTTTTTTTTCTTCAATGCCTGCACTGACGCAACCCTCACCTTCCCCCCCAAAAAAAACAAAAATCCAAAGTTAATAATTTACGGAATATGCGAGAACGAAATGAATCGGTCGTGATAAAATCGGCGGAGAATATTTCGGAAGAAAGTTTTTCGAATTGTTTATTTCCATCGGTTAAAAGCGGAGCCAATGCACCAACCGAAACCCGCGATTCTATATATTACTATCTATATCTATATAATTTGAACTTATAATATATATATATATATATAATGACAATAATGGATGTGTAGAAGTGAAATAACACAAAACAATGAACTATATTTGTTCTAGTTCGATATTTTCTTTTCTTTTTGGTATGTTTGTTTAAGTTTAATACTACCATTATCGTTCGGTTCGTTTGTCATCCGATATTACCCGTTTAAGCTTTCCTCAAAGAAAAATTTCCTTCGGAATTTTTTCCAACCCATCGAACGCCTTCTATGTTTATTTTAAACTGCGTTCTCCGACCAATGTTGAAATAGACGCAATCGCGTGTATTATATATATATATATATTTGCATGTATACGTATACAAATGTTAATATATATATTCAAACATGCATGCATGCATACACACGTTGCGCGTGCGTGCGTGGCTTGGTTGAGTATGAAAGGATAAGAGAGTCGGATCGAACAGGTTAAAACTGAGAGAACCGTACGTTTTTCATTTTGAAGTCGTTTTATATTTTTTGGTTTTTTCTTTCTTTAAGGGGAAAAAAAACCATTCCTCCTGTGAGAAAAAAGAAAAATAAAAAAGGAAAACGATAAACGTTATTTCATTTCAGGATCAACTTCAAAGGCTGGAAACTTTTATAATACCCGTTTTATTGCGAACCGTTCCGATCGCGACGTTAATACGACAATAAGGTTATTTATGAGAAAATTGGCAATTTCGCCAGAAAAATCTACTATATAATCCGTCATCTCGTTTTAACAGTTAAGTTTTCAACGAAAAAGTCGATATATTAAAAATTAATATATATATATATATATTACGAAGTCTAGAATCATATACCTCGGCTCCTGTATCGCCAGTAGACTCGTGTTTCGACCTACAGTCAGATCACTCGGCAGTTATATTAACGGTAAGCATTTCTCCAATAACAAAAACACCTGAACCATGCCTTATCAATAAAAGAACTAATTGGCCATTGTTTAAACAATATCTGGAGACTAAAATAAAGTTAAATATGTCGCTGAAAACTAATTACGATATTGATAAAGCGGTACAAAACCTAACAGAAACTATACAAAATGCTGCGTGGCTAGCCACTCCCACTGTACAGCCACCAAAGGGATTTAATAATATTCCAAAACATATATACGCGAAAAGAGAAAATTACAAAACGCTTGGAACACAACGAGAAATCCGGCTATTAAAACGCAACTGAATAGAACAATAAAGCAACTGCGTAAAGTATTACGTGAAAATAAAAATGCAGTGCTTACAACATTCCTATCGAAATTATCGCCGACCAAACAAGATGATCACTCACTACGGAGAGCGACCAAACGTTTTCAACGGCCAATTTATTTCTGCGATAGAAAAACTCGACGGTAGTTGAGCTCGTACTAACTTCGATAAAGCAGCGCTCTTTGCAAATTATTTTTGCGATGTATTCACGCCGAATGCCCACGCTAGTGACTCCACAGATATCCTTGAATACCTAGAAAAACCACTGCAAATGAATCCACCTATAACACCGGTTACCCCAAATGAGGTTCAGCAACTTATTAAAAATATGAAACGGAAAAATGACTTAATCACAGTAGAGCTCTTAAATGAGTTACCACTTAAAAGCGTTGTACTCATAACACAAATATATAACGCTGTCCTACGTAACCAATATTTTCCCTTAAATTGGAAGTTTTCTCAAGTAATTATTGTACCAAAGCCTGGTAAATCGTCTGAACTGGTTTCGTCATACAGGCCTATTCCGCTGCTTCCTATTCTTTCAAAGCTTCTAGAAAAATTAATTTTAAAACGATTATTCCCAATATTATCCATGAATTCAATTATCCCGAATTTTCATTTTGGTTTTCGTAAGCATCACAACACTGTAGAACAGGTTCACCGATTAACGAAGATTATTGAAAATAGCTTGGAAAACAAGAATATCTGTAAAGCTGCTTTTTATATGTTAAGCAAGCTTTTGATCGGGTGTGGCACCAGGGACTATTGTACAAGCTTAAATTCCTGCTTCCTCACCCTTTCTATCTACTGCTTAAATCGTACATACAGGAGAGATACTTTCGAGTGAAAATAGATGATGAATACTCAGATATTTTTCCAGTAAAGGCCAGTGTACAGCAGGGAAGCGTCCTCGTTCCAATATTATATTTAATTTACACGTCAGACTTCCCGAAGCCCAGTAATGCAGAAGTAGCATTGTACGCCGATGACGCAGCAATCCTAGCTGTGGATAAGAGTGAAAACACAGCCACAAAAAAACTACAGGAGTCACTCGGGCATGTAGAGACTTGGCTAAAACGATGGCGCGTTGTAGTCAATGAAACTAAATCAGCGCATATTTCTTTCACAAATCGTAAGATTGAACGACTGCCAATCAAAATAAACAACGTTGTCATTCCAAATACCAATAGTGTAAAATATTTGTGTATGCATTTAGACACTAGGCTGACTTGGGCTACCCACATTCAGAAGAAAATCGAGCACTTGAGGTTTAAAACCAGATCAATGTCGTGGATGCTAACAAATAAATCAGGGTTATCATTGCAAAATAAAACTCTGCTGTATAAAATTGCCCTAAGACTGATCTGGGTATATGGTATACAACTATGGGGCTGCGCCAAAACATCTAACTTACATACAATACGATATCAAAATAGGGTATTAAGAACTATTACTGGAGCTCCCTGGTACGTCTCAAATCTTACCCTCCATAATGACTTAAACGTTATGTTTGTGGAGGATGAAATAAAAAGACAAGCAAACAAACATGTTGCACGAATTATCGTTCACACGGATCCACTTGCTACTGATTTGCTGAATGATTCCGGTGAAATACGCAGGCTGTGGCGAAGTAAGCCTCTAGACTTTGTCCAACCAGCATAAGTTTAGAGGGAGTACTGCTGAGTACTGCCCTTCCACAAAATACCACTCAACTCATTAAGTCAATCACTAAATGACCTCTAACATTGGTCAGTTGTGATGGAATTATAAAAAAAAAAAGTCGTAGAAAAAAAATCGTGTTAGGGGTAAATTACATGGAAGGCCCATTAAATAAACGCACCGAATAAAGAAGAGAAGAGATCGATTCAAACACGTTGAAAAATCAATATTTCGGCATGGTTCAGAGTCCTTTTAATAACGGTATGACGCCGGAAAATCGAAGATTTCCATTTGACTCGTTAACGGTTTATGCTAAGAGCATCTTGGACAGAGTCGGCGTCTTAAATCAATTACGTACAGAGTCGACGCCAGAGTTAATAATTCATCGAGCATGTTACGAGAAAGATGGCTTAGAACGACCAGCCTATTTTACAATCATTTGTGAAACACAATATCGTTCAGATGACCAGTTTGCAATTCATTCAGTCCTTTAATAGGATTTTCGAACATCGCTGAATTTTTGAAATTTCTTCAGAAATCCGAGTTTTTAGATCTTCCAGATCTCGTGGACGTGTTTCGTAAATGCGGCTCTTAGGATTATCCTCACCAAAAAATCCGGAGCGGTCAAATCCGGCGAGTGCAGCTGCCAAGCGAAATCCGTGCGACGCGACAATATGCGGTTACCAAACGCTTCTTTCAGTACTGCGAGCGTTTCTGCCTAACGGTGACACGTCGCGCCATCTTAACCCATGTGCGACCCAGACAACGAGACGACGAAGTGAGGGAAGCAAAAACGAGTTTGCCATCTCGATATAGCGCGTTCCGTTGGCAGTACCAGTGAAAAAATAACTATTCCCCCACTTCGCCAATGCAACCGAGAGGAATCCTCGCTCGCTGTGTGACGGCTTCTGTTCGATTGAATTCGGATTAGATTCGGACCAGTAGTAATTCGGATAGCTGAAAATGAGCTTCATCACTCATCAAAAGGTTGTTGAAAATTTTTTACAACATCGTTTCGGCTAAAAGTTTTCGTTGTGCATTGTCGGTACTTTTTAATCCCCGAATTATTATCGATTTATAGGATGAAATTTCAAGTCTTCCAGCAATATACGGCGAACAGATTCTGTCGATAAGTTTAAAGAAACCACATGTCGTTCGAGAAGATCGTCCGGGGTGCCGGAACTCGATCGATATTTGTGGAGGTACGAACGGTTTTTTTCTGTTCAGGACATTTTTTATCCGTTGCAGAAACTGTCCTTTAAAAGTTTTTCACCCACTTTGAAATTGAACTCCGAAATGGTACAGGTTTACACCGCGTAACCTTGAATTCTTTTCAAAATTCTCTTTGCACTGTCGTGATCGATTCACGCTGAAAATAACGTTCCACGCAAAACGCGCGCTACTTCCCGTTGTAGGATGTCGTGATAACTGAAACTAAAGAGAAACGAATCTGTCGTGTGTACGCTAAACTCCGAGCACGCGGTTTGCGTTGTAGCACTACTACCAACTACGTTATTCAAAAAACAAAACTTTCCCCGTCTTCTCTGGGTCACGCTATAAGTGTCAGATGCCACTCAAGGATTATTATCCCGCGCATGAACTTAATAAAACTTATAGTTTACAACTACGTTGACCGGTTCACGAATGAAAGTTATTTATTTATTCATGTATCGTCGTACATACTAAAACGGTTCCAGTTGAAACATTTAAATGCAACGTAGATCTGTTTTTAGTAGTAAGATGTAATTATAATTAAAGTAAATTATGAAATTATGTGACTGTATAATAAATAACGTGATAGATTATAATTTACTAAATACATATTTGTCCACAAGCGAGAGTTTGCTGCGACAGTAGATATTCTTAAGATTTGGTGGTATTACGGGTGGCTGAATGCGCGTAATAGTGTGGGTCATTTAATTATCTTTCCAGCGACTTTCACGCCCCACCCGTCCCTTGCTTTTATTAGTATCCACCCGCTGTATATGTCGAAAAGGATTGTATTTAATATGCACCCTCGACGGATTCCTTTCTCTGACTTAAATTCATCTGTCAGGCAGTAACTAATTTTTACTTTGACGGTGTTAGACGCGTACGAAGATTTTATTAAATCGATTACGTGACGTAGAAATTCACTAAAAGTATTTTCCATATTCTTTGCCATCGTTCTTGAGTCAAGTGCTTGCGCATAGTATATGAAGCAGAAGTATGTATTAAAACTCCCTGCATTTTTCGATTATTTGCTTTATGTTTACGATTTGCTCCCGCGTTACTCTCCTTGGAACTGCTTGTTCTGGCGATAGCTGTGGTAATAAATACGGTTTTGAACCATAATGTGGAGGATAACCTTGCTTGCGTGAGGTAGTAATGTTATGGTCCTATAGTTATGGCATAAATAACGCGCACCGTTTTTCTAAATTGGTACATAAATGGATTGCGTATATTATACATATATATATATCTAAGCAGTATTTTCAATAAGGCTAATGCGAATGAAAATTCTATCAGTGAAAAAAAATGTTTGTAAAAATAAGCTCCCAAACTAATAAATAAAGTGCAAATGAAAAAACAAATACTAAATTGAAAGCAACACGGCAGTCGATCAATTTCGATAAATGACTATGACGACTACGACTATTATTATTATTATTATTTTTATTGATCAATCGCGTGATGTTCAACTTTAAAATTGATTAGCGGCCGTATCAACACGCGTTTCCTGCTAAGAACGGCACATTGACAACTGCAAATTTATTTTAAAATTTATTACCGGGCGGAATGAGGGGACGTCTATTGTTTTTAAAATTTGCCCTTTTATTTACGACATTTTCCACGCGTACCAACCCACGTATCGCCCTCCTACTTCCGATTGGTATCCGTATTTATGAGGTTCTTTTTTTTTTATCGTTTTTTTTTTTGTGCGTGTGGTTTACCATTTACTAACTTAGCCGGTTTTTCTGTTTCGGTGGCAAACCTACTCGCCGTATGAATTACACGCGGTCAAGCTACGATATATTAATGGGTAGTAGGCTATAAGGAGATTCGAAATAAAGTACGCCATGATACGGTCGAATTTTTTTCAGTTTTTGCTTACTCTTGTTGACGAAGGTTAGTTGAATAAATAATAACAACGCAATATGACGCGCGTTGTCGGTATAAATTTTATTTTTATTTTAGTCGGAACGTACCACCACGATGGCGCTGTAAAAAACCTGAAAAAAAAACCGAACAAAAAGAAATAAATAATGTAGAAATAAACGAAAGAATAAAGGAATTCCGAAACGTATTTTTATATATACGTACGAAGAACGGACAGAAACCGTATCCGGTTTTAGCCGTTTTATCGTTTATTCGACGATAATTTAATTCTCGCCGTCTTGTTTATTTATTTCGTTTATTTACTCGTCGTTAAATAGGCTACTCTTCGTCTTTACTGGGCTGATTTTTTCACTTTTAATATATTCATAATAATTTATAAATAACGAACTGAACCGGTCATCCGATTAAAAGTGTTTACAGTTCTCCGACTAACCTATTCACGAAATATTTCTTTACTAATTCGGTAACATTGTAAAATCAGTGTTGCCTTTTTAATCGATCATCATCGGGCTAGACTACTGGATAATTACTACTTGACGTTGAAAAAACCGATGACATTATTTATAAACGCTTTCAAATTTCCTTTATATTTAATTAAGTTAATAAATTCGTATTTTAGCATATCGCTCCACGCATAACTGCTCTGTCAGAACTTATCTCTCAATAAAGTGTATTAGGACATTATGTGTTTTTTTTTTTCTAACTTTAATAAATTATTCACGTAATCCGGCTAAATGACGTTGTTTACAATAACTTTAAATTTCCCTTATATTTAATTAAGTTAATAAAATCGTATTTAAGCCATATAAAGAAAAATCTCTACATTACTAGTTCTCTGTTAAAAATTATTGCCCAAACCAGAGGGGGTAGTGTATTAGGACATTATTATTTTTTTCTTTAAATAATTGTAATAAATGATTTACCTAAGTTACTTTACGTTGAGAGATATGCTGATGATTTGGCTTAGTCTATCTTTCAGACCGAATATTCTATGTAACAGATTACAAAAATCCGCTAGAAATCTATATTTAAATTTTATTTACCACAGATAAAATTGAAATTATTCTCTTTACTAGACGACGCCAACCTCTCCTCCCCACATGATTAGTGGAAGTTACCATTAATGGTAAATGTATTCACTGGCAAAAATAATTTCGCTATTTAGGGGTCGTACCGGATTCTCGTTTAACATTTCAAATAAAATAAAATTGATTTCAATTTCAATATAATACATCAGTACATTTTAAAAAGAAGAAATATGAAACAAAAAATAATTAATCAAAAGTCTTTACTAAGGATATTTAGTTAATCTTTGCCTTTTTTTTTTTTTTTTTTTTTTTTTTAATTAGGTCAGTTTTCAGTTCTCTAAGCAATGCGTCCTATTCCTCTGCTTCGGGATAAATTGACACCAACCTCATTCTTGTCTTACTATAATGAGGAACTATCGTATACAAAAACGGGCCTATGTAGACGGTTTAGTACGAATAACGGGGGAACTGTTATTTAAAGATGGTAACATGCATTCTGTAAGGAGACATTTCAAATGACAATTTCCTATCATACTCTAGGAACAGTTTAAGGCTATATATATATATATATCTGACTAGGTGTGGGTAATCCCCTATTTCTAATTACGATATTATCAGAATAGTTTTGCCTTTTCAAACTAAACTATAATAATCGACTAGAATATCTCCCATTGGCATACATATATATATATACTCATATAAGCATACACTTGTTCTATTCGAAATTCATCGCATGCTGCTTATAGATAAATGCCTATCGTTTTAATATATCACTCTATTGTCTCCTATAGACACATTTTCGATTTGTGAGGGTTTGCCTGTTATTGTCGTTCTAGTTTTATTAGTAAATATACAGCTGATCATTATTTTCTCATGTTTCGGTTTTTGCCTTTTTAGATAAACGGAAAATGGGGTCTACCGGAAAGCGTATGCGATATGTACATGGCCACTGATGTGATATGCAGCACTTCGTCCATTTTAAATTTAGTGGCCATCAGCATAGACAGGTAAGTTAAATTATATATTTTTCGAGACGAAATGAAATCGTATATTACTTTAGAACGTTCGAGATTATGCTACCATCATGTGTAATGGCAATCGCGTGTGTTAACCCATTGTTGTGCTAACAACACGCGTGGTCATTAAGACGATTCGGCCGTTACTAGTTCGATAAGTTAGGTTAGGTTGTACGTAACATGTTAACTAGTAGGACAATTAGCTAAATTCAAACGTGAATCCAATGCCTCCTTCGCTCCTGGTGGCATGGTCGTCCACTCGCCAATACTTATAATTCATTTCTAATTTACCTTCCTATATATTATTAATATGTACAAATATATAATTAATATGTAGAAATATATAATGATGTTCACAACTGCTTTAAATTGAAAATATTTTAATCTTGACCATAATGAAGTATGTTTTCTTTTAATGGTGTATTTATATTCATTAGACTTATCTTTCAGAGAAATAATTTTCTTTTTTAATTATTATTATTTTACTAAATATTTTTTTCTTATAAAAATGTATTTTTCTTAAGTTTTATCTTTTTTTTATATATTCTTCTAAGATTTTTATTTTTGAAATTGTGTATATCGGCAAGATATATTTTGGTATCTTTGTTTCTGAAGTTGTATATTTTATATTTATTATTTATTATTTATTAATACTACGCACTGCACAGACTCCTTTCTTCATGCACACAGGTAGTCGATGGGACTATGTTTTTCATCCCATCACTGCCTCAGATTATGTACACAAATAGGGGACTATTACATGCTTTTACTTACTTTTCAGCTACACACTATTTATATGCACTTCTATAATTATTTAGCTTTAAGCACACTAGTACTCTGTCTTTTATAATAACACCTAGATTTTAAAACTTGCCCCACCGGGTAAATTCGGATTGGGGAACAAATTAAAAAAAAAAACTAGTTACATAACATCTTAATCTATATTTACGTATTTTTTAGCGAAATGATCCGTTTATTATTATTATTATGTATATTAATGTAGATTTCACAATAAAGTTTTTATAACCAATTAATTCTAAATTATATATATATAACAAAATAGGTGAACGCAGAGACACAATACGATAATTTTGACGTATAACTGTAATGATATTAATATTTAAATCGATTAACAGGTTTTATTCCTAGTTCAAATGTAAATTGTATGTCCTCATTATAGTTACTCGATTATAGTAAAAAAATTAAATTATTTAACTCGTTTTCATTCGCATTATTCGTTCATATTATTAATATACCTTCCATCATGTATCTTTTTCATAATCTTATTTTAATATATTATACGCTCAAGGTCCTCGTATTATTTTCACTTTGTCCTCTAAATGTATTCTCTAACCATTAATTTGAGTACTCTTTTATCAGTCCTAAAAATAAACTATAACGCGTTTTGCATGAATTAATAATTTACTAATGGTAGTTATGTACATGAAAAATTAAATTTATATAATCGTTAATAATACGAGATTTAAGAACGAATAATAATAATTTTATATTTCCTCGATTTAGGAATGGATAATAAGTTTATATTTTTAAGTACGAGAATATGACGATTCAAGATTTTTAATAACTCTTTTACGTTAACGGCAAATTATCATGCAATAAAAATCAATTTTAATATAATATTACTTTTTATCGAATTTTTTGATAAATAATAAATATAAATCAAACTAACCTGGTTTGAAATGTGCTACGTATCACTGATTTTACTGCCGGAAACACTCACACATTTTTCGTAATCATTTCTAGACAACTATGCTATTTCCTAATTTAGTTGGGAAAGTTGACACTTTTACTATTCGAAATAATCATCCACGCACCTTCCTCCCGGGTAGGTCAAGATAATGCGTTGATCCGAAATTTTATCTTTCTGAAAGTTCGGATTACTCGAGTGCTAGTAAGTCTTAACTTCAGATTTCTTTGTCAACTTTTCCAACCAGTTCGACCACCGATATTTTTGCGAAGAACTCCTCCCACGTGGGTGGTCAAGGTAGGTTCTTTGAGATCTAAAGCGGGAATAGAAAGGATCGCTATAAATCTATTACCGCATCATTTACTCTCTGTTGCATATTTCTTGGTTCAGCTTCTTCTTCTGCTGGAAGTACAGCTGCTTCAGCTAACTGGAAACACTACTATATCTACTACTAACTCTCTATGGGCACTTGTATTATCTCTATGTATACCTGATTCTTGGCGAAAAATTCGTCAAAAAGTGACGCTTACTATCTAACCGTTTTGGCTTGTCCTCCGCTCTATACCTTGACAATCCGCCCTTAATTTCTTCCTTCTTCATCAAATACTTGAATTTTACCTAATGTAGCTATCTTTATCTTATTACGTATTTTTACACCCCTACATTGTCCTGTTGATTATGCTGAACCATACTTTTTGTTTCTGCACAGCGTTGCAATCGCTCTACCGACTCATGTGACAAAGTTCACACGAGCAGCTTTTCTCTTATTGGCTGTTTCATTTATCCTTCGGGTTTACTTAACCAAATCTAAACTTGCAGCATAGCTTGAGCATGCGCAATTTCTTACTTTTTATTGACCTCGTAATTATAGGGGCGTTTCAGATTGAATTACTATTATTATTATTATTATTACTATTGTGTAAAAATAGTTCGCATATCCCAAAACCAGGTTTTTACCATAATAATCGTAATAATTAAAGTAACGTACGTAACGTTTCTAATTAGTAGCCCACCGAGCGCCGAATTAGACTTTGATTCTCCATAATTAAATATTTCTCGACATTAATATTAAATATTATTAATTATTTCCTAAATGACTAAATTAACTTGTATATAACGTCTGTATTGAGCGATTTTCTTAGACATATAATCATTTAAAACAAGTAAATCTTTTAAATTATATATATATATATATATGATAATTTTAATTTTCTAAATTTTATTATTATTTTTATTTCGATGGAAGACGATCGTCGCAGTATACATACATATACATACACACACACACACACACACATATATATATATATATATATATATATTGCAACGCCACTAACACACCGTCTAATAATACATATCCAGATTAGTGTGACGTCACATACAATTGTTATTATTATGGTTTATTATGGAATTGTTGAAATTAAAAAAACTTCATATATATATATATATATATATATATATGTTACCGACATTTACGAACTCTCCAGATGGGAGATGCCACGTGGATTGGGCCACGACCGTTAATTAAAAATGAACAAAACAAAATAAAACGCAGTTTCTATTTTTATTAGAATTTTAAAATAAAAAAAAAAAAAAAACTAAAAAAAAAAACAATAGATTACGGATTTTCGAACCCGCACGATTTTCAAATACGTTTATTAAAACTAAAACTGAAACTGAACTAATAAAACAATACTAACCTTAAACTAGAATGAAATGAATTAATTTAAAAACTAACTTGAATTAATTTGAACTAACTAACTAACAATTAGACTGAACATCTCCTTTTATATTAAAAATATGCATATATACACCCACATATACATATATACATGCCTAATTAGAATTTTCTAGATTTTTCTGGAAAGATTCGTTTATTATTATTGTATATATTTATGGAACTTCTAGAAAAATCTTTGTACATTTACATATGTGTGATTGTATTTTTGGATTGGTTTAACATAATTTTTAATATCCAATTATAAACGTGATTTTACCGGCTCCACGTGGAGCATCTCACGTGTAGTAATTATCTTGTCATTTAATATATTATAATATTTGTATGTGTGTTTCTATTATTAATACGTCGATCAGACTATTTTCAATAACCAATCAAAATGTGTTAAATTTCTCCTCATTTTCCAGTGGTAAAATTAAGCATATACTTACACATACATGTATATATAGACACATACACATATACTTATTGTGTAATTAGTACGACGAGAAAGCAACAGAACAAGCACGCCATTAAACCATCGTCATCATCATTATTCTTTTTACATTTATTTATTTATTTATTTTATTTATTCATTCATTAACATGTAACAACATGGTTGTTACAATATACGTATATATATAATATAATATAAAATAATAATAATAATAATACGATGTTAACGTTAGTTAATTACAATACACTACATGATGTGTTAGTTTTTTTTTTTTATCGCGTAAACATAAACTAGAATTGATAATAACGATGACCCCGTTCGTTTTTAATTCTACTACTTCATCTACAGGTACGTTATTATATGATTATCGCGTTGTACACTTCATTAGAACATTACCACTAGCCTATTTTATACGCTGTATTTGCCTACAAAATGGGTTAACATTCAAGGGTTTTTTTTTGTTTTTTTTTTTGAATTCATGATTTCCCGGTTGACTTCGTAAAGCCCAACATTTCCTTTACGTATTCGTGTACTGGATTACTGTCCATATTACAATTCTATATGTAGTTTGAACTTTTCCCATCTTACGCGCATCGTTACAAATATCGCATCAATACATATATATAAATATATAATATCGATATTTCTTCGATTTTAAATAGGGCTTTCTAAACTCTGTCCACGTTCGCGATAGCTCACCATTTACTACTTACGTTCGTTTTTATTCTACATGCGTCATTACTCTTTGGAAAGAAGCAGATACTTAAATAGATTCAGAACAACGGTCGCTAGTACTGGAGGCAATGTAAAGAAAAAGTGGCGTACATTAGGAGGTACCATCTGCGTATGGCCTTGAAGAGTAGTCTATAGTCGTTACCGGTATAAGTTACCAACACAAATTGTATTACATTTGAATAGAAAATTACTTATCTGCACCACGTACGTTAACTGCTAGCCAGAGCTTTCGACACGATGAAGAAGTATCCATATGTATACAGACGGATAAATAAATATATAAGTAGACTGATACACACACATAGATTACCTACGTGCATATACCAATTATATATAAATATATGTATGCATCTCTCCCAATCTACTGATATACTTATCGATATATTGATATATATATATATATACACAACTTTCTGCTGATATAATTACCTATCTATATATATATATATATATATAAAATCTTGGAAATATTTAAAATTAAGTACATTTATAGAATCGCTACTAGTAGCAATAAGCAAAAATTTGCATGCTACTACAGTTTTTTGTTTCAATTGTAATGTATATGTTAAGTATATCATAAATAAATAAAAAATATATATATATATATATATATACATACATATATATGTAAAGCACCTGTCCCTCTATACTGATGTACTTATCTGACAATACATTATTATCACGTAAAATTATTCTATGAATTACACGAATGCAATAACAAATTAAAGTAAACGATGTTGAAACCGGTAATGTTTATAAAGCGTATAGCGAATGTTGAGCACACCCACATCGTTAAAATTTTTCTGCAACTTTATTAACCAAGAGTGAATAATCTGAAAGATTTAACTATCCAAGCACCCGTTGAAATTTTTTGTATCTAGGTGCACTCGATATAATTATGCAACACAAGTTTTGAACTACTTGTAGTCTTTTATAAGTACTGTCGTTGATTGAAGCCAAACTTTACACGTGTATGTTAACCTCGGTCGAATTATAGTAGTATATCTGCGTTGCGTACAACTTGAATGTTAGCTCATTTTGTACGTAAAAATAAACGTACAATGGCTAGTCACGGTGTTCGGTAATGAACAATACGACGATGATAGCGATGAAATCAACTTTTTGTTGATATTATTTAGGTATGACCCCCCCCCATGAAATATGGAAGAAAACATATTGATGCTTTTATATACACTACCTACAGTCTGGTTCATGTGGCTCATGAAGGTTAGTCGAGAGTCCAAAGTAACCCCCTGAGTATTTTAATTCATTAGACAAAGGAATAAGAAAAACATTAGGTACCGATTTCGGAAATTTCCTTGTAAATAGCATAGCTTAAGTGTTATGTATGTTGAATCGTAGATTTCCCAACGTTTGTAATATTTGTAAAAGATAACAGCAGTCTGTATATAATCTTTTGACTTGCTTATTGTGATTTGAGCGTTTTAAAAACCATACAGCCGCATACGTGTTCATATACTACTCGTATGAACCGATCTGCTCAATAATTCTACGCCATTTCGCTCTATCCGCGACCAATGTTATCCACTGGTGTAGTGCCATTCCGACCAGTTGTTTTATCTGGTCAATCTTAACGGTGCTCTCTTCTATCTTGCCCTGCACACAAGACCGTCAATCATTAAAATATGCCCCACGTAACTTTTTTTTTGTATTTATTAATGTCCTTCAGCCGTATTTCTATTACAAGTTACTGCAATATTAAGATGTTAGATCTGTTGGCCGTCCATGGTACCTCCAACATTCGCATGCAGCAGTTCATTTCAATTGCATTTATGTCATGAATGTATTTTTTCTTGCGAGTCCAACAAAATGAAACATAGAGAACGATTGACGTTACTTAGACATACTTTCGTAAAAATTTTTTTTAGTCTTGACGACATCAATCCGCCTTTTACTTTTTGTCAGAGCACCCTCCTGCCTTATAAGTTCTACCATATGCGGTTATTTTCTTTTTGTTTGTCGCTAATCATAATTTTACTTGCGTTTATCAACCGCGACATTTTATCATCTCATTTTCTGCTGCAACAATTAAGATAGTATCGTCGGCGTATCTTAAATTATTCGTTTTTTCCCGATCTTTACACCATCGTTCCAGTCGGGAGAGTTTTTTCTAATTGCCTATTCGCTGTATATATTAAAGAGAATTGGACCCAATATGCAGTCTTGACGGACAACTTTTTATGAAACTTTCTGTTAGACTGTTTTTGCAATTCTGACTTTTCCGGTGATACTGTCGTATAATGATTACCAAGTTGTATTTATTTGTACAAAGTTTTGCTGCGTTCTCATTTCTATAAGTTTAATGTCCGCATTTTTTGTTATTTTACACAGTGGAACAGTTTTTTTTATTAAATCGTAGCATAATCTTCACGCAAAATTCTCTACATTTTGCTATTATCTGTCTAATATTCAAAATAGATTTCTTCCTTACATGAAGCTCGCTTGTTTAATCTGCGCGTTAGTAAATATGCTTCAATCTTATGCAGATGTACATTACTTTTGCATGAGATATTAACGCTGTTATTCTGTAATAATTACAAAATTGGTATGTAGATAGATTTAGTCCAGTCTTCCGGCCAGATATATGCATACCAGACTTTTTAACCTATTATGTGTAGCAGACGGATCTTCTTCCGATGATGTAAAGGGTTTGACTTTTTGTGCAGCTGCACGAACTTCCTGTTTTAGTATGCTAGGTTCTTTACTTACTCGCTTATTCCGCGAGTTTGCTACAATATTCCATCTATCTGGCTTTTATTTCTACTTTATCAGTAAGCGCAGTTTTCCATCTTTGTTGTTTATTACTCTCGGTATTGTGATTTAAAATTTGGTCGTTATCTGTTTTATTTTTTGAAAGTATCGCGTGTTTTTAATTGTTATTTATGTCTATACTTTTATGTATTTCGTTTATAAATTTATTTTTATCAGTCCGATCATTTTATTTCATTCGTCATATTTATTAATTGTTTCTTCGTTATATTCATACCGCCGTGTTTTAATTTATTTTTATTATGCTCCACGTTTCAGCGTAGATGTCCACGCCTTCATTTTACACGCTACCTAGTTTCTTTATTTCGCTACCCGCTTTTTCAACGATCAGTCTATCTAATATATATATATAATATATATATATGTATAAATATGATTTCATATGGTCATATTATATTAAATTTGTACATATACGTAAATAATTTTTCGCTTGTGATATCCTTCGTTCGTAATAAGCTAAACATGTTCATATAAAGAGAAAAAAAATTGATAGTTTTAAAAACGAAGGCTACAAACTTTTCTTTAATATTACCATGCCTTAGTACGTATAACTCAATTATTGCGAATTACGCGGCGCAACATTTCAGGAGCATTTTCCGTTGGGTGTGACATTATAATAAGCCGATTCGTAAGGCAGCTGCTTCGCTTGTAGTAGAACGACATCTATATGAAAAGCAGGCCTAGTAATAACATTTACTGCAAATATTGAAACGTATATATGTGTATGTGTGTATGTGTGTATGACTTTATGTATATATATATATAATATCAGAGGGTAAAATCCTTTTTTTCCTTTCAAATTATAAATGACAGTTTCCGTTAGTAATGAACTCATTAACGCTATTCCATCTTCTTTTTATAAATACATATCTATGTAAGTATCTATGTACATACATACATACATACATATATACATATATATTATACACACACATACATATATATATACATCTTTCAACGATATTCGTTGCTCTTTACCCAGTCTTGTGTCTTTAATACCACCCGTCTATTCCAGATTCAAAAATCCAATTTAAAAAAATTCACGTCGCTTGCGATTAATTTCGAAAAAAGTAATTTAACACATTTAAAATCTGTCACATAGTTACTATAATTAGTTCAAAAGATAAGACATCAGCGGGAGGCGTTCCGCAGTAAGAATTTATTATTTTCACCGTGTAAATCCGAGCTTTATGCTCGGTACTCCTCCAAGCGGAAGATACATCGCTATTTGCTTCGAGTGGAATCGCAGATTATTCGCATATTGTAGCCAGCTAATTATTTCGATATTCGAAGCGCATCATAATTGAATTTCATGAGCAGGAAATAGTTTAAATGTGGCATATTTAGTTTAGTCGTTCAGATTCCGTCGGTAATTGACTAGCTAATAGAGAGTTATAGTGAATTTGCCGTTGTTGAGTTATTTTTTTTTTGGCGATGCGGTCATTCCAAGTAAATCTCTTATAGATTCGGCAACGGCCATCCAACTCGCCGTTCAGTTTGACCCATATTGTCGTTTAGTGGAAGTGTAACTCGATGCGATTTATTTCCTAATCCACTTTCCTGCTGGTTTAGGGATTACTTGAAATTGTTCGGATACAATATAGCGGGGTTTTCGACGGATGAAAGAATTACGATATCGTCAACAAAGTAGTCATCTCGATGGTTTCCAAAACCGGCGAGTCTGCTGTAATGATCGTAAACAGTAGCAAAGTGTTACCTCGGCTCTTATTTCATCACACACGGGCAGTTGTTCCGTCCGGTAGGTGGCGGAGAAAAAATCATTATCGCAGATATCAGATATGATTTTTTGTAATTATTAGCTTCCACGAGGTTTACTCATTACAAATTGTAACGTAAAAGATTAGATTGAAATATAGTAGTTACATGGCAACTTATCACGAATGAACTTTATGCACATTACGAGTAGCAAGTAAGAAAGACATGTTTATGAAGAAAACGAATAGGTAAGAATTTGATTTGATTGTATAATGAGTTACGGGAAGAGAGATAATGAGAACATTCAAAGAAATAAAGTCGGAATCTGCAGGATGTGAGCAGTAGGAGGTGCATTTGGAAACGATTTTTTCTGATTCGTATACATATGGCGATTACGAATGGACGAATTTGGTTAGACAAATTGATATTAGAAGATAAGTCTGGAGCAATTTATAACGTGAGGTATTATAAGAGTTATTCCAGACCGCTGTCCAGTATTCCTTGTGGACAGTTTTAACAATGTAGCGAAAAGTAACGTGCTACGAATAAGCGATGGACAGTCTGAGAAGGGAAGGAGAGCAGTTCAGCGAGAAAATTACTGCTGATTCTAGAGTAGCCGGGACTCTATACAAACTTAATAGAGACACGGGATTTTCAGTATTATAGGAGAGGAATGATGGTTGTAGTGTGAAAATTTTAAGGCAGACAACTTCTAGAGTCTGAAAAGATTATAATTTTTTTAGATAATTGGTTAAAAAGGATGAAACGGAAAAAATGATGAACAGCTGTCTCTGCAATAAAGATAGAAGAACTTCGTTAGGATGTAAACTTTTTAATAATTTGGAAGGAATAACAAAACTGCACCAACATGTGCGGTTGACTTAGAGCGGTCTAAGTGTAGACGTATGTTTTGAACTTTGTCCAGTGTGGAAATGTGCGTGGCTGGAGAGTTACCAAATAGGAAATCACCATAATCCGCGATAATGGGCATGCGGAATAACAGGGTCGCCTCCGAAGGCTGTACGAAAAAGATATTTTAAAAGATTAATCTGTTTTAAAGCCTTTTGTGTAAATAACTTTAATATACTTGCGCCAGTTGAGTTGCGATCCAATATAAGGCATACATATTTATGAAACATAGAATATGGAACATAATAGTCATCAATAATCAATCTATTAATAGAGTAATTAATACGCTTGTAAGAAAAAAAAAACGCGAAACACATTTTTGAATAGAAAGAGAAAAACCGATATTTTTAGCAGCACGTTGAGTGAAACTGACTCAATACAATCTCAGGTTAGAATTAATTCTATAAAGTACAATGTCATCCGCATAACATAAAATGTTAGTATTATAGGATGCGTGAAAAAGTTTAAATATATTAATAAGACAAGACTTAAGGATGACCCTTGTGGCAAGCCTAAATCTATCGGTTTATTGATAGCGTTGATCGTGGATGAATGTTTGAAAATTAAGACCCGATTTGTAAATAATTTACATACAGCATTAGCAAAAGAATGAGGAATTCTTAAGGAAAGGATGGAGTCAATCAAAAGCCTTATTTATATCTAAAAAGCAAGTAACTAATTATATTTATTTATTGTAATGAGGCTCATACAACAGTTAAAAAGCTAATTATATGTCATCCGCATAACATAAAATGTTAGTATTATAGGATGCGTGAAAAAGTTTAAATATATTAATAAGACAAGACTTAAGGATGACCCTTGTGGCAAGCCTAAATCTATCGGTTTATTGATAGCGTTGATCGTGGATGAATGTTTGAAAATTAAGACCCGATTTGTAAATAATTTACATACAGCATTAGCAAAAGAATGAGGAATTCTTAAGGAAAGGATGGAGTCAATCAAAAGCCTTATTTATATCTAAAAAGCAAGTAACTAATTATATTTATTTATTGTAATGAGGCTCATACAACAGTTAAAAAGCTAATTATAGTGTAGGCTTATAATTAAAATAGTACAATGAATAATACAAAAAAAAAAAAGTAACTACATGCATTTTTACACCCATTAAACGTACAAGAAAAATTACATGCACTCACAAGTCTCATATTCATTAAAACACACAATATTTACACCCCATTTACAACCTATGTATATGCCAAAATTGAATATTATATATAAGATAGATAGATAGATGTATATAGATGGCGACAGTCGTTCCGTTTCGTTGGTCGTGTGTTGAGCGTTTCGTCTTGTAACGCTTCGTTGGTTTTGTGAATTGTATATCATTATCATCATCTTTTACTTTTCGCGTAAACAGTTTCACCATAACCATTTGATGCTTGATATTAGTGTATTCGTTCCATTAATATAATTCCGATTATAGAACTTTTCTTTTGCTATCGTAATACATTCCGATCGACATGGCCGATCGTCATATGAACCACTCATCCACCTTCCCTTCCATCGTCCAACAAAGAACAAGAGATCATATTCAATTACATCTTGGTTTACAAAATTTTGGATTACTTGACGGGTCTGAAAGATTTTGTCGTTGTTGCTATAAATAGTCATGTCACGTATTAGCGACAACTGTGTAATCGTGTTTCGTTCTAGCAAACTTTTAGCTAATAAATTTATAACTAATCACCGCGGTTTCAAAATGAACGTCACTTTTTTAAAGTTCATAAGCTTAAATCTCTTAATACTAAAATTATATACTCAGATGTATCCCCTATAATTACTAACGACATACGTCAAAAGTGTGTCATTAATTCTCAGTATGAAATCCTCATTCCAAAATTTCTCTCCTCAGAATTAAACCTTTGGACAATGAATTTAGCCATATAGTAATTCGCCGACGCCAAGTTTATATTTCTGATTAGAAGAAATTAACCTTCCATCTTCTTTCACTCTAAATGATACTTTTCACAATATTCTGACACCCGCAATATATCCGCAAATTACGACAATGTCATTGAGAATCTTACTCATCAACATGACTCTCAGTTTTCTGAGTCACTCTTTCGTAACGACCCAGCACCTTCATATTGTGAAGGTATAGAAGACAAAATTTCGCCCGTTTTTAACAAAACCAATTAAAAAACCTTGGTCTCATGCCTCATTTATCTCTAAGAAAACTCTGCTTCCATTAGTAATGGCAAACAAGCATCTGTTCAGAAACAGAAAAATATGAAAAAGGAATCCAATAAACCATCTGACTCTTCTCCACATCTTGATTCTGAAGATGAGCTATCATCAAATCCAGAATTGGACCCATCATTAAAATCAATCTTTAAACCTTTGGAACTTTATTTTGAATCCAATAGCAGTAACCTATACCTTTTTATCGATATAAGTAAAGTAAAAAACAGTAAACCTCTAGAAATAGCTAAGGATTAGACCTCATATATAGAGGTTTAGTTAGCATACATAAGGACTGTCATCCTTTAATAAAGAATTGAGACGCAAAAATGCAGGATACTAAAATTATCAAAGCCGTGTTTTCCCAAGAAGTACAATGAATAATTCTCAATTAGGAATGCAGTCGATTCTACGTCCGCTATGAGAAACTGAAACTCATCATCGCCACCTACCATCCAGCTATCATTTGTCTCCAAGAAACTCACCTGAAAACCAACTAGAATCATATTATTCCTAGCTATATCATCCTTAAATCAGTTCTTCCTCCAGCTCATCATGCACATGGTGGAGTTGTTTCCTTGAGATCTTTCTTCCTACAAATCTTTAACTAATATGCGTCCGTCTCCATATGGAACTTCCTTTCAATCTTTGTTCCCCTATTTTCCTCCCAATGAAGTTATTGAATTCTTCAACATTATTTCACTTCTTAATTTTATTTGACGATCCCAAAATCCCACACTTCATTACTTGTAAGCAATTATACTTACCAGAAAGGTGGTTTAATAGAAAAATTACTAGGTAACACCCAATCTATGTCTGTTAAACACCAGTGAACCAACTCCCTATAGCTTCGCTTACAGAAGCTGGTATACCCTAGATTTAATTTTTGGCTCACCGCAGATATCAAATAAATTAATGTTTTTTATCACATAGGCCTAGTTAATAGTGATCACACTCCGATGGTTACTAAACTTATAGACTCTATCCTCCCTTCAGGCACCCATTACTGCATTAAAATTACGAGGAAACAGACTGGGTTAAATATGCTGTTGAGTGCAATTCGACATGTCATTGAATATAGACGACGTTGTAAATAGCTTCACCTCTACTCTGGCGAGAAAAGCTAATCTCTTACTCTTTCAACAAGAATTGAAAATCGTAAATTAGTTCAAGTTCAAGGTGGACAAATGTGCGTGCTCAAGCAATTAGACAGCGACGAAAAGTTCAGCGTGATTTGAAAGTTACACCTTCTTCCATTAAACATTCAGAATTTAAAAAAGATCGCGTCAAGGCTAAGTGAACCGTAAACCATGGTTTAAATTCACTCTATAATCACCCCCTCAACACCATCAAAAACTCGGTTTTTTAATCAATCGGGATCCTCCCTCTCTCTAACTATTCGAGTGCCAGTGTTTAAACAGAAGAAATCGTTTCCGGTTTTTTTGCAGGTTATTACCAGCAATCCTCAAATTGCTACACAGGGCTAGTCAATAACCAATATAGAGACTCTCGCTCTAAAAGTCCCGATCTAAAACTCTACAATAAAAAAATCAGTTTACGGAAATTAATTCTTCCTGTTAAACATAAAAAATAAGCTTCTCCGCGAAATGATGGCTTTCATATCAATATCCTAAAATATGATCTTTCATCAACGCTAGATACTTTGCTCCAAATATTTAATCGCATCTGAATCAACAAAAAGTTTCCAGAGGCTAGGAAAACTACCGTGGTAATTCTATTGTTAAAGCCAACTAAAAATCTTTCAATTGCAGGGAATTATCATTCCATCTCGGTTACATCAGTCTTATGCAAAGTTTGTGAACGGATAGTAAATCGTCGGTTATACTGGTTGCTTAAAATCAAAGGTCTTATCCATCCATCTCAATGTCGATTCCGATATAAACGTTCTACTCTCCACCATCTATTTCCTATACAACATGCTGTTGTAGATTCATCAGCCTTTGATAAGATCCCAATTCAAATGAGTTTTGAATCAACTTTTACCCAAAATTGTTACGTTTCACTTCTGCCATTATATACAAATATCAGAAAAAAAATCAATATCTCTCTTCGCGGTAAATTAATTGCAAATGAGTCATCGGTCCGCTACTAAAGTCTGGTTTGAGATTCTAAATTATCGTGAGATTAGCATTTAATCTCCGTAAATAAATGTGCTCAAAGAAAATAAACATTCTGAAAAAACTATCCCACAGAACTTATGACGCAGATAGAACTTAAATCTTAGGCATCTATCGCTGCTATGAAGAAGCGATATATTTGTCAGCAAAACTATTATTACTAAACTCCTTAGATATCATTCAAAATTCAGCTCTTTGCTTATGCAACTGGAGCATTTCAGACTTCCCTAATCGACAGTCTATACTCAGAACCATTAGAATGACTTCGTAGGCAGTTCCTTCTAGCTAACATTATAAATTACAGTACATGAGATACAAGGAGGTATAAAAATTATGAAGAAATCCCCTGAACCGGATGGAATCGTTGCGGAGCAACTAAAACAATTAAGTGATGAGGCCGTAGTCTGGACTGAAAAATATTTTAACGGTATAATTAAAAAAAAAAATACCAGCAATATTGAAAAAATTTAAAATATCATAGCGATATTGAAACCTGGTAAAAATCCCGAATCTCCTGCCAGCTATAGAACTATTTCTTTACTAAGTCACGTGATGAACAGATTTGAAAGAATCATCCTTAGTAGAATTACAACCCATAATTGAAAGTAAATTAATAAGAGAACAAGCCTGTTTCAGATTGGGAAAAAGCAGCAGCGATCAAGTACTGAACCTAACTCAGTATTTCGAGAAAGGATTCCAAGATAAACAGATCGCAGGAGTAATGTTTGTTGATCAAACTGCCGCTTATGATACAGTGGACCATAGCTTACTGTTTAAAAAAATATATGATACGGCAGAAAATTACAAATTAACAACTATCTTGAGGGAACTCATCTCAAACAGAAGATTCAAAGTGAAATTTTGAAACAAAGAAAGTAGCTGAAGACTTCAGAGAAACGGCCTACCACAGGGCAGCGCATTGTCCCCTGAAACTTTTCAATGTCTGCATTAACGATCATCCAAAGACATTAGGAATAAGAAGGTTCGTATTCGTAGATGACCTGTCATACATTATAAAATTTTGACACAAATCAATAAATTTTATACAGTTGTTTATTGCACAATATTTTCTTTTTAGGTGAACTATAGATAATTTTAGACGTATTTGTATAAATATATTTAAACTTGAAACATTTCACGTCAATCAAAAAATACATTTTGTTCGAATTAAAATTTCATGTACTACATAGTGGATCTCACGACTGAAAGGTTTAAAGTAGCATGTCCCATTTGTGAACACTATGACCGAAAGGATTTAAACAATGGAAAGGCAAACGCAAATTGAACGTATACTGGAACAGATGCAAGATACGGCATAATCAAACTTCAAAATATCTAGAAGTTACCTGAGACCGAACACTTACATTTAATACGCACTGCGAAATATAAAAAAAAATTTGAAACCGGAAATAATTTATTGCATAAACTCGTTTCTACGAAATTGGGTGCTACGCCAGAAGTGCTTCGAGCTTCAGCGTTGGCCTTATCATTTGCAGCAGGGGAGTATGCTGGCACAGTCTGGTGCAGATCAGCTCACACAAGAAAACTGGATACGGCATTAAACAGCGTTTATACAATCTTTACCAGCTGCTTAAAACCAACAACGATTAGAGATCTGTACAGAGCCAGTGGTATCGCTCTACTACCAGTACGTAGGAAAGTAGCAGACATGAGCACGAAAACACTAGCGCTTACAGACCAGCGCCCCATGCTCTATGGGCAATCACCATCTAAAGAAACGGTTAAATCCAGAAAAGAGACTTTTGAAGATTCACCATACCACTGTAGTGTCTCTCTGTGATTTGCAAAATATTTTCATTATAATCACTGCATTGGGATATTTTAAATCTATTTGTTACGTCTTTCTGTCTGTCTGTCTGTTCCGGATTTAACTAAAAAAACTATTAAAGCAATAATGATGAAATTCGCGTAGCATATAGCCTATATTATCGGATTCGTTGTAAGCTTTGTTTCACATTGATGTCATAAATAGGACAGAAATACAATAATTTAAAATTTTAAAAAGTGGGAGACAGCGATATTTCTGTCAAATCGTTTAAAATTTAACATTTTTTTTTGTTTATATATATATATATATATATATATATATATATAGTTAAAAGAAAGAGACATCGATATTGTATTTAAAAAAATAATTACACAGGTGAAGCTGTCGATAACTTCTAGTTTAAATATAAATCCATTGTACTAGTTTGGCTGTTCCATTAGCTAGTTTTGATATTCGGTAATTTTCCTCAGCTTGTTGACAATAAGCTGTTGAGAGGCATAACATCGATTGAAATAGATAATTTCCTTGCAAAGTGGCGACCGCGATTAAAAAATACAATAAATTAGTATAAAAATATAATTCGTCACAAAGCGCCGAACACGATGTGCCAGTTTAAAATTTCTTTACAAAGTAGCAATCACAATTTCTTTAATGGTGTAAAACTACAAGTGGCTATTTTTTTGATAAGATTGAAAAGTAATTTCGTGTGAATTTGCCAAACTTTCCAATTATATTTTTTGGAACGAAATGAACCATCACTTGGCCTGTAATTACTTCTTTCGCTCCGTCTCGATGTCGGTGTAAATAATCGCTATAAAATATATATTTAGGACGAACTTCAAAGCCGACCGTCGAACCGGAGCAATATATACGCTGTTAATACCGCTCGCCAATGTCCGAGGTACATATACGGATTTTCACGGTCGAATTTGGATGCGGTGACGACAATGGTAGACTCGTCGTTAACCAGATATACTTTGGCCTTTTCCATCAAAGTCAGATTTCCGTCGGGAACGGATTTTATTGTCCGTCCTAACGATACTCGGTCAGGTTAAATCCGTCATCGCCGATGTAAGCCAATAGTCTTCAGATTGATCAATGACCAATTAGTAGGGTATTTCTACGCTTCCGGAAATTAGTTTTTCTCATCAATCTTTTACAGTCCGACACGATCGTTTTATCACCTATTTTTATCCTTTTTTTCTCGATTAGCCATCTTTTTGTTCAATTTGAAATTTATTCGATGTAAACGTCACGCTGTCGCTAATTTCAATCTGTCGGCTCGTGGTTAACCGCGTTTAAATTAGAAAGTTGTTTTCTAGCGTTGCTCGTTGATGGTATCGAGCTAATACAATAACTGTTTTTAAACCACAAAATTTTCCAACCTCCGACTAAAAAAAAAGCCCCAAAAACAAAAAAAAGAATAAAAGTTAACCCGAAAAATAAACGGAGGGTGGTGTGAAATATTCTCACCTTTAAAATTGGTTTCCTCTATAAGCAGTCATCGGATTTAAATACACAACTGATATAATAAAAACTACTTATTAATGAAAAGTTAATATTTAAGTACAAACAATTCAAGAAACTATTTTGATGTTAAAACATCTTACATATAAAAATTTCACAATATAATATACTTAAATAATACTTCCGTTACATAAATACACAATTATTACTGTTTTAATCGTGCAGAATTTCGTTTCATAAATTTCGGCAATAACGAAATAAGAAACGAATATATATATACATATATATATGTATATATATATATATATATATATATATATATATATATATATAGTTTGGAATGTTTGAATCCTTAGCGTTCAAGGCACTAAATACAACATATGACTTTATAAGGAGCATGGTAGCATTACCTAAGATTACGTAATGATGAAAAAATGTATAAACCTTTTTATTTCAGGAGTCTTCGACCGTCCAGTTGACAGTCGAACACGCTAGCAATTATGCCATCGCGACGTATATATATGTCTTACACGGATTTCGCGCAGTTAGATTTAAAGAATTTACTGCGTTATTAAAAAGAAAAAGGCTTCTAACTTACACATAATAAACGTTCGTATTTTTAATTTTCAAATTTCTGCCAGTTTCCAAACAATCCAATATAATCGATTACACCTTACAAATAAACCGGTACATTTTTTTACTTGACCCACTTCATGACCAACGAACAAATTCCAAGATCTAGTCCAATTTATCCATTTACCGAAGTCGACGATCGACGTTAGTTCCATAGTTCAAGTCCTGATGATGCCGTTACTAGTGTTATTATTCGACTGTGTTTTTTAAATACAAATGATGTTTATAATACAAAGTGTCTTTATTTGGTTTTTCTTCATTATGTATCGTGAAAATATTTTAACGTTTAACGGTTCAAATTTATAAAATTCTTATTCAATTTTACATCTTTTTAAGAATTTATATATATATATATATATATATATATATATATATATATATATATATATATAATTACGAGATGTAATAAATTTCTGAAGGAAAATGAAAACAAAAAATAAAAATTGTATCCCTTTAATACCGTCTCTAAAAATAGAAACGAAATTTAATTCGAAAACTTTTTTATTTCATTACACGAGACTTTGCTAAACTTTTTCTTAAGAACAGAACCATCAATAAATCTAATATATTATTATTAAGGACAAATACATGGAAAAAAAATATATTAATAATTGAGAGCAACTTTTCTTATTTTTACGGTTACTTTTCATAACCAAATCGAAAGGACACCAAAAAAAAGTTTCTATTATATTATTGTTTTTTTAATATTATTTTTAGTTCGAAACAACACCAACATATATGCAGGATAAAATTACATCCGAAAGTAGAGATGGGTGAAATATTCGCATTGTCGAACGAAAATGTGCAAATTAATTTGATTAATCTTATTAAAGTTTCGAAATTTAATAATAATAATAATAATATCGGTTATAATAATGACGACGACGGTGATAATGTAAATGGAACCGTAATAGGAATATTAACAAGCAAAATAATAATAATAATACTCATAATCATTTAGTGCCGTCTCCGTGTCGGAGGTAGGCGATTACTTACCTATACATATTTTATGGTACAGTGTAAATAGCGTGCAAGGCAAACATAGTATGGTGCTAGCGTAGATGGACAGTCTCCGTATCGGAGGTAGGCGATTACTTACCTATACATATTTTATTGTACAGTGTAAGTAGCGTACAAGGCAATCATAATATGACATTAGCCGTAGATGGACGGGAGAACTGATTGTAATCGCTTTGTTTTCACGATACAATGCAGCCCCGCAAGTTTTTGTAGTGCACACTATATTGTTACTAGCGCGTCCATGGTGTTGTGCGTGGTGGTTTGCCGTTGCCTTTCACGCTTTAATATGAGGATTATTTATATTTTTATTTTCTTATGATAATTTTTGCGTCGTCGATTCGAACTAGTTACGTTTCATATAGAAGTCCGCGGTCTAGCCACTAGACTATCCCGCAATAATAATAATAATAATAAATCAAATCAAATCAAATTTTATTCATTCTTTTAATAATAAACAATTTAACAATATATAATATTAATACGCAATTAATGCATATTTCATATATATATATATATATACATATATATATATATATATATTGGATTCCAGACCATATCGAGAAGGCTACACGAGTATTATATAAAGTTTATTTGATGTATCCGTCATTAAAATGCTTTTTCCGTGTTCAACTTTTTATTTGTTCAAACGAAATTTCTTGAGTTGCTTTCCCCCCCTTTTGACCCATAATAGCTCACGTTTGTAAAATACATTTGACCGGATTGTGCTACTCGTTTTGACATTCGCAAACGTTCATTTGCACAAAGTTTACTCTACACGTTCGTTTATGCGCACTCTATATATCACGTATGTTTATTTATAAATATATATATATATTTATTATGTACACGTATTTTAAATTGTACGGTGTTCCGAATAACTTTAATCTTCGCTCTAGTAAATCAGACTTTAATTTCGGGCAGACTTCCTTCTCCCTGCATTATTCTACGAGATGTATTTTCATTTTACTTATAACCAAAAAGCTAACACTCCAAAACTCCCCAACGCTGCGATTATTTATGTATAAGGACGTAACGAAAAAAAAAAAAAGTCAATTTTTCAGAAATATTCCCCACCGTATGACTTCGAATCACATCGGTTCACTTTTAAAATTCCATTAACGTCCGGTTATATTACTCGAAACACGGATTACTTCTACTACCACTTAGCGTTTTCGTTAAAATAATTCGTTTTCAGTCATTTCTTCTTACTACCTTCCCTACATTAAATACGTCCCGAAATATTCTTTGATGTGCTAATGACTTCTGTTATGAAGTGAAATTAGTATTCGAATGTAACCCCATTTTTTTTTCCGTTATAATTCTATCATTTTTTATTTTACTTTTTGAATAAACGTACGCGAACTATTTTACTTACTTCGACCCATAGGAGGACGATGATAAACTATGGGCGAATATTGATGAGGATTACTTTAACGAAAAGTTGAGTAGAATTATATATATATATATATATATATATATATATATATATATATATATATATATATATATAATTATTTATTATTGTTACAATCTTAACGTTAAACAGATAGATGTTTAGTTTCTTGCGCATTGACACGATGTAATTTTTTCATTTTTTACCAATTCTTTGATGACACCATCAACAAATTGTATCTGCGGATCACGGTGAATGTCGTCGTTACGTGGATTTTATTTTCAAATCGGTCATCCATTTCTTGATACGATCTGAAGTTTTGCCGAGGCTTCAGTCCGACTAACCGAAAGTATAGCAGTATCAGCCGCAAATGTCGTAATTATCGTTTCATTATTCGTAGGTGGATTCAGTGTACCATAAAGATACAATATTGGTCCGTGGGCACTACCTTGAGGAACTTCTGCCTTTACATTGTAGAATGTCGATACGGCACTTCAGAACAAGAATGTAATTTTCCAGAAGAAATAAAGATTATTTCTATTATCGTATTTTTAGTGTAGGCTATTTTCTTTCAGATAACCGTTCTCGATAAATGATGAATAAGCAGCAGTCCGCTTTATCATATTTCGAGGTACGTTTCGCGACGTCATTTTTCAATTTTTTTTTTTTCGAAATGTACTTACGATTATAATTAAACATCGGGGCGTCAATTTTTTAAAACACTTCCGATAGTATCCCAATCGACCGTTTGTCAGTCTTAAAAGTACAAAAAAAAAAACGTATTTTTTTTTAACGTGTATATATGTTGTTTGTTATATTTTTCCGTCGAAAGTTTTTAATACCCGCTTCTGTAATCTTTCTAACAATATGTTTATAAGTTTGAATTTATCCGTATATATCTCAGTAACTTACATACATCTTGTTTTATCGAGCACTAACGATATATACCTATATCGTGTAACTATCCGTTTTGTATTTAGTCAATTCCGACCCCCTTTACCACCTGCTAGTGTTCTCCGTAGATTCCGGTTTTGAGCTGTAGTGACTGCAGTTACTACCGTACCAAATTGATTCCGCAAGCCATCAGTCCAGCCAGTTACCGAGCGGTAATATTTTTTCTAAATTCTCTTCTTTGCCGGACATTCGCGTTTAAAATGCATCAATGCGTTGAGTATCCGCTGTTTTAATCGCTCACGTTTCGGCTGCGTATAAGAAAATTGGAAAAATTAATGTTTTTATTAGCTCCGTAATTTTAATGGCCACTCATTTTTTGTTATAAATTATATGTTTCAATCGTATCATTACGGTTTTGCCTAAAGCGATTAATCTTTTTATTTCGTCTGAGCAACACTCTTAGATAAACGAAACAATCCACTCTTTCACACTTTAGCAGGATATTGATGTCGTTAAGGATGATTCTGCGATCTATTATCATAATCTTAGTTTTAAATATATTAATTAGTAATTCATGTCTCCCTCCCGCCAACTTCTTTGACTATATATATATATATAAATTTTTCGTTTATCAGTCTTCCTTTGTACGTACTATATTATAAAAATATTATTCATCACACAGGAAAACTTCACTCTTTTATCCATCATCGTACAGCAATCAGTTTAGTAATTTTTATATTCTATTACACTATGTTATAAAAAATGTGTAATATATTAATATATTACTATATGTTTTTCTTCCTTATGCTAATTGAATAGTATCTTTCTATCAAATGATTGCTGGTTCATCGCCTGATCACGGGTTAATTGTTACAGATGGTACAAAAAATACGGCATCTCAACTTGCTCGAGCAATTTTTTATATTCTCCATCTAAACTACACATCAAACTGCTTAGGTTCCTGAAATTTTGTTCGGTTTTTGACATTTCCAAAGCTATTCGATATATCCGATCCGATAGGATCAAGAGGAAAATATTTGCCGCAATTGACCTTAGCGTTCTTAAAGCCGTGGAAAAACCGGTGCTAACCTACCGTAGGGACTATATTTTGTTAATTACTGTAGAAAATGTATTTAAGTGATAATCGTATCTCTGTATATTTCTATTCGGTTCTTGCCCATAATGGTATCTAGGGAAATGAAGTATACGATCGAGTTGCTAAACTTGCGGCATCGCAATTTTTTTCCTTCTTAATTGTATCCGTGCAGATCTTTTTCATCGATGGAAGTCTATGGTTCTGTAAAAGACTACGTAGCTTTTATAGATATATTCAACCTGTTGTTTTCTTTTACTCACTTATTCCTCTTAAGAATTTTCCAGCTCGACATTTCTTTTCCATCCTGATCAGACTTCGTTTCAACCACAATTGCCCAACCATTTATACATCATCGATCTTACTCGCTCCGTATACTTGTCCATGCGGGAACTATAGCTGACGTTGGTCAGGTGATTTTCGTTTGCAACCTGTATAGCGGTAGTAGAAATGCCGTTATCAATATAATTTTATAGTTAAATAGTTTCTCTTCCTTCCTCGGTTGCCTAACCACTGACCTTAACAATATCCTCGCAGCACTAGCCACCTATGTTACTTATATATAACTATTAGTCTCTTTTCTCTATTATTTCTCTTCGTGTTCTTTCTTATTCTTTTTCTTGTCTTTCGGTTACCTTATGTATGATATATTTGAATAAAAAAAGTGTCAGACAATGTCTATGATATTTATACTTAAACCCAATTAATAATGAATAAATAAATACAATCGTCCATACGAAAAAATAAAGTGTAACTGAAAATAAAATACTCTAAATGTTATCTAATTAATTTTTTTTTTCAAATTTCTTTCCCGAATGATTTACAATGTGATATTTAGTATTATGTCGCGGTGGCTCGACTGTCAACTGGACGGTCGAGGGTTCCTAACACGCGACATAGAAAGTTTTCATCATTATTTAATTCTTAATTATCACAGAAAAGGCAGTGGCACCGCACTCCGTATAACATCATATATGCACGTGCTAGCTCATTTTGTACGTAAAAATAAACGTACAATAGCTAGTCACGTTCGGCAACGAACAATTCGACGACGATGATGATGATGATGATGATGATAATGATGATGATGATATAGTACGTTATGTATGTAATTCGTTCGTAATGAAATTTCTGTTATCCATTTATTCAATTACACAGGACGAGTCCTAATGATGATGGATATAAAAAAGTTCTATTGTGTATATACGTTTTGTGAAATGTACAGAGGTTGGTATATAAAAAATTCTACCATGTGTATATACGTTAGTATATAATGTGAAAATCTCGGGGAAAATGAACATGGGGGGGGTTGGTATATTTCGAGACGAAATTAGTTTTCGAACGGTAACTTATTGAAAAGATACGGGACGATTTCGCAAAAGAAACGAAACGGCTGTAATTGTTAACGTGATCACAGATCCGTAATAGACGTCCTGACGAAATTGTAAATCTGATTACAAAACTTCTACTACCTTAATCGCCCGACACGTACGCCAGAAAAAATTGAAAAAGAGGGGGAAAAGACACCCCAAGAAAAAAAAAAGAAACGTAGATAAAAGTTATATATATATATATAAAAGAATCCGAACTACAGAAAAAAGACGTAGAAAACTAGTCGATGAGTGATGATGAAAAGAAGAAGGATTCCACGCGGATCGGACGGTTTCCACTACGATTACTATCGTCGGTCCGCTCCTGCCGGAGTTAGTAAAGACGACTTTTAGCGAGTATTGTACTTCGCCTCGAGATTCCTGCTGAGCGACTAACACCATTCCAATTCTAGGCGTCTTTCGCAGGATAAATTAGAAAATCTACGATACTACTCTAATAACCGACACCGATGTTCCACTTATACTCTTACGACATAATAGCTATTATTGCAAAGTATGCACTACTTACTACATGTTATTGTGTTACAGTACGTTAGTTTCGCTACGACGCTTACGTTAGTGTGACTTTTAGTCGGATTATTACCGTCTATTATCTTTTCCATTCGACCCGAATAGAAAAAGAAAATGAAGAAATCTCTATGAAAGGTAACTTAGTCGTGGATCGCGCGAGTAATACGGATTGAATAAGCCGTTTTCGACGTTCCAGATTTATTAAATTTAAGAACTAAAAAACTGTAACTCGGAACTGGTTGAAATTAAACCACTGGCAACTTAAAGCAGAAAAAGAGACATTCTTTGTTTGGTAGCTTAGGTGAAAATTCTGAAAACGTAATATATTTTCTGCATTTTAATATACATACACATATTTAAATAAAAACATATATATATATTATTTTTTTTCACTCTTTCGTCAGTAGAAGTATACTGTTCAGGCTAAAAACTTATATTATTCGCCTTAATAAAATTATAGTATCTACGCGCGTCCAAGGAGGTAGGATCCACAATGAGCTCTTTAAGTTGTATTGGCAGTGTATTCCTTTTTGATCGAAATTCAGACAGGAAGCTATCTCTATTTTTGTATTTAGGACTAGATCCGATGTTCGTTACTAGTATGTACAAAGCTCTCAATAATAAATACTGAATTGGTAAACACATCTATATAAATATCCGTAGAGACGTAATATCGCCGGGCGCGTGTAAGATACAGCTCATAACTTCCAGCACACCATACCTGTTACTAACGCTGTAATCTCATCGCCGCTTGAACTTTTCAAAGAAAAATAGTAAGGATGATGTACAAGGATTAGCATGAATGGAAAGAAACGGTGCATTTACGCATTCAAGAACACCGGAGTTATTACGCAGCAACTGCGATACCGCTCATACAGCTACTAAATGCGATTCAGTGATGAAGGGTAGTCTAAGACAACTGACACAAAATAGCTATTACTGCGGGCATATAGGAAAGGAAATATGAAAGTAAAACTAATAATGAAGATAGGATAGAAACAGGAGGGGAAATTGCCACTTCATTCAGGGTGACACCCTAGCCTTTAGATAAATATCCTGACCGCAAGGCAGCTGTTTGCTACTGACGAAGTGGCGGCGTAAGGTTTTGACAGCGACCAAACCCCGCTGAGGGTGAGACTGCCTAATACACTTCTTATCTCATTTGTCACTACTAGAATCGTCTGCCTGAGACTTTTCACCAGTAACCGCTTTTGGTCCGCGACTGCTTATTCGACCGATATCTTATTCTCAGCTAGCCCGCATATCTGCAGGCCATTCCACTTGGCCACCTGCGAACGCGCTCGGTTCCGATTAAAGCTCCGTTCCGATTAAGGCTTCTGCTCGGAAGGTACAAAGTACCCGCCGGCGGGGATTACAGATAGAAGGAAAAATTAACGGAAAAACCGCACGAGAGAGAAGAAGAACATCATCGTGTTCAACGATATAAAACAGTGGACTGAGAGAAGTCAAAAATCTGCAGACAACAGCGAAATTTAGCTAATTGATGGTCGTCCGATAAGTCTGCTTATGACACCGATAAGTATTTAGTTACGACGAGCAAAAATAATTCTACGAATGAGAATGCAAAATACGAGTTGTATAGTGCGAGTAAATGAGGATAAATAAAAATTATTTATTTACTTATAAAGAATGTAATAAATAATAATAAATCCAACGGTACATCATCGATAACTAATGTCGATGACCGTACGTGCAGCTAGACGAACCGAATTTATCTTCTCGTCGACAGGTTGTACATTCTGGTGACCGGTAATTTCATCAGACTCAATTGGATTCTATGTAATATCGTTCTAAACTATTATAACTATTATTATCGCTGTTATACTTTACCACTGTCTAAATATTTAACTAATTTTAACGGCGTGGAATATTTAAAAAAAAAAAAGAGAAAAAAGTAGTTAAAATCACGAAATTTACATTTTTTTTCTCTCTCGTTGTTTATCTTTCCTCGTTATCGCCGGTAAATGTCGTTCGAATGTTCCTTAGTTCTGTCTTTTCAACAAAGCTAACCTAGGCAAACGTGTTATCAAATCGCTATTTCGACGATTATTATCGCATTCGGTGAGAGTTCGTTCTATTGTTATCGAGTCGCGTATTAACATCGCCGGGTATGCTAATAACAATCGTAATCTCCTAACCGTGTAATTCGTATTTCGTTATCTATTAAATTCTAACGCGATTATTTGTAATTAACAGTAATAATATGCGGTGGCGGTTAGATCTTCTCCTACATAATAGTGCAGTAATACGTGCGTGAGCTATGCCCATGTACGACATTAAATTTTATAAAATGAATGTCTTAAGATCCCCTATATCATCAAGACCTCCATCACCATGCGATGATGCACAAGAGACGAGATGTAAGCCCGGTAAAGTTAGTCAAAGCAGGAGCTTCATCATATTCCATAAAACGGCAACTATCTTCAAATACTGACGACGAAGAAACCTGTAAACGTCATGCCAGTTTAAGTCAAACTAAAAAGAAAAGTCTTTCTTTATCCGAGGAAATTCCGGAGAGTGATATTTACGATTCACTTTATATGGAACAATTAAAATCTACCTGGCAGAAACATTCATTTACTATACGAAAATTATAATTAAAATTGGACAGAAGTACCCGATTACCTGTCAATTGGTGTCGCCTGTTGAGGTCGTATTTATCAAACAGAAAATTTCGTATATGTTATGAAGATGCAAAGTCAATATTTTATCTAATACGTGCAGTGGTACCGCAAGGTAGCGACCAACAACGTCAAAAACTACGACTGCGTTCGCTGATGATATAGCAATATTGTCAGTCGGCGAATCTGACGCTGAAGCAACGCGAAATCTTCAGAATGCTTTGGATTGTGTAACAAAATGGACGAAGGACTGGAAAATTAAGCTTAATGAGCAAAAATCTATCCATATCACTTTTGCCTTGCGGAAACATGATTTCCATCAAACAGTTTATATAAATAATCAAAAAATACTTAACGCTGACACGGCAAAATATTTAGGACTATATCTAGATGCCAAGCTAACTTGGAGAGCTAACATCGATGCGAATGCTCAACAAATCAGAGGAAAAATACGCCAAATGTACTGGCTTATTGGGCGACCCTCTAAGATGAAGCTTGAAAACAAAGTACTCATCTACTAAGCCATCATACGACCCATTTAGACGCATGGAATTAAATTATGGGGGTGCGCCAATGCATTAAACAGAAGAATTATACAAACAGTGCGAAACAAGATTTTTCGCATGATAGCCAACGCTACATGGTTTCAACGGAATGAGTTATTGCATTATGATCTTATGATTAAGTTGGTCGACGAAGTTATAGGTATCCCGCAAAAAAAAAAGAATCGTACAGGATGTCACGATAATTAAAGCTGGACCAAAAACGAATCTCTCGTGTGCATATTAAACGCGGAGCACGCGGATTGCGTTGTAGCAGTGTTATCAACTGCATTATTCAACAAACAAAATCGTCCGTCTTCTTCGGGTCATCCTATACCATTATGTCTTTCATATATTTCACATTTTTTCTTCTTATAAAATTTCCGTTATGTCCTGATTAATTCTTTACATTATATTTTACTTATTTCAATTATTGACGTAGCCTCCTTTATCTTAAGAATACCATCAATAATACATACATATAATTGTAGATACGTGTCTATCTGTATGATCTGAAATATTATAACAATTTTCGAGTGTGTAATTTTTCAAACTATCATAAATTTTTAAATTAATATATATATATATACAAAAATATGTCGAAGGACAAGCTTTAAAGTATATAAGGGTAGGTTGTATTTTTTCCGAGCAATTTTTTATAATAGGAAAAATAACACATAAGTATATATATATATATATATATATATGTATGTGTGTGTTTGTATTTGCGCATATAATCGCTTATCAATACGGGTGTAATATCATATAGTGGCATGAATACCGTTATCGGTTAAGTAAAATAAAATTGCACCGGGATATAACGTTCTCCTAATATCTCTCTGTTTATGCTACGATGATGATCGTAAAAGTTCGCTTGACCATGGATTTTATATAGGGTTCGCGGTTAGACATTAGACAGAAATAGCGCATGAAAGAAATGTCACCAACGGACTTACAAAATTCAGATAACGATGATAACGTTTATTTTAAATGGACCCGCATAAACAAACACCTATATATACCTATATATATATACACATATATTATATTATATATATATATATATATATATATATGTACGTATTACATGAAAAGTCTCGATATCCGATCGAAAAGAAAACGAACAAAAAAAAATTGTATCGAGTACCGTTCGTGTAAAATCCCCTTTTTCTTCGTCATCGCACTTTCTTCGCGTAAAGTAATTTACGATTATTCTCGGAAAAATGAAAATGTCGACGCGTCGCCAACGATTTAGACGGCAAAAGCTTTTCTGTTCTAACTTTTTCGAATGATTTTATTTAAAGGGAGGTGAAAAAATCGGAGAAGGGATAAAAATGAAAAAGGGAAAATTCAAAAAAAAAATAAAAAAATAAAAAAGTCGCCAAAAAAATTGAAGGACAATTCCTCTTCGGATTTACTAGCCCGACTCTACTGCGGTTGTTCGGATAATAGAACTAATTTCGTGAATCTTCTCGTCCGAGAGATGAACGGGAAAAACCAGAGCTTAAAGACGAATCAATTTTTTCGGATAAAAATAATACAAAAATAAAAACGGGTAATCTTATTTCGTTATTATTACCACTTCGTTAGATTATTATTTCTGATAAAATATGAAAACAAATTGAATTGAAATTATTATGATTATTATTTTCTATTTTTATTTACTTATTTTTTTTGTTCGGGTACTGCTAATGTTGCAATTTGTGATCAGAAATCATACTAAGTTTAATATAGCATTAAATAAAGGAAATACCAGGACGCGCGTAGAATATACAGTTCCGGGACGAGAGACCAAGCAGTTTATGCTGGGCCAATAGAATTTAATGTATTACCTCGGAAAGGCCTAATTAATTAATTATAAGCGAAGAAGAAGAAAGTTATTAATTAAATATTTGCTGATTATTTCTGCAACTAAATCTTGAGATTCCTAAAAATTCAAATTTGTTAACATTTTATTTTTCGTTATTAATATTATTACCATTACTATCGTTTATTATTGCAACTGTTATCATTACTGTTAGCGTTATTATTATTATAATTAATATTATTATTAGTTAAACTCCGTAATTATAGGGTCGGCAGTCTTACCTCATTCTTTAAGATTGCGCTTGATGTGCGTAAGACTTTAACGTCAAATCGTCTTCAAGGGGTACATAAATGTTCGTGTGCGTGTGTGCATACGTATAAGGTATGAATGTGCATATGCGTTTATGTGCGGTTATTTGTATATATATATATATATATATATGTATCGGAAGAAGAGGATCACGTGTATATAATAATATTCGTGTCGCACACGGTTTATCGTTAGTTTTGTGTGTGTATCGACAGTTATTTAAATTTATTTTGTATTTTTGTTTACGTTTGTTTTATTTTTATTTTTCGCGCGCATTGTGATTATTTTAATTTGATTTGTATATAATTAAATAATTTCTTAAGGAGCGTTTTGTAATTTGTTCATAATTTTCCGCTTATTACTACCATATTTGTATAAAATTCTGCAATTTTAATTTGTTAGCCGGTGTTCGCGCATGCGCGTAGTCGATGTTTTATTTTCATGTATGTGAACATTTTAACGAAATGTTATAATAAATTGAAAGCATCGAATCGAATTGAATTATTATTATTATTATATAATTAACGCAAGCCGAGGATATATCTCGCACAATGCGTTAATGGATATTTGCGGTGTACTACCACTAGATTTACTAATGAAAATCGGAGCTGTTATATTTGCAATAAAGAATAATGAATTTCAGTTTATTAATGAAAATCTAGATCGGTAACGCTCGAGTGTTCTAACATTCGAGCGCGATAATATAGTATAGCCATTAAAATTCGATTGTTCTTCGCGCGTCCCGTTAAACCTTCGCGTCGTTATAATAATCGTTTATCAGCTCGGGTAAGATCGTTTCATTTACTAGTTAGACAGCATTAATAAACGGCACGTGCCTCCTATATCATGACGAGCATACAGCCGACCTATAGTGATATCATACAAACTGAAATCTTTCCTACTCGCGATCAAGCAATTATTTTACACGCTGTGGATAACGTTAAATTCGTATAATAAAATTATCCACCCGTCTAACATTATTTTCCCCTCTCGAATATCGAACAATCGTATTTGTGTATATTTAAAATCAAACGAATTTTCCGATAACCTAGTTCAAAATCACTATTCCGGTTAATAATTTACTCACTTGCGTCCGTAAGTTAATTCATTCGCCTAAACGACTCGTGATTTCAAATGTTTCCCCGCATATTCCACATTTATAATTGGAAGAGCTCTAACTTCGTCTAATTTTTGAATCTAACCTCTCCAATCTCTTTTATGAAAGCCGAACTTGATGATAACGATTTTAAACATATTAAACGTTTTAGGCGGCGTGTGTACATAGAACCTCCTAACGATGATATGGACAATATCCCCGAATCTTCGAGTATCAACTACGAAAATTAGACCTTTAGAATTTTCTTATCAACTGATGAGCGATGGTGTAACTTATACAAAACGAAAGAGCATTCTAATAACAACTGCCCAGAAAAAGGGGAAAGAGAATGGATGTGTGGGGAAATGAACCCATTAGCTGTAATAAGTCAAGAAGAGGTAGTTTAGTAACCGAAAGCCTTTCGAATCCCGTCTAACATTATTTTCCCCTCTCGAATATCGAACAATCGTATTTGTGTATATTTAAAATCAAACAAATTTTCCGATAACCTAGTTCAAAATCACTATTCCGGTTAATAATTTACTCATTCGCGTCCGTAAGTTAATTCATTCGTCTAAACGACTCGTGATTTCAAAAGTTCCCCGCATATTCCCCATTTATAATTGGAACAGCTCTAACTTCGTCTAATTTTTGAATTTAACCTCTCCAATCTCTTTTATGAAAGCCGGACTTAATGATAACGATTTTAAACATATTAAAAGTTTTATACGGCAGTCCTAATGATGATATGGACAATGTCCTTCAATCATTGAGTATCAAGTACGAAAATTAGACCTTTAGAATTTTCTTATCAACTGATGAGCGATGGTGTAACTTATGCAAGAGATCGTTCTAACAACAACTTCCCAGAAGAAGAGGAAAGAGAACGGATGGAGGTGTTGAGAAATGAACCCATTAGCTGTAACAAGTTCAATAAGAGGTAGTTTAGTAACCGAAAATCAAACTCTGATATAAGCACAAGTATAACGATGTAGATCAAAGTCTGACTGATCAGACTAATTCCAGCGACGTAAATACAATAAAGTAAACAATCCCTCGACTTCAGCAGAAGCTCAATCAAACCTGACTGATTCAGTATTATTAAATAGCTAAAGCTACAAACGCAATTTATCTGAAAACTCAACATTTCCACTAGTAGTTTTCAGAATAGTAATGAATCTCAGCGGCAATACAAGAACGAGGAAGAAATGAGCAAAATAAATTGAGAATCAATTTATTGCCGGCTAGCAATTCATCGAAAATAATCAAAAACTCTTAAGGAGAGTATAGCCTTTGAAAAAAAATTGTTTCATTAATCCATAACAACAAATCTTCATCTGTCCAAGAATTATTTAACAAATTGAATATGCCACTTAATTCAGTGGGTACAGTATTTATCAAATGAAGTCGGCCTATTCTGCCATTAATGATCATTCCACAAAAATTCGAATAACAAAACTCATCAACAAAATAGCTGAGGAATTAATAGCTAAGAACAATGATGATAGATAACTTCCTCCTTCAATGAATGTCAATGGTTTGCAAACTAATTTCTCCAACAGCAAATTGTAAAGAAAAAACCTATGATTATCTGTTTACAAGAAACACATCTTCAACCAGCTCAGTCTATGTTTTTAAAATACTACAATCATTTCCGTTACGACCATGCGTCCGGTAGAGTAGCAACTTTTATCCATGAATCAATACCAATAACAAACGAGCTCCGAATAAATATGCTACTCTCAATATTCAATTTTGTAAATCAACTCCTTCCCATCAACCTACTGTCTGTAACATGTATTTGCCTCCTGACTCCAAACCATCATTCCAGGAAATAAATGAACTAATATCTCAGTTGCCTAAACCGTTTTTCCTACTCGGTGACATGAATGTACATAGTCCATTATAGGTATTTAATAAGCCTACTAGACTGAACTCCTTTAACGGCACCCTATCGACCATTGATTTAACATTATGAACGAACGAAGTCTATTCAAAATTTCGATGGTCAACCCATCCTGATTTATGTCACAGTGATCACTATCCAATTTGCTAACAGATGAATAACGTAAACAGGAAAAACATAATTAATAAACCACAGCATCGGATTATAGGAAAAGCTAATTGGGATAAGTATCGTGAGCTGTGTAATTTACCCTTCAATTTCAATTTCACTAACATCGATACAACGGTTAAAACATTAACAACCATATAATTGAAGCGGCAGAGAAATCTGTTCTAAACATGTCCCCATTTATAAAAGTGGCTATACAAACCCGAAACAATGCATTGAAGAAATTTCGAGCTACAACTCAGAACGAAGATTTAGCTAACTTTCGCCTCTGTAGAGCACGTGCACGTTCAATTATCAGTAAGAATAGTTAAAAATTCTGCCTATTCCTCAACAGACATGTGCTAAATATTTTTAACAAAATCTGGGCAGAAAATTGTTACCCTCGTCTGTGGAGCGAAACAGTTATTATTCGTATTTTGAAACCTAAGAAAGAGCGTACCGATCATCATATCGACCGATCTCTCTTACGTGCGCTACAGGTAAGTTGATGGGAAAACTTGTGGCACATTGTTTATTGCGGTATTTAGAAACAAATGAATTTATCCCCGAAAATCAGGCAGGTTTTCGGAAATGTGGGAGTTCACTCACGCAACTGTAAAATCCGCAACAGGAAATAATGTGAGCTTTCCGGCAGAAACTTTATCTTATACCAATATTTTTTCATATACAGAAAGTGTGTGATACAGCATGGAGATACAATGTAATTCAATTGCTCCTGAAGATGGGCTTGAAGGGTCGATTAGTTTAATTTACTATAAACTTCCTTTCAAACCGTACGATCAAAGTGCGAGTAGGTAATAAACATTCTCAATACTTTATTATAGAAAATCGGATGCCGCAAGGCAGTGTATTAAGTACTGTTTCATGATCTTAATAAATACCATTGTGGATTCCATCGCCAATTTCAGCCAGACTATTTGCTGACGATGTCAACATAAACTAACAGACGATGTTTTTTACGCTCAAAATCTGTTATAGTTACAGAAGTGCCTAAATAATTTACAGGAGTGGAGTAGAACGACTGGTCTAGAGTTCTCCCCTCAAAAAACTAAGTACATGGTATTCACAAAAATGAAGAAGCCAAGTCATATTAAATCTAACCAAGACACTGTCAGACACTATACTAAATGTAACGAAAATTATGAGTAATAAGACTTTTGGGGCAAGAATTGTTTTTAAAGTGCGTAAAAATACAATATCACGGGTACTATTTACCGTATTTATAGCGAATAGCAGAGACGGCTGTGCACTCTGTGCGCGTTTTGTATCGTCGTTAGTATTAATTAAACAACATCAACCGCGTTTAACCCTTTCAGTAGCATTGTCCACTATATGGCACACTAACATTTAACGCTAATAAAAAATAAGCAGCCATTCGGTCGACATAAAATGTACCAACTCTAAAAATAGTTACCTCTAGCCATTTGAAAAAAACAAAACGATATTATATATAAAATATTACTTCATGTATTTTCCTAATTAAGTAAACAAAATGAAATGATTTAAAATCGCAAAAAAAAAAATTAATCATAAAGCTTTTCAGCTGTTAAACCGTTATCGAGTAAATGTAAAAAATATAAATTATAAAAATATACATAAATTTATAAAAATATTACTTAGATATACATAATTGTCAAAAATTATCAAAATGATAAAGCAGTATTTTTAAATAATCTGACTATTTAAAAATAGAGGTTTATCACTTGGATAATTTTTGTAAATTTATGTATCTAAGTGATATTTTTTAAGTTTTATATTTTTATAAATTCGTGTAAATTTTCAAAATTTATATATTTTTTTACATTCACTTAATAACGGATTAACAGCGGAAAAGATTTTTGATTTTTGATTTTAAAATATATTTTTATCGAATTTAACTTGTTTTTCTGCTACGTTCTAAAATCTTCAAAATTATTTTCCTAAGCTATTTCACATCAAAATGGATAATCGAAAAAAAAAATTATACAGCGGTTGAAAAGGTTAAAATCGCTATTCGAATTTACGAAGCTAGGAGTCACGTTATACATATTTACATTATATTATACATAAATTTATTTGTATATATTCATTTCATATACAACAATGAGATGGCATAGTGGCAAAGCGCTCGACTGTCCATCGATGATCGAATAATTAACCCGCAACTTGTGGCATAACTTTAATTAACGTTTTTTCGTCATCATGTAACTCTCGTTCAATGGTATTATGCATTTCGACAGCAAAATGCGCTTGCCCCCGTACGTACGGACACATTCAACATACGCAAAAAAAAAAGTTGATGCGCCTAACGATACAGTGCGTTTAGTTACTGATTAGACCTACACAAGTTGACAACTCCAAATGAAATAACGTCATCTGATATAAGAAGTGAAGTCGCAGCTGACGTGGAAAGAACCAAACAAATCTACGATTCTCATCATCCGATCTATCGGCAAACTGCAGCAAAGACGCATTAAAGTCGAGAAATAGCTTCCTAAAAGAAATACTCAAAGGCATATGTAAAAAAGAAGGGTATTCAAAACACGGGGTACGCAAAAAATCACTGCAACAGGCTTCAATAAAGAACGGATAACATGGTGAACACTGAACAGAATATGAGCTGGATGTACTCGAACAAGAGAGAATATTTCTAAGTGGTCATTGACAGAGAATCAAAGCTGCGATTATATGCAGTTGATGGGTCGCTTATTGGAATGCAGACTTGGAGGACTTCGGTGCAATGTGACTAATTTAACGAACGCGGATCAGCAAGCTCTGCAGCTAGGAAAGTATTGGTCCGAGAAAATATAGTATTAATAGAATTGCCTATGCGCGAACGGACTACCGGAGAAGGGGCAGTGACACCATAATCCGTACATGAAAACGCGTATGAGTTGCATATAATTACCGCCTTGAATGATAGCTCATTTTGTACACGGTAGTAATAGCGTACAATAGGTTAGTCACGACGTTCGACAACGAACAATATATGATATATAGATATATGTTGGTGTGTGTGTGTGTGTAACTGATTTCGGAAGAAGTTCATAAAGTGAGAAATTTTTCATACAGGTAGGTTAGGAAAAGAAATGGAAATTGAAAACTGCGATCGAAATAGAAATGACAAATCGATATTAAATTTAGCGGCAAACATCACATATGTATATGCGAGTATTAATGTATATACACGTATATGTACGTATGTGTGCGTGTAGTGTACACACACACATAATTATATAATATTTGCTCTTTTCGAAAAGGGTATCATTCCATTGTACTTCATTTGTATTCCATGGCATTCTGCAAATCGACTGAACCTTTAGCGTCGTATATAATAATAATAATAATTACAATAATGATAATAATAATAAGAAGAAGAAAAGAAGACTTTAAAAAGAAAATGTCGACCATTCCAAGTGGAAAATCAAAAACCGACTTTTTCGATTTACTAGCCTGGTCTCATCGCGGTCGGTTTGGAACTTATTTCACGGGTGTAATCCGACATCGGGTCCTAACATCAGCGCATGATAAAGAGAGAAATAACGTGCTTTTACCTAAACGAATGTTTCCATATAAATACACAGCAACACGCCTGAACATAACCCTGTGTAATAAATTTTCCACCAATCACGGAAGACGTATTACGAGACGCATTGTTAAAAATAAATCGAGAGTTTCCCGTTCTAGTCGCATCTCTCCGTCAAAGCGCGAGTTTATTAATATTCGTTTATCGCGATTTCCATTACGGAATAAAAACTGAATTTCTTTAAGTCATTCGGTAATGTTAGATCTGAAATTTTCGTCAATCCGATTTCATCGACGGCACTATGTCCAGATTTTTGACCTTCGAAATGATATCTCGAAGTTAAAATTTTCGATCTAGTTTTGAGAACACACTGACTCAACCTGGGTATCTTCGGCGCTATTGTAATTGGAATCTTCTTCTTCTCGTTTGTCAATCACCCGATCCGAGTATCGTGAGCTTTATGAACTGATCTAATTCTGCATCATTTCTTTCTATCCGCGACCAATACTGATGTAGTGACAATCCGACCATTTTTTCTATTTAGTCAATTTCTTCCATCTTGCGTTTCTACTTTTCAAGACCCATAACTCTTTATAATATCTCCTATATATATATATATATTTTTCGCATCATGTTTTTCAGCCGTGTTTCTATTCCAAGCTACCGCAATATTGAGATTCTAGATCGTTTGACAGTTCGTGATGCCCTCATGTATTCGCCATTTGTTCTAAAGCATAGAGTAAGATTGACTAATGTATTAACTAGACGTATTGTACGTCGTGGCTCTTTAAAATTCTTGTTAGTCTTGACATCGCTTTCTTTACAATTGAAATCCGTCTTTTAATTTCTCGAAAGCATTATCCTGTGCTAATGATAATCGTCCCGAGTTATGTATATATTATACGTCTTTATCTATTCAATCACGGATGAAGCTCCCCAAATATTTTCCAAGCATTTCTGTTCTGCGCTTTCCTTAACCAGTTTTGGCCAGTCACCTTCTCTGCATCACCGTAACACCCCCCGTCATTATTTTACGTTTAAGAAATTGAACTGAACTAAAACAGCCATTAAAGTAGACGGTGAGTATTTCAGTCGTCTTATATTTGCGGACGATATAGTTCTGTTGGATAGGAACTGCAGTCGATGATAACTAAACGAATACCGGAACAAAATAAAAATAAGGATAAACATACATAAAACGAACATAATGACTAGTGTAGAACGAAGAGAACGCAAACTGCAATCAATTCAGAACAGACAGTTACAAAGAAATTATGACGAAGCGGAGGTAATGAGCAGAACTATCATGAGTCACGTTCGGGAAACTAAACGTAGTATTTCGCAATAAAGAAATATCGATCCATCTGAAAAGCAAAGTGTAAATGCGTACTGGCAGTACATTACGCTTCGGAAACCGGGTCACATACAAAAAGAAATATACTATATAAAAGATAGTAATACTTACATATAAGACTATCACATCGAAAAAAGAACACCCGAATACGAGAACAAACATGGTTGGAGATGCAGTGGACAGGATGGCTAGATTAAAATGTACATGGGCTAGTCACGTGGCTCGAAGAAGCTCCAATAGGCAGTCGAAACGGGTCTTGTAATAGTGGCCAGTGGACAAAAAAAAAATCAGGGAAGATCTATATGTTCTTCTTTGTGCCACACTCATAATAGAGCGTAGGCGATCATCATTGAGTCAATTAAATTTTACGTTGTCTTGCACCTGCTATTAATTGTAATGAAGTTATGTTGGTTAAATTTTTCATATTTTGCAGCCAATCTGTCCTCATTATTCCTGAACTTCTTTTTCCTTCTATATTCCGTGTATGATAATCTGTGAAATTTCGTACCCTCTTATGATATGACGAACGTTTCTCCTTATAATGATTTTCCGTAACTGTCGGTCTGTATCAGCTTTCTCTAAGACATCTTTGTTGGAAATCTTTGCTGTCCAAGGTATGTTCGGCATTATTCGACGGAACCACACATTTCCGTAGCCCCATATCGGTTCAAATGTTTTTTATTTAGAGGCATCGCCTCGATGCCGTACAACAAAATTGGCTGAATGTAACATTGAACTATTGTCTTATGTATACATATACATATACATATATATATACACGAATAAAAATTTTAAAATACGTTAATTATGAATTGTTCGATGGATTGATTTCATAATTGTTTCTTTTAAATCTGTTATCCGCCTTATTATACCGGGTGCCATCTTGTTTTTTGGTTACTAAATTCTTCACCATCTACGTTAACTAACTACAAAGCATTTACGTTAACGCTGTAAGGTTATAAACTTGTTAGGCATTATCTTACGAGAACCGGCTAATTGTTAATTAAATTCTACTCTCTTCCGGGAAATTAGTTTGTCGTAGTGAGATTTTCCATTTGTCTACGTTACGATAATGTCGTTATCCGTTATTATTATTATTATTATTGCTGTTACTGCTAGTACTCTTAGAAATATCCAGGCTTCTATTAATTACTTCTGGCAAACGACAAATGATGCCGCGCCTACTTTATAAATCGACACGTCGATACGTAATAGACAAAGACCGTCGTGATCTTTTCTGCAAAGAAGACGATTGTCCCTTAAAAGGAAACTTAAACATAGTTGTTTTAAAAGCAATAACAGCGTACCACGGAATAGCCCGATTGGTATGGGCCGAGTGGGGGATCCAGCTTTTGTACAAAGCGATAGTAATACCGATCGTCACATATGCTGCATCGGTTTGGGTTCACAGGGTCGCTAATATTAAACTAGTTGACCTTGTACGAAACGCACAAAGACCGGCTCTTATCGCTATGACCCAAGCATAACCGCACAGCACCGATGGTTACTTTGATCGCTCTATTTGGGAGCTAGAAGTATACGGTTGCGTTGTTATGTTCGCATTAAGATACAACGCAAGGGTTACCTGACAGAGAGAAGTATCCTGCTTACATGATGATGATTCATCGGTCAATATAGGTCTAATCCTTGGTGACCAGGAAATGATAACGGTTCCAGGCCCGAGAGCATATAAAGTCAGCAGCTTGATTTGCGCGTCTACATTAAGTAAGCTTACCAAGTCTGTTACAGAAAACTACGAAGAGCCGCAAAACAAGCAGGTCCCTGCGCAATAAAATTTATGGCGTCGCTCTCGCGAGATGGCAAGAGTCTTAGATGGAATATGACGGTGCTGACTCTACTGCCGAGTGTAATTGATCGGGAAAAAATACAAATGGTTACATGTTTCGGAACACGCCACGGTTCATTTGCATTCTACGAGCAACGTTTCTCTCTTAGGGAAACGCCTCATCAGTGTGTCTGTGAAGCCGGAGCGTGTATGGTCAGTCACTTGTTGAACGCACAAGCAGATATACCTGAAGGTACTTGTCGCCGAGCAAATTTAACCATAAAATAACGTTCCATTCAAAACGCGCGCTACTACTCGTTATCGGATACCGTTGAAACTGGACAAAAACGAATCTCAGTTGTGTACACTAAATGTGGAGCCACGCTGTTTGCGTTGTAGCAGTGTTATCAACTGCGTTAGTCCGCCTACTCAGGGGCACCCTACATATGTGCATGACGTGTATATACACATGCGTATACGTCAACAATTTCATCAACTCGGAAGTTTTTGACCAAACTAATACTGGATGGTTTTCATACGGTTTCTCCTTATTTCCAAGCGAGAATTCGTACTGATTTTTACCCACAAATTGGATAAACTTGGTTAGACGCCTTTTTAGAAAATCTTGTTCGTTCCGGATGGGGTCTCAGATCGTGGAAGCGTTCTTCCTCTTTTTTGTAGCAGGTTTTTTTCAAATTTTCTTGTATATTATCATCGTGGCTTTTATATCTCGTTATTGTTATTATCATTGTATTAGCTACTAACGGTAATGTACTTAGTATACACAATGTGTTGTATTTCATGTTTATTAAATAAATGATATTTCTTCTTCTCCTTCTAGCAACGCAAAATTATTACCGCGAGATCCATCCGTGCGTGAAATATAACTTCAAAATGAATTAATTAGATTATAATAAATTTTTGTGTTTTTAATAAATTTACGTTAAACCTAACGGAAAAGGTAGGAGAAATATTCTAAAAAACATCTTAAACGAGATTAAATTTTTTGCAGGTCGAGATGTAATATATATATCATCATCATCAATAGTCGTAATCCCCCGAAGGGATGTCGTGACCACAATTCATGTTACTGCTTCTTGTACTAATGTACGCCATCTATTCCGGTTTTCGGTTTCTCGCGCACATTCCACGAACGATTTCCCTGTTGCTTTCCTTATGGAATCGGTCCATCTGGTGTAGACTCGTCCTCGAGGTCGTTTTCCGGGCGTCTTTCCCTCTATAATTAATCGCTCGATAGAATTCTGTCGCCGCATAACATGACCGAAAAATTTCATTATTTTCATTTGGACATGGCTGGTTAATCTTTTTGTAATTTTAAGCCTGTTTAATATTGATACATTTGTTTGTTTAGCTGTCCAGGGTACTCTCAGCATCCGTCGCCAAACCCACATTTCAAAACTGTCTATGCGTTTTTTATCGATCGCTTTCAACGTCCAAGTTTCCGACGCATACATAAATATTGAAAATATTAAACACTGTGCAAGTTTCATTTTCACTGCATTTGTGATGGATGTGTCTTTCCATATTTTATTTAATCTACTCATAGCACTTCGTGCTAACTGAATTCTGCGTTTTATTTCATTTGTAGAGCCACCTACGTCTTCTATTAATGATCCCAAATATATAAATTCCCGTACCGTTTGATATCCATCTATACATTTTTCAGTTTTATTTATTGATTTTTTCGCATCAATTATCATTAATTTTGTTTTTTCTTTATTCAGTTTTAAGCCATAATGCTTGCTTACTTTAACCAGTCGTTTCATAAGAATTTTCATCTCACTAACACTGTTGGCTATTAGTGCTGTGTCGTCAGCAAAACGCAAATTATTTATTTTCCTGCCTCCAATAGGGAAACCGCCATTCCATCCATCTAGTATTTGACGCATAACATGCTCTCCATATAGATTAAATAACATCGGAGAAAGAATACAGCCTTGCCTCACTCCTTTTTGTGCGGTGAATTCTTTTGATTCTATGTGCCCGTCAATGCGCACTATATTTTTATTATGATCATATAATCTACTAATAATGTAAACCAGGTGTTTTGGAATTCCCATTTCAATTAGAGCGGGCCACATCTTTTCCCAAATAACACTATCAAATGCCTTTGCATAGTCAACAAAGCATAAAATCATCGGAGTGTTGTATTCGAGGGCCTTTTCGATTAGTTGCCGCACATTCAGTATCTGTTCGCGGCATCCTCTTCCCTTAACAAAACCTGCTTGTTCGTCCGGAATTTGTTCTTTTACGAATCCCGCCAGTCTATTTTGAAGAATTTTTAGCATTACTTTACTGGCATGTGGTATGAGTGATATGGTTCTATAATTTTCGCATTTCGAGGATTGACCTTTCTTGAAAATAGGTATATATATAGTTCTACACCATTCTTCTGGCCATTCTGCAGTAGACCATATTCTGTTACATATTTCGTGAATCTTCTGTACTCCAATGTGGCCCATTTCTTTAATTATATCGACAGATATCCCGTCGTATCCAGTCGCTTTCTTCCTTTTTATGTTCCTAATCGCTTCTTCAATTTCCTTTTCTAGAATAGGTGGTTCTGATAACTCTAATGGATTCATTATACCAGTTTTGTTTTTATTTGTAGTACAATACAGCTTTTGACAATAATTTCTCCATACTTCTGCAACTTCATTTTTGTCGTGTTTAATACAACCATCCTCATTTTCTACTGCCCAGTTTCTCACTTTGAAATCACGGGTGATCATTTGCATTTTTTTATATAAATCACGCGGTTCATTTCTTTCGGCATGTTCTTGTATTTCTTTACAAACAGTTTCATAATATACATTTTTATCTTTACGACAATAGTTGCGTATTTTCCTATTTATTTCAGCTATTTTGTTTTCATTTGCCTGCAATATACTTCTTAATTTTCTTCTTTCTTCAATTAATTTAAAGGTTTCCTCCGATATCCAAGGCTTCCGCTTTTTATGCCTTTCACGTGGTTGCGATTTCGCTAAGGCCTTAATGGTATTATTTTTGAAAGTGCACCATAATCTATTTACATCGTTGGTTTTTATATGTGCATCTTCTTTTACCCATACTCCTAGAGCTTGTTTGAATGCTAGAGGTTTCGTAATTTCCAATTTAGTTCTATTTGATCTAAGGAACGTCTTTTTTAGCTTTACGCAAAAAGTCATAGCCAATATCCTGTGATCTGATCCGCATTCGGCACTTGGATAAACCACAACATTTAGACATGATGTTTTCCACCTTTTCTTCAGTAGGAAATAATCGATTTGGTTTCTATAACGATCTCCAGGTGATATCCATGTACTAAGCCTTCTAACATGGTGTTTAAACATGGTATTCATTATACTCATACTATTATCCAATGCAAATTGAAGTAATCTTTCACCTCACTCATTCCTTTTACCAATTCCAAATTTACCAACTGTATTTCGCAGTTGTTTATCATATATATTTCCAATTTTTGCGTTCATATCACCCATTATTATCGTAATTTCCCGATTAGGAATATTTTTCATAAGATTTTCTAGTTCCGCATAAAACGTTTCTATTTCCTCTTCGCATGCTGTAGTTGTAGGAGCGTATACCTGTACGAGATTAATAGGAGCCGGTTTGGCATCTATCCTAATTGCCATAACTCTCTCACTTATTGTTATATATCCAGTCACCATATTATTCAACTTCTTTGAGACCCATATAGCTACTCCGCTATTGCTTGATGAGTCTCTACTCGAGCAGTATATAAAACCATTTTCTGTTGAAAAATGACCGGTCTTCCTATAGTGGGTCTCCGATAAGCCACATATTTCTATTTGTAGTGTTCGAAATTCCATTTCAATAATACTTAGTTTGCCGATTTGTAATAGACCTCTAACGTTCCACGTTGCAATTTTAGTTTTTATCTTCGCAAAATTTTTAACATTTATACTTCCAGTAGCACATTTTCCATGAGGAAGCTGGTTTATCCTTCCCGCATGGCCGGTCTCATATTTCACATTCCGACCCCGGAAATCAGAACGCCGGTCGCCAACCGGATCGCATGGCAACATATTTCTGTACATTTTAACTTTCATTGTGGTTTCCTTGAAAAAAGTAATGCGGTGGTTTTTCGTTGCCTATATATATATATATATATATATATATATATATATATATATATATATATATATATATATATATATTTTAGTCCTGTTTATCTCCGTAGAACAATCTTCAGCACACTTCTCAGTTGGCAAAAATTTACCCATTCAATGAGTACGTTCAAATTGTGTGGATTTTCGTAGGCAAACGTACATATATATATATATATATATATATATATATATATATATATATATATATATATAAATATATAACGTTGATGCGAATGATTAAGTAAAATAAATAGAACTCGTAAGTAAGAAACCGGTGGTTTTTAGTGAGCAGATGCAAATGTAGATGTCGCGCTGATTACCGTAATTTGAGTAGTGACAAAGAATGGGGGGGTAACTTAACGATGGAAGCTTTACCATTATAAACGTCATAATCCGACTTGTACCGCGCGGTGTACATCATGTAAATAGCTTTACATGTCATGTAAAGCGCCGAGTATTAAAGATGAAGTAATTCATAAATGTCATACGACTATATTATTCAAAAAACCTACAGACAACCCAGTTTCGCCTTCTCTCGTATAAATTACACTATACAGATATATATATACATTACCCTTCGCGATAATATACCAATATTAACCTCATCATGCCTATCGTTGAAGGATATGTGAGACTAGCAAACAGACAACAACCAGCCAGCCAAACGAAAACCGAAACAAAAACACAAGGACGTATATACAGAGACAGAGAACGATGCTGACAAGGACAAAAATAAATAGAGAGGAAATTTGGTCGCAATTGATTCCTCAAGAAAGGGTGGGTAAGTGGATGTCTTATCATTCCATCTACTAAAGGGTGAAAGTTGAATTTGCGAAGCTTTGTTTTCTGACGCTTACCTTTCCACCGGCATAGTCGAAGGAAAACTACGAGCCTTTATCTCATTTAAATTTCCTGCAGAATTTTCCGCTGCTCCTCTAAGTAAATAATATACCGCGGTTATTTCGTACGTGAATTTTCTTTGACGCAACAAAAAAAGGGGAAAAAATTGTAAAAATAACAAATTTCATCGCTGAAAAACCGTCGAACATTCACCACCTCATCCTCGTCATCAACATTTTATGAGGATGTAAGAATTTTGACGCGTCACGAACTTCGAAAAAATTTTTAACGAATTTCCACAATTTAGTAGAGGTCGCTAGTTTAGAAAATTATTACTTCGGCGAAATTGGAACAATTTATCAGCGCGAACCGCGCGTTGTTTCACACGATCTTTAGGATGAATTTGTAAATGCGTGCGTCCTATATATATATAACTATATATATCTCATAATCTTCAGCGTGTACATATATATATGTATGTATACATAATGCACAAACATGTATATATGAGGTACACGTACACATTCATATATAGCACTCGCGTTCGTGTCCGCATCCGTTTGTGTAAAAATATATGTAGTAATACTGATGTGCGTGTTTACACGCGTAACGAAATATACGTTCGCGACTATGAATAAAACTCCATATATGAAAATATATTACTAGAATTCTTCGCGCCTACAAGAAGCGTAATACTTTTCACGATTTTTACATATAACACATGTTTTATGCGTATATATATATATATATATATATATATATATATATATATATATATATATATATATATATATATATATATATAGTGGCCCAGAGAAAACGGACTTGGTTTTTTTTTTTGGGCGCAATTGGTAATACCTGTTGGTAACACTGTTACAACTCAAACCGCGTTCTGGAAGTTTAGTACACACGCTGAGGATTATTTTTTGCCCACGTTCAGTTATCATGGCATCCTATAATGAGAAGGAGCGCGCGTTTTGCGTGGAATGTTATTTTCAGCGAGAATCGTTCACGGCAGTGCGAAGAGAGTTTCGAAAAGAACATTTTTTTGTGCGGATATCTTACGAGTTTATGAGTTGTGTTTACGAAATACGTCCACGAGATCTGAAAGATCTGAAAATTCGGATTTCTGAAGAAATTTTAAAAATTCATCGACCTATGCTCGATAAAGAGACTGAATGAACGAATTGCTACAAATGACCGGTGTTCCACAAATTATTGTAAGCTAATCTCACGTTTTCCTATTTTTAAAAATAAAATTTCATTCAAAAATTTTGATCGAGTAGTTTTTGAGCTACTCAAAAAACGACGAAGCCTTCTTTTTTCTCTGGGTCACCCTACATTTACTTTTATATATATCACGATCATGATGCGATTATATCTATCCACTGCTGGATGTAAGCGTTCCTGTTTTCTTTCCATCTGTAGCGATCGCGGGCCTCGTTTTTTTATGTATATATACTATCGTTGTCGAACCCGTTGTACGTTACATTTACATACAACCATCGGATTACTACGTTTTTCCAGACTCTTTAAGTAACTTGCGCTGTATCACTGACACTTGTACATTCAAGTAACGATGGATATTATCGTTAGTGTATGCGTTGAACGTTTAACACCTGCGAATAGAAGCGTCATATACTTTTTATATTTTATGCAAATGCTCTACCTCGAAAACAATGATTAGTCGTATGCCGTTAGGCAGGTCCGATCACAATGTTATATGATAATAGTTCGTCGAAGTTCCTACTCAGGACCCGGTAAATTTTATTAAATCTCAGTTCTAATTCCTCAAACCCGTCGCAAAACAAACATTGAAAATTTTACGAAGTTTATGTCGCGAGCTGGGATAGATACCGCTATTGTCGCTATTTTTGTCGAAATTAGCAATCCAACACAATTCTTAAAAGATCCACCGGTTCCAAAATAATATACGATGTAATCATCCGTTTGAAAGCGATCAAGATCACTCTAATGTGTTTTAGGATATACCGCTAATATCAACATCGTATCTCTTCAGTTCATCATTGATCACTTTTAAGTTTGCCCCGGAAACTGAAAAACCTCTAACATTTCAATCTTAAATGGATTACGAAGTTTCATAACTGCTTCAGTAGGTTAACCAGTAGCATAGTTTCGTGCAACAGCTGATTCTTGCTTGGTACACGACCAGTCGCAAATTTAACACACGACGGCCTAGAAGTGCTAATCGGGTCGCGTGGTATTCTTCATTAATAATTGTGCTAATCATGATGGTTGCGACAAAATAGCCAATTCGGATGACTCTGCTCGAGATATGTTTTCAAAAAATTAAACACTTACTGTGCATTAGAAATATAATAGTTGGAAACGAGATAGGGAGCTGCAAAATGTTATACGTTTTCAATATCGTTTTACGGGCTAGAAAGTTTAATATTAAATCTAGCACCAGCCGAGAAAATAGAGTTTTGAAAATATAACTCTTATTCTGAACATATTTTGGGAAGATAAGGATTACCAATCATTTGTAAACAAACGAAAAAATACGCTGAGTATAGTGAAAAATACTTGATATATATATATATATATATATTATATAATTTATGCTCAATTCGTGATAAAATGGGGTGAATAAATTTGAGGGTTTAATAGAAATAATTTATGTAAATAACAGTCTGATCAGGACCCTCTTCGTCCATTTAAAAGTATACGGAACCTCGATGAGACTGTTTTTTAATCCTTAAATTACCTGTAGTTTACTACGATTTATTTCGGCAATCCTGAAATTGTCGACTATATTAAATCTACACACTGATATGTATATATAAAATGCTTTTTTCATAACGTAATGCATACAAGATGCACTGCTGAAGAACCAAAATCAGTGTGTTGGATTTTTACCTACTAAAAAACCCTTTCCTATATAGAAAAAAAAAAAAAAGGAGTTTTAATATAATGAAGGAGGTCTCTTCGAAAGTGCAAGAGACGGCCACACTTAAAATTAACTTATAGGAATGGAAGAAGGGAATACATAGTAGCTTCTTTCATCAAGGAATAAGGAAGAAGAAGAAAGTTAATATTTATCGATTTACATAAATTAAAAAATAGTACAAAGAATAAAAAATTATGCTTACCGGATTTATAATATACCGACCGAGCTGTCAACCTAAATTCTTAATGTGATATTCCTTATAAATACAAATTAGTATATTATTTGTTAGCTTGACGAATAAATTCGGGGGGGAAATCGCCCACCCAAAAAAAATACACTCCATAAAACCCTTTGTATCACATTAAGCGTACAAAAAAATCAGTATATTATTCGATAGAAAACAATAATAATAATAATAATAATGGATAATATAATACACTTATACACACCTATATAAATATATACACACACATATAAAAATAATGTTAACAGATTACATTTTATCCACTATTATTAATTATTACGTTTAAGGCGTCTATAGTTGTACTTCGTTTACACAATATATACTGCCTGGAATCATAATTTCCGATCGTTAAGATATGCTCATTATCGTGCGCGATATACAAATCATCGGAGAAGTTATGAGTTATAGTAAAAATATAATCCCGAATAAAAGACAGATTTAATATCTCACGCAATTCTGGTATATCTCGGTGCACTTAATACTTAAACACCTATTTTGTATTGCAGTTTATTAAAGCTCGCCTTCAAGATAGAAGATCAGTCGGGACAAGTCATCGCAGGACGAATAATCATTTGATAGATGTCGAGCTTATTATTTAACGTTAAGGTATTACGATTAAATAAACTGCGCTTTCTGCTTTATTTGTTTTTAGAGCTGCGTAAAGGTTAACCGTTTATCTAATAAAACACCTGTAGGTAACGTACACTATTGGACCAATTTATAACTATCCTCGATTAGACGTTCAGACGGCAAAATTGGCCGACGACGAGTAAAAAAGATGACCGCAATTTTTAATGCGTTTATTTCGATTTGCCATTTTCTATTATTGGTGCGATGATATTCATATTTGTCTATAAAAGTTCATTTGTGAATGTAACAGCTTAGCGTTATAATTAATATATTATTATTTAACGTTTTATATTACAATTTGTAAAATGGGTAAACCTTGTGATATAATAATAAATTTAAAAGCAACCGTATTGATATTTCCTAAATTCGATAATAATCGTTTCGTTCGGAATTTAACGCGTAATTTATAACTATGGCAGTGTTAAAAAATATCTGAAGACGTTTTGGCACAGCGCTAAAACTGTATAGCGTTTATTCCTGCCGTTACGGTTGACCATATGCTGCGAGGATGTAATCGAGTGGAGGGATAGTTTTAAATTGTAACGAAATTAGTAAATAGCGAATATATCCGCCGAAGAAATAAGAAATAGGAAAAATTATAATTTATTATATTAAAACGATTATAATTAAATTTATTTTTAGATAATTATCCTTTAGTCGAAAACTATAGATATTAAAGATGGTAAGTAGTTGTAAATGGAGTAGTTCATAGTGGCGGTAAACTTATTTGGATTGCCACCTTAAATTTTCATAACGTAAATTTATAATTATTAAATAAATATGCGTTACTACGAAAGGAAAAGAAAATTGTGTAAATACTATATTACCAATGATAAAATTTAAATAAAAAACTTCGCAAGGCGGCGTTTCGAACGTGCTTACACAGTCCATTTATCGAGGCAGAACATGAGAATGACTGAGCTTATCGGAGGAACGTCTATAAAAACTTTCGAGCGACCACCTGCAGGCGATATCTGTGACTGTTACTACTACCGATATCACGAACTCGATTGTTTGTTACACCTCTAGTTTGTGGGTGGTCTATATTTTTCGCGTTAGTTTTTTCTCGATGTTTTTTCTCATTTGACCTAGGATAGGATTAAAAAATATCACTCAACCGAAATCCATCCTCTCTATTGAAATCATCTCGATATTTACTAACAATTTCAACAGCTTCCCGTGCCAACCTTGCGTGATATTTTTCCAACCCTCCAGCCAAAATACAAAAATATCATCGAACTTTACATGACCTGGTTTGCATGATCGGCCACAGTAGACTTTTTGAACGGTACTTTACATCCGCATTATGCTCCTCAATACGAACATCCACCGGCCTTCCTGTTTGACCAATGTAACACTTCCCCGCACGAACACGGAATAGGATAAACGTCTTGAAACTTGTCCCCACGGTAAGTCATTTTTGCTGTCTGGAGTAATTAATATTAATAATCATACCGCGAAAGCGCAAACTCGCCTTGATCGTATATTATATTATCGTTTATATAAGGGGAAAATTTACACGCTCTACCGTTATATTCGTTCTACAGCGTGTAAAATTTTTTATTTTAATAAGTTCAATTTGATTAATTTTTTTTCACGTATAAAATCAGTATATTGTTATCGAATTCGCGATTAAAATTTATGTTTAATTAAAAGCATCGCGTTAAACGTTCGTATATTTCTTCATAACTTAACGGTGTAACGTCTGTAATAATATCGCTCGCCAAGTAGCCGATTAGCCGATGTAAGATGTGGTCGACAGTTTTATCGTAATAGTTCTATGGTGCTAGTAGAAGGAGGATAGGAAACAATAAAGGGATAAGTAAGTATTAGTGAGTCGACTAGCCTGAGATGATTGAAGATAAGACCCGGATTTGTCATATTCAGGTGAAGGGCGTCCGACACCATTTTCTCCCTTTCAATCGTCTCTGGGGATTGTCCGGCAGATCGTATACATTCCGCTTATGTTTGGATTTGAATTGTAGTTTCTCAAAAAACCTCTTGCACTGTTCAGCGTAAGTTTCTCGAACAGATGGTATAAGAAGGTCGTTGCGAAGCTGATACCTATAAACTTTTCAATGTGACACCATACAACTGAATTGCATACTTCCAGATCGGCACAATGATTGTTAAATATAGGTTTCTTTAGACATTCAAATTTCGATCTGATTTTTTTCCCAGCAACGGGTGCAACAGTCTGGCGCGAGTAATCACAGTTTTAGTGTATTGAGTCTGTCTGCGGTATTTCGGCGTCGTCGATTTTCCACTTTGAACTCGTTAGTTGCCGATTGGTAAATATGATGTGCCGGTTGAAACGACGGTAAATAAAATAATAAATAATAAATCAAAATAAAGAAAAACTGGAAAAAGGGCATTGTTAAAAACAAAACTCAGTGAGGGCTGCTACAAATACAAGTGAAAAACAAAATAAAAAAGTATATATATATGTATATATATATATATATATATATATATATAAGGAATTAGAATAATTACATAATAAGAAAATTAAAAATAATAAGTGTGAGTGGAAATGTGGAAATGAATGTGAGCAAATGATGTGTAAGTGGAACAAGTGTGAGTGTAATTCAATATGTCTAAGTTATAAAAACTATTACATAATTATATTAAGAGGATGTAAATTATATATAAGTAAATCTGTCGATAGTGCTTGACGGAACAATTGAGAAATGTTAATTATAAGGCGTGGTTGTGTACTATATAAATGTGCATGTACTCTACTTATAAATTTAAACGAATATACGTTTTTTTAAAAAAAAAACAAAAAAAAAAAAACTACGTTATATTGCGAACACAGTAATAAAGAACGAACGGACGTAGAGAACGCGGACGAAGGTTGACGTGAAATTTGACTACTGGTGCTGTATTTGTAGATCTCAATGCAGCCTATGATACAGTAAATCATAAGAAATTGTTGAAGAAAATATACGACCTATTTCAAATTCACAGAAGTAGTCCGTAACTCACAGGGAGGATGTTTTATGTATTATTCCAATGGAGAAAACAACGAAACGGTTTTCCACATGGCAGTGTGCTGGCAGCTACATTTTATAATATATATATATATAAATGATGAACCAATAAGTGTAAGAACGCAATGCAATGTTTTGTATGCTGACTGACGACTTAGCCATAACAGCACAAGGCGAAACACACGCCGATGTCCAAAACAAAATTACACATGGCGTTACACGTGGTGGGCGAATTTTACAGAGTGAATGGATTAAACCCAAATCCGAGTAAAACACAGGGGTGCACATTTCATCTGAAAAATTCCAAATCACAGTGTAAATTGACATTGGAATGGCGCGAATAGATATTAAATCACAACGAACATCCGAAATACTTTGGCATCGGACCGGTCACTTACTTTTAAGAATCAATGTGAATCCTTAGAAATCAACGTAGCAGCTCGTAAGAATATTATTCGCAAGCTGATATCATCAAAATGGAGAGCTAGGCCAGAAGTCATCCGAACAACAGGTTTGGCACTGTGTTTTTCAGCAGCGGAATACGGATGTTTATGTTGGGGTAGATGAACGCATGTTAAGATAGTAGACATAGCATTAAACGATACTTGTCGGTTTATATTGTCTTAGTGCTACAAAGACTGAATTATTATATTTATCACGCGGTATTGATCCACCATGTACAAGAAGAAATATCATTTCCAGTACTGAAACAACTAAAGTCGATACAGATTCCAATCACTCTATGCCCTGTGGAACCCCAGCCTTGACAGGATAAAATTTTGATACATCACTACCGAATTTAATTTGAAAAAATCTACGTGAAAGGTATGAGGACAGTAGCGTGTATTACAGAGTGCGTTTTATTTTTGAAAGTAACCTTTTCATGCCATACACGGTCGAATGCCTGACCGACATCCAAGAAAGGCTGCGGAACAATACTGCTGCTTTTCAAAACAATTACCGATGCATTGTTGCACTCTATGAACTGGTTCTATTGTAGAATGCCCAGGACGAAACCTAAACATAGGATCGTATAGCTGTTTTGTTAGCTCGGGCAACAATGATTTTTCGGATACTTTTGATACTATCGGTAAAAGACTAATAGGTCGATGGCGAGCAATATTTACACGACAACTTAGCAATACAATTGAGTGTGTTGAGTTAGGTTAGGTTACGATAGGTGTTAATGTATAACTGTTGTTAACAAAGTGAGTATGAAAAACGGCCGAGTATTATATAGTAGTTGTTAAGAAATATTAATTAATAAAGAAGTTCGAGTTATTACAGTAAGAAAGTGCGAGGTATAGGACCGTGGAGTAAATTAGGTTTCGTAGTCTGGGTTGGTGTTTGTGAATTATATAGAGTATAATTGTTCGCTAGTCTCGAACTTTCTAAGTCGATTACGACCAATGCAACGACTATGACGATAACGATAATTTTTTCTCCGTTCTGCCATTGGTCATCGTTCTACTGAAGTTCCTTCGACAGCAATCTTTCTTCGAATATTTCGAGGAATAGTTTTTCCGATAACCTTTCGATTTGCACCGAATTATATCATATCGTAAAATATAAAACTAACCGGGCGCGTAATTGCTAATTAGCGAAGTTAAGCGTTGTTCGGTCCTTTATTTAATTTCGTTGTTGGAAAATCGTACGCTATAATTTCCCCTAACAAACAACATCACGCGTTATAAGGAAAATTATGTTAATAGTAACCTTCTTCGCCGGATTCGCTACGCTTTTCAGAGAGAAATGTAAATTAGCACGCTAAACACAATGACCAAGCCAAATCGGGCGTAAAATATGCAAACATTATTATACGGTGGCCGGCCAAAAAATTGCCACTTTTAAAACTATAGTATAATCTCCGTTTCATTTTATCGCATCGTTTCATCTCTCTCTCTTTCTAACAGCGACGTATATTAGTCTATTATTTCGCGTAATCGAGGAGGGGGTTATTTTTAAGTTCCGGTTGCTGGGTTTACTCTCCGTCACGTTCCTTAAACCGTCCGTTTTAACCCTTTTATCATAACCGGGTACGAGTGTGTAAGAGGTCGCGGGGTAGTTTTTTTTTGGCAGTACTACGATGCGTTATTATCTTAAAAACGATATATTACTCGCCACTGAGTTACATTCGAATAAATCTTACCTGAGAAGTTTTCACTAGCGATTTTCCCGCAAACCCATAATTACCTAACGAATATTTATAACTGTAATAAACACTCTATTACACACATATGTAATATATATATATCATATTGTAGTAAATTATGTAACATAAATGGATGTCGTCAGATTATATAGTTATCGCAGATGACTCATTATTAATTTATAGTATAATTTCATCGACTAAACATAATATTCTCTAAAATGACGACATGTTAGTTCAATATGTAATTAACCAGTTCAATGAGCCTTATTAATGGATAAAAAAACAATTTTAACGAACAATGATAAATGAAGACAAAAATAATAAATAGCAATCAAAAATAAATATAATGCTAATACAGTTGAAAACCTGCGGAAGAAATCTCGCAAAAAAAAGTACAGAAAAAGATAAAGCGAATTCAATTAGTTATATAAAATAATTTAAAATATTCGACAAATATAACGTAGATTTTGCAATAGGGAATAATTATTGAAATCAATTAATGATAACAAAATACAAGATAGAAATATATAAAAAATTCAGCAGTATATAAATTAACTTGTAGTTAATTTTAAAAACAAATAAATAGTAGAAGATAATGAGCAATAAGATTTTAAAAACATTTAAATTCATATATGAGCAACGATGAAAAATCATTATTTAGAAAATGTCGTAAAAAACGAAAATGTAAAATCCTTAATTTTAACCAAAATTGTAAAATTATATACATACAGAAAAACATTTTTTTTATATATATATATATATATATATATATATATGTATAATCGTCTTATTGTTCGTTGCTGAACGTCCTGACTAGCTATTGTATACGTTTATTTTTACGTACAAAATGAGCTGGTATTCGAGGAACTATTTATATGCGACGCAGATGCGCGGTCATATGATGTTATACGGAGTGGCGTGGCCACTGCTTTATCCGTAATAATTAAGAATTAAATAATGAAAATTTTCTACGTCGCCTGTCGGTTTCGAACTCCCGACCGTCGAGTTAACAGTCGAGCACTCCCACCGCGATTATATATATAATAACTATTACAAAAATGGAAATAATAAAAGAAAGAGACAAAAATAATTTAATAAATTCGATGATAAATTTTGATTAGTTTTAGGAAGTATATTATAGATTTTTTATATTACACGGGAAATGTTTATTCTCTCGCAATTCAGTGTTTATGTATGAATTTAATGCATATTACAGATTTTTTGATTGTGTTGTTTACCACATTTATTATCGGATTATTTTATAATCAAATCTGTTTTTTCAAAAATAAAACATAGCAAAATTGAGGAAACAGTTATTTGTATAATAATGTAAGAGCGAATGTGTTACAACAACAGAATCGAAAAATCTACAATATAAAATTTATACATAATTACATTAAATAGCCATTTATTTCTTATTGATGGCTTAACAGCCGAAAATCTTTATAGTATTTATATATATAATTTAATGATTTCAACTATTTTTTAATTATTTATTACGTACGAGAATTGCTCGTTTATGAGATACGATAATAATCAAATCAAATCGAATCAAATTTGATACCACAGTACATTTTAAAATGTGACGATGAAAAGAAGAAATATTTAAATTAAAAAATAATTACGAATAAAAAAAACCGAATAAATAAATAAAATTAAATTTAAATAATGTATAAACGATCGTAATTATTAAAGTAATAATAATAATAGTAACGGAATAATACTCAAATGATATCGAACACTATAATAATAATAATAATAATAATAATAATCAATCAATCAATCAATCAATCAATATATTTTACAAAATTTCCAAAATCATGTATGAACAAATTAGTAATAGTAAATTAAATGGAATAAAGTATTATATTAATCATATTTATAGTCTCAGTTATACGCACGAATGCGCTAACACTGAGTTACACTTAGAATTTGAATATATTAAAATAGCTTAATCGTTAAATACCATTCTACGCTGCCAGCCATAAACAGTCTACATCTGCTCACACATTTTAAACAATTATAAGTTCATTATCTTATATAAAATCCACTATCATTACATTTTAACTAAGTACTGATGTATACTAACATACATAGAAACATAAAAAAATAAAAAATAAAAAATAAAAAAATAAAAAATAAAAAATATGCACAGTCTCCTTTATTAATCAGTTTTACATGAAAATTAATACCAAATACACCGAGTATTTACATAAGCAAACCAAATTATAATAGAATGACTGAACTAAGGAAAATAAAATAAATTTCGGTGAACCAAATTATAAAGAAGAAATATACACACTCGTATACTCATACATACATACATATACATATATACAGTTATATACATATGATCATACAATTATACTATTCCTTCCAGTACCAGAATCAAAACCTGCAAGAGCACCCATCTGAAAAGTTACACAAAATGTCCTCATTTAAAGCCAAAACATCAATATTTTTCACTGTTCTTTATTATACTACTTATTACATACATAAAGAACCAAACGCTTTCGTCGCCTTTTATAATTCTTAAGCAATAATTTCACACTTTCTGGGAGAGAATTGTAAGCAACGGCTCCAGCGTACATACACTGCGCTCGCGTATGGGACTTGTTAAAACGAGGAAGACGCGCTTTATCTAACCCGGCACTTCTTGTAATACCACCAAGTGTAAATATATTAAAATACTGATTACGTTTTAAAACAAAATCCAAAATAGCTACTTCATATAGTTGGCTCAACTTTAAAAACGTATTTTTCTTGTTCTCACTATCTGCAACAATAGCACGAACCACAGAATTTTGAAGTACTTCTATAGGCTCAAGATGATACTTTGGAGCCCCCACCCCAGTGTATAATACCGTAAGTTAAACATGATTGATACAGGACTATGTACAATCGACAGAGATGTTTTCTAGTAAAGTACTGTTTTAAATAATGAAAAAGGTAATTTACTTTCCTTAATTTTGCAGTCATATAACGTGCATGTGAATCCCACACTAATTTGCAATCCAAAATTAAACCTAAATACTTGACTTCTCTTACTCTTTCGATTACAACGTCATTCAAAGTAATATTAATATCACTCCATAAATTATCCTCTTGAAAACTGTATATCAAATATTTCGTTTTTTTTGTATTTAATACTAACTTATTTAAGATGAGCCACTGAGATATTATGTCTACATCTGTCTGCGCCAAGTGCTGAAGCTTATCAGGAAATCGTGAACTCACCAAGAGCACAGTGTCATCCGCATAACTAAAAATACGGCCAGAAATTTTTACACTGCATAAGTCATTTATATATATAAGAAATAATAAAGGACCTAGTACACTACCTTGAGGCACTCCGGACTGAAATTCAGCTTCATTACTATACCATTCGTTTACTTTTACTTTATAATGTCTACTAGTTAAGTAAGATTTAAACCATTTGTTTACGTTATTTCTGAATCCGAGAGCATCCAATTTCTTTAACAAGATATTGTGATCAATTACATCAAAAGCTTTTCTTAGGTCGAAATAGACTGCCAAGACTGACTGACCATCTTCCAATGCCTGTGTAATATGCGAAACATGTTGAAAAAGAGCGTCATCCGTGCATTTATGTGGCAAGAAACCAAACTGATTTGGGCTGAAAAATTTTCGATTACATAAATAATTTAATGCCATTGTTTTAACACATTTTTCAAATATTTTAGAATACGTCGACAGAATGCATATAGGTCTGTAGTTCGATATAACAGATTTATCACCGCTCTTGTGAACTGGGGTTATAATCCCCAACTTTAGCACATCTGGAAACAGACCTTCACGCACGGACGCATTAAATAGGTAAGTTAAAGGAGCCACAAAAAAGCCGAGATTTTCTTTTATTAAATGTATAGACACTAATAATAATAATAATAATAATAATAATAATAATAATAGTAATAATAATAATAATAATAATTCAATTCAATTCAATTTATTGCTTCAATCAAATATGTTTACAAACAGCATGTATATATACACATAATCGTAATAAACAATAATGGTAGTAAACCATGCTTATGTAGTAAAAATAAATGGAAGCAAACCTCGGCTATGCGCATGAATGCGCGAGCGCCAGGTGTTTATTCTATACTGAAAATTAATGTTGTACGAGGTTACTCGAAGAAGAAGAAAGTTAAACAATATCTAACATAAAAACATAAAATTCTATAATAATAATAAAAAAAAAAAAACTTCTGTAACTATAATAAAAGGACAATGTGGTATAGATAAATAAAGATTAAGAATTAAAAGTGGAGATAAAACGATAACAAAAACGTTTTAATTTAAAAATTAATGATTAAAAATTAAAAATTAAATTATTTCTATCGACGCTTACTGCGTGCGGCGGTAGTAAGGAAAATAACTTAAAAACTGTCTTGCTATGTAGAAGTAAGTAAAACAAGGTAAATAACATGAAAACAAAAAAACAAAAAAACGCAAATAAAAATTCAAAATCAACGTCATAGACCAGTATATATTATTTAAAAAATTGTATGGCTTGTGGATTTAGGGATAATAGTCTTCGCTGGTTCCAGTCCTATCTCAAAGACAGAAATTACGTTACTAAGATCAACGAGACGTTTAGTCGAATGAATGTTTCAAATTCGGGAGTACCACAAGGCAGTATATTAGGACCATACTTATTCTTGATATATATTAATGATTTATGTTACCTGGATGTTTCGGGTAAAATTTTTAGTTATGCCGATGATGCTGTATTAGTTGTTAGTTCTCGCTTCGCGGATAATAATAATAATAATAATAATAATAATAATAATAATAATAATAATAATAATAATAATAATAATAATAATAATAATAATAATAATAATAATAATGGTATCACCCTGAATAGATAAATACAAAATGCATCAAATCTTGAGGTAAATATAAAATGCATCAAATTATATGGGGCTTCGGTTTATGATACTGTATAAAAGGGTCTTATCGAAGCTATTTATGGGTGTATGGGTTTGCCAATTATATAAATAATAAAATATTAAAATGAGTTAATAAACAAGAAAATTTATACTACACATATCATCATTATACACAAAACTTGCTCTCCGTCCATCTGCTGTCTGTGTGCTAACCAATATCCTGCCCCTTTGACCTATTTATAATTGACAGGGCGGTTATTTCCGAGTTCAGAATCACTGGTAACTAAAACAAGTTAAGTCAATAACCTACATGGATGAATTTAGTATTTCCGGTATCGACTCTTGTTTACCTATAAAAGTAGTAAACAAAAATATTAGAAACAAAATCTACAGTATTTGGGAATCACACTGGGATTTGGGAAACACTGGAAGAATCACCCACTCATTTTTTCCTGATATTCGGAATAACATCAGATTTATAACCTTTTTTAATTCACAAATTTTAACCGGACATGGTAGTACTGCAAGACAAAAGTACTCCTGATAACCATACGATATGTCAGTGTTGTTACTTTAAAGAATATAGAGGTAACTTTAAAATAGATATAAATTCCACACTTGTCGTAAATAAAAAAAAAAATTATTCAGATTGGCTTTAGTACTTATAATGCAGGAAAAATTGGTTCCAAAATAGGTGATTTAATACAAATGTTATTCCAGTGTTGCTTTCTATGTGTGTAAACGTGTATATGTATATAAGTATGTGCAGGAGTAAAAATATATATATATTATATATATATTTGCTTTTTTAAATAATAATAATAGTAATAATAATGCATTTTTATCGTTAGTTCAATAGTGATAATATTAATAGTCATAAAATGCGGAAAAATAGAAATGGTACAGATATATAAATATTTGGGAGTAATCATAGATAGATATCTAAGGTGGAGTTTACATACTGAATATATTGAAAAAAAATTAAGAACAGTGATACCAGCGATGTACACATTAAGAAATTATGTAAACAAAGGTACATTAAAAATGGTCTATTATGCATTAGTCGAATCGAGACTAAGGTATGGTATACAGGCATGGGGTTCAGCTAGTAAAACGTACTTAGAAAAAATTGATAGATTACAGGAAAAATGTTTAAGACTGATTACGAGAGAAAAAAAAGAATCTGGATATGAACTACTGAATGAAGAGAATGTATTAAATGCGAGAGGCTTGTTTTTAATGACGAAAATATGGGAATATTTAACAGTACAGGAAAATCAAATAGAAATAGATGAAAAAAAACTAACCAATTATATGCTAAGAAAGACGTTAAAATATAAAATACCGGTAAAGAGGACAAAATATGGTGAGCGAACAAGTAAATATAACAAAAATTTTGAACCAGTTACCAGATGACATACTGCAGGAAAAAATTTAAAAAAATTGAAGGGAAAAATTAAAACCTGGCTACTGGCTGGAGATATTATGAGCAAAATTAAATAGGTAGGGATAGACATATAGCACATGACCGAAGTGCTGCTACTATATGTATACATTTTGTTTAAAATGATATTGTATGTGTGATTGGGAGAGATAAATGAGGGTAAAAATGTGAGCAAATGGGACAAGGTGTATATGAGTGAGGGTGCGAATATAAAAACTGTGAATTAATATATAAAATATAATAAACGCGCGATAAATATTAGCGAACTAAACCCGTCGACAAGCTTATAGCTTGACGGAAGTAATTGTAAAAATTAATCTATAAGGAATGTGTGTGAGTGAAATTGTGCATGTATTTTTTATATGTTATATACAAATATACGATTTAAAAAAAAAAAAAAAGTAAAAATTATAATAATGATTCACCGGCAAACGTTGTAATAGTTAATGAAGACACTTTTTTCACCAAATTATAATATTCTTAATTTTTAAGTTTGTACATAATAACGACATTATTGAATCGTAATGGTTGGGACTATGTTTTGTCATCCTGACTGTTGCCCTTCAATATAAGTACACATGCAAAGGACTACACACCAGTTTGAAATACTTATTTATATTTTGATGAATATATTATATATGTATATATATATATATATACATATATATATATATATATATATATATATATATATATAGAGAGAGAGAGAGAGAGAGAGATTAAATTATATATAATTTTCCTATTATCAATAATCTGTTCTATACACATTATTTTTATTAAATTATTTTTCAAAATTATAACGATCCCTCGAAAATAACTAAAAAAATAATCAAAATAAAAAATAATAATAATAATAATGACATAACACTCAAATGATATCGAACACGTTTTTTATTTAATTGTTTACACGAAATTAAAATAAATGAAATAATAATAATTTATTTTGATATTCGTTCGTTTCAGCGTTTCTAGCCTATTAATCGCGCTACGTAGCCCGTTATGCCCTAAATTTAAATAATCCTCGAGCCTTTCGACGACTGAGAGATAAACACCTACAGCTTACTTCCAACCGCCCCACTGCTCGACTAGTAATATTAATTGATAGTCGACGAGACCTATGGCTACATCCATGAGAGAGGTGAAGAAGAACGAGTGAAAGATAATGTTCGTACTTTTCCAATTACAATATTTAGAAAATGTCGGTGTTGACGCGAAAGGAAACTTCGAATAAATATAAATGAAATAAGAAACGACATTAAGCCGCGATTCAAACTTATATATAATGTACGTGTGTGAGTGTGTACATAATTTTTCATAGTCCCCACGGTGATGATTGTATACCGTGTTCTCGTCGAAGAAAATTCGAATAGACACGATTGAAGCTGGAAACCTATTGTTGTGTCCCGGGTGGAGTGGGCAACAACTGCAGATAGAATGGCCAGTTGAAAATTTATATCGTTCGTAGTATACGTAGAATTTTCGTTGGAAATTCCCAACAGTATCGAATCCATTCTCTGGTTCCGTTTTTGTTTCAACATTTTCAACGAGAATGATAACAACTATAACAAGATAAACAACCGAATACGCGCAACTTCAGATGTAATCTAACATCCGCCGCCACACACCAGGCACGCTTCTCATTCGACAATAATGTCTTTCACCGGCTGACCGGCTTACTTTATTTACATCTTTCACGGTATAGAACACTAACGTATTTTCTTCCTAGAACAGAGTGTATACTTTAACGCGGATTAAGCCGAATTCGACGAACGCGACCTGTCCTTCAGTCTTCCAATTTCCCAAAATTATAAATTTTCCGTTTGCAATTAGTCTCGCTTCATTTTAGTTACACATTTTATTATATAAAAACAAAAGAAAAAAAAAATCCCGGAAGATATATATATATATATTACACTATCGTAAATTATTTTTACGCTAAATACATGGAGCATAATTGACTAGTAATCTATAAGGTAACCACGGGCAGTTATGTTGGTTTTCGATTAATTCAAAAACTACTCGACCAAAATTATTGAATGAAATTTTATTTAAAAATAGGAAAACGAAATATAATCATTTGTAGAACACAATATCGTCCGCCATTTGTAACAATACACTCATTCGGTTTTTACAAAATTTTCTTTCGAGCATAGATCGCTGAATTTTTGAAATTTCTTCAGAAATCCGAGTTTTCAGCTATTCCAGATCTCGTGGACGTGTTTCGTAAACACGGTTCTTGAAGTATTCCCACAAAAAAAATCGCGTAACTTGGAAATCTATTCAAAACTCTCTTTACACTGTCGTAATCGATTCACGCCGAAAATAACGTTTCACTCTCGCGTGTACACTAAACGTGTTTCCGTTGTAGCAGTGTCAAAACCGTCCGTCCACTTTCAGTCACCCTTTGTAAGTATATAAATAAATAATCATCTAATACGGGCTGATTTCACGAGGCCGGACACAATTTGACAAAAAAAAAAAAAACAGTAAAGGAATATTTTACGATTATTTCGCTTGTGCGGTAGTTCAACTTTGATCAGCGTATAAAAAAGAAATTTCTGAAATTAATATAGCATCCTTAAAATGTGATCCGAACTTCGCAATGTTACAGTTTCTCTTCAACTAGAACATTAGCTTAAGTCCCCTTATTCGGTTCTTAGATGAAACTACATAAATTTAATATTCGTGCGCGTTTAAAGAATTAGATGAATTATGTGAAGTTCTCGGTGATACGAACATCGGAACAGGTATGCCATCTAAATCAGTTGAAGGCTATACATTTGACCGCAGGCTGAGTTATAATCACCTCGTAACTGGAAAATAAACTGTCATCCTAAGCATTGATAAAGGAAGCAATGGACTTATTTTTCTATAAGTTAAAGTAAAATAAATAATATTTTTGGTGTGGTGTGTATGTATGATGTAAAGAATCCGATATAAATATACTAGTAGCCATATGTATTCGTTACTCGAGTATCATATATATATCTATGTATATATATATATATATATATATATATATATATATATATATATATATAATACAGATATATATTATACATATATAACATATATATATATATATATATATATATATATATATATACATATTATCTCTCTATAGTCGTATATTGATCATAATTGACCGTCGCTGACCATTATATAGTAATAAAATTCCTCCACAGTTGTTGATTATCCGCCGAGTGTACCAGATCTGATATTAACAAATTAACACGTCGGCATATTTGTTTCGTCCATCAGGTCAGTGGCCGAACTTTCCTTCTATAACCGTTCATTCTGCCCAGTGTAAATGTGCTGTCCAAGTCCCGTGGAACGATGACCGAAAAATTTTGTACATTTTATCGCGTATGTCTTGTGAACAGTCGTTTATCTATATTAAGTCGCTTAATAATCGAAACGTTAGTTTGTTTATCGTACCACTTTATTCCCAGCATTATGCGCCAGCATTTCATTTCAAATGCATCAATATGTTGCTGATCCGTGGAGTTTATTACCCATGATTCGGAATCATAGGTAAAAGACGAAGAATACCAGGGAGCGAACAAGTTGTAATTTTTGTATAATTATTGATATTACCATCCCGTCAGTGAAGATCGTCGCGTGTTCACGTTGAAGTAAAAATAATAATAAAAGTTAGTATTTAAATATATAGTTAGACAAGGTAGAAAAATATTAATAGCTCAAAGAGCTATGGAAAGGAAAATTATCGGGATAACAAGGATGGACAAAATCAGTAATAAAGTATTACAGGATAAGTCAAAAACAGAAGACGCTCTCCGTAAAATACTGGAAATGAAGTGGAATTGGGGCTGGACATGTAGTTCGAATGGATACAGGCAGATGGGCCAAGAAATGTACTGAATGGTTACCAATCAATAGGAAAAAATTGAGGCGAAGAACAAAAATGAGATGGAGGGACGATATTGTCAAATACGCATGTGCAGTCTGGATGCGTAAAGTACTTAATCGGATGGACTGGAAACAGCTAGGAGAAAAATATGTAAACATTCAATAAATTGGAAGAGGCCAATGCTCGTTCACAGACTTAATTTCCTTAATACATTTAAACATATTAGAATTTTTTTTTTCGTTTTCCGCGCTATGTACAGTAGCGAGGCTAGGAGCGCGGCCAGCAAATTTAAATTTTGTTAAACAGGTTTACCGAGACCTAAGCTTAACAAGAAAGGATGAAACGGATGGGGAATCTTGAACCAGAATTGATGAAATATTTAAGGAAGAAGAATTTGGGATTTTGGGACATTCTGTTAAGAGGTGGTGAATTGTAATCGGAACTTCGCATCTATCACAGGTTGGTGGGACTATTTTTTGGAATATGTGTCCATGTGTAAGTTGCGTATAACCGATCCGGAGGCGACACAGCACTATTAGTTTAGCATTAAGGAAATCTATACATAGCAATATTAGTTTATCAGAGAAAAAGTTTTTTTTAGTTGCAAGTTTTAAGTTTTTAGTTTTCAATTGCTAGTTGATCAGTTGCCTCATGAAGAAAAAGGGAGTTAGAAAATGTTTTTTTTAAGTAAAAAATATGGTCAACAAATTCGATTTTATAAATTAGATAGCGATAATGGTCATCAACTGTATCAATGTGAAGATTGCTTAGACCATCACTGAGCGTGATATCTCAAACCGGGTTAGTTTACTGTTTAAATTTATAGTTAATATTTCTAAATCGATTAATTATTAAAAGTTTTAAAATTATTTGAAATTTAAGTAATTTCTTTGCACATAATTGACATCTCGATAAATGAGGAAATAAAGTAAAAATTCAATTAAAATAAATTGTTGTTTATGAAGTCCACAAACAGTAATCAGGAGTGCATTAAGGCCTTCGCAATACATATATATATATATATATATATATATATATATATGAATACATATATTTTAAGAAAGATATAAATGATCTGCCACTACTTATTTAACTAATGTGTCATTCGCACCTAACTTACATGTCTGCGGGGCATTGAACAATTTGCCGATGATCCCATTCAGGTGCCAACTCTGAGAGAAACGTACTTCATAAAAAAAGTGTAACTTTTGTCTTTATCCATGTATAAGACAGTAGACTAAACTGTAGGACGCAGTAAAAGCGTGTAGCACAGCTGAAATGAAACTGGGCAGGCCATGTGGCAAGAAGAAATGATGACAGATGGACGAAACGAATAACGAAATGGCTACCAAGGGAAGGATGCAAAAGTCGCGGTCGGTCGAACACAAGATGATAGGATTATACAAAAAGGTCATCCTGTGTAAAATGGATGGAATATGTAGGTGATCGTTATGGATGAAAAAAAAGGGGGAATGCTAACATCCAGCAGTGGTTTGACATAAGCGTATCGCGATATGTATATATATATATACACGTGTATTACGCATACGTTTTATAGAGAAGCTTGCTATTTTCATTAAGCTCTTGACGTGAAAAATTTTTGAAATCTTCGTTTCTTTTCATTCAACATCCCTTTGTTCGCTAAATAGGCTTACATAATGAATGAAATTTTGGGAGGTATAAAAACTAACAACCAAGTCGGTTGATTCCACCAGAAAAAGTCTTACTAATTTTATTTTCTGCTCCTCGCCTGTCGTTAGCTATTTAGTCACTTTCTACGTTCCAGTCACATATATTTTCCGGGAAATTAAATTTCCACGTGGAAGTATACGACAACTGCACTCACTTTTACACACACATACATAATATATATATATACATGTACACATTCACACAGTCACACGCATACACATTATATAATACACCGAAATTTTAAATTGTGCTACATCTTCTTTTTTATCGCTGCGTTTAATTCTTTTATTATATCTATTTTGACAACATTGTTCTGTTCCTTTTAGACCATTTTTTATATTCTGTTACCACTTTTTTATTATTGCATACATACATTATATATATTGCGCGCGTGTGTGTGTGTGCTATGCAAATGTCTGAATATTATATATATATATATATATATATATATATATATATATATATATAAATAAACACACATATATATACGTCTGTATATATTCGTTGCAGTTATTTAATGTTAACGCTTTTTTCTGGAAAAACGATTTTTTTATATTATTCAGCAAGCAATTTCTGCCAGAATACTAACGGCCTATTTATCTACGACATAGCGCCATTTCCCCAATGAGTTCGAGCTTAATGACTCGAGAATGTCCTTCGATAAAATTTATAAATAATCGATAATGTTTTCTTCTATATATCTTCAAAATTTTTTGGATTAACAATGTCTTTTCTTCTTTTTATTTTTTGTTAATTTCCTGTTATCAATTTTTCTGAAAAAAATTGAATAGTAATCTCATTTTGATAAATGTGTTTCGATGACACACTGAGAAATTATTTTTTTCGTGTATATATATATATATAATTATATGTGCGTGACTGCATGCAGGAAATGAGCCTGTCTGAAAAAAGGGACGTATTTAAAAGTGGTTCTTCCTTCGTGTAATATATTTTTTCAAAATCAAAGTAATCCAGGACGGGTACGCATTCCAGCAGTGAATTGATGTAGTCTAATCGTAACCATAACAGTACATACACTATGTAAATACTAAAATTACACGTACGATTACGAACGATAAAAAGCAAAAAACGTAATATTTTAACACGTGCGACGAAAAAGTGGACTGTATAAATACGAAACGAAAGCGTACGACAATATTCGCGATCGGTATCAGTACGACTGTATCTAATAAATACGATAACAACAACGGTCATAAGTTTACGCACACACGCATACCAAACATAAATGCACATAACCTGGGTTTCCCCACACACACACATACAGTAAGTTACGTTCGACATCAAACGTTCTTATCTGCATAAAGTGCAGGAACACACTACGTTTGAACGAATCGGTTAAGAAAGAGTCAAATGATTATTTACTCGAATTTATTAAATGTAACGACTGACTGATATCGCTATTCCTTTTTCAATATAATATCCCACAGTTGTTCCATCCGCCTCGATGGGACGGCAATCGCTATGTGTATCGGTTGTATCGACTTTTCCCTTACCACTTATATTTTTCGCAATAATTTGATGGTGAATGGGCGTGTCCCTCCATCCAGGTCTAGTTGACGCTTGATTGTAACTTTATATTATTACACGTGATATGAAGTAGCCAGCCTCGTACTCGGTATTTGTGTGTGTGTGTATATGTTCATATTGTAGATACGTTTGAGGAGATAAACGAATTAAAATCAACATTTTATATATATATATTTCATTTATTTATAATTATTAAGTATTATTACTCTTCGTCTCCGAGCCAATTATAACGCAAGTTAGATTAAATTAAAACTATATGAAATTAATTTATATTAATTTTAAATCCTCTCCGACGAGTACTCCACCAGTTTTAAAGGACCTTCTTCCGCATCAATGATATTCTTAATTTTGCATCGAACGCCAGCGAAACCGCATTCAGGTAGATGTAGTCTGTCCCGATCGAATTCGGTTGAAGGTTCTCCATTCTCGCCAGCATCCATTGAAACCTTACGCTGGTTTTTTTACATCTTGTATATTCGCCATCCTCGAATTCGCTCTTGCCCTGCTGCACTGTTTAATCTATACTATTGGTCGAAGTGATAAAGCTTTTCTTGGATTTCAACCGTGAAGTTGCCGCACCTTATCCGTGCATAGAGTGTCAAGGATCCAGATCCTGCTTCATTCTCTCTATATCTGCAGAAACTTTCCTTCTTATATCTGGAGGTGAAATACCACTTAGTAGATATGGATTGTCTACTTTTTTAGTCCTGAGGCAGCCTGTTATAATGCGTACTGTTTCGTTTAGGGCTACATGAACCTTCTTAGCATGATTCGACTGTGCCCATACGGGGCATGCAGATTCTGCCGTCGAGAAATACAAGACCATTGCCGAAGTACGTATAACTTCTGGCTTGGCGTTCCATGAAGATCCAATCAGCTTTCGTATTATTTCATTTCTTGTTCGGACTTTGTTTTTAATTTTTTCACAGTGCACACGAAATGTTCAGCTTCTTATCCAGTGACAATCCCAGATACACCGGGTTTTCCTACTGCATTTAGATCGATAAAGGCGACACCTGTGATTACTTTCTATTCATGACCATTTTTTATATACTCTGTTAAGTTTGCTACTTGTAAGCGTCTTGGTCGGAAACTAGAATGTTGGCTTATAATATTCTTGTCAAAATCTGCGCCTATACGTTCAAGTACGACACTTTCAAATAATTTGAAGTATGACATAATAATGAAATGGGACGACAGTTCTCCACTCTGGTCATCTCTAACAAATACTGTCCCGACCCCCTAATATCTGGTCGGATAAACACTGCGCTTCCATATTTTGTGTGCGGTCTGACAGCTATCAGTCCCATTCCTTCTATGCTTGGTTGTTTATGATTTATGGCAGCGCTGCGTTTCCTGTACACATAGAATGTCGCATCTCGAATCTTTGCAGATGTTAGCAGTCGTTCGAAATAAGAACTGGAGTTAGACAGAGAGATGGGCTATCGCCGCTTCTGTTCAACTGTGTTTTAGAAAAAGTAATACGAGAATGGAGAAAATACACGGAACAAGAGAACATAAAAAAAAATTGTTCTTGGACGAAAGAAACACAATCTAGAAATGTCTTGCCTTTGAAGATTAGCATTACTAGCAGAAAACGTAGAAAATTGTGAAACGACAATTAGAAATATTAAACAACGTGGCAAAAGAAGTGTGATAAAAATCTCTTTTAAAAAAACAAAATTTATGGTCAGTCATACAATTGTTCCCGACATAATTAAAGTGTATATACTGGAAAAATAGAAAAAGTGATAAAGTTTAAATAATTCAATTTACATCTATGGATAAAAGATCAATCGAAGAACGATCGCAGAAAATGGAAAGGACCTTTCAATTAACCAGGAACATTTATAATAACAGATCAATGTCCATTAATGCAAAAATTAGACATTACAGCACAGTTATCAAAACACAGAGTTTATATGCGGCAGAATGTCTCACAATGGATTATCGTAAGGAAATGGACCAATTAGTAAAAAAGGAAAGAAGGATAATACGGAAGATACATTCGAAAAGATGGAGAATAATGGAAACTGCGGAGCAATATTGGGGAGATATACAAAAGAATAGAGGAAATTAGCTACACAATGAAAAAAAGAAGAGCCGCATTTTAGGGCCATCTCCAACGAATGGACAATCTTACGAAACGAATTTTCACTTCTTCGATGGGAACCCTAAAACCAGGATTCCATGGATTATACATAGTAGTGAAAAAATATGTGGAACACATGAGGATTTCTAAAGAAGATATAAGAGACCGAAATAAATTTAAACGGAAGATCAGTTCGTTCAAAGGTTTGTAGAAACAACAATGAAGATGACAGGGAAAACATGGACGGAGAAAAGGAAGCAGAAACATTCCGATAAAATGAAAGAATATTGGGCAGCAAAAAAGAAAGAAACAAAGAAAAAATATATATATAAATTGAAGTTATGTGTGTAATGTTTCCGTGGTCCTCAGCTGGACAAATTCGAAAAAGAAGAAGATATATATATAAATAATAAGTTACTTAATTATGTTATTTATATTGCGTAGTAGATATCGACACGGCGTTATGAAACTGATTAGTTGAAAAATGATAGTCGTCAGAGAGGATATCCGCCAAGGAGAAAGGAAGATAGGCAGTGAGGACATTCCGTACCCGAATGAGGACAACATCGGAATTACATATAATCGTTATCTTTCGGCCCAGATGCGAACGGTCGAACGCGCAGCTTAATTCGGCGGAGTTCGTCCGTTCGTATACAAGATGGACAGTAGACATCTTTGATTCCATAGCGAATCCGAAGCACATTTTTAGCAACGAACAAAGTTCGAGACTGGAATTTTCTCGTAGCAGAAAAATCGCTTCAATTCATTTCTAGAAATCCCCGAGTAACTTGGAATCTAAATCGATTTCATCGCACTAGACGAGGCTTAGACCTGAAGCTTGACTATTTTCTTTGCGATCGAGTGTTGTTTATCGCTGAAAACATCGGCGATACGGAATTGTCTCTGAAATGTTTTTTTTCTCATTCTACTGAAAATAAACAAATTAAGCGCTCGGTTGAAACGTTGGAAAATTAATGCAAATCGATGCGCATAAACTTCACCTTGCGGAAAATAAGAAATATTCCAACGACACCGAATTAGCAGTTAATGTCGCAAAAAGAGTCAGTAAAGTACGTAGAGATACATCATCGATTCGCGTCCAAATTGGAAGCACCACGCCCGGCAAAAAAAATGTTTAAAAATAAAAATGAGAAGTATTTATTGGTTAATAGGAAATAACTCTCTATTGAAAATAAACGACTTTTGTACGCGGATAAACCTATTCAGATTTATGGAACACAATTGCGGGGTTGTATTAGTATTGCACTTCGTACGATCATTCGCGCATATCGATTTGAACGCAATAACGACATACATCGAGACTTCAAAATTGGTCATTATCGCGTTTGCTTGGCAACACGAAAAAATCCGAAGTAGATCTCCTGAACAACTCTCTGGATTTAAGATTAAACGTCTCGAAGAGACTTCGTGAAGTAATGAATAAGTCGGAGTCGCTTCGTTGGAAGTGTAACTCTTTACGTGTGCTTTCAACTTCATCATCGATATTATTAAAGTCTTCACAATCATCTTAATGAAAAAACAAATCAAGAACTGAAGCGCTAAGAATATCAGCTCGGCCGAGAGGCGAGAGAATGTTTCAGAATTATTAGTACGACATTTCCTTCCATTATCGAACATCCAACGATTTTGTTATGTATAAATATAAAATCTTATCTATATTACGTTTGTTTAATTTCCGTTTACAGGTACATAGCGGTGACTCGGCCAATCAGCTATGCCAGTCGAAAAAATAACAAACGCGGAATGATAACGATTTCGTTCGTATGGTTAATAAGTATGGCAGTGGGAGCGCCGGTAGTTCTCGGTCTGAATAATTCCGAATTAAGAGTGCCGGACCTTTGCATTTTTTATAATCCGTACTTCATCATTTGTTCGTCGTTAACATCGTTCTACATACCTTGTTGCATTATGTTATTTTTATACTACAGTATATTTAAGGTAAGTGTACACATAGATTAATATTTTTATGTTTTTTATTATTAGCAAGCGGTAGTATTATTATTTCGCTAAACTCTACAGTGTATACACTTACAGAATAATTATAAAATAAAATTATTGAACAAAAAATAAAACTAGGCCACTCTCACACAGCACGCTAATTAATATAAATCATATTTTAAAAATGTACAAATAAATTACTAATACCGAAAAAAAAATAATAATGTTACTAAATACAAACACACATCCGAACAGAAAAAAAACGCACACAGAAATACCGATCATCCCATGTAAACAAACTCTCCAAAAAAAAAAACAGGACTGAACGCACATCATACTCGCATGCAACTTATAAACCCCACATAATGCTCACGCCATTAATTCACATCGAAACGAAAATTCACACTCATTAAATATATATTTATTTACAAAACATTATACACAACAACAGTAAATCGTCAATTGTACGCACTTACAGAATAGTTGATTTTCAATAATTTAATTTTTTATCTCTCTGATATGCTTATTCCTTTCACACATTCACTGTTCGTATTGTAACCACATTAATGCGCCATTATACGAACCGTCCACCAAAACGAACTTGCATACAAATCAGTGAAAATTGAGATGGCAATCGAAAACTTATAATTTCGAAAAGACCACTCTCTCTCTCTCTCTCACACGGTAATTAATATAAATAATATTAAAAATGGAAAAATAAATTTTCTAATATCAACCAAAAAAAATAATGTTTCTAATGAAATACAATACCTATGTACAAACACACATCTGAACGGAACAAAAAACATAAATACCAATCATACACGCGTATTCCAGTGTTAAACTCACCCTCCAGATACGCACATAAACACATACTTATTTGCAAATATAAAAAACGGGACTTACAAATCATATGCACAACAACAACAACAACAAAAAAGTATATTTGCATAAATAATAAACATAAAAGAAAATATAACACGAGGGGTTACAAACATTGTGTACCGGGGATTACCACAATAACACAGTAACAATATAAATAATAAAGCAAAACAACACGTTAAATGCTGCAGGAAAAAAGCAAATAAAAACCTGCGGCTAGAAAATAGAAGAAGAAGAAGCACTGTATTTCTTATTATTAAGTTACATGCACATAAGCATATTAAATTTTAAAAATGAACAATTTACCCGTACCGAATATAAAACAAAAATTCTTTCCAGGCAAACAAAAAATAGAAAAACTTATATGATAGGCTTACAAATATCAAAAAATGTATAGATTACAGGAAAAATTTGTATAAAAAACCTGTTCCAATATATCAGAATAAGATTATAACTTACTCTATCACAATATAATATCTTAAAAAATAGCTTAGTCTATTTGCTGATACTAGAACTAGAATTTAATAGTCAGCTTACTATAAACAGATATGTTTTATACGTCTGTGCTTGTACCTCTTGTATCTGTGTCGCAGAGACTGGTAGTCGTAGTCTCCTATCGAATGTATTAGTACATTATCAGATGAACTGCAGTTGGCGAAAAATTTGTTCGCTGTATTTTTAATGATTTCCTATATGTAAGGAAACGTTAAAATATCATGCATAGATTTAATTTTAGTAAATCTTGGTTTATTCAAGATAATTCTTAAACAATGATTTTGTAGTCATCTGATTTATACTGCTATTGCTAGCATAGCTCCAGACCGGGGTCGCATACAATAATTTTGGTAGAATAACTTTTTTGTAAATGAGGAATTTGTTTTGCGCCGATAATGCAGACTTTTTGTTAAATATTGGAAATAGACAACCCAATTTGCGCATCGTTCTATTTACACCATCATTTATATGCAAATGTAAGTCGTCTATCCATAGTTATGCCTAAATATCTCACATTTTCCTTCCAATCGAGGTAATTGTTTTTGACTCGAACGAAGTGATTAAGTAGAGGCCTACGTCTAGTAAAAATTATTGATTCAGTTTTTTCATCATTGGCTTTAATTTTCCATTTGTAGAAAAATTTTGATATGTTATCAATTGCACTTGTTAGTCTGTTACTGATTGTGTCAATTCTATAAGAGGATACCATTAAAGAAGTATCATCAGCATAAAGGTTTATGTCTACTCCCGGAATGATAGGCAAGTCATTCAAATAGAGTATAAAAAGGAAAGGACCTAGGATGCTCCCTTGAGGTACCCCAGCTTTAATAAATCTCATGTTAGATTTATAGTTTTTTATTTTCACGTAAAACTTCCTGTTCATTAAATAAGATTTAATAGTGAATTCTAGATAAGGAGGAAATTCATATTTGATTAATTTATAGATAATTCCATTATGTCAGGTTGTGTCGAACGATTTTTCAATGTTCATCAAGACTACTCCTGTATGTTTATTCTGATTAAAATTATCGGTAATTTTATCGCAAATTTTAGCTAACTGAATTGTGGTACTGAGTTTTGGCCGAAACCCAAATTGTGAGTCAGATATGATAGATCGACTCACGCTGAAATCTCTTAATCTGACCAAGAGTACTTTCTCAAATATTTTACTTAAATTACTAAGTAAGCTCACGGGCCTTACATTTTGTACCAGAGAGGCATCCTTCCCCGGTTTTGGTATGGGTATCGTTACCGACAATCTCCACGACAGAAGATAATAACACAGACGTAAACATGAGTTGAACATATAAGGCAACTATTGCTTTGAATGGTAGATTTTTAATCATTTTTATATCGATTTGGTCATGACCAACTGAGTTGTTTTGTCTAAGAGTAGAGATAATTCTTTTGATCTCTTTAGGTGTTGTAAAATTCCTAGGTAAAACTGTTGCAGAAGTATGAAGTGAATAATTGTTTATTGTCTGCTTAATTTTCCTTTCATGATATCTAGTTGACATGTGATCATTTTGGCCATAAATAGTGCTAAAGTGTTCAACTAAGATTTCTACTTTATCTTCAATTGCGTACGCAACCTTATCTGCACTGGGATTTTTATAGGGGGCAGTTCGGTTTGACTCTTGCAGAAGTATTTATTTATTCTCCAAAGACTATTATCAGCTGGTGATAGGTTTTTAAGGAACTTATCATATTGTTGATTTCTTTCAATGATTAATGCCTTGTTTAATTTAGTGTACAATCTTTTATAATTAAGGGTGTTTAAATTATGAGATCTCTGATGACATTTACGAACGTAATTTTTAATTTTAATAAACATTTTTGTGCTATTTGAAATCGAATTTGCTCGTGATTTTAATACAACCTGCGGAATAGCGTTATGTGCGGCTTTTGTTATGATAGAATTAATGTAGGTAATATATTGATCTATAGATTTTGAATTAGGTAAGGTTTTTGAAATGTTAATGTCTTTTTGTATGCATTGTTTGAATGTATTCCAGTTTGCTCTGGAGTAGTTGAAAGACTGAATCGGTTTTTTGTAATTTAATGACATGTTAAACATTATTGGGTTATGATCAGATGATAACTTGCTTACAGATATGGGAAAGTCCGTGATAGTTCTTTTCAATAACAATATCAATAATACTAGGTGAAGAATTTGTATTTCCGGGGAAATAAGTAGGCTCGGATGGTGTTTTCATTTGAAAGTTTAATCTGTTACGCATGTTTAGTAATATATTTCCTGCTCTGTTGGCATTGTGACAGTTCCAAACTCTGTTTTTCGCATTTACATCTCCAATTATTAAAACACGCGTTGATGTATTTAATAATGAGTTTATGTCTGTCTCAAAAAAGGTAGGCTTAACTGGTGGTCTATAGGCAGCAAATATTAATATAGTCTTATTTCCTATTTGAAATTTAGCTCCTACTGCCTGCACCTGTTTCAAGCGCGGTACAGGCACTAGGGTGCAGTGCAGACTATTATGAACTATTAGAGCAACTCCCCCTGAGTTACTTGTGTGGTCAGTACGAAATATTTGGTAATTTGGTACTCTAATAGTGGTGTTTGTATCTAATTTTGTCTCAGAAAGTCCAGCTATGTGTATATTATAGCTCAGCATGAATTGTTCTAGTTCTAGTATCTTATTTGCAATTGCATTCGCATTACAAGCAATTGCATTCACTCCTTCTTCACACATGTGCACATTCAAATACTATTACATAAACGTGTCAGCTACACATTCAATGACAGTGGTAATTATGGTAAAAATATCGGAACCATGATTAGATCTTAATTTTAATATGATATTTTTCATATATTTTAAAATTTTATTTAAGCCTAATGATTTACACGTCCATATTATATGTGATAAGTCGTTACTTTCGTTATCACGGTTACCTATAGCGGCAGTCCTGTTTCTAGACAGTACTTGCGCATAAGTACGGGTTTCATTATTATTAATTAAATTTCTTGAATTAACTTCTATTATTGATACCGTTATTACTCGTACTTACACTATATCTACTATTGTTAATATTATTATTATTATTATTGCGATTGTTTACGTTCGTTTCATGGCTACTGATTAAGCCATTACTTACTACTGCTTCAAAAATTCGGTTATAGACCGGACAAGTTTTTGAATTTGACGTATGATTATTACCACAATTAGCGCATTTGAATTTTTCGTTTTCGGTGCAGTCTTTAACCGAGTACTCACCGCTACATCTTAAACATTTAATCTTTTTGTGACAATTGTAAGAAAGATGATTATAGGCCTGACACCTCTATAGCGTTGAATGATTTTGTTTTTAGGTTTAAATTTTTCCCATGAAACTAGGCAATAGCAAATTTTTCTAATATTTAAAATATCTTTAATGTTCGTGTTTGCAGGAAACATTACTGTGAAAATCGGTAAATAAACTGTCTTATTTTCAGTATTTTTTTAGAAGATTGTTTTATGTCCACAATCTGTATTTTAGTATCGATTTCTTCTTTAATTTCACTTAACGTTAATCGGTACCCCCTTTAAAATCGTTTTGACCGGTTTTCTAATATTTGGGGTATGTGTGTAATATTCGATATTTATCTGTGTTAATATGTTTAATATTTTATCATAGTCTTCGATATCGTTCGCGTACAAGACATAATGAATTCTTATTTGTTTTTATTCTTACGTTATGTTTTAAATTATTATTTATTTTAGTTTTATGGCTTTCATGAAAACACGATAGATGATAAATTATGTGTTAGCGACACTGAGTAACTACTATTTTCTTTAGTTTCTTAGAAAAACGTAGTGAAATATCGAATAATGTAAAGATATATTAAAATAATTTTTTCTTTCATTTGACGTCATTTAACAACTGTAGTAAGTATATATTACATAAAAGTTGAAGCGCTGATTATTACAGAAGAAAACGCGTTTTTTGTTCGGGAACCGGCGCTTCATATTAGCCGATGGTATTCTATGCATATGAATATGCGCGATATGTTTATGAAGTAAATGACACAAAAGATGGAACGACTATAATTTAACGTTACGTTTCGAAATATATTATTATTTTTAATCATCATCATCATCGTTGTATTGTTCATTGCCGAACATCGTGACTAGCTACTGTATAGTATTCAATGAATTATTTATATGCGACGCAGATGAGCGCGCATGTGATGTTATACAGAGTGGGGTGCCATTGCCTTCTCCGTGATAATTAAGAATTAAATAGCCACCGCGATATTATATTATTTTTAATATTATATTATTTTTAATATTATATTATTTTTAATATTACATTATTTTTAATATTATATTATTTTTAATATTATATTATTTTTAATATTATATTATTTTTAATATTATTCTCGAATTTGTTCGTATAAATATCGGCTAAAATCAAATTTAATACGACGCAATTTTCGCAATTACGCCAGTTATCGAGACGAGTTTACTTTATTCGAAAATGATGATTAAGTCACGCTGCATAATGACATTCTACCACCGCGCTCGTGTTATCTCGGAGGTTTGAAATTTCTGTATAACGTTTCGACATTTAGAACATTCACGACGTGGAATATGTCCACATCGGCTCTAGAACTGTGTCGTATAGCTCGATAGATCTTCGGCAGTTTAACCGAAGCTCCGAATAAATATGAAAATCGAGAATGTTTCAGGGGTGGATCGCGGCAGACGAGAGAATGCGATTTTTAAAAAAAAAAAACAAAAAAACGTATATTTTGTAAAATAAACAAAAATCAGTGCATGCACATTCTGACATCCCTTAAAATTTATTACATTCCATCAAGCAGTTGCTTGTCGACGGATTTATATTCACTTTCTCTCGCATTCAATCTGTGCAAAGTGTACAATTTGTCTTATAATCTAAATATCTTATTTTAGTAATGTACAATTTGTCTTATGAACTAATATTAATCTTATATTGTTCCTTTATTCACACACGCACACTTTTTTACCCCTCAGTCACTCACATGTACACTCACAATTACTATCTCATACATTTGTTTTTCTTATTTTAGTTTATCTCAGTTTGTATTAGCAGGCTATCCTTTGTTTTTCTATTCATATTTTACGCGTTAAATTTTGTTCTTTTCCTTTCTTCATTGAAGTAAATCGATGTATATTAATGCGCTATTTCATTAAATATTTTCGTCTTGTTGTAGCCACCTGTCTATCTTTTGTTTTAAGCAGCCTAGTCTTTTTTCATTTAATATTTCATCCGGTATTAACAGTTTTACCATTATGTACCTACCGGTTTGTTCTCCATATTTTGTTTTCATTAGTGGCATTTTATATTTCAAGGTTTTCCTTATGCTATAATCTGACAATACATTTTTTTCAACTATCTCACACTTTTGTTTAGTCAAATATTCCCACAATTTCACAAATAAATATATAACTGTTATATTTATTACATTTTGGGCGTAGCTCATTTAATGATTCCTCACTCGTTTTAGATATTAGTTTGAGGCATTTCCTTTGTAGCCCGTCTATTTTCTTTGCATACGATTTTTTTGCTATTCCCCATGCTTGCACTCCATATCGTAGTCTCGATTCGATTAAAGCATAATATACTTCACATATATAGTTTCTAAGCGTATATAGCGACGGTATTATTGTTCGTATTTTAGTTGCAACATATTCCGTATGTATGTTCCACCTTGGATGACTATCTCTATTTTTACCCCCAGGTATTTGTGTTCATTTACAAATTCTATATTTCTGCAATTTTTATTCGAACATTTATTTTTAAGGTACATAAAATGAGCACATTCATTCGAGCGCATTACGATTTTAGGTTTATATAATTCGCAGTTTCCAAACGGTTTAATCAGCATACTCTTTGTTTTAATCGTACTTATCGTTAAATTATGATCATGCGCCCATTTATATTCACTACTATCAAATCATTTTGCATACATTTTTCCACTATTCGCATATTTCTATGAACTTTTATTATAGCCAAATTGTCAGCAAATGCAAATGATCTACTGTAGTATTTTTTGTAAACCATTTGTATATATAATGAACAAAATTGGCGCTAGGTTACTTCCTTGCAGGTGCGCCTACTTTAGTATCTCTATATATATTCACCTCGTGCATTGTCTATACTCGCTACCGTTTTCCTTTCCTTTAAGTAACTCGAACCATTTTTTTTACACTTCGTTTAATTCCTATTCCAGTTTATCTATTAATTTATCATGATCGACAGTATCGAATGCTTTTTGTGAAGTCTATGTAGGTTACTAACACTTTGTTACCTATTTCAAAATTTGTTCTTACTTCCTTTGCAAAATCACCCAATTCCATTGATATGTTGACTTACCTTTCTGAAAACCAAATTGTTCTTTATCAATTATTTTGTTTTCTTCGATGTATTCAGCTAGTTTCATCGCCACATATTTCTCCATTATTTTCGCTACCACCGTATTTATAGCGATTGGTCTGTAGTTAGAATAATCACTGTAATTTCCCTTTTTATAAAATTGGTCTTACCGATGAAATTTTTAAATCAGATGGTATTGTACCTTCTTTTAATGTTTGATTTATTAGATTTGTGATTTATATTTTTAATAATTTTCACATTTTTTATTCTAATTTCGTCATATGTGATTTTTCAGTTTTAATCTATTATTTTTGTTATTATTTCTTCAGTTGCTTTAGAAGTATTCACTGCTTCTGTTTAATTTAATCGTTTTACTAATAATGCACTGGATTTATGTTGTAATGCTTTCTACTGAATTTTCAAACTCATATCCAAATTCATTTGCCACTTTCAATATATTTTTGCTCTTACATAAGTATTTCTGGAGGTGTAGTTTTGCTAATACATAGCATACAGTGCGAAGAAATTCCCACCCCACAAACAAAGCACGTTCAGGCTGTTGGAGCTAAAGTCTGTGTAGATAGCAAATTGCTAACTATTTATGCAGTTTATTGGCCACCAACAAAACCGACAAACTTTCAAACTGATATCAAATTTCTTATGCATTCTGCCGAAAGAGTTTTATTAATCGGAGATTTTAATGCGAAGCATCGTACCTGGAACTGTTACAATGGTAACAGGGCTGGAAATGAGTTACTAAACTTGTCTGCAACCTTAAACTTTCAAATAAAAGCACCCAATGAACCTACGTTTTTTCCGGGCCACCCGTCTTCAAAACCTAGCATAATTGATCTGGTCCTTACAAAAAACTACTATGAAATTACCGATGCTATATCAATTAGTAAGCTGTCTTCCAATCATAATCCAATAATATGTTCTCTCGGTGGTACGATAAGGCGAATTGTAATACAACCAAATTTTGATTACTCTAAAGCAAACTGGAGAAAATATCAACAACACATACAAAACGAAGTCAAAATTCCACTAACCTTACACAATCCTTCTTATGTAGATGGTTACATTCGTTATCTTAACTCTATTATCTTAAAGGCCGCAGAAAGCTCCATCCCATTATTAAAAGGGAATGTTAACAATTTTTCGATCTCCCCTAGCACTTTGCAAATAATAAAAATTAAAAATTATTATAGGAAACTTTATCAGAGATATCATAATGAAAATATGTATATATTTAAGGTTGAATAAATTAGTTAAAAGACGACTGTTACAAGAAAAAATGCTCATTACAACGCGTTTCTCAGTAATATACCACAAATGAATAATCATGGAAAGTAAACAAATATTTTTCCCGAGGAGAAACAAACTTGCCTCCTATTAATAAACCTGGAAGTGTCGATATAGTAGCGTACTCAAACGAAGATAAAGCTGAGCTTATAGCAGAACACTTTCAGAATATACATGAACAGAACAAAGCAATGTCCACACGATACCACGAACGGAAATTAAAATAAACAATAAATACATTTTTAACAAATAACGTACCTGCATTAAACTATGCTGACTTAACCTCACCGAAAGAGGTCAAGAACTGCATTAGATCACTAAGAAATACATACTCTACCGGACACGATAAAATTAGTGTAAAAATGATTAAAAATTTATCTCGTAAAGGTGTAGTTTCTCTCACAGTGTTATTTAATTCCTGCATTCGTTTGTGCTACTACCCTATGTCGTGGAGACTGTCCTTAATTGTACCTCTTCCTAAACCTGGCAAGGATGCTTCCTTGATGAAAAATATACGACCTGTTAGCCTGCTCAGTAACATTAGCAAAATTTTTGAGAAAATATTACTCATTAGATTTAGAAAACATAGCGATTTAAATGGTATTCTTAATAAGTTCCAATTCGGCTTTCGACTGAATTTAAACACTACCACGCAGCTAGTAAAAATTTGTGATCTGATTACTGATAATTTTAATAAAAATAAGCACACTGGGCTAGCACTGCTAGACATTGAAAAAGCTTTCGACACTACTTGGCACGATGGAATTCTGTATAAATTAATAAAATATGGTTTTCCATATCAACTAGTTTCCATGACTAAAGCATATTTACATAACAGGAAATTTTATGTGAAAATTAAAAATCAGAAATCTAAAGTCAGATATGCATCGGCAGGAGTACCTCAGGGCAGCATCCTTGGTCCATTCTTGTTTATTATTTACATAAATGATATTAGTACAATTAAAAAAGTTGATGTTAATTTATATGCTGATGATACTGCTCTGCTGACGTCATCATACCGTATTGATACGATTAGCAACAGATTAACCGCTGCAATTAACAAAATGTCCAAATAAGTGGAAAATTAAAATTAATGATAGTAAAACAGAGACTATTATTTTCACAAAGCGTAAACCGGCTATAAATGACTTTGTTCGAATTCATAATGAGAACCTAGACTGGAAATCTAAAGTAAATTATCTCGGTGTAACACTAGATAGTAAGCTAACTTTTACTAAACATATTAACGAGTGTATCTACAGAGGACATAAAAAAATGAGTGTACTGTTTCCAATATTTATCAGGAAATCTACGCTATCACCGGTGAACAAGTTTTTGATTTATAATCAGGTAATTCAACCTAAAATTCTTTATGCTAGTCCTGTATGGTCGAACACCTGCCTAAGTAATATAAACAAATTACAACGATTACAAAATCATTGCCTAAGAATAGTGTTGAACAAATCCAGATACACGCCCATTAAAACAATGCATGACATTTTAAATTATCCCTATATACAAGAAATAATAAAAAACTGGACCTTAAAATTCTTTAAATGTCTGTTGACCGAAATGTCAATGAAATTGGAAACTACGATTATCAGTCTCTACGACACAGGTATAAAAAATATAAACATAGACGAATTAAACATATCTTATTAGGGTAGCATTAGGTTTAAAATTCGATGATATTATAGATAAATTTTATTTGATATATTTTTTGTATTTTTCGTTTTTCTCTTTAAATTTTATAAATTATTTTAAACATTGTGTTTAAAATTTATTTATGAATTACACGTTGCAGGTTTTTTGCGGAATTTTTCCTGTAAATTTCATTAAGCAATGAATGTTTATAACTATCACTCGTGTATATTTTTTAAAATTATTATTATTTTTTTTTTTTTTAAATGTAAATCTCCATATGCCTAACTAGCAGGGTTATTACAGCATAAGGAGACGTGTGTCTAGTTTATATGTGTGCTGGGAGTCCGCTTTCTCTTACAAAAGCCAGAATGCTAACTATTGATTAAGGGTTGTTTGAAAGTATTTTGTGTATTGGGCCCTGTATTTTGTGTTTTAACCTGTGTGGTGTGAGTGTTTGGCAGTTATAGATTAAGTGTGTGACTGTTGGTTCTGTTAAATGTCCGCATAAGGAGCAGTTTGTTGATGGACGGCTTTTGGTATAAAGGTAATTGTGTGATATGGCTGTATGACCCACTCGTAGACGGTTTAGGGTATCATATTCTTTTCTACTTGTGCCATCTGGAGGCCACCAAGGTTCTATAGTTGATTTTATGCTCCTAAGGAAGGTTGTTTGTGAGGTCCAGTCGGTCGTCATTCCTGCTTGCTGTTGTTCATGAGTATGTGAGCTAATGATGATGGAGGTGGTGAGTATTCTGGTGCTGGTGAAAGTACCATAGACCGAGCTTCAAGGTCTACTTTATTACTACCGTGCATCCCAATGTGACTTGGGATCCACAGAAAGCGGATTTCCCACCCTTCCTTATGTAGTGTGTTTAGATTGTGTTGAATTTCTAATATTAAGGTGTTTTTATTATCTTGACGGCATATTAGTTATAGAGAGGAGAGGGAGTCTGTTATGACCAGTGTTTTGCGATGTGGAAGTACAGCTGATCTGATGTGCTCAATGCAGTACATAATTCCGTACAACTGTGCATCCAGCAAAGTGCAGCCATCACTTAGTCGGATAGAGTGTAGTATATTATCAATTTGGTAGGAGCAAGCTGCTGGTGAATTCTCGCCGCCTGCTGTGGATTTTGCTCCGTGTGTGTATGCGTGTGTGTAGTCGTTGTATTTTTGAAGAGTGCTTAATACTATTTCTTTTATATTTGTAGAGTATGTAGATTTATTGTACTGTGTGAGAGATAAATCTGTTTTTGTCTCGGAAGGGTCCCAAGGAGGTATCATTATATTGTAATTCAATGTTGATTTTGGGATGGAGCTTATGTGATAAGTTGATAGTATTTTAAGAAGCTTTGGTATAGGGTCATTTGGAAAAAGGGGGTTAGGGGATGTACATCTTTTGGTGTATGCAAATGTTTTATTGTAGCTGAACAGACGGCTTAAGTAGAGATAAGTGTGGTATTTTCTGTAGTATGTAAGTGGAAAGGATCCTGCTAATGCACACAAACTCTTTGATGGTGATGAGGGATGTACTGCAAGAATGGATCGAAGTCCAGTATGGTGTACTGTATCTAATTTTCTTAATATAGATTTACTGGCTGTTGAATATACCTGACATCCATAGTTGATTCGTGATAAGATTATAGATTTATAGATATTTAAGAGGATTTGGGTTTTTGTATTGTATTTTGGGTTTGATAAATATTTTAGAATTGGGAGCAGTTTTAAGCACCTACTCTTGACTTCAGTTATATGGTAACGCCAGGTTAATTTAGAGTCGAACAATAAGCCTAGGAATTTTACTCTTGTTTTGGCTGTTAGGGGAGAGTTATTTATACTTAAAGAAAAACTGGGAGATGATAGACGCCTCTTATGGAAAATAATGTATGATGATTTGGATGTGGAAAAATATAAACCTTTCGTTTCAGACCATTGCTGCAAACGATCTATGGTTTTTTGCAGAATTTTTTGTGCATTACAAGGATTGCTGGATGATAAGGATATTAATAAGATCGTCAATATAAAGCCGAGCGGTAACAGGCTGCGAGATATTATTTGCTATGTCATTGATATACAACATGAACAAGGTTGCACTTAGTGCAGAGCCTTGTGGAACACCGTTTTCAGTCTGAACTGGTGCTGAATTTGACAAACCGCTTTTAACTTGAAAAGTTCGGTTGTTTAGGAAACTGCATAAGTAGTTGACTAAATTCCTGGTTATACCGGCGGACTTTATTTTTATTAATAGCCCATGTCGCCACAAGCGGTCAAACGCTTTTTCTAAATCGAAGAATACAGCATATAAGTGCTGTTTATCATGTTGTGAGGTTAATATCTGCCTCTGTAACGTGAGCAGATGATCTATAGCCGATCTCGTCTTACGCCCACCAGCTTGCAAAGGAGAAAGGAGATTGTTATTTTCAAGGAAAAATAAGAGGCGCCTATTAACCATCTTCTCCAGTTGAGAGAACACTCAGAAGAGATATTGGTCTGTAATTATCTGGGAAGAAAGGATTTTTGTTGGGTTTTAGTATCGGAATAACTATAGCTGAATTCCAGGCACACAAAATTATTATTAAGTTTATCGGTTAAGGAATTTTTTATATTTCGGAACGATAGAACGATATATATTATAAGTTATTATTTTCTTGTAAAATTTAATCAATCAAAATATACTTTTCTTCTTCTTCTTCTTTTCTACTCCTAAAGGTTTTTGGTTACCTATAATTTTATTTATGTTACGCCACGTCTTTCTCCGATATCTCCTTGTACTTGTTGGAAGCATTTTCTTGCAAATTTATCCTTTTGTGTTCTTCTTGTTCACGTTGTTTCGTATTATTTCACACTGTTTCCTTAAGTACTGGTTAAATTTATTTTGTTTACATTCGTTGAACAGTCTAGCTCGTTCTTCCATCATTTGTAGTATTTCTTGTGTCATTCACTTTTTAATGCCTACATAACGTATTTTCCTTTTCATGTGTATCGGTTGCTGACATTTATTGTATGCTTGTTTTAGCCAGTAATACAATCACGAATTGTTTAGAAAAAATTAGGATAACTATAAAGAATACGACGATTAATCTAGAGACGAGAATAGTACAATGTAAAGAATTATTCGATTTTATTCGAGTTGAATTCAAATAGCCGAAACTGTCCTTATGATTAATGTACTTACGTCCTGCGCCATTTCGGTTATTTCCGATAGAAAATAAATGTGCTATATATATTCGCATACGGACACACACTAACGCGTATTTACGTATAGAGTTTAAAATTAATAACGCTGTTTAATCTAGTAATAACAAAAATTTCAACCTTACGTTCGGTTATCGATTTCGAAGAAACGATGTATTCAAAACCAGGATAAATAATCGAGTTCCGACCAAGTTGAAGATCATTTCATCTATAGCTAACAACAAGAACATATATATTTTCTGCGTCCTTCCGAAATGTAGGCGATCAGAAGATAATTCCGCTTAAAACAATATTTTTCCCTTTCCTAGTAACTCACGGTTCGCTTCGTATCGTCGAATATAATCGCGCGTCAGGCTACTTACTTGAAATCGACCAAAATTACTAACGAGAAAATGAAATATTCTACAAGAGAAAAATGTTAGTTTTTACACAATTCCCTACAGCGAACGAACTTTAAAATGTTAATAGGATTATGTGAAAGCCAATTAAAAAAAACACTACAGGAGAAAGTTGTATTTAAAAATAATAATAATAAAATTTAAAGTACGACTACTTCGGTGGCTGAAGATTTCTTGCGTTTACTCTTTTCAAAATGTAGTCTCCCCCTCATTAAGAGTTAAGAGCGGCTTAATGAAACCGCCGAAGGCACGTCTTCCTAATTAAGGCGATGTAAATAGAAGGACCGGAAAAGAGGGGTAGAGAAATGCGTGAAAAATATAAAAAAAACGGTAAGAATAAAAGAAGAAAAAAAGAACAGGAGAGCCTCGTCGTCTATAACGAACCGTGGGTCTTCTTATTCGAAGTAGCAGGACGATAGGAATTGCTTTTCATTTGCATAGTCACACGACCTTCTGCTCAAATGTTCGCGTTCACGCGGGCTTATTGAAACGAATAAAATGAGCTCGTCGAAGTATAACCTAAAAATAACTTACTAAAGTGGGCTTGACGCGTATTTCTTAAAAATTCGACAATCGGGTGTTGATCGATCCTGTTTAAAGCGCAGCGAACGAAATTTGTTCCTAATGCTGATTTTATTCTAATCGTTATCAACGCTTATAAAATTTATAAACGCTTATTAATTAATTTATTTATATACGATTTAAAATGGCAATTATAAGATGCGAACACCGAGAAGTAATGTAAATATACAAGCATAAAACTGAATTGAACCACACACGAAAAAAAATAAATAAAAAAAAAAATAAAAAAAAAGATTATATTAAATTACTATTTAAAAAACACTTATACGATCGCATATACACGTAAATGAAGTCACTCGCAACACTCGATACAGTGCACACGCATAAGCGAAATAAAATAATAAAAGTGTGTACAATTGATACGCACACTTTGGAAAGTATATAAATTACATCCTACGCGCGAACTGGGGAAATATTTTCACCATCTTATAATAATAGACCACGGCGACAAACGTTATCAAAGGCTTGCGTGAAAATAAAAAAATAAAGATTATGATTAAAAACTAAAAACCGAATATTATTCAAAGAATATTCGATCGTTGGATTATTTAAAACAAATATACTTAATTTATATCGATCGGCCAGTTGTCGCGAGCCAAAATTAGAACATAGCGTCGCCACAACTTGTATCCAATGTAAAGTAAAACACTATCGACATCTCTAGAACAAAATGAAACTATACGAGTCAAAATTATCAGCAAGCGAAGACGTAAGATAAATGCGAGCAAGGCTATAAATAACCGATACGAAATATAAGCGGTAGATATCTTTCCGCAATTATAGATGTTTCGGAATACATCAGACATCGGTAGAAAATAAAATACGCGTTAGAAGTAAGCTCTTTAATGAAACTATTGACAAATATTCTTTAAAAGTAATTAGGTCTACCTTTTTTTTTATGAAGACAAAATGGTACTATAATCGGATCTTTCGTAACTGACGATCGAATTAAATTATAAATGACCGAATTTACTAAAATTCCTCTGATTGAAGCCGTTTTGCAGGATTAAGTATCGATGATTACAACTTTAATAACCGTCGGTCCACAGAGAGTCTACCAAAACCTGAAACTCGTTAAGACAAAAGACCAATTAACGTAACCGCAGATTTGATATCGGCGGTTTTAGTTATCGACGCATTGGTACTCGAAAGGTGAAGCACCGACCTCGGGTAGTATAAACCTACTTCTTCTTTTATATATACAGACGCGGAAGCTGTACGTACTTAACTTCGTATTTCTTTTACGATACATGCTATGGTGACTTCGGTGCATATGATCTGTTTCAATTTTTTTTTTTATTTATATCTTCCAGTCCTCTATAAAACATTAATCCATCCGGTACTTTGTTACGCTTGTCCTGTCTGGAGCTCGATATCAAAAGCACCCTTTAATAAATTACGAGTCACTCGAAAGAGGAGCCTCACGTGTATTCTCAACGCACCTCGCTATGCGAGAATAGAGAGCATACACAAAGCTATATGCCCTACATTAGAGATTTTGTTCTAAAACTATCGATTGAATTTTTTAATAAGTGCTGATACCGAAACAACGTGATCACCTCCCCGATTGCCAATATTCCCGGCAACTTCCAAGTATAAGCACAAAATACTTAAACATAACGTAATTTAATAACAAACTATAATTTATTTATTTATATTAGTACTACCGATTTTTACTAAGTAAGAACACCCGACACATATGTAACCCATTTTCATATTTTTTCAACAATATTCGTATAATAATTGAAGACCTAAACGCCATAAACGTTAAGTAATAAATTATAATTAATTAATTTTTTGATCTAATTGAGGTAGTGTCAGCATCTTGAACACACCATAAATAACACTGGGCTCACGTTTTCTGTTCCTAAATGTCAGTTCATTGTTTTTGCGAAACAAGGAATAACACACAAAGTTGAGTCCCTTAAACTCGTGTCCGGACAATTCATCTCTAATACCAAACAACTGAAGTATCTCATGATCGTTAATCATCAATTTTCATTTACAACCCACGTTAAATACATTTAAAAAAAAAATGGGACATTGTCTATGACAAATTCAGAAGACTTCAACCCAACTTTGGAATGAAATATCATGATCGGGTTATCCTGTACAAAGGCCTAATACAGCCCCTCTATAGGCATGTCACCTCTATTCATATCAGTAATAAAACTTTACATAAGAGAAGATACCTTCTAAACATTTTTTCTTTATACAGAACCTGTCCAACATCTGCTATCAATGTAATTTCTAACATACTGCTTCTACATCTCCTGATCATAGGAGTCTCTATCATCTCAGAATATAGTGTTGTTACGGAATTCTCCTGTATCAGAAACATCTAGTTCCTCAATGCTGACTATAGTTGCCTGGGAACTTTCCATCAAAACAGTCAAAAATGAGGTGGGTAGCTGTCAGACTGGTAGGAAAACTTTTATGTTTTCCCGAGTGTCTTTGACAGAGTTAACATGAAAAACTTAAATATAAACTTTTATAATGCACAGGTACTTTCATGGCATGGTAATTTACGTAAGTTTCATCTTGCTAGTGACCCTTATTGCAAGCTGTGCGGCCCTGAAGTTAAAGACAGTACTGAACACTTTTTGTTTCAATGTCCACAATTCCCAAACTCCGCCTACATTTCAACATCAATACCATACACCCCTTCGTAACGACATTAACAAAAACTAGTTCCAAAAGTATTCTGTTGTTTATGGAACTGGCAATGCTTAGGAAATAATGTACACTCCACATAATCCTCAAACATCAATCCAACACTAAAACCTCATCAACATTGTGGTCCTAGTTGCCTTGAACGTTATGCTAGCTATTCACTCTTTTTGATTGTTTCCTTGCTTATCTACTTGAATTAATAATTTACTTACTTTCGTTTCTATTATACTTGACATCATCCGTTTACGTTTATTTATATATATATATATATTTTTTCCTTTCTTACCATTACTATGTTAATTTTGTCACAAACTCTTCAACACACTCTTGATGATCTGAGGGACTATGTTACTCATCCCTTGGCCACCTTATCTATTAAGTTACACAGCAGAGAACTACAACAGTAAATTTTTATTTATTTTATTAGATGTACACTTCTTTTGTTTTGGCCACGCAACACTTTCAGTTATGTATAAGTACACTAGTTTCCTTCCTACACCCTTATACTCACAAATTGCCAAATACATTTTGCCCCATCGACTTAGTACGGATAATATATATATATATGTGTGTACTAACGCCTTTTACTGAGTAAAAACACATGGCACATTTGTCATTAATTTTCATATTTTTTACAATATTAATATAAGAATTGAAGACTTAAACACTATATTTTAAACTTAAGTTCCAATATTTTTCTTCTTTATGTCAGGAAAAGGATCTTTATGCATTAAACCGTCTTTGCCCAATACTATTCCCATCCAATTTTAGCAGGTCATTTGAAACCGCACCTAGGGCAGCTGCTGCAGATGAAAAGATGTTGGATAGATTGCTCCTCGCCACATATGCAAGAAGAGCTGCCAGTGATTCTCCACTTCTTCATGTTGTCTCCTGTGCCTCTTGTTTACACATTTCGTCAGCTAATTCTTACAACACAGGAAAAGGAACCCAAGTTCCAATATTAACATTTACTATTAGTAATTAGTAATTAAGAAAGCCTGTTTATTTTGTAGCCGCAGGTTTTTACTTTTTTTCCTGCAGTATTTAATATTTTGTTTTTATTTTACTCGATATATTCTTACTTTGATATCATAGTAAGATGTCTCCCGGTACACAATTTTTGTATAATCTCGTATTATCTCACCTAAAAATCACCCCTGAATGGTGAAACATTGGTGAAAAGATTTGTTCGCAATTATCTACGGTTTCGAATATCCGTGCATTGTCTAGGAACCACATCTTAAATCAGTAGAATTAGAACTCAGATCGCGTAGTTATCTACGCGGACTGAATTAAGTATTTCAAGTACCGTTTAGACAGTAGTCTAACTGAAAATAGCATATACGGGATAGCCACGTTAGAACTTGCACAGCTGTTAACGACGCGTAATAAATGTTTAATATATACAACTATTGAAGTCCGGAAAATACAAATATTGGATTTTGTTGAGCGTACCAATCTGATGTTAATAATAATAATAATAATAATAAGACCTAATAGAATAAAATTCTTAGTTAAAGAGGCGCCGTAGTATAGGACAAATCTCATCAAAACTTTGTTTTAAAGTATGTAGTACTGGTTATTGAAGTTTACACTTCATTGAAAACGTAAAATGTTAATGAATCTGCGTTACTTACTGTTAACGCAAACATTGATAAAAAGTGATTGTCGAAAAGGAACCCGCGTTCAATATGCCTGTCATCGTTAATTGAGTTATAGGGAATTAATAAATTTTCCAAAGACACTACGAAAACTCTTTTAATCCAGTTATAGAGCGAACTTTTTCATTTTTATTCTAATAACCGTTTTTATAAATCCAGTTATATACGAGACTGATTGCGGGAGATTTAATCGAATTAGATGAATTCAGCTCTTACGAGTCTATTCGTAGATCTATATTCCGCGATATATTAATTTCGTCGCACGATCCGACGTTAGTACGTTTCTTATAAGTAAAATCGTTACTCGACAAAGTTGTAAATCCAGTTGAGACGATTGTACGCTTCGAACAAATAAATTACTATTCACGATCTGTGGTTATACTTCTAGCATCTTCAAAAATATCACAGATGAAGAAGGAACTTAGCGCTAGAACGTGACTTTCATTTCGAAGAACCCTATTATGAGAATTTTATAACCGTTCTCTAGAGACGCCGAGCCTATTCTATCTTTTTCATACTTAGCGTAAGTCGTAAGTTTCAAAATTCAGCCGGTACTAAATTTATTAAAGTTACTTGGACGTTAAATACTAATTATAATACTAATAATAATAATAATAATAATAATAATAATAATAATAATAATAATAGTATTCGTCATCATTAAGTGCCGTCCCGTATCGGAGGTACGCGACTACTTACCAATACAAATTTTGTTGTACATTGTAAGTAGCGTACAAATCATAATATGGCGTTTACGCAGACGGAGACACACACCCAATTCTATAATTTTTGCTGCAATATCGGTATAATTTCAACGTAAAAAAATTGACGTTTTCAATTATTATTTTTATACATAATTGACATCACACACACACACACACACACACACACCATTGATAAGGTGTAACCGTAACCCAAATAATGCAATTTTTTATCAAAATACTGTCTACATGTCATTCTTGCTCTATGAATCCGAGCTGTACGTCTCTTCCTGGATAGAGAATTTTATTATTCGACTTGCCACCCACATTTCGCCAGTAAAATTATTCGCGAATGCTCATCGATCACCAGCAGAAGTATCATCGTATACTGAGATCATCAGAAAAAACTGTTTTGAATGAATTACAATTGAAGTTTTGAGGTCGGTATACGGAATATTGTGTGGGAAGTCAAAGAATAAATGTTGCAATGTTAAGTGCGTCCGGACGCAATGAGCGCACAAAGGTGGATTTGTTTTATTTAAAATATGTCTATGAGTCAGCGCAGTGTGGCCAATACGGATTGTTTTCCTTTTGTGCTATGCACAAAATACTTCCAAAAAAGAGGAGGTGAGCGAATAGTTCTAAGATTATTTGTTGGGGTAATTGCATTCCACACAGATCACAAAACGATTTATTCGTTATATAATGGAGGCGATTGCATCTGTTTTGGGAATACGGATTAAAGGATAAGGTTGAATTCGAGCTGCCTTTTTAGCTGTTTTATCAGCTAATTCATTGAATTTAAAACCTGCTTGACTTGGAAACCGTATTAGAGTTATTTTTAGAATAGGATGTTGGTATAAGAGATTTAAGATTTTTGTAACAATCGGATTAAATTTGAAAAAATTAAAGTTGAAACACGTACTGGAAGAGAATGAATCGGAACATATTAGAAGATCATTTTTCAGTGACAGCAGCGGATATAGCAAGATAGATTACGTATAATTCGGCGGAAAATACCGAATATTCCGGGAGGCAAGCTGTAACATCCTCTGAAACCACCGACCGCGCAACCTCAATATTTATGAAATTTCGATGCGTCGGTATACATTTTTTTTACAACCTCCGTATTTCTTTATAGATTGTTCAATACGGATATTTATTTGATCTGTAAACGGTGAATTTACTGTGGAAGGAGTTAGACATGTGTCGAGTTGGATGGAAAAAGAATGCATTGCGTGTAATTTTTATAAATTAAATCAGACATTTCTGGAATAGGAAAGTTATCTCGGGAAGTTGGGAAAGTGTTTGTAGGTGCGTATAAAATTTTTCAATAAGGTATTTTTTTTTCTTAAAAACGGGGGCCATTCTTCAGCTTCGTACGAAAAGCACCGATGACTCTTCTAATTTCTGTATTACAGATGGTATCCGGTTTTTTCAATGTGGTTTTTTTGATGGTTAGTCCAGCTTTGATCGTATAAGACATCTAAATAAATGTAGTAAGGATTTTTTATCCGCTCCGAATGATGTGCGAGCCAATTTTCTAAGAATATTCATGTCCGCAGAAATTGAAATCAGTAATTTGTTTACGCGTCCATTTGAACTCATTATCCCAGAGTAAGCCTAGAAATTTCATGACTGATTTCGTTTTTTATATGTTGATTTTTTTGGGGGTACATTTAATACATCGGCAAAAATGAACGGCCGCCGTTTTCGGCTGAGAAAGTATTAAACCATTCCCTGTTTCCAAAAATTGCTATATTTATTATTACGGTGTATTGTAAAATGTTTTCACCCGCTGAAAAATTCCGATATAAAATTGTAACTGGTATAGAGAGCTTGGTGGTTTTTTCGCTTTATCACATTACTGTAACCGGATTGATTTGTTCGGGCTAATTCCAAAAAAGAGAAAATCAAAATAAATCTGATGAAATAAGCGAAGCAATGCAATTGGTCTCTTGGAGAAAAGTAATTATCCGAAACTACATTTCTACGGTCGTAAAATGATTATACGCGACCAACTCGGTGGAGTTCGTGTTATCTTTGATGTACAAGATTTAACACGATGAAGCGTAAAATTTTTTGTGTATATATATATTATTAATTTAAAAATATACATAATAAGTTAAGATGTTTACGTCCGAAATTTGTAATACGTTACAAGAATCTGTTACTTTCGTAATATTGTAATTATTCATTAATGCGAGTTAATTATGTTTAAAAATTTAAAATATCATTATATCCGATTAATTGTTAACGACACAATCAAATAAGTTAAATATTATAAAATTACTTTTTAAAAAACACATACCAACAACAATATTATATTTATCTAAAGTTTGTAGCTACTCGACGATGTGAAAGAGCGCCTCCTACATAATAAAACACCCCATTTCAGGAAAAGTTATAACACGAAGGAGGTAAAATACCCCTATTGGGGGGGATTTATCCTAGAAAGCGTTGATCTACGTAAATTACAAATTCCCGTCTAGATCGTCAGCAAATTTCAATCCAATCCCTCGTTCAAAAGTAATTAATAGAAATTATTTCCATAATTGTTTATACCTTACACTGTATTGTAAAAAAAAAAACTAATTTTTGAAAAACATCTTTTAGTTTCACTACCTCGCTGCTGCGCTTCGAGGCATGTTTTTTTTATATCTATTCAGTATTTATTATCATTATCATTTTCAGTATTATTATTATTATTATTATTATTACTATTATTAAATTTTCCAGGCTAAAAAAAAAAAAATAACGATATTTATATCACCTAAGAACGATGATTACGTTAGAAAAATTTCCTTTTTTAAATCGGATTATCTCCTTATACCTTATCCAATCGTTATATCGATATATATATATATATATATATATATATATATATATATATATATATCGATATATCGATATCGTATATATTTCGAGGATTTTATTTTCGACGGGCCGTATAAATAAGGAAATAACGAAACAAGGAATAGGTAGATTAAGACGAAACAGATAGTGTAAGGAAAGCAATCGAACGTGGACTGAAAGGAACAACAGTATGTCGAACATTTGCTTTTATACGAACGAAATTTTATTACGCGTTGCAGTACTTTAGATGATAATAATGATGATTATATATATATATATATATATATATATATATATATATATATGTATATCTGTGTGTGTTTGAAAACGGTGAAAAATTGTGAAAAAAATGAATATAAATTGCGAGGATCAATTTAAATAAACTTACAAATAGAATAAACAAGAACACAAGGGACTCGTTGATAGCGATCGACTTCTCGGCCTAACCTAATTCAACGTCGTCGATTCAGCGTAACTAGCCCCGCACGTCGATTTCTTCGACGTAATTTATTTTATAAGCAACAATCGTATCGTGCAAAAGGTAAACTAGAGTGAAGCAAGACCGAGACAGGGGACTGACAATGAGCGCTATTATACAATCTTCTATAAGAGAGAGTGAACAAGGTTAAAATACAAAAGCAACAGATGGGAAAGGGGTGGAGGGAACGAACCATAAAAATACACCCCTAACGCTGCTCCCGGATACGTAGACAACTGAAAATGGACGAAAAATTTGTAGATGAGAAAATTGGCACAACGGCAGTCGAAGAAATTTTTCTCGCGTTTCTAGAAATCGTGTAACTCGTCTTGCCTAAAGCTTTTTCAGTTTTTTTTTTTTTGTGTATATATATATATATACATAATGTATACGTTAAGTTTATGGAAGAGAGAAAGTTTATTTAAATTTAACGGCAAATGTCGGTTCATTGATTGAGTTGTAGTATACCCTGTGACGTATAGTAAAAAAAAAAAATTGTCTACTTGAATTTCGGAAAACAATTTACCATTCAAAAAACTTCGACCCTGACGCGGTAACTGATTCGCTCCAGTTGTATGCGCAATAACGACTATGTCCGTCGTCAAAAACATCAGCTTCGCATTACGAGCATTTCAAAAACGACCTAATATTTTTCATACCTCTTCCTTCACAGCCATGTATATATATATATATATATATATATATATATATATATATATATATATATATATATATTATTAAACGAGCAAAACGGGTCTAACGATTCGGATAAAACTTTGTACGTACGCGTAATTTACTAAATAATTGAACTCGTACGGAAATTACCCGACTCCGAGTACAACCCGTAAAAAATTTTTGTAAATTTCGACGTTTTAATTATCTAAGTTTCAGTTCGATCGCACTAACCGTTTAAAAGTTATAAGCGTATTGATGTACGTGTCGGTAAATATAGGGTGAACCAGAGAAGACGAACGATTTTTTTTTTTTAATAATTCAAAAAATTTTTGGACGAAATTTTATTTAAAAATATGAAAACGAGAGATTAGCTTGCAATCATCGATGGAATGCAATATCGTTTAGGTGACCGTCATTTGCAACGATACATTCATACAGTCCTTTTACAGAATTTTCGAAGAACTTTTCCGGGCATAGGTCGCTGAATTTTTGAAATTTCTTCAAAAATCCGAGTTTTCAGGTGTTCTAGATTTAGCGGACATGTCTCGTAAACGCGGTTTATCCCCATAAAAATTAATCGCGTAACTTTGTCGAATTTTTTTCGAGACCCTCTTTGCACTGTCGTGATAACGTTCCACGCGAAACGCGCGCTTCTTCTACTTGCAGTGATAATTTTAACTAGACAAAAATAAAACCCTCGTGTGTATACTAAACGCGAAGCACGCGGTTTGAGTTCTAGCAGTGTTACCGACTGCGCTAATTAAAAAACAACACCGTCTTCTCTGGGTCGCCATATATGATTAAAATTTCATATCTCACGCACCGTTTTGGATTTAAAGTATCGAATCTAGCGGAAATATTATTTTTTTCAGTCTTCGAAAGAATTATTTTAAGCTAAAAAATCAGGTACGTAGAAGTAAACTATATTTTAAACGATATTTCTATTCGACTTCCTTTTCCGGTAAATTGTTACATAATCAACGAATCGATCACGTGCGGAAACTCTACATAGAGTAAAACTTATGTTAATCGTCACTCTTTGATATTCGTTCCCGGGCGCAGCAGCTACGGTTAACGACCAGAACTGTTAGTGTAGACGAAATCACGATGCTTTTGCGATAATAACGGTCTGCGTATGACACACTAACTACAGAAGTAACAGTTTGGTTAGAGTGTTATAAACAAGATGAATGTTTTGAAATTTCGATATTTTATTCAGCAATATTGATGTAAAATTGTCGACAATGCTGAAGAATCAGAATGCAACCAAAACTCTGCAATCAGTCATTCGGAAGATGAAACAACATTAACAAAGTGCACTGATCGATTTAAAAGACGATAGGAGGCACGAACTTTACACAGATTCTATTGTTAAAAATAATACGGAACATCGTCATAGAGAAAGCTAGAAATAGAAAAAAGTACAATTTTTTAAAGATGTAAATAAAAAATTTTGCCTAGGTAATTGTACTGTATTGCATTGTTATACACTAAATTTCTAAATAAAAATACAGTACACTAAATGTTATCTGATGAAACATATTATTTTTAAATTTCTTTCCTAAATGATTTACAATCTGTATAGTACTATATATATATATAATTATATATATGTGTGTGTGTGTAATTTGTTCGTAATGGAATTTCCGTTATCCGTCGTTATCCGCCATCGGCCGGGTTCCGGAGGTGTCGGATAAAATAAATTCTACAGTATTTGTACTTCAATCGTCTCGATTCTACCGGATCACTACGTAAGTGACCGAAGTTACAGTAACGTCGCCAACTAAACATAGTAATAAGTTAGAGAGCAGAATAATCGATAGCTATCTTGTAATTAGTGGGCACCACTTTTCAAACGCGTTATCGGAATGTACACCTGGCAACCTAAATTCGTCTTATTTACATTTTTCATGCATGATTTCCCGCATATAAATAACATTGAGGTTGCCTTATACGCTGATGACACAGCGTTGTACTGCAGTTCCTACAGGCCAAGTACTATCAGCAATAGGTTACAACCCGGTGTTGATCGTGTAATTAAGTATTTTTCTAAATGGCAAATTGCTCTTAATCCTTCCAAAACGAAAGCAATTTTCTTCACTCGTCGAAGACCGTGTTTACCGACCAGACTTCATGTCAGTGGCGTTGATATAGAATGGTTTGACCAAATACGCTATCTTGGTGTCATTTTAGACAAGAGACTAACGTTTTCTAAGCATATTGACCATGCATCATTGAAGACAAACAGAGCAATCTGTTCAATTTATCACATTTTTAAACGTAAATCTCACTTAAATATTAATAATAAATTAATAATCTACAAGTCAATCATTAGGCCTATTTTAACATATTCTTGTCCAGTTTGGTCTTCAGTCTCAAATGCTAGTTTTAATAGACTGCAATTAGTCCAAAATCGATGTTTTACATGTATCCTCAATGTCCCCGTATACACTAAAATTTCATATATGCATAGTGCTCTGCAGATACCATATGTAAAAGACTATATCCTCAAACTATCCCAAAAATTTTTTCTCAGTTGTAGTGTGCACCGTAATAATTTACTTCCAGCAATAGGAAATTACGATTCCAGGGAACTAAGTATTAGATATACTAAGTATAAGCATCGACGCATTAAACATAATGTATTATTCTCATAACGTCATAATTTGTTTGCTTTCGTTTCCATTACTTATAAATGATATTACATATTCGTTATATAATTAAACTTATTATTTTTTAAATTACCGCTTTTCATTTGTGATGGTTTTTTGTCTGATTTTTCCATCGATACTATTTACATCTTGTATATTTATTATTTACCAGTTTATATTATTAGTTACTTTCATAAATGGAGACGGCATTTGTTCCGGTACATTTATTAAATATTATTATAACTTTTTAATATAATGCCAAATATACGTGTTTTACATTTTACATTTTTAAATTCGTGAGATAATTTTAATTTCCACTCGTTTTTAGCATTCTGCCATTGTTTTTTAGAAATACATTCTCGCCGATTTATAAATATGACGATCCGATTTTTATATAGCGGGAGTAATAATAAACCGATAAAATAAGCTTTAAAACAATAACAAATTTTGTACTTCCGCTTGTAATCGTCACTAACGTGCGTAACAGAACGCCTGAGTTCGGATTTAGACGTCGGAAGGAAATGTGCTCGAGGTAAAACACTGGAATATTTTGAGTCGTATGATATGTGTCGGCATAGAAAAAGTAGGAAAATATGATAGACACAGAAGATGAAGAACCAGGTGGTGCTGAAGAAGCCGATAAGGAAAGAAAAATTTTGGACATAGCCACACCTTTAGCTACATATTGCGTTCATTTATGTTGCTCCTTAACTTACCTGGTTATCATTCGTCATTTATTCATATCTACGTTACATCTGTTGAGTCCGGATTATCCGCTATCGCATCATACCGGTGAGATAGCGAAATTTCTGAATACATCTTTTGTTATTATTATACTTGTCAACATTTATTATTTACTAATCGCTGCTTTTATAGATGAACCAACCGATCACAAAGCACGCAAATAAACTGTCAACGTAATCATTCATAAAAGAAACAATGAACCATGAACTCACTTTTTCATTGAAGTTAAAAATAAATAAATAGCTTTATTTTGTGTATGTATATAGTAAGCTTATGTATTCGTTACTCGAGTATCATGCACATATATATATATATATATATATATATATATATATATATATATATATATATATATATATATATATATATATTTATTTATTTCACGATATCCCGATACGCCTATATCAACCCGCTCGGATCCAATTGATTCCCGCCCATTTAATAATATAATCTCGCCACCTAGCCATAGACCTTTCTCGTAGATGTTGACTGCCAATTGGCCACAACTGTAATATCCGTTTAGTCCATCTCTCATCCTCTTGTCTTGCCAAATGTTATTCATATTTTAAGGTTATCCCCTCTGGTAAATAAATGCACACTGCCGCTATCTTTATCACGAGGGCAGTATTAATATAAGTCAACCGGTCACACGGACTCTTTAACGCAAAACACGCCTTACATAAATAACCATGTACGCTGTGACGGGTCCATCTACAAACAAAAAAGTACTTTGATAACATCCATTTAACGTCAACAACGTGTATTAATTAAATATAATCACGAATATCACGAGAAATCATCATCATTAAGTGTCGTCTCCATATCGGCGGTAGACGCCTACTTACCTGTGCATAATTTGTTGTACAGTGTAAGTGGCGTACAAGGCAGTCATAATATGGTCCTATCGTAAATGGACACACACTTTCGGGAGAACTGATTGTAATCGCTTCGTTTTCAAGATACAATGCAGCCCCGTGTGTTTTTGTAGTGTACTATATTTTTACTAACACGAATACTGTGTTGCGCGTGGTGGTTTGCCGTTGCCTTTCACGCTTTAATAATATTAGGATTATTTATATTTTTATTTTCTGATGATAATTTTTGCGTCGTCGATTCAAACTCGTTACGTTCCATATGAGAAGTCCGTGGTCTAGCCACTAGGCTAATATGAAAGAAATATAGGAAAAAATATTATTATTACAAAGAATGATATACATGTATATATATTTAATTGTCCGTTGAATATTTAGAATCATAGCTGAGTATCCGTTATATAATTTTACCACTCTGTAAAATACTACAGCCTGTATTCTTCTCAGATGGTGTAGCAGTAAAAAATTGTTACCGCAAAATCGATGTAATTTATAGTGTGTATTTTTAATTCCTCTAAAATGGATGCGTCTCCCTTCGAACGATTATATAAAAATAATAAATTAACGTAAACGGTGCGAAATACGATGATAAAATAAATTCAGGTGAAACGTGTTACAAGTTATTTACTACGATAAAAAAAAAAAACGATTACTCTTCAGCCGCGTCTCTGCATCCAGGTTGTAAATAAATCTAACCACTCTCGCCCATCGTGTAGAAGGTGACTTTTCATCATGGTCCACTTTTCGCAAGTGGGAATACTTTTCCATCACGGACGATTGCTGTCGGATTTTTTTTTTATGTTCGTAAGTCTGTTGTAACTTCTAACGTTCGAGTGCGATAATAGTATGGCTTTTAAAATTGGATTGTTCTTCGCGCGTCGCCTTAAACCTTAATCGCTTATCAGCTCGGGTAAGATCGTTTCATTTACTAGTTAGATAACATTAATAAACGGCACGTGTTACATCGTGACGAGCACACAGCCGACCGATAGTGATATCATACAAACTGAAATCTTTCCTACTCGCGATTAAGCAATTATTTTAAACGCTGTGGATAACGTTAAATTCGTAGAATACAATTATCCACCCGTCTAACGTTATTTTCCCCTCTCGAATATCGAACAATCGTATTTGTGTATATTTAAAATCAAACGAATTTTCTGATAACCTAGTTCAAAATCACTATTCCGGTAAATAATTTACTCATTCGCGTCCGTAAGTTAATTCATTCGTCTAAACGACTCGTGATTTCAAATGTTTCCCCGCATATTCCCCATTTATAATTGGAAGAGTTCTAACTTCGTCTAATTTTTTAATTTAACTTCTCCAATCTCTTTTATGAAAGCCGAACTTGATGATAACGATTTTAAACATATTAAACGTTTTAGGCGGCGTGTGTACATAGAACCTCCTAACGATGATATGGACAATATCCCGAATCTTCGAGTATCAACTACGAAAATTAGACCTTTAGAATTTTCTTATCAACTGATGAGCGATGGTGTAACTTATGCAAAACGAAAGAGCATTCTAATATGCCCAGAAAAAGGGGAAAGAGAATGAATGTGTTGGGAAATGAACCCATTAGCTGTAATAAGTCAAGAAGAGGTAGTTTAGTAACCGAAAGCCTTTCGAACTCTGATATAAGTAGAAGTAACGATTTAGATGAAAGTCAGACTGATCAGACTACTTCCAGCGATTTAAACAACAGTCCCTCGACTTTAGCAGAAGCTCAATCAAACCTTGACTAATCTAGTATTATTAAATAGCAAAAGCTACAAACGCAAATTATCTGATAACTTTCTACTTTCCACTAGTAGCGTTCAGAAATGAATCTCAGCAACAAAAAAAGAAGAAAGTAATGAGCAAAAGAAATTAAGAATTGGATTGTCTCATCGATATAGATGTTTCACGTGCATTTTTCTGATTTACACTTTGTTTCACGTTAATTCGATTAAGCATTTACTCAGAAAAACAAAACCCAACCTAACCCAAAACATTTATGTCAATTGAATTTTGAAAATTCAAAAATCCAGTTTGGCGAATTTTGTACATATTGACGTACGGTTTTTCGTAGCCTGCAAAAGTTTAGTTTATGTTAAAAAAATCCCGAACATCATAAAATGCAAATATAAATAATTGGATCATATAAAATTTTTCCCTTTTTTAAGGCCAATATTGTCTTAGAAATTGCTCGGCAGTAAAAAAATCTATTCCTAACTCGTGAACCAAGATTGAGGTTCCGCAACAATTTTATAGCAGTTATTAAGCTATTAACAGTAAGCGTAATGTCTGGACGGAAGAATGGGCGAAGAAAAATCGCCAACCACGGATGGAACCTAAGGAGAACACTGCTTACGGATCCGAACTGAAATACGAAGCAAGGAGTTCACTAAAAAAGAACAATGGTTGAATAGAACACGAAGATGCGGCGAATCTCTGACAGCTCTTGCTGTATAATTGGCGTATCTTTTTTTTATCTGCAGTAGTTGCCCACATAGGTGCGACTTCAATCGCAACTGCTTGGAAACAGCATCGGGTTTGCTGAATACTTTCCAAAAACACCGTGTAACGTATAAAGATGCTTTTCATGACACGAAGAAGAACAACTCGCGAATTGTTTTATAGTAGAACGCTCTTCTTTGATAATCTTTTCAATATGACTATTGAATGTCAGGTCATCCAATACGTGTAACGGGGATTATTCCTTGTGTTACAGTTTTAGCCAGTAAATCTTTTACAAGATATATTCGATGGTCAGTTAGTCTTTTCTATTTACAGTCTCCTGAAAAAGCCTTTATCAGCGTTCAATACTTTCTGCACTTCCCGATTAGTAATTCTACCTGTCCATTTGAAGCCTCGTTATTATTCTCAGACACCGCATTTCAAACGCGTTTAGATTTTGCATATTTTCAGATGACACCGCTTCAAATGTGTACGAAAATTCAATATTCTAACGATATAATTTTGAAATCGAACTATGTTGAAATTTCTTTAATTCCGATATCCATCTTAATCCTGTTCGTAGGTAATAAAGAGCGTGTATACCAAATCGCCCTTTACTTAACCGAACGTTGTCACGAATGTTCGATACGAAGAATCCTCCCTCCGAATATTTTAATATGATCCTAACATAATAGTGCATTAGTTGCCGAGGAGACGGCGGGTATGCATTAACTAATTTCCTCATATCCTTTAGGGTTTTCTTAAAATACTACAATTTACATTTTACCCTCGGGTATCTCAGGACCGGAAAAACCATTTCTGCCGATATCGTAATCGTTATTTATCATGGAAACCTCGTTAAAATAACACGCTACTCTATAATAATCATCCAATTCAATTTCATATAAATATACGCGTATATATATATATATATATATGTGTGTGTGTACGTCTGTTGCACCTATTAAGAAAGTAGAAAGGAATTTAACACACTAGGCATTAATGTTAATAAGGGATGTTTGCTTAAGGCGCGTCTACTCGGTAATTCAACCACCACCATTTACTCGTGCCATTTTCAAGTCGTAAAAATGCGATCTTGTGTAAACATGAATTTTCTTTCGATAACCAGACTCGTAAGAGGAAACCGTAATAAGTGTAAACCTTTAATTTCATCGCGTTGCAAGAAAACGCCTAAGAAAATAATTTCAACACGAAAATTACTCCTACCTCGATATTAAACCGAAAATGTTCGTGAACGTTTTACGTGTACTATACGCAAAATGTAATTATTATATAATCATCATTAGGTGCCGTCTTCGTATCAGGAGGTAAGTACCTATGCATATTTTGTTGTATAGTAATGCAATCATAATATGACGTTAGCACAGATAGACACACACACACACACACACACACACACACACACACTCAGGAGAACTGATTGTAATCGCTTTGTTCTCACGACACAGTACAGCCCCGCGTGTTTTTGTAATGTGCTATATTGTTACTAGCGATAACGGTGTTGCGCGTGGTGGTTTGCCATTGTCTTCCACGTGATAATATTAGGAGTATTTATATGTTTTCGTATTCGAACTAAGGAACTAGGTACATTCCGTATAGAAGTCCGCGCTCTAGCCACTAGACTATGCCGACGATTTAATTGTTACATACATTATGTATAATAACTACAAACTACTCATAGAGACTTCAAAAATTATTCCGTACTAAGGTATAATATTTAATTACCTAAGTAATATTTGCCAAATATTCGTCAACGTGTGGATACAGCTATATATATATATATATATATATATATATATATATATATATATATATATATATATATATATATATATAAGTGATGTTGGGCTGGCCACGTGGCTCGAGGATCTTACAGTGGTGGTTGATAGATGGAAAGAGAAAACAAGGAAAGCCAATGATGCGGTGGTATAATGGTATAACAAAGTTAGCTGGGAAAAATTAAGGAAACTGCAGGACAGAAGCGGATGGAAGACGTTGGGGAAAGCCTTCATGCAGGAGTGGATAACCAAAGGTTTATCGTGATATATAATATATAATATAATACTGTACCGTTCGCAATTGACAAAGAACGCCGTCTGGTAAATTTGTCTGAAATAGTCTACAATCGTTTTTTTCTTCAAATAATTCAATTTTTAAAGAATTTGACATCGTTTTGATTTTATTTTTCATATATAAACCTTTCGAAAGGTCGGTACAGATTACAATATTTTATAAATCAGTGCAGCCAGCGATATATATATATGCATTTAAAAGAAAAAACATGTTTTGTTCGATGTATTGCTGTCTAGGACGATCCGAATTCTTATAGCGTGATATTATTCCATTCAAAATTCACGATTAGCCGAGTAAATTTGTCTCAAATAGTCAAAAATTATTATTATTTTTTTTTTATACAATTTTCTTTTCATATATAAATCTCTAGAACGATTGTACACAGTAGATGTGAAAGGATATTTTATGCACAGTCAATGTCATTTCCAAAAGATTATGGGGGATTGTACTCGGGTAAGGAGTGCAAAATTTCAAAATTCGTAATTTTTGTACGGGCCATTTTCAATTACTTCGCAAATTACACGTATATACAAAATTTCACCAAAATCGTTACGAGCTGTTTCCGAGATGGCCGAGTATATTATATGTATATATATATATATATATATATATATATATATATATATATATCACGTTATCACGTTATGCCCATATCGACCCACTGCTGGGTGTAGGCATGTCCCAGACGTTTCCAACGACTTCGGTTCTGTGCCACTCGGATCCAATTGATTCCTGCATGTTTGGCAATGTCGTCTCGCCACCGTGTTGTTGGTCTGCCCCTTTGCCTTTTCGAATACAATGGACACCATTGAAGGATATGTTTTGTCCATCTGCCATCATGTCTACGCGCCACGTGTCCAGCCCATGTCCATTTTAATTTTGAAATTTGTTCCACCGCGTCGGCCAATTTTGTGCGCTCCCTGATCCAAGTAATGGTTTTTCTGTCTTTTAACTTCGCGTTTAATATTATCCTTTCGTGAGCTGTTTGGGTTTTCCTGATTTTCATAATTATTCCCTTTGTGAAGCTCCACGTTTCCGCTCCGTATGTTAATACCGGTAAGACACACTGGTTATAAAGTTTGCACTTCAAACTGTTCGGTATATCTTTGTTCCTGAATATGTTGGATAACTTCTCAAATGCGGCCCATGCGAGAGATCTTCTCCTTTGTATCTCTCTTTGCATATTTACTCCTCTGTCTGTAGTTATTTCTTGTCCTAAATAAATATACCGGTGTACCTGTTCGATGTGCTCCCCATTTATCTTCACTGACATACCATCCGTGTTATTAGTCATTACCTTTGTTTTCTGTTTATTTATTCTTAATCCTATTTTCTCAGATTCAGTTTGAAGCTCGTTCAGCATAGATTCTAATTCTTCTTGATTCCTGCTTATTATAACGATGTCATCTGCAAATCGTAGGTGATTAAGTTTTTCACCGTTTACCGTTATGCCTTTCGAGCTCCAGTTTAGTTTTCTGAATACACCCTCTAAGGCAGCAATAAATAATTTCGGTGAGATAGTATCACCTTGTCGCACTCCTCTCTTTAGAGGTATTTCCGCAGTTTTATTCCATAGCTTGACTTTCATTGAAGCAGATTCGTACAGTGTTCTGATAATGTTCACATATTGCTCTTCAACTCCGCAGCTACATATTGATTCTAACACTGACCATACCTCAACCGAGTCGAATGCCTTTTCATAGTCTACAAAAGCCATATAGAGTGGGATGTTGTATTTTCTGCGCACTCTCGCACCGTCCTACTAATACGAATAGCTGCTTCGTTGACTGTATTATAGCTTATTTTCTTTAATTCTTTCCCTAATTCCGTCTGGTATTGCAATTTATTTTGTATAAGTTTTTCGGGATCAATCCTTATTCCCTTTAAGCATTTTCTGACGTTTTTCTTGAGCTCTAAATTGATTGTTAGCTTTGCTCTTAATAGTCTATGATCACTGCCTGTTTTAACTGTGTTTATCACAGACACGTCATGAATTATGTGTAAATTATTAGAAATTATGAAGTCAATTTCATTTTTATATTTGAAGTCCGGACTTCTCCAAGTCCACTTTTGCTTCGAATTCTTTTTAAAAAATGTATTCATTACATATAACTTATTATTTGCTAGAAAATTAACGAGCGTTTGTCCTCGTTCGTTTCTGGGGCCGAAGCCATGCTCTCCAAGCGTGATTTCATGTTGATCCTGCCGGGAACCTACCTTCGCATTAAGGTCTCCAATAATCATGGTTAGCCTACAGCAGTCTTTGTCAAGGGATTCCTGTATTTACTCATAGAATTCATCTACTAGTTCGTCTGAGTATTCTTCCGTTGGTGCATAAACTTGGATGATTTTAAGGGTTTTATTTGGTGTTAGCTGCACCAGTATATATGCAACCCTATCCGATATGCCGGCGTACTTAATCACCTTATCACCCCATCTTCTATTGATTAAGAAGCCTACACCGTTTATGTGTTTTGAATCATGTCCTTTATAATAAAACATTCTTTGGGACCTTAATTGTATTGTGTTTTCGCCAGTTCTTCTTACTTCGCTAAGTCCAACTATGTCCTAGTTAATATTACTTAGTTCTTCTTCAAGTTCTAATAGCTTATCTTCAGCTGCTAATGTTTTAACATTATATGTACTTATATACATCAGATTCGTCCTGGTTTTGTCCTTTGTTGTTACACAAGAGGTTACATTGTATCCGGGCGGTTGTTGTCTAAGTCGGTGGTTGCCTCCTTGATTTATATTTAATTTAGGCGGAAAGGAGGCGTTTGTCAAATCCGGTTGCCCATTCTGGCCTTGGCTGCTACGGCCTTTCTTTCTTACAGTCATGTCTGGGAATGAATAGCCTAATCCCCCGTGCTGGCAAGGCAAATTGGAGGATACATTTTATCCCTACTGCCAGGTTAATCATTATGTAACTTTATGCGTTAACTGCTTTCAATATTATGGTAATTATTATGGTTATGTTTGATTTTATTGGTTTATTTATCACCTTTAAAATTATTTCGTTTTAGTTTGTATAGTATAAGTAGAACTATTGAAGGAGCAGAGGTAGTAAGGCTGTGTTATTCTGCCCCCTGATTTTCTGTCAGGGTTTACTCCCTTAGCCTTTAGATAAATATCCAAACCGCAAGGCAGCGGGTCGTTACTGAGGAGGTAACAATTTAAGGTTTTTACGGCGACCTAAACCCGCCGAGGGAGAGACAGTCCTGGGATTTTTGCAGACTTTTAATGGACAGGTCCTCAAGCTGTCCATCTGCATCCTCGTGTCTCTTATCCCTGTCACTACTGGAATCGTTTGCTAGAGACTTTCCGCCAGTAGCCGCTGTTGGTCTGCGACTGCTTATTCGACTGACGTCTTATTCGCAGCTGACCTACATATCTGTAGGCCGTTCCACTATCCGCCACCTGTGGACGCACCCTGTTCCGGTTGCAGCTCCGGATCCTTGAGAGCACCTGTACAAGTACAGTGCCCCCAAGGGGGATATATATATATATATATATATTATACATATATATATTTACATATATATAAGAATTTGCTCGTTTAATAAGATGTGACTATTATTATTAATTCTTGTTAGTTTCGAAACTTTGTAATTAAATGTTCTCTAAGGCTACAAATCCGTTTGCGACATCTTTCTCACTATTTGGGTTATGTTTAATAGCTACAATCTTCCTTAGCCAAATATAGATGCCGACTTTCAAGTGAAACTTCTCGAGAGACGCTGCTAAATTTTTAAGTATTATACCTGTTGTTCAGAGGATAACGGACGTGTTACTTCAAGCTTTACCGTTTATAATTTTTCCCCGCGTCTTATCGTACGTATTCATCATGTTATGAGTCTTTAGCAACGTCACGTTTAGTATCCTAATACATGATTATTATTATTATTGTTATTATAGAATATTTCTTCGAAAAGCAAATGTCGCTCACTGTTCTTCGGTTATATAGGTTACAGTTGACAATATCACCATAGATTCCGAATCTCTAGTGCATCACAATGTACATTATATTGATGAGGTCGACAATATCGAACACCTCATATAAAAGTGTCCCGTCTTTAATGACTTAAGACATACTTATCAAATTAAACCCAACCAATCTCTAATCATAAACAAAAATAATATGGAAACCCTCTTAACGTTATAAGGCAATGCAAAGAAAATTCGCGCTAGATGTTTAATAGAAAGTCAAATAAAAACAAATTCAAACATCATACCGATAATTCTGAACTATGTCATAAAACTGTGTCTTGCATGGTTTTAATATACCATAAGTTATTATAAGCGTGCATTTGTAACAAACTTGTATATTATTTTTCTCTAAGCTTGTATATGTATAAATTTAAAAAACACTTAATTGCTTGCTGACACACACGTGGTTGGAGGGACTATGTTATTCATCCCCTTCCACTCTATTTTTTAAGTGCACATGGCAATTTTTTAAGTACACATAGCGAGGGACAATTACACACAAACACATTTCATAAATATATTTGTTCACTGGCTGGAATTGAGGAACAAAAAGAAAAAAAAATAAGTTACAGTTACTTATTACACGTGCTGAACTACACTAGTAATTTTAAAATTTCATTGATAGTAGGACAAGATCAGGCCGTAAGCGTTGAAAATCGATTCAATTAATCATAAAAGACGTCGTAGGATTATTAATAACATTTATTCAGCTTTCATATTGATTAATCATTCAACTGTAGAACAATGCCGCCATGTTGTTGACGATAGTTGTACTACAGCACTTGAGCGGAAAAAGTATCGTTCCGCTGTTTTTCTCGATGTTTCACAGGCCTTCGATCGCGCCCGGCATTCTGTCCTCCTCTTCAAACTAAGGGATATCATTCAATTAACCATAAAATCATATCTACAAAATAGATTATCCTATGTGAAATATGGCGATACCAGCTCGAAAATCTGCGCTATTTAAGCAGGAATTTCACAGGGAAGTATTATGAGTCCTTCCTTGTATAGCGTTTATACTGCAGACATGCCGGTTAATCAAAATACAGTGTTATGCACTTTTACTGACGACACATACATTCTTTCATTCCGATTTTGACCCGGTTATTCTAATAAACTTCATCGGCATTTAATTATGATTCACTCTTGGTTATGCAGTCACGTTACTTTTACTCCGTCTAAGGGTTGACGCCATCGATTCATCTATATACAACATCCATCCCTCAAATTAACCGCGTTAAATACCTTGCTTTGTGTCTTAATAGAAAAAAAATAAAAGGAAGTGCGATATGGTCTGCTCTATTGCCTTTTTAGAAAACAGCCGAATCTATCAGTTGAAAACGAACTATTATTGTACAACTCAGTCGTGAAACCGATTTATACTTACATATGACGCTAGCTAACATCCGGAGCGTACAGTAAATGGAATCGAAAATCTTACGTAAGATTGTACACGCTCCTCCTTGGTTCGTATCAAAACCTATATGTTTCGACTTGCGGATACCAACTGTTTCAGATGTAGCCAAAAAAAAAAGGTACGAGCTCTTTTTCATCAGACTAAAAAATGCCGTTAATCCAAAGCTATTCTACAACTGCCAACTCGTAATGTGCCACACACTTCATAGCATTGCGTGAAGAGAAATTGGCCAAGAGACAATCTTAAAACTTCCTCCTCCTCATCCTCCTCCTCCACCTCTCACTCCACCTAGATATGTCATAAGTTGAGGTCAATGGACCATCAACAGTATCTGATTCTTCCCTGCTTCTTCATCATATTTACTTATTACACTATGTGCAGATTGTAAATAATAATAAAAAAATGAAAACAAAATAAAGACTGTGTTTTATTTGACTATATTAGGGATATTCTCTGTTCACCTGCATTACATTAACTCCTGATAACATGTATCGAACCTTAAACACTTCTCTTTTCATATAATCAGCGTTATTGTATTTTACGAGAGCATTAATGACAATTGTAATTTCTTTATGTATATATCTATCTGTTATCATGTATCGTAATATTCTCATATAGTACGTTGTTGCATTAGTTTTATTTACATTTATAGACTTCATTCAACTTACACCGTCTTTATTATATTATAAGCCTTGCTAGTTTTATCGTGCTTATATGTTCATCGTATAAAAATATTGTATTACGTGTTGATTGTGTTTTCAAATGTGTTTTGTGTATATGAATGTGTGTTATGTATTTGCGTCGTGAATAAACAAAATTATATAGTAGTTTTATTTATCTAAATTACTATCAAATTACTATTTATATTGCTGTTATGTCGTTTTGTATGTAATATATTGGAAATGTTTTAATAATTGGAAATATCTTGTCCCGCTACATCTGTAAATAAAACGAACTACAAACATTAATCCGATTATAAAATCAAACATTATTAATCAAAAAATTAATTATGATAATATTTTCGCCCCATAATCTTGCAACCATCGGTAATGAGTGTTTTTTTAAAATATACTTTATCGCGTAATTCTTTGTCCCAACAATTGATATTTTATTCCAATCGACTTGGAAGTTCGTCATTTCAGTTTTGCATACTTTTCTTATACGTGGGGACAGATAGGCACCAATATTCTGACCAATTTTAGATAGCCGATGAAAAAATTATGTCTCGTACTCGGGGGGGAATTGTAATTTTTCGATATCTTCACGAGTGGATTATTATTATTTTAACGCACAAAATTACTTCTCGAAGTTCGTTTATCAGGATTTTCATATTCTCCAGCTTTTTCTGAACAATTAATGGTATTTCTGTCGGTGTTTAAAGCTTTCTTCCGTCAGTTAATCGAACAAAACAGCATGGTTCAGTCTATGCTCATCACGTTAATTCAAAAGCCGGTGAAATAATGCCCTCCTATTTAAGGACAGCTCTGTGGAATGCTAATGGCTTGAAGAACCATAAAGTCGAGATTGAACTGTTTTTAAATTCAAATTTGATAAACGTTATGTTCCTTGCCGAAACTTACCTCACTGACAACGATTACTTTAAAATTAAAGATTACATCGTGCACTCGTGCACACATTCATCTGGTACAGCCCAGGGTGGTTCAGCTATACTGATTAGGGCTAATATCCAACATCGCGAACTCACACATTTCAGGGAGGAACATCTGCGGGGGACTAATATTAGCATACAGACAACATGCGGTCAGCTTGTAGTATCAGCTGCCTATTGTCCACCACGACATAAAGTAACAACAGAACTTTTTAATAATTACATTCAGTCTTTAGGTAGCAGATTTCTCTCACGTGCAGACTTTAACTCTAAGAAAACAACTACAACCAGAGGTCGTGTGCTCAAGGAAGCACTGGAGCGTAATAATACTAATTATATATCAACTGCTGGATCAACATACTGGCCAACTGATAATAATAAATTGCCCGATCTTTTAGACTTCTTTGTTTTTAAAAGAATTTCGTGTTACTATACTGATATAAAATCGTTCTCTAATCATTCCGCAGTTATTCTCATTTTTGGAGATTCCGTGATATATATAATGAGGAACTAATTCGCCTGTATAATGATAAAACAGATTGGGAATCGTTCAGTGAATATCTCGACAACCAAGCTAAATATTTCTATTCCACTAAAAAAACCCGGCGATATCGACAGTGCTGTACAGTATCTAACACGAGAAATTCAAACTGCGGCAACACTTAGTACTCCAATAATCAGACGAACTAAAGATGATAAGTATTATCCTTCTAAAGTTAAAAAACTTGTTAAAGAAAAAAGAACACCCAGATGGAGATGGTTTCAGACTAGGTATAAAACCATGCTCAATAATAAAATTAAAGAATTAAAAAGAGTACTCATTGATATTAAAAATAAAACTCTTCATAATTATTTATCACAACTTTCATACCCTAGCAGCGAATGATCGTTCATTGTGGAAGTGTACCAAAAAAATTCAACATTCGTGTAAACGGATATCCCCGATAAGATTTGGCAGTGGTTCATGTGCGCGAAGTCCTAAAGAAAAGGCAAATTTATTCGCTAATTACTTGGTAACAGTATTCAAGCCAAATACAATTACTGGCGATAACAGCGAACTAAATAATTTCTTAACCATCCCTGTTCAGCATTTCGCTGGATCAAGTCAACCTCTCAACAAGAGGTTAAATGCATACTGAAAACGCTAAAAAGAAAAAAAAACAGTCCCGGTTTTGATTTATTAACCGCCGAATTACTATTTAAACTTCCGAGGAAAGCTATAGTGTTGCTAACCGTTATATGCAACTCGGTATTCCGATTACACTACTTTCCGAAACAGTGGAAGTTTGCGGAAATTATTATGGTTCCGAAGTAAAGATCCGCACTCCGTCACCTAGTATCGCCCGATTTCTCTGTTGCCAACATTGTCGAAGGTTATGGAGAAGTTAATTTTGAGTAGGTTTTACTCCCATATATCCGTTCGAATAATATTATACCTAACCACCAGTTCGGGTTTTTGCAACAACACTCACATACACGTGGTGCGAAATTACGCAAAGCCGACAAACATAAGAACTATACAGACTGCCCAGAATAAAATCCTTCGTCTGATAACAAATACGCCTTGGTATGCAGCAACCCAGATCATTCACCATGATTTGAACGTTCCTTATGAGTGCGCGGTCATTAAACAATAGGTACAGAGCCATACTGTGAGACTGGAAAATCATCCAAATACCCTTTAAGATACTACCGGCGATATAAGACGGTTAAGATGTAGAAAACCGCTGGACACCTAACCCGAGGTCGTGGTTGCCGGGTGTGTACCAGTGGGTACTATACACTTTCTGTTATGTTCTCCTCGAAAATACCGCTAAATGATCTTATTAGTCTGCATAAATACGAGAGGAAAACAAATTTGTAGGTAAATAAAACGTACAATAGCTAGCCACGACGTTCTCCAACCTACAATACGACGATGATGATACGTAAAAATTTCTTGCATGTTCAAATTTTCTGTTGCGCACGCGCTCATATACGTTATTTCGTTGTGTATGTGCGATGTAGATTTGACAATAAAACATTTTAGACATCACCATGTCGAGTTCAACATAGCGGACAGTATGTTCCTTTTCATTGTGAAATTCGTACGAAATCGTGAGTTTATTTAATTGTCTTTTTTCTTGGAAAACGTCTTGTATACTTCTTCCTTACTCACTGAGGCGTATGGTTTTTTTTTGGTGGAGTTCAGTTTTTTACATTATTTATTGTCCACTGTCTTAATTTTTAGATCCGAAGTATATAATGAGTAGAAATATACACGTATACATACATTTCTACATCATTTCATTTATTATTATTATTATAATTGGATATTAAACTTATATTCGCAGTTCAAAATTTCGAACGGAGATCAATAGCTAGAGTCGCGTGGGTAATTTATTTTTATCAACCGATTAATTTACCGACGGAGTAACTAAAATTGTTGATATTACGACGTTCTAGAGATGTTATAGTGTACGTTTCGCACTGCTGCAAATCAAATTTCAGGAAAATAGCATGCAAACAGGTGGTTAAACGAAATGAAAAACTTTCGCATAGAAAGTTTTTCGGTGTCTGCAGTTTTGATAAAGAGAATTTACCCGAAGACGAAAAAAAATCAATTTAACTAAGCAAATTTACTTACATACACACAAACATACATAAGTGTATATATATATATAATATACGTGTAAATTTCCACGAATAGTTTCGATAATAATACAAAAAATTATTTATAAATAGTAGAAATAATGAATAAAAATAATATAACCGAGGTAATAGTAAACATAAAAATAATAATGATAATAATTAACATTGTTATTGTTATCCTGAGTACGATATTCTAGAAATAATCTATTATAGGTTATCCAAAGTCGATACACACTAAGAACGACAATTAATTTATTTCCAATCTGTTGTAGTTATTGACAGTTTTTTTTTTTGTTTTTTTTTGTATATAGTGTATTATTATATATGGTGTGCTAGAAGTTTGGAAATATATAATAAAACTATATTGGCCATTTCGGTACCACAATTCTTCTTGCTTGACACATTTCGAGTACAAACCGCTGGAAATTCCCAAAAGGATTTTCGAAATAATTTTTCAATATCTCCGTCATATACACGTGTGTGTGTGTGTCAGACTATGCATTACATATAGTTTAAACTGTTAGAAAACATAACTGAAAAAACCATTACAATTTTCTAACTGCTGTAAACTTATACACACACACACGTATGCACATTCAATTTCACGGTGGACGATACTTATTTGCTCTTTTTTTAACAGCGTTGATCTGGTTTTTCGTTTCCTTTTTTTTTATTTCTTTTATTTACAGACGCTCGATTACTAAGATCATTTGCGTCTAAGGGTATATATGGCATTAATTAATCCGGTTTCTGCGAGAAATTTTAATATCTATTTTTTGAGGGTCATCCTGTAGTACTTCTCCTAGTGAAATGGTTGATATATTGTAAAGGTTTCGACGGCTTGCATATTTTGCACATTCCAGTAGTATGTGGCGTATTGTTATTGGAGTACATGTTGGACATTTTGGAGCAGGTGTATTGTTCAGTAGGTATTGCGATATAAGTATGGTGTGACCTATTCGTAATCTAGTTATAGCTACTTCGTTCCGCCTTTTATTTTGTTCTGTGGTTTTCCAGTGTCCTAAAATTGGTTTGATTTGAAATAGATGTGTGTGAGCGCACTGGGTCTCCCAGTATTACTGATATAAATGACTTTTTGTGTTATGATTGAGTAATCGTTTGTGAGTGCAGATGTTATTATTTTTATGGTTTTTGATTTTGTTCTGGTGACTTTATCAACTATTTCATTTCCTACGATTCCCGAGTGCGCTGGAGTCCAAAGAAACACTATTTGATATTTTTTCTGTATTAATTTATGGATGATGAATTTTATATTTACAATATCTAAGTTAGTATTTTTAATCAGTTTCTGAATCTGTTGTAAAGCAGATGTCGAAGCATATTATAAAGTTATTTTTGTGTTTTTTTTTTACTATATTTTTTAACGCTTTGTATAATAATTCACCTGTGTACACAGATGTCCCAGTAGGTAAGTGATATGCTTGTGTTCTGCCCTTTATAAGGTAAGCAGAAGTGGTTTGGTTTAGCGTCCTAGAGGCGTCGGTGTAAATTTGTTTCTGCTGACAAGTTCGTTAAATTTATTTGAATTTTTCCTATATTTGTTTAGGTCCATATTTATCGTTGCATTTGGTTCATGGGGGTAATTTAGGTAGGTTACTTTTTCTAATTTTGGGTAAGGTGTATTGAAGTCTATCTAAGAGGATATGAATTCGGACGGTTGTAGATTTAGAAGCATTCGGTTTATTTTGATGCAGGTGGTGTAATTTATTTTCTGTTATGTTATTGGGATGGAGTGGACAGTGGTCTGATATAATATTTTAGCACGAGTGTTTGTCTTCTATATTTTAGTGGTAGAATATTTGCTTCCACATGTAGAGATGTGGGGCTGTATTGTGTACTACATTTATATTTTTCAATGTGTGTTGATTCGCACTATCATACAGTATACTACCATAATCGAGTCTGCTTAGGATATATGATTTGTAGAGCTGGATTATTTCTATCGGATACCCAGTATGAATGATTTAGCAACTTTAACATGTTTAGCTTTTGATTACAGTTTGCTTTTAGATTATTTATGTGTTTTTTCCAGTTAAATTCCTTCTCTAATGTTAGTCGTAATAGGTGTAACGTATCTGTATTTTCAATCGGTATTGATTCGATTTGTAAGAAAGGAATACTTAAATTATGTTTTGCGCTAAATGTAATTTGTTTAGTTTTAGTAATAGAAAAGGTGAGACCGTTAGATGCGGCCCAATTATTTATTTCATTTATAGTATTTTGGAGCGGAAGTTCTATATATTTTGTTTCAATGTGCGAGTAGTATATCGAAAGATCATCGGCGTAGATACAATATTTAACTGGGGAGGATATATGTTGTTTAATATTGGCAACAGCTATTATAAATAAAGTTGGACTAATTACTGACTACTGGGGAGTACCATTTTTTTGGATTTTAATTTGAGGTACGTAATTATTCAGTTGGACCGGAAATTTTCTATTATGTAAAAAGTGTTTAATAAAGATGGGTAGGTTTAATTCCCATCGATGCGAGTTTAATAATATTTCATGTTTCCACACTTTGTCGAAAGATTTTTCCAAATCAAAGCTGACTAGGGTTGTAGTTTTGTTTTGAAGTAAGTTATCCTGTATTATTAGTTTGCTTAACAGATCCTGTGTGCTTCTTTTCTTTCTAAAACCGATTTGTAATGGATCTAGTAATTCAAGTTCTTCTAGTTGCCAAAGCAGTCTGCTGTTAATAATTTTTTCGAGTAATTTGCAAAGAGTGTTTGTGAGGGAGATGGGTCTGTAGCTAGCAGGGTCTAAGGAATTTTTGTTTTAATAACGAAATTAGATGAGCTTCTCTCCACAACAGCTCTTTGAAGGATTGGTTTTACCATAAAAGCTTATAGAAATATAGGATAGCCATTTTAGAACTGGAGTTAAGATGTTTTATCAAACTTACGTGAATAACATCCGGACCTGCGGCTGTTGGGCGCATTTCATCTAGGGCGGTGTCAAATTCTTCTTTCGTTATATCTGTATTGTAACTTTTTATGTATGATTGAAAATCAATAACGCGGTTAGTTTCCACTTTGTATTTTATTTTTTTAAAGGTTTCGGGATAGTTTCGGCCGACGACATTTCATAAAAATAGTCGGCAAATATATTAGCTATTTCCAGTTTATTATCGGTAAGCTGAGAGTTTACCTTTATTGCTGTTATTGATTGGACTGTATGTTTATTTGAGATTTTCTTAATTTGTTGCCATAGTTTATCTGGTGCTGTTGAAGAGTTGATTGTTTTAACAAAATTTATCCAATAATTTTTTTTTAGTTTCGCGTATGCTCATCCATACTGATGCCCTAGCTTTTTTGAATTTTATTAAATTTTCTATATTAGGTTGACGTTTATATTTCGATAGCAATTTATTTTTATTTTTGATTAATGATCGATATTCTTCCGAGCACCATACGGCACATGTTTTGTTTTTGCATGTATCTTATGCCTCGAAATACTCGGCAGCTTCTTTTATTGACCGTAAGATATATTCATAAGACTCATCAGCGTTGCTCGAGATTTTACATGTTTGAATATTGACGATAGTTGTAAACGAAATCCAGTCCGCTTTTTTAAAATTCCAATTTTTCGATTGGTGGTTTAGCAATTGGTACTGTTCTAGGTAGATCTATGATTGCGGAAAATGATCGATACAATTTCGAATCAGGGTACCAATTTGTGAAGTGAACAACATTTGGGCTGCAAAAAGTTAAATCAATTGCCGAATATTGTTGTTCAGATGAGTCGAACCTGATATTTTTTATCATTATCAAACTTGTCCATTCTGTGGCCGCAAATTTTCTATTTTTTCTATTTAAAGTTTTGTTTTTCTTTTACTTATGTTTATAAATGCTATTTTTTTTTAACTCGATATTTCAAACAAAACGAACTTTCTTTTTCAAAATTAATTTTTATTATTATTTTTTATGATTAAAGTAGCGCCGATAAATATTTTATTTTCCCCGTTTTTCTATTTCGCCTAATTACGACGCAGTTATACGGTAAATTATTTGCGCGTTTCCGTAATTTCGAACGGAGAAGTCCTTTTGGCAACTTTGTGAAAGGGGTATACACCACCGCGTTTATACGTGTAAATGCGAGCGTTATATTTCCCGTTGTTATGTAGTAGTTTAGATAATGCGGTAATAGTTTGTCGTCAAAAACACATGTGTACTTTCGCGTTGCTTGCTGCAAAAACGAAAATATACATTTTCCGGAAAATCGTTGCTCCGATTTATACATGTTTGTATTATTCAAATCGTTATTCACATGTGGAGATCGCACGTTTGAGAAGATCGTCCTTTAGACGGTATATACACTCACGATTACAAAGACTTGGAAAATATTGAAGGCGGATCATTTTTCGCAATTTAAAATACATTATATTATATACTATACTATTTTGAATGGTCTCTGATGTAATGATTCTCATATAGATCAACCAGGTCCTGACTCTCAATAACCTATTATAATAAATAGAAGCGGGCACGCGAGGGGCCCAAGGTCTGGTAGCCAACCTATATAATCTTATTTAATATTTTCTTATTAAGAAAATAACCTTTTCAATTTCTTAATTATTATTATTATTGCTAAATTGGCACGACTGAAGCGGTTTGTTTTTATTATTAATTTAACGATTTAACGTGTTCATTATCGATAATTATTATTCCTTTTATTTAAATTTATTATTATTAAATCTTTTCGGACTTCGTAAATAACAATATAACTCCACTAATATATTTATGTAGTTTTCGTAAATCGTATTATCTCCTATATTAGAACACTATTACGAGCGGTATATTTATTTTTTATTTTATTATCGGACTAAATTTATTTCGTTTAATTATTTCGATTTAAAAAAAAATCAAGTGAATTTAGCGATTAAAGCGTATTCTGTAACAGCGCGTGAACCTTAGAGATTGCGTCAAACAGCGGAAACGCTCCGAAATGCGAGTCTAACCTAGACGACATGCCTCATCAATATGTTTCTCTATGGATATTTACGCAACAAATTCTCCAGTATTTCGTAACAAACACAATATGTTTCTTATTTCGGTACAGACTTGAAATTGAAAATTCGTTTATTATTACGCCATTAATAATTCTAAGATATATAAAAAAAAACAAATACAAAATGCAAATGTTTCCGTACCGAATGTTATAACCATTCTCTTCTGAAAACACATTGGTAAAATATAATCTAAGTTAATAATATCTTATAATACATAATATGGATCCCACACACTTCAATTTTTCGTACAAAAGGTCTACAATTGATTTAGTTATTACATCAGCTCAACTTCCAAACGAACTTCATGTATTCTATCACCCGGACTTAGCAGGAAGTGATCATACTCCTCTGGTTACTCTTCAGGGAACCACATATTCTCAACCAATTCATAATTCTTTGAATTATAATAAAACCGATTGGAAAAAATATTCAACACTTTGTGATGATAATATATCTGATACTTCAAGTATAGAATTGTTTACTTCCGACCTAGTTCAACTTGCTAAAACTTGCACCCCACCGAGCTCGAGACATTTTCGGACTAATGCAACACCTTGGTGGTCGAAGGAATGCTCTCATCAGCCATACGAGACAGAAGAAAAGCCCTGAAGTTGCTGAAAAATAATCCAATACTAATTACATTTTATGTAAGAAATAGCGCGCTAAAACTAGATATATATTGAGAGAAGCTAAAAAGCAATCGTGACGAGATTTTACGTCAAAAATAACTTCTAAAACTCCACCTGCAGTGTTCTGGAAAAAAATACACTCCTTAGAACGTTCTAAATCATTCCATATTCCATCGACAATCAATCTAAACAATACACTATGCACAAACATCAAAGATGGCAAACGGCTTCGCTCAACACCTGGCTGCTTCAGCAAATGAAAAACCTCCCTGAAAACCTCTCTGCTAGTCAACATTCTCCAACAACGATAAATAACGAACCATATAACGAAAATATTACCTACAGGGAACTGTATACTGCTATTCATAATACAAAACAAACTGCAACTGGCCCTGATCATTTTCATATTAACATGTTAAAATATGCTGGAAGGAAGACTATAGACACTCTTCTTCAATTATTAAATGACATCTGGTCTTCTGGAATATTCCCAAAAATGTGGCAGACCGCGACGCTTATCCCCATTCTAAAACCAAATAAAGATCCAAATCTACTTGATAATTATAGACCGATTTCGCTTACATCGGTGTTGTGTAAAGTCATGGAAATAATTGTGAATACAAGACTACAGTAAGCTAATTACTAATAAGCAATGCGGTTTCAGAAAGTCGCGCTCTACAACAGATCAATTAGTGTTCCTTCAAAATTCTATTCTACACTCATTTGCCCACAGACAACATACACTAGCAGTATTTTTCGATTTTACAAAAGCCTTCGATACCGTTCGCAGAAAACGTATAATTAACCAAATGGAAAAATGGAATATAGGCGGCCATCTCTTTAACTTTATAATAAACTTTTTACAACATCGGAATTTTCACATCAAGCTTGGTACAGCAATGTCAAATGGTTATCCTTTAAATAATGACGTTCCTCAAGGTTCTCTTTTAAACCCAACCTTATTCAATATAGCCACAAATTCCATAACCGAAATTATCCACTTTCCAGTTCAAATGGCTCTCTTCGCAGATGATCTTACAGTATTTATATCCTGCAATGATGAGGATCTAGGAGAAACTGCGCTCCAAGAAACAACAAATAATCTGTCTATATGGTCCGAAAAAAATGGTCTAAAGCTTTCAGCTCAAAAAACAAAAGCTATGCACTTTTGCATTCGATCTTGTAACCATCATCTTACAGCAAAATTAGATGACACACAAATTCCAACTCCAGACTCAATTATGTATCTGGGACTAGCGTTCAATAACAAGCTGAAATGGATACACCATATAAATTATCTAAAGATGTCTTGTATGAAAAGACTTAATTTAATGAAGAAATTATCTCATACTGTTTATAGAGCAGACAAATCTTCATTGCTGAAGATTTATCAAACACTCATAAGATCCAAATGTGACTATGGATTTCCAGCATATTCCTCATCAAAAATCACACTTCTTCGTTCACTTAATCCGATTCACAACGCTGCTTACGGTTGGCTCTTGGAGCTTTCAGATCCACTACAATAGTTAATCTCTATTGTGAAGCAGGTGAGCTACCGCCTGATTTACACAGAGACAGTCTTTTACTAAAATTTTTGGTCCGTTTACAATCGATTCCAGACTTACCTACAAAATTAACAGCATCTGCATCTTATAATCAGCCTCATGCTAAAGATATTATCCATTACAAAATCCAATCAATTTTACTTAATTTCACATCACTTCCAGCCATTTACAAATCTGTACCATCAAAATCACCACCGTGGTGTTCCAATATCCGAACAGACACGTCGCTTACAGAAACAAATACCACCACATCTAACTCCAATCTTCAACCAACTACTGGCTAAATATAATGATTTTACAGTTTACTACTCAGATGGAACTAAAAAAAAAAGGCGATAATTGTGGATGCGCTTTAGTACACGAAAATTTTACTATCCATGTTCCCCTTCCGTCAACATTCAGTGTGCTTTCGTGTGAATTATACAGCATATTTTTAATACTAACTGTACCAGATACCAAACACTCAAACTTACTAATCTGCATAGACTCTCTAGATGCGGTCAATCGTATACAGCGCCGCTCAGAAAAACAACATGAATTCATAAAATTGATCATGGAAGAATGTCATGGTTGGAAAAACCAGATCTGCATAGCATGGATACCAGGCCATGCGAATCTAGGCATCATCGAGCGAGCCGACAAAGCGGCAAAGTTATCGTGTTTCATGGGACCAGTCCCAAAAATTCCAGCACCTGCCAGTGATGTTCAAACATTCCTCATATCCGGTATTCAACAGCAGTGTATCCAGAGATGGACCGACATACCAATGGAATCAAATTCGCTTCGTCTTCTGAAAACAGTTCCAAAACCATCTGTGACCACAATACCTGGAAGACGAAATGAAGTGGTTTTGTCTCGCCCACGTATGGGTCACACCATGTTAACATACGCTTATTTGCTGCAACAAGTGAGCCTCCTCTCTGTCACTTTTGTAACACTCAATTAACTATCCTACATATATTAATCATCTGTCCTTTATATGCAAATATTCGTTCCTCCCTAAACATACCTATATTCCACTAATCCTTCAAAATGTACCTTCTTCTGAAAAAAGACTTCTGTCTTTCCTTAAATCATGCAATCTATATAATCTAATCTAAAGTCTCCTTTCTCCATGCGTCTGGCCCTTGTTGCAGTACATAGCACGGTTAAAATAAAATAATAAAAAAAATATTATAAAGAAAGAACTTCTATATAAAGCTACATATATACTATAACGTTTTAAGAGTAACACGAGTGAATTAAATAAATAAGTAAAAGAATAAAATTCAAACAAAATGTCTATAATATTAATCATTATAATAATGGAATACGTTGAAAATTATATAACAGGTCGATTTATTTCCTCAACAACATTCGTCGAAATAGAGATAGTTACAAAATTTCCCGAAATCGGAATATATACTAATAGTAATAATAATAATAATAATAATAATGATTTTTAGATTGTGGAATGTAGTGATTTTTTTATTAAATTAATTACAAAATTAGTGAAAATCACTAACGTTTATTTTCTTTGCTATTCAGCAGTCTATAAATTAAATTGTAATCAATGTGAAAAAGAATACATAGGAGAAACGGGCAGACAATACAAGATTTAAAGAACATTTAAATTCATATGCAAATAATGATGAAAAGTCATTATGACGAAAAGTCATCATTTGGAAAACATTGTATAGAATTAAAACACAGAATAAATAATATTAATCAAAATTATAAAATTTTTTACATACAGAAAATCATTTTAAAAAAAGAAAATTACTCGTAAAAATGGAAATAATAAAAGAAAGGGATAAAAATAATTAATTAAATTCGATGGTAAATTTTGAAGAAGAATTAATTTTAAAAAGTATATTGTAGAAATTTTTATTATTTTACTGGCTATTGATTTTCGATTATGAAATATTTTTCATTGTTCAACTATATTTATTTTTAAAAAAATAATTATTTTTTGGCTACTGCTTCGTATTTTATATTACTGATAGTTGATTGTGTTGTTTACCACGTGTAATTGTCATTTAAGTATTTATTCTTCGTTTTACAATTGTAAATTTATGATCTCGAATTTTATTTTTATGTTGTTATTTTATATCTTTATTTTTATCACTTGATAATGGCGTAAATGCCGAAAAGCTTTGTGATTTTTTTTCGCAAAGAAAATAAACGTTAGTGATTTTAGCGAATTGTTTAATCAATTTAGTGATGATAATGATGATAATAAAATACCAAATCGTATAATGGCTTTCGAAACAAGTTCAGCTATACGTTGTATCGTTAACCCTTTCAGTCGTACATTATAAAATCTTAACGTTAAATTATAAATTTTATAGGAGTGTTTATTATACAATACCGCTTCCTGTGGTGGACCTTAGATAATTTTCAATGAATTAATACAAATATTTTTAAAATTGAAAAAATTTCACGTACAAGAAGTTAAGAATAAAATTCCATGTCTCATATAGTGGACATTGTGAATAAGAGGGTTAATACATTATTAGGGAGAGCTATCGTAACGGATAAGTGTACAACGATCGACCTTGTCTTTATTCGTTATTCGTTAATACGTTATTACCTAGTCGTCGAATCTTAGTGATCCGTATAAAATACGGCGTTTTCTTTTAACTTTTACGTACGTTCTTTTGGTCGTACATTACGACCCGGGTCTGGAACGTTTCGGCTCCCACCATTACGAGAAATTGGATCGGAAAACGGAAGAAATACTGATATATATAAAAAAAGGAATTTAGTCGTCGTGATAACGGCTTACTACTAAAATTTATCCTAATTAAATGTACGTCACCTATAATATTTAGTCGTATAAATTATATCCCAAGAGCTCCAACCGTTTCCTTCGTCGTCTACACCTGTCATCTCTGGGATTTTGTCCAACATCGTTGGTGCACCGACCTCCGTCATCGCGTCGACTAGTTCCTGCGGTATACCGACAGGTCGTAAAAACTATAACGCGCGCGTGCATAGCATTTAACTTTCTAGAAAGTTTATTTTCCAATTGTTAATAAAATTTTTAACGTTTCGAACGGCCTTGTATCATTCGTCGTCAAAATCGAACGTTGTGCATTCAACTCGAAACTTTAAAAGTTTTATTAACAGACGAAACGCGGTTTTACTAAAAATAATTTATATATTAATACCGTGCTGTGTACTGCAACAAGGCTCAGACGCACATTATAGGTTGCGCGACTTGAGGAAAGTTAGGAGACTTTTTTTTTTCAGAAGGACGAAGGACGTATGTTTTGAAGAATTAGTGGAAGAGGACTAGGCATATTTAGCGAGAAACGAATTTTTGTATATAAAGGAGAGAGGATTTTAATATATGCAAGGATAGTTAGGTGAGTGTTACAAAGATGACAAAGCGGAGGGCTCACATGTTGCCGGCAAATAAACGTCTGTTAACATGGCATTGAAAAACCACTTAATTTCGTCTTCCAGATATAGTGGTCACTGACGGTTGTGTAATTTTGATTCCATTGGAATTTTGACTCATCTCTGAATCCACTGGTTTTCTCCGGATATGAGGAGCGCTTGAATGTCACTAGCAGATGTTGGAATTTTTAGAAGAGGTTTCACGAAGCTGGATAATTTCGTACTTTGTCGGCTCGCGCTGATGCCTAGATTCGCCTGAAATCCATGCTATGCAGATCTGGTTTTCCCAACTATGACACTCCTCCGTGATAAATTTTATTAAAAAATAACCGTGAAAATTTGAAAAAATGAATATATCTCCTTTAAATATATACATTCGTACACACGTAAAAATGCATAAACAAATTCACCATCATAATGCTTCTCGTCGAAGAACGTAGCCGATTACTAATCTATCGATCAGATTTTGTGTTGTCTTGCGTCAGATTGCTGTATACGCGCTTCTTTTAATAATTTGTAGCCGATCTATCTTCCTTCTAGCAGGTTTCCTTCCATTTGTCCTTGTAAGCGGAAGTATTTCACATTTTGTATGGCCAAAGTATGACACATTTCTCGGCATAATGTTTTCTTTTTTTAGTATTTTCTCTGTACTGCTCTTTTTTAAAACATCTTAAATCCTTCGATGGAGCTACAATTTGTTCTTCTAAGCCATTACGTCGAATGATGTGGCAAAAAAATTTAAGGCACCGATGATGAATTGTGATTACTAATCTCCGGCATGGCGCAATGTTTAATTCCTGTAATATAGAATTGTTCGTTCGAAACGCTTTCCATGATATTCTCATCATGTTTCGGTAGGCTATCATCTCGAAAGTATCTCTCTTTTGTAGCGTGGATCTTTTTAACGTCCGAGATTCAGATCCGTAAATAGCAATGGGAAAGACTAATGTTTTCATTAAATACTTTTTTAGTTTCTTTAAATATATTACGGTCTTTCCATCTTCTTATTTCTTCTTCACATCCTCCCTTATTTGCAAGTAGTACACCTAGATATATCATTTTTTCCTTACGCTCCATGTATGGTATCATATCAAAAACTGCTGGAAGTTTCTGAGCTCTATCAACAACCGTTAGAGAACACTTAGATCTATTCAGTATTAAGCCAGCTTGTTTACTAATTAATTCTACCTTGGTCAAGTGTTTCTTCATTTCTGTTTCTGTATTTGCCGATAGCACCGTATCATCAGCGTATCTTAGATTTGATATTTTTCTCCCGCCGATGCATATACCACCGTTCCAGTTCTGAGTCACTTTCCTCACTATCCATTCACTATATACATTAAACAAAAGAAGGGAAAGTACACAAATCGGTCAGATAATTCCGATTCCACTCTTATATAAGCAGGGTTCTTTATATATAAGTTTTTAATTAAATATATCAAGTGGCTAGGAACTCCAGCCACTTGATATATTTAATTAAGAACTTATATATAAAGAGCCCTGCTTATATAAGAGTGACTATCTATTGCACATTTATTTTAAAATGAGCCAGCATTCAAGGCGCTATTTATATGCGATGCAAATACGAACGCATATGATGTTACACGGGCGCCACTGCCTTATCCGTGAATAATAAAGAATTGAATAATGATGAAAAACGTTCTAAATCGTGTGTTGGTTTCGAACGCACAATCGGCGGGTCGACAGTCGAGCAAACTGCGTCACTACGAAATTATTTACTGAGAAACAAAAAGAAGTATGTTGGACACAAGATCAGGGGAGGTGGAATATTTTTGCTTGCAATGCAAGGCAAGATTGAAAAAATACCGCCGTTGGAAGAAGAGGGGTGGAAATTATGACAACAGGATCTAGGGAAACGGTAACTAAACGAAATAATAGACGCAGGCAGGAAAAGAGAAATATGATTTGGTTTGATTCGCAGTTGTTGTACGCTATCCTTTCTCAAAAACAAGCCACACCATTATGATGAAATATAACTCGACCTCTTGAATTTCGACGACCGCAAAATTTATGTGTAATTTGTGCTTTTTTTTTTGCTTCATTTATGCCATCCTGTGACGTTGTTAGTTTGAGCAATTACCGTTAATTTAAAAAAAAAAACACGTTATGGGCTGGGAACATTCCAGGCCCATTTTGAATTTTGATTTGAAAATGATTTTTGCCGGTTCGTTTGCGCCACTTTCGTTTCGTGTCAAGTTAGGCCTTCAACCCCGAATTTCGAATTTTGATCTGAATATTTGCGCGCCGTCTGCATTTTGTTTCGTTTGTGCCGTTTTTGTACCGGTAATAACTAAAAAATAAATTTCCGAAACTAATTTGTAACTTACGCTCTGAATGTTCGCTACAGTTTTATCGATTTGCGTTGTTTTAAATTTTATATCGTCGGTGTTTGTCTTTAGATGTTTAAGTTCAATTTTTTTTTTGTTTTGTTAAAATAATAAGTTGAAAATTAAACAATTAAAATAATTTTGGTTTTTAATCCGCGCTTATTAGGATATCGAATAGAAAAACCATTTCAGAATGTCGTCCGGGTGTGAAATAAGAGTTTTATCGAAAAAGATGGATGAAAAGTATAATCGTATTAACACACACAGATAACGATGGGTATTAAAAGGATAAAACTCGAAACGAAGTGTAGAAATTTTGTACCGTCTGCAAGATTTTGATGAAAATTATTCGTTCAATATTGGCCTGTTAATATAACAAAATTACGTTTATTTGATTTTATCGTTATATTTTTTCCTTACGACGCAGGCTTTAAATTTAAGAGCGAAATCGAAAGTGAGCTCGAAGAAACCACGGCCAACCGAACGACCGGGAATCGTAATCGAAAATGTTGCTCAAACTCGAAGACTGGCTGAAACCACTCTTGGAGCATCGTCTTTACTACCGCAATCCGGACCCGGTTCCAGCTACATCGAAGAAGGTCCGACCAATACGGGTAGCGGAAGTCAGGTAAGCATTTTTTTTTTGTAAATATCTCGTATTTTAAGAATTGTACACGAGTCGACTAGAAAAAAAATTAGACCTCGTAAATTGGCGAAATGACGTCGACCAGACTGTCGCAGCACGCATCGACGATTTCAAAATAAAAAAAAAATTGTCCGAAACTTATTAAGAAAAACGAAGAAAACAAAGACACAAGTTAAAGCCTTCTAAAAGGAAATAATAACAAATACTTGTTATAAGCGACAGTTTATTAGTGGGGAAAGTTACTGAAGCTTTCAAAAAAAGATCGTAGAAATATTTGTCCCCCTATTCAAAAAATCACGAAGCCAGTTTTTACGTAAATCCTTCGCCACTTACCTGAAGAAGACCTTCAAATCTCATTTATCTGAAGTTAGATTTTGATTTTGCTATTAACCCGTTTAATCACGTGTTATTTCACGCAAAATTATATATGAAATAATTTTAAAAAGTGACTAAAGTAGATGAAGTTATAAATAATCTACCCTGTAACCAATGAAAAATTACACAGATAATCGGTAAGTCAATCACCGAATATCGTGACACCTATATGTAATATCCCTTCGTATGATCTTATTTCGGCTGTTTTGCATTGTTTTAGTCCTGCTAAGTCCAGTTAGTGACGTAACTGTGCCCATCCATCGAGTCGGTGATCTGCGTCTCTGTTTCTTTCCCCTTCTATCTGTCCGATTAACATGTTTCGTATATGTGTCTAAAATATTTCAAAATTTGTTGTTGTTCCAAACTTCATGTATTCGTTTTGATTTTCAACATTCTGCTCCATGTCCACATCTCGAAAGCATCGGTTCTCTGTTTATCCTGCTCGTGTATCGTCCGAGTTTCTGCTCCATACAAAAATATAGCAAATTCTAAGGTATTAACCAAAATGATTTTTGTTGACCGAGTAACCGATCTATCTTTCCAGATTTTATTTAATTTTCTTATTTCAGACTTTGACATTACTTTTCTACGTTTTATTTCTTTTCCATGTCTACCATAGTTGTTAATTAATGACCCGCGGTATACCGAATCAACCGCTTGTAGGTCCTAATAGCAATTCCTCAGTTAATTTGATCTGTTTTTTTTCTATTATCGTAATTTTCGTCTTATTCTTATTAATGAGGAGTCGCAACTTTCGACTTTCTTTTTCAACTCTGTCTCACCGATTAGGAATTTCGCCGACAGAAGCTGTAACAAATGTAGCAATCAGCGTATCGTAAATTAGATACTTTATCTCCGCTTATTTTAATCTCTTCTTTTTCTCCAGTGTAGACAATTTTCAGTAATACTATTACTTCGGGGTTTTTTTCTATCGGGAGTTGACGAGAATCTGACCACCAAGGTTTTGAGTCATTTTTACGCTTCTCATTGAATTTATGAATGACTTTGAACTGGGTTGTGGGATCAGTTTCACTGTATATGTTTAAATCAGACATCTAAAGCTGTGCCGCGAAATGATGCCAGATAATTTCACAAAAGAAGTGTCTAGAATCCTATCATTATCGTGCGCGCCATTTATATTTATTTAAGTGAGAATGGGCAATAGAGTCACATTCTACGGTGTCCGGTATGGTCTTATAATATGCAAAACTAATGAAGATGAACAGAACGTTAAATATAATGTATTAGCGACAGTTCCATAAGTTGGGCTGCCGTAATTTAATATACAACAGTTTGCCTCTAGGAAAGCGTCATACACTAGTGTTGCCGCAAATAATTATTTATATTACGAACTCGGGCTACATTTTACGCATTCCAATCGCCATCAATGATATAAGGGTTTCCAAATGAACTAAAAATATTTATGAATAGATAAGTATTTGGTTGGAAAGAAGGTTCAATATATATATATATATATATATATATATATATGTATATACTTGTTTTGTGGCAAATTACAAGAAACAGGAACAGAAAGAATTAATCTATCGGTTGTTGCTAGTCAGTAGGCATTGTAGTTAGCACTGATGTAGTTTTATTGGCTATTGTTATTACCATTAGCGAGAAATTTGTAGTAATGTTAACGGCTCTACTCTATAAAGTTAGATAGGTCTTCTGGCAAATTACAAGAAACAAGAACGGAAGGAATTTATCTATCGGTTGTTGCTAGTCAGTAGGCATTGTACGTAGCATTATTGTGATTTTAGTGACTATTAATATTACCCGTTAGTATTTTCATCATTACCGTTTTTACTACGAGTACTATTAATATTTTATGGTCGCATGTCGAAATTGCCGCCTGCTTAACGACAATTCAAGGTCCCTTAACATTATCTGACCGTTCTGTGAAGTGTACTGAGGGGTATTAATCTTTGTGTTTTACATATTGAGAGGTATTGGGCCTACCTTTTCACGATAATCTAATTCGTGTTGTGAAAGGGGTCGGCAGTAGTTCTACTGACTCGAAATGGGTAATTTATACATAAATCATTTTTGTTATACTAATAGCAAAAAATCAGAAATAACTTACAAAAAGATGTTGAAACTAGAAAAAAGACTTAAAGAAATTGGTTCGAGAATAAATGTAGAAAAAAGGAAGGTTGTGAAATATGAAGAAGGTGAAGAAAATAACATAAAAATTTAAGACGAAATCTCCTGTAGAAACGGTAATAAACACCTTCGTATACTTCGGGAAGAAATTTACAACCGAGAAAAATAGTCATACGCAGGAAGTAAAAAGAAGGGGGAACACAACTTGGATGGATAGCGTATGGTGGTAGAATTAAAAAAATTCTACAAAGCTATAAACTATTTAATAAGTGCATTATACCAGTGCTGAGCGTTATGGGTCGAAAACCGGGCCTTAAAAATTGACCGATAAGATTGGAAAAAAGGAATGGAACGGGCGCTTGCTGGAAGTAATATTATAGAAGAAAATCAGAAACTCCGATATACGAGAAAATATCCGACTACCTTTGTACCCGGGATAGAAATAAACAAATGAAATTGGGCAGGGCATGTAGCACGACTGGCAGACGGAAGATGGACGAAGGAAGTACTGAACCGGTATGACATGCATGTATGAGACTCAGAACAAACAACGGTGGAAGAAATTTTAGAAAGGCCTAAGTCAAATATTGGCGTCAGGAGGCTTAAAAAAGAAGGAGTGTAGTGTCAATAACGGCAATGGTAGTAATAGCCGTAAACAATAATCATTGCTGATGACATGGACAGATAATAGAATAGGCAGGTCATACATGGATGTGTAAGACTCAGAACAAACAACGGTGGAAGAAATTTTAGAAAGGCCTAAGTCAAATATTGACGTCAGGAGGCTTAAAGAAGAAGGAGTGTAGTGTGAATAACGGTAATGGTAGTAATAGAGGTAAACAATAATAATTGCTGACGCTATTATATTTAGTGGTGATAATACTATCACCACTAAATAATATTCACCGGCGAACATCGTTGATATAAAGATTTTTTCAATTTAATATAAACTAAATTAAATGTTAACCCACTAGGTCCTAGAATAATAATGATAGATACGCATTACCGATGTTCAATTTAATATTCTTAACTTTTAAATTTGTAGTTAAACAGAGTGACTACATATTATGACGTATTTATTATTAATAGTATTACTACGTAATATAAGTACACTTGCAATGGACTTCCAAGATTTGAAATATTTATATGTATATAAGTGACAAACGGATAGATAATCTTCTCTGTACTCTACTTTATTAACAGTCTTTTGCACGGCAATATAAACATTTATCCCGTTAATATGATTTTTAAAAAATAAAAGTAATCAGTATGAACGTTTAACAATATAAAACGATTAATATATATATATAAAAAGTTGAATATATTGGAAAGTAGTGATTTTATTAATTAATTATAAACAAACACAATATAACACAATCACTAAAAGTTTTTTAATCGCGAAGCTTTTCGACAGTTACGTCATTTTCAAGGGCGAACAAAAATTATTACATCTTTTTTAAAAAAAAAAAACCAAAAAGACAGATTACTTCCTTATACGATGAAATTTCGGGTTTAAAAAAAAAAGGATTCAGACAAAACTATCGTGGTAGGGAATGGGTATTAGAAATTATTACTTACGTTATTAGTGTCGTTTTTATATACATTAGGTGAAAACTGTCTTTATATATATATACATATATATACACACACACACATATATATATATTAATTATAAACAAACAAAATATAACACAATCACTAATAGTTTTTTAATCGCGAAGCTTTTCAACAGTTACGTCATTTTCAAGCGCGAACAAAAATTATTATATATTTTTTTTAAAAAAGATGTAATAATTTTTGTTCGCGCTTAAAAATGACGTAACTATCAAAAAGCTTCGCAATTAAAAAACTTTCAGTGATTGTGTTATATTTTGTTTGTTTATAATTAATATACATACATATATATATATATATATATATATATATATATATATGTATATATATATATATATATATATATATATATATATGTATATATATATATATATATATATATATACAAAGACAGTTTTCACCCACTGTATATAAAAACGACACTAATAACGAAGTAATAATTTCTAATACCCATTCCCTACCACGATAGTTTTGTTTGAATCCGGTTTTTTTTAAGCCCGAAATTTTATCGTATAAGGAAGTAATCTGCGTTATACAATGGTGAACTCATCTTTTATCTTTATCTCATATTCGACTTAACCGTATCAAAAGACGGTCCTTTAGAATTCCACACACACACACACGCGCTCTCAATCATCCTTCTTTATAGGTAAGCTTCAATTTCAGTCTATTAACTTCGGGCTTAAAAAGGAAGAACAAATAGACCTGCTTTTACTCGGCTTTTATTTTAAATCACGTTTTCGTATTCGCTCGGTTGTTTAATGTCACGTCCGGTCGATATCGTCACATTATTTGCACAAGCCGGCAAACGAAACGAATTATTCGCTAGTATATGGTCCGAATTGAGGAACGAAAAGTAATATAGCGTAATCGCTTTATACATATATATGAGTGTATATATATATATATATATATATATATATAACAGTAGAAAATTCCTGATTAAAAGTTCTACGAAAGTTTTCCAAAGTCTGATACGAGCTTTTCAACATCGCCTACTAACGATTCTATTCAAGACTTCCCAAACTTTTCGTCCTGAGTTAATATATAAGACTGAAAAAGATAGCGAACATGGAATATACACACTCAAACACACTCGTATGTTGCGTATAAAAGACTATGTACAGCTTTAATAGTATAGTACCGTGAACTACTGACTGACGGCCTGAACTTTGTTTTCTTTTAATATATTTGTAAAGCGATCTCGTGGAAACTTAAATGTTACAATTTAATTTCGGCAACTTTTTAGAAGAAAGAGAAACAATAAGTAGATTTATGTATAAACGAAACTTATATCGCTATTTTCCATTTAAAGTATAATTTTTACATGTGTGTGTGTGTGTGGGTCTTTTCGAAATCATTTATCACGACAATTTTAGTAGAATAATTAATTATTATTATGAAGTCGAACCTCGATTAAAGTCGATCAAATAAACGGTATTTTAAAACTCTACAGTCTACCGGTGATATTTTAATCGACGTTTATCTGATTGTCGATGTTTATTACCGATACATTTATTAGGATGTTTTTTTGAACTATTACATTTCGTTGATACTGTAAAGCGAAAAACGCCGAATAGAGAACATTCAGGTTGCAATTAATTTGTAAATTCATGATAATTGGACTGAACTCGTGTCAATATCGTCAAAATGTAGGATAAAAACCCGTAATGATGAGTCATCTGAATCAAATGTAATACTTGAGAAAGGTACCTTCGTACCGGATTGAAAGAAGCCAGCAAACGATCCTAAATGAAAGTAGAACCTGCTATTAGCAAACACGAATTAGTTTACCGTGTGTAGGAAAGCAAGAACCTGGACCTCGCACGAAGAATAACAGTAACCCTCAGCACCCTACACAGAAGAACTAGGTAATCGTAAGGACCTTGAATTGACGTTAAAGAAGTGACAATCTGGACAAGCGATCGCGATAATAATGATAAAACTCAATAATAATAATAATAATAATAATACTATTAATAACAACGGTAGAACTACACATTTTTTTATAATGTCGATTGCATCGGACGATGGTACACACTAGAATATTTGAGGCGTGAATTAAATAAAATTTCACGTTTTGGAATCGAATAAAGTAAAAAGAACGGACGAAGATGAAATTTCATTCAATTATGATGGCACTCGGAAAAACGGCGATACACAACGTCGTGGAAAATACAGATAAAGAACAACAAGACGAGAGGAAGTAGCTCTAGCGATGATACGAATCGGTCACACTAGGCTAACGCACGGCCCGCTAATTAATGCAGAAAAACAGGTGTCGCGCCCTTACTGCCAGCTCACTGCACTGACGATAGGATAATCATTGAATGCCGAAAATTCGAAAATCAAAGAAGAGAAACGTCAATTGTCGGTATAAACGAAGTGCTACAAGATAAATCACCGAAGCTATTAAATTTTTTAAACATATCGAACATACTCATGCTAATATAATTACGTTACTGTGTAACAATATATATACTTTTTTCACTGTTTTTTAAATTATTATACTGTATTAAGGACGCAAATGACCAGTGTAGTCGAGCGTCGTTTAAATAAAATAAATAAAAAAAAAGAAAAGGAACGATATAGTTGTTACATGGGATTTCGACATTAGTTCCGAAACCGCGAGAAAAGAGATATAAATAATAACGGATTGTGGAAGGGAAACGGGAGAAAAGGCATATTAGCAGATTCTTTCAGCTGACTTGATGTGCGACGGAGACCAAAAATTTCGAAATTGTCCATGTACTTACTCCAAACATCAATAGACAGCTTTTAATAAATCGAATAAGGAATAGCAAGACCATCGATTAGTAAAATATAAGATAGTCCTCAACGAAAAACTAAACATAAACGTTTTATAAAAGCGGGAAAAAAGTAGACATCGAATTATCTCGCAATTAGAAGATTGGGTGTAATAGAAGATTTTTTTTATATATTATGGGGTTTTGAGATTCCACCCACAGGGCTATAACGAACGGACGACGTGTCTTACTAAATATTTATATTACAGACTAATATGTAATCAAATAAAAGCGTTTATACCCTATTATTGTGTGAGCTGAGCATCTGAGACTAGTTGGGAGACCTTTGCTTACAATACGTCATAGGAATTTCTATTGATATTCTCTGTAATAACTGCAGCTGAAAAACAGGTGGTTTTTCATCGGCGATCTGATTTGCATCGCAAGGATGGGTACACAGAATGGCGAACGGGATAATTTGCGAGTAAATAGAACGTATGGAATGTTGTTAAGAGCCTCAGACGATACTTATAATACGAATAAACGAAATTCCGGTTTCTATGTTGCTAAGGAGATTGAAGAACCAGGGAATTACTGGAATTGAAGGTTGAATATTCCTAAATTGTTTGGCTGAATAACAATATTTCCAAGCGCGGTTACAAAATTCCTTGTGCGAAAACTTAGTCTCAGGTAAAATATCCCTAACCGGTGTATTAGAATGAGCCATTCTCGTTGAAGCTTCTAGCGAGATTGTCTACGGTAAGACAAATTTTACACTATAACCCGTTTCAGAAATAGATCGTAAATATTTCTTAGGATATCGTAGATTGATGGAAAACAGCGATTATTAAATGAGGAACTTGAAATAGCTTCGAGAGCACTACGTGAATTTGTGAAAATTACTACTTTTTGACTTGTATTTGCAGAAGCGTAAAAGCGAAGGGCCCTGAGAATAGCAACACACTCAGCTGTAAATATTGAAGAAAATTTAGGTAGTTTAAAGGTTTTAGCAACGTTCACGGAGGGAATAATAAACGCGGAACCAACTCCATGGGAGGGGATTTAGAGCCATCGGTATAAATATGTGTATAATCTTGCCAATAAATCTGAAGAATCGTATCAAAATTACCGATTTGTGTGCAGTCATTAAAGGTATCGAAGTCTATTGATACGTGTAAATAGTTAATTTCGAATGGTAACTGAAAATAAATCGATGGAAAATGGGGAATTGTACTATCTGTATAACTAAGCGTTTGGCACCAAAGGAGAGGACGTTTTATGAAAGAAAATCTCCATTTCTGTGATGACTGAAGGAAGATGGTGGATATGTATGAATCCAAGCATTAAATTTAAGCATATACTTATCACTTAAGACTTGTCGTCGAATGTAAAGTGGGGTAATTTTACATTCAATTTCTGGAGCGGGCATTTGGGTTGGTCGCATACTCCTCAAAGTAAGACGAAGAAAGGCATTTTATGGAATGTTCAGTTTGTTTTACGAATTACAACATGCATTACCATAGAGAAAGTTGCCATAATCCATAACGCTACATATGTAGGTTTTGTATATGATAAGCATAGAAGCGGGATCACCTGCCCAGCTTTTTTAGGACAAAACTTTAAGAATATGCATTCTTTTGAATATTTTTAAAATAAAATTCGAAAGTGATCCCAAGATAGTTTACTATCATGTACGAGACCTAGATATCTATAAGAAGCAGCGTAGTTTTGATCGGAGTACTATCTATATATAAAGATGATGCGTATCCAGTAAATAGAATATACACGTTTGTGACGTGGACGCGTTAATGGCTGAAAGTAATTGGTTTATATAATGGACCAATTCATTAATAGATGATCCCCGACTGTAAACTACTATGTCATCTGCATGTGAAAGAATATTTGAATCGGAATTGGCGTTTATATTAAGAATGTCGGCGATACAGTGGTTAAATAGGGTTGTGCTTATAGCCTTGTGTAAGATCTAAATATCGACTATATGCGGATTGTTTGGGACTGGGAATATTAATCTTCTATCGAGAAACAAGGAATAGATACATTGACAAAGTTTTTCGGTAGTTTCTAGAACAGACATGGAAAGGATACTGAGTCGAATGCGGATCTGAGACTAAGAATTGCTTACTGTGAAATGTTTCGTATATGTCAGCGACAAAACGAGAAAGACAATCTAACGAGCTCATGTCCTGTCTGAAACCATACATATTGGATGGTAAAATTCTATTGTTTTCAAGCCACCACTGTAAACGGATGTTAATTATTCTCTCAAATATCTTCCGCAGACAGAACGTCAATGATATAGGTGTCGATAAGATGACGCAGATGATGGAGTTTTGGTCCGTTTTGTAATTGCAATTACTTTAAAAGTCATTCCAAGATTCTGGCAAAATGTAATGGAAGATTAAACGTAAATCCGGAAGAATTTAATAATTCAACCAAAATAGCAACGGTAGACATGCATAAGAAATAATAAAAACAATTTTTTTTTAAATTTTTTTTTACAATCTGACCCCCTAGGTCATTTAGCAAAATTTTTGACCATGTAATAACGTGACGGAGAAGCACCCAGTGGTGCTCACCCAGCAGCTGCTACCTTAAACAAGGTCCAGAGGTTTATTACGCTTCAACCTCCTGGTGTCACTGGAGGTGTTCAGCAATCTTTGAGCCAAGGTATTAGGATGACCTTCCAGTCTAAGTACATGTCTTTGAGCGTACTGCTTTATAACATCGGACACATATGGAATATTCAAGTCTCTATGTAGGGTTGTGTTGGTTATGTACCAGGGTGCACCTGTCATTGTTCTTAATATTTTATTTTGAAACGTTTGTAGCACCTTTATAATTGTTTTTTTTGCACAACCCCATAGCTCTATTCCGTAGGTTCAGACTGGCTTTATAACTGCTGTATATACCAAACGCTTATTGGTCAATGAGAGAACACTATTCCTGCCTAAGAGCCAATTCATTTTTCTAACCCGTATGTTAAGTTCCTTCTTTTTTTGTCTATATGGTGCCGCCATGCCAATCGACTGTCCAGGTGCATACCTAGATATCTAACACTCGGCTGATTAGGCATTGTGAGGTTATTGATTCTAACAGGTGGAACTATAACCTTCCTATTTGTGAACTGAACGTTAACGGATTTGCTCTCATTAACACCTATCTTCAATTTTTTAAACCATTGTTCCGCTCTGTTTAATGCTTCCTGTAGGTTATTACTGGCAATGTTCGGATCTGTGTTACATGAGAGTAAGACAGTGTCATCTGCAAAAGTAGCCGCGTGTACATCCCTAGTAATGGGGAAGTCGGCGGTGTAAAGCAAATACAGTGTAGGCCCCAGGACCGAACCCTGCGGTACACCTGCTAGAACAGGATGAATCTCAGAGAGCGCGTGTTCATAATGGAAGTACCGATCTTGCATATAAGAAGTAATCAGAAGATATAAATTTTGTGGAAGTAATGATCTCAGCTTTAACAATAGGCCTTCATGCCACACCTTGTCAAAAGCCTGAGCAACATTGATAAACCCCGCCGTACAAACCTGTCTCGTTTCTAGACTGTTTTCAATTATATTTACTATCCTGTGCAATTGATCCACTGTGGAATGTTGTCTCATAAAACCAAATTGATGATTCGGTATTACGTTATTAAAATCTAAATAGGGGCGTAGCCTGTTTAATATTAATTTTTCCATTACTTTTGACAATATGGGTAACAGAGATATAGACCGATAAGAGGACACACAGTGCGGGTTCTTCCCGGGTTTCGGAACCATGATGACTTGAGCAAACTTCCAATACATCGGGAAGTGGTTTAAGCGAATTATGGCATTACATCTAAGAAAACAATTCCTCAATGCGTGCGCTGTCAGTCTTGGGGGCATACTAAATCTTTTTGCAACCGGCCATATAGGTGCGTAAAATGCGGTGGTCATCACAATACCACAGAATGCAAAAAAGATCAAAATTCTGTCCCGAAGTGTGCATTATGTGAAGGAAATCATCCTTCAAGTTACAAGGGTTGTGTGATCTACCAGAAACTACACGAACAGAGATACAAATCAGGAAACAGTGCTGTTCAAATATCAGAGAAAAGAAACAACCAAACTTCAACCAATCCAATAGTGTCGTACGCTGAAATAACAAGAAACAAAACTGATGCAATTAACTCTCTTATCAATAATAACGAACCTTCACCAGGCTATAATGTTAATAATAACGTAAACGGTTCATTTAATAACCATCGAGAGAACAATACTGACTTTAAAAGTATCATAACAACTTTTTTAAATGAATTTAAATCAATGTTCAACCAGCTTATGCAGCAAAATACAGTCGTACTAAACCTGCTCACAGCATTAACAAATAAATTAATTAATTAAGAATGACGTCGTTGCGGATAGCCACGTGGAATGCCAATGGTGCAGTTCAAAATAAGTTGGAAATAGAGATGTTCCTTACTCTTGAGAAAATCGACATATTGCTACTATCTGAAACGCATTTCACAGATAAAACATATTTCAGTATTAAAAATTATAACGTCTACAAAACTACGAGACCTGACCATAAGGCGCACGGTGGCAGCGCTGTTGTTATTAAAAGTACAATAAAACACTACGAACTAAAAAATATATCCACTAAAGAAATCCAGGCAACAAATATAATGACATATTCATTGAATGGTAAAATTGCAGTCTCAGCAGTGTATTGTCCTCCAAACCACAGATTTAATGAACATAATTTATACAAATACTTTACTATTCTAGGCCATAGGTTCATTTCTGGCGGTGACTGGAACGCGAAAAATATAAGGTGGGGTTCACGGTTTTCTAACCCTAGAGGAAAACTATTAAATAAGATAATTTTAAACAAAAATTTTAGTTGTGTGGCGTCAGGTGCACCAACATATTGGCCCACAGACTTAAACAAACGTCCTGATGCTTTAGATTTTTTCATAACTAACGGAATTTCAATGTTGAACATAAATGCCGATTCCAATTTTGATTTATGCTCTGATCACAGTGCCGTAATTTTAACCGCGAGTACAGGCTTAATAAACCAAGAAACTTCTCCCTCTCTACACAATAAATATACAAATTGGGAAGATTTTCGAGCATTCATAAACTCAACATTAAAAATAAATTTATCACTAAAAACTGAATCAGAGATAGATGTAGCGGTTCAGTATTTTACTGAAACTATTCAGAGTATCGCATGGAAATGTACTCCAAACATTAATAAAATGAAATAAATAAATAATATTCCGCGATGTATACTCGATCTGGTGAAAGAAAAAAGAAATATCCGTAAAAAATGGCAATCATCCCGAAATCCCTATTATAAAACATTATTAAATAAAAAATCGAAAGAACTAAAGATTTTACTTAAAAACCTTAAAAATGAATCCTTCGAACGCTGCCTACAAGAACTTTCACCCACAGAAGCGACAAATTACAACCTTTGGAAAGCGGTTAATAGCAGAAACAAACCTATACAACCCCTTCCACCAATTCGTCAATCCGATGGTAGATGGGCTAGAACTGACAAAGAAAAAGTTGGAGTATTTGCCAAATATTTCTGCGATGTCTTTAAACCAAATTTACAGACTAATGATGCAACTGACATTCTTGAATTTTTAAGTGTGCCATTGCAATTAAGTCCTCCGATTTCGCCAGCGTCTCCCAGTGAAATCAAGTATATAATTGATAAATTTAACAAAAAAAAGAGTCCTGGATTTGATTTAATTACTAATAAACTGTTATCGGAACTACCCAGAAAAGGTATACTATTACTTACAAATATTTTTAATGCTGTTTTTCGACTTCAGTATTTTCCTTTGTCCTGGAAATTGGCACAAATAGTGGTTGTACCAAAACCAGGTAAGGCATCGGACGAGGTTTCATCCTATAGACCCATTTCCTTACTTCCTATCCTTTCAAAACTACTTGAAAAAGTAATATTGAAGCGGTTGAACCCCAATTTAGAATTGGAACATGTTGTTCCTCAGCACCAATTTGGTTTCAGAAAAAGACATGCGACCATTGAACAAGTACACCGAATTGTGCATACTATTCAAGAAAGCCTTGAAACTAAACAAGTATGCACGGGTGTGTTCTTGGATGTCAAGCAAGCCTTTGACAAGGTATGGCATCATGGTCTGCTGTATAAATTGAAAAAAATATTACCGCATCCTTTCTATTTCCTTCTAAAATCCTACCTTGAAGATCGCACATGCCAGGTTAAAATCCAAAATCAATTGTCTGATATTTATCCTGTATCTGCTGGCGTGCCTCAAGGAAGTGTCTTGGGTCCGGTGCTTTACTTAATTTATTCTGCTGATTTTCCAGTTGATAATAACGTGATAACAGCTACGATTGCTGACGATACAGCGTTGTTAGCTGTTGGTAAAGACAATAGTGAAACTACTAATAAGCTTCAAAAAACCCTGTTAAATGTTGAAAACTGGCTGAGACGTTGGCGTATCAGGGTAAACGAAAGCAAGTGCACACAGGTTGATTTCACATTGCGAAATTTTATGTACCAACCATTAAAAATAAATGGGGTAATTATTAGCCAAGAAAAAGATGTCAAATATTTAGGCATGTATTTAGATAGTAAACTGACATGGCACAAGCACGTTAATCAAAAAAGAAAACAGTTAGATTTAAAAATGCATGGATTAAATTGGCTTCTTGGCAGGTACTCAAGTTTATCACTAGAAAATAAACTTCTGGTCTATAAAATAGTCTTAAAGCCTATTTGGACATATGGTTTAATGTTGTGGGGTTGCGCAAAAGATGTACATGTAAATAGAATTCAGCGATTTCAGAACAAGGCCATAAGACTCATTGTTTCCCCACCTTGGTACGTATCGAACCATACATTGCATCGAGATTTAAACATCCCATGTGTGAAAGATGAGGTTAAACGTGCTGTTGATCGATATTTAAGTCGTTTGGAGACACACACAAACGTACTGGCGACCAGTCTACTTGACACTAGTCTAGATGTTCGCAGATTAAAACGTAGACGACCGTTTGATCTAGCCTAATTTCTCAGTGGGGTCCATCATTGGATGCTAACCCCTAACATGTTATTTCGCGTTTCAGTCCAATTGCTGGATGGCTGCCTGGCCAGTTGTAATTAAAAATATATATATAAAAAAAAAAAAAAAAAAAAAAAAACATATATATGTAAGCAACACTAGAGCTTTTCGAGACAATTCCTCAAACAACTTCGCTGTTATCAGGTCAAAACCTGAACTTTTGTTGCGCTTTAAGGACTTTATGGTACTTTTCACCTCTTGAGGTGACGTAAACTTAGTCGTATAGTTAAGTTGCACCAATGAGGTAAGTTGCATAGACGAGCTTATGTTATCTTGAATGGAACGCCTGTATTGGTTTAAAGACACTCGCTAAATGAGTAGCAAATGCTTCAGCTTTTTCATTCGAGTTCCTGGCCCAGCAACCACCACTGTTAGTCCTTATCGGCGGTATGTTTGTAATCGGTTTTTTAATAAAAATAATAACGGAATAAATTAATATTAGTGTCCAATCGAAATTTTAAGCCAAAACCAAAATCGGAACCGAATCTTCAGTCTCTGTCTTAGTTTCAACCAAAACCGAAACTGATTTTCAACATATTAAACTTGCTATTGTATATTGAAAATTTAGTGTATTTTATACGCATCTAATAAAATGATCTTCAACACTTAACCATCATTCGAGCACGCCTCTTGGGACCGACCGAGAAGTGTTTTAAAAGGTTTCACTGGAAATAACCTTGGTTGCTGGTTCAAAAGGTCTTAAAACCTAAATCAACTGTTGAAAGAGGTCCAACTTGCCAACTTCAAATTTGTATTTTTTCGACGTATATTTTGAAGCATAATTTCGGTGTCATTCTAAATCCCAACAATAGCTGTCACTTGTTATATAATTCTCTCCATCATTAAATACGAAGAATTCCATCTCGTTGGTAACAATTGGATCAGTTTATGTTGCGGAAGCTCAAGTGTTTTTTTAACTCATCACAGGTTTTGCACAAGTGTTTGAAATAGCCCAAGTGAGGTGAACATTTACTTATTACGCCGATTTTTTTCAAGCCATCATTTAGATACTAGCTGAATTGTGAGAGCTAAACATCTGATTGTTGCCCCGAATAAATCACGATTACCAGAAATCGCCTTACTAATATTACATGCGTTATCATGAGTCGTCGCAACTATTTTAGATGAAAATCAATACCTTGCATTTTTTTTTCCAAATTTTTGGCAATATGAGATTCTATCATGAGTATTGTATGCAAAGCTTCCGTGTGCCATTTAGTATCAACCGTACGAGCAGTCACTGTTAAAAATACCGTGTTATTTCGAGCAGTCCACGTATCTGTTGTTCGTTAAGCATTTTCGATCTTAAATTCTTCTTTTACTCAGTGCCGTATTAAATGATTCGAGGCATCGAGGCCCACAAACAGTGTGGGGGCACCCTTATAAGACAGAAAAAATTAGGAATTTGAAAATTATTACATCTACAAAATTATACATATAAAAATACTTTTAAAGAATTTATTAATTTAAACGAAATTATTAGTACTCTTGAAAAATGTAGAAATTTATTTTCATTTTTAAAATACATTGAATAGGTTATAGGTAATATATTTATACCAACAAATATTTAAACAGATTATACAAAAACTTATACAAAAAATTAAACAAAACGTTTTCGTGCTTTTTTTTCTGCGAAATTTTTTATAATCTCATTAATGTGTCTATTTCTCATAATATATCACGTTCCGTACTCATGATTGTCAAATAATTACAAACGATCTTGAGCCATTGATGTTCTTAATACATTTTCCACAATAAATAACGTTGATACTCAAAACCATTTCAACATTCGGAAAAGATTCTCGAACTCCTTTATTTAGAATTAAAGAATACATCGCTCTTGTTCTTTACTAATTTTTGAATCGAATTTCACTAAATCTGTACACAAATGTTGAAATTGTAACAATTCCACTTCAAGATTTGGGTCTAAATCATTTGAATAAATTGAAAGCAATCGTTGAGAATTTTCTAAAATTTCATCGTGACTCAGTTCACCAAGCTTTGATAAAAATCCAAATCTTGACCCTGTTTCTTTATAAGCTGTTATTCGTTATTCTAATGCATTTACGAAAGTATTTCGAGATGTACGGAACGATTCAGATATCGAGAGTTCTACTTCTGATGCTGTTGAACGGTTATGTAAAGCATTTAGGCGAACATTTTATTGTCCTATTATTTTAGCTACTAATTGAAAATCAGTACTAATAAACAAAACAAGTGAATATGATAATTTTTTTTCATTATACATGAAAAAAATATTAATTCGATGAAATAAATTGAAATTTAGGCTTACGGTCACAGAAAAAATATTTAAAAAAATTTTCGATAGTTTAATTTTTTTGTGTGGGGGCCATAGTTGTGGGGGCTCTGGACCAGTGCCCCAAGTGTCCTTATGTAAACTGCATTTTTTTAAAAGTCATATAACAAATCAACTCTATTTGCTACTGTATTTCTCGAAAGAATTTGATAGTGTGGAGTAAAACTTCAGTGGCACTTATGGTGGCCAAAGTGTCAGAGACTCTGTCTTGATGCCTGGTAATTAGAGACTGAGTGTGAAAATTGCTTGTAATTTTTGATTGAGTAAATTCGATTCATGTTCGCAATTACCTCAACGAACATTTCCATGATTAGATTGGTAGAGATGGCCGTATCACTTGGCTTCCAAGATCCCCGATTTTTCGATTTGGGGCGTGTAAAAAGGACCGGGTTTTCATACATCCGATACAAAGCGTCGAAAATCTCAAACACTGGTTAATAGCTGCGTTTGACATCTATTAATGAAGACCGATCGATTCTCTCATGTGTTATTAAATCCATCGAAAATCGTTTATCGAGATGAACGGTAACCATTTCGAGCATTTAATGTGAAAATTTTTGTGATGTAATTAAATAAAAGTTGACTTACGTAAACTTGATTATTTTTTTCATTTTTCAATTTTTGCAAATTTGCATGCCCCTCCCTATATATATATATATATATATATATTACGCGTATGTAAATATAGCCGTACTTTACTAGTGTTTTTGGTAGCAAATTAACACTCACACATATATATATATATATGTATGTGTGTATAAAGTACTTTTCCTTGTGGTAAGTTCTCCGAATAAGAGAAGGAATCCTTTAAATTCATTCGTTTTTTCGTAATGGATGACTATTGCAAATTAGGGTCCTTTTCATCGGTTTATTTACGGTCCAAAGCGTGAAAATACGAACATGTATAGAAATTAACGTTTGGAAAACCTAAATTACGCGCAACAACAGAATTCCTCCTACTACATTTCTTTCTTTAATGTTTATTGTTAGTTTCAATTTATCTCTTGTAATATATATATATATTCATTTATATAAGGAAATAATAAATATAGAGTAGCCTGTGAAACTAGCTTATGGCTACCGGTAGTGACTATTAATATCTATGTTTAATCCTAAATAATTCCGAGATGAAAATTCAATTAATAACCGATAAAACCAAGTAAGTATCTGTGTCATGTAAAAATTTACTCAAAACTTTTTGTTTTTAAAGCGTTTAATTATATCTGGAAAAAATGTATTAATTAATTTACCATTAGTTTGAACATCGTATCTTGATTTGAATTCATTAAAAATCTGTAAATCAAGTTGTTTAAGATGTTCTTTATTTATAAAATGCCATTATGTTCTCTTTTAATTTCAAAAATAAATTATCCTTTTTTAATATACAGACAAATAGGTAATACTCGTGCAATAGTTTGAATAACAATATTTGAAGCAGTTGTGTATGAGAATGTTAATTCGATCAAACATTTTCGGCAATTAGAATTGACTTTAAGTTATAGTAGACGTCAGCACAATATAAGTTTAAGCTCGGTATCAAGCCTTTGTATAGTATTTTCTTTGAATTATAATTTAGTCCTTATAATTTACCAGCGAGTGATTTAAAAATTCGTATTGAATATACTTATTATTAAAGACCGACCGAAGGTTCGGTTTCGGTTTCGGTTTCGGCTAGTTTCGGCCAAAAAATCGAGTTTCGGCCACAGTTTCGGTTTCAGCCAAATATTAGCCGAAACTTCGGCCGCGCCGAAACTTAGTGTAATTATGACTCATTAATTGTCGCCCGTCGTTCGGCTAACTTCCGGTTATAACTTGTGTTTAATTACCAATTATACTTATGGTAAAATTGATACTCTTTTATGTAATGAATGGAATGTTTTAACGAACCTCACAGCTTGTTTAAAATTTTTCTATGAGGCCACACTTGATTTACGATTTGATGGCGCATGATATCAATAGTAATACCTTTGATATCATTATTAAAGCGCAAGCTACAAGTTTGATCCGAAAAGGAAGATGAGATGCTGACAAATATGAAAAACTCATTGTACGAATCATTGAATACCAAATTTTCTTTTATAAAAAGGCACCCTTCATTGATGGCTGCGATAATGCTGGACCCAAGATTTAAATCGAAATATCTCTATTCCAATGAAGTGGATGCTGCAATGAGAGAAATAATATCTTTTTTGATAGAATAGAGAGTCTTTGTGATATACACGATAATATTCCTAAATAGATGCAGGCAACCATATCTGAAGATCAAAAAACTGTTTTGGAAAAAATAATTCAATCTTATCTGTCGGAGCCATTATTGCAACGCAATGCTGACATATATTGTTATTGGAACAGTAGTCCATATCCTACCCTGAGAAAAGCCGTTTTAAAATATCTTTCTGCTCCACCTACTAGTGTTCCCAGCGAGCAGTTGTTTAGTGCCGCTGGACAAATATACGCAGATCGTCGGAGTAACCTGCTTGGCGAAAACGTAGAAAAATTACTTTTCTTAGCGTACAATATAAGACTTTCTAATTACGAATATTAAATCTAATTTCAATTTATTATTTAATGTCAAATTGTGAATATAACATAAATAATAACTATCTTTGTTAAATATTACAACTATTACTTTTTATTGTATTTTACATAAGTTAATTATCTGTATTTGTGTACAAAATACACCAGATTTTAATATGCAATAGAAAGTTTAACATGTCTAAATAAGTTTCGGTTTCGGTTTCGGCCGAAACTAACACCGAGGTCGAAGATTCGGTTTCGGTTTCGGTTTCGGCTGAAAATCTTGTTTCGGTCGGACACTACTTATTATATTTCGGTTGATTATCTATAATGAAACCTAAATATAGACTGACCTAGAGAAGACGGATGTTTTTTATCGTTTTTTGAATAACTCAAAACCTAGTCGACGAAAATTTTCGAATGAAATTTTATTTCAAAACAGAACAACGTGAAATAAGCTTACAATCATTTATAGAACACAATATCGTTCAGATGACCGCCATTTGCAACAATACGTTCATTCAGTCTTTACAACATTTTCGAAGGCTTTTTCGAGCTTATGTCGCTGAATTTTTGGAATTTCTTCAGAAATCCGAGTTTTCAGGTCTTCCAGACATCTAGCGGACGTGTTTCGTAAACGCGGCTCTTAAGGTATCTCCGCGAAAAAAGAAAGATCGTGTAACTTTAAATTCTTTTTGAAACTCTTTCGCGATCGATTCACGCCGGAAATAACGTTCTCCCAAAACGAATCTCCCGTGTGTGCACTGAACGCGGAGCACGCGGTTTGCATTGTAGCCGTATTACCAACTGCGCTTTTTTTTTTAAAAAAAAACGTCCGTTTTCTTTGGATCACCCCATATATGTAAAGTATGAGAGAGGGAGTGAGAGAGAAAGTTAGTAATACACGTAAGTACATATATATATATATATATATATATATATAAAATTGAAAACGCAGTTAAAACACTATAAACTTTTATATTTGAGCGAAACTTTTCAACGTTTTTATCATTATCAAGCGTACACAATAAATTTTACAGATGAATAATAGAAAAGTTTCGCTTAAATATAAAAGTTTACAGTGATTAAAATGTGTTTTCAATTTGTTTTATTTGTAATTCACAAAATCACCACTATCCGATAATATCAACGCTATATGATATATATATATATATATATATATATATATATATATATATATATATATATATATATATCTGAAAATGTCCAGCAAAATATTTTTGAAAATAATATTTTTTCAACCAGTCAACAAATCTATCCCATTTCGGACAGATGTAAATACAAATAACGAAAAAATTATTCGAACGAATTAAAATTCGCCTATTATTACCAAAAATAAAAATTAATTAATTAAAACTGTAACATCGAACTATTGAACTATTGAACTATTGAACTATTGAACTGCATTTACTTTATTTTTTAGTTAATTCGACTATTGTTTAAAAAAAATTAGTAATAATAAATTGAATAAAATAAAAACCGTAATATTAAACGTTTACATAATTCGGGTTATTTTAATAACGACTAATATGTGAGGTTTTTTTTGTTTGAACTGAGTTTTTATTTTTATTTTTTTTTAATTTAATCGGTGCCATATAGTGCTACTGTGGCCGGAGACACCGTTTGTGAGATTTATATTAGAAGAAATAGTTTAGCGAGTTTCGGAAATTGGAAGGTGTGATCGATCGTGTCATGATTATCAGAAATAGCGAATGAAAGTGAAAAAACGATTTGTTCGTCCTGTAAAACTTCCGCCATGACTTTTGGACGGAAGTTTGTCTCGATGGTTAATATTGAAAAGACGTCTGAAGCTACTTGCGACGCTTTCATTCGTTCTGGTTTTTTATAATTTATTCCGTCGAAGTGTATGTCAGTTTTAAATAGACATTATTACGTTACGTCGACGATGCTCGGAGTTCTATTTGGAAATTTGTAACCAAATTTCTGTATTTCCACACGGATACTCTTGGTCGTTTGGTCGGTATTTCCGGGAACGCCAGAGAAATTTTCAAGCGCGAATTTGAAATATTACAGCCTACAAGACGACAAACGCAGTACGAATAACAAATTTGAAATTTGCATTTTTTTTTACGAAATTTTAAAATTCTATTCGACGGTAACGATATTTACTTTCGTCCGAAACTCTCTTTATTCGTCTTTAGTATGACAATGTCGATGTACGTAAGTGTACGTATTATATATACCTATATATATTTTGATATTTTAATTTTGAATATAATTTACGTTTTGCATTCCGGCGTGGACGTCAAGTTACAACGGAATGAAATAAATTACATTGTTGTTACACTCCGTCGTATGGAATCAAAATAAATTTTTATATAAAATTTGAACGTTTATTAGTATTTATTAGCACGTATGATATTAAATTATTTATTTTTAACTATTTGAATGATCGTGATCGCCTCGTTAATTATTCTCATCAACCCGGTCGTGACTTTCAAAAACCTATTGTAATAAACAGAAGTGAGCACGTGAATACTAAAGGTCACTCTATCTCGTTAGCCAACTTATCATCTTATTTAATATTCATTTTTGAAGAAAATGACCTTTCCAATTTCTTAATTATTACTATTATTGCCTTGCGCATAAATAAAAATTGACAAAGAAAATATCATTTTGGCATAATTAATATAAAAATTCAGGACGTGCAAAATATAAATAAAATTACTACGATATTAATGAGAGAAAATCTAACGTCGACCTATATGGTCCCCGTAATTTGTAGTCTTAATTAAATACGCGTATTTAAGACTTATTAGAGATTATTTAACAAATAGGAAATTAATGGTAAATCTTAGCTGGAGTACCTGAAGGGAGTATTCTTGGATCCTACCTTTTTCTCTTATTTATTAATGATATTCCCACGGATAAACACCTTCAGATGGAGTTGTATGCGGATGATACGGCTATATATTGTACGTCGTATCGTACAGATACTATTCAAAGAAGGCTAATTTGAGAAATTAAGATCATACTTCGATAAATGGAAAATTAACATAAATGTTGATAAAACACAGTCATCATTATTTACAAAAAGAAGACCTAACTCTCTAACTCCTATAATGATTAACAACACACCCATAGAATGGAAGACTCAGATCAAATATCGCGGTGTTATTCTAGATAAATTACCTTTTCTAAACATATAGAACACGTCGTTAATAAAACCAACGCCTCTTTATTTAAATTATATCCAGTCTTTAATAGGAAATGCTAATACCGCAAATAAGCTAATTATCTACAAATGTATCTTAAGACCGATAATGTTGTACGCGTGTCCTGTGTGGTCTTACGCAAGTCTCTAACTTATCTAAATAGCAAACCATGCAAAATAAATGTTGTAGAATCATTCTTAAAGCTCCGTCTTATGCTAGAACAGTTCGTATGCACAAAGTTTTGAAATTATCATATGTGCATCGAGTAATAAATCAGCAAACCAACAATTTTTTTAATGATTGTACTCTAAGCGCGTATCCAAACAATATAGGAGACTACACTCGCACTAGTCTCCAATTAAAATACAAGAAATATAAACATAAAAGAATTAAACATACATTATTATGATTTCCTGATGCTATATAGTTATTATTTAAGTTTAAGTTTATTTTATGTATATAGTTATTTTTCTCTTCATCGCTACTCTGATATTATCTCATATTCCATTTTATTCAATACTTATTTCATGCAGGTTTTGATGGTGGTATTTCCTGCAGTTTATTTGCTTTAAGCTTCGTTTCCTTTATTTATATTATTATTTATATCGCGATACACGGAGAGAACTTTTTTCTCGGTACGTGTAGATGATAATTGTTGTTTCTTATTTTAAATGTAAAAATACACTTTTTTATTTATTTATTTATTTTATTTCTTCTATTTCGTGTTTTATAACGTTAACCGTACCTTTTATTAATATTTCGATTGAAGCACTTTTTTTTTTAATTATTAATTTAATAATTTAACGTGTCCAATATCAATAATTACTTTTCTTTAAATTTATTATTAATTGTTTTCAGATTTATACTTCGTAAATAATAATATGTCTCGACTAGTATATTTATGTTTCACATTATCCTATATAAAACAGTACTTTTTTTTTTTTAATTTAACGCGCATTATACTATTAGACTAGAGGAATAAATAAATATTGAAAGGAAAGTTATAAAGTTAGAGTCGACGGATGGAGTGTACTGTAGGATTTCAGTTAGAGATGAAGCAAGTCCAACAGCAAATTCGATTATAAAGACTACGAAGTATAAATTAGAAGAAACAATGCGCAAGCAGAAAACGTCAACTATACAACCGTACGAAATGAGAGAAGACTGAGTCAGTTGGAAAGATCCAATCTGGGATTTCCTTCGCTGAAGTAACTGCTGGAAAACCTCAAGAGCTAAAACAAAATGAGCAAACAAATATGAAAAAAAAAAGAAAGCTCCTTATCAATCTTAAACTATAATAGAGAATACCCTCGCTGACGTTGTTAGATCACTTGGTGTTCTAACCCAGCAAGTTGGCAATATCAGTAAAATTGAAGCCACACGGACTATTTCGCAATCAAAACATGAAAAGTTCAAGCCGTCATTAACGCATATATATTAAAAAAACAACAACAAAAGAAACAAATAAAACGACAATCGTTATTACGTATCAACATGTTTGATAGGCCAAAGGGTAAACTAGTGGAGTTAGAAACATTCTAACACAATAACTTGACTTTTCATCTCTGGAGATTGAATGTAACGAAGAATTCATATGATCTGGACTGTCAAATTTCAGACTTTATAAAAGTCGAGAAGCAGCTGAGATATTTACTTTAACGCCCGGACTAATACCGAACAAGAAATCATATATCAATTTAAAATTATTATCAAACGGTAGAAATCAAGGAGGTTTGACACACAGCGCGTTCTACACGTTTTCAACAAAATAAATAATCAACTTCTTTGGAAGAACAAAGTAATCTAAATCCTCGTTAGTGATGAGCAAATGGTACCGCTCAATTGAATCGATTCGTTTCAAAGATTGAACTTGAATCGGTTCTGAAAGAACCTAGATTCCTTAATAGAGAGTCATTCTGATCTAACATACTAAATCCTCGTTAGTGATGGGCAAATGGTTCACGAACTGCTCAGTTGAATCGATTCATTTCAATGATTGAACTTGAATCGGTTTTTGAAAGAACCTAGATTCATTAATACAGAGTCATTCTGATCTAACATTCGAATCGATATGAATCGTTTCGGAAAAAATAATCTAGATTCCTTGAAAGATACTCACTCTGACGGTATCAATATATGCATAGTGCTGCGCAGGTGTCATATGTAAAAGATTATATCCTCGAACTATCGCAAAATTGTTTTCTCAATTGTAGTGTGCACCGTAATAGTTTACTTCCAGCAATAGGAAATTACGATTCCAGGGAACTAATTATTAGATATACTAAGTATAAGCATCGACGCATTAAACGTAATGTATTATTCTCATAACATTATAATTTGCTTTCGTTTCCATTACTTATAAATGATATTACATATTCGTTATATAATTAAACTTATTATTTTTTAAATTACCGCTTTTCATTTGTGATGGTTTTTTGTCTGATTTTTCCATCAATACTATTTATATCTTGTATATTTATTATTTACCAGTTTATATTATTAGAACTTTTACTTTCATAAATGGAGAGGGCATTTGTTCCGGTACATTCATTAAATATTATTATAACTTTTTAATATAATTTCAAATATTAAGTTTCTTATATCGTAAACGATGACCTCGTAATTTCGTATTTTACAGTTAATAAAGAAAATACTCTCAATCCACTTTAAAATGTAAAAAATGTTTTTCAAATTTGAATCGCAATAGTTACTTCAAGTCACATATAAAGTTCGAATAAATCTTTTTATAACGAACTTTTACTCTCATAGCACACACAGACTTACAAATATATATATATATATATATATATATATATATACATAATTATTATAATAATTATAATTATAAGCGTATACAGTCAAAAACTTTATCTAGTCTCATTGCGTTTTTTCTACCCTTTTCATATCATGATACTCTTTCGGAGTAATAAATAAATATTTTATTTACGAAGTAACTTTTTAAATCGGCTTCAATTTTGTTATCACATTATAAAAAAGTGTTACTTATTTAAAGTAACAATTTTTCATTCGCCGTTTGATATAAAGAATCCTATCATCCAGTATCGATGTTTAAGTATATGCCATCTATTTTAAAAACGAAGTACAAAAACATATTGTTTAAAAACTATTTAACATTTGAGAAAATTTAAATCATGAATAAAATTGGAATATATATATGTATATATAATTATTTATAGATTTATAGACATATATATATATATATATATATATATATATATATATATATATATATATATATATACAGATACAATAATTCAATAATCGTATCTTCAAAATAAGATCAAGCTCGAAACGATGTAGAATAATTTCATGTTAAGACTTTTTTGAAAAAATCCGAAATGAAAAATAAAATTAAACAATATCGTTTAATATTATTAAACTCTCTAAATAATAATAATAATAATTAAATAAAAGAACCGGTTTTTTTATCTCGTAGGTATTAATTTTTGATTTCAAGTATCAATCTGAAAATGCTTTGTAAATATTAGTACAGCAAACTTTACTAATTATCAAAAATGGAAATAACGTATAGTGCCACAAATTAACGTTAAATAATCTTCTAGTAAAATATCTTCCACTGTTACGCAAAATATAGTCTATATATAATTTAAAAATATCCTTGGATATGAAATCATTGCGTACTTTTTCAGCTTTCGTACATATTTAAAATCGTTATATTATTCCCTTTATTTATTTATTTCCTTTTTTTAATATTTAATATTCATTTCGTTCCGAATTAATAAGTAAATAATTATTTAATTTTCCAATTACTCGTTTAAATATTTTCCAATTAAATTTCGTTATCGTAAAAATAAATATATTTTTTTTTTGTTTTATAAATGTGTTCCGCATTCGCGTTGTAGCGATGGAAACTGTTTATTAAAGTAAACGTAAATTGCCCAAAATTACTACTAAGATTTTTTTTAATTATCCTTTGTTTTTTTTTTTCGAATTTTATGACGACTGAAAATTTTTAATTAGGAAAACGGTCGGAGAGTAAAGCAAGACGAAGAGTAAAATTGAGCTTCTGCTGTAACACCGGGGCTAACTTTCGGGAAAGAATTAACGAAATAATATTTCTCTTAGTTATAACGAGAAATTCTTCTATCACCTTTTAAAAACGGCGTTTCCCTTTTATTTCTAAGAATTATTAAAGATTAGGAAGAATCACTAATGATAAAAAAAAATAAGAATATTAAAAATATAATAAAATTCCTCGAACGAATTTTTCTCGTTACATTTAAGGTCGTCTTTGACAGGTTCGAACGAGTCGTGTACGCCCTAATTAAAGTTTTCGTTGGTAATTAGACGTAGAAACGGTGATAATTGGAATACTAATTCCAGTGTTACCGGGTGAAAGAAGGAACTTTAGACAATTTGATTAAATTAACTAGTAGAAAAAAATTCCATAAACGATCTTAAGAACAATACCCTAAAGTTGACTACCCTATTTATCCACGTCGACTTATTCATCTGTCAGTTTCAACCATTTATTTAATAATATCCCGTGTGCTAGATCAATCGAACCATTTATTCTACACGGTCTGATATATCCAAATCAATTATTACCATAATTTTACTAAATCTTCCATGTGCACACAAATACACACACACACATATATATATACCTTCTTCTTCTTTCATTATCGGTATCAGGATGCCAAAATGTCGTCACTTATTTCGATCATGGGGCCACATTCATAATTTGTTGTAATTCCAATCAGTTTCGTGATTTCATCAAATTTTTTCCCGCAGGATAATTTTCTCCAACTCGTTTGTACGTATTGTATATGCGAAAAATCCTAGCATACGTCCTCGATTTTAAGCTCCTTTCAAACGAAATCATTTGTTCTATGAACCGTCTACGGGATCCATAGAATTTTTCGATATTCCTTCATTTCGCAAACTTCGATTTTATTTCTCGTCGATCTGTTAATCGTCCAGGTTTCAGAACCATATGTCTCTGTAGGAATAACCAACGTTTTCGTTAGTAGCAGTTTCGATATTTTAACGATCTTACGGTCTTTCCGTAGATTGAGTTTACCAATCACGACTTTTGTCAATTATTTTTTCTTCTGATTCACCTTTTTCGGATATGTATGTCCCCGAATAAATTAATTTATTCTTTATTCTATATTTCGTAATAGAACCAACGGTTATCGTATTCTGTTTTCTTACAAATGATCGGCATTGAACATTTCTATTTATTCAGTGTTAAACCCGCTTCATTGCCAAACTCCATCCATTCTTGATACTAGTTCGAACATTTCTTTCTGATAGTCCAGAAAATAAAACATTTCTATTTATTCAGTGTTAAACCCGCTTCATTGCCAAACTCCATCCATTCTTGATACTAGTTCGAACATTTCTTTCTGATAGTCCAGAAAATAAAGCAGTGCGAGGGTATTTTATTCATTACACTTTTCAATTATTTGTGTTATATTTAACAGTTGTTCGCGGATGCCTTTGCCCAGTTATAAACCCCGGGTTTTCTTAAGATATTTGTGACAGCAGGTAGCGTTTAAGCCGCTCTTGTATTACACGTAGTAATATTTCACTGGCTTGACCGATTGACACTATCGGTAGAGCCTTTTTTTTATGCACTAATTTTGTCCGCTCATCAGTCTTCAGCTGCCAATTTTCATTTCCAACAGATCTTGTGCAACTTACTCCGTGCTCTTCCGTTGCTTTCACAATTTTTGCGAGTATACCGTCTAATTTTCGTTATTTCAGTTTGTTAAATGCAACTTCTATTTTCCCCTCCTAATTGGAAGCTTAAGCACGAAGTTCTGTATTAATACCGCGTTCTTTCATTATCATGCAGGAGATTTTGATAATACTGGCACAATCTTTCTACTGTTCTCACTTTATCGTTACTTTCGTTCCATTTTGGTATTTTATTGGTAACATTCTTATTTTGAAAGTATTACTTAACCGTTTAATTTTCTTATATAAATCAAAGTGTTTACTTTTCCGCGAGTGTTGTTCTAGTTCCTCGCGAATTCCTATAATTATTTCTATTCCTTTCTACTCCCTTATTTATTAATTAGTTAAGCTTCTCATATGTTTTTCAATCTACCGTATTTTCTTCAATCGGTTCCTTTAGCTAATTAATTCAAACGTTCCCTCTCAGATATGGATTACTTTTTGTTTTTGTATTTTACTTGGAATTTTCTTCACCATTTCATGAATTGTTGATCTGAATTATCTCCATAGTTCTTTCGCCGTTGTATTTTTATTTTCATACGTATATTCTGAACTCCAATTAGCTTTTATTTGTATTTTAAAATTTTTATTCGACCTTAAGTTTTTATTGCTTCCAGCGGCCTTTTATTTCGATTAAGTTTGAGATATACTTCGCTTACTAATGCCTTGTGGTCGCTACCACATTCTAGTCCTGGATATGTCTTTACATCTTTTATCGAAGATCTCCACCCTGTTCTCATGAGTATGTAATATAGTTGGTTCCTCGTTTGTACATTTTTACCCCCACCAATTCCAAATTTTGTAATAGCATTATTGATATCACGGTAATCAAAAACGTAAACAATATTCCCATCTCTATCAGCTGTTTACCATCCCGACGCAATCCTATTTTTGTCACGATAAATGAAATATCGCTTAATACTAATGAAAAATATCGTTTTAACTTTAGTCACGCGAACTGGATAGATTTAATTACTTGCAGTGAGAATTTCGAAAAACGTATTCTAACATTTTCTAAAAACTGTGACTACAGGTAAACCCACAACCCTATCGGTTGAAATGCCACCATATTTAATATTACCAATAAAATTCAAAAATTATACCTGAAAAATCGTTCTAATGTGCATAGTCACAATGCCAAACGATTGTATGGTCTTCTTACCAAACTTGTTCGAACACTATTAATTAGAAACAAAAACGAAAATACCAGTCGTAAGTTAACCAAGCTTAACGCTGCCAATACTATTTTAAGGAAAACCTGTGCGCTTTAAAGGAAGCAATCGAACGCATTTTTCCACAACTTGACTCACGTGTAAACCATTATATTTATGATGATTTTTAAAAAACTATATAAAGAATAAGCCTACGTATATGTATAAGTCGACGCGCCTAATGGTACAAAACGTGGTTTGAAACATGGGTGTTGGTAGCGCGGTACATGCGAACGATATATATATATATATATATATATAGCCGTTAATTCGGCTGACTTGCTCGCTCATTTTGCGGTTAACTCCCCATATGTACCGCGCCAATAGAAGTTTCAATTCAAAAACAAATTTAAATTAAATTGATTTTATTTATTTCCGTGGATGGTAAAAGATTATTAGATAAAGATAAGAGAATCCATTTAGAAAGAAAAAGAATGGTAAGTAGTATATATATTAATATACGAGCCTCTAAGTGTATAATAAAGAAGTCTGTAGGGATCTGTCAGGTGAGCACTTGGGGTCCCCATAATATATATATATATATATATATATATATATATGTGTGTGTGTGTACATACATACACTATATACGTATATGTATGTGACGTTTTCTGCAACGTTATTTTAATCGCTATATTTTGATTACACTTTAAAGAAAAGGAAAAAAAACAATAAAATATTATTTAAATTATAATACATTCTATATAAGTATAAAATAGGAATTTGAAAACAAATAGTTTCTACTACAATTTGGACAATATCGACAACAGTATGTACGTCATTTCATCCGTCAAATGATTAATCGGGCAATTGTTAATGCTCTTCCATTCCCATCTTATTCAAACATTATTCACACATCAACGCACACAAAATCATCGTGAGTTTAAACTAATGGCGCCGGAACAATCAGATTTACATTTCGTAGTAGAACTTTTGTTATCCGTTCCACTTTATACAAATTTACATTTTTCAACGATTATCAATCCGCTCGAATCCATCGTGAAATTTGTCGTAATTTTATACGGTAGTATTATAAAATAACATTGGTTAAATATACATGTATCATCATCATTATCATCATTGCCGTCCTATTGTTCCCGTTTTCGAACGTCGTGACTAGTCATCGTGCACGTTTTTATTTTTATGTATCTATAGCATTCAAGTCACTAATTATATTCAACGTACATATACGCGCATATGATGTTATACGGAGTGCGGCTGCATTCTCCGTGAGAAAAACTTTCTATAGTGGCGAATTGATTTCGAACCTTCGACCATCGAATTAACAGTCAACCGCGATATTAGTTAGATATATATATATATATATATATATATGAATTTTCGACTCATTAAGTCTGACGGAGATGAAATGTACTCTCTCTTTACGTCTGTCTAGTATACCATCGTTCCCCATAGTCTGCCTCCGGTCTCCGTAATGCAACGTATACATTCCGATTATAGAATACGAATATGCAAATTTCGATTACTTCCTAACTTCTCAAATTTCCGTATTTACAAGTTTAGTGACGATCGAATATACATTGGGGAACGTCGGATATCGCTATAAAGTTTTCTAAATTTTCAAAATTAATTATCCGGTCAATTCAAAATTTTCGATTTATATGTAACTTCGACGATGACGTAATTATTGAGAAGACTCGTGATTAGAATAGCGATCGAAACTTTTACGTACGTCGCAAATCGGACACACGTATATTTTTACAATAATGAAACAGCCAGGAAGGAAATTTTATCTCGTCTACCACCATAAGGAAATCGCAGTTGTACAACAAACTTCTTCTATATCATCGGACGATGATAAAGCCAATTTGGCGTTATAAAGAACTCAGTTTTATGGATATGCCAGAAGAGGTATAACGTATTAATGGCGCTTTCAAAATGAAATACTACACACGATAATAAATACCCCAAGGTTCGTTTCAAATAAAATATTACGTACCGATTTCAACGTTAAGTACATTTCCGAAATAATCTCGGATGAAGCTACAAGAGGCATCTGCGTAGACTTGAACGACCGGAATTTAGTTAGTAGTTAGAAAAATGAGTTAAGTAGTTGATCACAAGACTTTTACTAGTCGCATATTGGTATTTAAATTAGGTCTAAATTGAGAATTATTGAGAATTTCGTTTGTATCGCAATATTTTTTTATATCTTACTAATATCGAATATTTCGCATTTATAATCTTCTTTATTCGAAAAGCTTATGTTTGTTAGAAATGAATTGTTCCTCATTAAGTGACTATAAGGGGTTTTCACTTTTTATTTTAATTGTAATCACAAGTGTTTTCTTCATTTCCATTTTGTTCGAGCAAATTTATCTTTACCTATTGCGTAATATTCTCATTTATAAATCCGCATTTCCGTTGCTTTCAATCTTGTTCTATCATCACCCGTGTTCGCAACTATATAAATAATACACTCCGTACATAAACGTGGACAAATTTTGTTCTAACATTTAAATTGAGAATTCTGTTTGTAAGCAAATTTCTTCGAATGCTACTTTCTCCATATTTATTCCGCGTCCGATTTCTGTTGAACGTGTACGCTGTCGCTGGTTCTACGATTTGTTACCAAGGATCTGACTGTGACGATTGAAGTTTCCTGTAATTATCAATAAGAGAGAATAATGATCGTATAATATTGAAGAAATTAGCTTCGTCAACATATTTATCAGACGGAAAAATAGACGGAACAATAGTTGTACCAGTTGGATATTATTTTTTTAATTTTATATAATACTGCGAGCTGTCCACCAACGAATGCTACTTTCTCCATATTTATTCCGCGTCCGATTTCTGTTGAACGTGTACGCTGTCGCTGGTTCTACGATTTGTTACCAAGGATCTGACTGTGACGATTGAAGTTTCCTGTAATTATCAATAAGAGAGAATAATGATCGTATAATATTGAAGAAATTAGCTTCGTCAACATATTTATCAGACGGAAAAATAGACGGAACAATAGTTGTACCAGTTGGATATTATTTTTTTAATTTTATATAATACTGCGAGCTGTCCACCAAGGACAACAGTACGTTTAAGAGAATTGAACATTACCTCGATCCTAGACGAGATCTTGCGCCTTCTGACGTTTTAGTCTGCTTATGTCACCCCGGTGGTATCAACAATCCCCTAGTAAGGTTCGGGTTGCTATCGAGCCTTCTTGGATGTCTTTTAGCGTGAACTTTTATGACTTCGGTCACGTAATCTATGCGTAAATCTCGATGCAACGTTAGATTTGTTACACAGGGTGCTTTAGTTATCATCCGAAGAATTTTTTTTTGTGACGTTTATATTATTTTCAGGTTCGATGGTCTAGCACAAAGTTGCACCCCCTATTTTAAGTGTATTTCTTAGACAGAAAAAACAAGCGGTTGATGGGTGGCTACGAGTGTCTGGAGCCCATCGAAACCACTGCATTCCAGTTTATTCGTAATTACGTTGACGTGTGTCGATAAATATTACCGTAAACCGTTCTGCGCTTCTATTGTTATTTACTATTTTTTCGTTTTTGTTTTCCAACGGTGATCAACGAATTTCACTACCTGCTTTATTAATCGATTCGATGTAATTGTAAAAAATTATATACACACACACACACACACACACACACACACATATATATATATATATATATATATATAGCCATTAGTTATTTATCGTTTTTTCACTCGCTTCTTTTACCTCATTCCAGGAAGATGAAGAAGAAGGTGACAGGTCCCCAGGCTCAGATGATTGTCACGTCATATCGAACGATAAATCAGCCGATTTTATTTTAGCCACCGTTTTAGAAGAAAACGCGTAAGTAATTTTTTGACGTTTTTTTTTTATAATTTTCGAATACACGTATGATTTTGTTTTTTTTTTTTTATTTTTAATTATTTATTATATTTTATATACACACACACGTATATATTCAGCATTAAACAACCATTCAACCTAGAATATCGGGCACCGTTAATTGTAAGTCTAGTTTTAGCGGTACACGCTTTCCACATGCGTTACAAATCTAAACTTCTCCGCGTTGCGGTTTCCTCTGGTAACAGTGCGTTTTTGCCTTTTATGTCGGCACTTTGTTTCTCGATTTCGGACCATATTCTACAGCGCATTTCCACACAAATCGATCACTGTTTATTTTTATTATTAGCTAAGCTGCACATCGAATTCGCTAAAAACCGCGTACAATCTTTGTCTCCAACAAGGACGTTCGAAATGACGTTAGCTCGTTGCAGCGTGATTTTATTAGATGTTATCGTGCAGAACTTTACGCATACTAAACTATAGTATTCGTATATATGCTTCTTGTATAAAGTCCGTGTTTCTGTAACATGCTAATAAGGTTAACCGATTTAGATGCAATCTCAATTAAATATTTTCCAATTTATTTTGTTAATTATTCACGAATCTGCTTGTATTGCTTTGAATTTCGTCATCTAGGCGGATATTTCCATTTAACAGAGGCTACTGAGAAATTTCAAACCTACGTTCTATCGTTACAATTTGTCGACGAAAGTTTTAACTGCATTTTGTTTTATTTTCCCATTTACTAATCAAATTTTCTTCATATACTTACATATGTCCATAAGAAGTCGTCTGCATATTGTGTGTGTGTGTGTGGGGGGGGGGGTTCAAAATACTCCGTAATTTAAGTACGAGCTTCGAATTATGAAGAATCCACCGTCAAGACGACGACATATTTTCACATTGGCATTTGGCAATACCTTGGATATTCATTCGTTTTTTCTTTACGTCGAATCTAGAACTGACAACATTTTAATCATCAACTAGATTGCGCGAAGAGGATAAGAGGCTTAAAAATCAGATATCTGCCTAGACTCGGTGAATTAAGAAATTTAGAAAGATTTTATATATAATTCACGTTCCATATGCGTGCTATTAACTGTTTTTTCTTTTTCCAAGAATTCTGGTTTCGTCGGCGGATGAATATAATACAATTACGGATATTCATGTAACTGATAACAAATAAACTGACGCTATATTAAAACAGATGATAATAATAATAAATAAAATTTTAAAAATATTAGTTTACGAAGAAGGTGAAATAAAGAATAAAAAAATTTCAAACGAAACGAAAATTATGTATAATGGAATTGAAAAGGAAACTTTAATTTCTTTTATAAATAACCATCTGTCAAACAGGAAATTTTTTGCGGTAATAGGTTAAATCATCAATTCGAAGCGGATAATAAGTGTGTTTTGCCCGTTATCGATTGACAAACGTGGACTTTAAGGACACAAACAGAGCGAGAAATGCGAATATTATATATAGGACAGTCTGACCGGAAGCGAAATACTTGTGTACGGAAGAAGACCGGACTTAGCGACGTGGTCAAAGAGCACATAACGACAGGTACAGATAATAGATGGACAAAACGAGTGTTGGAATGGTGATTGCTGCATAAAGAGAAGAAACATTGGCAGACCGCTGACTCGTTGGTATGACGATATAACCCGGACACAGTGAGGAAGAACTGGATTCGGAAAGCTCAGAACTGGAACGAATGAAAAAGATTGAGGATAACCTACATCCAGCACCGGACCGATCTAGGATAAATGTATATATATATATGTATGTGCGTGTATATATATGTGTGTGTAGCGTATATGCACATGTATGCGCAGACGTTTAAGCGCATGTACAAGCAGGTCAATAGTTTTCATACGTATTGTTAATTCCAGCTTAGCAACATGGGAGGCATCTATTTCGAATGACTCGTAATTTATTAAAGGTGACTTTTGATATCGAACTCCAGGCAGAACAAGCGTTAACTAACTGCCGGACGGACAAATGTTTTACAGATGATTGTCTTGTTGTTAACGTTAAAGAAGGACTTGATTTAAACAGTCGATAGTTTTAGAACAAAATCTTGTTGCAAGAAGCGGTTGCAGCGGAATTGAATTGAAACGTATGTTGCGTTTGAAACGGAATAAAGAAATTCGGTTGTATTACGTTATTAACTGATTTCTTTTTTCAAACAATTTTATGTAGACGAGAATTCAAAGTAAATACTTCGGAAATCTTAAACACGCATCGATGGCTTCTGCGGATAAATATATATAATATATATATATATATATACACATGATGAACGAATAGTTAAAGAAACTCCGAAGGGCGAATTTCTAGTCGAATCTAATACTATTCCGACGACTAGAGAAACGAGAAATCCATATTTTTTTTTTAATGTTTCTTTAAATGTATCATCCTAAACTTTGGGTCGTTCACGAAATTCTCCTTAAGCACGGAAGACTACGAAAATTCTGTAACCCGCTCCTAACCTGATGACTATATTATATGACCCGATCGTTGTAAGCTGTCTCTAGCTACGTTTAACCGCTAATGCTTAGAGCTAGACGACTCCGGATTCTTGCGAAGGAAACGGAACGATTTTCCGGAGCAACGGTTTTTTCGAGTAGTTTTTCATTTAACAACGTCTCGAATATTTACCCTAGTCCTGTCGAGCGCGAACAACAGAAGTGGATTAAAATGTGAAAACGGAGCACTATAATCGCAATTTCCGCTTAAGAAATACGTATTAAAGTGCACACACACACACATATACCGTTTAATATATATCGGTGTAATATGTGTATTTTTATATAGCTTACATTTGTATGAACGAGATATATACGTTGCATTAAAGGAAATAAATTTCCATCTAAGTATATAAAATAAACGTAACGTATATAATGTATTAAGTATATATTTATATGTATAATATATATTTCGCATTACAGGTAAATGCACGTATAAACACATACACACAATTCATACATATCGCACATGTCTTCCTAGTATAAAACGGATTTGTTTTTCAAAAAGTTCCTCACACTGATATGAGTAAACTTCAAAAGCTCTCGTTTGATAGAAGCTCAGAAGCTTTATTTGACTTTGTCGTACCTTAGAGTACGTTTTCTAACGCGTATCTGTCGTGTGTATATTCATTTATCACGCGTCAAATTAAGCTTGCGTAGTTAGTTATTTCTTAATTAATACGTTTGCACACACACACACACACACATATATATATATATATATATATATATATACACATCGGCTGTCCAGTTTAAAATTCCTCAAAAATATCCTCGGAGTCGTTAATATTGAAGCCGTTACAACGGAAAAATAAACTCTCAATAAGAAACGGATGTAGACAATTATTGAATTACGCCGGTGAATTTTACAGATTTCTTTGTTCGTTCGTTTATAGAAACTAATTTTATAGATGTCTCTTTATCGATATGAAAAACTAGACAATGGTCAATCGAGATTTTTAAATGTCGAATTAAATTATATATATATAGGTTTCATTGTTCACGTCAACCATTATGTGTTCTGAAGAAAATAATCAAGTGATTGCACGTTTACATTCAGCGCCCACCGTTATTCAATTAGACAATTCTACTAGAAGCCTGTATTGATACTGTTCTGTTGACGCATTAACAGGATTTTTCTGATAGGGCTTATTTACTTAGCATTTAGGTAAAACCCTATCTGCGAAACAACGATTTGCTACTGAGATAGCAGATGAGCCATACAGGCGGCCTGAAATCGTCAAACGAAAAGAAGCCTTAGGGAGACGTGAGTTTTATATACAGTTCCCAACCTGTCTTTCCGACCCTTTATGTTTACTTACCTAATTATACGGCGCACCAACAAAATACGTCCATATTGATCTGAAAGTCAAAAACAAGAATTAACCGGGATGTAATAAAATTTTTTGAACACGTAAAACAAGAAAAACAGGTTCACTCGTACATACGTTACAGGGAGAAACAGAATACAGCGCTTGTTTCGATGGATAGACGAAATAAAATACAAAATTGGACAGACACTGGTTGCAGCTACGAGAAAGGTTTTTTTAACATAAAAAGCACCATGTTGTGAAACTTACTATGTACTCTTGAGATTATGCAGGAAATTATATATATATATATATATATATATATATATATATATATATATATATATATATATATATATATATATACCCCATACGAAACAAACATAAAAGGAAACATTAAAAAATAATTTAACTTAACCAAAACAATTTTTTTACGTGTTCTTAATAGTATAACACGATTAATCGAATTCTGTCAACAACACAGCTTAATAGTAAGTAATGCAATATTCAAAAATCACAAAAGGAGAAGGTATACACGGATAGCACTTGGAGATACGAGCAGATATCAAATTGATTACATATTAATTAAACAAAGATATAGGAATCAAGTTAAAATGTGTAAAAGTTACCCTGGAGCGTATATAGATAGTGACCACATACCAGTCATTGCAAACTACAGATTGACGCTAAGGAAAAAAGAACCGTTGGAAGTGCGGGAAAATGGAACCTGGATGAACTAAAACGAAAAAAGAACAAATACAATCTGGAATTAAAAGAATTATTACGAAATAAAAAAATTAAACAAATAAATAACATTGAGGAGAAATGGAAACAGATGAAAGATGCAATCGTAACGGCGGCAGAAAAAACAATAGGTAAAAACAAAAGAAAAATAATGAAGCCCTGGATAACAACAGATATAATACAAGACATAGACGAAAGAAGAAAATTGAAAGCATTAAAGACAGAAGAAGCACGAAAGAAATATAAAGAACTGCGGAATAGAATCAGCAGGAAATGTTGAACAATGTAAAAGTATAGAAAATAAAATGGAAGAAAATAAACTCGATTATAGAGAAATAAATAAGTTGAATCCAAAACGTAAAATAATAACTGGTAATATCATAAATGATAAACAAAGAAAAATGAGAAGAGAAAGCAATATGCGGAAGATGGAAGGAACATCTGGAAACGCTATATAAGACAGATGGGAACATAGAAGAAATAACTATAAATGAAAATAAAGAAGATGATGACAAAGGTCCCCAAATAATGAAGGAAGAATTTGAATTGGCACTGAAACAGCTACCAAAGAAAAAAGCACCCGGTTTGGATACCATACCAGCTGAACTATTACAGACTGAGGATGAAGAAATCATAAGGGAGCTGTTTAAATTAACGGAAAGTTGCTATGAACAGGGTAAATTGCCTACAGATTTTAAAAACACGGCAATAGTAGCAATACCAAAAAAAAAAAAATGCTCCGATTATAGGACAATAAGTTTGATACCACATGTATCAAAAATAATTATAAAAATTGTAACGAATAGAATAAAACGAAGAATAGAAGAAAAACTAAGCCGTGATCAGTTCGGATTTAGAAAAGACAGAGGTACTCGAGAAGCTATATTGGCATTAATATTAACCATCGAGAAAAAAATGGAAATTGGTGAAGGGCTATAGCATTCGTAGATATAGAAAAGGCGTTTGATTGTGTAACATGGGATGTATTATTCGCAAAACTAGAAGAAATAGGATTAGATTACAAAGATAGAAAAATAATATGGGAGTTATATAAGGAGCAATCGGCGGAAATAAAAGTCGGCAGTTCAAAAGAAAAAGTGAAAATACAAAGGGGAATAATGCCCATTATAGCCGATACTTTTTAACTTAGTAATAGAAGAACCGATACAAAAAATGAAAGATGGCACTACGAGCGTAAAAATAAATGGACATACATTGTATAAGATTTGCAGACGATATTGCATTATTGGCTGACAATGAACAACAACTGCAACAACAAATAACAATATTGCAGAAATACTTAAAGCAAATAAATTTAAACATAAACAAAAATAAAACAAAAGTTCTAGTAGCATCAAAATATGAAAAAAAGATACGCATAATGTTAGAAAACAAGATCTTAGAACAGTTTAAATATTCGGGTAGTATAATAATGAGCACAGGAAGAAGTGATAAAGAAATAAAAACAAGAATTAGCCAAACAAACGTTTATGAAAAAGAGAGATTTATTTAATAAAAACATGAAAATAGAAATACGGAAAAACTTTTGGAAACATACATATGGAATATATTACTATACGGTTCAAAAACGTGGGTGTTAACACAAAATTTTAAAAAATGCTCGGAAGCGATCGAAATGTGGGGTTGGCGCCGCATGTTGTAGATCATATGGACACAGAGGAAAAGGAATTCATTTGGAAATGGTAAATGAAAAAAGGAAACTAATAGGAACAATACAGCGAAGACGCGAAAGACTTCTAGGGCACATACTGCGGCATAACTCATGAAGGTCATAATCGAAGGAAAATTGGATGGAAGAAGAAGAAGGGGAATAGATAGACGTGGATCGATCGCGTAAAAGAAAGAATACAAATAACGTATAAAGAGAGATGAAGAACATAGCAGACAACAGGAAGGAATGGAAGAAAATGATTGGCTAGCTACAACGATACATGCTCTTAAATATTGAAGATGATGAATAGTATAACGCACAGCTTCCGATTACTGGAGTTAATTGATTTTTACGAATTTTACATTTTTCATAATTGCGAATATAGTGAAAATCAGATTAGCTTTCGATTATATAACGCAGATAGATGCGGGTATGAGGTTGCCAGTCTACAATTAACAAGTTATACAAACTTTGTGTACCGAGTTATGAAACATAGACACGATCGTTCTGACAACTATGATTAAAACACAAAAACTGCTAGAAAATACAGTTTCGATGAATGTGATCTGAGATGAATGTGTGATCTGAATGATATTGGAAAAATAAATAAGAACGGTGTGAAAAGAAAATAAAGACATGTTCGGAAACACCTCGAATAAAGAATTATACGAGAATGCTGGAAAGCTATCTGACGTTATGAGAAAAAAAAAATAATTATCATTATATGCTTATATTCAGAGAATGTGGAATAACAGACTAACAAAACGAATCATTTCGCAGCATTTTGATAAGTTGAAAACCAGCTCGAGATGGTTCTCGAACAAGAAAAAATATCGAACACAACAGAATACCATTTAGAAATAAAATTTAAAAAATCCATGGATTATCGAAACTAATAGAATCGGACAAAAATATACGAACGCTGGGATGGAAAAGCATATGTAAAGAAATAGTGGTAAGAAAGGTAAAAAAAAAAAAGTTTTGTTGTTTTCATGCGGTGATGGTCCATAGATGGCCAAATTCGAAGAGAAGCAAAAATGACAGTTTAGCGGCAGCCGATGTTTAATATCACAGAGCCGCCAAGCGCGTATGTGACACGGTTTTATTTTATGCGTTCATTTTTTTCTTACGTATATACGCATACATGCTCGCAGTAAAGTGATCCGGCTGATGATTTTACCTCGCTCTCCGCGCAGTTGTAAAAACGACCTAATTAGGTCGTCTACACAGTCACTAATGTTATCGACGGGGAAAGGGAAATCAATGTGCTTCCTTATACGGCTGTATCCACCGGCGCTACACCCATATGGTCGTGGGGCAGCAGGTGGAAACTCCACCTAATCTACTTATAACATCGGTAATGCTCGCAGACGCTTATCGACGGCGTTTAGCCGTACTAACGGTGAAAACGACGAAATAACCGAAGAAGAATGGCACTAAGTTAGAAAAGGAAAAGTACTCCTAAAAAGAATCGATCTGAAACGATAATAGCGTCATTAAGAACTAATCGTTATTCACCTTTAGGTAAAGGACGAAATTAATTTATCTACAAATGGATATACCGATAAATAACCACATAATGGCCGATTATAAAACGTTCATCATACAACTAAAATCGAAAGTTCAACATAAATAAATATTTCAATAATAAGATATCGTGTTTCTTGAAGAAAATAACTTGCCGATTTATTGAAGAATATCATTAAAACTTTCTTTTAATCATCATAGCCCTCCTTTCTCGGTAAAGATTTGGACATGTTTTTCATAATTGTTTCATGCCACTTCGGTGTTTAAAATGCGATCCGTATTAGTTACCGATTGTTTACCCCAAGTTTAGAAAATGCATCGAAGCGCATGCAGCTAACTTCGACCAATGTAGAATTTATTAAAAAGTTTATCTGTATACTTTTTTAATAAATCTCCATCTCAAGCTTTCAGTTCTTCATACTTTACATGTAAAGCACCTCCTCCAAGAACCTATGCGCAAACAGCTGCCAGAAATAGTTCTTTTATTCCACAAGCACAACCTTCAATTCAGAAATCAATAACAGAGTAACCTTCGGAATTCTTTTCACTTCTTAATCTTGTTAAAGATTTAAACCTAAACTATTAAACGCGGTAAAAATTATTTTTAAAAAACAAAATTAATGAAAATAACGATGTGTTTTCCAAAATAATGATAATCATCGATACTACGCCAGCGCAAAATTATTTACAGTAAATTCATTTACCTACATTATTAATATAAGTATAAAAATAGTTGCTCGAATTTAAATTCTTTTAATAGAGCACAAGATGAACCACCGTCTTATTTTTTTAAGGGTATAGACACACACAGTTGCTCTTCATAAAAGCAAACTTGATGCAAAAATATTCATATAAATTTTCCAAACTATAAATTTTATACGTGATATGTTTCGCTGCGGCACCTGTTTCTTAAGAAAGGCATAAAACATAGCATTTTAGTTAGGCACTCTTTAACTTGTTTACAGGCTTTAGGTGTAGTTTCAATATTCCAACATAAGATATTATTCACTTATATGTTACAAACACTTAAGAGAATTTTTACACGACATTCTCTCATTGATAAGAAATAAACATAAAATTTCAATTCAAAACATATAGCTTGAAATTGTTTCAACAATAACCTTGCAGGAATTATGTTGCTGAACCTATGCACTCGGGCGAATATACAGATTCTCACACCATGCGAGCTTTAAGAATCGTTTAAATTGCAAAAATACTATTTTGGATCTTACGCTAACTAAAAATATTAATAATATTACCACGCCTATTTCACTAAATTGCTTCTCCTCTAATCGTAATCCGATTTATAGTATAAACGGAAAACATATTTTTTTATGATTACACCAAAATCAACTGGAAATTGTTCGAATATATATTAATAACAGCATTAACTCGAATATGACCGTTATCAACACTGATACTATTGAATCAGTGCTACTAAGTTAACTAATGTCCTTAATATGGCTGTTGAAAAGGCAGTACTTAAGCGTAATAATCAACAGTCTCCTATTACTCCTCAATTCATACAACTTGTTAAATTAAAGAATAACGCACATTATGGGTGCTATAAATTCGCATAAACAATCTCTGAAGAAAATATTAAATTATCAAACTACTTTATTGCGAACTAAATTATTAAATTATAAAAGTTACAGATTCAATCGGTCGATTAAAAATTTATGTACCCATCAGAAGAGCCTTTAGAAAATAACAAAACTAAACGTCACACTGTACTTCCACCACTTTTGGACACTTCCTGTAACTGTTATTTATATACTGATATTACTCAAGTTGAATTACACGCTAATTACTATTGCAACGTTCATTCTCAAAACTCTCATATAACTTCAAATTATTAAAGTTAAATCAGCTGTAAAAAATTATTATCGTAATACACCTCAAACTCAATGCCAAAGTGAGTCTGTTCGAAGTATTCATGAAGTTAAGACGTGTTTCCGAATTGACATTCATTTTTCGTTAATTGTCATTTCATTTATGTGTATATATAATTGTGTTATATATAAGTTTTAGGCTTTCATCTTATCTCAATTTTATACATATCTAACAGGTGTCTTATTTTAGATTTCTGATTTTTGATTTTAACGTATAATTTTCTATTTAACAAGTATACTTGACGAATATAATTAATGCTATTATAATCACTGGTCATTACCCTAAAATATGGAAAACTTCAACTGTTATTCCCATTCCAAAAGTGGGGAAAGATAGTTCATTACCCAAAAATATAAGGCCTATTAGTTTAATCAGTAACATTAGTAAAATAGCTGAAAAAGTAATACTTCAAAGATTAAAACAATTCTCAGATGAACATAGTATTATAAACGAAACCCAGTTTGGATTCAGACCTCAACTCTCAACCGTCATGCAGCTAGCGCGCCTTACTGATCACATTCTTGATCAGTTTAACCTGAACAAACATACTGGACTATTGTTATTAGATGTAGAAAAAGCATTTGACACTACGTGGGCATAATATACAAAATGATTCATTATGGCTTTCCCAAGCAACTTATAATGATCATGAAATCGTATCTGATAGGCAGTTTATTGTTAAGGTACATGATACCTACTCTAGTACTAAAACACTAACAGCTGGAGTTCCACAGGGTAGTATCTTGGGACCCTTCCTATATATTTTATATATAAATGATTTGCCTCGGCTGAGGGATGTTGATACATCTCTTTACGCCGATGACACTGCTCTATTTACAGCTTCCTATCGAATCGATACAATAACAAACAGACTCACCAAAAGTTATTACAAAATATACAAATATGACACAAAGTGGAAAATTAAAATTAACACCGAAAAAAACGGAAGCTATACTATTTACGAGACGCAGGCCGCAAATAACTCACCACATTGAAATAAGTAACAGGCAACTACCGTGGATAAGTAAATAAAAAAATGCGCATACCGAGCAGCGTTAATTACTACGCGTCTTAGGAAATAGTGTACAAAGAAATCTTAAAATTCATTTTATAATTATACAATAATTATACAGGGAAAAACATACAACTAAAAACCCTGCGTAACCGAAAATAGAAAAATTAATTAATTATAGTTTGATCTTAATAGTACAATAAGAATATGGGTAAAATTATACAAATTATTTTAAGGTTAAACAAATAAATAAGATGATAGAAGAGAGAAATACTGATACAATAGATTACATGAAGATAGAGACTTATTAATAGACTTAAGTAGTTCGACAATCTGGTGCTAGAGAAGTGAATGTTTAATTCTTTCGTGTTTATATTTTTTATATTTTCTGGTCAGAGTATAGTTTCCAATTCGCTGTACGATAGGGTAATGACTAGTCAGACATTTGCTGTAGAACCTATCTGCTTGTTCCTGTACTAGCTCGGGAATAGTACGCTGATGAAGAGCTGCATGAATGTCAGTTATCTTAGTATAGTAAGGGGGGCATTAAGTACAATACGCAGACATTTATTTTGAACAATTTGTAATTTCTGAAGTTTTATATATAAGTTCCGTTAATATTTACACCATTTTGTATTCAGTTCAAATTTATAAATATTTCTTCCAGTACAACATTAAATAGAACTGACGTGAGGACTCTGTCATATTAAGGGAAAATTTTCTCTTTCCTTATCCAGTATAATGTTTCCGTATGGTAGCGTATGTTTTTAATCATTCTTATATATTTAGATTGTGTAATTTTGTTCTTCTAACGCTTGATATAAACCGTCATGATAAGCCGAAGCGAATGCTTTATTATTGTATTCGTCTGCCTTTTCTGTTAGCTGATTTATTGTATGTATTCATTGTCTGTAGTTTGAAAAACCGGATCTAAAACCTGCTTGATCTGTTTGCCATCGGTAATCTAATTTTTTGCATATCCTCGTATAAATTAATTTTATATGTACTTTGTTGCGCAAGGCTTACTGGTCTGTAATTTCTCGTGCCTTCTTTTTTACCTTTTTCGCATAATAATATCTCCGTTAATAACCACCGACTGGTTATTTATTTATTCTTTTAATATTACATTACATTCTCTTACTAAAACATGTTTTCCTTGAATGAATATTTCGTTTTTGTGATTTCATCGCTTCGTGGTGTTTTTTCCATTTTTAAATAATTTGTTACGTACTCTACTTCAGTTTTTAATAAACATGGAACTTCTTCGTTTGTGTTATCTTTGGATATTATATTCTTCATATTTCTTCGGTCGGCGTATAATTTTTTATAGCATTCTGCCGCCATTTCGATAATAATTTAACGGTCATGTTCCGTTTTTCCATTTACGAATTTTATGCCTATTGTTAATGCTTTTTTGATTTTTCTACATGTATAATAACGCAACGACATAATTCCTAGGGCGCTGGAGTGTCAACTCGGTAGTCAAAGGTCGATTTTAGTTCGAGAAATAAAGATTTTCATGAAAATCGAGTATAAGTCTTAATTACGACGGAAAAGGTAGTAACAATATATAATTAGTAGCTTAATTACGAGCTCAAACGTAAAACGAACAATAAAACTACTACGATAATATATAATATATAATACAACATGTATGTGTGTGTGTGTTGTAATGAAATAAATTAAATAAATCAGCCTAACTATTGGATATTCGCTAATTTGTACTTTATTTACAGAATGGTAGTAACGTTAGGTTCGCAAGTTATGCGGCCGTCTCTGGGAAATAACGATTCCGGTTACGCCGCTTCGAACATCGAAGAACCGACGCCTCAAACACCTCCTACGCCTAATCATTCGCCGACCAATACTACTCATTCGGAAAAACCGAAGACCGATGAGGTAACAAACTTATATCGAATTTATTTTTATATTTATCTATCGTAGCATATTAAAAAGACCCTTCTACGTTCTGATCGGCCAGAAATTATTTTCGAAATTGTAAACATTTTTTGGCTTTAAATAACTCGAATCTCTGTGTATCTACGATACAACTTTTCAAAATCTAAACGATTAATTCTATTCAGGTTTTCCTGTTTTCGATCCTCGTTTATTACTACTACCGCTAACGTCTGTTTATTTATGTTTTCTATTTTATCACGGTCGAATTGGAAGAATTTGTCTTGTTCGCCGAATAAACATAACAGTTCCTGCGACGGTCTCGACGATACGCGGGAAGAAACTCCGCTGAAACGAACCTCGTCCGAGCCACCTGGAATTGCTACCGAAGATGAGGAATTCCTCGCGTCGAAAAAAGATAGCGGCCGAATATCGCTGAGTACGGCCAAATTCAACAAGTACCGAGTAAACAGAACTAGTCGAAAAAAACGAGAAAAATCTGCCGCCAGAAAAGAAAGAAAAGCGACCAAAACGTTAGCCATCGTTTTAGGTAGGTAATTCGATTACACGGTATATGTGTGCGCGTGTGTGTGTTTACGTATGTATAAATATATATAAGGGCGTGTAGCGTGCAAGTGTGTATATATAGATGTGTGGATGCATGAATGTGTAACGCAGTATACGTATATTGACATATATATATATATTGCGTATATTATGGATATTTTATATTTATGTGATATATATATATATATAATGTCTATATATATATATATATATATATATGTATTATATTTTTTTTTCAGTTGTTGGTTTGTTCACATAGAATTTCATCTCCTTTTATTTATTTACATTCATATTCGTCTTTTTTTACCTCCTATTTTCATCCACTTAGAATTTTTGTCTTTCCAGATTTCTAAGATTTCTCCTTTCTCACTCGCTCACCCTCTCTAATAAAATATATCTTTCTCTCTATATATATGCATATTTTTATATATATATATATATATATATATATATATATATATATATATATATATATCGTCATCATTGAATGTTGTCTCCGTATCGGAGGTAGGTAACTACCTACCTATACATATCTTGTTGTACAGTATAAGTAGCGTACTAGGCAATCATAATACGGATTTAGCGTAGACAGACACACACATCCCGGAGAACTGATTGTAATCGCTTTGTTGCCACAAACCCAATGAAGCCTCACGTGTTCGACGGCTCAGTTGTGAAAATATCAGGTCTCGACACCTGGAATCGGATTATGACTTAGAAGAAGAATACACATCTCTATCATCATCAAAATTGTCATACTGTTCGTTGCCGAACGTCGTGACTATTGTGCGTTTTTATTTTTACGTACAAAATGATCAAGCATTTAAGGGTACTATGTAACTTGTGCACTTTAGTATTAGTATGGTATATATTGTGGACACTTTAGCTTTAAGTATAGTATATATTGTTTTATCAGTTTTCTAGTAATGCGCGGAGCTGATGGCGCTACAGACCATATGATAGTACGTTCGCGTTTTCGGTTCAGATTTAGACGAAACCACCATCAGCACTGTGTAAATAAAAATAATATCCAACATGTGAAAATAGGAAGATTAAATGCGCTAAATAATAAACAGATTGCGGAAATATTTCGGTCGGTAATTATTCGGTCACTTAAGGATATACACCAGAATAATAACACCTACGTAGAAGAATATTGGAACCTTTTTAAAAATGAACTCAACGAGGCGTGTAAAAATATCATTAGGATCCGAAAAAGGAAGCAGCAAAACTGGTTCGAAGACACGTCGTCTAAAATAAAAAAGTGTTTGGAAACTAAGGGTCTGGCGTTCGTGACATGGCAAGCGGACAGAACAAATATAAAAGAAACATGATACATTTAAAGCGGACAAGACAATTGGCACAAAAGGAAACCACAGACAATCGCAAAATGCATGATGAAAAAACAAAGCAGCGGAAATCCAACAACTATCAGTCACAAATAATTCCCGAGGCTTCTTCAGCGCTATAAAAGTTATCTACGACTCTAAATATAGACGGAAAAGGATCTGGAAACCTGCTACGTAATAGAGATGATGTCAAAAAAAAAAAAGATGACAAGAATATTTCAAAAAACTTCTCAACAATGAATTCATCTTTAGCAAGAACGTGCTGGACTCGATAAATAAAATGGAGGAGAGGATAGAACTAAATGAACCTCCGAGTTTGGAAGAATTATCAAATGCCGTTAAACGCTTAAAAAACAATAAATCTCCTGGCATTGATGGTATTGCAGCAGATATATAAAATAGGAGAAGAAATGATGCTTAAATGTATGCACAAACTTTTATGATAAAACAAAATGATCAGTCATATATACCGAAGGACGATCCGGCACTTTTGATATCAATACTGGCGTAAAATGCCTATTGGCTCCTATGCTCTTCAATTTCTGCATGGGCATGATAGTTATGATCTTACAACAACGTTTATCATCGGAAGTAGGGATAGAAGTAAAATTTCGGTTAGATAAAGGCCTTTATAATTTAGCGAAATATAAAACTCGTTCAGCAACTAGTACCTTCAAAATCGTAAGTCTACAATATGGTGATGACTGGGCACTTTTTGGCAATAATTCGCAAAAACTCCAGAAAGCGCTAGATTGTTTAGTGTCCGTGTTCGCTGAATTTGGATTGACTATAAATCATAATAAAACAGAGGTAGTCCAGGTCGACGGCAGTATATTTAATTTTCATTCGTCTGGTAATCGACTAACGTCGATTCGTTTAAATACTTGGGAAATATTATATCGAACAATGCAAATTTGGATTTTGCGCGGTAACATCGAGGATTAGAAATGCAAATGCTGGGTTTAGCAAATAAACGCAGAAAGTATTCTGCAATCACAATTTAGAGATAAAAACCAAAAATTAGCGGTATAGAAGGCTATTATAACACTAGTCAGTGGGAGGGAAACATGGCCAATAATGAAAAAACAAACCCGTAAACTCGAATTTTGCCACCGAAGACTATTACGCAGAATATCATGGAAGGATCGTGTAACAAATGCAGAAGTGTTAACAAAAAATCTAATTGTTTATCTATAGAACAATATTTAACACGGAATAGCATGAAATAGCGAATATCCAAAAGGATGCTATACGGCGTATTACGGAAAAAGACCTTGCGGACGGCCGAAACTTCGTTTCAAAGATGTTGTGTAGCGCAAGGCCTGAAGATGGCAATGAAGACACCAACGTCAGTCGAATGGGAAATTGTGGCGCAAAATCGAAATGGACAGCGTTAGTTAAGAAAACTGTTACCAACAGGAAACTAAAGAAAAATACGAAGACGGTAACACAGAAGAAGGTTGGTCACAGTTGTAAATTTGCTACAATATACCGAATAAGACTTATATTACATAAAGCAGACTAAACCGCACTCTACTTAGAGGATGATAATCTCATACTCGAAAACGAGTGAAAAGTAGAAGAAGAAGAAGATATATACGTTTGCTTGTGTGTGTGTGCGTATATATATATTTATGTATATATTCAAAACTCTTTAGGTTTGTTCTTACATCCACTATGATTTTTTTTTTAATTTTTTAACATTTTTTTTCTTTAAATTAAATAGAAAAATAATAAATAATATCAGATATGCGGACGATAACCCTTTCAGTCACACGTGAAATGTTGTCAGAAAATTATAAATAGGCTGTTTATTATATATTGTTGATTTTTAGATAACTCTAGATGATTTATAATGTTTTTACATCAATCTAATTAGAATTGAGACATTTCATGGTCTATTAGAAAATACGTAATTTTGTTTGTATTAACATGTACCATATAGTGGACATGGTGACTGAAAGGGTTTTAATATCAAATAACCTATAACAATTACAACAGTTCGTAGATTTTTTTTCCGCTGTATGTAAAGAATACGGTTTGAAGCTACACACGTAAAACAAAATCCGTTGTAATAGAAATTTAGGTAATACCTGGGTTGTAATATAAATGAACACAATAGGATATGAGCGAGAAAATACAGATCGGCAAAGAGCGGAATGCGTATATTTCGCGGTATAAGTATAACGTGTAGAATTAAAATTCATAAAATGTTACGAGTATTTTTTGGATACGATTTATAAGGTAGTGTCGCTTATCGCACAATAATAGATATATACGATAAATTAAATCGGTATACTTTCTAGTCTAACGAATGTCAATAGGAGGCAAGTCGATTGTGCGAGTAACGGATTTAATAACGTTCGTAGCGTTGTTAGCCGTAGTCGATCAGCTATTACCGAATCATCCGAGAACTCTATAAGGTAGTATACGCGTTTTTCATTCTCAACGAAATTTAAATCCGCTTACGCAAATAATTAGATGAATTGATTTTGCAAAATATTACCACCCCCAAAATCAATTCACAAAAAGAAGGAGATTTATGGCGTGTTAAGGGAAGGGGTAGCGAAGAAATTCATCGTAATTATGGAAAATATAAACTTTAAAAATATAGGATATAGTCAAGAAAAATAAATAGAGTTGAACAAGCAAAACAAAAGGATGAGAGATGGACTAAAGTGGTGGCCAATTGGCAGCCAGCGTACGCGAGGAAGGCCTATGGCTAGGTAGCGAGATGATATTGTTGAATGGACAGGAATCAATTGGATCCGATCCGCACAAGATAGGAGTCGTTGGAAAAGTCTGGGGGCTGCCTACACCCAGCAGTGGGTTGATATAGCCATATCGTGATATATATATATATATATGTATGTATGTATGTATATATCGTTATAATTACGTTATTTCCCTATAAGTAAGATATATTGTGATTTGTATACTAGAGGTTACCTTTATCAAGAAAATTTTACAATTAAATATTTACCCCCCTACTCGGTTGCGTACTTATTGGCCCTGAATAACAACAATATCCTCACGGCTTTGGCCACATACGTCTTTATATCTAAAATTAGTCTTTAAGTCATTTTTTCTTTTTTTTTCTTTTTTCAAATTTGTTTATTTTAGAATTTTTTAACAGCGCATACAATGGGTAATTTTGGTTATTAGACTTAAGCCTAATTATTGTAAAAAAATAACGATAATAATAAGCAGATCATAAAGTCCGGATCTATACTCTATATCCGTAATAACGTTAAAGTATAGATAATATCTTCGGTAGTAGGGGAATTTTGAAGATAATAGGCGTGTATAGCGGACAACAGAAATATCGTATGATCGTTTTTATTCGAAAGATCGTTTCGAGTCGAATCGTTCGTTAAAGATATCCGTGTCGATACGGAGAAATTTCTAGAAGAATAAGACTGTCTCAGTAGGTATAATTCAAATTTGATATATAGTAAATAATAAACTACAAGTACAGAACCAGGACGATAACAATAATAGGATACACATTTATCTGCGGTACCCACCAGGTCGTACGAAATTTAATTATTTTTATGATAATTTTATTTTATATATATATATATATATATATATATATATAACGGATTCGTGTGAATATTGGTTGCGTTGTGTTTTGTTATATGTCTGCACGTGTAAGAAACCATATATCGAATGTATTTCGTTTCGTTAAATTTCTAATAATAATAATAATTATAATAAACGCACAATTAAAACGAAACGAAGATTAATCACGATAATATCGATAGTTGTTTGTCCTACACGTGGAAATTTTAATTTACGTTAAAATTTTTAGACGACGTCAAATTTTTAATCACGTCAAATTTTTTTAGACCAAGTTTAAATTTTTAGATTGTATCGAAATTTCGTAATAAGAAAACTAAATAAAACAGGGAAATAATTTAAATGACGGTCTTATTTGATTGTAAGTTAAAATTATAAAATAAATTATATCAATCCCGCAATAGTTAAATCTGTACATTATTCTGTACTGGCGATCAGGATCTTTTAAAAATGGCTCCATCAGGCTCCAGTAGGAGCCCCGTAACCTGTTGAGTACGTCCAGCGTAGAGAACGTTACAAATTGACATCCACGGCGCGAGATCAAGCACAATGAATGTTTTAAATTGGCGATCACCACGCTAGACAAAAAAGCTAGCCAGTGATCGTCATTATATATATATATATATATATTCATAATCTAACATCTCTGTCTGTATTAATCGTTCGTTGTACTACAATACAATGAAAGAAGACGCGAGGAAGAAAACGGTTGGAGATGATGACAACCGGCTTTAATGCAAGGAAAATTACAGAAATTATCAAATCAGCTAGAAAAAGGGAAATATAGATCCATGTTGATGTATGCCATCTTCTGACAAGAAGAAGGTACAGGATGATGATGATGATATATATATATTTATACACGAGATTGATGGATAGATGCAGAACTGTAGATTATAATGTGTATACGTTTATAAGGCTTTTAATAATCATGCTCCCACATACGTTTAATTGATCGGTATTTACCCCCACCAGCCGACCGAATCGATTGTTTTTCCACGTTTTGTATTTTGTTGGGAGTTACTCTTTTGTCCGAGATAATTTATCCTTCGTATAGAATTTTCGTTCGAAATTTATTTTAATATATTCGTCCGCCGCAACAAGATACAGACGCACAACAAACCGTCATACTCCCGACTATTGTCGATACATATACTCTCGTAATGATATTCTAGTAAAATTACATTAATCGGATGATCGGAGACTACTCAATTTTCCATCTGAAGAAACTTGATTAGCATATCAACGTTGAAGCTCTTAAACTTACACTGCGTTATAAACCGTTTGAACCAGCACTGTAGCTGTTTTCGCTTATTGTAGTTATTGGACCAAATATCCTTAGACATGTTTAACTTTATTAAAATTAGAAATTATCTAACCTTTAGTTAAGCTTGTGCTATAAAAAAAAACAAAAAAATTTATACACATTTCAGCTCTAACCTAAATATCGAAACTGTTTAAAACTTTATGAATGGCAAATTGTTGTAGATTTGGCAGGCGAGGTGGGACAATTGTAGAACCGGCAGGATAGATGTTTTTCCCGTTGGTTTTTGATATAAATTTAAAAATTTAATTATAAATATTTATAATTCGCAGATGCCCTCAAGACACGGTAGGTTTGGTTTATATTTACATAGGTTTCATGTAGGACCTGAGTGCGCAATGTGTAACTCTGGTGCTGTTGAAAATATTGAGCATTTCATGTTTCATTGTTCTCAACTTTTCGATCTCAGTTTCCTACATTAGATTGATAACTGTAATTCACTTAATAAAGAAAATTCTCTAATAATGGAGTGGGCAATGTACAGAAAATTTCGTAGTAGCAATTTTTCTTTAATTCTTGTGTTTTACTTTAACCTCCATCCTCGTGTTTATTATGGTTGCACTATCATTTATATTGTCAGTCGCTACTTTTTATATAAAAATAATATTTTAATACCTCTTTTTGTTTAGTAACTCAATTTGTTTTTGTGTATTTGTATATAAAAAATATTATGCTTTAATAACTTAATATGTTTGTGTGTCTATATTTTTTTTATAAATAATTATTGATATTATAATATTAGTTACAAAAATAATTTTACACCCATACTCGATGTGTAAAAGGACTATTCATCACCTTTATCGTCTTATATTTAAGTCACTCAGTGCGGAGAGTTTTGCACGCATTCACTTCTTTTTCATTTTATTTTCGATTTCTTTGTTTGTTTCATATACTCATCCACTTACATACGCTCAGTTACAACCACACAAAACTGTCTGCACCTTTATAGAAACAAATTATACAATAAATTTGTCTGGCTGTCATAGAAGGTTCTCATTTTTAAAAAATTGGCCGTATTATGTGTACCGGTAAGGTTTTTTTCGTCCAGAACGTTCGTCTGCTTCCTTAATATCTTTTCCCAGGAACCGCGCTCTGGAATATTCTCTATTCTCGCGTGTACTCTCTAAGAGACGAATTGATTAGTACGAAATATTGATCTGTGCATTCGGCGGCGAAAAAGTGTCACCTTGTCTCACTCCCTTCTTGATCTGAAATGTTTCTGTTACGTCGTGTAGTTGTATTTGTGTCGTCGTGGTTAATTCGTTGCTTATTTATATCGCTGTTTTGTAGTACTTTTAAAATTTCTCGGAAGTTTACCGAGTCAAAAATATTTTCCAAATCCGCTATTCCTAAATATAGTGGCATATTATATTCTTTACATTTTTCTATTAGTGTCGTTATCGTTTGTATATGATGTGTACTTCTGTAGTTTGAATCCAGCTTGTTCAAACGGTTGTTCATTATTTATTGCTGCTTCGATGATATAATACGGGTAAAAAGTTTATAGAGCGTGTAGATATTAGACTTATTGGCCTATAACTTTTTAATTTTATCCCCTTTCTTATGTTATAGAATTCTGCCAGTTTTTCGGCACATTACATCTTTTTTTTGTTTTTGTTTTTTACTTTATTCGAGCGTATCACGAAAGCGAACATAGTCCGAACGAATATCTGTTTTGTACTATCGTGTCCAATTTAACAACGGTGATGTACATATAATAATCGAAGCCAAGCATCGGGGTTGTTAACAACTCTGAAAAGAAGCACGCTACGATTTTTCGGACATACAATAGGTGCAAACAAGCTAGAGAAATTGATCCTGCAGCGAGAGATCAATGGAAAAACGAAGAAACGTATAACCCGTTACGTCGTTCAAATCGCGAAAATAGGTAGACGCGATTTACAAAGTGTGGTTATTAGAATTGCAGTAATGTCTTTATTTTGTGTCGACAACGTTTAACCTGACCGTATATGATAAAACTAACTTAATTTACTTAAGCCGGTTTACTACATAAACATCCGACTAGGTAGCTATCGTTAACCTAGAAGACCACCTGTTTCAACAATAAAGCATCGTTCTTAGTCGTTATTTTAATTAGTTTTTCTCTTCTAACGTTATCTCTAGTTCACTCTTAAAAACGTCCGAATTTATAACTCGAAATTATGATTTTAGGCATGTCCGAAAATAAATATCTTCTTCTCGCGCGCATAATTTCGTCACTGTATAAACAACCCCAGTAAATTCACTTCGCTATAATATTTATACACACACTATATATATATATATATATATATATATATATATATATATATATATATATATATATATAAAACGTATTTTGGATGTATCCGAAAGGCGCTTAAACCATTGAATAATACGATGGTGGCTGAATAAGTAATCCCGAACCGTGTAATTAATTATCTAATAACTTTCGCAAGAAATTGCTAACTGGATCGTGAAGTCGCTAAGAAAATTTAACGGAAATACTAATTCTCTTCAAAACGACCCTTACTCAAACTGGACGCACGCGTTACTAATTTCTTCAATTATTGCATTTTTTTGTATCTGGGAGTACAGTTTGATCGTAAATTAACCTTGTGCGAACATGCGCTTTATCTATCGAAAAAATTACAACAATTTAATTTTCTGTTATATTCGAAGCAGTTCTCTTCAGCGCGTATAAGACGTCTATACTTCGCACTCTATCAACCCGTACTGTCATATGGGATACTCCATCGGGTGATATGGCTAAATACCATATTTAATCCGTAAATGAAAAAGAATAAAAAACATTTATTATTAAAATTCTGAAATTATTGCAATATTTTTAATGCTAAGTACCTAGAAAATAATTTTACACCAGGCAAATGACAATCTATATTATGACATTATTAATTTATGTAGGAAAAACCAAAGAAAAAATCTACAAAAGAAACGAAATTGTATTTTATCAACCAAATTAATAATAACGATTATATGTTTGTTTATGCGAAAATTACGGACAAACTAATGAAGAAATATTACGGAGTACACGTACACTAGCATACAAATACAACTTACGCATAAGTTATTAGTATATATATATATTTGGTCCAGTTTTCGCCCTTTGGCCAGTTTAAGGGACTGTTCAGACTACAAACTTATATTATTGACCTTAATAAAATTATATAATCTACGCGCACCAAGCAGGTAGAGTCCACAATAAACTCTCGAAGTTGTATTGCCAGCGTATCCCTTGTCGATAAAAGTTCAGAGCTATATCTATTTTTGTATTTGAGGCAGGGCCAGATCTAATGTTCGAAGCTATCTTCGATATTACATATCCTACAAATTACATTTCTGATGATCCCCAACCTGGCACGATTATTACGTATACAGTTAGAAGCACTCCTTAGTCTGACAAACACCGAGACAAAATCTTTATAGAGGAAATACCCATGTTTAAACCAGGGTTCTTTTGGGAATTGTCCTTTCAATAGTGACGTATTTTTTAATTTTTAACAAGCTTTTAAATTCTAAATATGATCGAAAAGAACGGTACAACATTTAAGCTTCGATATTAACTGTCTCCATTGTTGCTCCTCAATGACCGGAGTGAGATCCGATCGAGTAATCGCATCCGCTATCTCATTCGCATGGACGCCTCAGCGAGCAGGGAGGGCCTACTTAATCCTCAGTTAGGCGCGCCTTAAAATATTACGTAATTAGGCACGCGGCGTATACCGTGCGCCAGAACATTTTCTGTCAGGAAAAACGTGAAAATTTGCTACTTTTATTAATTTTTATTTATCGATAGTTATATTTATGTATAAATAGTGTTATTCGTTAACAATTTGTAGTTAGCAAAATTTTCTACATTTGGAACATCTAATAGTAGTGTAACTTAGCGCGACCATCGATGTAACAACGATTCTCTACTTTTTGTAGAATTATCTTCTACATTTATTCCGCTCCGATTTGTTTCAGAATATTTGGCCACCACAGTTCTTAGTTTGGAGCTTAAATTTGTCAAACTACTTCGCTCCTGTATGAGTTCCCTTACTAATGTGAGCGATAAATTTTTTAGGAACTGTTTTCTGGGTAATTGAAATTCCTTTTTTGTCCAACAATAAGGAATATGGCTATTGATTCCAGCAATGTTCAATAACGCAAAAAATAACGCCGTAGGCCACCTTTTTGTTCCCCTGGAACAAGAATACAGGCTGCATTTTTGATCAGCCGAATCAACGGCTCCTTTTGTCATATTATAAATTATTTCAGGCTTGGCATCTTCCCCAGTGGATTTATCAATTTCATCCAGAAAGTGCATTGTCGATAGTAAAATAACGGATCTATTCTTTTTTGGTGTATATGGGGATACTAACGTCATTTTATCCTGAAAACCAAAAAAGATTTTTGTTGTAGGTTTTTTAGATATATTAGGCAGAAATTCCGCTGGAATTTCTTTTATTTTTTTTACAGTGTCCACTAGGTTTAACTTATAATTCAATCTAGTGGACAACTGGTGTATGTATCCACTGTCACATTCCTTCTTGAACCTTTTATACTTTGAACTAGCCTTTTTATTATATCACTTGGTGTATTTTCACGTTTATAAGGCCCTTCCGGCTGTTTCTATTCTATTAGATGCTTACAAAGGTTATGCAGTGTATTATATTTGCAAAATCAAGTTTTGACCAGGCTAATTGTTTAAACAGTAACAGGAATAAACTAACATTCCACAAATACATTCCAATACTGAAAGAGGTTAAACCAATGCAACGAACAGCATGATATACAAATAATTACCTAAATGGTCGTGCGGCGCACTGTATACGCCAAAACAGTTGCCATGAGACTAATGATTAAATAACTCTATAATGGTACTTACAAAAATACCATATTTAGTCGTCACATTCCGTAGACTACGGTTAGAGGTTAGACTGGCGTGCAACCTTAAGCGAACTGTGGTTTAGAAGATATACGTATATATATATATATATATATATATATATATATATATATATATATATATATATATATATATATATATAAAATCATTGGCGTACTGTATACGCCGCGCGCCTAACTGAGGGTTAAACTTGACCTTAGTTCTACGATTGTGAAGTGCCAAACCCATTGTCGTATTGATAGTTCTAATATACTCGTTGTAAATTCCGGGAATCTAGACAGTTGGAAAAGAACACTGTGGAGTCAGTGAGTATTAGATTTTTCCTATATAATCAAATAAAAGAAACATCCTCGTACATGGCATAAATTTCCATAACAAATGATGAGCTTGCATATAATATGTTTCTACTGTGGTAAAAAAAAGGCTGCTATATCTCTTTTTGGAACGTTCAATAGAGTCATCGGTGTAAATAATTTCATAATCGTTGTAGTACTCCTTCTCCAATACTGCCTCGACAGTGGAATCGTTAACTCAATTTGGTAGACTCTTCGATGTATAGAATGGGCTAGTATCTACCTTTAATTTAAACTGTAGTATTTGGAAGGAAATCTTATAAAAGAGGTCTAAAGCAGTCTGTACTAAAATCACCTCGTGTAGCTTGTTATGACTATAAATGAGTGGAAGTAAATTTTTACCAATCCAATATTTATTATTACGAGTTTTGTACATACGAGTGAGTTGTTTGTTGATTATGTGAGGGTAACGCTGCCTGACTCTAAGGTAAAATTTGTCGCATATAAATTGCTGTCTTAACGAAAAGATATTATCGGAATCGTTCTAATCTTGAAATTACCAATAATTTAAACTTTTAATATATCGCTATCTCTTTCTTTTAACAGTTTTATATATTAGTATAATATACGTAAGTATATATATATATATATATATATATATATATATATATATATATATATATATGTCCATTATTATTATTATTTCGTCCACGTCTTTAATGCAACAAAACGTGATTTGTATTGCGGCTGTTAGTAGTGAAGGTACATTCGAATCGAAAAACGTGTTAAATTTTTAACGATTTGGCACACATATCGCTGTTTACTACTGTTTTAGAACTTTAAATTATTGTAATTTCTGTTCTATTTGTGATATTAATACGAAACAAAGGTTTAAGAAAATAATTACACAGGCGAAGCCCTGGATAACTTCTAGTATGTATTTATGCAACCTGTAATATGCTGCAATATTTGATATACAGAGGTAATTCGGACATTTCATGTCCATAATAATAATAACGTTAATAATGATAACGATAATGATTAATGACGATCATCATCATAATAATAATCTTAATAATAATCTTAATAATAATAATTTTATTTCAAATTTCAAACTTCCATTACAATCACATATCAACGATATAAAGTATGTAAAATAATAATAATAATAATGATAACGATAATGATTAATGACGATCATCATCATCATAATAATCTTAATAATAATAATAATAATAATTTTATTTCAAATTTCAAACTTCCATTACAATCACATATCAACGATATAAAGTATGTAAAATAATAATAATAAAAATAAGTAAAAATGATAATGATGAAATAAAGAACAAGAAAACTTTATATACCAGTGGTTGACAAACGGCGAGAAAGCAGAACGCAAAATTTTGCAATTTTAATTCGATTACACAAAGGTGAGTTTCAAAAAAGTTTTATTTACGAATTATATATATATATATGTGTGTGTGTGTGCAACTGTGTGATTGTGTATATCTGCATATATATGCTGACATATTTCCTCACTATGTTTACTTAGTTATTTCTATCGTGGTAATTTTTTTGAACTACTGTTTTTTTTTTTTTTAAAGACCTCATAAGCATTCGTTTATACGTGTTTAAAGGTAAATAAATGCGAATGCATGTGTATACGTTTATATATATATATATATATATACGTGTATATATATGTGTGCATGCGCGAGTGCGTGCGCTTGTTGCGACCGCGTACATGCTGTTATATATCGTGGCTTACTAAGACAAAAAGGAAAAAGAAAAAAATTGCTAAACTTGTTGGAAAATACACCCCAAAATAAATTTTCTTATACAAACACCGTCGTAGCAGTTTGTCCAAATTACATTTTAAAACGTTGCTACACTGCGCCTAATAATAATAATAATAATAATAATAATAATAATTATAACCGACGTTCTAATCATAATAGTATACACGTCGGACGGCTTGAACGACGATAAGGTTTAGAGAGGAGGAAATTTAATTATCGCCGGTGTTTCTTCAATCCTTCATCATGAACCTCGCTAGATGCCTAATATCGCCGCAAGCCGAGTATCCGTTGATGTTAGTCTATCTCTTGGTCGCGGTATCTATGCGTCAGGACAAGGTTACGTTATTTGTTTATTTTTTTGACTAAAACAAATCCTAGGAGCGACTGTGTAATCGACTGTTTATATGTGAGCCTTCGTGGCATACGCGATAGATTACAAACAGTTACTCTCGGATAAAAACCACAAGAATTTCGTTCGTATCCTCTCATTTTCAAGTTCTCTTAAATAACTTTTCAACTCGAACGATTACGACGAAATTTTTTCGTCGTGGGTGTGTGTAATTCCGTTTTCGAATATCGTCCTTCTTTAGCGAAATCTAGCGGAAATTTAACCTTTTTTTTATTTATTTTATTTGGGTTGTTATGCAACAGCAGATCACCCTTTACGGAAAGCTGATAAAAATGACTAAACTGCCGCCTAATAAATGTAAAGCAAGGCTATAATTTCACGTCACTAACATACTCTGTTAGATACATATATATATATGTATCATCTTCAATCATCCGTTTCTTCGCCATAGATATCTGTTTTGCGAACAACGAACGCATTGATTGTTTTACAGACCATGTCAGTCTATCTCATAGGTTCCATGATACCTGGTATGTTGGCTGTTTCCACCTGTTCTGATACTATGGCCAAAATATTTCAGTAGCCGTTTGAGAACAACTGTTGATAATCTGTTCCGTATATCCGTCAGAATAGAGTCATTAGTTCTTTTTTTTGTTCCATGAAACGCGTAGCTATTTTCTTCATATCCGATTTACGGATTGTCCATGTTTCTTCCGAAGCGTATAAAAATACCGAGAACACGAGAGCCTCTACTAAACGTATCTTTAACGTTTTGCTTATCGCGGAGTCGGATCAAATTTTCTTCAATCGTGTCGCATCGCACTGCGTGTTAATTGTGCTCTACGACGAATTTCATTTTCGCATCTGCCACTATTTACTATTATAGATCACCGATATGTGAATGAATAACAATGGGGATAATATGCATCCTTGACGAATGGATGAAGGTGATCTGAGAACATCGATTGATCCACGCGGGCATTTGCCGAGATTTCTTTATATAAACGCCTGATTAACCACACGAGGTGATTATATATATATATATATATATATATATATGCATCTGTTAAATATTTATGCGTATAAGCATGTATTATGAGCACCACGTATAATCATAATTGCCTCTAAAACTGCACGATATAAGTTTAGTCTAAACAGGGCTTTAGACACATTTTATAAGGCTTGCTTACAAATATTACAGTTTAAATTAGAGGTAGATTACATCCAAGAGTTTCCCGGGTGGAGTTAATTTTCTAATCAGTATTGGAGAAAGAGTGCACCGCTTATGAAATTATATACACTGACGGCTCTATCTAATTTTCGAAAAACAGGTATATACAGTAGCCTTTTTACCACAATCGAAACATCTTAAAATTGTTCCGCACATCATATGAAAGCTCGTTATTTTTTACGGAAATGTATGTCATGTATGTTCTTTTATTAGATTATATAGAAAAAAATCAATATTTACCGACTTCCTGAATGTTACTAATTTCCCGGAATTTACAATGAGTATATTAGAACAATACGACAATCGGTTCGGCAATTATTAAGTTGATCTACTGTGACGTCCGTGGAAATGAGGTAACGGATGTGATTACTCGATCGGACCTGACTCCGCCACTAAGAAGTATATTAAACTACGACAGAGAGACGCCTAATCATCAGGGATTATCAGTAGCGGTGTTTGTGAATGTTGAAGATAATATCCAACATCAGATTTAGTCCTGTCCCAAATACAAAAATACAAATAACCCCTTCTGCCTGAACGTCTACTGACAATAAATCAGCTGTTCATACAACTTTAGAAACTTATTATGGATGTTACATCCTCGGATGCACGTAAATTTAATCTATCTTCTTTCATTTTTCTTATTTCATATTTAATTTGTGTATCTAGATATCTATATAAAGATATATTATTATTTTTTCATTAATTCCTCCGTTATGAAATTCCGAATCACACGTAATATATATGTATATATACGACATATATAATATGTGTGTGTTTGTGTGTAAATGCATATGCATATATTTTGTTCTCCTTTCTTAGCGTGTTCGTAACATTGGTCAACTGAATGTCACATTTTGCAGTCATGCTCTATCCCATGATTAACTACTTCGTGTCGTTTTTGATAGTTGGTCTGTCTTGTAATCACTTTTCTCCAATTCGTGAAGCATCTTCATCGGGCTACTGTCAACTTTTTTTTCATTATCATCGAAATCACACTTCTCCCCATTTCAGCCGCTTATAATTCTCGTTTTTGACACGATCGAAGAGTGCGTATCCAAGAGACCAACGTAATATAATCATTTCAGACGCGTAAAATATTTATTTTTCCGGTTATGCTCAATATCCAGCTCATCTGTGGACGTTCGGCATTCCAAAATTTCCAGATTCTTTCTCCTGTATTCTTTTTTTTTTTTTTAATATCTGCTCACACTTGTCTAAATCGGTTCTACATTTATCTGCCAGCATGATATCATCCACGTATAATAATATCAACGACGCAGGAAAACCTGCGATTATGATGCCTCTATATAGCATTAAAAGTAGCGGCGATAACACCGAACTTTGGTGTTATTGTGACCTGGAATATCTTCCGTACATATTCCTCTGGAAAACTTTATGCACTCGTAACGTCTTACAAATTAATCCATACGGAACTTTCTTAAAAATCATTTCCAGAAAAAGTCTATATGAATTGAAGTCTTCCTTTCCTAGTGTTTTTCGACAAGCATGCACGCCATATGGATCGCATCCTGCAAATTCATATTGGTTTTGAATGACCTAGATAATTTACTGTAATTTATAATTCAGTGTGCGTTGAAGTATTTAAAAAATTATGGCGAGGTAGACAAATTAGGAGATAGTTGCCGTAATCTATAGCATTGCCTTTCCGATTCCGTGTAAGATAGTAGTAAACTAGATTTCGGACATATGACGTTCCGCTATTATTAGGTTAAATAATACTTGCAGGATTTCAGTTCCTTTCTGTCTTAGTAAAATTTCGACCAGTCCGAGGTCGTTGATTTTCTATTCTTCATCTTCTTTATAGTAAATACCACTTCATTTACTGCTGTTTGTTTGGTAACACCGTAAGTAGGCAAGCAATTTAATATTTAGGTGTGCATAATTTTCTTCACAAAGACTTGTTTATAATAATCGGACTATTTTTGCAGAATTTCTATTGAGTTTTTTAGTATGTGATTATCTCTAGATTTAATCTGAAATTTTTATACCAAGTTCACATTCTCCTTTGATTCTGGCTGATCATAATGATCTTGCTCTTTCTACCGATATATTCACTTCTGATCTGACGTGCCTATCTAAATTCTCAGTTATCTTTTTTTAACGTCCACTTCTTAGCTTCTATGACTTGTTGGGCACCACCACCGTGCCTGCTTACGAATATTTCCTGACTTGATCACTCCGAATGTTCTTTATATTTTTCTTGTTGAATAATATTGGTAACTGACATTTTTTGCGATAATTTTCGTCATCTCTGGTTCTGCGTTAAAGACGATATTAATTTAGTATTAGTATGGAACACGAGTTTACCAACTTTTATCCATATGAACAAATAGTCCACTTGACTACAATTCTTTCCACTCGTGTAAGTTATGGTATTCGTTGCTTTAAAAAATAAAGTCTTCGCTACTATTCAATCTTGTTTCTCCGTAATTTTGGATTTTACGACCACATCGTTTCTGTTTCCACAACCTTGACCTGCATGATGCCGCTCCTTATCACCTTTCTTCCTCCGTGTGTCCATTTACCTCTCCGTCTACTAATATACATGTCCCCTCGTGTGGCCATTATACCAGCTGATGTGATGTCGCAGTGATTATCATTCCGGCGGTTTACTCTCATAGTTGAAAGGATCAAGTTTTAATACGCTAGATACCTGCTCACACTTCTAGAATTGATATTCATCAATCCGACTAGGTCATATATTGTTATTGATAGTCTGCTGGCTTAACGGTTTTTACTGAAAGAAATACCTTCGACAGTAGGACCTTGAGTTTTAATTTATCTTTTCTAAACAGCTCTGGGTCCGCTGAATAGAAAATCACCATTCTGTACGACGTGATTTGTAACATGCGGTTGTTGTTTCGTTTCTCCAGCCATACAACAACCGAGAGACTGACTGGAGATGGTAAGTCCAGTTATAATACAACATGTGTCCTACAGTGCACATATATATATATATATATATATATATATATATATATATATATATATATATATATATATACTATTGGACCTACAGTATTCTCTTAACAACTGATAGAAGTAACTAAACTACAATATTACAAATACAGCAGCTGAAAGAATGTCATCAACATCGTTAAACAAATATATGTATGCATTGATAGTGTCGTGCACATTATAAACATAAAAGCATTGTGTATGTAAATATGCTCTCGTATAACTAAATTATATTTAAGAGAACACGAAAACACACCTATCTACAACCCCACTCATTCACAAAAACCCACAGGCGGGAAACAGTATAGAACAAAATTTAATATTAAAGGGCAAACTGAATTAATTATTACGCGCGCTTTATAACGAATATGAATAACAAACAACGGATATATTTTCATAAAGCTGTAAATATAATAGTATAACACGATGTGTTTGTAAACCGTGTACTGAAAACACCTTACCGCAATATCAAAGTAAGAGTATTAAAAGTAACAGAAAAACAAATCGCTAAAATACTGCAGGAAAATTAGTAAATAAAAATCTGCGGTTACAAAATAAACAAGTTTTATAATTAGATAGAATAATTTCGGAGTAAGTTATCTTTATCAATTACTAATGAATGAAAAAATATTATTTTATGTATTCAATTCTTACATTAATACTGTAGGAAAAATATAAAATTGAGTGACATAATTATATGTCGAGTGTTCTTACTTATTAAAAGGGTTTCTAATAAATAAATAAATTATAATCTATTATTACATAATGTTAAAGTTTTCTGTATTTATACTCGGCGTACATAAAACGAAGTTGCCGGGAATCATAATTATTAGTAATGGACGGGATGATCACGTTGTTTCGTTACGAGTACTTATCGAAAAAAAAGTCGGTCGACAGTTTTAAAACTAAATCTCTCATGTAGGGAAAGTTAAATTTGTAAAATGTACGAGTTTGACAGGTACTGGACGGATTTTAATATTATGTTATTTTTAACGTTAAAAAAAAGGTTTCGTGGCTAAAGAGAGGGTACATGGAACAGATGGCATAATTTATCTTGATTGCGACGTTATTTACATGCTTAGCCGAAACGAATGAATGTGAAACATCATCATTTAATATGGATTGAAATAAATCCGTATAAACAATCTCGCTTATACGTTAAACCTAGCGTAAAAGAAACGATTAGAACATTTTATTAATATATTATTATTATATTATAACTATTGTTCTTTTGTCTCCATCGGACACATATTTATACCGGCTATTGGTCAAGTACAACACAACTGCGCTACGTTTTAATCGTATCATTATCTGGAACTTTTCTGACAATGACACATGTATAAATTATCGCACTAGACGACGAGTGTAGAGCTCTCCTTAATAACTCACGAAGATATCATTCACTTTATTCAGCTAGAGCATAGGGGTCAATGGGAGCTAATGTACACTGAGAGCGTTAGTTAATCGCCTCGCACTTATTGCTATCAGCTCCAACCGTCCCTTCCCAAACTGCCGTGGTTCTATCTCTTTAAGAAGATTAGTCGTAAGGGAATTGTACTCGTCGGTAGATTACGATTTGGACATCATTTGTTGCTTGGCTTAGAGAAAGTGCCCCTTCTGTAATACGCAGTAACCCCGACCATGTGTTTTTCGAATGCTCTGCTGTGGCGCCGTTACGTTCGGAGCTTTACCTTGTTACGTTCTTCGACTATTACACCTCCGTATAATGTATCGTCCCTTCTACATCTGGATAATCTACAATTATTCCCTCGTATAGCGACATTTTTAGAGAAGTCCGAGCATGCTTAAGATGTAGATAGCCCACAGTATCACGTTGGGTAACCTGTAAAGGCAACCCCATTTAAAATAAAAAATAAAAAATTATCGCATATTTCCGAATTCCTTCTATATAGATTACTGTTTCTATTATCATTATTATTATTATTATTAATAATAATAGTCACATCCACATTAATTATGCCTGTATTGTTAGTAATTTCACAAAGAAGTAAGGAATGATTTTATTCCATTATTATTTTTTGTCATTATTTTTATCATTATTATGATTATTAATATTGCGGTGGTTGTCGTCTTATAGGAAATACTTTTTTAATACTTAAGGCAATTTCGTTAGTTTGCTTCCGTAGCACGATATAGTAGTAATAAGATTCGTCTCGTTAACTTCGTATTGTTTCGTTAATCTTCGCTAAATTTTTTAGAATTTTAATTTAAACCTAAATTTAATCATTTTACGTATAATTCGCTCTATAACGTCTACAACTAGCAACTATTTTTATACTATACGTATGTGGTAATATAAGCTAGTCGCGCACAGCTAGGCATGTATCCGTCACATTACATTTACGAATACATGTAAATACAATGTTACATTCACGCGGATACAAAATTTGAAATTAAATAATTATTAACATCTTTTATGTATAAATGAGCAAGTTGGGAAAGTTAAATTACAGACGCCAGTACTTTTCCTGGAGAGCATTTGTGTAGATTTTTACCTAACATCGTATCAACCGATATTATTCTACGGGATTATAAATTGAGGAGGAGCTGCGAAACGTTGTACGAATCAAATCGTAATCTTACAAGGTTCATTACTGAAACATCTGTTTCGAAATGAAATCACGCGTGAAAGTAAATTGTTCAGTGTGTGTTGAAATTATACAAATTGCAGTTACTAAAGTTCGTTATTAATCATAAGGAAACGTTTAAAATTATTTGTGAACACGGTAGCAATTAAGTACTCTGCAACTGCGCGCCGTTTCAATCAATGCGTTTCGTAACGAAAGAAAAATACAAAGTGTTAATTGACGTTAGTGAAAATGAAAACAATTATTAAAAATAGAAATAATTAAATGATAATATATTTCGTCAATCGGAATTTATAATAAATGTTGAAAGTGATAATTTTCCCAGTAGAGTTGAACCCGTTTCAACTGATTGGCAAACACCTTCCTTAATGTCCCAACAGAAACTTTAGTTATTTCATCCAAATTTTTTTTTTAACTCTTCGAGGAATTTCATAAATTTTATCCGGAGAAAAAAAGTCTAAGGCAGTGAGATCGGTAGATCTAGCTGGCTAGTGATTTTCTACCTTTTAGGAGATGATTCTGTTGTCAAAAAATTCCCTATGGAACTCCATTTTCTCTGCCGACACATGCGCCCTAAAAAATTTCTTACCGAAACTTTCCCGTACAGTTTTGTAAGATCGCGATTCGTAATACCGTTTGATCACAGAAAGTCTTTCTTCGTTAGAAAACGTCATTACGATTACCAACAAGAACACTGCTTTATGCAAACGATATAACCGGCGTAAACACTACTCAATCACTTCATTTGAACTGTTGCGTACACTCTACATCAGTTTGATCGCTCGTACGTTTGCTGCTCAGTGTAGCCACTTTGAGAAATTTTCACTAACGTCAATTATAAAACACCCTGTAGATTTACTTAATAAGCAACGTGCATGTAAGTTTTTCTTACACCGCGTCGTACTACAATATCTTTAGTACGATCTGTTAAATTGATGACGATTGAAAACATTCAAAATTTTCACAAAGGTATTTATTGTATTGTGTGTGTATATGTATGTATATGTGTTTATCAGAGAGACATGTGTGTCTTATTGGAATGAATCAAAGTATGAATGTAGTTTCTTTGTGGGCGCATGCGTTAATGTTTGAATGCGCGTTTGTTAGGAATGGACGTCTTACTTGTACGTTTGTTGGTAGAGAGATGTATTGTGCGCTGCTGTGTGCGTGGCTGTTGGCTGTGGTATAATTTTGTATTATTTCATCGAATTACACGCATCCTTCTTATATATAAAATTGATAGTATAAAATTATTGTAATTGAACTTTTATTTTTATGTTAAATGTCTATATATCACGATAACATTTGGAAACCCGTTCGTAGACAATAAAATCGATGATTACGCACTTTTGCGCACAGCCGGGTTTAGAAAATGATGCGTATTTCACTTAGACAATGTTATTTTCTATACTACGTTCTTAATTTTCATTTGTACCTAACGTTTTGCTATTTTCAAAATAAAGTTTGATTCGATTAGATTCGGTCTGATTTGATTCAATTTGATTCCATTTGATTCGAGTTGATTCGAATTGATTTATTTTTGTTTTATTTCACATCATTTCATTCGTTTAAAATTATTCATATCTTAACTATTATTATTACCGTCATCGTTAATATTATCATTGTTATCGTTATAGCCGCGGAAATACTATACATAAAATTTTAGATCGTATTTCCTTCTTAAAGATAAACTTTGATTATTCCGGAATATTTCTACCTCGTTCGATTTGTCCACTTTCCTTTTCAAGTATTTCTCGTTACACTCTCCACGAGTCCTTCAAACGAATTGATCCCTTGCTTATATTTATTCTTGTCTTTTATTACATTATCGATTTATTCTTTTATTATTATTATTATTATTATTATTATTAATAACATTAATGACGATGACCAGAACAGTCGTACACATTGATGTGTGTGCACCGTGTTTATAAAATTAATTAATATTTTATCTACCTAGCCGCGTTAAATAATGCCGTGAAAACTTTTTCACGCTGCAATACTACGAACGAGCGAGTCGGTCTTATTAAAAAGGTTAGTGTAAAAATAAAAACCCGCTAAAATGAAAAAAAATTAATTTTGAATAACGAAGAAGAATATTCGTTCCAGTGAGCGAGCGGAAAAAGTTTAAAATTTTCGAAATAATTTCGGACATCGCGAACGATGAAACGAAAACAAAATTATAAAGAATGTTGCCCATCCGATGTACACGGCCTAAGATAATTACGAACCGTAATAATATGTTACCCCATTTTAAAATGCGAAGAATTTCTCTTTCTGGCTTTTTAAAATGAGATGATGATGAAATTTACACGTAACGTTAAATTTATTTTAAGTAATCGAATTTATTTTATACTCTTTCGTTTTGTGCGTTTCATTTTGTCCGCATGTTCCGAAAATTTCAGATTTTCTACGTAACGGTTGAAATGTTTTTAATCAAAAATTAAACTGGGAACATATTTTTCTTCTAAATATGTTGAAAAAATTCCTACCGGTAAACAATTAATGTACCGATTGCGTAGACCGGGAGATGTCATTCCTGTCAGTCTAACCGATGAGTAAAAACGTTATGCAGCTATTCGTTGTTACTATTATCTAAAAAATTAACCCCCATTTATTCGGGCGGTTTTCTGACTTGTATTACGAATTACTGTCAGCACGTCCGGCACATTTATAACCCGCTGCAAGTTTATCGACTGACGCTAGTATTCTCGATATTTTCGACTAGCGTCGCTAAATCTTCTCGATGTCTGAATACTCTCAAACAATGCGCGTCATACACCCGCATCGGTTTGATTAGTGCATTGTATAGCTTTGATCACAAATCGAACGTTTTACTTAGTAGCGATTTTTTTAAGTTTCATATTTATCTTTTCTCCTTGTGTTAAACGACGATCGAACCAAAAATCCCCAGGCACGCTAAATACGGAACAAATGAATTCTCGATCTCGGAAAAAATTTAATCGCGTTGTTAATTTTTTCTACTCCTTGGACAGATCTTTAACCCGAAAGAAGCAGTTAGCTCTGTCTCGTATCCGCATTGATCGCACAACACAGAATGTTGGCTATGTTATAAATAAAACACTGGATAACGAAATTACGAAAATTAAGTTTACAACTCGTTAAAAAAGTTTTATCCGATTGGTCCTTCGTTTTTTTCGACATCCGAGAATGACTAATATATTTGATTTTATTCTCGCTGTTCGATTTTCAATCAGTACCACTTTGCAGTCAATTCGAAGTGATCGCTGCAGATTTTCCTTAAATATGCTGCGCCGAAATAAATATGTACCTTCCTTGAAGTTATCGTTGATGATTATTAATTTAATAAGATAATCGTCGCGTAATGAAATCTCAGAGGAATTCTCGGAAGTTTTGAAAATTATAAACGAAAATAAGAAAATCGATGGAGAAATAATACAATAAAGGCTAGACTGCGCCGTTAACGTCTATATGGCAGTCAGAATCGGGGGAAAATTAGAAGAAAGAAGAAAAATAGGGAGAACCTGAGAAAACGGACGGATCAAATAAAAAGTAGAATACGTATTACGAAGAGATTAAGAAAATAGCAGCCGACAGGAAGGAATGTTATAGACTACGGTCGAGGCTCTTAATAAAACATGGACAAATATAATTCTAGGAATTTTTTTGTACCTATACAAAGCGCGTCCTGTTTATTCGCGCTATGTCAGATTTATCGTTGCTAGTGCTTAATTTTTCCATATCCTTTTCTTAGATTTTTTTATTTTAGCGTTTTTGACTTAAAACATGTCCGGATTTTGTTGCGTAAAAACCGTTTTTTGTAATAAGTAACTATTTATTGTTTATTAGGATTATTAAAATTCGATCTAATTGAGTCGAAAGAAAATTTAATAACCGTCAAATCAATTAATCGTCGTATGGACGCGTAGAAATACTCGCGGCTCAATTCGCGTTTACAGTCAATTATTTACAAAATTTCACACCGATTAAACTCACTCGGTGCGAGAGTTAGATTTATTTGGATCCCCGGGCATAGCGGTATCCATGGCAATAATCTAGCTAATCATTTAGTCAAATCAACCGTTACATTAGGGACTATTTTGTTTTATACACCTCCTATAGATCTCCTAGCGTACATTAAATATGCGCATAAGGAATACTGAAAAAATCTATGGTCCGATCTTTTTACTGCGAGGCATTATAAATTCATTCAACCTGACATACATTCTAATCCATGGTTCTACGATATTAAAGTTAAAACGATCAAATTGCGGGGTTTTATTACCACCATTTGTCGACTGAGACTCGGCAATAGTCGCCTTCCTGCTTCGTTACACAAGTTGAAACTTATTAGTTCTCCTAATTGCTCTCATCCTATGGATATACCCATTTAGTGGCCGATGCGGACCGTGTTATCCTCGAGTGTTCCCATCATAGTAATTTTCGTATTGCATTTTATCAAGCTCTTCGCAGTCTTAAAGTTCCATTTCCTACAAATATTGCATTTCTCTTAGCTCTTCAAAATGCTTAAGTATGTACGGCCCTATACTCCTATATTTTAGATTCTGGTATCATTATTTAATTTTACTCATCCCTACATTAGTTCTTAATCTTCCTAATTTATAAGTAGCCCTTTCTTATTCATTCCATAATATGCAGATATGGGTAAACTGTACGGAAGCTCCCCCAAATATATATATAGATATAAGATACAAATAACGATAATGTAATTATAACATCCTCTGCGACCGGAGTTGAAAGAAGGATTTTAATTGCCTCGGAAAATTGAAATATTTTCTTTTATTAGTCTAGTAATTTTCGAAATAGACAGTTACATTTCGCGTTCTTGTCTAAAACAACCATATTCTCTGCGCGAGGTTACGTGGCAAAAAAAAATACTACTTTGGGGGGAGACCACCTGTGCGTGTAAAATCGGAAGTTCGCTACAACCTCGATAATATTTTACACGCGATTACGCAGTCGAGGGACTCTATGCACGCAGAAATACTTGTCGAGATTTATACAGGATGATGTACTCTACACGCGACGACGATGTAGAAATTACAGTCTATAAGAATACCACTGCACGCGTTCCTCATAACGGACTAGGCGCAATTTTAACTCGTATAATCTAATTGCCGTCGGATGAAAATTGCGGCACGAGTTGTCATCCGCTTCTCTAAGTCAAAGCCGGACATCAACTTTGCGACGCCTGAACGGACGAGATGAAGAAACTTTTCATAATGTTTTATCGAGACGGAGCCATACGATGTCGTACGGCCCACTATACAATTTCAATCACTACGTCCGCTATATGGTAGGCGAAATTTCGAACAAAAATTTTTCTTTTCCGATTTGAAATGTGTCAGTTTTAAACATATTTATATAAATAGATCGAAAATTATCTACAGCTCGCGCTGAAAATTCATAATTTTATATCAAAATTTTATATCAAATTCCAACACTGAAAAGGTTCATATTTTGGAATCGTTTGGTAAAAGTTGAACGGACAGATTCGTCATCACAAAATATGTCGAAAATACGATGTTACCTGTAAGATTAACAAGCTGTCGAAATAAAGTAAATTCGGAAAAGTTTTTTCCTTCGTCCTTACATCACTTTCCTAATTCGATTAGAGAACGCGCTATAATATTTTTAATCATCATTATTGAAAGTCGTCGCAAGTAGAAAAATAAAAATTTAAATGATCCTAATATTCTCGTGTCCATTGAAAACCACCACGCGCAACACCAATATATACACTAGTAATAATATAGTACACTACGAAAAACACGCGGTTGTGTCGTGACAACAAAATGATTACAGTCAGTTCACCTCCCGGGTGTTTGTATGATGTGTGTTTAACTCATGCGCCATGTATTAATTGTTTTGCACGCTACTAACACTATAATACAACGAAATATGTCTAAGTAATCGCATAAATTTCCCACCAACCTGATAAATGACCACGATGACGATTATTATTATTATTATTATTTAAAAGAGTAATTTTTACCGATAGAAAAATTGTACCTAAAAGCATTAGCATCAATCGAAAAGCAGCATAAGCGATAGTGCAAGATACCTTGGTATGCATCTAGATAGCGAGTTAACATGGAAAAAGCATATTCAAACTAAAAACGACGAATTAAATATAAAATTTCGTCCAATGTACCGGCTAATAGGTAGAAAATCAAAGCTACATTTGGATAATAAAATCACCGGTATACAAACAAATACTTAGCGATTCCAGAATAAAACTCTACGAACCATCGAAAATGCGCCAATGGTTTATATCAAATAAAACTTTATATCGTGACTTACACGTTCCATATGTTGCACAGAAAGCAATAAAACATGCCACACGATCACCCTAACTGGACGGCAGTCAATTTGCTGGATAATTCATCAGAGCTGCGAAGATTGCAGTCGAACCATTGGACTTGATCAAATAAATCCGTACATTCTAGGCCGCCTTCGATGGAAGGAGTGCCGCTTAAGTAACTGCAGATATCATACTCACTATTGATAGCAGTGGCTACGTATAGGGGGGGTTGTTAATTTATACCTAGATAATGCTATTTGGTAAGTTTTATAACTTGCATAGTGCGACACGAAAAGCATCCCATATTCAGCGGTGGATGCTTAAACTGAATCGTAACGATAGCAGCGGTAAATATTAAATCTTTATCTAATAAAGAGATCGTGTTATGATTTGGATAGTTTCTGTAGTGGAGAGTCGATTTTTTTTTTTTTGCAATTGTCGCTATTTCTTCAGTTACGGTTTCGACCACCTTCATATCTTCACGAAGCGTAAGGTTTATTCGAAAGATCTTATTTCGGATCCTCTGCAAAATAGCGATATCGCTCTTTTTTTTAACGCAGTCCCGTAATTAGCAGCCGTGCAGCTAAACCCGTTTTCGAGATTTCATCGTATAATAATAACTTATTCTGTGGGATCTTCAATATTTGTTTTCTTTTAATATTCAGTTCATCGCGATTATACGCTTCCTCAGTGCCGATTGCTCGTCCAAATTCATTCCGCCTTATTTTACACATCTTCTTTTCCCGGAAATGCCATCCGTAATTAGCCGGCCTGCTGACAGAATTCTTCTGTTGCAGACGATTTGCCTTCGTTAATCTGTATTTTGCATCTTTCAAACCATGATGTTAACTCGTATTTCCACCGAGCACGCGCTCTACGTTCGTATATTTCGGATAACGTCGCGAGTTTGAACGTATATATCGGATTGTTTCAACCGAACGTAACCGGTTTAACATTGTAGCAATCATCGATTACCGTTCCCATCTTTCTTCAGAAGTAATATACAGTAACGTTTTACGTTCGTCTGATGTTTTCAACTGTCTGACAGTACTTACAAAAAATCCCCGGTTAATGCAAAACCGACATTGCAGAATATCAAACTGCTCCTCGATAGACCTATAAAATACAATTTCTCGTGTTTACCGATTGTATTTGTAAATTTTAGATGAAATTTCACGATATCTATATATATATATATCGCGACAATAATTTAATTCGGATACTCGTTGATTTACGCTCGATCTCAACATGCGTAACGCTAAAAGCATCCTCGTATTAAGCGTCGATTTTTTTAATACCAAAATTTAATTTACGAGTTAATAGGTTTTTTTATTTTGTTATTTTTGTAATTTTTTCCTATTGTTAGGATATTTGTCGTACGTTTACGTATAAATTTTATTTTTACATCTAAATAAATCTTTTTCACTCTTTTCTTCATTAAATTTTAATCAACTTCTTCTTTCTTCGAATTGGCCAAGCTATGGAGACCACGTGCTAAATTGTCTTCGTGATGGCTGTTTCTTCTTCTTCTCTAGACGTCATTATTTCTTCATTGCTTATGTTTTTCCTTTCTTTCATCTGTCCACTTAATACCAGTTTTCTTCTTCACTTTTTCTTCAAAGTTCTGGAAATTATTAACTTCGTTTCTGAACCTGCCCCTATTCATAATCTCTACTTCTGTGACGACGTTAATTTGCTCAAGATCTTAACTTTCCGGAACCAGGCAATTTGCGTCCTAGGGTTTTTTATCAAAGTATTCGAAAATTATTCTCGTTAAAAGTGACCGTAATATTTTTAACAGTTTTCTAAATTTCTATTTTCGACATCAGTTTTTATTTTTGATTTAAACGAACAATTTCCTAACACAACTTGTGAGAAGATCACCGTTTTACATCACTGGCTTTACGTCGAAGTAATAATAAACACTATTGTCCTTCGCCCGAAAAGGTTCTGTTTCATATATATATTATATATATATATATATATATATTTTATATATATATATATATATATATTTTATATATATATATATATATATATAGCATATATATATAGGTATATCTATATATATTTATTTATTGTATGTATGTCAGTAAAGGCTGCATACGAACGACTGCGAACTGTAGATAATAATTTTAGGACAAGATTAAACCTCATTACAGAACGATGAAAAGGACTGTGTAATATCGTCGACAGCCATTGCTGAGAGATTATTCCGATATTTTCCGCCAAGATGACAGACCGAAGGCGAAATGCCAAACTACCGTCGACCAGCAACGTTTTAAGCCGTTTACGTAACAACAATAAGTTTCATCATAATAATAATTATTATCAATATTATTATTATTACTATGATAATCAAATCAAATCTTTATTATGCACTTTGTTACGATCATCTTAATAAATTCAAATAAAAATGCGCGACAAAAAATAAATAATAACTTAAATATAAAAAAATGAAATAAAAACCCAATAAATAAAACGACCGATACGTGGAAAATCTAACGGTAACATAAAATTATTTTCTTTTACAAGCAAATCGTACGCAAACATTAATTTACCACGCACGTATACACCGATATAAAGATAAATAGTAACACGCGTTAGTAATTGAAGACGCGAATAATAATAATAATAATAATATAACCAAATAATAATCAAATCAAATCAAATTTATTTCTCTAATGCCATACAACAATTACAAACAGAATATATAATGTGCAAATCACAATTAGGCGCAAATTGCGCGAATGCCGATTAAATAATACGGATAAAAATTAAATATTACTTCGGTTACTCTGAATTAAAATTACTTATTAATAACGTAACGCTTATTAACAAAAAAAATTATTATAAGCGTTAAAAAAAGATGTAAAATCACTTGAGACGTGTAAATACAGCACACAGCAACACACATGATCAAATAGAAATAAATTTTACTATATCGTAAATACAGGTGTATATATATATAAAGCTTTTGTACAAGCTTATAATTATTAATCGTGTACAAAATACACTAAAAGACATAATATATTAGCGTACCCATATTCCACAAAAGTTATAAATACGTAACACACGAGAACTTGAAAGATGCTTAAAACAGATAAATTAGTTCGATAAAATTATTAAAAATAAGAGTTTTTTCTTTTTAAATTAAAAAATTTCAATAAAAATTAATTTAAAAATAAAAATTAAATTTATAAATATACAAAATTTCCATTACTGACCTACAGCTTGCCAATATCATTTATTTTACATAATAATGTAGTAATAATTTCGTCTACGTTTGATACCTAACGAGGACCCCTGTGACACATGACACATATATATACATATATATATATATATATATATATATATATATATATATATATATATATATATATATATATATGTCGACAAAACAACAAATATGTCGATAATTACTTTAACAATCGTATATATAATATATATATATTAATACCAATCTGTTTAAAGCATAAATTATATAATCAGTGTGTGCTGCCAGTGTTTTCATATGGCTCACAAGCATGGACCTTCACAAAAACAAATATTAGAAGGATAGTAAGAGCACAAGCAGCGCAGGAAAGAATGATATTAAATATAAGACGGTTCGACCGGAAGCGAAATACCTGGATACGGAAGAAGACCGGACTTCATGTGGTGGAGCAGATGGTCAAGCTAAAGTGAAACTGAGTAGGCACATAGCCAAAGGGCAGGATAATAGATGGACGAAACGAATGCTTCAATGGTGGCCAATTCATAAAAGCAGAAACATTGGCAGACCGCTAACTCGTTGGTACGACGACATAATTCAGGTAGCGGGAAAGAACTAGATCCAGAAAGCTCAGAACCGAAATAAGTGGAAAGTATTGGGGAGAACGTACGTCCAGCAGTGGACCAATATACGATAAATATATATATATATATATATATATATATATATATATATATATATAAAAGAACTTAATTTCTCATCTGTATCAAACAAAGAATAAAATTTAATTAAACCTTGCAAAAATATTCCTTCACAGGTATCGATAATAAATTATAAATTTTTATTAACAATATAATTAATAATCTCCTCTGATTTTGTCTAACAGTCGTTGGTAACAACTATGGCGACAATTTCTTGATATAATTTCCAGTTTATGGCCTTGTGAAACAATTCTTCTACGTTCATGGACGACAATTTTCGGATATTATCCAGCCAAGTAATCATTCTTCTGCCTACTCTTCTTTTTCCTGCTACTTTTCCCATTTTTATGGTCTGCGGCAGTGCATACTTTGGGCCTCTTAATATGTGTCTACGCTGTTTTCCTTCGCTTGTTCAACAATTCTTTGCCTTTTTTCAATATGTCCGATACTTCGTTATTCTTCTTCTTTGATATCGACGATATGATACGACGGTAACACCGCATTTCGAAGCCTTCTATAGTTTTGATTATTTTAACCTTCTCCATGTTTCGCAGCAATACAGCAACGCTGACTCTTGAGTCTTACCCCGAGAGATATTCCATGCGATTTTAGTGTTTTCTTCATTTCAATAAATGCTACTCTTCTCCGTCCTATCCAGCATTTAATTTCTTCATTTGAGCGCCGAGGTATACACTTGTTCACTACTTCTAATTCACCATTACTTAATATTATCTTTGTTTTACTTTGATCTACTGCCACCGTTACTTTGGTTTTCTTAATATTAATTGTAATACCATATTTATCACAGGTTCTTTCTAATAATTTTAATAATATTCCCAGATCTTTCGCATTTTCTACTAATATTACCGTGTCATCCGCGTTCCTTATATTATTAATGATTTCACCTCCAATTTTCACACCTTCAGATCTGTTTGTTAACGCTTCTCTAAATATGACATCCGCGTATACATTGAACAATGTCGGGGTGACAAAATGCAGCCCTGTCTCACACTGCGCTCAATTTTGATTTTATCGGTCGTTTCGCCGTTATTTAGTATTACTCATCTGTTGCAAATATAAGTTCTTTATTAATCTTCTATCAGCAGTATCCAGTCCTTGTAATATGTTAATTAATTCGACATACCGTGCTTTGTCGAAGGCTTTTTCGAAGTTGATGAAACACACATATATATATATATATATATATATATATATATATATATATATATATATTTGGTCGTTCAAATTCTTTCAACTTTTGAATTAATATATTCGTGCACAATAATGCATCTCTGTTTCTCGGTCCACATCGAAAACCAAGTTGTTCTTTACTTATATTTTCTTCACATTTTTGCCGTATTCTAGCTTATTACTCGTAGTAGTATTTTCAATGTATGGCTAATTAGACTTTTACGCGACGATGGCCGGCTGGTCTTCGGAATCGTAACTAAATTTGACACTAGCCATTCTTTTGGAATATCTTCTGTCTTATATATCGTATTATTGAGTTAGTATCTTAATGCTTCTATCATCAAACAGTTTATATATCTCCGCTACAACATTATCTGGCCCTGGTGCTTTACGTATTTTTGCGTATTTTATTGCCCGGGCTACTTCATCTTCTAATATACATAAAACATTCTCAACATTCTGTTCATTTCCGCGCTTAGACTATCTCTGTCGTCCCCAAAATCCTAATCGAATGTGATCGTGCCATGCTTTTTTAATATCGTCACTTTTTATTATATGGTTGCCCTGTATTGTTTGTTAACATGTCCCAGCGACTTCTTTTAATACTTTATGTAATTTAAAATCATCGTGTTTTTCTTGTAGTTTTTCAATTTCAACGCATTTTTCTTTAAGTAATTTCTCTTTTCCTTCTTGAATTTTCTTCCTCACTATCTTTTATACTGCTAAATATTCTGCTCTATCTATATTTTTCAATTATCTTCGTTTTTTCTAACAGTTTTACAATTTCCGCTGTGAACCATTCCTTCTTATATATTTTGTTTACCATTTTTTCAATTGCTTCCCTTGTTTGAGTTTGTACAACATTTTTAATCATTTTCCACATACCGTCAGCTGTTCTTTCTTTTACAATTTCAACATTTCTCCTGCTGAATTCATTGGATATAGCTGTTTTTACTTGTTTTTTAGTTTTATATTTTTTTAACACCTCTCTGTTGGGTACCTCTTTCATCGGTCAGTGCTTTAACCTTTTTCAATTGAACGCTCATTCTGGCGCATAAGAGGCTTCGATCAGGAACTGCGTTTCTATATCTTTGATTAATTAAAATATAATAGATATGATTTCGAATTACATTGCTGTCTGTGTTTCTTGGCGATTTCCATGTATAGAGCATTCTTTTTATCAGTTTGAAATATGTATTTGTAATTATGAACTCATTTTCTTCACAAAATTGAATCAATCATTCGTCTCGTTCATTTCTGTTTCCTAATCCATAGTTTCCAGTAACTGTAGAAAATATCTGATCTACTTTAGCATTAAAGTCACCAATAATAACTGTAGTTTCGCTTTTTCAGGTTGCTTTTAATGCTTGCTCAAGGTCTCCGTAGAATTTCTCCAATTTTTCTTCTGTATACTATCTTCCGTTGGCGCGTACACTTGAATCACGTTGAGAGGAGTTGGAAAACTATTCAGTTGTAGTAAGATGACTCTATCTATTATTGCTGCATAATGCATTATCGATTTTGCAACATCGTTTTTAACTATTTACTCTACTGCGATGTTTGTCGCTATCTACTCCAGAATAGTATACTTTATAACCGTCGCTTTTAAAATTACCACAGTTCATCCACCTGGTTTCCGATACACCCAGATTTCCGATATTTAATCTATTCATTTCTGTTTTCACGTTCTTTAATTTACCTACTTCTAGTAGTGTCCTTATAATCCATGTTCCTAATATTAGTTCCATTCTAGTGAGCATTAAACGAGGGATCCGCCGCATCTCTGTTGTTATTTGCATGTTGACGACCTGAGGATACCCCTTTATCCTCCTGCCGGGTCTGGCGTATATGAGACCACCTGAACCAGTAACATTTATATATTTCTTTATATTCATGCAATAATTTTTTCTATTGGGATTTACTCACCCAGCCGAAAGGACCCGGTTTAAAGGCGCAGGATACTCGCCTACTCGCTCTAGACTGGTACTCACCAATCCGACTGGGGCTTATTATCACGAGCGAGCTGCTGATAGTCTGCAGTTGTTACGCAGTTAAAAGCTTTACGGTATTTAATGAGGAACACCTTCGGCAAGTGACTATCCTCCGTTTTTTTGTTGCGAGTTCCGATTTAGCTTTCTTAATCAGCGCCAAGACCGCCAAATAGGAAATTATTACCCTGCACGACGTGGATGTACGGAACCCGCATGATTGTTGTTTCGTTTTTCCAACGGTAGATCTAGCACCATATAGCAGACCCTGGAATCCTGACATGAGCTAGAATCCACAGGAACGAGTCTAATTGGCTCGGTTTGACTAATAACAGCCGTGCCACTTCTTTGGCCGTAGAATGTTGATCGTTGCTAACTACATCGCATAAGAAGTTGAGCGCTGAGAGAGAGTCGGAACATATGAATATACAGGAAAGCTGTAAATTCATACTCACAATAAAAAACTGTTATTTAATAATAATGATAATAATAATCAAATCAAATCAAATATCAAATATATTTGTTACTACACATGAAATGGAACAAAATTCTTACTACGCTTCACTTCCGCTAATGTGCATAGGTTGCGCGAACAGCGGTCTATATTAATTTATACACAAGCTATCTTGCTCGTGCTTACAATAAACTTAACCGTAATAAATTAAACTCTTCCCACCGCCAATATTGATACCGATACTCGTTCACAAAATAGTTACAAATGTGAACTTATAATTATACATATATATATATATATATCCAGCCATGTATACGTATAACTACTGCTATGTTATACTTAAATACTTATCCGCATTTAATCGCACATAAACGTATAGATGCCCCTCACACACACTCGCATTCCCGCATACATTCATACATAACACTGATTTGTCTTTGTTTCGTACATGCAATAAATACATATACGCGTGTATATACACGCTAGCTAAACATATATACATATCCACACAGGTGTACCTGTAAAGGGTGCATTAAACAATTTCATTCTATGTTTACATTCATAGAGTGCTAACATTCCTACACACGCATACATATATTCAAAACCATGTGTACACAAATACTTATTTAGAATGTATTTCGACAAGTACTTCCGTCGTCAGCTTACGAGGTCATGTTTTACTACATTCGGTAACTTGTAGCGCAATACGATTACTGTGTACACGTCCTGCATCCTCGTGTTGTGGTATTTCTTAACGAACGCGACAAACGCTCTTTCTTCATTTGCAAATTCTGGATTTTCCCCCTAAGATTTTTATATTAATACTTTCCCGATTTATGACGGAATTTAGAAGGTGAACTTGGTCTAACGGCTGAACCGTAAGCAATGAGCTTGCTTTATATTAATTAATTCGAATACCGCATATAATTTGCAACGCTTAACCCCACCCATACCCCTACTGTATTGTACTGTACTGTATGACAAAACGGATTCATAAAAGGCGAAGTACAATCAGCACAAATGACTCGATGAAAAATACCGCGTTAAATAGTAAAATAAGTGAACTTGCTTAGTTTTTTTAACTACTTACTTAGCGTATGCGTACCGGTTTAATTGCCATACCGAGATATTTAGTCTCACCAACTCTGTTAATCACAAAGTTGTTACTTAGTCTTACAGTTAGATTCTGCCATAGACATTGCTCTTGATTTTGACAATATACTTCGTTTTCGTTTCGTTCAAGATTAATCGATTATACCTTACCCGCGTTATTACGAATGTCTGCATTATATCTGGAAAACGTGAATTTACTAAGAGAACTGTGTCATCAGCGTAACTGACTATTTTACCAGATTAAATTACATAAGTCATTAATATATATATTAAAAATAAAAAGGGGATCGAACTCCTCGCGCTACCTCAGATTTCTGTATTCCGCACTCGTTTATAATTTTTGCAACGTATCCTCTAATCTAAACTAATTACGCATGGTTCCTCCGAATCCACAAGCGTACAATTTACTAAGCAAAAAATCGTAATCAACTGTATCAAATGCTCTACATAAATCAGAATATACATAATAGTAGTAGTAGTTGTAGTAATAATAATATTCATAATATTCATAATAATAACTTTATTAATAGTGATTATAGTATAGTTATAGTAGTATTAGTATCGATGTTGATAGTAATAATAATAATAATAATAATAAAACAATCATAATTTAGTATTATTATTATTAGTATTAAAAAGGCTTTCGTTAAGACGTGTTCATTTTGCCATCAACGGAAAGATGATGGAATCGTCAACGTACTAACAGAGGGATGTGAAATCAATTTCACGCACCGTTTATTGTCTTCTGTTTAGTTCCTTTCTACCCTCAAGTCGTTGATTATCGTAATAATCTTTCACCATCCCATCCATAACGATAACGCGAAATTTTTTGCGATAATATTTCTCGTATCATCTCTGAGATAGACAGACGTTAATTTTAAAGTAAAAAATAGCTCCGAAAATTTCATTTTTTTTCCCCAAATTTCTTCAAATTTGTACAGGAATAAGTCTCTCGCCTCGAAGAAGGATAATATTAGAATTATTTACGACCGCAACTAATCGTTACAAATGAACACTTTCAGTTGACCGTTATGTAAAAGATCCTCAAACTAAAGTTTTTCTCAGTAGTAGTGTGCACCGTAATAATTTACTTCCAGTAATAGGAAATTACGATTGCAGGGAACTAAGTATTATACTAAGTATAAGCATCGACGCATCAAACATAATGTATTATTCTCATAACGTTGTAATTTGCTTTCATTTCCATTGATATTACATATTCGTTATATAATTAAACTTATTATTTTTTAAATCACCTATTGAATTTGTGATGGTTTTTTGTCTGATTTTTCCATCGATACTATTTTTATTTTGTATATTTATTATTTACCAGTTTATATTATTAGTTACTTTCATAAATGGAGAGAGCCTCCGGGTACATTTATTAAATATAACTTTTTAATATAATGTCAAATATACGCGTTTTTACATTTTTACATTTACATTATAAATTTTTAACGCGATATTATAAATTTTATCGTACTATGATTTCCACTGTAAACGTTACGATAGACATTTCCTATTTTTCAGATGTAGATTTCATATGCTGTTTGTAAACTAGCAGTGGGGGGCCTATTACGGCATAAGAAGACGTGTGCCTAATTTATTTGTACGCTAACAGTTCGCTTTCTCTGGCGAAAGTCAGGATTCTAACTATTGATTGAGGGTTATTTGTGTATCGGGCCCTTTATTTTGTGTTTTAACCTGTATGATATAACTGTTTGGCAGTTGTAGATTAAGTGAATAACTGTTGGTGTCCTGTTAAATGTCCGCTCAGAGGGCAATTTGCTAGGCTTTTGGTATACGGATAATTGTGTGGAAGCTACCAAGATTCTCTAGTTGATTTTATGCTCCGCAAAATAGTTTTTAATACGTCCTATAAATATTAGTTTTTCTGTGTCAACCAAACGCCTCTTATTGCGAAAATGAGCATATTTCTTTATCATTAAAAATTCATGTAGAAAACAAATACAATGAAACGGCGAGTATTTTAATTTATAATAAAATTTTCTAAGACCTCACCGCACTGATTAATTATATAATAAATATATCAACTAAATATCTACACATATATTATATTATTTTTTTTTAGCCTTGTGTACTTAGATCGCCACTGAACCGTTTTATATATTTTTAAAACTTTTACATGGTACACACATAAGATTGTTCGTAACCCGGAAAAGAATTGATATTTAATTTTAACTTACACAAATATCGATGATGGCAAATCTCAATAGGAAAAATATTTTTCAGTGTTGTATGTATATGCAACATTACAGAAAGACTTTGTGGCAATTTACTTATATATATTATATATATATATATATATATATATATATATATTTGCGCATATATATATACGTATCCGTTCTTTATTTCCGCTCGCTCGCTCATTTTGCGGGTTAACTCCCCATATATAATGCGCCCATAGAAGTTTCACTTCAAAAACATGATCGGTAATGTAGAATGCTGTTTTGAATGGAGGGGGACAGAAGGGACTTTGTCTATGTTGCATATGGAAAAGACGATCGGGTAACAAATCACGCCTAAATCTTAATCTGCCAATTCCGTTCCGATTAATCTTATTAAAGAATATATTGTAATTTAAAACACCTTTTTTTGTTTTTGTTTAACTTTTGTTATTATTTTTTATACAGGTTAATGTGAATATATCTATTACCTTGTTGTAGTCCCTATCAGTAATGTATATATATATATTATATATATATATATGTATATACATATATATTACAATTTCAATAACAAAATCGATTCGTTTATATTATTTGTAAATAAATGTACCGCTATAAATAATGTAATAAAGACATGCGAAAATAATTCAAAATATATTATGCCATATGTTGAAATCGTTATAAATTATGAAAATCCCAGTGGAAATACCGCGTAATGTTGCTCCGGTCTTGTAATTTCTGTAAAAATTCACCAAGATGTGCGAAATGGGATGACAATATTTAACGGCCAACCGTACTAAAAAGGGGGAAACACATTTATATATCCAGTGGATCTCATATGTAACTCTGATCTCGTAAATTCTGTAAAAATCCACATGTGTGAAATGGGACGACCATATTTAACAGTCAACCATACTAAAAACCGGGAAACAAATTTATATCCAGTGGGTCTCATTCTGCAAAATATGAAGGTTGTGCTCTGTATTTTTAGATATTTTAAAGAGAAAAAATAATCTAATAAACCCATTTTTTATCACACCGAAAATTTTGGTTAAATCGCATTTTACAATGAATAATACTTTGTTCGACTTTTATATATAATATTCAACACTCTATTAATTTCCATTAGATTCAATAATCTCATTTTTAATAAAAGTATTTACATTTACCTTCTCTTTTATGAGAAACTATTATATTACGTTTACAATCCAATGTACCTAGCAGCAATGGTTAACCAGTTCTAACGGAGTGTAATTGAAATCACAGCACTCTCATTGGATAAATATGTATTCATTAACAAATTCGTATACAACCATGTTGTAATTAATAACAACAGTCTGGTTTTTTAAAAATTAGAGTTGACCTGAGTTTCCTGAATTCACTTTTACGCCACACAGTGCTTCGGTAAAAAAATACTTTATAGTCTTTGTACGATTGCATATATATATATATATATATATATATATATATATATATATATATATATATATATATATATATATATATACTAGCTGACCCGGCGATTTCGTATCGCCTGAGAATCAATAAATGTATTAACTTAGTATATATTTATAATGGAAGGTTAAATCGTATTATATATATCACCTGATGCCTAGTAATTACGTCACTGTGGCATATATATGCGTTATGTATGTGTGTTTTCGTATGTACATAACACCGAGTCGTTATTATAATTAGTAATGCAATCAAATGAATTATTTATTAAATCGGTATATTTATATTAATCTATTTATTCGCATTTCAGGGGTATTTCTAATATGTTGGGTGCCGTTTTTCACGTTGAACACGTTAGACGCCTTCTGTTTAACTGCCCAAGCGAATTGCAGACCGGGAATGACGTCGTTCATATTGACAACGTGGTTGGGCTACATGAATAGTTTCGTCAATCCGGTCATCTATACCATATTTAATCTGGAGTTTAGGAAAGCTTTCAAAAAAATCATGCATATGGGAACATGAACTATCAGCGAACGCCTTAATTTTTCTACAAAAATTTTATAACGAGCCTTTATAAAATAATAATAATAATAATAAATTTAAATGAACGCTGCCCTTCCTTCTTTAGTAGTATAACATATTTTCCTGATGGCTGTGTTTATTTAATATTAATCGTTTAAGTCTGGTAAGCGTATAAAAATTGTATTCCTTTGTTACACGATATCTCGAGCTGACTCTTTTTGCAAAATATAATGTTTTATAAAATAATTTTTTTAATTCATCGTTTTGCACTACCGTTCGGATAAAACGTATTCACTATAAGTAAACGATTAATTATATTTGGAAACGGGAAAATCTCGAATAACAGTAAGCAACGTACAAAAGCTGGTCACGACGTTCGGTAACGAATAATACGTCGATCATGATGATTATATATATATATATATATATATACGCGATAAAATGCACAAATTTTTCGGTCATATAATGCGTGCACGAGACTTAGACAAGACAGTCACACTAGGAAGAATGAACGGACATAGAAGAAAAGGTCGGCCAATGACCCGATGAACGAAACAAATATGCCGACGTGTTAAACTGTCAATACCAGATTTGGTACACTCGGCAGATGATCGACAACTGTGGAGGAATTTGATTGCTACATAATGGTCACGACGGTCAATTATGATCAATATACGACTGTAGATATATATATATATATATATATGCAATATAATATCTGCAGAATGACTTTCGATACATCTATAGTAATAGTACACAATTTTCAAGACTTTTTTTTCCGGTATAAACGCGTGTTCCGTGACGTAAATATAAACATATCAATTTTGTTTTAAAAATACGAATATTTTATTCAAACCACAAATTTCGTTTAGACGAACAAACACAATTTTTCGATGGTCACGTAATCTGTACATCAAAATTAAAACTGAATATAGTAATACTTAACTACATCTAAGATAATTCTTCATTTATTTATTAATTAACATTATTGAATCCAATTCACCACTCAGCTCTAAGGTTAGTTTTAGGCGCCATAAACAATCTGTTTTATGAAGCACAAGAATATCCTCTAGACCTACACCACCTATTTACTCCTAAAATTCCACACTCATATTCATACAACTCCTAACCTCCCCCATGCCCATAACTTCTCTACCTTCTGTTCTTACTCGACCATACTTAAAATCCACGCTCCGGCATAAAGTCAAATCCATCCTACACAATAAAATATGCATCTCATTACCTAACTTCTACAGCTACATCCTTTTCCCAATACCGCCGGTCTTGTCCCATCCTTTATCCTTCGATACCTCTCTCTCCTGTAACTATGTTGTCCTATTTCTCAAAGTCGCCTACATTCCTCCTTTGAAGATTTAATAAAGGATTTCAATCATTACAAAATCCTATACACGGACGGTGCCAAAAGATACAACCACTGCGGTTGCGCAGTTGTATATTCAAACAATGTCATTCGATTTCCGCTTCCACAAAACTTCATCGTTCTTTCTACAGAGCTGTAAGCAATTTCAATTGCCGTCGATGTGGTTATTGAAGAATTAAAAAACAATGTCGCTATCTGCACCGATTCCTTGAGCTCCATTAAAAGTCTCCAAAACAGATCACACCACCAAAATCCTTTGGCAAAATCCATCTTAGCCAACGCATCAGAGTTTACCCGAAAAATTAATCTCCTCTGGATTCCAGGGCATAACGGCGTGGGATCAAACGACAGTGCAGACGCAGCCGCAAAAGAAGCGTGTCTAATATCACCTATTCCAGCTATACCAATTCCAACGAAGGACTTCCTTCACACCATACGATCTAAATTATCCGATAGAGCAAACGAAGAATTTTCAAACCTGCAGCAATATAAAGTCAACTACATGTCAAAATTCAAACAGGAGGAACGAAGTGGTCCTGTGCCGTGTACGCTCAGGCCATACACGGACGATACAGATAAGGAAATAAACTATACTAATACTAACAATAATGAAAAAATTATACTAACACTAACAATAATGTTAATACTAACCAAATAACTGGTGATATGATAAATAAAATAGATACTAGTTTACCTATAACCAATAATGATAATAATCAAGTCAAAATTAACAATTATAAATCGGAAAAAATTCTAATAATAAATAAAATCGACTTAATTATTATACTCCACAATTTGATCATGGTAAACAATTTAAAGTTTTCTTAAAAAAAGTTTATAATCATGATAACTTAAACTATAGCGGAAGTAGATATTTAGGTATAAGCGCACTAAAAATAGGAAAATATTGATGACGCATTATACACACATGAACATAGACGAAGTAAAAAAAGTATCAAGGAATTTAGTTATAGTAATATGTAATAAATTAGAAGACGCAAATGAACTCGTTAGTAGGCCAACACACTTTAAACCAGACTACGAGTTATTTATTCCCTTTTTCCTAACGACAAAAGCAGGCGTGATAAAAAATGTAGATAATGAATATACAGAAGATGAGATTTACCACAATATGGAAAGTGCACAATTTAAAGTACGGGATATAATGAGATTTAACAAAAGAGTAACAACAGATCGAGGTGTAGAACATCAACCTACCTCATCAGTTAAAATATTATTTCACGGTCAATCATTACCAGAATATGTATATATATATAAGGTTAAATTCATAGTAGAACCTTTTATGAGAAGGGTAAATCAATGTCAAAAATGTTTTTTATATGGACATAATACTTTTAGCTGTAAAGCAAAAGCCGAAAGATGTAAAATCTGAGCCTCCAAAGAACACGATACTGGTAAATGCGGAGAAAGAGAAGCTAAATGTCTATTCTGTGGTGACAAACATGAAACTATCAACAAAGAATGCCCAGAGAGGAAAAGACAAATAGCAATAACTGAACTAATGGCAACACAAAACTCTTAAAAACATATAAGCAGGAAACACTTTACTCAAATGTTTTCAGCAACTACAATAGATTTGCGCCTTTAAAAAATTATGACGTAGAATTCCCGAACTTAGAGGAAAAATATGGCGACGCCACTAATATTACTGCAAGCATCCCACAATACCCACCACCACCTATTCAAAAACCATCCTATAATAAAATAAAAGAAAAAAATTATATAGATGCAAAACAATTAAGAGATTATAAAGACTACAGAACACAGACAACCATAAAGAGGAAACGCGGCGAACAAATACCTAGCTCACCAGAAGAGGAAACAAAAAGAATAAACTATGACGGAAGTAAATCTAGTACAGCTAACTGATCAAAGATCTTCAATTACATTTGATAATACCGACACAGAAAATAAAAATAAGAGTTCAAAATATCCTATAAGCCAAAATAAAGAAAATAAACTTAAACTGAAAGATGAAGCAAATAAACAAAAAAAATAAAGATAATAGAACGATAATTGGTACTAGTTCGTCTTCTACTACGAGAGGGACTAGCCAAAGCTATATTAAATAAAAAATAGAAATGAAATGGACTCGTACATGGAACAGACAAAATTAGCAATTATGATATGGAATGCTCGGAGTATATACACAAATCTAATTGAACTAAAAAAAATGTTAGTAGATAAAAATATAGGTATAGCAATAATAACTGAAACCTGGTTAAAAACAGGAAATAAATTAACAATAAAACATTATAACATCGACAGAGATGATAAAAAAAATACTAAAGGAGGCGGAGTCGCCTCACTAATACACAAAAACATAAATCATATATTTAAATCAAATAATATACATTTACAAAATATAGATCAGAGCAAGATACAGATATCATTAACCGAAATTAGACATAGTAACAAAAATATAACAATACTGGGAATATATGCAGCGCCAGGTCACAAAATGACAAAGGAACACTGGAATAAAATAAAATCTTACCTAAGGAAATCATATATTATTACTGGTGACTTAAATGCAAGAAATACAGTATGGAACTGTCAAAATACAAATTATGAAGGGAAAGAACTACTTGACTTTATTAAAGAGAATATAGTACGTATGTTGTAAATACTACTTCACATACTCGTATTCCCTCAACGAGTCAACAGAGGAGTAATATCGACTTAATATTATGCACACCAGATTTATCAACTAATATTAATTATGAAGTTCTGAAAAATCCCATAGGAAGTGACCATTTACCTTTACTTGCTTACTTATACATACCACAATTAAATGCAATATACAAGAAAGATAATAAACAAGAGTATAATAAAGTAACGTACAAAAAAATTAATTGGGACAAATTTAAAACAATAACTAAAGAAAAAATTGAACAAATTACTAAAACAGAATTCATTACTAAACCCACAGTAGAAAAATATACAGTTCTTTCAGATAGACTAAAAGCTACCATCGACCAGTTAGCACCCATAACCAAAATTAATCAACAACAAAACTTCAAAACGTATCACTGGTGGGATGAGGAATGTAATAAAATGGTTGCTCAAAGGAGATTAGCACTTCATACTTTTAACAAATACCCAACTATGAAAAATTATAATAATTTTAAACAACAAGCCAAAAGTAAATACTTTAAAAATAGAAAACGTACAGAATGACATAAATTTTGTGAAAAATTAAATCCTAGAGAAAATAGTAAAAAAGTGTGGAAGCAAATTAAACTAATATCAAAAACAAATAAATATTAATAATTTTAATAACGTAATAACACAAAATATGAATTGGGTTCCAATTAATCAATATAACACTCCTATTAATAACTTTGGCAACATATTTTGCGAACAAACAATTCCCACGTAGACAACGACATGGAAAAATCGTTTTCTATTTGGGAACTTAAAAAAGCATTAGATCATAATAAAAACACAAGTACTGGAGTTTATGGTATTCCATATAAAGCCATACAAAATACAACAAATTACTTTCAGGATCTTCTCCTTGAATTTTTAAACGAATCCATAATTAAAAGTACATATATACCTAATGAATGGAAAACACAATATATATGCCATATACTTAAACCAAATAAGAATCCTAATAACTATAAATCATACAGACCTATAACTTTATTAAGCTGCTTAGGTAAAACAACTAAATCTATGATTAAGGAACGTCTCGAATGGAGACTGGAACATCAAAACAAAATGCCAAAAATATAGTTTGGTTTTAGAAAAACATTTGGGACAAGGGATAATATAGCTATCCGGACTAACGATATATATATATATATAAATATGTCTAAAAATCATTACATGATAGCCATCACCTTTGACATGTCAAACGCGTACGATCTAGTAAACCTGAGTATTTTATGCAACAGGTGGAAGATGATAGGTATCCCCACAATGTATATTAAATGGATAGCACAATATTATAATGGCAGAAAATTAATTATAAAATATCAAAACGAAATAAAGGAAACTGAAACAAGCGAAACAGGTACAGGTATCCCCCCAGGGATCAACCCTTAGTCCATTACTATACAACATATATACAGGTGAACTAGATAATATACAAACAAAAAAAGTTAAAATATTGCAATATGATGATGATATAATGATATACAGCTCAGCTGCAACTAATTCAACTGCTGTTAAACAAATACAACCAGCTATAACTAAGATGACAGAAATAATAAATAGATTGCAACTAAAAATAAACAGTGATAAGACAAAGGGAATTTTGTTCACACGACACAGAATTAATCACTATCCCCGCATTACAGTAAATAATACCTCAATTCAATTTGTTAAAGAAATAAAATACTCGGGCATAATGTTAGATGAGAAATTAAATTGGAATTCCGAAACACAAAATATATTAAGGAAATGCAGTAATGGTACCAATCTAATACGTGCAATATCAGGAATACGGTGGGGAAGCCATCCCAAAACAAATCTTATACTGTATAAAACATTAATACTATCTCATTTTAACTACTCATGTATATTCCAAAATTTAAACTCCAGTAATACCAAAAAAATCCAGACAGCATATAATAAAGTACTACGTCTTTGCATAGGAGCAATGAATTCAAGCCCAGTTAATAATATTAGAGCAGAATGTGCTGAACCAAGTATTTTAATACAACAACAATATATTACAAATAAATATATGTTAGAAATTAGAGGAAATAGATATAATAAATAAACAAATAAAACAATTAGAACCTTTGATCAAAAAACCTTACTGGCAGTGTAAAACTTTACCACCTCTAGTAGTGAGTGCTAGAACGCTATACAATATACAACCAATTCAAAACTATAAATTACCAATATATACAATTAAATATGAAGACTATATACAACCACTCTAATATTACAATACAATAAATCTATTCTCTAAACAAACTGATATTAATATGCAAAATAAAATATTACAATATATATTAATCACTAACTTCCCTAATCATGAACAGATATATACTGACGGATCTATAGACATTAATAAAAACCGATATCAAGCAACAATATATCATGAAGATATAGATCTGATACGAACATACAGAATAAAATACACTGGCTCATCTACAAGCACTGAAATATATGCCATATACAAAGCACTTGAGTATGTTAAAAATAAAAAACAAAGAAAATTTTTAGTAATGACAGACTCCATAGTTGCAATACAGTCACTGATTACTATTAAAACAAAACAAGACAATATTATCGCTAAAATAAAAACCTTATATGGAAAGATACAGAAAAACGATTCAACAATTATACTGATGTGTGGATACCGAGGCACTGCGGTATATATGGGAATGAAATAGTAGATAACGCAGTAAAATCGGAAACGAATGTTAAAAACGATAATACTAATAGACACTATACAGACTATATCCCACAAATAAAAATAATGCAATATCAACAAATGCAAGAATATAATAAACAAAAAGAAATAGGAAAACAATATCATAAAATTCAGATACCCAAAACCCCATGGCTTTGGAATAACTCATTACAATATAGTAAACACTTTTTAGCAACAATTATCCGATTAAGAATAGGACATAATAAAAAACACCGGCACATCTAACCCGAATACACATAATCCAAAATAGTTTATGCGATAAATGTCAAGAGGAAGAGGATATCAACCATATCATATGGAAATGCGAGAAATACAAACAAAATCGAAATAATATGATACGGGAATTATTAAAATACAAATACACACTTCCTCTAAATGTAGAATCGATAGTAAGTGACCTAAACAATGCAGAACCAGTCAAAATCATATATAAGTTCATAGCCCAGCATAGTATAGAAATATAATAACCCAACTTTAATAGTTTAAAACAAGAAAATCATCTTATAAATGGCCAAAGCGACCTACGGTACGGGCCAAAAAAAAAAATTGCTTATTACCTGTCCGTTATATTCCTCCGAACGTACAATCGCAAACCTTCCAAACTGTCTCCAAATATTTTACAGCATTCTCCTACATCCGAATCTAGACTCCTTGCTTTCCTTCATTTATCCAGAATCTACCCGTTAATATAAATTCCTCCCGTGCCTCTAGCCTTAGTAGCAGTACACGACAATCAACGAAAAAGAAGAAGAAGAAGAAGTCGTAAGTAAACAAAATAAATTATATACTATATTGAAAATATTATCAAATAATTTCTAGTCCTGAAAAAGAGCAAACGTCTGCCTCAATCGAGAGTCTACTCAAATCTGTTATAAACCAGTCGTTGTTATCATTTAAACGAATATACTACTCTGCTATATGATTTCATCTTCTTTTCTGAAAATTAGCCAAATCTGTTATTTTCTTAATCCATATAGTATAATACATTCTTGCTATATGACCTGTCGATCCAATTCTTTTTTCACTTGTCCATTGCTTAAAATTTTATTTGTAATAATTTCCAGGCATATATTTTTTCTTTTAACTCTACCGCGCAGATCTTTCAATTGCATTCTGGTACGTACTGACTTTGTTCGTGATCCTCTATTTGAAATTCTCCACGTATGGCATTCGTACGCTAAGCATGTAGAACGCGTAATCTAATCCATCACTGTAAAATTCTTTAAAAATATGATTGAGCGACCGAACGCCGTTATTAATTTACGTAAATAACTTAACTAGCACACCAGCGATAGTAAACGTTTCTAAAGCATTAATAACTGGGAACTTTGTTTAAAATATTTTTCCATCGCCACCTATAAGTTGAGTGTCGAACTAGTGTCTCCTTGTTCACTCTTGCACAATCCCATAGATGTCACACTAATCTTTTCATTGAAAAGTCTAAAGGCGATATCGATGATGTTTATAGAAAAACCTCCGTTTTAGATTAATCATATAGAATGAGACATTTTTTATAAATGGGTATATTTTTCTAATATGGAATTATGGTTGTCAACTTTTAGAGTTGTGTAAAATTAGCTAACGTAAAAGAAATACAGACGTTCCAGAACAGAGTACTTAAAATTATCAGTAACGGCAGGCAAAAATGATGGCATTCATAAAGGAATTATCAAGAAAACATGAGCTAAGCCGAATAAAAAAAAAACAAAATAAAAACGAGCAGCTTTCGATTCGTCGGAATTTATTGAGGCGAGTGGAGAGAATTAAACCTCGTGAATTAATCGAGTAATAATGTAATGCCAAAGAATGGAAGAATCGATTCATTGGGAAATTTTATATATATATATATATATATATCTCGTGAAGAATAGTTGCAAAAATAATAAAGCACCCGTATTGGATAACTGATGTATACAAAATAAGCGGAAAAGAAATGGTAAAATGCCTTCGTAAATTATACATACGCATTCGAAGAGATGAAATAATTCCAAAAGATTTCCAAAATGCGTCTTTAATCAATAAAAAATAAAGGTGATAAGTCAGATTGTGAAAGTATAGAGACATCGCTTCCATATTTCGCTGGAAAAATCTTCAGCAAGGTGCTACAAAGACGTCTCGAGCCGTTCCTCGGTGCTTTTCTTCCAGAGGAACAGGCAGGTTTCCGACAGCAAAGGAGTACAACGGGCGTGATCTTGTCTATGCGACAGTTAATAAAAAAAGCGAGGGAGTACAAACCTGTACATTGACTTTATCGATGTTAAAAAAGCATTCGACTCCGTAAACAGGGAAGCACTATGGATATGCCTGAAGAATGTATCTAATACAACAATTACACGATGGAATGGAAGCGGCTGTTATCTGCGATGCGGATCCGTTTAATGTTACAACAGGAGTTAGGCAAGGTTGCGTACTTGCACAAATTTTTTTTAACTTTTACATGAGCATGATCAAACACCTTCAAACAAAATGCACAAAACGCAGTCGTACAAGTAAATTTCCGTTTTGATGGCGGCTTATACAAAGTTTACAATATGCCGACGATTGTAATTTAGTGTGCGAACGGAAAGAAGATCTGCAAAACTCCACTCACATATCTGAAAAAAAACTATCAGGCATTTGGATTAGTGGTAAATTGTAAAAAACAGAAATTTTATATATAGCGACCGACAGAACCGACTTCTATCTGGATGGGAAAAAGTTAACGAATATATATATTTTCAAATATCTCGGTAGCAACATCAGTAAAGATGCTACATTAGATGACGAAATCAGCTATAGGATAAGAAATACAAATGTAGCGTACGGAAAATTGTTTCATCGTGTTTATAATAACAACGATCAGTCGATCAGTATGAAAATATAAGTTTATAAATCCATTCTACTTTCAACGATGTTGTACGGAACTGAGTCCTGGCCAATCATGAAGACGCAAATCGCAAAACTAGAACACTGTCATAAAAAACAATGTTAAGAAAAATACTGAAAATAAGTTGGAAAGATTTCATTCCAAACGCAAGAGTGCGTGATGCAGCCGGAATCCAGTCTATTGAGCAATTAATTGTAAAAAGACGCATTGGGTTGGACATGTCGTGCGAATGGAAGAGAATACCAAAATAAAATAAATGTTCTACGGCGCTCTAAACTCTCGGAAAAGAAATGTCGGTAGACCAAGACTACGGTTCAAAGACGTACTTGCTAATGATTTAAAATATATCTGAATACGAGAAAGACTGACTGAAAGAAAAAACGAGCTAAACGAAAAGTAATGGTCGAAAATAGTAGATCATCGGATACTGAATACTGCAGATCAGCATCAACAATTCGCTTGCAGTGATTGCGGTTTTATAAGCACTCACCAAATTGGCTCGCTGTCGCATACCCGGTATAAACATCAGTAATTAAGAGCAAGCAACACTCATACTCGGAAACGAGGGAGGAAGATGTGATATATATATATATATATATATATATATATATATATATACATAAATTAATTTAGAGTACTGCTTAAGGGTTCGTGTACTCCGCAGATTGCAATAAAAACAATGATTTAAAATATATATGTATATAAAATGTAATCGAAAATATAACGATTATTTTTTGTTAATATTTTTGAACGGAATAAATATAATTAGATACAACAGTACAGTCATAATAAAAAAGCAGTATGGAATTAAAATTAACGGCAAAATCATTAATAACATCCAACAAGCAGATTACACGGTCATGACAGCCATCAAGTCCTTAGAAAGATTTGATGAATACCTATGGTCTGTATATAAATAGAAGGAAAACTAAGCGGATGTTGATCAGTAAACAAATTAATAGTGCTGCAATAATTGTAAATAATGAAAATATTGAAAAAGTGAATACATACATCTTCCTAATAATCTCGATACGGATGTTAAAGTTACGCGCGAGCAGGCTTCAATAAGTTACTATGTGATCGATCACTTAGTCTTAAGACAAGATATAGTTCGATGTTATATCCAGCCAATTTTGTTATACGGCATTGAAGCGATGCCTTTAAATAAAAGGGGAAAAAAGTCCAGGACAGATTGGCTGGAAAATATTAAAAATTGGACAAACAGTTAATGACAGATGCGAGACAACGTAAAATCTGATTGGCGTATTGGTGATCAGCTACGCTCCATTATGAGTATGGCACATAGAAGAAGTATTTCAACCGGGTCGCTTTTTTCAGCGTCATACTTAAGTCCGCTTTAAAATTTTGAGCAAATTTTAATGTTAGCTCTCGTTATAAAAATGACGTTTATTAAAAATGTCATCCATTAAATTCAATAAAATGTAATTAATCATTTTCTTTCTCGTAATTTTGCAATTTTTGTGCCTAGATAAACTGGGTGGAAAGGTTAATTTTTGTTAGTACGAGCTAGGTGCATTCAAAAATTTGTGATGAGACTTTAAAAATAAGTAAAAATTCCGTGAAATGTAAGGTAAAATAATAAAACACTCACGATATCTCCAGCGAATGTATTTTTTACGAAGCAGAATAAATTATCATTCGTGATTAGTCATTTTAAATTCGATCTTATTCTTCACTCAGTGGCATCTCCTGAACGGGAGTTTGCCTTGGTCGTGAAATTCATGATTAGTCATTGAAAATATTCTCTAGCTCTAACGTCTCTAATTATGTTTTCCACCTTATCTCTTCCGAAGGCGGGGTAGATTATCATTTCGAGTCGTTTCCTTTATAACGTTCAGTTTTCCCTATTTTAAATACAGAATCTATAATTATCGTTACTAGACCGTCCAAAACTATCGAACTTCAATTAACAAATATACTACAGAAACTCGTGAAAAAGAAATCGTAAACATAGAAAAAAAAGCTATCTTTTAGGCGAGTTTCAATTAGAACAGATACGACAATTTGAACAATAAATATGCGATGACTTCATCAACGGACAAAATTCAACAATTAAATAATCATTTGATAAACTACAGCGTTGTTAAATATCGAGTATACTCTATTGAAATTTATAAAGGTAATAATTTATGGAAAACATTCCCGAATAAAAGATGCTTTCAAATACGATCGAATGCAGCTCCATCATCGGCGCAGTTAGAAGAAAACGGTAACACCACATGGATCGGTACTTATCCTCATTTTATTCATATCAGCTAATAAATGATTTGTCGGACGTCACAGCAACCTCGATCGAACATGATCTCTTTATCGATGATTTTAATCACTTATATGACGTCCAACAGTCTAGACAGTACGCAACAATATTTACAAAAATCACCGATAAAATTCTAAAACGGTCTGCTTCTCACGAACATAAAATTCTCCGCTGACAAATCAAAATTTATTAATTCGCATATTAAAACATCGACAACAATTGTACCGCCGGGTATGACGTTCGACAGGAAAGAAAAAATATATAACAAATCTGAAAATAATTTGTTAAAATACCTCGAACATACTGAAAATGATTACTCATACATATTGGTAAGCTGACTGATAAACATTAAAAATGCTATACTTTAGTCTAACCGAATTTGTATGACGACACTATAGTAACGGAAAACCTAACGTTCTCAAAATATCGCTTCGCGGTTAATAACTAGAGCCGTGTACATACGGCAAGTCTTCACATAGAAGCAAACATCGTACTACTGGCCGAGACAAGAATGCTACTGTGTTTAAAACACCTATATAAACTCGCTACTTCTCAAACATTTAACTCGCCAAAGAGCAACGAATCGCAAAAACCTACTATGCAAAAATCGTTCGTAATTACGAAAATGATATTCGCCGATTAAATTGCAAAATTCCTAAAACATTTATTCACACTGTTTCTGTACGATTTCCCAAAATTGACAAACACGCGGATTACTTTGTACGCGGATAATACAGCAATATTTTATAGCTCGTGTACAGACCAACTGCTATTAAAAATCAATTCTATGTATGCCGTGTTTTAAAGTATTATGGTAAATCGAAATAAATGTACTAAAAGGTGAGGCCATCTTTTTTACTCATAGTCGACCAATTTTGCCATCCGAACTTCTAGTCGATGATATAAATTGGTCGGATAATGTACGATGTTTATTTGGGTGTTTTATAAGATAAACGGCTAACCTTCTCGACGCATGTAAATTATGCAGCTCTAAAAACAAATAAAGCAGTAAGCGCAATTGTTTAATCGTAAATCGTACCTTAATGTTAATAATAAGCTTAACATTTATAAAGATTCGTGTCCTGCGATAACTTACGCTCTTCTATCTCGAAGACGAGCTTTGATAAATTACAATACAAAATAATTGTATATTGCATGAAAAATATCTCAACGATCGGGAATTATGATTCCAGACAACATCAGTTTATGTACACGAAGTATTAGACGTTTTAAACACCGCATACTGTAAATTAATAATATTTGATAAAATGTAATCTGCTAACATCCTTTTTTATATACGTTGGTTTGTGTATATATATATGTATTCATATAGGTGTGTACATGTGTATTATATTATCTATCTTTATTATTATTATTATTGTTTTCTATCGAATAATATATCGATTTTTTGTACGCTTAATGTGATACAAAAGGACACCATAAACAAAGATGAAGAACATTAAGTCACGAATAAGTTTAATTCTTGCGCACTTTGTAATATCTTCACGTCTCCAGAATTACAAAATAATTTTACACCGAATTCGAAATAAAAATGTCATTTTAGTTTCTATTTATGCGTCCAATATACAATGCGGTCGTCCTTTAAAATATATTCAATAATAATTCGGCCATATATATTAATACGAATAGTGAATTTCGTTTCAGCATGTTTTTTAACAAATAAAAACGAAAAAATATCGCCGAAAAAACATATTTTAATCTTTTCATAAAGATTTTTTTCGATCACACGAATGTTCAAATTATTCAGACAATTAACATAGATTATTAGATGATTTTTAAAAACTGAAAAACATCGTCGCATTAATAAAGCAGCTTTATTGAGTCGGTGACATTAACATTTTCTTGCCTAAATAATATAAGACTACAACTGAAACATTATTATTATTATCAAAAACTACTTAGTATATATATCGTGTAACGGTTTCTGCACACCGTATGCTAACCCTATAAAAGTAATCACCCAACAAAGTCGATAGGTGAATCGATCAAACGGCGTTTTCATATATTCCGGCCAGCCGTCCTTGCGAGTATGAATGTTATATTCGCGCATAGTGTGTATGTAACCATCTACAAATTCCGGTGCAAGACCAGGTGGTACTTTAATTTCTTCTTCTTCGAGCGGCTTATAGCTGAAATTTTTCTTTTCTCTGTTGAAACGACTAAATCGAGAAAGTAACGCCCGAAATCTATTCGCCGATGGTGCACTCATTTTCAATAGAACCTAATAATAACGATAACGAGATTATATCAATAAATAACAAAAAAGACATCGCTAAATAGTTCTTTAAGAAAATTACAAAGCTTTTCGATTGTTAAACCATTTTCAAACGAACATAAAAAATAAAATATAAAAATATACGCAATTTATAAAAAAAAATGTAAAAAATATATTAAATTACAATGTACAAAAATTAACAAAGTGAAAAAAAAAATAGTTGTATAAAATAGTCTGATAGTGAAAAAAATTTACTATCAGATTATTTTATTAATACAACTTTTCCATTTTGCTAATTTGTCTAATTTTTTTTTTTTTTATAAATATTTTGCACATCTTTTTCGTATAGCCTTCTTGGCTGTCGATAGACGATTTCAATTAGTGATAATTGCTTGAATACATTCAGCTATCCAATGATAGGCAGAATGATGGTTTCATGCTGAATCAAATAGTTTCTTTTTTATTCTGATGATGGACTAATCAGAATGGTTTTGTCCTCTTTAGTCTCCTAATCTCCGACGAATTATCCAGGAGATTTAACGCAGTGTTATTAGTATGACTGTACAGCGTATCAATATGTCTTTTTGCTGTTTCTTTAATGGCGTCTTCTACATACCGAGTTTTTGTATGTTGGTGAAGCATTGCTCACGAATCAAGGTGCGTTTGTCATTGTTCTCAGAATTTTGTTTTGAAATCTCTGTATTATGCGAATATTGCTTTTAGCACTGCAGCCCCATAGTTGGCATCCGTAGATCCAATCGAGAGTGAGAATTTGTTTATATATTAATAATTTATTTTCAAGCGATAGCTTTGACTGCTTGCCTATTAACCAGTAAACTTTTTTTAACTTTAGGTTCAGCTCCGCTCGTTTGCTTTGAATATGTTTGCGCCATGTTAATCTTCTAAATGTAGACCTAAATACCTTACCTTCTTCTTAGTAGGGACTTTTTTGTTATTTATATATATGTTTACAGGTGTTATATGAATTTATTTGTAAAAGTAACATGAGTACACTTTGTTTCATCAATTTTAATCCTCCATTTTTGGCACCAGCTTTTAATCTGGCCTACTGCCGTTTGCAAGATGCGATTTGCAATATGAGAATAATGATTTGAGCACAATATGAAATTTGCCACAAAGCAGTTATCTGTTATTGGCAAGTCAGCTGTATAAATAAGATACAAAAGCGGCCCTAATAATTTTAATTTTATGAAGCGATCCCCTGTGCCAGACTCTGTCAAAAGCCTGGCTCACATCCAGAAATATAGTCACAAACCTTTTTTTCTTCAAGGTCGGTCAGCTTCTACTTTTTTGACAACTCGTTGAACCTGCTGAGTTGCTGAATGCTTTTCTCTGAATCCACACTGAAAATCTGGAATAATTTCCTTTAGTTCAACTGCAGGAAGTATTCTTTTTAGTAGCAGTTTTTTGAAAAGTTTCGGTAGATTTATTAAAAAAGAGAAATAAAAACCCAACTACTACAACAAATATAAAAAAGTCTCATCCTCAACTAAATAATACTGTCACTAATGAACAATCGCACATTAAACAAAACCAGACAAATATGAAAATAAAAATCCCTACAAATACGTAACAAATCAAAAATATATACCAACAGTCATACCACTAGTAAAAATAATGTTAATACTATAGAGAACGTTTTAAATAAATTCCTTCAAGAATTCAAAAACATACTTCAAATGATAACACAGCAGTTACAGATGATAAATAGTCTTGTTCAGACAATAATGACACACATTAGTAAATAAACAATGAGTTTTATGAATGTAGTAACCTGGAATGCGAATGGTATCCTAAATCATAAAATGGAACTTTAACTAATTTTAAATCATAAAAATATAGACACCATGTTAATATCAGAAACACACTTAACAAATGCAAATTACTTTCACATCCAAGGTTAACACATGCACCACACCTCACCTGGATGGCTCAGCTCACGGTGGGTCAGCTGTGGTAATCAAAAATAGCTTAATACACTATGAAATACAAAAGTTTCAAGAAGAATAGCTGCAGGCTACTAATGTAAAGGTAACCTGTGCAAATAAACAAATAATATTCTACGCAGTGTGTAAATTGTAATCTAAATTTATATTTTTTGAATTTCATATTTTTATAAATTGTTATATTTTAATATTTTACTTTTAATGCTCACTTGATAATGGGTTAACAGTTTAAAATCTTTGTAATTTTGGTAAAGAAAATTTTAATGATTTCAACACTTTTTATTTTTTTAAAATCGTTACATTCTACACTTTATAAAATAATTATAAATACTGTATAAACGTATATAAAAAATTCGTCAAGTATACTGGATTATTACTATCCACACATGACAAATTTGACCATTATTTTGCACATTAAAAATAAACTCGGGAAAATAAATCACGTGCAATTTACCTACTATAAATAAATCATAATTTAATAAATGACATCGCTAATAAACACATACAGGAAATAACAGGCAGCAATGCTAATTCCTGCTTCGTATTATTCATGCACCTAATTCTTTTTAATGCATGTAAAATGTTTACCTCGTCAATACATTTATCATTTGTAATTTAATATGACATATCAGTACATACCAAATACGATCAAATTATTAAATGAAAGAAATCTTCAACAACGATCCAAAATATGGTGTGTAATGCAAATTACTTATTTCTCAATGACATTTTTCCTTCGTACTCGTATTCGTGCCAAACAAGTAATACGTAATTTGTGGTCCACAGGAAAAAACATATTTCTTAAAATAATTTTTAAATATAGAAGTAAAATAAATCGTACAAAATATAAAACCTAAATATTTCTATATTTTAAACATTCTATTGAAATATGCTATTTATTCCAAAGAACCTCAAATTTTAAAATTGAAAATTCCTTCTTATTTGATTAGTAAAATACTGATTTAGATCCTCATAATCATTTTTTAATGATTTAATTTTTTTTGTACATCATCAGTTTTATTACTGTAATAGTTTTAGAATCCTCATATATCTGCAAATCTGTCAGACAAAACTGAGTGTTTAGCAAATTTCAGTTTTAGAATTGGTAATACTGATAAAGAAAATTTTTATTCCTCAACCGTGAAAGCTTCAATTCTTTTATAATTTCTTTTTCGTATTATTCGCTTTTTCTATTTGGAATTCATTTATATCATATATATATAATTATTATTTTCAAATTATTTCTGGGAAGGTACGTGTTATATTATTTGCAAATTAAATTTTATTTATAAGTGTGCATCCATAATTAATTTTGGGAAAATATATTGGCATCCAGTACCTCTTCAATGCAAATGGGATCAATATATTTATTGTTCAACTTTACCAGAATTTTAACAATTATTTAGCGCTCGTTATGTTCTTAGTCGCTTAATAGTGTGATGTACATCTCGTATCAAATTTTATTTAAGCTTAACCAACTGACATTAAATTTTATTCAAATGATATCAACTGTAATTATCTAGTGATGATTTTTTCGAGTGGTGAACAGAAATGTAGTCGGAAAGTTTACAATATAAGCGTAGGTAAACCCTATAATATACTAATTTAAATACATGTAATAGGTTTTAAATTAAAATAATATTCTCATATTGGCATTGTTTATATATGTTTAACATGTAAGAAAGTATCAGTAATAGTTAAATAATTTATAATGATCTATGAAAATAAAACAGAACCAAATGAATAAATTAAAAAACAGTTTATAGTAATCACTCACATTTGAAACTAACAATTAGTTTCAAATTGCCTGATATCAAATGTACATACTTGTGACATCAGCATTTATAATATTTCATTTTTCGCTATTCAAATTATTACCAGTTTTACTTTTATAATTTCAGCGAATAATTTTGTATTAAAGTATGTTTTACGTAAATAATTTTTCTATTATTAATTTCAATGGTTTTCTTTGTACTTCCAATAACATTTTTATTTAGTACTTTATTCAGATTTGGTAATCTTGTTACTTTTTGTATTGTTTTTCTTACCAATTGTGTAAGTGTTTTCCTCTATTCGAATACTATTTGAATATAAACATTTATTTAAAATAAAAATTGTAGTATAATTTTGATGTGGATGATAATATTTAAAATTATTAAAGATTCATTTAAGTAAGATAATATTAAAAACTCAAAAACAAAAACAATAAATTATAAACTTTTAATTTGTTAATATATGTGACGTTATACGTGATTATTTAGCTCGCTGAGTAGTCTATTTATAATCGATTTTTTTTTTTAATTTTGAACATCAAAACTACAATTAATTCCCTACCTAAGAATATTGTATTCGGAAAGGTTTGCGTTTATTAAAATGAGTTTTTAATTTCTAAATATATTAAGAGTTATTTGTGAAATTCATTGTTTCATTTAGATATGAAATAACTCTTGATGTGTTTATCTGAACGTAGAAATTTTATAAAATTTGAAATATCTGTAGTATTTATATTGTGTTGAATGTGTTTACAATTTACAATCATTTCATTTGTTATAAATAAACTTGTGGGATCGATAATAAGATTAAAATTTATTAAATGCTCTCTATCAAATTTAATTAAGAGTAAACAGCGTACTATTGAACATTTTTTTAAATGTTTGTAAAGTGTTATGAATGTATTTTTGACGGAAGAAATTATTTTTCATTAAATAATACATGTGACACGCTAAGTTGTTTTATTCTACTAAAATATATACATTAAATATTTGTTATATATTTAACATGTTCGTTTTTTTGCAATGTATTGTTCTGGTTTATTCTTTGTGACATATTAATTTTTTCTAACGTTCCGTGAGATCGTAAAAATCACATACACCTATATTTATATTTGGAGAGAGAGAGAATATACAGTTTAAATTTATTAAATATCGTTTAATGTGTAATTTTTATTAATGAAATTACATTTAGTTTTTTCTCTGTTAAATTTTTGAAATAATTAAGAGTGAACTCTTTTAAATTTAAAGTTTTTCAAGTAGAACTTGTTTATTTGAAGTTATTTTCACTTTAAAACTTTCAAGCAAGTACTAATATTCAACATATCTTGTTGCAAAACTTTTATATGCATAATTATCTAATCTCCTCATTTTGTTTTAAGCATTTGCATGTAAGTTAATTCAAAACCCAATCGGATAAGAATGCATTTTTGTTCTTCAGTTCCTTGTAAATATAGATATTTTATTCATTTTTGTTCAGTTGATGGCTCTCACTTTGGATGCAGGAAGTGCTGTTGTGATTCGATTTAGAATATACAAAAATGAATACTAACAGTGAATTAGATAATATGGGCTACGCGGTAAGCTATTTTCGTTCATTTATGTTGACATTTTTTAATGCAACTTTTCACGAGCAAAATCAAGGATTCAATAGCAATTTTAAGGCTACTTCTGTCGAAACAATGATGTGCATGTTGACTAAGTGAAAATTGGCATCACATCCTTGTTAAATGTATAGTGCAAAAGCAAGAATACAACGCTAATTTTACTTAGTCAGATTACATTACATGTTACATCATTACGTCAACATTCGAGGGTTAGATGTTCAATGATATAGTAGACCTCGATGTTTGTCCAGCCTGTTTTGCAGAATATCTGCACTGTGATTTACTGCTCGAATCAAATTATATGTGTAATATTAAAATATCACTCTTTAAATCAATTATATTATATTTCTAATAAATATATTTTAATCCAGAATAAAAAACATGCAATGAAATTATAAAAAGAACAGAAACGTTTTCTTTATGATTTCGTGTGAAAATTATAGAATTCATCAATGAAATGGATAATTGTTACGTGATCTGTGTTCTGACACAAAGAAAGAAAAAACGGAAAGATGTTCCTAGCCTATTAACGCATAGAGGTAAATTAAATCACTCATATAATTCTCTAAAATTTAACTTTCCAGGTATGTTTCTTTAACTACATGTTTAATATGCTACACACCAAAAAGAACACTTCAAATTTAAGTAAAACGGAAAATGCTTGTGAATTGTGACATTTGTATTTCACTGACTATTGTGTATTATCGTATATTATTATTTTTATTCTTTGGAACCAGTTAGTAGAAGCTTTTTAGATTATTTATGTTACTGGAAAAGTGACGATTGTAGTAGTTTGAAAAAACTGATTTATCGTGATATAAAAAAATTTTATCCGCCAACCGATTTATTGCGGTATAAAATGTTTCTTTAACTTCTGTGATGTAAAATGTGCAGTAGTTTACAATCATATATTATATTACCGAACACGTTGTAAAAAAAATGTCAAAAATTAATAATTTCGCCCGAAATTATATTGATAATTCGTGAAACGTTACTACTCTAATTATGGAAATGTATTCGCAAACATTAGTGATTAGCAACGGCCGATTGTAATTTTTTAAGAATAGAACATTCGGTAATTTACTTCATTCAGACTGGTCTATAAAAAAATTTCTCATAAAATCTATCAAAAATAATCATTAGAACTGTTTATAAAATTAAAATGTATTCGTTTGAAACATCGATAGATCTGATACATCATTGATCAAACATTGTAATGTGCCTTTTCTAAACAAGTGCCATTTTTTTTATTATTGTAATGGACAGACTCATTCGGTATCAACTACCGGCTATGAATGATTATATGCTATTGTATAAACGGTCTTTCGTATCAAGTTAATACTCAAGTAATTACGTTGTTATAAAGTATTTTCCAACTCGTGATACTCGATACTTTTATTGTCCAATTTCTCGATAAATTGATCTTCAAAACGCACGTGAGCATGTTTTTACGTTCATTCTAATCTCATATTTTATTCGTATGTAAGTTACGTACAGCGGTACAAGAATCAATCTAATATAATACTTCGAGAAGAAACCCGTAATTTGAATATCGATAACCTTATTAGATATCGTTTTCGTCGGTCCCACTTCCATCGTTACAAATTATAATTCGTCAATTATGAATTCAAATCATAGCCGGTAGTACAGATTTTATTTATAATCATTTATACAAGACATTTTCGTAAATATTTAAAATATGTTCTGCCGTGTTGAACACAGTCATTGCTCGTTATGAAGTACATTTGTGCGATGAGTAAACATCCGTTTAAAAAATTTTCAAGTAATAGCTGAGACAATGAATTAATTCCGGCAGATCTAGCAATATGACTGTAAACATTTGCTGATAATATAGCTATACTAGCTGCTAATTAAGTTCCAGAAAATTAACTTTTCCCAAAGAAGTTTTTACATATGTAAAATCAACAAAGAAGAAGAACTCGGTAGGTCACGATGGTATCCAATCTATTGTCATTAAAATTCTACCTCAAAAACCATCGTCCAGTTAACTAATTTGATTAATGCAATTTTTAAATTTGGGTATTTCCCTTCTAGTTGTAAAGTGGCTAAAATAGTTCCAGTACTAAAACACGGTAAAGATTGCTCTCAGATAGACAATATCCGTCCAATCAGCTTGATTAGAAATCTTAGCAAAATCGCGGAAAAAATTATTCTGAAAAGATTAAGTGACTTTACTAATTCTTATAATATAATACCTAGTAGTCAATTTGTACTTCAACCAAAACATTACACAACACAACTGATAGCAAGAGTTGCTGACCCTATCACAGATAATTTTAACTTTAATAAATATACTGGGATGGTGTTATTGGTTGTGGCAAAAACTTACGACGGCACAACCTGGCACGACAGTTTTATCTACAAAATGATTGCTACCCGGTTTCTCAATTATCTAATTAAACTGATTAATAGTTATTTAAGTAATCATTTTATACCATTATAAATAATGCGAACTCAAGTAGCAAATCCTGTTCTGCCGGCGTACCTCAAGGTAGCGTATTGGGGTCATTCTTACATTTTTCGTGCATGATTTCCCGCATATAAATAACATTGAGATTGCCGTATACATTGATGACATAGCGTTGTTCTGCAATTCCTACAGGCCAAGTGCTAACAGCAATAGGTGGTGTTGATCGTGTAATTAAGTATTTTTCTACATAGCAAATTGATCTTAACCCTTACAAAACGAAAGAAATTTTCTTCACTCGTCGAAGACCGTTTTTACTGACCAGACTTCACGTCAGTGGCGTTGATACAGAAAGGTCTGACCAGATACGCTACCTTGGTGTGTCATTTTAGACAAAAGGCTAACCTTTTCCAAACCATACATCATTGAAGACAAACAGAGCAATCTGTTCAATCTATCCTATTTTCAACCGTAAATCTCGCTTAAATAATAATTAAACTAATAATCTACAAGTCAATCATTAGGCCTATTTTAACATATTCTTGCCCAGTTTGGTCTTCAGTCTTATATGCTAGTTTTAATAGACTGCAATCGATGTCTTAGCTGTATCCTCAATGTATGTATTATTCTCATAACGTTAACATTTGCTTGTTTTCGTTTCCAGTACTTATAAATGATATTACATATTCGTTATATAATTAAACTTATATTTACTATTTTTTAAATTACCGCTTTTCATTTGCGATGGTTTTTATGGTTTTTTGTCTGATTTTTCCATCAATACTATGTATACCTTGTATATTTATTATTTATCAATTTATATTATTCGAATTTTTACTTTCATAAATGGAGAGGGAATTTTTTCCGGTACATTTATTAAATATTATTATAACTTTTTAATATAATGTCAAATATACGCGTTTTTACATTTAATTTCAGAATATGCTAGTATGGTTGTTCAAAATCATGTAGATCGAATCGTAAAGTGTGCACATAATTTATGTATAATATTTAATCCATCCAAGTGCCAGCATACCATCTTTACTAACAGACATGTCCTCCAATTTATATCCATGGCAATGAAATTCAGCAAACAAATTGTGTAAGATATCTTGGCGTGCATATTAACCGACGGCTAACATGGCGGTTTCATGTGGTTCAAACAAGGAAAACTATGATTTTGCGAACCAGATTGCTATATCCTCTTCTAAGAAGGAAATCTGTTTTGAACTTAGCTTTAAAAAGAAAAATTGATTAACCTGTGTTAACTCCAAAACATATTGAGAATACAGCGACAACAATCGAAAATACTTCGTGTCATTGCATCTACGCCAAAATATATATCTAATCATAATGATCTAAATATACCATATGTCAGTGAAGCTTATGTAAACCCGTATAAAAAGTGGTTTGATAAATTTCAGTTTAATATTGATCCACATATCCGCAGAATCAACTCCCTGACTATTCCACAAGACGATTAAAAAAGACGAGATGGTGCAGAGATGCTCTTCTAATAACTTCAAAAAGAAATAGTTCAAATAACAAGAGTAAACGATTTTGAATAATTTGGATAACATTTAAATAATAAACTTATGTAATGCTATAGTAATTAAATAACCAAATAATTCAGTTCTCCAACTTTGATGATACTGTCACTAAGAATCTAATTATCTCGCTGGAAACTTTATTTTTATGACGTGATGCAGATACAATGAAAAAATCACATGATTAAGTAATACTTGTATATCTTACAAAGGAGTTCTGTCTTTTGTTTAAAATATTTCAAACATCTTAAATTTATTAGTTTGCAAGAAAATATTGTAATTTTGTAATACATATACAAAAGTTAGTTTAGAGATAAACGTTTTACTTAATTACGAAAAATAGTTAAAATCACTAAACCTTTATTTAGATTTCGCAAAGCTTTACGGAAACTACGCCATTGTCAAGCGATATATAAATAAAAATAAAATATAAAAAAGCAAAATATTAATTTAAATATAAGTTCACAATTTTATACATAATAAATGAAATATAAATACTTAAAATAATCTGACAGTGACTGTGGTAAACAACACAATCAAATCTTCGAACCTGGTATCTTTTAATTGTACTTCTTTATATCTAAAATTGCTTGCAATCTATCTTGTGGAACAATAAGCAGCATTGCTGATAATATGTTTATTAAATGAACATTATACGATTTCAACAATTCCTAGGTTCTCTCTTTATTAGTTAATGAAATCACGATCTATGGTGCAGTTCAGTTTGGCAGAATCTTTTCAGACATATGAACTGCATACTAAGATTGACGATTAATGGAACAATGCCTTGGTCAGTCGTTATTTATAATTCTAGATAAAAGATCTGATGGTTTCCTTTACAGTAGGTATTTTTAAGTCTCTATATAAGTCGACATTCCTGGTTAACCAAGATGCGCATACTATACTCCGACATACCACCACCTTAAATCGTTCGATGATTTTAAAGTTAGAATTGTTAATCATTCAAAGATTAAATAATATAACAACTTTTTATTTTATGCTGATAATGCTGAATGTTTATTCATCAACCAATTAATTTCGTGATGAGTATCAAGTTGTTTTGTTTTGTCAATGATGTGATTGTTCCATGTTTTTTACCTTGCGTCTGGCAGAAATCGTTTGTCCATTAGGATGAATATGTATATCATTTACTTTGACCTTACACATTTTGAACTTCTTGTCTAAGTGTGTTAGATGTTGCTAGCTTGCCATCATAAGGTCACTTGGTTGATTAAATGTAAGGTACACGAACAACCTTATTTCAGTCATCCGTATTTTGTTTCTGCAGATGTTTCACATTTAAAAAAAGAAGCAACCTATTAGATAATGTATTTATTATGAAAAATTATGTAATAGATAATGGTTTCATAACGAAACATTTATAATAAATACCGATATTTTTTCTTTATTAAATATAACCACATCTGAATTAACTTTTGCCTTCAGATTAATTCGCCATCGCTTAGAAATGTAGGGATCTAAGAAGATCACCGTGCTGATTGTCTTAAATTTGGTAGCAAAAGCAATAAATATTGTGGGCAAACAGATGTCTAAAAAACAGTAACTGGAAAAAGAGTGAAGTTGTCCAGTTATTTAATGACTGGTTCGGCTTATTATAAAATTTAATAGTAATAATTTCAAACTATTCGGGAATAGATGTTTGGAACAGGTTTAGACAAACGAGATACTTATATTAAACAATATGTCAAAATGAATACGTTCAAGAGAATAGACAAATCTAAAACCATTATTCATTTTCAAAAGGAAATATTAACAAATAAGTTATTACAGAAGTGTGTTTAAAATTTACTTATGAATTACACGTTGCAGGTTTTTTGCGGAATTTTTCCTGTAATTTTCATTAAGCAATGTATATAACTAAAACTTATGTATATTTTTAAAAAAAAGATAGAACGGTATATTATAAGTTATTATTTTCTTGTAAGATTTAATTAATCAAAAATATACTTTTCTTCTTTCTTCTTTACACTATTTACAAAAAAATATAACGTTAAATATATTCTCAAATCCTTGTCTTAATCAAGATGTACTGAAGAACTTTCTTCAAAACAGACAGAGCTATTTAAAAAAAAATAAATAATACAGATGAAACTAAAAAAAAATGCCTCTTAACTGTTTCCAGTAATATAAATTGTTGAGTATAACAAGCATTTATGAAATAAAAGAAAAAATCACTATGTTGCTGGTTTAAAATAAAATAATTTACAGTTTAGGAATCTCAGTAAAGAATTAGAAGAAAGAAATAAACGTGACTAGTTTCAAAGGATCTCTTATATCCAAATAAAGAATTGTTGGTAATAGCTTATGTATTGGAGCTAGATTTTATCATTTGCTGAACTATTAAAAGAAATATTGGATCTTCTGTAGTACATGCCAGTAAATACTACAGAAGATCGGAAATATTTTCCAAACATCTGAAAAATTAAAATAATAATGCCCTGATAATTCTGTAATATTCAAAGTATTTTATGTTTAGCAAAATTAAAATTTATATTCAATTAAGAGATTTAAATAGACAAACGAGTTATTAAAACTGTTGCAGAAAATTTAAAAAGAAGGTATAAATTGACTAATTATAAAAAGTAGGTAAGTTAAGGTAATATTGGATTTTATCTGGGTTTTTTCAATATTTTTAAACCTTATATAATTGTTTAAATAAAATAAATCAGTGTATTGTGAGTTTTGTATTGTTAACTACAAACTATACAACTTATTTTAAATATTCATGAGTGAACAAATAAAATTATTTTTGGAGCCTAATTATAATAGTGTTAAATATTATTCATGTACATATATATAAGCACAAATAAATAAATGTATTCCAAATTATTTCAATGTTTTTCGATTTCTATACCTTGAAAAAGTTGAGAACCTTTTTTTTAATTAAATCGCTATTGCATTGACATATAATTTTAAATATCGCGTTACAAACAATTTAAATTAAAAATACGTAAATTTCAAAATGTTTTGTCATTTAATATATTTATATTACAGAGATCATATAGATATCATCATCACATACTTGACTTCAATATTTGAAAAAGGAAAAAGTTAATATGAGTACACTGTTTACTTCTAATCACATTGATAACGTGATAAGTAGAATATTTAATTTTTATGAAATTTCTTGAAAAAAATAAACAATCTTTAAATAATTTCATGCGTTGTGTTTTGTGCGCGCAATTAACAGAAGATAAAACAAAACAATCCATATTACGACTATTGACTTATGTACGATATATAATCCAGGGTCTTAGGATGACTGACTGACAGTTTTCATTCGTACAAAATCATATGCATTTCAGTTCAGGTGTTGGGTGTTTCGCTATTTTTAAGAATATGTTTTAAAATTTGTATGTTCTATTTTTCTTATTGTATTGCCGGTTTTAGATTCTAAACCGTTGATATTCATGATGACGATATTAAAAAATACAATCACACTTGGCACATTGTTTACATTGTTTGTTTTGCTATTAACAATTTTTTATCAAAAACAGTGCGATGATCTTCAAGAAAAACTTAAAAACGTATTATTAGGCTTGCAAATGATAGAAGATATGTTTCATATACACCATCCTAGAGTAGCTGTCGGTTTTGGAGCCTGCAAGGATATCAATTTCAATGGCGGACTAATTTTACCATACAGAAATATTTTTGATAAACCAGTTCATCATGACTCTATAAATAACTTGGAACAGTTATACAATTCCTACACCTATTATTTTATTCATGGAGCTGCTGCAGAGTATGGATTTTCTTTTTTAAATTAAATTTATTGAAATAACGTTTCTGGTATTTTAATATTTTCAGAAAATTTTTGCTTAATGAATTAACATATTAACGAATTTATCTGATCATGTGTATTTTTGATGCAAAGTAATTCAGGTTTTCTTTTTATCATAATCCGTTTTGGCATATGAACAAAATTTCAAATACGAAATTTTGACGAAATTTTGCTGAATGGTTAAGAAAATTTACTCGTACGAAGTGTTCGTTACATTTAACTAATTGGAGGAACTCGAATACACAATTTTAATGTAAACAGAATTATGTTATCATGTTTTATGACATCTTCTTACATATCGCAAATCTTAAACAAAATGAGAACTATATCATCAATAAAAGTTGAATATATTGGAGAGTAGTGATTTTATTAATTAATTATAAACGAGCATTTACAATAAATTTCATTTATAAAACATATTTTTGAAAAATTCTTCATCAAAATTGGTAAATATCTCTCAAACCTGGTTCAGGTTCTAATAAAAGTTGAATATATTGGAGAGTAGTGATTTTATTAATTAATTATAAACGAGCAAAATAGAACACAATCACTAAAAGTTTGTTAATCGCGAAGCTTTTCGACCGTTACGTCATTTTCAAGCGCGAACTAAAATTATTACATCTTTTTTAATATATATGAAAAATCATGAAGTAACGGTCGAAAAGCTTCGCGATTAAAAAACTTTTAGTGATTGTGTTTTATTTTGCTCGTTTATAACTATATCATCAATACACATTAAAACAAAAAAAAAAAACGTAAAATTTTAACAAACGTTAATTAAGTTAATTACTATTTTGTTTTTAATTTTTGCATTTAGCTCTGTTGTTACCTTTGCTAATTGCTACCATCAACGATTTATTTTATAAATGCAATAACATCAAAGTTTTTATTAATTTTAGGCGATATATATCGAATACAACATTTTTTAATGAGTTGGTGTTTGCCGCATCGAAATTGACGGACATTCGTATTTCGGTTGGAGGAAATGCCGCTAGTATAGCCAGAAGATTTTTGTGGGACGGTTGTGAAGTTTTGTTAGGATCGACTATGACTTCCGATCTTAAAGAGATGCTTCCTTCAGGTTTAAAAGGTAAAATTCGTGTTAAACGTATTTGCAGTATGTTATAAATGTTCAATTATATGCAATTTATAATTGACAAGTGAATAATAAATAAAAAGTAATGTTATTATGGATATAATTTTCAAATTATTAACGCCTTAAAAACGATTTCATGTAATAACAACAGTGTCTTCTATTAATTAGATGTCTCGAATTAACGAAAATGTGGTTTAGAGATTCATCTTATTGTACTAGACCTGCGAATTTAATACGTAGTGTAATTTCTTTATATATATATATATATATATATATATATATAAAATTAATAATTGTGAGAATAAATTAACGTGAATATAAAACTACCACAGAATACCGAAATATATTCAATAGATGAAGATTTTAGTATTCTAAATTTGATTATTATGTTGTCACTTTCTGTCGTTTAATTTAAGCAATGAAGTTTGGAAAAACTATTTTTCAAACAGCCAGTAAAAAAGAACTGTATCAGAAACGCGTCGAACCAACGATAGCAGCTGTTTATCAAGTATCAACTCGTAGACTGTTGAATTGAAAAACAAAATTCATGATAGCTTCGAGCTAACCACATTGAAATGTAGAACTATTTCAAAGAAGAAATTGAACTAGGTAGTTGGACAAAAAAAGATAGCCATTCAGATCAAGAAATACGAACTCACATCAAGATGGCTAGAGATATATGTTTATGAAATTCAACCTTGCGATCGAAGGTTAAACTTGCAGCCCAAAAAGATGATTCTGCGGTGTTATGTGTGTGGTCAGTGCTTCTGTATGGATACGAGACATGGGCGGTAAAAGAAAACATGAAGAAGCTTATCTCGTTCTTTGAAATGCGGTGTTGTCAAAGAGTTCGTAAAATCCGTGGTCGAAGAAGAAGAAAAATGAAGAAGTGTTAGAACTGATGAGAACTAATCGAATTTAATGAGTGTAATTTTTTCGGACATCTTATGAGAATTATGGGAACAGTAAAAGGAAGCAGAAAACCGGGGAGACGTAAGATCACTTGGTTGGATAACATTAAAAAAAAATGGACCAGAATACAGAAAGCAGCAATGGCAAGGGGCCGAGGCTTATTTCATCAAATAGAATTAATGCGTGGAAATTAAGCAATTACCCGAATCGAGTGACACACGAATAAAAATATATTATACATGTATGTATTTGTGTATACAGAGATGTTGCTTATACAATATATATTAAAAATTAAAGATTAACATAGCTAAATAGCGGTAGATAAGAAAATTGTGGTTTATTTTTTAATTATTAATAATTATAATTAAAGTATTTATTTTAAATATTTGCCAATATAATGATCATACGTTTTTTAAATAGTGGTAGGAGAAAACACATTAACGGACGATATTCATTTAGTATTCGAGTATAAGGCAAACGAAAAATGGGGTCCTTATATCGCACCTAGAGCAAACAGGTGATTTACTTATTTACAATTAATTTTCCATTCATCAAAAATGTAACTTTTATTTATTACTGCATTATCGAAAGAATAACGGATCAATTTTTCCGTTGTATTTAATAATAAACGTAATACATCTACTATTATGTTCTACTTATGTTATACAATTATTCTCGATAAGGATATTAAATATAAATAGCGAGTTTGTCGGAAAACGCGTATTCTAGGATATATATATATATATATATAAGTATATAAAAAAAGTGAAATACAAATATGGTAAAACATACTTTATTTGCATTTAAAATACGCGTTGGATAATTCTTACAAAAAAGATTTAACTACAATAACATCTCGAAATATCAAAATTCGGAAACTTTTCGAAACTATTGTATTATAACTATACAGTTAAAAGACTTCAAAAATACTTTTTAAAAATTAACCGATTCCGCGTTAAATGAAAAATCGTTTCAGTCAGATAAGTTATTTATCTGTGGATTTAAATAATATTTACGAATCACGTTCTTATCTTAATTATTTTACATTTTTTATTGCCGGTTTATTTGATAATTATTGATTTGTAAAGATTATTTTTATTTTATTCGAACGATTTATTACACTTTAAAATCATTAGATAATATTATTGAATTAAATATGTAATTCGTGCATACATATTCGATTCGAACTGGCAACACTATTAAATCTAAGCGAATATTTCATCTGAAAAGCTAATCTCACATTACTTCGACCAAAACGTACGATAATGACCATCAATTTAAACGGAATGTTACTTTTAAAAATGTAAGATAACGGAAGTGGAAACTTACCATTAATTCAGATAAGTCATCACACATCACGTTCTCCAAGAGAAAATTGAACAGCAAACGGGTACTAATCGACATTAAAGCGATTTCAAGGACCAATGAAGTGAAATATCTAGGAGTTTACCTACATCAACGCTGGCATGGAGGTCGCATATACAAATGAAAAGAAATGATCTCAACATCCGGATGAAACAACTTTACTGGTTATTAGGTTATCACTCTAAATTGTCACTGCAAAATCATCTGTTAATATATAATACGTCCATTGTGTGGTCTACGCAGCGCAACTCTGACGTCAAACAAACTGATTACCCAGCGTTTCCAGAACAAGTTGCTGCGTCTAATATACCGAATGCCATGTGCTTAACGAAGTCATACATCGCAATTTAAAAACTGATTTAGTGGATAAAATAGTTCGGTGGCTCGTACAAAAATATCTGATACGGTTACAAAACAATCCAAATCAGCTGGTATTCGAACTTTCACACACAGAAAACGCCATCAAGACGCAAGCAAACTAGAATGAGAAACTTAATCTTGCAATCGTTTTGAGGGGATGTATCATTGGATACTTCTCCTACACGTGATTATATATACTTTATAACATCATTTATTAGATAGCCTCACTCTTGGCTAGTTATAAATTAGCAAATATATGGGAAAAAATAAATAACGGATATTAACGGACAACCTGGAACTATATACCTCGGCGCGTGCACTTATAATAACGGAAACTCTGATAGAGAGAAATCAAAGGAGGAATAGCCGTGGAAAAAAATACTCTTAGTAAACTTACAAAAATATGGAAGTATCGTCGAATGACCTGCTAGCTAAAAAAATATATTGATACAAACATTAATATATTAAATATTTCGCTACAACAACATCGTTGAAGCATTCGAAATGATATACTATAGATGCATGGTAAGAATACTCCGAACTGAATATAGAACCAACCTTTCAATTCTAGAACAACTACATATTAAAGCAAAGACAACGGCTATTTATTACTTACTACGACAAACACTAAAGTTTATCGGTCACTTAATAAGGCACGACAGCTTAGAAAAAACGTGATGTAAGGGAAAGTAAATGGCAAAAGATGCAGAGAAAGATCTCCGATTAGACTGGGACCCTATAATCATAATTACGATTTTAAGATGACCTACATTAATAAGATCTTATAACAACATGGAAAATGGCTACAAGTGGTCTTCCAGTACACCAATTCATAATGGTTGGTCATGACGCAGGCAATCGGACATATAATATTCTATAATTAAAACATTGTTATGAACATTCATAATTTCGCATATTTTATATATTTATGTCGTGTATTTGTTTTAAACATCGTGAAATTATGAATCAGAATTAATACGTGCAATATCTCTATCCTAAATAATCTGTAATAATTTTAATTCCATCTATATCTCTCATCGGTGAGATCTTCCATTTTGATTATTAATATTCGTTTATTTTTTATCCCATGGTTCCATATTTAGAAAAACTCGCGAGTCAAATATATTTTATCTCTGCGTGAAAATAAAATAATAAAATGAACATATAAATACATATAGTTAAACGTGAAAAGATCTGCTGGGTGTGAAGAGATATTGCAATATGTAACTATTTATATGCACAATACAGACTTGTTACCGCATAGTCCCGGATATATATTAGGGTGTTATATATATCATGATATCACGATATTCCTGTATTAAACCACTGCTAGGTTTAGGCAGTGCCCAAACTTTTCCAACGACTCCTATCATTTGCGACTTGGATCCAATTGATTCCTGCCCATTTAATAACATCTCGCTACCTAGCCATAGGTCTCTCTCGTGGACGCCGTCTGCCAATTGTCTACCACGGCAATATCCGCTTAATTCATCTGTCGCCTTCTTATCCTGTCAAGTGTCCGGTCCGTGACTATTTTAATTTCGCCAGTTCCCTAATCCATTTAACCGTCTTGCGATCTTTAACCCTGATTCAAAGAATAACTGTCTCTAAGCCATTTGGGTTTTCCTAATTCTTCTAGCTGTCCCTTTAGTAACGCACCATGTTTCATCTCCGTATGCTGAGACTGGCATCACACATTTATTAAATAGCTTATTTTTAAGGCTATTCGATATTTCCCTATTTCTAGAAACGTTTCCTAATTTCCTAAATGCTACCCAGGCGAGCGATATTCTTCTTTTATTTTCCAGCTTCATTCTTATCCATAGTAATTTTCTGTTCCAGGTATACGTATCGACTAGTCGTTCTAGGACCGGAAATAGAATACAAATTGAATGCAAATAATTTCTGATCTTACGTATTATTTTCATAACGTTATCTAATATAGTAGGTTTCGTATATTATATCTGGAAATCAGATAGCAACAGTAGAAACTTATATCGGGACTATTGAAAGTTGTACAGTAAAATAAGAGGTGGTCAATATTGTCCACTTAAAAACTACTACACATAGAATAGCTCGAGTAATTTTTTTATTCGAAATCTACCTGAATACTAGTAGCCGAGGCAATCTGCGAAAGTACTTGAAATATTTAAAAAAATTAATGAATCAATTTTTTTTTCAAATCAAATCATTTTTATTTACCAAATATATACATAATACAATAAATAATAATGCACGCTGCAAATGCGCTGAATCGCTCGAGTAGCTGCAACGATTTAACACAACGATATCTTAACACTAACTAGATTAGTTTAAGAATAACATAAAGAAATGAAACGACCGTAAGAATTTAAGTAAAATATAACATATTTATTTATAATTGAAATCGCAATAGTTCAGTAAGCAGTACCACGTATTGCACTAACACACATATACATACTCTTTTACGAAAGACAAGCGGTAGAATGTAAACAAGCTTTGCACGATGTAGCAAACTTTATCCGATTAATATACGAATTTTAATGGAAGTTCAACATTACGTATTAACTGAATTTATGATTTGTTACAATTATTTCTTATCTTATATGTACAAAATTGATTTATCCAATTAAACAGTATGACGTATTAAAATATGTAATCTTGATATTAAATTTTTTATAATTATTTATCAAACATTCCATTTTAAATCACACGACATAATGTAAATTACGAACTTCAAAATTTAAATACCCTAGTTTTGTCCGTATTTTATTTTTAGTAAATCTAGTTGAATAATGTATAATATGTTAAATAAAAATGAAAAAATCGAGAAAAAGGAAAACTAAAATCGAATTCCACTATAAATAAAACGGTATTAATCAACAATTCTCATCACGTCAAATTTTCACATAAACATACGTAATACATACATGGTCGTATATCCACATATATATATATATATATATATATATATATATATATATATATATATATATATATATATATATATATATATATATATACAGGCATACAGCACCGATTATAATCACATATATATTTAGATGAAGTAAGTCTACAATTTTGATAACACATTTCCATACAAATACCTAAAAATACATACATATCCTAGTAAAATTGACATATACAGATGAGTTCCAAAAAAGCAATTATAGGAGTATAAAAATGAAATATAAATATTCCATGCAGTGGACCTCTACAAAAAACTTAGAATGAATGTATAACACCTTTAACAATGTCTAACCAAACGGGGTTTTCAAAACAATTTTTTCATAAATTACGGGGAAAACCCATCAAGCATGCACATCTCCAAGGTATTGTGTATTAATTTTGTTATTGTCGGTGGTGTATCATCTGACAAATTCAAGTTATTCCTTTTTGAATTTTATGTTGACAAGCTTCGATTACGTGTGGTTATATTTTTTCTATTATTTTTCCTAATCGTTTATCCTCTAATTTCTTATAACGTCGAATTGGCTACTTTTGTAGTCCTCTCGATGCTATTGGCATTCGTCCCCAATAGTATGTTTCGAATGCACATCGATACGTTGGATATGTCTGAGCGTCCGACAATTTGATGATATAATTTTATTGTGATAAATGGGGAATGGCTCGTAATATTTTAACTCTACACTTATTTATCTTTTATTTAGATTTATAGTCCATAGCGATGTTCACAATCCAATGTTAAATTCTTTAGAAATGTTTGGAAAAACATTGACGTCGTTTCATCCGCAATTATTAATAATAAGCGGCATTCAAATGATGGATAATTATCCCATTTCTTTCGGTAAGCATTTTTTTTTTTATCCTCAGTTTTTTAAAAAACGAGCAATTCTTAATAATGCATGCATATATATGTGTGAGTGTATTATGCATATATATATATATATATATATATATATATATATATATATATATATATATATATATATATATATATATATATATATATATATATATTCATTTGGGTATCTCGGAAACGGCTCTAACGGTTTAGATGAAATTTTCATACCTGTAATTTATTAAATAATTAAAAATGACCTATATAAAAATTACGAATTTTGAAATTTTGGGCTTCGACCTCGAGTACACTCGATAAAATTTGGAAATTTCGTTTTTTCTTTTTCTTGATACAACTTTAAATGTATGTTAAAAATTCCAGTTCGATCGCATTAACCGTTCGACTGTTATAACAAGCTTAGGAATTTGCTTTTTACCGCGTATGTATCCGTAAATATAATTAAAATTTTATATCTCGGCTACGTTTTCGATTTAAGATATCGGATCTTCAGAAAATATGTTTTAATCTAGGAAAGAATTATTTTAAGAAAAAAATTCGATCGAAAAATTTCAAAATTCATTTACAAAAAAAAAAAAAGGTTCTACATGATAAAAATAGTCATAGTTAATTAAAAAATCTAAATTTCTTTTCCGAGAAAAACCCCCACGATGTTACAACAAAAAATAGCTTTTTCGTTTTTTTTTTTCTACTTTTGTTTTCCTTTTAAACAGATACGAAGCAAGCTCGCTTAAAAAAAGTAAATTATTACATTAATTCGGTACCATCGTCCACCAAAATACATTTTGAAATGGCGTCTGTTACCCAAAAAGAGCTGCTATCTTTAATTTTCGAAAATGTCGTACCTTATATCGATTCTATCGGAATGAACGAACAAGTAAGTAAATATTACGCGAAAAAATTATGGGGTGCTAGGTCGTCATCATCATTATCATCGTCGTCTCGTTAACAAATATCATCGTTAACCTATTTTTTATTTACTCTTTTTTTTTCCGTACAAAATGATCTGCTGTAGTACATACTGAGAAAGTAAAATAACGAAATATAGATATCGTCGAACGGATCCGAGTTTGTTTTCCTTATTTACGTTTTATTTTGATAAACCAACAAACATTTTTTGTTGTTTCTTTTTACCCGTCAAAATTCAATCGCGCGAAATGTAGATTAAAATAACGGATAAAAATCGTGTAAATGCCTTCGAACCGGAGTCGGATCCTGTAGAACGAACAATTCAGTTTTATACGAACTGAAAAGAGATACCGTCGACGCAGATGGAAGCGTATTCTCATAACAAAACAATAAATTCGATAAAAATAAAACGAATTCGATCTATAGATGAAAGCGTCTCTGAAACGGTAAATGAATCCAATGAAGACGTTAACGAGATAGATACAAGCCGTTCATTTATCAGATAGTCAGGGAAAAACGGATCGTAAAAGTAATATGACGTCGCTAATACGCCCTTCGGAAGGATAACCGATTTGATTGAGTTTAATCTAATTATTAATTAAAAACTTAATCGGAATTATTCGGAATTAATGTTGATCGGTAAAAATAAAGCGATAAATAATTTTGTGTTGCGGGGTAAAGATAAAACTTAAAGAAACAGCTTAATAGAGATCGTTAATTGTGAATAATTAATACCGAAGCATTTCGGCAGCTATGTCTTTTTCCTTTGTTTATTTTTTTTTTTGGCCTGGCATTATTTGGTCAATTTTCAAGTTTATTATTATTTTAACTTAAAATTACATAATTGCTGAAAAGCTTCGTTATAAATTATTAATAATTAAAAATTTTTAATATTAACTTGGACAGTACGGATTGTAAGCTTCTCGGCTATTAAATCATTATCAGATATAAACATATATATATATATATAATATATATATATATATATATATATATATATATATATATGGATTAAGCTTTTCCGCTATTGAGTCATTTTATATATAATATATCAATTTATAAAAATATAGAGAAAAAAACAAAAAATAAAATGTAAGGAAATATTAAGTATTTTCTTACGTTTTATTTCCTTTTAATTTTCCTTTTGTATTTTTATAAATTGTATATTTTTATATTTTATTTATTTATGTCCACGTGATAGTTGCTTAATATCATTTTTTTATCAAATTCAGTGATTTTAACTACCATTTTGTTGTTTATTTTTAATATTGTTTCTTTTTTATAAGAAAATTATTACTTCTCATATATATATATATATATATATATATATATATATATATATATATATATATATATATATATATATATATATAATTATTTAGTTATTTATTTATTCATATATTTATACAGTTTTTCGTATATATTATAATAATAATCGTAAGAATTTTCAATATTTCGGTTTTAGGAATTAGATAATATGTATAGTTCCCTGAAAGGCGGAAATGTAACCTTAGCGAGTGATTCTAACCCGTCAGCCGGCAAAGTATTAGATAAAATGCGTCTAGTTTTTAAGTAAGTAAATTAAATTTTTCGCAATAATATTGTAATTCTTAATTTATAAGTTCGTCGTATTTTGAAGAATTTTAACCTTAAGGGATTTTATTAAACCTCCATTAGTCGTTAAAGTTATTCATTTGTAATTTCAACGAATGAAGTGTTTACCGTAAATGTTTAATTATATTTTTAATTTCGTAAAATTTTCATTTAATCGCCGGAATTTTTAAAAAGAAAATATGCCCCAGTTTATGTGTTAATTTAAGCGTTAAAGAAATAATTTTTAATAATTAAAACAATTTTTCTATACAACAATTCGAAACAATTGTATTCATATATATATATATATATATATATATATATATATATATATATATATATATATATATATATATATATATAATCCTCATCATTGCCATGTTTTATTAAATACTTTGTTCTTGTCTTGTAGCGAGCTAATCGTGCTCTTCCACTACTTCCTGTTATCTGCTGCGTTCTTAATCTCTTTATACGATGTCATTTGCATTGTTTTTTTTTTTTATTTGATCCATCGATGTTGTCCTAGGTCTTCCACTTTTTTTCTTCATTTTCACTCGATTATGACTGTCATAAAGACATTATGGCGCAGTATGTATCTTCAAAGTCTTCTCTATTCTTTCCACCAATTTTCTTTTTTCATTTACCATTTCCAAAACTTCTGAATTCTTCTACGAGATCTTCATTATGCGACACCATCCCCACATTTCAAAAGCCGTCAAACGTTTTTTTTAGATTTTCCGTTAACACTACGTTTCCAAACCATATAATAATATACTGCATATATATGATTTAAATAATTTTTTCCTTAATTCCATTATCGAATAAATCTTTTATTTTCACGAGCGCTTGTTTACCTCTTGCAATTCTTTTTTTTACTTACGTATCCCTTCTCCCGCTATTCTTTATTACGCTTTCTAAATATTTGAATCGTTCTACTCGATCTTAAATTTTGTTATCTAACATTATCCGTATTTTCTTTTCATTATTTGTTACTCCTAAGATATTTGAACTTTTTTTTACTATTGTATTTAGGGAACCAATATATATTGTACATACTTTCTACTTGCATACGAATCGGTTACGTGCGGTGTGTTTTTTTATATTATGACTTACCGTGCGATTTAATTATGTAATGGAACAGGAATACTTTCTTAAATCCCCAGAAGTACTAGTCGCTTCAATTTTTTCATGTTGATATAAAATAAATCCGCAGTTTAGTAATGCTATGTAAATTCTTTAATAAAATTATTCCCCTCCGCGGATAAAATGTCGTAATTTCTCAACCCTGTTGATTGGAATTCGAAAATTAAAAACAATTAAAAAGGTAATAAAAATTAATAATTAAAAGTTTTAAAAGTGAAGTTTTATTTTTTTTAACACTTAAGAAAAAGCTAATGGAAGTTTATTTGAAGATAGAAAAAAAAACAACATAAAATCAAAAATCAAGTAAGCACTATTGCTATTATTCAAAATGAAAGTCGAAAATACGAATTTTAACCATTTGGACTTTAACTTCTGTTTGTGGGATTACTCCAATTACATTATTATATGTCAATACATATATTATATATATATATATATATATATATATCTGTGTGTGTGGTGCGATTAATCTTTTTGATTGTTGTAAACCATTTAAAAAATATTTAATAAAATATAACAATTCGTTTATTAAGAACAAAAATTGATTAACGCGACGCACATATCAATATAAAATGTATACTCGCAAACTACATGCGGAATTAAAATAGAGCGCCAGCTTAATCGACACAAATTTCAGGGTTAGTTTTACGAATGATATATGAATAAGTGATTTTGTTTATTGTACACATTGAATAATGGGTAGTTAAGGAAAGAAATTGGACAGTCTAATAATTATTGTGAATTATCGTATTGGGTCAGTTTTTTTCTTCTTGATTGCTAATTTATAACTAGAAGAAGAAGAAGAAATTTTATTCATATGAATAAAAGTTATAAACTATTTGACAATATAAATTATTGGTACACCGGCTCCTAGGCCTTAATGTAAAGTTCTTATAAATACAATAATAAAAGATATATTTTCATTTATGTATAGATTAAATATTAATTTATGCTAGGAAAAACAAAGAAAAAACCCAACTACAGAAAAAGAAGAAAGGAGAGGAAACATATATTCAGTTATAATATCAATATGAAATAATTTATTTTATACTTATTTTAACATAATATTATTATTGACACTTTTATGACAGAAAGTTATGTTTCAGATGCTTGTGTTTATATTTTTTATATCTTAATGATTCGTAATTATAGTTAGATATTGCTTTAACAGGGAGAGACGGGTTACTTTCACATTTAAGAAAAAATTTACTCGCAAGTAGCGATGTTCACTATAAAGTCCAAGTTCAACATTTCACGCATTAATTGTATCTTTGTGTACTTGGGCAAATTTAATATGATTTGGCAGCAGTCATTCTGTATTGTATTTTTTGATATGTAGTTTTAGGCACGTAATTCCATACAGGACAACCGTAGGTTAGTAGTGGTTCAATAATTGACTTATAAATAATTAATTTATTTCGAATATTTAGTTTGGATCTTTTATTGAAAATAGGGAACATTGTAAACATTCTCGCTCTAGTGTTATTTATAATTAATGTGTTTCTCGAAAGTTAATTTTTTATCGAGTATAACGCCTAGGTATTTAACGTTTTCTTTCTATTGTGTGGTTGTGTTATTCAATGTAATTTCAGGTTTGACAGAAAGTCCTGTATGTTCATTTAAATTAAACTTATCCGTTATTGCGTCGCACACAGTAGCCACCGCGTGCACTGTAGAAAGATTATGTCTAAAACCAAATTGATTATCTGGTAAAATATTATTATCATTAGCAAATTTAGTTAGATTAGTTAGTAACACCTTTTCCATGCTTATGTTGTTAGGTAAATCGGCCTAATATTTTTAGGACGACTGATGTCTTTGTTAGGTTTCAGGTATTATCATTGAGGATTTCCATACAGTGGGAAAGTATTTTTGTCCGATGCATTAATGATTTTTTATTTGGAATGATAGTATAATGGTTTGCTGTTAAATTTTTTTTTTTGTTTTTTTTTTCCGAACCGGAGTCCTTTTTGCTGGCGTCTGAAGTAATATTCCAAAAAACTAAAATAAAATTTTATTGGATTTTTGTCCAAATGGTTAAAATTATCCAATAGTGCGGTTTGTTTTATAATCTGTTTATTTTCTTTTAGGAAAGTGCGTAATATGAAAGAGGCAAAATTGTTCTACAATCGTAAATTGTCCAGATTGCACGTGCATACTTTAGCCTCTCAAGTAATTATGATCGATAAACGATCACCGTGGAAAGATACTGCCGTGGCCGTTGCCAAGGCATCTCTCATAGCGAATCGCTACGTTTGCGACTCAACCGAGGTAAATTAATATCACAATTTATTATGCGCGAAATGTGTGTATGTTCGTTGTCTATTGAACGGGAGATTAGTGGATAAATGAAAAATGTGATTGAACAATTGAAGAAATTCTTTAGTTTTGTCGTGTATTTAGCATAACTTTCTTCGTTATAAAAAGTTGTAATTTTTTTATTTTTTATTAAAAATTATCAGCTGTGTATAATTGTGTGTGTGTGTGTGTGTGTGTGTGTGTGTGTAGAAACGTGTATATTTAGCATATACATGTGCGTATAGTTCACTAAGTTGTATAGTTGGATATAGAAAATAGTGATTAATAGCTGATATGATTTAACTTATTAACGTGAAATCGAACGATCAGTCAGCCTCGCGCAGATAATGAACTTTTTTCAATCACAAAGCATGGGACATCGCGGCTACTTAAATACTACAATAAATGGCAAATTAACACAAACCCGAACAAAAACGAAGCTATTTTGTTCACCCGTAAGAGGCTGGCTCTACCTGACAATCTGATGGTACGGGGAAATACTTAAAAATGGTGTGATAAGGTTCGTTATCTTGGTGTAATCCTCGACAATAGACTTAGTTTCACTAAACACATAAATAATATCGCAATCAAGACGAACAGTGCTTTCTGTTCCTTGTACCCCATCCTTAATCACAAGTACATCCTCAACATTAACAACAAGATAATCCTCTATAAAGCACTAATCCGTCCAGTTCTTTGCTACGCTTGTCCTTTCGTGGAGCTTTATATCAGAAACCTCCTTTAACAAATTAGCCTCAGATGTATTCTCAATGCACCTCGCTATGCCAGAATCGACAGCATACACGAAGCTACTGATCTGCCCTATATTAGAGATTTTGTTCTAAAGCTATCGACTAACTTTTTTATTAAATACCATACCAAACAATGTACTCGTCTCCTCGATTGCTAATTACGATTCTAAGCAACTTCGTTTCATGTGTTCCAAATATAAATACAGACGACTTAAACATAACATTATGTAGTAATTAATTATAATTTATTTATTAGTCCCTTTACTTAGTAAGCACCTTCGACCATGTCACTCACTTTTTATTTTTTTCAATTACATAATATTTATTTAAAAACTCACAACCTAAAGAATATATTTTTGCAGTTTAGACTTAAGTTTCTATATTAACACGTATTATTTGTAATTAGAAAACTTGTTTATTTTCTAGCCGCAGGTTTTAATTTGCTTTTTTCCTGCAGCATTTAACGTTTTGTTTTATTTTATTCTTTATTTTTTTGCTGTGTTATTGTGGTAAGGTGTTCACGGTACAAAATGTTTGTAACCCATGTTATATTTTCTTTTATGTTTATAACTTATGCAAATATATTTTTGTTGTTGTTGTTGTGTACTTTGAGTTTAATCTGGTGAACTTTTGCATCGATGTGAGTTCTTCAAATTAACTTAGCATCCAGTCTCAAGCATTTTGCTGAGTTAGCAGCTGATACTTTCTGATTATTTATTTTTAAAACTACATACTGAAGGTCCCGCTTACGTAAGGGGAAGGTGACATGGAAAGATCGTTGTTCATTGACCTTCAATCCGTCGTCCATTTTATTACATGGTCCAGAGCATGTTGAAAATTTATCGTTGCTTGAGCTTTGGAGTCACTAACTGACAGTATTGTTGTGTCATTACCAAAAATCGCAGTTGTGGTTTTTGATGTAGTTGGTATATCTATCATGTGTAGGAGATAAAACATGGGTCCTAAGACACTTCCTTGCGAAATCTGATACAGGTCATGATGTCATACTCGGTTAAATGCCTGCGCGATATTAAGAAATACTTTGTCGTAGTAATCCCTTTATATACTGCAGAATTGTTTTTGATAATTTGGTCTAAAAGAAATGCAATGTTTGTTCAGGTCGGTCATAATTAGACTTAGAGATATACCAAATTTACTTCTAGAGTTAAATCAGGAAGAAGATCAGCACTCAGTTCATGACCAAATAGAGAGCGATCATGATCTGAGTGAAGAAAAAGTGAACCACTGTAATCACGAAACGGAATCAGAGCAGGAGTGTGAAGAAGAGGAAGAAATATCAGATGATAATAGAAAAGAATCATACATCGGAAAGGATAAAATTTCTGTTTCGGGAAAAAGTGAAATTTCTAAGCAATTCAAAACAAAAAAAAGAAAAATATAAAAATAATACTGCGCCCTAAGGGACACGCTAAAATTGTAAACAGTACAAGAGAGACATTCTCAGAAATTATTGATGTAAGAATTTTAGACCTCACAGTTTTGTATAGAAATAAATATATTCAGAGTAAAAAATCTGATTTTAGCCGAGATAGGGATTGTAAGTTTACCTCAAGAATTGAACTACTGGCCCTATTTTATACTTGATTGGCTTGAAAAAGGGACACTTTACAAGTGTTTTAGAATTGTGGGCAACTGACGGTACAGGCGTGTATTTGCTAAGAGCTGCTATGAGTTATCAACGATTTTTATTTCACTCGAGATATCTAAGATTTGATGATAAGAATCGATAGGATTGAAACAGATAAATTAGCAGCAATACGTGAAATTTTGGATTCATTTGTAGAGAACATAAAAAAATTCATATTCTATGGGTAAATATGTAACAGTGGATGAGATGTTGCATCCGTTCAGAAGATTATGCTCTTGGATCCAGTATGTCCCTTCAAAACCTACAAAATACGGGGTAAAAATGTTTGCATTGCGCGATGCACAAACATTTTACTGTAGAAATTTGGAGATTTATGTTGGAAAACAACCATCAGGTCTATATGAGGTTTCTAATTCACCTGCAGATATTGTAAAAAGACTAGTGATACCAATTGAGAAATCAAATAGAAACTTGACTACAGATAACTGGTATACAAGCGTACCTCTAGCGGATTATTTACTAACCAAAAAAATAACACTTCTAGAGGAACTCTTAGAAAAAATAAAATAGAAATTCCATCCGAATTTCAACCAAACAAAAGCAGAGAAATTGGTTTATCGAGAGCTGGTTTCCAAAAGGATAAAACGTTAATTTCTTATACAACGAAAAAACATAAGTATGTAATTTTATTGTCCACTATGCATGACAGTAATGACATAGATGGGGAAACTAAAAAGTCGCAATAATCGATATAACCGAACAAAAGGTGGCGTTGATACTGTTGACAAGTTGTGCGCAGGTTACAATGTATCCAGAATAACTAAGCGGTGGCCCTTAGCAATATTTTTCAACCTACTGAATTTAGCCGGAATAAATGCTGCAATAATTTATATATACTTGATTACTAAAAATAGTTAAAATCACTAAATTTATTTTTAATTATGCGAAGCTTTTCGGCAATTACGCCATTGTCAAGCTATATACAGTTAAAATTAATTAATATAAAATCATAACATATTAATTTAAAACTAAGTTTACAATTTTACAATTATGAATACTTTAAACTATCTGACCCTGACTGTGGTACACAACACAATCAATTGTCAGTAATATAAAATTTACAGAACAGTAGCTAGAAAATAATTATTTTATAAAAATATGTGTTTGAACAATGAAAAATATATATTTATGTGATTAAAAACTTAATAGTTAGGAATAATATTTTTACAATACACTTTTTAAAATTAATTCTTCCTCAAACTTTACCATTGAATTTAATAAATTATTTTTATCCCTTTCTTTTATTATTTCCATTTTTTCGAGTAGTTTTCTTTTTTTAAAATGTTTTTCTGTATGTAGAATTTTATAATTTTGATTAATATTATTTATTTTGTGTTTTAATTCTATACAATGTTTTCCAAATAATGATTTTTCATCATTATTTGTGTATGAGTTTAAATGTTCTTTAAATATTTTTATGAATTGTCTGCCTGTTTCTCCTATGTATTCTTTTTCACATTGGTTACAATTTAATTTATAGACTCCTGAATTTTTTAATATATTTTTATCTTCTATTTTGTTATTATTTATTGATTTTAATAATGTATTATTATTTCTTATTGCTAAATCGATGTTGTATTTGTTAAATATTTTAATTATTTTATATGTATGACTACCTACATAATTTATTGAACCTAAATACTTCTTTTTTTCTTTTTCTATATTTATATTAACTTTAGTTTTGTTCCATATTTGATCAACTGTAGTAGGGTTATATTTGTTTCTTATTGCTATTTGTTTTATAATGTTTTTTTCCTTATTCAATTTATCCTTGTCTGTTAAAATTGATTTTGCTCTATTAATAAGACTTCTTAAACTTGCTAATTTATGCAAACAAATACAACATCGATTTAGCAATAAGAAATAATAATACATTATTAAAATCAATAAATAATAACAAAATAGAAGATAAAAATATATTAAAAAATTCAGGAGTCTATAAATTAAATTGTAACCAATGTGAAAAAGAATACATAGGAGAAACAGGCAGACAATTCATAACAAGATTTAAAGAACATTTAAACTCATACACAAATAATGATGAAAAATCATTATTTGGAAAACATTGTATAGAATTAAAACACAAAATAAATAATATTAATCAAAATTATAAAATTCTACATACAGAAAAACATTTTAAAAAAAGAAAACTACTCGAAAAAATGGAAATAATAAAAGAAAGGGATAAAAATAATTTATTAAATTCAATGGTAAAGTTTGAGGAAGAATTAATTTTAAAAAGTGTATTGTAAAAATATTATTCCTAACTATTAAGTTTTTAATCACATAAATATATATTTTTCATTGTTCAAACACATATTTTTATAAAATAATTATTTTCTAGCTACTGTTCTGTAAATTTTATATTACTGACAATTGATTGTGTTGTGTACCACAGTCAGAGTCAGATAGTTTAAAGTATTCATAATTGTAAAATTGTAAACTTAGTTTTAAATTAATATGTTATGATTTTATATTAATTAATTTTAACTGTATATAGCTTGACAATGGCGTAATTGCCGAAAAGCTTCGCATAATTAAAAATAAATTTAGTGATTTTAACTATTTTTAGTAATCAAGTATAAATCAAAATCACTACATTCCACAATCAATAACAATAATTTATATGTTAGCCAAACCTCATCAAAAGCCATTATGTAGAAGAGTGTTCTTGAAAACATTATCGTTTGAACTAATGAAAGATCATCTCATAGAAAAATCTAAAATTTCATTTTTTCCTTCTGACATTAAGCTTTTTTTATCCAACAATCATTCATCAGTACAAGAAGAAAGCATAGAAGAACCGCCCAAAAAAATCGAGTACGATGCTTTCTTTGTGGCAAGGATTCGTGCGCTACGAGAAAATGTGATTCATGTCAAAAACATATTTGTAAAAGTCATTCAGAAATTGTATTGAGGTGTACAAATTGTTTTACCGGGAGTTAAGAATAATGTATTTATGTTATATTTATTTTAATGGTTTATTTTTTCGTAATATTAACATAAAATTGTAATGTTTTCATGTCAAATTTTATAAAAATGATTTAGTCTTTTGTTTACAGATATTTTTATACTAGTTAAATAATATATTTTTATACTAAACGCATCTGTTTATTAACCTTTTATCTGAATCGCATAATTAAAGTTACAAATAACTAAAAACTACTAAAAATCTGAAGTGGTCCACAAAGGGACCAGTTGTGTTACAAAAATAGGTGCGACTAGAGGAAGGTTAAATAGCATTAAAGAAAAATGTTCCTTTTTATTTATTTTCTTAAATAAATTTTTAGGGAATAGTTCAAATGACGCTTGCCATGAAGACCGTCGAAATGTTTTCAGAATTCCATATAACCGCTTTAAATATTTCAATGTATATCATTTCTCCTTAATAACTGTTTTAATAGGAATGCATGGGAATGGAATTTATGCAATTTACGCAATTTACTTACGGAATGTAAGAAACGTGAGAGACTAAAAAATTGTAGAAAAAGAATTTAAAGTAGAAATGTGAGCAACGAAGAGAAAAATATTCGTACTTATTATTCAGTAATGTTGAACGTAAAGCTTATCTAAAGTGAAAGATGAAAATCGTTTTATGGTATTCTTGGATAATATGAAAATATTTTTATTTTATATATATAATATATATATATATATATATATATATATATATATATATATATATATATATATATATATATATATAGGTAGATAAATAGATACATGTAGATTAGATAGATGTATAAGTGAAATCTATTGTGATTAGCCATTAGCACTAATGTCGAGATTCTAAACTTTCAATATACAGTTATCATTTATTTGTCATTGAATTTAATAAATTATTATTTTTTATTTACATTTTTCCCCGGTAATTTTTTTTTTTTTTTTTTTTTTAGTAATGTTTTCGTATATGTAAAATTTTATAACTTTCGTTAATATTATTGATTTTGTTTAATTCTTTACATTGTTTTCGAAATAATGATTTTTCAACATTGTTCGTATATGAATTTAAATGTTCCTTAAATTTCATTGTAAATTGTCGGCCTGTTTATCTCGTGTATGTTTTTTCACATTGATTGTAATTTAATTTATATACTGCTGAATTTCTTAGTATTTTGTTGTTACCGAGATTGACTTCGATAATGTGTTATTCCTTATTGCTAAATCTACGTTATAATTGTTGAATATGTTTATGTTTTCCTGTATTTTCATTTGCGAGATTTCTTCCACATTATTTCAACTATACTAGAGTTATATTTATTATTGATTGCTACGTATTTTATGTCTATCTTTTGTTTACTTTACTACTATCTGTTAAAATTGAATTTTCTTATATTTTATTTCATTCGTTTTTATACTTTTTATTTTCGTCCTCTTGAAAATGGCTTATTAGCCGAAAAGCGCCGTGGTCTTTTAACATATTAAATTCAGTTATTTTAACAACATTTGCATTGTTATATATATATGTGTGTGTGTATGTGTTGTGCGCGCGTGTTTATATGCATTTATATATATCATAATCTAGTCGTCAGTCCTATGACTAGTCTACAAATTCCCTCCGTAGTTGATGATGTCCATCTTACACTTCATATTCGCATATCAAGTGTTTTGAATACTATGTGCTGTTCATACTATTTTCTGGTTTAACCTTTTCATTTTTGCCATTCATCCGTCCTTCTATAATTATCTTTAATGCACAGTTGCATGGATGTCATGAAATGTGTTCTTCGGTTAGTGATTTTTTTTTCTTCTATATTTTAGTGTTGACAGCTCTTCTCTGTTACTTTATCGATCCGCATTATTTCAACGTTTTCTTTTGACACCGTAATTCCTATACATCTGGAGCTTTTCCATCTGCCTTGCTAATCATTCGTGTTTTGCATCCGGTACAATGTTATATTCCAGACAAATGAGGTAATTTTTTAAAATTATTATGTTGTTTGTTAAGATATTTTTTGACCATAACCTATTATTTACCGATTAATGCGTTGTTTAACATCGTTTGTACATCCACATTCTCGGCTGATTTCGTTACCTAGGTCATTGAATTCATTAACTTCTTATATTTTACTATGATCAATGCATACGTATCTAATATATATATATTTCATATTATCGTGTATTTTATTTATTAGTTTACCACACCGCGTCTGAAATTATTCCACTGTTTGATTTTATCTTTATTGATATTAAATATATTTATTTACATCGTCAATGTATTTTTCTCGTACTTACAATTTGTAACCATAATATTGACAATTTTTGGGGCTAGATATTTGTTTTATATATACTACAAGTTAGCCACGGCTTTACCTGTGTATTTTTTTACGTTTTGTTTCGCAATGGTATCACAAATAGGACAGTACAATAATTTAAAATTTTAATTAGTACTGAACAGCGATATCTCTGCCAAAACGTTTAAAATTTAGCACGTTTTCCGGTTCGAATGTACCTCCACTACCAACACCCGCAATACAAATCACGTTTTGTTGAGTTAGGGATGTGGCCGAAATAACAGACGGAAATATATATATATTTATATACGTAAACTATACTAATATATAATACTGTTAAAAGAAGGAGATAGCGATATTTTCAACTTTAAATTATTGTAATTTCTGTCCTATTTGTGATATCATTGTGAAACAAATCGTAAAACAAATCCGATAATATAGGCTACAAGCTACGCGAATTTCATCATTATTGCTTTAATCGATTTTGAGCGATTTAAAGAAATAGATTTCCTGATATATATATATATATATATATATATATATATATATATATATATATATATATATATATACATATGCGTATATGATTCTAGGTTGATATAGATAAAGCTGCATTAGTTATGGATGAAAGTTTTTCTGTATCTGCCACACCAGGAAGTCGAAGAATACTTTTTGATGAAAAAAATCCGGTTTCGTGTTGGGATGAAAATTCTTTACATATGTGTATTGCTCCGAATATAGTTTGCCAGAAAGCCAAACAAACTGCTGGTTGTGGTGATAATATATCGGCAACAGCATTATCCGCTCAGTTGTAACCTTATTTCGTATAATATCGCTCTTACCTTTTTAGTCTATTGCATTAACCAGTAAGTATAATTTTTCAATACACACACACACACCTATATATATATATATATAACTTTTATAGTGATTATTCGTTAATTCATAAAATCCACTACGCCCCAATTCATCATTTTATATATATATATAAATATAAGTATGTATATATGTATTTATACAGGGTGCTTCAGAAGGAACGGGAAATATTTTAGGAGGTGGTAGTATAGACAAATTGGGCAATAAAAAATATCATATAACCATAGGGGGCAAAAATAAACGTTACTGAGTTATAATAATTTTTAAAATTTCCGAAAATTCCAGACTTTTGATTACAGTGAATATTGATTTAAATATTGTCGTAATATAAATTTTTCATTTAAAAAAAAAAAAGTTAACCGTTTAAATAATGTAATAATTTGACTTTCAATAAAGTTAATATCTGTATGCATTGTACTTCTTCGAGTCTAAGGAAGTGTGCGAATATTTATATACGTTTATATATATATATATATATATATATATATATATATACAAAATCTGAAGTAGTTTGAAATTACTTAAAAATAATACATGAATAAAGTCTAAATTAGTTCGAAATTAAAAATCAAAACAAAATACGGACTGTTGCTTTACATTTCTTTTGTTGAGATACACTAACGGTTATTTATTGGGACAACTAAATTAGTCCATAATTCATTTTCTATTCATATTATTAATTTTATGTCAGATTTATTTTTTCATTGTTTATCGTGTGGTATACTTTTACATTATTAACGTGCGGTTTTTAATATGGTTAAAATTATCTACCTCGCATTAGAATTTATTACGTCTGTTACGATTTAAATTTAATATTAACTATTTTCGTTTATAAGGTCTGTCCCAACTAAAATACATTTGAAACCGAAGTAAATCATTTTGTGTCATTCTATTATATAATATGCATGTTTGAATATTTGTATTTTATTAACAATTGTTGATTATATTATTACTAATGTTATTTCTAGTATTGTTTTTCGTAACTACTAATTAAAAAAAAAAAAAAAATGTACGAAATAATTTTTTTATTTTTCGCTATTTAATTTATTTAATTTTAATTATTTTTGTTTTAGTTCCCTGGATCTTGGCTTATTAATAACAAGACTGCAGTTTATTGTTTAAGAAAAATGGTGCCTGCCAAAATCGATATTTCATCGTCGTAGTCATTTAATATTCGTTCGTAGATATTTATAATTTTATTTATTATTTTATTAATTACGGAAAAAATAACGGATCTTATTTCATATTTTCCCGGTAATATTCGATCGTTATTAATTACTAGAACAAATCTTTGAAGAAATATTTATATTTTTTTATTTATAGCGATTTTTCTCGTCGATTATTCTTTGGGTAATGTTTTAATATTTATCAAATTTTTACATTTAAATACTAGTAATAATAGTAATGAAAAAGGCATAACATTAAAATTATTATCGATAAACATACACGTGTTTGGGCGCTTACAAATCGAAGAAAACCGTCCTGTATTGTTCCCCCCTAGTTACGTTCTAGACTGGAAATTTTAAAAGTTACCGACGTTATAATCCGATATTTCCTAAGTCTCCCCTGATCGTAATGAGAAATTTATTTTTCGCTCCCTGATTAATAAACGTATTTTTTCACAATAAAACGACCATTTCCGACGTGCTAATAGAATTTCTACGTTAATCGTGACTGATTGCGAAATAAGTTATTCTATCTTGTGTTTCAACTATTTAATATACCCGCGTTTGAATAAGCCTGTGTGTCAGTGCGCGCCTGATTAAATAATACGATCATCTTCCGAATAATAAGTCGAAAATTAACGTCTGAATTTTTTTTTTTTGAAATCCCTTCTATCCGAAACACTGACTCATTTTTAAAATTACTTTCTTCAGTAGCCTCGGATAACGTAAGTTAAACATGCTTATTAGGCTTACAACGATACGATTTGAAAATTTTAAATTATTATATCGTATCCAATCATAATCCTTTGTGCGACCAATGTACCAGAAGAATTTTTATACTTTCATCCATATCGAAATATAATTTATCCGCTTCGAAGCTACCACAAAATAAGTCGCGCTTGAATAATTCCGTACCAAGCCTACATTCGCATCGATTTTCTTCCGCCATTTTTCACTTGGTTCTTGCCAGCTAACTTATTCTGTTTAAGGTGCGCCATAAAGTTAAATTTACGTAACTATTCAGTTCTCCGAACTTTTGGTTTTTCAGACTTTGCCGAGTTTCCCAGCTCTTCGTCTGTTTCTACTAAAAGGCTACGTCTCTATTTTAATCTTCCATTAGCAAGTCCTGTCTATTGTGAGTTTGTAAATATTTCACGGATTATCATATTTTTTTAGTACATGTTTTATCGTTGAGTATTGCGTGCGAAGCGTGATAGGCGAAGGATCTCCATTCAGCAAATGTTGCGATGTGAGCCTCGTGTGTGTCCTATACATAATCTGGCTGAAGCTAATTCTTCTCGTTTAATTTTTTTTTTTTTGTTTCGATGTTATATAGTGTCCTAGTTTTGGTTTAATCTGATAAAGGTGTGCGTCAGTGCAATAAGTAATGTTGTTTGTATTGTAATTTTTTGCGATAGGGTGTAAATGGGGAGTGTGTATAGATTTAACTGTATTTAAAATGTTTTTTTTTGTACGTGTTAGCTGCTTTATCTACGGATTCGTTTCGTGCAAATCCCGAGATAGCCGGAGTTTGTATAAACGCCAGCTGGTTGTTTGCTGAAGTTAATTTACCAGATAATATATTTCAGATTTTGTAATTTGAATATACATTGTAATGCGTTAAATGAATCCGTGCATATTAAATATTTCTGTAGATGGTTGTACGATGTTTACTTCTAACTGACGAATCATTGGATAGCAACTAGCGAAAGAAAATAGTCCCTATCGGTATTTGTCGCGACGTTTCTTATTTTCTTTTAAATTCCTATCTTCTGTATGATTCGGTTATTACCTATCTTCGCTGTTCTCGCTACTATTCAAAGACGAAAATTCCTCGAACGAAAATTCCTCGATCTTATCCTATTTCTTCGATAATCCCAGTTATACAAATCTAAAAAGTTTCTTGTTTCTTACTTCTAGTCCTATTAGTTGCTGGATATTGCGCTTAAATTGAAATTTCCATATGGCGAAATGAACGTAATGAATGAAACAGTTAAATGATAATAATGATAATGACTTTTTTCCTTAGTAATTCGTATACTATTTTCATTTTTCTTCTCCTGTACACCGTCTTTTTCTAAATGTCATTCACGGTCGTCGCACATCACATAGAGCATGTTCGTCACGGATTTCTAGTAACGTGAACTCTATTTGAAGTTAATCCGGTCCATCTTAGCATGTTTTGCACCCTCGAGAGTTTTCTTCTTCCGACAAGTTTGCCTTTAAAAATGAAACCCGTGTTCTACTTAGTAAAAAATGTATATATATATATATATATATTTATTTATTTAAGATTGCCAATAATAACATCCGTGAATATCGTTATTGGTATCATTTTGATTAAAATTTCACTAGAAGTTATCCTCTACTTCATCTGTAACGTTGTCTCTTTCTTTTAACAATATATATATTTTTTGTCGCCGCCCCTTACTCTGCAAAACGTAGTTTGAAAGGCGGGGGTTAGTAGTGGTGGTACACCTGAACGCCTGTTAAATTTTAAACGATTTGACTGAGGTATCGTTGCCTCCTACTTTTTAAAACTTTTGTTGTAATGTATGTCCTATTTGTGATATCAATGTCGAACAAAACTTAGAACGAATCCGATATTATAGGCTACAAGCTGTGCCATTTTCATAATTATCGCTTTATCGTTTTTTAATTAAATTTGAATAGACAGACAGACAAAAATGTAAAAAAAAATGTTTTCTGTTTATGTGTGCTAAAAATAGCCCAATGCGGTGATTATAATTAAAATATTCGTAAATCACAGACAGTGTATGTGTATATATATATATATATATATATATATATATATATTTATATATATATATATATATATAAATATAAATTAATAAATATCGAAATATTTAATTTACGAAATGACGTATTTATATAGAGACATTATTTCACTTATACGTTATAATATAATTTACATTTAGACGAAGGGTTGTAAAATTTAATAATTTAAAATTAAATTTATTTCGTTATTACTAGCATCGTTATCTTCGTTCTTATTATAGTTGTTATTATATTAAAGTCTTTCGCAATTAATACATTGCTGAAATATTATAATTATTATTACTTTTTTTTTTTTTTTTTGTTGGTAATATTAACTTTCTCGTAAATATATAATAAATGTAAACGAAACGATCAACATGTTGAATAAAGACGTATCGAACACTATCAAATGTTATTACTTTATCGTTCTTACGGATAACGTTGATGTTAATTTCGGAAAATTGATTTATCGTGTGATTAAAAAATATTAATAACAAAACGATGATGTTGCATATATGAAGGATGACGCGATTTAAAATTCGAAATTATGTAATTCGGTAGGCGGACATTTTGTAAAATATAGCGTACGAGTTGTAGAAAACAGAAGGCAAAATAATTTATTATTGTCGAGAAAAATTTATAAGCGATAATAATAACTTTTAAAATTTCACATTCCAATACTGTTAAGTTTTTAAAAAAAAAGACAACTCTGGCGGAATACTACTTTAGTACAATCCAAAAAGCAAAAAAGAAAAAGGTGAAGCAATTAACGAAATTAAAATAAAATTATATTTATATTATTGAAAGAAACAATCGCGAGTTATAGGAAAGAAATAGACAAAAGCAAATCAGAAGCGTGGATTAATTTTAATAACATCAATGCGGGGTAAGCCCTATAAAATTGTAATGCGGAAACAGAAAATTTACATTTTCCATCGTTAATTAATTAATTAATTAATGGTGAAAGGAAAATTTGAATTAATCGGTAATGTATTCTTCCCGAAAGTAGTGGACGAAAAGACAAGTAATACATTAGGCAATTATAAATTAGACAAAGTAAATGATTTATAGCTGTAACAAAAATAATTAAAACACGCGATGATAAACAAGATAATGGGATTGATCCATTTTTCGAACAAATACAAATTTTAAATAAATATCGCACTACATTAATATTTACCATTTTCTTATTTAAACGTTCACACGTTTTCTAATGTATGGGAAACAGAAAAAATCATTCTACTAAGCAAATCTAATAACTTCACCAAAGACCTACAGACCGATAACTTTTCTAACATCGGAAAGAAATCATCATCATAGTCGTTAGGCTCGGTCCGAGCATCGTGGTATGATTCATTTTATTACGTGTAATTGATCGCCATCTATCCCTATATCTAACCATCGCTATAGTGAACTGGCGCCAGTTATCATTTTGACATAGTCCACATATCGCGTTAGTGGTCTATTTCTTCGCCTGCGACTTCGACCATACCTAATATTAGCAATTTTTCTAGATTGTTCCGTTGTACGATATGGCCAATGAAAGTGGATCGATCGCCATTCGCCGCCAGCAATACATTTCGAAATCTCATCGATTCTTCGAACGTCTGTCTTTTTCAAAGTCCAGTACTCAGATGCATATAAGAATACAGAGTAACGTTTCCATTAGGCGCATTTTAGTGATCTTTTTTCATGGCTTTTCCAAATCCTTCTTAATTGAGTTAGTGCAACCTTCGCTGTTATTATTCGCCGTTTAATTTCATCTGTTGAGCCACCACCATTATTTGTGATAAGTGACCTCGAGTAAACAAATTTATCAACTACTTGGAGGCCGCCTATTTGTGGATTATCTCTGTTTTGCTTCAACGATCATTACTTTAGGTTTATCTCTATTGATTAATTTTGCTTACACTATCCAACCTTTGAAATAGAACAGTTTTTCTTTCGACATCACAATATCGTCGCCATACTTATTAATTATTAATTATCTTTTCAGCGACTTTACATCAAAATTGTCTAGATGCCGAAGAATAACGTAATACTAAATGAACAATATATCGGAAATAAATCCTCTATTTTTTATTTTCCTTAAATCGACAGCTTTTCTCTTTTGGATGAAGTAGAGGTGTTACGGATAGACAATCGGTCAAACGGTCTTCATCTACAAAGTTGTCCGTATTGATTTATTATATTGCAATTGTATTTATATAGGTATCTATTCTCAGATCAAAAATAAAACTAATGCTGTAATTCCTCGATGTATTTGTGTCTGGAATCTGAATAATTTAATCCCGATAGATTTTATTTTAATGCTCATAACATTGTCTTATAAATTAATCTGCCATATACAGCAACTAATGACTAGAGGCACACAGGAAAATAAATATTAAATTAAATGATACAATGCCGTTTCATGTAGGAAGATGATGAGTCTGGATAGCGTAGAAATGTCATCGAGCAGTAGCTGTAATGAAGATGAAAGAGCGTAGGATGATCTCTGTAGGCTGTATTGATATTCTGTCAGTATATGTTGGACTGACAGTGCAATGTTGCAGGCCGTACACAATGGCGCTTCCGATCTATTAAGAAGATAAGCATGTGTCAGTTTAGCATGGCCCAAATCGGAGTCTGCTGACAACTACACTGTCCCTCCGATGTTGTAAGTGTGTCTACCAAGGTGTTATTTTTGATTTGATAGATTGTAGCTTGTTTGGTGTTGATGCGAATTGTCATTCTTCTTGCCATAACTGAACTAATGATGATCACATGAACCTCACGAGGTCTGCGAATGAAACTGGTAAATTCATTGTCTATTTTCTGGTTGACGTGAAATATCGTTTAATTATTTATTTATTTTTTATTTATTTAGGTAGAAGTTCATCTAAGTATAGTCTTTAAGTCAACGCTTTCGTGACAGTTGCAAACCTACGATATTCACAGTTTTTATTATAATTATTTTCGTTAAAACCCGGTTTGAGACGTGTATCGCCATATAGTAACGATCATCGAACGTCATGACTAGCTATCGTACGTTTTTATTTTTACGTACAAAATGAGCTGGCATTCAAGGTACTATTTATATGCGACATAGCTGCGCGCGCATATGATGTTATATGGAGTGGGGTTCTACGTGATAATTAAGAATTGTATAATGATGGAAAAATTTCTGTCACGTGTTGGTTTCGAAGCCTCGACCGTCGAGTTTGTAGTCGAGCGTTTAGCAAATACGCCACGGCGACAATGTAGCAATGACAATAATAATAATTCAAATGGAAACGTCCTTATAATTACGAAAAGATTCGAAATTAAAAATTGCGAGTTTACGTCCAGTCCGGTGAGCAAAACAAACGAGAAAAATTACCAATCGGGGAAAGTCTGCACTTGATTAACTGCGCAGTGATATGAAAAACCAAAATTCGAAAAAGCAGAATCGGACATGCGATTAAATAAAGATGAAATTATATGTATATATATCATAATATGGGGTTCTAACAAAAGAGAAAATAATGAAACCTGGACGCACGATTTGTCGTGAAGTATCCACGAGGAAGAGTTGGAAGAAAAAATGTTTAGTAGAATCATAAGAAGACGGTATTCAGTTCGATTTTGTGAGCTCTAGAGGAAGCATGCATAATCATCAGAGGGTATAAGTGATGATAAAATATTCTGATCATGTTAGAGAGAAATTGTTATCAAGATTATTGAAATGGAAGATTATGAAATGGAATACCGGCTAAATTAAAGCAGATCGTAAGTCTGCGCCCCTTAAAATTTTTTGGCTAGATTTATTGAACTTCTTCTAGTAAAATCGGTGAATTGTCATATTCGTCGTATGTTGCTTTGATTATATCTGGACGAACATCTTGAAACAAAGTCTTCAGCATGGTTTTTCCATATTTGTAACTTTTCTTGTTTTGCAGTTGCAAAAGGGACCGACAGGTATAGTTAGAAGCAGTGAAGGATGTGGACGCCAACCTTCGATAACGAAGACGGCTCGAGAAGAACAAAAATTAGATTCTACGTGATTATTATCGCTATCGCTATTCAAAAAGCAAATTAATTATTACCGCTATAAAAAATTTAAATTTAGATTTTTTTTTCAGTACATTACCATTAAAATTAGATCGATTTTATATGTATCACGTTACAATAAATAATTGATTTACATAATAAAAGCATAATAATTAACACATTTAAAAAGATTAAATACAGATAAATAGTAGCAGAAAATATTTAAGAGTGTAAAAGAAAAATTAAGTAAAATTTTATTAAGGATCGTAAAAAATCAAGTAAAAAAAGGATCGAAATCCAGTGACCGTTAGGCACGGCCTTCCTTGTAATATGAACGCGTCGAAGAAAATCATCTAGAGCCTTTAACAAAAAACGGCTTAACACTCTATATTTGGAAAACCAAAAACAGGGGTTATCAGTATTTTGCATATTAACTCCTTCAAAGACACTATACGAAGTTGAAGTCAAGCAACGGCTTACTTCGAGAACTTATCACGAATAGAGGTGAACGCGACATAAAAATAAAAAAGCAGCCCAACAAAAACCAGGAAAGCAATGGCTCGTTTAACACGTATTAGACACATCTCTAAGTTCACTAAGATAAAGATAGTCCACACACTGATGTTCTCCCACGGATATATACGTGTTGTGCAAATCTGGATCTATAAATACGCGAGGCGCAAAAACGAGGGATCGAAGTTTTTGAAATATTTTGTAGGAGTAGTACGCTAAAGATTTCGTAGACCGGAAAAGATGGGACCATATCGAATAGCCTGCAAATAAAGACACAAGAAAGGTTGTTACCGACGGTCCAATGTCATGTATCACAGTTCTTCGAACGCACTACGCGATGCGGACAAGAATCACCCGAGAAAATAATTATGCGACTAAAAATACCTCGCCGGTGCCTAATAGACGTATTGATGGAATACGAAAAATCTCACGGAAAGGAGTCTCGAAAAATACTTACGAGCACCTGACGATCGAGAAAGCTGGCGTGACTACACTCGATGGTTGTACTGTGGATGACTTACAATGATCTTAATCGATCGAGGAGAAGTAATTTAAAAGTCTTTATTCGCTTCGTGTGCCAAATTTATAATTTCTTGTCTAAAATCGAAGTGTAACTGAAGGGGAAATTACACACGTGCAACGATCAAAATAGGATTAACGGGAGTCGTTATTGACGAAGTTTATAATTTTGTACCGAAATTTGAGATAACGTCTGACTGAAATAATTAATTAATCGAGATTTTTAAACGTATTCATAAGTAATCCATCACAAAATTTTTATTGAGAAAAGCAATATCTTTTTTTTTTTGAGCGCAGTATGCTTAAAATTTGAATTTGTGACTAATTTCTTTCATTAACCTTGTTAGTCATATTACTACAAAATAATAATAATAATGTATGTTGATTGTCAGAGGTGCCTTATTTTTCTAATAAATAATTCTGTAATTATTTATTTACAGTAGTTTATATATATATACATATATTTTATATATATATATATACATATAAAGAAAATGTGTCAATTATATGGTGTCCTTAATCATGGTTAATTGTATGGGTATATGGTATTTTTGTTATGTGTTTCATCATTTTATTAATAGTTTCATGAGTGGGAGGCCTTCGGCCAATAATTGGCGAAATATAGGCTTTATTTATTTATTTATTTATTTATTTATATATATATATATATATATATAAACAAAATGTATATCGCTAAACTATTTTTATTACATATGAAATATATACGATTTATAAAAAGATATAAAATGTAGAAAATTCTAATTTAGATTTAGAATTTACGCAGATTAACAAAGCAAAAAAAGCAGTATTCATAAAATAATCTGACAGCGAATGCAGAGTACACAACACAAGCAACAGTCGGCAATATAAAATTTTTGCGTCAACAATAACACCATACACAGATTGATTACTAATTTAGATATATAATTATGATTTAATGTATTCTTCATTTTGCTAATTTTGGTCAATTATATAACCTAAATTAGTATTTTTTACATATCGTTTTTATAATTGTATATATTTTTACGCGTTATTTCAATTTACCTAATAACGGTCGAAAAGTTTAGTGATTAACTCTTTTTTGTTGTTTATTTTTAAAAATTACTACATTCCGCACTTTTCAATTTATATTAATAGTTGCGTCTATATATTTATATAGCTATTATATACTGTATTTATTTATTTATAGTTTTATTTATATATATATATAATATACATATATAAATATACGAATTACCCGTACGATCATGTTTATATGCGTATCGCACAATTATCATCCTCGTATTTTCTTTGCCGAACAAAGTACCAGCTCATTGTAACATATAAAATGGGCTACTTAACTTTCGAGAGGCTAATTAAATAACGTATAGTGTTTTTTCTTTATAATATTTATACCTTCGACAATCGAGCATTCTAGCAACCATGCTCAGGCGATATTTTATAAATTAATGCTGACATAAATTTATAATCTCGATAGGTAGAAGAGCCCATATTTCTTACCCGCTATCCCAAAGTAAGAACGTTGTCAGGTCTGTAAACAACTGGTTGCATATACATATAATAATGCAACTGTACGATTGTAACAACATTTTTACTTCGTCGGGATGCCAGGAGTAAGAAATATGAGCCATTTACCCAGATTATAAATTTATATCATAGTTAAGATACATGAAAAAATTTACTTAAAATATGCGTGTACCTATTACGTTAGGAGAAGTATTTTTTTTAGTTTCGAGAATTTGATGGCATGTGCGATAGATTTTGTACTTCAACTATCATGCGTTTCGCTGCAACGGATTATTTTAAATCAAATTAAATAACCGGAAATCAAAATGAAATTTTTTTAAGACGTTAGAAAAGCTAAAAAACTGAGATCACACGCAAAAAAAGTAATATACAAGTCACAAAGATATTTCTTCTACATTGCACTATGTACACTTCATCGGAGTAGATAAATCGCAGATTAACAACAGAAGTTCTCGCACGTATTATGAGATTTTTTGGTCATATCATACGAAAACATGACGGAATCGAAAGAACAATAGTTATCGGAAGAATGAATGGTGTGCGGCCAAAAGGTAGAGTACCAATTAAATGGACAGATGCAGTGACTGCTGCAGTTCGGATGTCATTTTCAAAATGCGTTCATGATGCCGAAAATCGTCCAGGATGGAGGCAGAAAATAATGAAACCGTTACCTTGATCACGATACTTCTACGTGGAGTTACGACTAAATGATGTGATATATATGTATATATATATATTTATACAATTCCATAATATTGCCACTAGATCCTGCTCGCCTTTAATCGAAGTCGAAAAAATAACGCAAATAAATAGACAATAATTATGATCGATTCAAATCAAATAATAAAAAAACAACGAAAATAAATAGTTAAAATCGCTAAATTTTTATAAATACATAATAATAATAGCGGCAAACCTTTCGGACTGTTAAGCCCATTATCGAGTACAAAAAATATATGTATATATAATTTATAAAAAATATAAAAGAAAAAATACAGAAATAAAACGCAAGAAAATACTTAATTCGTAATAAAGTATTTTCCTACATTTTATTTATTATTTTTTTTTTTTTTAATCAAATTTTTTATATATTTTATTTTCTACGTCGACTCTATGCTAATGCCTTAATAGTTGATGTTGTCTTTTTATACATAAAAATTTAATGATTTCAAGTTTTATTTCTTTTTAAATCGCTGCATTCCACACTGTTCAAATTAAATAACATTCATCTCGTACGTTAATTATAAAAATTAAATTACAATACAAATTTGCGCGATTAATAAACTAAATAACGTTCACACGTATAATCTTCAATTATAAAATTTTTTCAGACAGATGTTCGATTAAAATGCGTAGCTTAAAAAAAAAAAAAACCCTATTAGTACAACCCGGTTACTTACAGTCTGCATTCTGGTGATTTATTGAATTCGTGGAATCTCCGTTAATTCTTCAGTCTTACTTCTATAACTTCGTACGGTATTTCTTAATTAAAAAGGAAAAAAATCTCTTCACTTACGATTCGAGATCTAATAAAAACTCTGATGTGCCACTTCTGTCATTAACGACGGTATAAGAGTGCAAAAATTCTTCCTCCGGACGCTGAATTAATAAATAATGTGATTTTATCGAATGTTACATATAGTGTCGGTGTTAATTCCCTCATAGTTGTATAGAATTCGCCACCGTTCGAGTATATTTTTCATCCTACAATATTCGATAAATCAGTCGAAAATTACTAGTCGTCGGAATTTTGTCGGATTCCCCCAGTGGTTCCGGATTTAAATTTAATCAGGTGGTTGATAACTAAACAAGCTCCTTATCGAGGATATTTATCAAACCATCAAATTTACTCGAAAAAATTCTGCATTCTGATTCTTGGAATGAATATTAAATATCTACAGAAAAAAAAACAAAACGTAAATATTTTTAAACGTTATTCGGTCACATTTCCCGCGATATAGTCGTATAACTCGATATCAATTCTCATTAGCGCGGATTTATCGCTATAATAGCGTTAAATCATCAAAACGAAGATGATCGAATGAGTAACAGACACGAAATTCTGCATAAATTTCCTGTAAGATATAAGTCGCTTTTCGATCGATGTAACTATATAATAACGGGGAAAATATTTTTTAATAAACTGCAAAGTCTAATATTCATTTGAAATTTTTATTTTTATTATTTAAACTCGAAATTTGTATATAAGAATATTTTGCTTACACCTGAAAGACTTGATTTAGACTGGAAAGAATAAAACCGGACACTTTAATCGAAAAAAAAAAAAATACTTATGCTTTAAATTCCTGGCGAAGGTTAGGTTAAGTTTCTGAAATCGAAATCATAAAACTATAACGCCGCATAATTCGTCAACTATGAATAAAATATGTTTAAAAAACTATCGCGTTAAAAATGTAGTTGTGAAATTAGCGAATATCCTACGATCGAAAGGATTCAACCGCAGGAATTTATTGATCACTTCCAAGAACTAAATAGCCATTTAGTTATACTGCATCGTAATAAAATTCATTGGTTAAGTTTTTGGGAGAACTTTTAAGACGTGTGTGTGTGTGTGTGTGTGGGACCTTCGAAAGGAAATGAAAACATATTTTTAATACTTAAAAACAACGAAGGCTTTTTTTTATTTCTTTTATTTACTGACGCTCGATTACTAAGATCAATGAAGATTGTTCTGAGTTATTAGATTCAAATTGGATTTGTATGATTCAGCATTTTATTCTGATATTCTCGCGCACTAGAACGAATTTAATAAGTGTTTCTTCTTCTGTACGCCTTCCCCGTTCGAAGTTTATCTCAGCTATTGTTGGCTTGGATGTTGCAGACCCCTGTGTAACTCTTCTTTCGAGCATCCATATATCATTTCCGCAAGTCAACTAGCCACGATGTTCTTCTTCTGCCTTATATTTGACCATTTAGAACAAGCTGAAGTAGGTGGTATTTTTCCGGGTATGTGACCGAAGTATTGGAGTTTCCTAGATTGGATCGTGTTCGGTTTGTGACGGTACACATACATTTCAACTGCATCTATTTTATTTTCAAAAGCTTGCATAAGCAACCGACCAGAACAACGTACAAGGCTCAGTCGCAACTGAAGATCAACGTCCTTCCTCGTCAGTATGTTTTTCATATGTAGGAAAACTTTCCTCGCTCTTTCTATCCTTGTCCGTATTTCAGTTAATTGATCAGTATACTGAACCAGGTTCCAAGGTACTTGAATTTACAGACCCTTTCTAGCGGACATTTGCCAGTAATTTCTTCTGATTAAAAGTTCTTCTTTCTGATGTGGACTATCAACACCATTTCGTTTTATCGGTGTTTATCTGAAGGCCATAGCAGCTACTAACTTCTATTACTCTGTCTAACATACTTCGAAGTTGATCGATGTTGTCTGAAATTAAAACAGTACCACCGGCATACCGAATGTTGGATACAATGAATCGATTTGAATTCAATCGTTTTCATTGATCGCTTCCTTAAAAACCGCTTCCGAGTGTACGTTGAATATCAGAGGTGACAGTATGCATCCTTGTCGCACACCCCTTTTGTATTTCTTTAGACCATGGTCGTTACGGATTACAACTTTTTGATCCCAGTATAATGAAGCAATCAACTTGTAGATGTTATTGCTTATACCGATATCTTTTAGGATTTGCATTAATTTCCCGTCTTACATATAATCGAAAGCCTTACAATAATCAATGAAACAATAATAAAGATTACGGCTTACATCGCGACACCTTCGGCCTAAAATGAGCATACTGCTTCTCGTGTGCCAAATCCACGTCTGAAATCAAATTGGTTACGTCCATAATTTTCCTCGCATTTCTTATAGACGCGAAAATGGATGATCTAAATTTTCCAAATGTGCGACATATATTGTTCGATAATCTCTACACTCGGTTGCATTTGACTTCTTTGCCAGTGTAATGTAGATACTAGCCAATCGTTAATTTTCACTGATCAGAATTGAGTTAAAGAAGCTAAGAAATTTGTTACAGAGCTGTTGTCTCGAATTCGCTCTGCATCCTGTCAGGGCCAGTCGCCTTTCCATTTTATTCTTGATTGCACGTTTAACTTTCTCGGTTGTAATCTCGTCTTCAGCACCGTTAGATTGAGTAGAGTTTTGGCTTGAGTTTTCACCTATACGATATATTCCCATATATGGTCGTACATCATGGAATAGTTCTTCAATGTAATGTTCCCAGCACTTCATCCTAGAATACTTTTCAAGCATTTCCGTCTTTCAGTTTTCTACTACTGACGCTGCGTTTCTGATTTGTAAATTCTTTTACTTCTGTATGGCCGTTGAATATATCACGTTTAGACTGCAACTCTTATACAATAAAAAATAATTAATTTACAGTGGTATAAATTGTTACGCTGAAATATGTAGACGAGAGCAACCAAATTTCTGTAATAAGCAATTAAATAACGAAAAATATGGGAATTTAAAAAACTTGCCAAAAGGTATTTAGCAATTTGTTAGCTTAACTTATATTTGTCGACAGACCTTTTCTTTAATGAATCCAAATGAGAGTACAACAAGATGAAAATCGAATTACATGCGGAAGTTGTGTTTAAGTATAGACGTAATAATAGACGATTCAAATCGTTTCGACAGGTCGCATTTTATTATAATATACTTACAATTATTCGTAAATAAATTTCGTAATAAAATTTTGTTTACTTAAAAAAAAAACGTCTTAATATTTTTCGATTTTGAACATTTCGAAGACAATTTTTTTTTCAGTCCGGCTCACGAGCAAAAACACAAATTTCAAATTGAAGTTATCATTTTCTATAATGTATTATCGTATATACACGATGTAGATAAATACGTTCATCGATGCGCAATAATTTAGCGATAAATAAACGTACAGTACGAACGCACCTACACCGCATATACACATCTACACGAGCGTGTGCATATTGGCAATGCTAATTCGACGTGTACATACACGTTCACGCACCGCATAAAATAGTATATATATATATATATACACTTGCCCGTTCCAAAAATAATTAAAAAACAAATTTAACATATGCGCGAATAGACCGGGACTGTGAACTTCCTGTTGCGCTGAATGAAAGTAACGTCTTTAAAGTTTTACGATGTTCCACATACACATCCGAGTCTGCTATTCCGAAATAATTTCTGCAATTAACTGAAATATGGAGTTTCTACCATCATCATCATGTCTGTCCATTGCACTACGTAAGGGGTTGTATTATTACGCAAAGTTGCATTACAGTTTTTCCCCATAAATTTCTATTACTTCGAAATACCTCCGACATAATTATATCCTGTTGATGCTTTTACGACATTTTGTATTATAGCATCGATGTTTCTCGCTATATGTTCGAATTACTCTCGATTTTTTTTTGTTAGAAGTCACAGGTATGCATCGATAAAATGGACGTATTAGCTGGAAGCGCTGTCCAAAGTACAGAAATTTCCACCCTATACACGGGCAATTATACCGTTTTTATTAAAAGAAGGACTTAATAAGGGGAATTCAAAAATAAAGAACAGGTTGATATAATAATCATCATAAACAAATTATAGAAACGGAATATAGAACGTTCTATCGACGTTAAATTCAATTATCATTCCGGTAATAAAGTTCCCGGACTAACAGAAATCCTCTATTTTCATCCGGTTTTTTACCGAACCCTATTGGCTGTACTCCGCAAGAGTTCGTTCGATTGGACAATTTCGTTTCGGGCGAATCGAACCGTCAGAGGGACAAGAATCCGTCGGAAAGGCGTGGCTATAGTGTTGGAAGATCAGCGGACTTAGTCTAAAAACATAATAGCGTTATCGAAATTAACTCGGTCGTTATACGTACACGTTCGCGTTCTTCGTTTACTGGATTTTGATTTTGTTGTAGTAGTTAATGACGGTGTGATTTCGCGTTTTGAGAGGAGACTGAATCGAAGCTTATATTTAAATAATTTCGGGATATTTTAAAATATTTACATAGTGCGTCTCGTTGGTAATCGAATTAGTATTAAAATAATCTACTATCCGTATATAAATCGTTTGAAATAAAACGATCGAATTCGCCCATTTTGTGTTCTCCGTGTGTATGTGTGTGTATATATATATATTATATAAACGTGCCGATTAGCAAGTTGAAAAAAGGTAAGTAACCGTTTTTTTTTTTTATATTTTTTTGTAACCTTTTAACATGTCACTACTTGTACATCTCAGAATCGATCGTTAAATAAATTCGTGTATTTCGCTTATAAAAAATAATTTTAAAAAAAATGCGCGGAAAATGTTTTAATATAAATTATACCCTTTGAAATTTTACTTATAAGTATGTTTATAAACAAGGAATAGATCGAAGTTTCTGTCGATCGGATTATTATAGTTATTGTTTTATTTTAAAAGTTACTTTCGTAATAAACAAAATCGTGTGTAGATTGGGTATGATTAAAGGAAAAGGCGAGAATAGTAAAATACCTATAACTAGGTTAGGTTATGAAGGTTTGTATCGCCTAGTAAGAAGTGGAATTAAAGGCGAGAATAACAAATTACCCGGCTAGGTTAGGTTAGAATCAGTCAGATTTATTTCGACCAGTTAGAAGTAGAATTAAAGGAGAAAACGAGAATTGGCGCAGCACCCGCATCATCGATAAATTTACGATAACATCTAGTTTTATTAACTATCGATTATTATAGATTTCGTTATTTCGCCTCTTTCATCTGGTCCCATACTTCATTTTCTTTCTATAGAACCTTGAAAAATGGTTTCCGCTGTTATTTGAAGTTGTACAAGTACGCTATGAATTTACCGTTTTACGCCTGATGATTACGTAATTGCCGAAAAGCTTTGCGTTTAGTACACATTTTTAGTAATTTAATTTTTGGTATTTCAGTTTTGTTTATATATATATATATATATATATATGTATGTATGTATGTATGTACATTACGTTCGTAATACCGCTTATTGTAGTTTACTGTTGTTCCACCCGCTTCTGTTCTGCGCTTCCTCTAACTAGTATTGACTTCAGTTATTATTTTGACATAATCTTTGCTAGCTGTCCTCCTCAGTTACTCTTTAAGCTCATCGGCCGTCATTACAAAATTTTCATTATTGTTTTTTTCGGTCAACGTGCCTAATCCAACCCTGTTTGGCGAAATAAGCTTTAATGTCAATTACTTCGGGTTTTGTTGGCTGATGCACGCGACGAGGTATTCATTTATTTTTAAGTCGAATATTTTAGCATGACGTTGATGGTGTACTTTCTTCATTACGCTGTTTGGTATATCTTCAAAATTTAACTTGTCGAATGCCATCGATGTCAGATTTATTCGTCCGGATAATTATGCGTGTAACATTTTTTCTTTTTCTATACATTAATTATCTCGCACTCCTTAATAGATACAGCTATTCAATTATTCATATATATATATATATATATATATATATATATATATATATATATATATATATATATCACAGAAAATACTTGCATAATTATTCATAAAAAAATATTACTTATAGATCTGACGCTCCCACGTATGCGTAAATTGATATATAGAAGAACTGGCCTCATATACAGATTAGAACAAGTATCCAGATACAAATAATAATAAGTCTATATAAATAATGATTAATATTAGAAAGAATGAAAATATATTTATAAACTAGTATTATCTAAATGAAATATATATATATATATACACTTGTGTATTCATGTGTGTGTGTATACGCGTGTATAAACAGTTTACTAGCGTCGTATTTCAAATTAATTTTTTAAAATTTCGTCAGAAATTTTCATATTTTTAGAAGTAGTTCAGTAAGGATTAATCAATATGCGGTTTATTTGCAACGAATTTAATCTTTTTAATCTTTAATTTATGATACTAAATTACATTCGTCAGGTTATTATGAGTAATTGAATTATTTCTTAATAAAATACGCTTCACACTATTTTGATAGCTTTAGAATCCCATTAGGTGAGACCTGCAGTTGAGGCGGCCGTGTCCAAAATTAGCCATTGGTGTTTTGATATAAATGGCCTATGTTGAAAAATTATTTTTACGGAAACTGCAATTTTTCGAGAAAATCAAAATTTTTAAAAACTAGATCTTATTGTAAATTTCGATCTATCAGTCATCCGGGTAATGTGCCATTCTAAAATTTTACTTCTAACTAGCCGAAATAAAACTGACCGACTCTTACCTAACCGAATCTAGCCGGGTATTTTGCTATTATCGTTTTTTCCTCCAATTCTACTTCTAACTAGTCGAAATAAACCTAACAGAATGTAACCTCACCTAACCAACCGTTCAAGTTGGAAATTGACCGCTACAATGACGAAATTTCGCTCTATTTAATGTTTGTAAACATGATTATGAGTGAAATTTCAGAAAATTTCCGCTCATCAGGGAGTATTTTTTACCTATTCAAAACTAATGTTTTAATAGTTTTCATAAAATAAAATATGGGTCTTATGGACATATGAACTGCAATTCAGCCTATACAGATTGTCCTGCCCTCCTTAAAAGATATATCTAATATATATATATATATGTTCAGCCAAAAATACTACTCATAAATCTGTACACATGCTTCTTATAAAATTGAATATACTCACCAAATTTTAAATGCATACGTACATCGTGTTAAGTAAATAATTGTGTAAATGATGTAGGAAAACTGATCTCATTTATATATTAAACCAAGTATCGGATATAAATAATAAAAATAGGTCTACGAATTAATGTTGAAAAGAATGAATATATTTTTATAAACAAGTGTTATCTAAATATTTTATGTTTAATAGCGTCGTATTTCAAATTGATTTTTTTTTTAATTTCAGTAGAAGTTTTTATATTTTTACAAGTAGTTCAGTAACGATTAAAGAATATATAAAGTTTATTTGCAACGAATTTAATATTTGTAGTCTAACGCCTAATTTATAATACTAAATTATATTCGTTCGTTTATAAGTAATTAATTGTTCCTATTTTGATAACTTTAGAATTCCATTAGGTATCTAATTCCGATTCAGTCGCATATTACTAATTTCGTTTTTATACGAAATTAATAATTATAACGACACCTAAGTAAAATAGTGTGACGCTATTTCGTTAATTCTAAGATCATTACGTATGGTTTGCTTTCAGTTAACAATTTGACCTCCGAGTGAACCTTGGTGATAACTAACACGTGTCAGTCAATTATGACTGGCGAGCACGGTTGTGATAAAAGATTCAATGTTAGTCGTTTCAGACTGACGCTTCTAAATTTGTAATTCTCGATTGAAAGTTAAATTTTCGTTTAGTAACAAGGATGTTTTGTAGTTTATTTGCGATTTAAAAAAAGTGTTAGTCGTGTATCACTGACATTTTTATATAAGATGTTTTTGGTTTATAGTTAATGTAAAATAATTTTGAGTACGTGGAATAGTTTTTCACACGAAAACTGTATACTTTCAAATATAAACATATGTGTGTTACAATTGCGCAGCCATAAATGAATGACGCTTTTCAATTTTTTTAGATTTTATTCCGTTTATAGAATAAATAGAACAATTTTATATTAACCACGGTGGTTCGAAAGTGATATTTATTAATATGGAGTAAAAATTAAACATTAGTACCACATTTATAAAAAAAAAAACACATGAACTGGCGGTAAAGAATAACGGGTTCAAAGTGTTAAACATTGTCAATGTTTGACGTAAAATTACAAATTTTAGTGCTCGAAGTTAAAAAACTCAGTAAATTACAGCTAACATAATTTAATTGACACTTACGTTTTTAATGTACATATATATATATATATATATGCATAATAAAATTATTCCAAGAGTGAAAACAAAAACTTATGGATTTTGTTTTGGTACAATGGATTTTTTTTTGGAGTGAAGGAGTTAGCAATGTGAAAAATTCAAACGATAGTGCGTCCCTTAAATAGAACGTGTAACGAGTAACGTGCCGGCTGCAAATAATTCTGAACGAAGTGTTATTATTATAAATTACTAACGATAAACGACGTAGATAAATTATTTTATTTTTTAGATTTTTTTTTTTATTAAATTATGTAAATCTCCATATGCCGTTTGTAACTACCAGGGCTATTATGTCTAATTTACATGTACGCTAGGAGTCAGCTTTCTTCGGCAAAAGCCAGGATTCTAACTATTGATTGAAGGTTGTTTGAGAAGATTTTGTGTATCGAGCCCTGTAATTTTCGTTTTAACCAGCGTGGTGTAAGCGTTTGGCAGGTGTAGATTAAGTACGTGACTGTTGCTTCTGTTAAATGTTCGCAGAGTTTGTCGGTGAAGGGATTTTGGTGTGTAGATAATTGTGTGATACGGCTGTATGATCCACACGGAGGCGGTTTAGGGTACCGTATTTTTTTCTGCTTGTGCCATCTGGAGGCCGCCAAAATTCTAATTCTATGGTTGATTTTATACTTCTCGGAAAGGTTGTTTGTGAGGTCCAGTCGGTAGTCTCTTCTTGTTTACTGTTGTTCATGTGTACGCTAACGTTGGTGCAGGTGGTAAGTATTCTGATATTGGGGAAAGTACCATAGACCGAGCTGCAAGGTCTATTTTATCACTACCGTGCATCCTAATGTGACTTGGGATCCGCAGAAAGCGTATTTCACATCCTTGCTTATGTAGTTTGTGTTGAATTTCTAATATTATGGTACTGTTGTTGTCTGAACAGCATATAGAGAGTAGAATGCGGAAGTACAACTAATCTGATGTACCGAATACTTTCAAAAATATAAAACACAATTTAGCTGATTTCTCCGATGACATAAAACTTATTTCTTTATTTTATTACATTTTTTATTATGTCGTCATAATTTTAATATATATATATGTTTTAAAGCGATAATATTAAAACATTTTATTCGTGGTTTAGCTAAATTATAAATATTTCGTTTATTAATAATGGAACGTGTAAGAAAATCGCTCACAAATATTATCACACGTCTTCGAAAAAATAATGTTACTGACGATAATAGTAATTCGAAACGCGGTGAAAAATTTAAATGATATCTGGAAAATTTAAGTTAAGAGAGAAACAAAATTTGACAATAAACGCTATATTTTAGTTTTCTAGCATAATTTTTTTTCGAAATTCGAAACATTATCATCGTGTTTCGAAAAAAAGTTAACTCCTGCATCGCAAACGTGACCTATCCATTAGTTGACGATCTCAACGATACATATTTCAAAACTAATCCTAAGGAAGTACTTCAGTTTATCAAAGTATACAATTAATCGATCAGTTGTCAAAATAATTAACATCCTCGAAGACGGTGAATATACTTTTTTCCTGGACATTATTCTTAAGTTTCATATAAATTTACGTAGGGAATATTCGGAATACTTCGTTGATCAAAGTTCGATGAACCCCCATAAAAAGTTATCGATATTAATATTAAAAAAACAAAACGCTTATTATTAATACCAACACAGTTGAACCACCGTTATCCACAGTTACCCCCGCAATGGTGCCGCGAAACGAGAGCCTTGATATCGCAGTCAAAAATATCAGTGTATGCTTGAAAATGACGTAACTGTCGAAAAGCTTTGCAATAAAAAACTTTTAGTGATTAAACTGTGTTATGATTTTGTTCGGTTTAAAAAAATACCAAAGTTCCTTTCCATCGATCTGGGAGTGACAGTTCGTCTTCGGTTTTGTATTGCGACGATTTTATGTTTTACGATGATTTCGATGCGAATGCGTTTTGTAATTTATTACCCGTTTCAATTTATAATTGTTCTTATTTTTTTAACATAATTTTAACCTAAAAATGCATCTTTACTTTTTACACACTTGTTCTAGATAAAAACAAAATACATATATATATATATATATATATATATATATATATATATATATATATATATATATATTTAAAAAAAAAATTAATTCCCGATGGATAGCGATTATTCCCGATTTTAGGTACTCGCCTATTTCATATCTCGTAGCGTAGGAATGGTAATGTTTTAACGAGTCGAGTTTTCGATGAATAAGGAATAAAAAAAAAACTAGTGGGCGATCGATTTAATTGTGGAAAAAGTAAAGGAATACGTGAAATTGGAGTTAATAAACTGTATGATGCGACGTTCATGGACGGAGAAAAGCCTTGGATAGCGAAAATCCAAAATTGGCTATGAAAATCGGGAAGGAAAAATTAATGGAAGGAGCTGTTGGGCCAGGATATACATTATCGCTAGTGATTTTCGATGTATAAATTTAAGAAATAAAAGAAATGAATGAGATATTCGAATTTTTTTTAGGTTTTGTAGTAATGAGATCGAAGTCGTCATATTATGTGCTAGTAAACAAGGAAGTTTTATAACTGTTAAAATTTCTAACATTTAAGATTAGAAATTAAATTTTTAATATTAACCTTGTTGTCCCGGTTAACAATGATGACTGGAGGAAGCTTTTCTGCGTAAATATAATAGAGCTACCGCCTTCGACATCGTGTTGAAGGTGCCTGAATCGGTTGCGATTTAGTGTGTCGTGGTATCAATACTTTGCTTCTTTGTGTCGAATTTTTGCCATAGTGTAATGCAGAATTAAACCATTGCACGGAAGAAGCAGTAGCAACACAAATCGGACGTAATATGTGGTTTTCCTTTTTTTTCGGCGAATATCCCGAGTGTTGGTTGAACCAGAAGAAGCTGATGATGAATGGACCAAAGTACGTAGTTAAAAATCAACGTAAAATTAATAAGCATACTTCGATTTTCACTGGAAAATAAACATCGATCAAACGAAACGTTAAAAACATAATAGAAGTGTAACGTCCGTTCGTACGAAGCTAAAAGAAATATACTTAAGTATCTATTGAGAGTCCAAATATCCATTGGAGCGTGCTATTTGCGACGTTATGCGCATAATGTCTATTAATATTATTTTTATTTGAAAAAAAGATTTTGCAGCTCTACAAATGATCGAGCGTTTCAAGTTCCCCACTTTAATATAAGGGATTTGAAGCCATTTTCCATTTATCCAATGTATAGGCACATCTACCTTGTTCCGTTCGGAATCTATTTATTCTGCACCATTCCCGTCGTAATAGGTTCATTCTCGGGGGTTCTATGCTGGGATCTTATACAATGCATTAATGACTTTACTCTTTGTTCATTCATCTTTCCATCTTTCCTTCCAATTGTTTGACCTCCATATGTACTGTCGTTTCCAAGGTGGTTGTCTAGATTTCAGTTCCCTTACTGGTTTTTTAGTCTTTATAGTAACACACCAACGACGTGGAATGAAATTAAATAATGAAAATACAATAATTATGTTCCGGTTAGGAACAAATTGACATTGAAAATGCATACATATATATATACATTTAAGAAAAAAAATAGAAGTTTCGGAATAGCGTGCAAAAGTCTTGGAAGATAGTAAATGCTCGGAAGATGTAAAAGAGAGAAATTCGTTGGCCGCTAGAAGAGTTTTAACATATTAGCGAACAGTTTGATATTGGTTTAAAACTGTTGAAGGTTTTAGTATAGAGTGTTCTTTTTACAGACAGTTGTGAAATATTGACAATACGAAAGGCAGACAAAAATAAGCGTTTTTAAGTTCGGCGTTGTAGTGTCGAAAATAAAATGGACGTAGAAAATGACAAATAGGTAACTTTCAATTAGAATTCGAGAAGGTGGATTATTTTTGGAAAATGTTAATAAACGGGAGTAATAAAATGATAGGACATATATTATTAAACTCAATACGGTACGCGGATGATATAACATTAATAGCGGGGAACGAAGCAAAATTACAATCTATTAACGAATTAAATGAACTACTAGTTAAAAAATGTAAATAAAACTGAAATAATGTCAAGCTCAAGACGGCAAATAAAAGATATAAATGGTATGAATATACTACCACAAGTATAGGAATTGAAGTGTAATCACAACGGATGGCAGGAGCGAAAAGGAAATTAGAAAAAGGAGAGCACAGGCCTAAAACGCGTTTAATCTAAAGAGACTTTACGTACGTACAAAAAAATATTTCATTGCACACGAGAAATCTATTTATCGAAACTTACGTTTGGAGTGTGGGGCATTGTATGGGTGGGAAATCTCAAAAAAAAGACGAGTCAAAACTTCAGCCTTTTGAATTATGGTGCTGCAGAAAAATGCTGAAAATATCTCGGACGGAGAAAATCAAAAACAAAGGCGAACTTCAAAATAAGAGACGATATTGACGCCAATAATCAAAAATCGAAGAAACAGTTATGGTTGACCGACTGTTAAGACATTCTTCCTGGATAACAAACTTAATTGAAAGTTAAATAAACGGAATGCCTAACAAAATTTATGGAAAACATATTAAAGAAAATATGTTGAAATTCAAAAATTAGCCTACGACAGAAGGTTACTAGATGACAGGCCATGCTGTGCACGTAATGGTTGAGAAGACAAAGAAGAAGACGATATATTATAAAGACGTAGAATGAACTTAGGAAAAAGCTGAATTACAGGATTCGTAAAGACAAAAATGAATTCATAAATAAAGTATGCAAAGAAATTGAAAGTCATCATATATCAGTGAAAGATGGTAACGGAAGAGTAATCACAGATAAGCAAAAGATCATTAATAGATGGCGAGAATAAAGAACTAATGTCTGGGTGCAACACGAATATATAAAAGATGTATAAATACAATAGAACAAGAACCACACATACTCGAAGAGGAAATCGAACACGCGATAAACAAACTAAAAGAGAATAAATCAGCAGGTCATGATGATGTGGTAGCCGAAATGATCAAACCAACCAAAGAAAGAGCGATAAGTTTAATACACCGACTGTGCAATAAAATATGGGTAAGTGATGGCCAAGCGACTGGACTAAATCAATATTTATACCAATTTATAAGAAAGGCGATAGACAAAGCTGCAAAAATTATAGGCTTATTATTAGTCATACTAGCAAAATACTATTATATGTAATTCAAGAGCGATTAAAATATTATATACTGCCACAAATTGCGATGGAACAAACAGGCGTTATGCCTGGGAAAGGAACTCGAGAGCAGATTATGATAATAAGACAAATAATTGAAAAATGCTACGAGTTCAATACACCTGTAATATTATGTTTTTTAGATTATACAAAGGCATTTGACATGGTGGACTGAAATACACTATGGTATGTCTTAAGAGAGTTCAAAATACCTGAGCATCTAATAGCTTTTTAATAAGGAAATTATATGAAAGAAATAATGTTTATATAAAAATAGAAGGACAACTCTCCGAAAGTTTTCAAACAACAAAGGGAGTACGACAAGGGTGTATACTATCGCCTATACTATATAATATATACAGCGAATGGATTATGCGACAGGCAACTGAAGAATGGAACGACGGAACCATTGGAGGAAAAAAATATGCAATTTACGATATGCGGATGATATAGTGATTTTAGCGGCAAATGAACTAGAACTGGCAACATTACTGAAGCGTATAGAATATTTCAGCAAGAAAGCTAATTTAATACTAAATAGGGCTAAATGTACCATAATTACTATCGACAAGGCGAGGGAATTGCCCGCGACATTTACGTTGGTACCTGACATAGAGAAAAAAATGGAAACGACATATCTGGGAGCGTATATCACCGATAACGGAAATGACGAAAGTGAAATTAAACGGCGAATCGGAATAGCCAAAAGCGCTCTAGCAAAACTAACAAGAATATGGAAAGATCATTCTATAAAAATAACGAAAAAACGATGTATTCTCGATAGCGTATTATGGTTCAGAGTCGTGAACATTAAACAAAACATTGTGCCAAAAGCTAGAAGCCTTTGAAATGTGCTCCTATAGGCGCACGCTCAGGATTTCATGGATGGAACATCCGACTAATGCAGCTACACTGAAACAACTCGGAATAGAGGAAAAAGATAGATTGGTTCCAGTAATAAAAAGGAGATGTCTAAAGTTCTTTGGCCATGTGATACGACGCGATGGATTAGAAAAAATAATAATACAAGGAATAATAGCAGGAAAAAGAAGCAGAGGCCGATCGCCGACCCGTTTTGTAGACTACATCCAAGGCATGGCGGGACTGTCAATTAATGGAAGCTGCACAGGATAGAGATAAATGTCGGAATTTAACTGGAAAAATTTCATGATTGGTCACGACGTCTGAAAGCAGACAACGAAGAAGAAGAAGTAGCGTAACGAGTACAATTATTGAAGCTAGATGGTGAACAAGAAGACGTATACGTCCAAGAATATATTCATGCGGTAAGTAATTGACGATGATGGAAAAGTAAGGGTACGGGAATATGAAAAGAAAAACCGAAGACCCCGAATTCTGTGGAGAAAGTTAACAAACTATATGATATATATATATATTATATATATATATAAAATTTTCTTTTTCGTTTATTTCAGGATATAAATAACGGCAGTATTAGGCTTCCATCGGTTGCTGAATAGATAATTAGGAAAAAGACAAAAAATAGCGGATCGTCATCCGATAGTGTTTTTCGATCGTTCAAAATTGACAAAATTGATCGATATCATCATCATCATCAAGGTATGAGCTGTCCGGAGGTGGTATATCAGGCATATTATCCTTATCTCTATCAAAGGCCACCGCCTGCCGTTTCTTCTACGGTTACATCGGGTTCGGCTAATAGTCATCATAGAAATTCTCATTTTTCGCCATTCGCAGCAGCTCATCACCAATACGATAGAGTAAGCCTTAATATATTTGTTTATTTTAATTAATTCGTAATAATTAATTTTTATTTATTTATTTTTTAAAATAATTATTATTTTCTTGGTCTTTAATGAAAGATAAAGATGTAATCGCCGATGAAATACGATACCTAGTGGTTAAGATAGTATACAATCCCTTTTTTCTTCTTCCTCAGGTCGTCGAATACCACAAAGGGTGATGCCATCATGTAGTTAATCTCCGTCACTGTTGGATGACATCGCATTCCTCAAATCCGTTGATTTTTGTAGGACACTTGTCTAGTGTGTTTGACATTTTACCTTCAATTTTAGGCTTGTATTATATTAGCCGACGTTCGAATAAGATGAACACATTTTTAAAAAAAGAAACATCACAAAAACGTTATTAAAATGCGACCACTTCGGGAAAATTTAACTGTGGTATTTTGCTTTTAATATCATCTTCCCAACAGAAGTCAATTTCCGTCAATATCTACCTACGGTTTTGTTAGTTTTAATGTCCGAAAATCGAGTTTACGATCCTTCAGCTTATTTATTTCCATATTTACATGTGTTTCTTTGCAAATGTTTTCTAGCCATTTACTTTCGGTATCGCCAGAACTCCGAGATCGCGATGGATACTCTGAATTCCTTTCTTACCATCTAGCGTCTGCTATTTTTCCGCGAATATTATTCTACATTCATCGGATACTTTGAATATTTCTCGTCGGTTTAGCACAACCCCACGAGTGATACCCGTAGCTCTCCATGTAGGTTTGATTGCTTGATTATAAAGTAAACGTTTATTACTTAATTAACGAAAACGTGCTTCTTTGGTTCCATAACCGATATATTTCAGTCATTTTTTATTTTAATAGCCTTCTTTTTCTTGGCGACGTGACTTAGATTTTTATCTAAGTACATGCCAAGGTACTATATGTGTCATACTCTTTCTCCATTTATCATTAAACTTAACTAGTCCATTTTATTAAGACTCTGTTTAAATGTTGCATTTTTTAACTTGACTTTTCAGCCGATTTTTCCGCTGTCAATATTGTTGCGTTATCCACCGCGAAAACTGCTGTTGCGATATTTTCACCAATCCGTTTATCCATATAATAAATTCGATATCGGACCCAGTACGTCAGCATTTATTAGATGAACAAAATATTTTAATTTTTCGGATAAAAATAACCGGCGACAACTGTTGTTGCGTACTGCTAATTTCTTTTAGCACGGACCAGTTAGTTCATCTCACTGTCACATAGCTGTCTCTATGTCTAATTAGCCGCAGTTTCGTAACGTCCTACAAGTCATCTATCCATTGCCTATATTTTTGTCATTACCTGATTAGTACTATCACACCTTACGTTATTTCAGTTGTGCTTTCATATCGTCGAGATTACTGATTTTGTACTCACTCGGTGATATACCTCCTAATTATTTATCCGGTACGATTGTTGTATTATATATAAATTAAACGCACCCTTCTCGATCTCTTTTTTCTGTACGAAATTAGGTGCTTTTATGCTTCCCCCCTCAACCGATTTCAATATTTATCTATATTGTTGCACTTAAATTTTAGACGAAGCAGTAAGATATTTGTTACCACATTTAACCAGTCATTGCGCCGATCTGGAAATATAGAATCGAGCTATATGGTACCACATGTAAAAGCAATCTATTACCGGATACAGCAACAACAGTCGAAAATACTACGCACAATCACGTCCGCGCCGAGATATGTTTCAAATTTAACGCTTCATAATGACCTCATACCATCCATTCAAGAAACTTACGCTGAACAGTACAAGAGATTTTTCGATAAATTACAAAATAGCGCAAATCCAAACATAAGCAGAATGTATACGATCACATTGCCGGACAATCCCCAGAGAGACGATTGAAAAGAAGAAAATGGTGCCGCGACGCCCTTCCTATTACCTAAATATAGCAAATCTGTTTCAACGTGATTTAATCTTATCCTCAATCCTCCTGGGCTAGTCGACTCATTAGAGTCGTTGGTCTAATACTTAATTCTGCCTTTATCCTCCTTTTACTTCCTTTCCTCGTCTTTATTTTTAGCACCGTTGGTTGTGGTATTTTATAACGGTACAACGAGAGAAAAAAATTTAATTTATTAAAACGTACCTTTATATCTTCATCATTTTTACGTTGGTAGTCGGAATGCAACAATATCGGAGATTCTTTTTTCGAATAAATCGTGATTTCGATTTCTTCGATGCTGCGTAAACACACATAAATGGGAATCCAGTTGAGTAATTCCGATTCGTCTCTTCCCTAGTGACCACATCCCTTTTAGAGAATTTTTGTGGGCGGCATTAGAAGGATTCACAAAGTTTATCGAATGGTTTACTCTGTTATACTGGTAATTCGTGCCTGAATAGTTGCAATGTTGTGTCTCATATGCTTTTCAAAGGTCGAAGATTATCGTCGTTGTTCCAGGGCGAATACACTTACGGATCGTGCGAAGCAAAAGTCGCTGCAGTGCACTATGGTATAGCGAATAAAAAACATTCTTCGATTTCACAACAGTAACCACCAAAGACCCACTCCTTCGAAAATATTCGACCACCTGATTTTTCCGTTTTATGAAATCGTCGATTGATCGCTGTTTGATTCTTTAGATCAGTACAAAACTTCACGTAAATAACGTTTCCAGACTATAATAGCTTCTGTAGCCATGTTTAACTACCTTCGACAAAATTTTGTGTAGTATATTTTTCTGTCCACGATTTTATAAATAGAACTAATTTTTTCGGCGATAGCTCACTACCTTGTCGTTCCGACTCTTAAACCTACTTCGTAACGGCATTCACGCTCCTTACAAGGCCAGCGGTTACTCTTGGGTCCGGAAGGGTATGAATTTCATGATCGCCTTAAAAATTGAACAGCTTTTTCGTGGAAAATGTCCGTTTGTATCTTCTTTTAATTTTCCTAATAAGTTTCTATTTTCACGGGTTAATCTAAATAATTCTTCGTTGCTAATCTATTCTTTCCATTGTTACATCAAAAGGTTTGGAACGCCTCCGAGTGAATTTAAGTCTTTTTGTCTATCGTCCAAGCTTCCGAACTATAAAGTAAAAAACTGTTCTTACGAATATTTCGATTACGTGCCTGTCGACGTTAAAAGCTCGTAAGTGCCAATTTCGCCAATCCTATTTTTTCTTTTATATCCTCTATAATTCTTTCATCTTTTTCTATTATCCTTCCTACATAGCGTTTTGTATTTTCATTTGTTTACGGCCGCTCCGTCTATTTTTACGCTTATCGTCTTATTTATTTTAACGATATCCGCTTTTTGTTTCTCCTCGCGTTTTAGATGTTTAAAATTTGATTCGTTCGATTTAGGGCCCCTCGTTCTAGGTCTCGTTCGTTTTCTTCTTTTCCACCTATTGTAATTCCGATTCTTGTGTCCATTGTTTAATCACTTGACACTCTTTTTCCCATTGCTTTATCGCTGGTTCTAGGTGTGTATATATATATATTAAATAGGACAGGTGACGGATTGACACCCCTGTCTTTCTCCTTTGTTCATTTTCGCTTCCTTTCCAAGAAAATATAATACTGAAACAATAAATATTGATATACGAGACATAAGACATCCTATATATATATATATATATATATATATATATATATATATATATAATATATATATATATATATATATATATATATATATATATATATATATATATATATGTGTGTGTGTGTGTGTGTGTGTGTGTACAGTATACTACAAATTGTATTGGGTGGTTTGGCAACCGCGGATAAGCCAATTCCGCGAGTAATCCGCAAAATTTTCAAAATGTCGACAAAACAATTCAAATAAAGGCAAAAAGTTTATTTATAGTATGTACACACTTGCATACATATACGTATACATATGAAGGTTTTAAAAGTGACCTGTAGGTTTCACAAAAAATCTGTTATCAGTTTTCGTTTTTCCGAAATCAAATTCATTACTTCATATTGAAGTTTGTTTAGTATCATTTTATCACAGATGCATCGTCTTGTTCCTTCAGATATTGAATAAATCCTTCGATGTGTGTTAGAGCCGCGTCAAGGCTTGCTCGCTTTTTCTATCGGTTTCCTCACTTTCTTCTGAAACTATACCTGATGCTCTATCAACAATTTGCACTGATCAGTAAAATGTTCAAAGTCTGGGGATCATCGGCATCACAATTAATCCACTGGACAATGTTTGTTTCGTCGACGTCACTTCCTCCAATAACGGATATCGCTAAATTAGCTAAATCACAACTAGAAATTTCTTCTTCTTTTACTTCTGTAGATTCTTGTAAAGTATTTTCCGCGTTAGGTAAAATTTTCCTCTAGGACTTTACTAGCGTATATTAACTGATTCTCAAACAGTTCATAAATGTTATTAACATTCATCCTAGAAAGACCGCAAAACGTTTTTTTCCACTCACAATATAATTTGGCCATCGCACGATGGTGGTCAATTTTCAGTGCCCGTAATTTTTTAAGTGTGTTTCAAGCATTGCCTATTACGTTTTACAAAACGCAACACATTCAATATATATATATATATATATATATATATATATATATATATATATATATATATATGCATATATATATATATATGCATATATATATGCATGTATGTATATATGTATGTGTACACGATAAATGACTAAATAAGTGTGTACGATTATCCTCAGAGCGCGATGTTTATAGATAGAAAAAATTTAAATTCGCTATATAATATTATCTTCACGCAATAATGGTGTTGCGGTTAATTTTCAATTGCAGTAATTTTTTTATTACATTTTGGATGTTACCAGTTTACCGCTTATCACGATTTTAAAATCGAAAAACACACATTCATAATATGTATATGTATGTATATATGTATATAAGGGTATATCTAAATACAACACTGAAACAAGCGTATATAACGAATTATAGGGGAGAATTTTTGTTAGTTCGCTACCGGGTGTATCACTAGTACTGATGATATAATTTTTAACCGAATTTCGTAGATCGCGATACGGTTGAAGAAAGCTGAATTCGGGCATTAATTAATCTTGGTTAGTGTGTGTTGTAGAGTGGGTTTAATGCTTTACGGATGTATTAAAAGATTCGACATAAATTTAAACGAGAAGTTATATATATATATATATATATATATATATATATATATATATAGAGAGAGAGAGAGAGAGAGAGAGCGAATATGGTGAAAAAATTTGGTTATAATTTTTTTTATAAATATTTAGTCACGCGATTCGTTCTTTATAATTATGTAAACGAAACTTTTCGTAAATTACGTTAATTAACGATTAAATTAAAATAAAAAACAGATTAGTTTTTATAAAAGAATAATAACAATGGGCTTAATTAATTTATATAGAATAAATAATAATCGATAATACAATTAAAATACTTTTTGTACATTATCACAAATTATACTTTATATACGTAGTCGTCATAGTTTTGTTGGCTACATGACTGAATTAAAATTCATAAATGATAAACCTATCGACAAGTAAAAAGTTCAAACAAAAAAAAACCGATCTAGAATTTCGAGGGGATTAATAATTCGTTTGTTTATGGAAAGGTGTAAGATTTAATAATCTGAAGTATAATTTAAAGGAATGGTGTTCATTTTGTATAAGGTGGTCAGAAAAATAGTAAAGATAAGTGTTCTTTTGTTTTCCCGGGATGCAGTATCTTTAAATCTAGTATTAAAATCCCTCATACATACATTGCGGGTTGAACTATCAGCTGCACCGGCGGAGAAATGAAATAATTACAAACCGAGTTCCGTACGTCCACATTGTACAGGATGATAATTTCCTAGTCAGCGGGCTTGGCATTGAATACGAAAGCTAAATCGAATTTCACAAGTATATCTATAGGTTTTTACGACGTTTACAATTGCAGATTAACGACCATTCGCTTGTGACGAATGTGTCCCAATCGGGCTGATGGATACCAGTGTCCTTACAGTAAACCCTAATAGAAAATCCTCCAGCTGGAAACGGCAAGCCACTGGAGTATTTTCCCTTTGTGAATTTTCCGGTATGTTATTTCGGATATTGTAAAATTATTAAACGTTCAAAACGTTTTACTTAATAAATCAGAACCACTGGTGTCTATAAATTCAATGCTGCTGCGATTGCATTCTGTCAAGTTATTCTTCACGTTGTCAGATATATTGCGTGTTACACATCGCTTCGAGTTTACCATTCTATACTTATATAAGTAATATCTTTAAATAATCCATGCCCAGTGATGAAGTGTGCATTACGAAAGTTACACTTTTATGAATTATTAGTCCATTATTGTAATTTATTCTATTATTATTATTACTGTTACATAATTACATAATTTATCAAATACTCTTATAATTATATGTTTAAACTTTCATGGTTGATATCCACACGTCCATGATTTTTTTTCGGTGTAGACCGTGTCCATATTTTCTTCACGCAACGTTTCGAACACACAGTTTTTGTTATCAAAAACTTTAAGTGTTTCACGTGGAGAACATACTCCTGTAAATTTGAAGGTTTTAGTTGTAAATATAAAAATTTTCATCGTGGTTTTTATCTCGACCGGATATTACCGTAATCATGAGATTTGATAATTTCAAATTTTGAGATTTGAAGCATTTATTACTGGTTTCCAGCTTATGAATTATTTCGTTGCAGTTAGAGATATGAGGCGACTACGTCAGTTTACTACGTAAGTGTACATTCTTATATATATACATATATATATATATATATATATATATATATATATATATATATATATATATATATATATAGAGAGAGAGAGAGAGAGAGAGAGTAAGTAAGTAAGTAATCCCTATATATAAACGTAAGCCTCTATATGATTTTGGAATGTAATATATTCAAAAAAGACCATTCCGAGAACTGAATTTTGCAAGACGTTGAAATTATTTTTAACATCAACGATATATTTTTACTACGCCCAGATAATTAACATGTCTATCTGGATAAATAATTGTATAAATAATTATGTATTAAGCTACGTTAAAATTAAAACTATTTTCAATTAATGAGTCATTTAAAGAGATAACAATATCATTATTAATACATTGTTTATTTCTTGATAATTAATCGATATATATATATATATATTTCCTTAGTCAGCTTTACAATTTATGATTATATATCTATACATTAAATTTTTTTTTTTACTTTTAATTTTATAATTCAGAAAAAACTATTACTTGTATTATTTTATTTATAAGCCTACACTATAATTGGCTGTTAGCTGTTGTGTGGATAAATAAATAAACGAGTGTATGACGTTTACCAGGAATAAAATCAAATTAAAATCAAATTACGTTCATAAAAGTAATAATCAAGTTATAGACAATTGTTTTATATACAACTAAACATGTCCATAGTTACGCCATAAATAAATAAATTACTAATAATGAATTATTAATATTCTAATATGTAATTTTTGTTATAACCATTAATAAAAATTCGTTTCATTTTAATATCCTAGTTAAGTTATTTATGATTTGAAAATAGCGTAATTTTCGAAAACATTTATCATGAATATTTAAAAATTGATGATCTTTGCTAGTTGCTTTATTGATGATAATTAAAGACAAATCACTACATCTATGCTCCCCCACTTTCCCTACCAGTATATATATATATATATATATCTCCGTATATATAAATAAATATATATATATATTTAAACAACCAAGATCGAAAAAAATGACCAATAAAAAATTCGTCGCCTCTTTTGACCTTCTGGTTTTTTACTTTTATTATTATTTTCCGTTTTGTAAACATACACGTGTTTACGAAAATAGTACTAACAAATCTCATGAAGATTTATATACATTCAAAGCCAAATTCTCTACCTACAATCATACGTATTTACGATATGTGTGTGTGTGAGTTTGCGTGTATTTATCGTGTATATGTGAAAATTCTTGTTTATCGATAATATTGGTTCATTCAACAAAAAATATTCTTCTTTTCAATGAAAATGATGACGATAATGGTGATTTCATTCAAAATTTTACCACGTGTTCGTTTCCAAATTATTGTTTGTACTTTTAATTCTTCTTGTTTGTTATACGTTACACGGCGAAGAATGTGAATAGACCCCAGAAACGGAAACTAAAGAAAGTAATAAATAAAGTTAGGAAAGACATTATCGAGAATAAATTTTATATATATATATATATATATATATATAAAATAAATACGTGCGTTGGTATGCGTGTATGGTGACATTATTCTACGAACGCGGGCTATGTGTCCAAAGGGCATCAAGCCAATTTAACAATTAGAAGAATTCGATCGAAATTTCTGCATCGCAGTCATTCAGTCTACAATCTTTGACCCTCAGCTATTGACGTTTGAGCTAGATTAGTTTTAATAAAAACATCAACTAGATTCCGTTCTAATTTTGAATACTTGATAGTCACGGTCTGCATCGTTTAGAACGCTACTTACAACAATAAGCGTTTGTTGTAACTAAATTACGCGGTTATTTTGTTTAATTTTATACGGCCAACTATTTTCACACGAATACACGGCCGTTCATTAATTAAACTTACTACTAGTTTAACTCCCAGCTTATAACACACATATATATGCATATATATATATATATATATATATATATATATATATATATATATATATATAATTTTTATTCTAACTAACTGTATACTCTACTGTCATCTTATCGTTGGAACTTTAAGATGACGGAGATGGAAGAAATTAGAGAAGGAAAAGGATACTTCAGCGAAAATTCCAGTCATTCTTCAGTAAGTTCTGAACATCCTAACAAAAAAGATAATGATGATAATGGAGCTTCGGTTGCAAGGGCTTGCGATAGCTATGTAAAATTTTCAACTACAAACGTTGGCATTTCTTTTTACTCTAGGCTTTCCGTTTACTAACTTCCACATGCACACAAACACACACACACATATATATATATATATATACGTACCTAAGTCGCATTCTTTGAAATTCTTTCAAAATTTGAACGAATTTACTAGCAAAAACTTTTACTAAACTATTTCATCTCACTTCTTTCGACCTTACTGCCTACGCTTTAGCCTAGTAGCCAAATTCTTTCGCTTTCTTACCGACGTGTAACGAGTAAGATGTCTTCACTCTGCTGTGTCGTAAACCGTATCTTTCTCAAATTTCTTCACATAATGATGATAACGACCATGACGAAATATGATGAGAATTGTTTCTTCATCACGTCAAAACCCATCCTGTCTTATTTATGTTCTACGCTACACATGTGGTTGCCGTTATGCATATATGTACGAAATTTAAGAATTTTTACAAGTGTTAAGGGAACGAAAATTTAACGCATCATCTTCAAAACAGAAAACAAACACAGGTAAAAACGATAATGATAATAATACAATAGCCATGATGAGAGTGATAATTAAAATTTCTTCAAAATAAACCTTTGTTGGCTGAATAACAAATTCAGGCTGATTATAAAAAAAAATAGTAATATTTAAAAAAAATAAGTAAATATCGCATGCGCCTGGGGGAATTTAAAACTCGTAAATAGTTCTGCTCTCTGTAAACGTAATTACATCGTTAATCCCGTTTACTTCATTACGGACGTATCGGCGAAAACTTTAGATCCGTCTTATCTATAAACACAAACGCGCATATAGGCAATAAAACTTTTATATAGATTAATTTATTTTTTTTTTGTTTAATACTCCAGCAATTTAATGTTTTATCTATGACGTCATTTTTCATTGAAGGCTATTTTTTAGTCTTTAACGTTGTTTCTGTTCGTATTAACGGAGATCGCCCCCGTTAATGATTCGCTATGTATATAGAATTCTCTGCTATCAGCTATATCCCAACGTCATCATTGATTATCGTAGTTAACAATACGTTCCAGTGTTGTTCTGTCGCCATCTTGCTGAAAATGACAGTCCCGTTGTATGTATATGTGTCCATATTATAGTCCACCGGATGGTGGTTTTCCATTAATTATTCCATATGATCATCGTGCGTTTTTCATTGTTTCCTGCTTTCTTAATGTCCGAGCACCCTTTTTATGACACCGAGATTCGTTTGTGCACAAAATTCTGAGAAGTTGACACTCTCTTTCTGTCCACATATTTTAGCGTCCTCGTCCCGGACGCGTATAGCTGGTAACCCAGCGATATAAAAGTCTTCATGGCTTAAATGCGACGTGACACAACGAAGGTGATTAATGTAGGTCGTTATCAGAACACGCGTATAACTCTAGAAATAACAAACATAAATAAAGATGTACGAAGTAATCCGTTTAATTATATTCAATTATGTTCAATTATTGTTTACAATTGAAAAGTATCGTTTTAATATTTTACAAATATAACATATAAAGGCAAAAATTTAAATTCCAACGCGATCAGTACTAAATTAAAAATAAAAAGAAAACAGCAATGAAACCATTCAAGTTATTGAAAGTAATTTATTCTTAAATATGACGCATTATATTTTATACGTACCGTCATTTTACACGATGTATCTTAATTTTCTTTTACATCCTTTTCCAAGACGATCGTTTTGTTCGCGACAATAATTGTTTAACAATATATTACAGAATTTATAATTACGTTTATAATACTTTCAACACTCTACCAAATTATTATTAATATATTTAAAATGTAATTCGGCGATATTTTCAATAAAAAAAATTTTATTGCGAATAATTAAAAACTTTTTTTTTTTTTTTTTTTTATTTAAATTTACGTGCCGTGTACCGCAATTATAGCTAGAGGCACGGAACTAAAATAATTACAACAAAGGTATTAAATAATTATAACGAAGATATTAACTGTTTACAACAAAGGTATTACGATAATTATAACAAATGCGTTAATTTGATACATTTTAACGAAAACTCTATTAATGATATCCACGTTATCCATTAGCAAACTTTGCAAGTCGAGCGATGCGATCCCGTACTGTTTTCGGTATTTGTCGTAAATTGGACGGTCAACTGACAACAACATTGTTGGCACGTTGGTGGCGTACTTTTTTCTAATAGATGAATATGTGTTAATTTTGTGTGTCCTATCCGTAATCGACATAATATTACCTCTTCCATTTTGCTACTACGATGTGCCGAGTGCCACTGTTTTGAAGATAATTTTATCGATCGTAGTTTATTCACCGTAGATATTCTCTGCCAGTTACTATTCCATGTCGATTCGAAATGATGCTTTAAGTATTCTTTAAAGTTAGCTATCGGTACATGGATATTTAGAAGCGCTGTTCTTGCTGATACGTCGGCTATTGAATTACCATATATATTGCAGTGTATCCACAAAAGTATTATGTTCTTAGATGTAGTTTGTAACATGAATTTTATTTCGTTGGCTATTGGATGCAAATTTTCATTATTTAATAGAGTTCTTAATGCTGAAAGCGAGTCAGTACATAAAATGAAATTTTTATTTCTGTCGGAATCCGCATAATTCACTGCGGATCTAATGGCGTATAGTTCTGCTGATAAGACTGAAAACGTAACTGGAATAGCAATTTGAAGAACTACGTTATCATTAACAACTACCGAGCAACCTACCCCTGCTGAAGATTTCGATCCATCTGTGTATATAAATTCATATTCTGCATGGTTTTCTTTAATCTCCTTTAATTTTTTTTCATAATTTCGTAACACTTCCGTTAAAAATTATATATGTGAACGAAACAATATTAACTATTTCATCCTTCGGGAAGAAATTGAGACGTTCTCGGGTTAAATTTTTAATCAAAATACGATTGTCATCAACGTGAAGATGATCTTTAAGCGTTAAATTATTTCTAAAAGTAACAAGTCTTTTCTAGAACAATATAACAGTCAATAGCCTCCCAAATAAACAATAACAGGTATTTATTGATTTATATTTCCAATGTCTTCTTCGGTTATATTTATATCGGGTAAAAACCGAGCTGATTTAAGTGAGGATAATTCGTTAATCGTCATCGTGAAATGTATCAACTGTTAAGTTTCCAAACTCAGAGATTTCAACAATAACTGAATCCGAATTTTTTTCACATTCGTATATTTTTCGAATTGAAATACTATAAACAACTTAGCTATATCTGCCAAATCTATGTAAATTTTATGCCAAGCTTCCGAAAGAACAGTCGAATTAAAATATTTAAGAATTATTCAAAATTCTGGAAGGACACAGTTTTTTTTTTTTTTTTTTTTTAATATAAATTTCTTGCTCTTTTATACTTCGGTTAAGTGCACTATATTATTTTCCTTGATTTTCAGATTTTGAGTGGAAAATTATAATAAATTAAGTAGATGATTATAGGAAACTTGTAACATACTTAAAGAGTAATAATCTCGAATTCCATACCTATCGAATTAAAAGTGAAAGAACCTTCCGTGTGATCATTCGAAATTTACACCATAGTCTACAGCTAAACGATATAACTTCAGCTTTATCGGAGAAAGGATATGTCAGTAACATCGTTAAAGACCGATTAACTAAATTTCCATTACTACCCTTTTTCGTTGACATTGAACAACAACAATAATAATAAAGAAATTTACAACATTCAATATTTACTGAATGTGAAAATAAATGTAGAAGCTCCACATGTTAAACACGAGATAGTTCAATGTGCACGTTGTGTATGGACGCACAAAGAAATATTGTAACCGACAAGCCATTTGTATAAAATGTGCACAAACTCATCTAACTCATGAATGCACAAAGGATATCACCAGCCATATGCACAAATTACGGTAATAATCACCCAGCAAATTACAAAGGTTGCGACTTGTGTAAACAGCTCCAACAAATCCGTGGCAATAAGAACCCAGGATCGCTTAAATCATTAAATAAATCAACACTACAGTCACCACCAAATCAAATATAAACGGCTCCATCAATAAACCAGAGATCGACACCGAGTGTACAAAAATTATCATATGCAGAAGCAACCTCCTCAAACGTCCACAACTCGACATCTTCTTCAGATGTCCAGCAAAGCTTAAATGCTTTTCTTGTAGAAATAAAATCTTTACTCAAAGATACGATTCAGCAACAAAGCACAATGATAAATAATCTAATCTCTACAATCATGTCTGTTCTTATCAACCAAAAATGATTGTTAAAACATGTTTCAATAATCAATTCAACATAGCACTCTGGAATGCAAACGGATTGCTACAATATAGACTGGAATTAGAATTTTATCTCAATGAAAACGGCATTGACGTATTGTTAATTTCTGAAGCTCATTTTACAGACAAAAGCTTCATTCCAAACTACAGTACCTATTAGATTTTACATCCGGACAAAAATCTCTTGCTGGAACGGCTCTAAGTATAAAACAATGTGTATTCCACGCAAAGTTATCGGAAACTATCAAAAAAAAAACATTTGCAATCTACCAGAATAACAATAAGGTAGAGTAATAATATCTTAAATGTCGGTTTACTGTTCCCCGAAGTACTCCATAAGCTAGTAACAATTCACATACTTTTTGAAAGAAATAGGAAGCTGATTCATCATAGGAGGAGGTTAAAATACATTTTGGGGCTCCGGCTTAATAACTCCTAGAGGTAGAAACCTTAAAATGGCTATAGACTCAACTAAATGTAACATATTGTCGAGAGGCTTACCTACATATTGGCCGACAGCCGGAAACAAAATTCCCTATTTGTTAGATTTCTTTTTAACAAAGGGAATCTCAAATAACTATATGAAAGTTACGAACGATTCTTCATCGCTATCTTCTGACCACTGAATCGTTACATTAATAATTCCAAATCAGCAATTTTGTTTTCGAGAATTCGACAGTAGAACAGGTTCACAGAGTGGTTAAGAAAATTGAATAGAGCTTCGATAAGAAAAAATATGCTCTGCAGTATTTTTGGATATTCGACAAGCGTTCGATCGCGTCTGACATTTAGGGCTACTCTACAAATGTAAGAAGACTTTGCCTGCTCAATATTATAACAATATCAAATCCTATTTGGATGAACGATATTTTCGCGATAAATGATAAACAATCATCTTTACGCAAAATACATATAGGTGTGCCGCAGGGGAGCGTACTGGGGCCTCTCCTGTACTCATTGTTCACCAATGATGTACTCACAAATAAAAACGTACTTCTAGCTACATGTGCAGATGATACGGATGTCATCTCATCGATGTCCAAAAAGTTGCACTGAATATGTTCAAAATGCTATTGACATGGAAAATTGTAATCAATGAATATAAATGCGATCACATCATTACCAAACAACGTATTGCGAGCGGATAAATATGAAGTTACGATAAATTCTAAGTCAAATATCCTAGTGTTTATTCGGATCAAATGTTAACCTGACTGAAACATATAGAAGCTATGAATATCTGATAGGCCCACGCTCGCAATTGAATATCAATAATTAGAAATATTGTATAAAGCATTATTGAAGCCTATACGGTTATATGAAGCAGAACTGTGGGCGTGTGCTTCGGCAACTAACGTAGAACAAATTCAGCGCAGGCAGAATAAAATACTACGATTGATTGTCGGTGCTTCATGGCACGTCTCCAACAGGACATTATACACCGACCTACATGTGAGATATGTCGCTGAACAGATTAAATCGGCATTTAATAGACACTTATCGAGACTACAACATCATTCAAATCCATCGGCAGCTAACCTACTTAATGAAGAAATACCTAAAAAATTAAAACGGAAAACATAGATCTGGTTCGAGTACAATCTAATATTACTCTAAGACGGTTGGATTTGCTAAAACCTCCATCTCGTGATATATACCTACATAAAATCCGGTAGATGATATTAGAGGGTGGGAAAACTCAGGTTTTGAATAAGTGGAAAATTATAATAAATGAAAATGAAAGCAATCGCGCATCATCTTCCCAAAAAAGAAAATCTAACGTAGTAAATACCGTATAAACAACAAGTAAATACACGCATACTCATCCGTAAAATGTCTCGGAGTACACCTAAACAGATGGCTTCAGCATATTAAGACCAAAATAACGGAACTTAATTTAAAAACGAAGTAACTTTATTGATTGCTTGGACACCGCGCTCTCATTTACAGGTTGCAAACAAAGTGTTATCGTATGGTGCTAAAACCAATACGGTTGTATGCGGCCGAGCTCTATAACATTAATAGAATACAACGCTATCGAAACAAGATCCCGAAGTCGTTGGTGAGAGCACCTTGGTATGGTATCAAATTGTACGCTACATCAAGATCTACAAGTAAAGTAACTAGCTGCTTTCAATCACTTGTCGAAATGAGAAGGACATGGAAACGCCATTGCACTGAACCTTCTACAACAACCAGTAGGTGGCAAGAGGTTGAAAAGGAGAAACGTTGTTGATCTAGTGTGAAGGTTCGGTAAATAAAATCGAGGTCCTAATCGGTAGATAAATCATGATCACGTCATCGTTAATATCTAGTAAATGACTATACTAGTCAGTTCTAGATGCGAAGGAGATAAAAACAATTGAAGGTTTTCTTCACACCTTTACTATTCTTACCTAGAGACATACTTTTCGAAAGATAATGACAGGATAGATTACAGATGATATCTTAAGCCTAGGATACATTAGTAGTGTACGTCAATAAATTTTCCGTTTCTTTCATCGAAGTATGTACTTTTTCGAAGAATATCTCCTTTTGAAAAGTACATACTTCACGTTGCTACGTCTTGACGGTTTAAAATTTTGTCTCGGTATTACTTGTAGCCATTTCGAACACATATCATCGTCTTCTGGAAATCTACGTGAAGCACGATTTTTATTTGCCTTTACAACCCGCCAAACGACACTTATTAGGCGATAATAAATAATTATACCGATATATAAGAATAATTTTACACGTATAGACACAAAAAATAATTAAAAACGCGTAAAGCAAAAACTTTTAAAAATAAATACAAATCGTCTAATTATTCAACACGGTAACTCGTATGTAATTTCATTCGAATAACTAGACACAAAGTATGAATCTAGACAATTTTCGTACAAACCAGAGGGAAATGTAAACAAACTAGTGTGAAATCTTCGCCTTCTTTACGTGAATCTTGGGTGACGTCAGAGCCATCACAAAAGCCTTCTTATCTCGATCGTTGGAAAATACGAGCGTCTAATTTTGAAATTTTTCAAACCGACTCGTCCCATCAAATCTTTTTTCATCGTGGACGTTGCTGACAATTTCAAATGTCCGTCTTATTTCGAATACTTGTACATTTTTTTATCGATGCATTTACCGATTCATAATAACCGTTTACTTAGCGTTAAGAAGAATTTCTTTATTTCGGTAAAATATACAGGTGAACTATTCGGGTTTTACCATATGCGTTCCTTAACTAATAATCTTTGTATTACGACGAAACTTGAAATTCTTTCAAAATAAATTTCACCTCCGTAATTCGGATACGTTTAAAATTGCGATAAATCTCAAATCTAACGAACTGTTTACTCCGTTCTGTTCGTTATTATTCAAATTCTTCAGTTCTCCTCCTGTTTTTTTCCAACATAAGATTTCCGGAAGACGACTAAGGCTCTATCGATAATAATGAAAGCCCTTATTACGTACTTCGCAGATAACTACAATAACTACAAATAAAAACCCACATTCCGAGCAACGGTCTAACCTCGCGATTTCCATTCGGTGCTGAGCAATTCTTTCGTATTATTTATTACGGCTTTAGTTATCCCGTGTCTCCCCATGTCCACCTCTTCTTCGTTTATTTCGAATATTCTTACCCTATATATATATATATATATATATATATATATATATATATATATATATATATATATGTCTCACTCCCAGCATGTCTAATCCCACTTTTTCCGCTTAATAACGTTTACCGTATTTTTAAATTTTCCTCCGATAAATGTATTTCTGTTCTTTTCACTCTATATTTTTCTCTTCCATTTTTAGGTCACCGTTGGAAACATATATACTTCACTTTTCGCTCTAATACCAAATGGTACTTTTTCCAAACTCACCTATATTCTTCTATGCACTTTAGTCTCATATAGTAAATCGTTAATTCGTCGTTTTTTCTTTATTTTTTTTTTATTATTAATCGAGATTTCTATCGATCACGGAGTCGTGACCACCTCGTGTTGTCTTTTTCAAAGTCTATCGTTAAGCAGACATATACGACTTTAGTTGAAAAGTACACGCGCCGTGTTATTGCCTTTCAGTAATCCGTGACAGTAGCTGATAAGAAATAACGAAACTTCTATTAATCGTGAACAATTGGCGAGTGTGAATGAGAGAGAGAGACACACGCGCGTAAATATAAATAAAACAGACGACGGAGAAATTGTTGGAACGGGCGTAAGAATGAAATCGGATTTAAAGAAAAAAAAAAGAAAATGAGTTGGGAATAAGAAATAGATGTATCTTCGAGAACTTTAGAAATATACATACTTGGACGGATAGGGCAATGCCAAGTATAAGGGTGGTACCCAGGAATATATATATATATATATATTAAAGAAATAAATCTCGGAACGCGTAATAATAAGCGCATGTGTCGCTGCTCCAACCGACTAGTAATAATGTTTTTATTTATTTTCCATCGTTGTTATATATTGTTAAAACTGCTTATCAATCTTCTGACACTTCGAAGAAGCTTTCTTCGCATAAATGATTACGTGTATATATATATATATGTATATATATATACATGTATATATAAATATATTTAAAAGCTTCTGCATATATCGTACATTTACGGATTGTACGTTATAAACGTTAAACGCCCGCTCGCATTTCGACATCTTAACTCTCATAAATTACGTTGAAGATTCTACTATCTTCGGGCTATATATTATCTCCTTCACCCGCCGCGTCCTTCGCGTGTGTACAATACTTTTAGTTCGATTTTTAGCGAAGGTGAAGACAAGAAAAGGACGAGAACAAATACGATAATATCGTGGGCGTTCATTCGCGTTCCGCTTCTTCGTTACTTAAAATTGTAACCGAGTCTCTTTTCCCCTACCATGTCGAATCCGGTTGTGAACATCGTCTCCGAAATAAACAACTCCGTGACGCTTATTTCGCGCAATCTTTCGATCGGCGATCAATATTCCGAAAACTCAGAATCGTTATACTTCTGCAATTTGAGTCTTCTCGTCCGGTTTAGGCTATCCGGTTATTTTTTTTCAGCTTCGACCATTATCCGTACCGATGAAATTAAATCTTCGATTATCGCTGTTAAATATATCCGCTATTTCTTATTACGTGCGGCGACCTATTCGCTTATATAATCTTCGTTAGACAGCGTCGTTTTTCATTAATCTCGAGCGGATTTCAAGCGATAGTATTATATATCATTTACAGGTTTCTACGACTGTTTATGCTGGGAGGGGGGATCTGATTTACTGAGAAAATTACGCTGTACACAGACGAAAAGCGACCTCTCTTTCTATGGACATATCGTATAGAAAAATTACATACGACAAGAATGATGGAAGGATTACGTTGTACAGTGTGACTAATTCGTGGCGACTGGATACGCTCGTTTACGATTATATATAATGTTTGCTGGAAACCACGGTGACGGATATATAAATATTTACATAATAATTTCGGATATGTACTACTTAGAAAACCGTTTGAAGACCGGCTTCTCATTCGCGTGCAAAGTTAAAGAACGATTAATTACACAATTTAAACAATGAGGAATGTAACGATTTAAAAAATCAAAATGGACAATATTATAAAAAAAACAAAAAACTAAAAAAACGTATTAGCCGGGAAGTTTTTATTTTATGTACAAATTTTAGATTGCAGACTTGATTATCCACTAACAGATAATTTCGTAATAAAATATATATTTCTTCGCTTTATTATTTTTGTAATATTTTACATCTATAATTAAGTATTTTCTAACATTTTATTTTAATTTTAGGTTTTTTTCCTTTTAAATTTTTGATAAATTATAATTTTTTTTATATAAAATTTGTACGTTTGCTTGATAATTAGCCGAAAAGTTTTATGGTCTTTTAAATATAAAATTTAATAATTTCGACCGACTTCGTGTTCATTTAATTATAATTGACTCATATAATGGACCTGTGGCGCAGCGTAAATGCCTTAGTGTTCAGCCTACACGATATACGTTCGAACCGTAGTAAGAACGGCAATTTTTAACGGTAAAAAGTCCTCTAGCCAACTCAACTATCCGTCTAATTGATCAATAACTTGCTGCAAACTTCCTCATATTGATTTGTTCTATATATATTATATATATATATATATTAGAAAGTTTTAGGAATGATATTTTAAACTTAAAAGTTTATCACGTCACCTCTGCAAGAGATGAAGCCCTACTTTTCAAATGTTCCTTTTTTAAATAATTTTTCTTTTTAAGCTTTCCCGTTTGATTTCCATACGCTACTAATTTTATTTTATTTATTTTTTAATATTCTGAATGTGTTTCATTCTTGTTCGTTACTACAGTTGTGTTTACAAATGTAATTATCGTTTAGCGGTTAATTGTGAAATATGTCTATAGAAATATCGGCATTGTATCCTATCATTTTTTAAATACCATCACACGAAAACACACACAACACATGTCAACACTGGCGGATTTAGCCTTTTAGTTATGTTAAGCTCGTATAATCTAGTTATTTTTATCGAAAAATTTCGAAACCACCTTTTTGACCTTGTTATTTAAGTTTTATTACGTAAACATCGTTATTTATATAACATGTCAAATTTTTGAGACATATAAATATATAAATATATATATATATATATATATATATATACACGCACATATAAGAAAACGTTCTTCTTGCACAATATCCGAGTCCGAACCCTATATAGGATGAGAATTTTTCACGGTAAAAATGCCTCGAGCACAATTCAGCTTTCCATCTAATTTGTACATGACTACTAACTTGCTGAGAAAGTATAAAGAATCCGCGAGATACCAAACCATTCCGTCTAAGCTTTTCCACTATGTGTCGTATGATCGAACGTCTATCATTCAAACTGTTGAATCGGTTAGTTTGGCGACGTTCCTTACGAACTGTCCAGTTGATATTATAATTATCGACGTATGTCTTCGCGACATTACGGGACACGGAATTAGTTTACGCGATATTTTAAGGTAACTAGAAAGTCCAATTATAGCGCTTTCTTGAAAATTTCATCCGAATTGTAGTTTCCTCTGACAGTGTGCATGGATGTTTCTTTCTTTTTCTCTGCAACTATACATCAGCATTTTGTCTGATTTTGCATTTTACGTTTCCACACAATACGATCTTAAATCTGTTTATTTTTGCTGCTAAGTTGTGTATATGTTGAATACAAGACGCATATATCTTCAATATAGGTATCCTTCGCCTTATTGCTAGTTGACCAAAGTCGTTTATTTTGCAACCTGGTGTTGCTAATTCTTGTTACATATCGCGACAGTCTGGAGTTATTTTTTTAAATCAACCGTTAAATCGACGGAATGTTATCTCGTTTCAACATAATTTTATTAGATATTCAGTCCGTGGTTATAAGTGTACGTGTGTTTCGCTGATGAAAATATTGCTCTGTTTTTTTATGTCACTTGTACGATGTCCGTGTTTCTCACCCATAAGATGTTGGCAAGACAATGGATTTATAAACGAATATATATATATAAAGTTTAGATTGCGGAATGTGATTTTTTATTGCTTTAATTACAAAAATCAGTACTAAAACTTTATTTTTTATAATTTCACAAAGCTTTTCGGCAACTACGCCATTATCAAGCGATATTTAAATTTAGATAAAAATAATGATTTAAAACACAAAATATTTACAGAACAGTAGCCAGAAAATAATTATTTTTTAAAAATATGTTTGAACAGTGAAAAAATCTTAAATATAACATTGATTTAGCAATAAGAAATAATAATACATTATTAAAATCAATCAGTAATAACAAAATAGAAGATAGAAATATATTAAAAAATTCAGGAGTCTATAAATTAAATTGTAATCAATGTGAAAAAGAATTAAAAGAAACAGGCAGATAATTAATAACAAGATTTAAAGAACATTTAAACTCATACGCAAATAACGATGAAAAATCATTATTTGGAAAATATTGTAGAATTAAAACACAAAATAAATAAAATTAATCAAAATTATAAAATTTTACATACAGAAAAACATTTTAAAAAAAGAAAACTACTCGAAAAAATGAAAATAATAAAAGGAGGGGATAAAAATAATTTATTAAATTCGACGGTAAATTTTGAGGAAGAACTAATTTTAAAAAGTATATTGTAAAAATTATATTATTTCTTTGATTTTTTAATTATTATAAAATATAATGAAGAAGCTAAACAAAACCGATAAGAATAATTATATATCTTCTACTGGCGTCGAAATGGAAAAACACGCTGGACTGAATGAAACAAGAAAAAAGTTCGCCTTCTGGCCTGTGATTTTAAACCAAATATGTTATTAGAGATGATAACGGTTAAGTGAAAATGAAATTGCTGAAGTGTGAAAAAAATATTGTACCAAATTGTACAGTGCGAGGTAGACTCTGCAGAAATCATCGATAACGTAAACAGTCTAATAGAAATGCAAGAATTAGAACCAGAAATACTTCTTAGCGAAGTACAAAACTCGATACAGCATCTTAGGCCGACAGCTTGGTGCCAATCAACTTATGTCACACTTCATAAAAATGGACCAGCGACTGAGTGTGAAAACTATCGTACAATATATAGTACTAATATCGCATGCCAGTAAAATAATGTCAAGGATAATTTATAATCGTCTGTATGCTTTAATGGAAAAACAAATCCAAGCCGGTTTCATGAAGGGCAAAAGTACGAGACAACAAATTCTTAACGTGCGACGAATCATTGAAAAAGCGAGAGAGTAAAGTAAAGAAGTTATTCTGTGTTTTGTAGACTATCACAAAGCTTTTGATTGCGTCCTGTGGAGTAAATTATGGTTAACTACTAAAATTGGAGCTCCAAATCACTTAGTCTCATTAATTAAGAGGCTGTATGACAATAATACAACGAGGGGCAAAACGGAAAAGACGGTAATACTCAGATTGCTTCAAGGTGGGGAGTTAGGCAGAGATGCATGCTGTCACCACTACTTTTCAATATATATACGGAACATATTACGAGACAAATATTAGTTTTAATGATAATCAACCGGCCTAAAAATAACTTGCCCAACAAACAGCACACAGATGGAATAGAAGTGGTCGATAAGTTCGCATACCTAGGTATCGAGGAAACAAATTGGAATTGCGGCACCGCAAATAAATAGCCAAAAGCGCGATGGGCCGCTTAGTAAAAATCTGGCGTGATCAAGCATTAAATAGAAAAGTTAAAATTAGACTAGTCAAGTAATTAATATTTCCAATATTTTTATACGGTAGGGAAACTCGGACATTACACCGAACTGAACACAGACGCATCGAATTTTTTTACCTGTGGTAGTGGAGACGAATGTTACGCGTTCCGCGGACGGCCTAGAAAATCAATGAATCTATACTAAAGCAGTTCGGAGAAGCTAGGCGATTACTAACGGAAGTACTTATTAGGATGGGACGGTTTTTCGGCCACATAGTTCGAGCAAACGGATTGGAAAAGGTATGGAACAAGATGTCGTGGCCGTGTGCCTCTAAGATGGTCGGATGGATTAACGAAATTTGTGGAGAAGAGCTTCAGTGAATGTATACAAGCAGCTTATAATAGGGACAAATGGCCCGAACTAATTCATAAAGACTGCATTTCTGTCACGATGTCCTTGGACGATATTCAATACATAGGTACAGATAAACTGACATAATGGACACTTCCGATCAAAATACTTAAAATTTTTTAATCTTTTTTATTATTCATAAATCATAATTTATACTTTATTTTTGTCACAATTTGTCTGCCTGTAAGATCGAACTGTGCTGCTGTTAATATACCATTGATTAGTTTGAACGGATAAGAGGTCCGGAAATACTTTTTTGGTGCTATCTACAGCTCTTTGAACGTTTCGGCAATAAAAAAGGGTAAGCGGAGATGGTCTTTACTTTAAACTAGTACGTGTTAAGCAACAACAAAAAAATCTAGTAAAATCACTAAATTTTTATATATTTAATACCAAAAAACATTTCGGCAATTAAGCCATTATCAAGTGGACATAAATATATATATATGAAAATATACAATTTATAAAAAAAATATAAAAGTAGGAAAAAATGAGGAGTAAAATAAAATATCAGAAAGTGCTTAATTAGATATGCGATATTACAAAAAATAGCAAAATAAAAATTAGCTATTTATAAAATAATATGATGGCGAATGCGGTAAACAACGTGTACGCTTAAAATGAAGTATTTTCGTACATTTTATTTCATTTTTTTCATAAATGTTATATTTTATCTATTTTTTAATATTTTATTTATTTTTTATGTCCACTTGATAATGGCTAAATAGCTGAAAAGTTTTGTATTGTCATTTTATATATATAAAAATTTATCGATTTAACTGTTTTTTGTCGTTTTTTATCGTTTAAAAAAATCACTACATTCCACATTGTTCAAATTAGTACATATTCACTTTTATTACGTATATACGTACGCTATGCATTGTATAAAATATAAATTGGCGAGATACATGTATCCACACATATGATTGAAATATATTAGTTTGTAAATCGAAATTTATATATATATATATATATATATATATATATATATATATATATATTTGCATTTTTATTATTATTATAATTATTATTGATACTGTTTATTGTTCTATACGTTTGATGCTTACACGTATGTGTATAGATGTTTTTGTAGTAATTATAAATACACGGATAAAATTCTCATATAACGTATTATATGAGAATAAATTCGATTCGATTTGACTGTCGTCGTTATCTGCCGTTGTTATTACCATTTTAACAATTACTTTTATCGTCTTGTTAGCACTGTCATTTTTAATCGTCATTACAATCATCATCCTCGTTATCGGATTTTACGTAATTCTCTCGTTGCTAAGGAATTCCGGGAATTCAATTTTTTTGGTAGTATAAAACGATTTTTTAAAATAATACAAAAAATATATAAAAAAAAAAAAACTTGGATCGATTGTTTTAAGCACGGGAAAAAATATTAAGAATCTCACGCCCGATTACCATACAAAAAGGGATTAGAACATGCCGCGCAATAGCGGCCGACGTCAAAGCTCGCCGCTTTAACAACCAAGATTCGATAATCGTCGTTAGACCAGCTATTATAGTTAAGTTACCGTTGATAGATCACCGATGATGGGGCTTTCTGAACGTATAGATAGATATATAGATACTCATGCTATATTATAGGAATAGACCAGGAAAGGACAGACGAGCAAATATACTACACTATCGAAATGTAGAATCTTCCGCAGCCGAATTCAAATCTTCCGAGATTTCTCTTTAAAACTGAGTATCTTGCCGAAGATAAATCAACCAGACACTCGTCGTAGGTAGGGTAGGCCTATTGTCTCCCCGTCGGAATAAACGGACGTTATTACGGCACTATTACTTTCTATATATAATGCGATAATAATAGAATCGTTCTATAGAGGTCGCTACGTGAAAAACCGGTATCTCCCTTCCTTAAATATAGCTTTATACGTACATACATATATATGTATATATATATATATATATATAGTAATTTTTTAATTTTATTATTATAATAATTATTATTATTTTAGATCGCATTGATTCTCTCTTAATTCCCCGTTCGTTATCATCATTTTTAGCCGCGTTCGACTCTATATTTTATACGCTATCTTAAAAGTAATGGTAAGATACATTCCCATTTGCTAACGAAGTATTAATTCAATGGTTATCTTTCTCTATCATGTATATATATATATACATATATGTCTGTCTATCTTGTTATGTCGTGAATATCTTTTTTTTCTGTATCTTGTACCTATATATTGGGAAAATTTCCCACGCGATCGAAATAGTGTGTATTTGTACTATATGTGAACATATACGGATATATGTATATATATATATATATATATATATATACATATATATATATGTATATATACATTTATGTATTTAAAGTGTGTTCATTATGAAGATACATCTGGTTCGTTTATTTATTTGTTTTTATTTAAAATAATAATAATAATAATAATAATAAATAATTTGTTATTCTATAATATTTTTTTCTTTTTATTCTCTGTGCGACAATTATAATTCGAAACTTCGTCCGCTTTAGGCGCATTATAATTTTGTGGTATTTTGTAACATTATCGCCACTGTAAGATCTCTTTATTACGTGAATCGAGGCAAGAAGTAAATTCCGGCTACTATCGTACACTTCATTAGGAAGGAACAACTAGTTTAGGACGTTTTTAATATCGACCAGCAATAATAGTAGAACAGACCGCTTCATTATTCTTAAATTTTAGGTCTAAGAGAGTACCGCCTCTAACCGCCTTATATTCTTTTGGAACAATTTAAGCGTATACTATACTAATATCATTTTTTTTTTGTTTTTTTTTTTTTTAAATAGTATGTGCCAAAGAAAATTCCGTCAGTTTTACGTTGATATATATATATATATATATATATATATATATATATATATATATATATATATATATATATATATATATAAAGCTTTGGTCAAACTGGTGATGAATACGAGGGAAAATCAGGTATTAAAGGAAAAACAAGATGTAAAAGAAACAAACCGTAAATTCCGCGATGGACAGCACTCCTTCAACTGATATGAAAAGCAGCCTACAAGTGAATTCAAACATATTTTCGTGCGCAATATAACTCGCACAGAAATTAAGACAGAAAAAAGACTATTTCGAATTACTTCTTAACACGGCTCCCTCATTGTAGAAATCTAGAATAAAATCTAAAGGTCAAGTCCCACCGTTGATTAACAACAAAGACCAATAATAACTACAGCCTCGACTTCCTGTTAAATAAAACAACATACTCGCTAATATAACTAGTCTATCTTACACGAAATCCTTACACTTAAACAATCGGATCAGTGGCGCACTTATGGGGGCCTACCGGGCTATAGCCCTCCAGAGGGCTTAGAAAAGCATAAAACACATATCAAGAAGGCGCTTAACTTGTAAGCTCAAACAATTTCGCAGCTAAAATGATAGTTGAAACGGAATAGAATATTTGAAACAGCTGCGTTATCACTAATAAAACATCTTGAAGAGTGCGCAAAACAGCCTGGATTGCAAAAAATACTGTTAGAAAATATTCCTTACATTCTGTCTGCTAATGACATTGAAAATCCAGCTGACTGTGCAACACAAAGAAAAAAAATGGCCGTTGTTTTGGCTGTTCGGCATTCGAATCTGACCCAGGTCGCGTGACCAGTGCGTAATTTTTTATTATTGTTATTACTTGTTTCGTTGTTGTTTGTGATCGTTTGTAGTTTGTTTTGCTTGTTGAATTTTGTTACATATTGACTGTGTATATTTTATTCGTTTTTATTACGATTTTTTTAATTTTTTTTGTGGGGGGGGGAGATTTTTCACCACAGATACAAATCCTGGGTGACCCGCTGAATCGGATTACTACGAAAGAGTTACAGATAGTTATAGTAAAGTGATAATAACTGTAGCCTTAGAAAAATTCAAGTGCGAACAAATAATGTTTGCTTGTTAGAAATGGTGATCAAAAATACAACCGCAGGTATTTTTTTTTTATCATCAATAAATGATGTTGCCTCACAAATAGCCAAGCCTACAAAAAATTAATCTGTTTGCAGATGATATCGCCTCATACACTGTAAAGGAAAAATCTATCTATAGATTTTAGATTTTTTATTATTATTTTAATAACATAGTTACAACTAGCAGAGAGGCCATCTAGAAATTGTTACGAAATGGTGAAGTAGCGTGAAAGGCGTTAACACCCATTAGTTCACCTCCAATGAATCCCGGTAGAAATTCGGACAAATCAAATATTCTGAGTTTCAATCGGCGCATCTAAAACTGTTACCTAGTAAATCGATGTCCAGTTTATTTGTATGAGACTCCAAACGCCTTTCATACTGCTCAGCGGTTGACTTCGTCTTTAACATAAGGAATAAGAAGCTCACGATGTAATGCATAATTCGTAACATACAAAGGAGGATCAATGAATAACCTAATTTATTTCGAAACCGTTGAATCGTATTTATATGACTATACTGTTTCCGCAGCCCCACAGCATCAATTCGTACGTTCACACAGGCTTTCACATTATTTTATAAATTGAAAGCTTATTTTCAAGAGAAAGGCTGTCTTTGACATACAATGCAATAATCATATTAAAGTTAGAATATGGTGTTACCATATTCAGTTCAGCCAACAAGAGTTAGACTGAAAAGTCTAAATAGTATATACAACTCTTCATTTCCTAAAGCCGATCGGAGCAGTCATAACTTAACTTTACACGGAGAACATAATCAATTAAGTTTGGAATATAGAAAAAAAAACAAATTACCTAACATCGATATCCACAACTACACAAAACCCGGCATATAGTACAACCAGTACTAGAGTGAATATTTAAAAACTAAATCCATTCCACACCCATTTAGCTTCCAAGCTTGCACTTGCCTAAATGAAAACCAATTAACAGTCCCCCAAGTTGTAGCAGGTTATTTCCCCATCACCCATCTTATAGACTTTTCCTCAGATAATCTTCAACATTGACCTCCATCAATACGAGAAATCACTAAGTTCAGTAAAAGAACCGTACTATAAATAATTCTGTAACAGAAATATGATGGAACAACTAAAATATACACGCACGCTTCAAAAAATAAAAACGCTATTACCTGTATCCTCTTATAATTCCAAAACAAAAAAATCTTACTTCAAATTAAACAAGTGTAAATGGAAAAACTTTTTTCAAGCACTTAAAATAATCACCGCGGATAATCGATTCCTTCACTTCTGCTCTTGCATAAAAATGTATAAAAATCTGTGCTTATTGAGGAAACAGATCTTCGTAATTTGGATCCTAGCGCATGTAGGCATCCTGGGGAACGAAGCTTCAACATCGATTACTCAAACATTCAATTGAACCGAGGATAGTCATAATGCTAAAATACCACTTCCAGAAAGCAAAAAAATATTGCAAATCTTATAAAACAACAATACGTTACCGACTAATCAATCATAATAATTTGAAGAAACTGAACAGGTCGCAGTAGATTCCGAATTGGACATACCAGTTTAACGCCTGATTTCATATTACATAAAATACGACCATGCGAAAAATGCAATGTACCTTTAACAATAAGCCACATAATCATAAGTTGCAATAAGTATTTAGGCGAAGACTACGAATTACCGAAAGTAGCCAATATGAGGAAATTAATCCAAAAATAATAATAAAATTTTTGAAATAATCTAAATTGATTAATATAATGTTAAATGTATATGATGTATATGTATGTTTTTTTTTTTTTTTTTTTTTTTTTAATTGTATATTTGTATAATCAGTGATACATGAAAATACAACGACATACAATGAATATGTAGACACATAAACATTTATAAACACTCACACTCTCACATAATTATTTATAATATACATATTTTTTTTATATGTTCCGTCAAAGGTTGCAATTAAAAGTATCACTAGCCTAATAGACAAATATGGCGGCGCTAAATACAACTTTCGGTCTAAAAAAGAATTTCGATGATTCGCTTTGCGCTATTTGCAAAGAAAAAAATCATTAAGCAGCAGACTGTCCAAATTTCATCAACCATGCAGCTGATGCTCAGAAACTTAATGTTATACCAACTTATAACTCTGTCTCTCAAACACGAACTAATAATAATCCCTCTCATATTGATGTTTCAAATACATTGCGTGATCAACCCAGTGAAATGATAAACATTTCGAGTAGAGGGCATCTGCTGAAAACGCCCATACAATCATTGCTTTGCCAGAAACATCGGTCAATACAGAATCTACTCCTGTTGATGATCAAGAAAATTCCTCTCCATCTATTTCTAATAACCCACGTTCAACGATAACAATCAACTCACTTGACACCACTGCTCACCAACGCAATATTAAACAAAGCATGCGAGATACTTTTAAAAGACAAATTTCTGACTCCCCCCCCGGGCTTCAATTGAAGACATAAACAAAAAACCTGTAGAAAATTCTAAATTCTCATGATCGGCCAAAAAAGAAAACACCAACACCTAAAAAAAACTCGATCGATCGATCGAGAAACACTCTCCTGAGATGAGTGAAAATACAAGTCAAATTAACACATGTGTTCCAACTAAATCTTCAATCAAGCAGCTTCTACAACCAATCCAGCAAATAATTACTTAGAAAAATGCGTGCAAAAGTCAGATATACTCTCAAACAAGCTAAACAACAATCCTGGAAAAAATATATTTCGACTTTGACACCAAGTACTCCAACCAAAGTTAAAATAAGATAAAAAGTATCGAAAAAACAACATCATCCTATATACCGGCGTGCATCCGATCGAATGGCGTCATCTATAACAACCTACAGGAAATAAACACAATATTCGCGAATTATTTTGCATTATCTTCAAACGGAAGTAACGATTATTCTTCAGAATGTAGTATGTCAACAAGCAGAAATATCACTTATTTTAACTTCGAAAGCGATAACAGTGAACCATACAGTCAACCAATAACCATAGATGAACTTCGAACAGCCATAAAGCATACAAAACTAAAAGCTGTTGATCCGGATTTTTTTCATGTTAATCATTTAAAACACGCACCAGAAAACGTTTTAGACACATTTCTTCCAATCTACAATAAAGTATGGTTCACTGGCGCTGTTCCATCATACTGGAAAACAGAATTCACAGTATCGATACTAAAACCTAATAAAAATCCCACATTATTGGACAGCTACCGACCAATATCTCTTACGTCTATTTTAGGTAAAATACTCGAAATGATTATAAATCAACGACTGTTATGGGAAATTGAAAAACAAAAACTACTTACTAAAAACCAATATGGTTTTCGATCAGGACGTAGTAATCCGATCTTATGTATAAAGCAATGCATATGAAAAGCTTTCTTTAATAAACATCATCTGCTAGCGGTTTTCTTCGATTATATGAAAAAATAAAATATTGTCGACACTACTCTCGTGGAAGTTAAAATGACGTCTCTGCACATTTATCGCGAACTTCCTGTCAAATCGAAGTTTCCAAGTAAGGTTAGGGCCTTCTTTGCCCGAACCTCAGAAGCTAGAAAATGGAGTACCTCAAGGATCAGTACTCAGCCCCACACTATTCAATATTGGAATAAATGATATTATACATACGGTCCAGAAACCAATACAATCATTTCTATACGCGGATGACTTCTGTATTTTGCTTCCGTGCACAGATATTGAACTAGGAGATTCAATTCTGCAAGACACAATTATCAAACTACAACGCTGGTCTCAAAATAACGGCCTATACTTCTCAACATCAAAAACAACAGCAATACACTTTTTCCGACGAAATAAATGCGAACATAAAATACGTTTGAACCTTTACAACAACCAAATACCATCAGCAAAAGAAGTGCGATATTTAGGAATGATATTTGACAGTAAACTTACATGGAAAACACGCATTAAATTACTAAAGACCAGCTGTCAAAAGAAATTAAATCTAATGCGAAGACTATCACATACAACATATGGTGCCAGCAGAAATAGCTTATTAACGATATATCGCACTCTAATAAGGCCGAAATTGGATTATGGAATCCCTGCTTATACTACTGCGAGTTCGACATTATTAAAGTCTCTAAACACGATCCAAAATACAGCTCTAAGATTGGCAACTGGAGCCTTCCGAACATCACCAATAATAAGTATTTTATGCGAAGCTTCTGAATTGCCTTTGCAATTAAGAAGACAATACTTGACCATACTCAAGGAGATACCGATCTTCCCAGTTTGCATAAACTCATTCAAGCATATAACGTCGAACTCCCAATATTATCTCGCGAAAACCTCGATGCTATTCCGTCTTGGGGGGCACAGTTGCACACACAAGTGAATCTAACGTTCTGTAACATAAATAGAAAAAATGTTAACAAGATCAGAGAAAAGTTTAAGGAGATTAAAGAAAACCATGCAGAATATGAATTTATACACAGATGGATCGAAATCTTCAGCAGGGGTAGGTTGCTCGGTAGTTGTTAATGATAACGTAGTTCTTCAAATTACTCTTCCAGTTACGTTTTCAGTCTCATCAGCAGAACTATACGCCATTAAATCCGCAGTGAATTACGCAGATTCCGACAGAAATAAAAATTTCATTTTATGTACTGACTCGCTTTCAGCATTAAGAACTCTATTAAATAATGAAAATTCGCATCCAATAGCCAACGAAATAAAACTCATGTTACAAACTACATCTAAGAACATAATACTTTTGTGGATGCACTGCAATATATATATGGTAATTCAATAGCCGACGTATCAGCAAGAACAGCCGTTTCGCATCCGCTTCTAAATATCCATGTACCGATAGCTGACTTCAAAGGATACTTAAAGCATCATTTCGAATCGACATGGAATAGTAACTGGCAGAGAATATCTACGGTGAATAAACTACGATCGATAAAATTATCTTCAAAACAGTGGCACTCGGCACATCGTAGTAACAGAATGGAAGAGGTAGTATTATGCCGATTACGGATAGGACACACAAAATTAACACATATTCATCTATTAGAAAAAAGTACGCCACCATCGTGCCAATAATGTCAGTTAACCGTCCAGCATCTATTGGTAGACTGTCCAATTTACGACAAATACCGAAAACAGTACGGGATCGCATCGCTCGACTTGCAAAGTTTGCTGAGGGATGACATGGATATCATTAATAGAGTTTTCGTTAAAATGTATCAAATTAAATTTGTTATAATTATCTTAATACCTTTGTTGTAAAATATCTTCGTTATAATTATCTAATACCTTAATTATTTGATACCTTTGTTGCGATTATTTTAGTTCCGTGCCTCTAGCTATAATTGCGGTACATGGCACGTAAATTAAAATAAAAAAAAAAAAAAAAATTTATTAGCAAACCGATCCGTATTGATGTCAGTTTTTAATTTTTTTTGTCTTCATTTATTCGCAGTCGCATCAACCGTTTGCTTATTAACGACGTTCATATACATTTCACATTATACAAATACATTTAGATTATTTAAAAAAAAAATATTGTTGTATTTGGATTGATTTCTTCATCACGTCCGTAATTTGTAGTTTTTTGCATATTAGTAAATACCTGTTGCAGCTTGTGATTATGTGTGGTTTATTGTTAAAGGTTCATATTTTGATTTATAATATCTGTAATGTAAGTTAATAATTAATTGTAATTTGTAGCCGAAAAATTAATAATAGTAACATACATTTATATATATATATATAACAAAATTTTATATACAATTCTCTTCATTAAAATTCATCATAAAAATTGAAAAAATTATTAATAAGCAATATTACAGACTAACCAATGTGGCTGTTTAATAATAAGTTTGACCCGGGTTATAGGGTTACCAATGTTCTACCCGGTGGTAACCTCGATCTTAAACTGGATTTAAATCATCTTACATCGTGACCAGTTTCTAGCGCTCCTGCAGCAAGACGATTCGGATGGTGCTCATCAGTCTTTCCGTTTTAATAATATCTGTCATATATATTCTATTCCTGAGTCCTGGAGAGAGTGTGTACCATGATTGAAGGATGAGTTCGTATTATTTTAAATTCTCGGGTTTAGGACATCTTTAAAACTGCGCGTCGTATGTTCAAATAGGTTGTAAGCTGTTTTCTCTAAGGAATAGATATAATTCTGGATTTTTTTTTTTTATCAGGGTTCCTTTAGCCGAAAGGAGACGTGCCGAATATTCGCTTGATAGCTTTAAATTTACTGATACGCATATGTGTCACGAACAATTTGTTGATCGTTTGTGTCGTCGTAATAACGGCAGCATTAATTAGCAAAAAGACCGTTTATCAGCGATGTGTTGTAAATTTTGATTTGCTGATCAATGCTAAAAATGGCAAAATTGATAATTATACTAAATATCCTACATTCTAAATTCGCATGGATCTTGTTTGTTATAAATAGATTTTTTTACTATATTGTATGATGTCGAACGTTGTAAATATTTTACGATTAAAAAAAAATATAACTTAAAAACGTAATTAAATATCTACGTACATTTTCATTATAAATATTCAATGCAAAATTTATAACTACATCTACTTTAATTTAAAATTAATGTTTAAAAACGTATATATAATTTAAAATTCGTGATAAGAAGAGTGTATTAGCACTGTAATAATATAATTTAAAAATCATAATTGTGTTTTTGATTCATCTTCTTTTTCCTTCTAGCCTCTAAAGAGGGCATGATGATGTATACGAAATTGACATTTTAAATCCGGTCCTCCAGGTCATTATATTTTGGGCAGTGGATACCGTCTCGTGGAAGCTTAATCCAGATCAATATCCTTGACTGTTCGACCCATTTCTATTTCCATGAACTTTCTCAACATCCTGACGTTTCAACGAGTTTACATTCTGAACTATATGTCCAAAAAAAAAAACTTTAAAATTGTTCTCTTGTTATCTTGTTTTATGCCGAGTTTATGAAGAACGTAATTGTTTCTTATTTAATCAGTGTAAGATATTCTCAGCGTTCTCCTGTGTACGCGTGAATATAATAATGAACGGCCGGTTTAATGTGATAGTTTCTTCAACTTGTACGGTTTAATACCACCTCCAAGTGTTCATAAACTGGAATTGTAAACTTCTAATGCACAGAATATATTGCAGATGTTACATTTATGGTATATAACAAATTTGGCCTAACCATACACGATAAGAAAAACTAGCACACGCGAATAACACGTGAACTTCCGCGTTAATAAATCACATTAAAGTGGAAATCTTTGATTATCTAGTAATTTGGTAAATATTAAGATCAGTTTAGATAATCAAGTATGAAATAAGCTGCAGAATACAAGCTGCTGTAAATAAGTTAAATAACAATGTATTCAGAAAATGTTCTTCTACTAACAAAACTGATAATTTATAAATCTACGATATTACCGACGCTGCTTCACGGATTAGGAACGTCGTTAAAAAAAAAAACATACTCTCAATTGACGAATTTTACCAGCGTGTACTGCACAGAATTCTACGTGTCCGTTTGCAAGACCATCGTGACATTTTACACCATGTCAATTTATACCATTGCTGGTTCACGATAATTATCTAAGATAGTACGAGCACGTTATTAGAGCGGGTGAAAACATTTTTTATGGTTAAATTCTGGATAAAAAATGTCGTATAGTCGTCGGGCGTAGCGATATAATGGTTTCTTGAGCAAATATTAAAAAATTGTGAAATAGATTCGGTCGAAACTAGCCATAGATAAAAAAAAAGTATGGAAATGTGCGGTTACAAATGGCTCACAATGTTCAGATCGAGAAGGTCACACCATAGCAGAAAGGAAAAACGTAACTGCTTATTTCGGACAAAAGGAGACTTCAGCAACACCGACGCCATTAAATATGGCATACGCAGTAAATAGTGTACATTCAGAATCGCACTACTCATCAATAGTGAATGGCACTCCATTGATGATATATATATATATATATATATATATATGTATGTATGTATGTTTATATATATATATGTATATATATACACATATGTAATCTATGTTCATGTCTAAGTATCCTCTGGGTGGCTACTTCATACTTTTCGTGATCGGGAGCTTTAACTGGGACGGCGTGCCCAAATGTTGCGGATAATGAAATAACATAAAGATATAGAGGTTAGCTGTTAAAAAATTTCAAATGTTGTACTGAACAAATAAGCAATAGCGGACTAAAAGCCGATACTAGTGGGAAGACTCATTATAAGCGATTCCAAAGGTGATAGGATGTATACGGTTGGAGGGTGTGGAAAGACGCTTCAACAATCAACGTTGAAAGCCTATGTTTTGTCGAGTTGAAGTTGCCATAAGTTTCGCTCCGCTATTATCCGAATAGCAAAAGGTATGGCATTTTCTCTAGCACTGATATGAAGCTGTTCAAGGATAATGGATACTCGGAAAAGAAAGCAACCTCTTATCTGCACATTGAGCAAATGTATAGTTTAGTTCCTTTTTTCTACTTTAAATTTCGTTATTTCCTATCCTCTCTGTTTAAATATACTACCTTATCGCTGGCAACAGTTCACCGCATTGCCTACACCAGATAAATTGTTTCAGTTTTATTTTTGCCAGTGGGTTAACTGGTGTAGTTGAATGGACAGTATGGTTATTGCTTGCGCATCTCCGCTCCTCATGTATACGCAAACATAATTATTGTTTGCTTTTGTCTTTGATTTCAAAACCCTATGGCGATAGAAGCAAGTCGGAATGATTGAAAATTGTAATCATAGATTCTACACAGAATGCAGTGTTGTGTGTGTGTAATATATCCATAAGTACGTCTAAAACTTCGTAAGTTCCTTCGATAATTATTCAAAATCTGTTGACATTTTCCTCTAATTTTTCCAGATATTTGTTTACCACTGTTTATAAAGAGAACTATCTCGTTGCATCTACGAAACTTATCTTATAAATTTGACTTCCTACACACACACACATTATATATATATACATATGCATAGAAGCTTTCACGTTACAGATTAAAAATTAAGTAATTCAGTGTTTCGTACGAAAGTTTACAATATTCCGAAAATGTCTTTTTTACAAATTCGAATTCCTCTTGAATGTCGGGTGATTTAACATCATCCACTTTATACGTTAAACAAGATAGCTGAAACTTTTTTTCCCGGTAAAAAGTAATTATCTAGAAAAACTTTTATTTTTGTACGTTTAAGTAACCAAAATCCTAACGTGAACAAAAATTTATACTTTCTATTTAGTTTGATGCGAAATGTCTAGATTTTTAAAATATTTATTTAAACATGCATCGAAAACTATCTAAAGTCATCATCTAAGAAATCGTATTTTGAAATAAGCACGTTGGTTAGAATTTATAATTTTACGTTGGAAAGTTAATAATAAGGTTCATCCTATTGAAGTTATAAACGGGTATGGTGGTAAACTTGGAATAGACTATTAAAAGTAGATCTGCAGTATAACAAAATTAATAACGACTAATATATTCCGGAATTAATGCCAGTGGGCTGGAAAAAATTGCGGGAATTCGCATTAACGAATTCCGTTAGATATTATGTGACGGGAAAAATGCTATTAAAAATCCAGATTAAAAAAAGGAACACCTGCAACATTCCGCGCGTGTAAAAACGAACCTTGCCGATGAGGTAGTACATTCAAACAGGAATTCATTTTCGCTAATAGAGCTAATGTATATATATATATATATATATATATATATATAAATTATTCGTTTGATTTCGTATCAGACAGACCTACCAGCGCGTTGCGATTTTTCGAGGTCGACTACATAGTAGCAAATACGTAGACAGAAATAAACATTGATTAATCTAATTAATTAATATCGTCCTCATTATTAATATTATTGTTATTATAATTGTTATTTAGTAATTCGTTCTGTTTGTTTTGTTTCTAAATTGATTCGTATTTGATCATTTCCGTTTTTCTATAGTTCAACGTACAACGATGTTTAGACGAACCGTCAACTTCGGCCTTAACAGCTAATAATGTGGAATCCTATCAATTAACCACCCATACCGCTGGTCATCATCATCATCATCATCATCCACAACATAGTCATTCGTCTCACCATAGCAGCGCCGGTTCAGTCAGTTCAGGAACTGGCGGTGGTGTAGGAAGTCCCGGATCACCGCCTTCCGCGGCTACAGTACGATATAAGGAAGAAGATCGACCGTCCGTTATATCTAAAGAAGGTAAGAGAAATTGGAAGAAATTCCATACTTTGCCTATTATATCTATACATATATATATATAGCCAGATTGTATATACAATTACTGATAAGGGGCTATCAGACTTTCGTACTGTGTTTTTGGAAGCAATTCGTATAAAATAAAAGATTTGAATTATAATTATATATTATATACTCGATACTACATTATCTAATTTAAATAAACTTCATATGACACATTATTTAAAGCTTATTTTGTGTGTACGTGTTAAAATATACATTTACATAAAGTAATCAGAAAATAAAAATAAAAATTATTTTCTTAATAATCGAATAAAAAGCGTCATATGCGCAAATTATTTATAACCTTTGTTACCTTTGCTTGCGTTATCCTTTCAGCGTCTTCTTTTGCGTAATTATATATATATATATATATATATATATGTATATATATATATGTGTGTATATACATATATATATATATATATATATATATATATATATATGTGTGTGTATATACATATATATATATATATATATATATATATATGTATATATATATATATAACGTTACTACTTTAATTAATTTTCAGACTTTTTCTCCACATCTAACCATCTACTTCGTTTTCTTTCAGTCACTCAGACCAGCACAACAACTAGAACTCCTCGGACCAGCACCAAATCTATATTTATGATTAATCAACTCTAGTCTTTCTCACAGATGATTAATCGTATTCTCGGCGTTTTTCAAATACTCTATGTATTCTAACCTACTACTACAACAAGCTTTTATACACCGTCTATTCGATATAAATAAAATTAAAGCTTTAATCATGAATTATGATATAGAAATTCTTATTAATTATATTTTTTAAATAAATTAATTTATAGGTAGAATACATACGACGATCTTCGTAATGTATATATACATACACACACATATATATATATATATATATATATATATATATATATATAAATAAATAGGTATATTATATTCTTCCATTTCTCAATCGTTCGATTAGTGGTCAATAATTCGAACATAGTTGGAATTGTTCTCTGCTTTTAAGTTTTCTGGTTTGTTTTTTTTTCTTAAATAGTTCTTTATTTAATTCATTCGCCGTTCGACGTATTATACGACTTAAATCTAATCTTAAATTCTAAATTTTGCTATAAAATGAGAGAGCGAATTATAAAAATGTATATATATATATATGTGTGTACAAGAGGTGTATACTCAAAAATTTTTTAAATGTATAATATTAGTTACAAAACAACTGGAGCCAGTTATGAAGCCATCTAGCATTAAATATTAAGGAGAAAAGTGAAATGTCAACACAAGCCGATCGAAATATCATTTAAATATAGTTTTTACGCGGAATTAAATACCTCGTTACGTCTAGAGCCTTCTTCTTCCCGCGTTGTTATCCAAAGATATTATCGCGATTCTGTGTTTGATTTTCAACACCCACAACAAGAAGAAAGAAGAAAGAAGTATATTTTGATTAATTAAATTTTACAAGAAAAGAATAACTTATAGTATACAGTTCTATCGTTCGGAAATATAAAAAATTCCTTAACCGATAAACTTAACAATTATCCATTCGAACTAATCCCAATTATATCCAAATTTCCAGAGCCCGTTATTGGTGAACTTGGTCTAACTTTCTCGATTTCAAAGTGTAGCTTTCAGTGATCGAATCAAGATTCTATAACTTTCTTCTCATCTGTGTTTCTTTAATCTTTCATACCAGTTATCTGAAATATCTAGAAGTAATCCTATATGATAACCTCGTATTTGTCTAGCATTATGAAAACAGATGCGATAAATTATTTCATTAACTATTAAATATTGGTTCATAGGTAATAGTTCATACTTGATAAAAATACCTTATACAATCCCTGTATGGTTATGAGATAACCTATGTCGATCACTAAATTCTTAATCGCGTAAATAAACGCCAGAAGAAATTTTTATCTTAAATTCTTATTAAGAATTTCCTCACTATACAGAACTTCTCCAGCGAGTAGCCTGTTTTTTGCGGTGTTTTGCGCATTTATTAATCGTGATTTCCTGTATTTATTTATCTATTATCTTTAACCCTGTTCCTTATTGTTACAATTTTAATGTTTTGTAAAATACAAATGTGGAGATGGCGCATTTGCCGATGATACAGCATTATTCGCGAGAGATAATGATCCGGTAGCGGCGTCAGAAAAATTACCTTGTACATCTGGGCACACAATGGAGGTTAAAATGAACTCACCCGAATCAGTACGTGTTACATTTACAACTAGGCGAAACTTCATGCCCACCTGTCGATCTTAATGGTCCGGCTCCACTGGAAAATAAAGTCCGATACCTTTGACCTGGAAAGAATAAATCTGGACCAAAGTTAAAATAATAAAACTTAAACTGCGGAACATGTACTGTCCCGGGCAAAACTTCCGAATTACCTCTAAAATCGAAATTATTGCTTTACAGGGCAGTTATTAAACCGGTGCGGACTTGTGACATATCACTCTGGTGGACAATCGAATATCAAAATGGTGCGACGATCCAAACAAAAATAGATAATAGTCGGTGGACCCTGGTATATACGAAACAAAAATTTGCATGAAGACCTAAAAGTACCAAATATGCACCAAGTAGTTCGAGATAGCAGTAAAGGTTACTTGCATGGGTTATTACCCTAACCAGCTGTCGGTAGATTTATTAGATCATATCAATGAACCTTCCAGATTAAACTATCTGACACCCGTCTTACTTTCACCACCGGTTTCAATGATTAGAGAAGTAGTTCGGAGTGTCATTGTTGAATGACATTTTCCCATCCTGTCATAACTCACATCCCAATTGTTTATTGGCTACATCAGCCATATTTCAATTAAAAAATATATATATTAACAATATTATTATTATTATATGTTTTAATAAATAAATAGCTAATATTGTAAATATAAATTGTAAAGAATTACTGAAATATATTTGATTTCATTTGAAATTAAATTAACGCGCCGTGTACAGTACTAAGGTTAGAAGCAATATATATATATATATATATATATATATAATATACGATCGCTTGAATATAAGTAAATATTAAGAATTTTGGACACTGGTTATCAAGAGGAGACAATGGTTGTAGCGATAGTAAATAAATATATAAATATATACATATATATGTTTGTATATGTGTACAAAAAAAAAGAGAAAAAATTTTGTGTAAAAATCACGTGTTGTTTATTTTCCAATTTAAAGGAAAATATGTTTGTTTAACGTTTAATGAGCTGTATCGATAGGAGTATAATCAACAAGTATTATTTAGGGTCGAATTTAAAAAGGGGCATTTCTTCATATATATATATATATATAAAAGCGTATGTATGAATAACAGATAAAAACCGAAAATTTTAAACCAATCGTGAAAGAAGTTGTTGTTCAAAAAACTTAGAACAAAAGGAAGACTTGCATTTTCTTGTTTTTGTTAGAATATTCCCAAAAGAAGTAGTAAAAAATAAGTAAAAGAATATAGCTAAAAAAACAAACTGAAACCAAGGATGAAAAAGACGGTGAAAGGTTAAATAAGTTAAACTAAAATGCAGATTCTTGGAAAAGAGATACCCTTCGAGCAAAAGAAATATATAGAAAAAATATTTCTGGTTTATTTTTTGTGGCATTTAACGTACGTATAGCATTGTATAAAAGGAATTTTTCAAAATGAAAGATTTTGGATTTTGTAATGGGAGGGTCTAGAAAATGAGCTTGTTCTTTATTTGGCAGTTTGAAAGTAGTTTATACGTAAGTGTATAAACTCCGTCGAACTTTAAAATACTTTGTAGTTTTACTTTTTTTTTTTTTGACTTCCCGTCTTCTCTTTTTATAGTATTTTTTCTTTTAAAAACCTTCAAAATTCTCTCTGTTTTTTTTTTATTTTTGTTAGTTTTAAAAAAAAAAACACTTTACCTCGATTCTTTTTAAAAAGTTCGTTACCCTAACGAAGGACTATTTCCCCCGACGAGATACTAGGAGAACGTCTCATTGAGATGCGTGGCGAGTATTCGTTCTGCATCCTAGTTTGTAAATGAGATGTTTAATTTAATTTTTTTTTTTTTTTTTCGAAAAATACTCAAATTCTTTAAGAGAAAAAGTAATCGAATAAAATTAAATAAATAAATTCTAAATACGTCGTAATTAAAACGTTAACAAGTTTATCGATCGAAATAAATTCTTATTAACGAAAGTCGATATAATTATTTTAATTCTTACTCCCTCTTCCGCCCCATCCGCTCGAAGAAATATCGATGCCTTTAAAGCGGAAACTATATAATCGGTGTTTTACATATGACTCGCAAACACGGATTTTCAAAAAAAAAGAAAAAAAAATGTTAGAAGGACAATAAGGGTACAAGCAACGCAGGCCAGATTAATATTAAATATAAGACGGTCCGATCGGAAGCGAAATAGTCAGATACGAAAGTAGCAGATGGCCAAACTGAAGTGAGCCTAGGCACAGGGCACATAGCCAGAGGAAAGAATAATAAATGGACAAAAGTAGTGTCGGAATGGTGACCATAAGAGAAGGATTGATCGCTGACTCGTTGGTTTGAGGATACAACTCGGCATCCGAACCGAAACGAATAGAAGAAATTGGGGAGAACCCACGTCCGACAGTGGACCGATATGTGATAAATATTTATATGTATATATTAATGTATGTATGGATTACGAGGACTGTCTCTGCAACTATAAATACTACGCGTGCGTGTCACTGAATTATTTGAATAAATTTTAAATAATTTCTTACTAAAAGATATTTTATTTTGAATATCTATCGATAGAATAGATAATCTTGTAAATATGCGATTATTTATTACTTGTAAAACAGTTTGTCGCGTTCTTTGTTTCAATGTTTTCCCATTATGTAAATTTAATGTTTAACCGCGAACTGACACGGACAGCCAAATGGGATATTGTTTGAACAATGATGGTAGGTTGAACAGGATACCAAATCAAGTCTGCCAAGTTGATGGTTAAAACGCATTCTAGTAATTACTACGAGTGAGTGTTGTGTAATTATATTAGTGTCGAGTATCATTTTGGAAGTAATTTTTCAATAACTTTTGTCAAGAGCGATATTAATGGATTAATTGTAGATTTGAATTCGTTTAGGAACGTTGTTAACATTATTGAGACTTCGTTACCAGTATAGCTGTAGTTTCCGTTGGTACGTCCACTGAACATTTGATCTATATCAGTTTGGTTTTCGACATATTTTATATTACCCACTCGAGCGACGTACTGTGGAATGCGAATGGCATCACTCAAAAAAAGAAACGAATTTGAACTTTTTCTCCAGCAAAACGATATTGATATTGCACTAATCACAGAAACCCATCTCATGTGCGAGAAGAGCTTCAAAGTTCGGGGTTATGTAGCATATTCGGCTCACCATCCGGATGGAACGGCTCATGGGGGTGTAATGGTATTGGTCAAGGATAAGTACAAACAATACAAAAATTTCGTTTACAGCACATTCGCATACCAGATTGTAGCAATTAACGTTGAAACACTAGCAAAGGATATAACAGTAGCTGCAATCTATTGTCATCCAGGATTTTGCATACCGCAAGTGGAATACAACTTAATCTTCAACAAATTAGGAAACGTGTTCATATGCGGTGGCGATTATAATTCCAAAAACAGCATATGGGGATCAAGAACAGTAAATCCATCTGGAAGAAAGCTGTACAAATCTATAAGAGACAACGCACTTGCCATCTTATCTCCAATGACGCCTACGTATTGGCCGCGTCATCTCAACAGGCTTCCAGAGGTCTTAGATTTCTTCATCATTCGTGGCCTGCAAAAGTATAGCAGGGAATGCAGAACAGTCGTTGATCTATCCTCTGATCATACTCCAGTGGTTGCCACTATAGATGTACATCCTAAAATCGTTCCCAAACAACAGAGACTTACAAACTGGACTACCAACTGGAATATTTTTACGGGTATTATTGAGAATAACATTGACTTAAAGCTTAAGCTAAAGGACAAAGGTGACATTGACGCAGCCGTTAAAAATCTTACTAGCCTCGTGCAATATGCGTGTATCAACTCAACTAATCACGTTGCAGAGAAATCCCATCAAAATCTGTATATACCGGTGGAAATAAGAAAATTAATAAAGGAAAGCAGGTTAGCAAGAAGAAGATGGCAGCGTAATCGTTACCCATCCTTATACAACAGTTATAAAGAGATGCACAACAAACTAAAAAATAAAATCAGGGAGTATAAGAACAAAATCTTTATGGATTACACGCAATCTATTAATGATGGCGGGAAGCCGGTATGGTCCTCAGTCAAAAAACTGTTAAATCAACCAGAAGAACCGTATAATATTAGATCAAATAACAACTGGGTTAAAACTGACAAGGAAAAGGCGAATACGTTTGCGGAGCACCTTGGTACAGTTTTTACCCCGTTTCCTGATTGTGACAAGGTTCACTCTGATCGAATACAAAGTTTGTTGAGTATGCCGCGCCAGTGCGAAAACGTTACTAAGGTTTTCTCTCCGAACGAAGTCTTTGTATGTCTTCGTAATATGCCGTCGCGTAAGGCTCCTGGGTTGGATAAAATTACCGGAGAAATATTATCACGGTTGCCGAAGAGAGCGGCTATCCTTCTTTGCTATATCTTTAATGCAATTCTAAGGATGCGATATTTTCCTAAGATGTGGAAGAAGTCGGTGATAGTCATGGTGCATAAAACTGGAAAACCGCGGACTGAGACTTCATCATACCGGCCCATTAGCTTACTATCCTCGTTATCGAAGGTTTTGGAGAAGTTAATCTTAAATCGAATCGCTACGATTATAGAAAGCCGAGACGTATTACCGAATCACCAATTTGGCTTTCGTACGGAGCACTCTACGATTCAGCAGTGTCACCGATTAGTTGATGCAATTTCGCTAACTCTGGAGAATCGCGAAGTTTGTTCCGCGGTATTTCTTGATGTCACTCAGGCTTTTGATAAGGTCTGGCATCCGGGGTTACTATATAAGATGCGGCAAATTCTCGATGAGGATATTTATCAGCTCCTAAAATCGTACTTGACTGAACGTTCGTTTGTTGTCAGAATAAATGGCTCGTTTTCAGAAGAACATTCAATCAGATCATCGGTACCGCAAGGCAGCTTGCTAGGTCCTGTTTTGTATTCCATCTACACTGCGGATGTACCAACTTCGAACTTAACGTTGCTTGGCTACGTTCGCCGACGATATAGCGATACTGGCGTCTAATATGAATGTTATGCATGCAAACGCTGCGGTTCAGAATCATTTGAATCGACTAGAAAAATGGGCAAGTCTTTGGCGCATATCATTTAATTCAACTAAATGTCGACACATCCTGTTCACCAACAGACGTGTTAGATGTCCAACCTTGACATTTGATGGTTCATTAATTCCACAAGTCGAGTCCGTGCGTTATCTCGGCATGCATATGGATAAGCGATTAACGTGGCGTGATCATGTGGAATACACAAGAAGATCTGTGATAATAAGGGCTAAACAACTCCGGCCGTTGCTAGGACGTAAATCAATTCTCAACCTAGCCGTAAAGCGGAATGTTTACTTATCGGTCATCGCTCCAATTTGGAGATATGGATTAGAACTGTATGGAACAGCAAGTCGAAGTAATCTCCACAGAGTACAACAACAGCAGTCCAAAATCCTACGTACAATAGCATCTGCACCGTACTTTGTATCGAACGACATATTACATGACAATTTGAACGTTTCATACGTGAAGGATGTTTATACGGAACAATATAGAAGATTCTTCGAAAAGCTCCAGTTCCATTCGAATCCACTGGTACACCGAATGTTTACTAGAAATTTTCCAGTCAGATCCAACAGTCGGCTAAAACGAAGAAAGTGGTGCCGCGATGCACTTCCAATCACCTAGGTGGCTACATTGTTCTCAGGGACGCTACGTGTAATGGTTAAACTCTGCGAGAAATAAATTATATAATAATAATAATAATAATAATAATAAAAAAAAAATTAATATATTTTTCCTCTTTGTAGATCCAAATCTGGCTGTTCGTTGGAATTGCCAGCTTAATAATATTCTTTTACTTTCCTCCTCTTGTTCACATTCCATACTCCAATTTCTTCCTTCTCCTTACTTCTTTACTTACGATCATTATTGTTTATGACAGGAAACTGTCGGTACAGTAAAATAAAAATAAAAAAAAAAAAAAAAAAAAAAAAAGTAATTACTACGATGAAGTTACGAATGTTAAATCGTATAATAGCGGCAAGTTGAAATGCCAAACAACGGACCGGTTGGACCATTCTGAATGATTGACGCGATGAATTATTATTTCCATCTCGGTGATTAGAATAAATAAATACTAGCTTCTATTAAGTAACGCATGCTTCGTTACTCGATCATTTGATTTCCAACGTGTCAAGGAAATCAGCAGTAGTAGGAGAATGTGGCTATAGTTGAAACACAGTATACTGTTGTTCACTCTTATATGGAATTCCTTTGAGACAATGTTGCTGGCAGATAGCAGACAGAATCTGAAAATATCACTACGTGAACATAAAACGAAATATTGATGAAATATCGGTGAGCTTTCAAAATTGCAAATGATTCCGATTGTAAAGATGGTGCAGTATTCTGCGCAATTTCTAAACTTGATACGACGAAAGCACAGTCATTATTATCAGTTAATAAACGTCCCCGTATACATTGTTAAACGGTTGGAGTATCTTTCGCGAAGAATAGACGAGTGATATTTAAATTAACTTGATAGAACGGGAGAGAAGATATTTATGAGGGAAAAAAGTGATATCTGATGAACATTAAATGTAAACAAATGGCGGATCTAAGGAGTAAAGTTTGTGGGTCTTAAAGCCAGTTATGAAAGATGCGTAGATAATTAGAAGATAGTCACTGAACAAGAAAGGGTGAATATTTTAAAAGAAAGTTACGCGAAAGGCTCGGTAAATGAATAGACTAAATGACTAAAATAATTCTAGAATTTGAAATGAATTGCAAGAAGAATGCAACTCATGCGTGAATTTAAAGCTGCATAACGATAATTTAATTGGGTAATCTCAGAAATGACCATGTGCTTTATCTCATCGTGAGTTACACTAAATGTAAACATCGCCGTATCGCATTTTTTATGTATTCAGATCAGTGTCTTAATATATACTATGCGATTTATATACGAATTAAGTGTTGTTTTTTTTTATTGTTATTTTCTTCATTTTGGTAAAGTCGTTTGTTTGTATTTAGCTACTAAGATAATTTTAAGGATTCTCGTCATTATGTACATATAAATTATACACGATTTGTCAAATTTTATATCGAACGACTTTTCTTAGTTTATTTTTATTGTTTCGATCTTTCACGGGAGTTAATCATCAGCTTCTTTTATTTGAATCGCAAGGACCGGATCTAGAACAACGATTAAACCATTTTCATTTTTTTTTCACTGATGCGTGCGCAATCTTACGCTGACGTTTAAATTGTCGCAATTTTTTTTCCAAACACTCTATATAGCGCTATTCTATTACAACTAGGACAAAGTTCTGTCTGTACGATTTTCGGCATATTATTTACAACGTTTTACGAATAAAATTAAAGCTTTAATCACGACTGAAAGAACATAAATTATCGTACGGAAATTTGAATTAGTCTTCAAATTTAACACACACACACACACACATATATATATATATAATATATACTACATAAAGCATATACACACAAAGACGGATATGGAAAGCTATATTTTCGACTGTAAATTTAAAATTATTTTCTTATAATTATCGTTGCAATTATCATTATAATAATAATCGAAAAACGAAATATCGAACGAGAAACGATAAATATGATAAATCGATTATTTTTTCTATATAGAGAGAAGAGAAATCGTCGATGATGACGATGACGATATGCGTTCTTCTTCGGAAGACGCGAGTCGAGCTCAATATTTGTCGGCTAATTGCATTTTATTCACTCATTACACCGGTGATGTATCTGCCGTAGTCGATGAACATTTCACCAGAGCTTTAAGCTACATCAACGATTCGAAAAGTTCCTTCCCGTCTTCTTCTAAAGGTAAGTCTCAGCTTTCTCTTTTTTATAATATAAAAAAATTCAAACGGATCTTTTTAAATTTAAACTTTGAACAGCGTGGCGTGTATTTTTAGAAAATAAATTAATAAGAAAAAATGTAGTTGAAGTGGCTAAATTTTTATCTATAATAAAAAGACCACAAACTTTTTCAGCTTTTAAGCCATCATCGAATCAAAATAGAAAAAAAATATATATAATATATATATAAAACCACATGCAATTTATACAAAAATATAAATGGGAAAAAAAACTTCATGTGTACGATATTACAAAAAATAGCAAAAGTAAAAAACCATTTATTTATAAATTAATCTGATAGTTCACTATCAATTCTTTTTATTTTTTTTTTTTATAAATATACATTTTTAACTCTGCTTTTTTTTTGTAATATTATACATTTAAATTAAGCGATCTTTTATTTTTTTCTTTTATATTTTTTATAAATTGTATGTATTTTTATGTTTTGTTTTTTTTTTTTTTATATACGTCCACTTGATAAAGGCTTAATAGATGAAATGCTTTATGGTCTTTTTATACATAAAAATTTAGTCATTTCAAGTACTTTTTTTTGTTTATGTTTAAAATTTATAAATATTCCTTAAATTAGTTACAGATTTAAGTTATCTGTAAATTCTTTTTACTCGATCTGAGCCGATCTATCCGAACGGACTTCTGAAGAAATAATTAACATTCCGAAGAATTCTATCCGTACTGACGTGACGCAAATAAAAGATCACACATGTTCACGATCATTCTCCAATTAACGTAACTGACGCAAGAACAAACGTGTTTTATTTATAACGCGTATTATAGACGAAGCGGGACGAAGGGAACTTGTGAGAATTGTCGTTAAAACGGGATGAAAGAAGTAATTAATATTTCAAATATAATTAGCAAAATTAAGGCCTCGTTCACGAACAGATCTAGGTAAGCTGGTTCTGTAGAGCAAAGAAAATCATTTTCAATTATGATAAATGCGTCCACATGAGTTTCTGTAGAAATAGAAATAGGTACTCGTTCACTTACACGATGAATGGTAAGCAGATAATTAAAAAATCTGTAGTGCGGGGTCTCGGAGTTAATATTGATGACAATTTAAAATTTTCAATACATGTAAGCGTTAATCGCTCTCATAAAATGCTAGGTTTTATTATAAGAAATTCATATATGTTTAGAGATCCATGGACGCTATTGTCGCTTTATAATGCATTAGTGCGTAGTCCTTTAGAATATTGTTCAATTATTTGGGATCCGTATTATAATAAATACATTAGGTTAATTGACAAAGTTCAGTGTAAATTTTTAAAATATCTATATTACCGTATATCAGGTATTTACCCTAAATATATGAATTACGATATATTAAGAAATATAATGGATGCGAGGTCTTTACAGTACAGAAGGAAAATAGCCAAATTAAGGTTTCTTCATGATGTATGCAACGGTAGAGTTAATAGCTCCTACGTTGTACCATGATCAAATAGGCGATCGAATCGTTTTTTTAGTGAGCCGCGTGCACGAACAAACCTCGGTTTAAGTTCTCCGTTGCCTTCAGCTTTCCGCTTATATAATTCTCTTTTGAACATATTTCCCTGTATGGATATATACTTTGATAACAGATATTTCTTTAATAAGTTACTTCCCGAACATATTTTGCGATGAGAACAGGACTTTCGCTGTCGTCTATTCCAATGGTTCTAGATTGTTATTATGTGGTGTGTGTGTTTGGTATATGTGTTCCTTTACTAATGTATATGTAGTATATACGTTAAGATTTATATTGTATTTATTAATTTGTTGAAGATTATTCATCCGTTTATTTCGAGTAAGATTGTGTGAATCGGGTGTGAATGATGTATGTTTTAATGAGTGTGAGACTTGTGAATGAGTGTAGTTTTTTTTGTTGTGTTTAATGGGTGTGAGGCTGGTGAATGTGTTCAATGTATTTTTTTTTGTATTTTATTTTTTTTTTACTTTTAATTTTATAATTCAGAAAAATTATTAATTGTATTATTTTATTTATAAGCCTACACTATAATTGGCTGTTAGCTGTTGTCTTCATTAAATAAATAAATAAATATATATTAAGTGAATTCCACGTTTGAAGAAAATTTTACTGCCGTTCTAGATTTTCGTTATTTAATTGTTTGTTTTAATTTTATAATTTATCTGATACTAAACTGTTTTTGTTCTTTGAATATATAAAACGATGATCTATGAATTATCTTTCTTCTTTATAAAATCCAAATCCACGTAAGTCATTGTGTAGTAATCATACGAGTAAATGATGCGGTAATTCTTGACTAGTTGTTTATGTCTCAGAAGAAATTAGATATCACAGAGCACTTGTTTTGAGGCTCATTACTGGAAATATTACATCGTCTTCCGCTTCTTGTCTTCAAACTGTCTTCTGTATTAGGAGAAATGTTCTGACTGACCGGGTTTTACTAAAAGTTCGAAGTTATTAAATCCCCGTTTTTACCTATATCTTCATATTATGGAATGCATAAGAAATGGCTACTTATAAATTGGGCAGATTAAGAAGTAATGTAGGGATGAGTAAAATTAAATAATGATACCAGAATCTAAAATATAGGAGTATAAGGCCGTATATACTTCAGCATTTTGAAGAGCTAAGAGAAATGCTATATTTATAGGAAACGGAACTTTAAGGCTGTGCGAAGAGCTTGATAAAATGCAATACGAAAACTACTATAATGGGAACACTCGAAGATAACATGGTCCCGCATCGGCCACTAAATGGGTATATCCATAGGATGAGAGCAATTAGGAGAACTAATAAGTTTCAACTTGTGTAACGAAGCAGGAAGGCGACTACTGCCGAGTCTCAGTCGACAAATGGTAGTAATAAAACCCCGCAATTTGATCGTTTCAACTTTAATATTGTAGAACCAAGGACTAGAAGGTATGTCGGGGTTGAATGGATTTATAATGCCTTGCAGTAAAATGATCGGACCATGGATTTTTCCAGTATTCTTTATGCGCGTATTTAATGTACGCTAGGAGATCTATAGGAGTATAAAACAAAAAAGTCCCTAATGTAACCGTTGAAGTGACTAAATGATCAGCTAGATTATTGCCATGGATACCGCTATGCCCGGGGATTCAAACAAATTTAACTCTCACACCGAGCGAACTTAAACGGCGTATGTAATTAGAAATTTTGTAAATAATTGAAGGTAAACGAGAATTGAGCTGTGAGTCTTGTAATGCCAGTAAACAACTTTTAGAATCGGAGATAATCAGAATATTTGTAGATTGGCGATTTATAGATACATATTGAAGCGATTGACTGTAAGCTTCTGCAGTAAAAATGGAGCATATTCTATTAAGGGTAAAATTTTTTGAAATGTTGAGAGCGGGGATTAAGAGTGCAGCTACGACTAAAAAAGTGCACTTCGAGCCATCCGTGAAAATTAGAACAGAGTTAGGATAGTTTCTATTAATCAATAAGTAAAAATTATAATTGGCGATTAGTGGAAGAGCATTTTTAATGATAAGCATATGTCCTGAGTGCAGTGAAAGTCTGGTGTCATAATATTAGTCGACACGGTAATTGTATTCAGGTATATATATATATATATATATATATATATATATATATATATATATATATATATATATATATATATATATACACACATAGTTCTAAAGTCCTAAAGAGTAATGGTCCCGTTGGTGTTGCAATAGTTTTTAATACTGACACATAAAGAAATTCATATTACCCCGTTTATCTTCAATTTATTTTTTTCTTCCCAGCTTTCAACCGTCGATAATGCATTAACGGTTATTTTCCGCACAACCTGATCAAAAAGGCTTAGCGACTAAATATTTACGTTTAGAAGGATCGCAATTTATTCTTGCTTTAGATCTTTCCTCGGAGGTTCTTTGAGTCATTCAAAATTCAAGGCAAATATTATCATATGAGCCAAGATGAATTCCTATTTCTCGATTCCTAATCATGTTCCCCGAAGTATCATTCGTACTTATTGGGTTAGGATTTGCCGATTTTGAATGGGTCATTCCCGGGTAGGTCTAACTTTTTATCCCCGAATATGTCTCTTTTTATCCCCGAATATGTCTCTTTTTATCCCCGAATATGTCTAACTTTTTATACCCGAATATGTCTACTTTTTTTATGGCATTAATCACCTTCTATTTAACAACAATAAATATGAACACTATCTAGGAACTTTACTCGAACGGTTAGCGTCTCTTGGGAACTATTCGCAACCTCCTTTGTATCAACGATGAAAATACTTTTCCTTCTGTTCCGTTTTATTATGGACAACGGAGTTAAAATTCGCAACATTTTAAACGGGCAAAGATTAATATTCGGTAGTACATGGTGGTTTACTACACTGCGTACACAGAAGAGTATTTCCATCAATCCGAACATTGATAGAAGGATGCATTAGGTGAAACCTGATATGAGGGTTGTCATTGCCTTATCGAATTGCTTACTCTCTCAGCAACCCTGTACTTTTTTTTTTTAATCAATCGACTGCATAAGCTACGCATAAAACAGGCCGTTGTAATATCTCTAGGAATCTGCTAATATCGTGGCTTAGTGTCAAACACTATTCATCATAATGTTGACTGTACCGTGCACGATCAATTAAGTTCCATATCACGTCAAAAAATATGAAAACTTTATTCCATCATCATCATCGTATTGAACGTCGTGACTAATCATCGTACGTTTATTTTTACGCACAAAACGAGCTAGCATTCAAGGCACTATTTATATGCGACGCAGATGCCTGCGCATGTGATGTGGTGCCACTGCCTTCTCCGTGATAATTAAGAATTAAATAATGAAGAAAACTTTCTATGTCGCGTGTTGGTTTCGAACCCCCCGACCGTCGAATTGACAGTCGAACACTGCAGCAACTACGCAACCGTGTAACATATTCCATATAGGAGAGACAAGTTCGAAGGTGTATAAAATTTTATATATCGTCCTGCGGCTTCTTAGCTTATCTTTTGATACGTAATAACCCGTTAACTATACATGAAGTTCGTAAACGATCACTACGATTAAAATTGCGCGATAAAATTATTATAATTTTATACGGTACGATCGAACATTACGAATTTCTAAAAGCATTTGATCGTCGGGTGCAACGCGGTAAACTGTTTGTACGAAAAATTTGTTTGCATATTAGACGGATCGAAGGTTTGAATGAGAAAAATTCAAAGCGAAAGCAATCCAGTGTGTTGCGAGAGAAGGTTGCCTTTTATAGTTAATTTTATTCAATGTCTACGCGAAACGAATCTAATGGAAATCCTGCAGGATTCAATTATTAGTTAACGGTGAATGCCTGAATAATTTCAGATAATTTAGAATGGTCATCGTAGGAAGGAGACTGGAAGAATGTTTCTGACAATCTAGACAGACACTCGAATACCACTGATTATTCACTACGTTCGGAATCGATCAGCAGGATGGAAGAAAGTAATGACTAATGGAAAATACGTAGAACGCTAGCAAGTTGAAACAAAGATGCAAGACGAGCGAGAATATCTTGACCCCCCTCCCCCCAAAAAAAAAATCTAAGGATTCGACAACAGAACTATTCATAAATATAGAAGGACAAACGATATGATCCCAAACATTCGTTAATCCTATATGCGCCAAAAGGAGAAGTAATAGATTGTCTCTTTTAAATAAAATCTCCGCACCGAAGAAGTAGAAACGTTAGTCCGTCATCGTTATTATTCAACTGATACGAATTACATCTGGTTTCGCTACAATTGTCTGTCTTCTTTTAGTTCAGTCCTAAGGCTGGTCTTTTAAAACATGATGATATTTTTCCAATGTTCCCGTTTTAACTCCTTGTAGCTACCGAGCCCCCGTGTCTCGTAGTAAGGATGAATGAATTAAATTTTACCCTCGAAAACATCTCGAAGTATTACTCCATGTCTTATGGCCAATCCAGGTTAACCGCGTTTTCCCATCCTCCTTTTTTCGTTAAAAAATTGTCTCTGTTTAGCTTTCTATATCCTTTCCTTTGAACTCGTTTCGTCGCCCCTGTGTTTATGTTCCGATCGTCTCATTTCGCGCGTAGTCTTTTCTTCGGCAAATTTTCCCTCGTTTATATATTTTTCGTTTCTTCGATCACATTTAACCGGTTTGGTTATCTTATTTCCTTAGTACTTCCACACTCGATATCCCCCCCCCGCGACATTTGGTACATTTTTCTCAACACCCATCGATTTTTCGATTTTCCAATTTTCATTTCTTTTTTTGTTTTTTTGTTACCTCCGATGACATCCGGGTTTCCCAAGCGTACGATTGCGTATTATCGACCGCGCTAACTAAACACTGAATGAAAAATTATTCCTAGTTTCAGTTCTAGAAGTTCAATTAATTAATTCTTAAGGACTCGTTTTATGTAGCAAGCGATTAAATTATATCGAATGATCACCTAGACGATAATCGAACTGCTCGTTATATTAATAGGTGTTCGATTTCCGCGTTGGGGAGAACAACAGCACGATCGCGTTAAATTTGTTCCCGCGGGAACAAGTATGGCCAGAAAAAGTAAAAATAAATTCGCAAATATCGTTTGTCAAATTAAATATCGCGGTGTCGAAATAAATAAATAAAGTCGGTAGTTTAATGCAAATTCACGGAGCATGAATAATTCGCTTCGGTATCTGCTTCAATAAAACCAGTTTAACTAGCATAAATAAATATATTAATTCCGATGTCATTGTCACAGCTGCTACACCACTTAAATACACACGTGCCTGCAACAAATCCACATATACCTGTGTATATACAAACGCATATCGATATATACGTGCAGACAGTTCTTTATCACATATCTCTGTTCTCGTTTTATTTTTTCTTTCTAACATACACATATAACACACACACACACACGCACGTATATATACATATGTATATATAGTTATGTAACTTAGATTTGTTTAATTACCACGGAGAGTACACTGACTCATTTGTATACCTCTAATAATAATAATAATACTTTCATTTTCGTAGTACAATTTTTAAACGGAATTTATACACTTATTTCGACTATATATTATATATATATATATATATATATATATATATATATATATATATATATATACATATACATATACATATAATCTCAACCGGCTATGCAAATGAGGCTAATAGTATTACAGATACGAGAGATCTATCTTTAAACCCGAAACTGTTAAATCAATCTACGCAAGTTGTACTATCCACTTGTATCGAAACAGGATATCTCAAGGTAGACTGTGTTTCTGCTTTATTATTGTCCGTCTTTTTTCATATTTATTTTTTTAATTGCCGCCACCACGAACATAACGATAATAATGATGATGATATTAATAATAATGATGAGTTACAGTTATAATAAAATAAATTCCAACTTTAGTCATCCGTGAAATCGAAATACTTCATCATTATTGAATCACTCGATATATTCCGTTATTTTTCGATGGGCCCGGGTTTAAAAAAAAAAAATATATATATATATATAAAGTAAAAAATGATTTAATTATATAATTTATAGAGATAATTTTTAAGTTCGTCGAATACATTAATTAAAGCGGGGTTTATTTAAATGAATTTGTAAAAAAAATCTCGAATTAAAAATATTTTCGATCGCAAATTATCATTTTCTTGGGACATAATTATATATATTAGTAAAACGGCATGTATGGTTTAATTCAGCATATGGTTTATTCCTAAATATATACCTATATATTATATATATATATACACACCAGTAACTGCAAGCGATACAGTTCTCGAACGTACAAAAAATGTTCATGCGATACGGATGTTTTTGTTTTAAAGACAAATTTAAATAATTAATTTTTGCAGTACTTGAAGAGGTCTGATATGTGGGAGGGCTCAATGCATTACTGTATAACTCAGAGCAGGTTGATATAAAGCGAAATATAAACGTTTAAGATGTTCAGCGGAGGAGTATTGCTTTAGATAATAAAAATTCAGTTTCCTTAATTTTTTAGTCAGGTATGGAGGATGTTTATTCCATGTCAACTTACAGTCAAATTGTATTCCTAAATATTTTATCTGGTCGGCTCTTTTTATCTCAGTTACATTATTAAGTATAAGTTTTGTGTCAACTCACAAAAAATAGACAGAACAGAAGCAGAACAACATTTTTGGAGTATATTTTCACAATCACCATCAAATATTTTTAAGTAATTATATTTAATTTATATTTTTAAAATCATGGTTTTTTAAAAATGTTTCACTTGATAATGGCGTAAATGCCGAAAAGCATTGTGTTTTCTATAAGAAAATAAATATTAGTGATTTAACTAATTCTTAATTGATTTTTTATAAAAAATCACTACATTCCACATTATATAAAAAATTAAAATATAACACAATCACTCAAAGTTTTTAATCGCGAAGCTTTTCGACAGTTACGTCATTTTCAAGTACACATCGAAATTATTACATATTTTTTTTATATATGAATTACCAGAAATGTTTATATAACGACAACTTAAAATTTGATATACATATTTCACAACTAGACGTAATTTCAATTTTAGATTTATTTAGAATAAATTTTATTTAAAAAACTGATTAACATTTAACGGAACCTGAACCGGGTTTGGAGATTTTTATCAATTTTGATGAAGAATTTTTCAAAATCTGTTTTTTAAATAAAATTTATTGTAAATGGTCCGCGTTTCGCAGGTATATTTCAGAACGGAGACCTTACATAGCATCTCATTATCTGTTTTCGTAGGGTGAAGTTCATCATTTGATTTCCAAACACTTGCTTAGGTTACTGAAGGCCTTTTTCGACGTACCAATTCGTGTCTTTATTTCCTTGTGGTCTCGACCATCGTTATTTATCTGAATCCATTTACATTTTCAATTTTATGTAGTTCGATTTTGATTATGTCGTCGTTCTCTGTAAATTTCATCACTGTTGTTTTACCTACATTGATTTTCACTCCATATCTCGAGCCAGTGCTACTTATTCGGTCGATCATCTGCATTTGCGTTTCTGTTTCAGCAATTATTACCTTGTCGTCTGCGTTACTAATTTCATTTATTCGTTCCCCATTGATCTTCAATTCGAGCTTCTTTCATCGTTTCGTCTGCATATATGTTGAACAGCCTTGACAAGAGAGGACAGTATTGTCTGACTCCTTTTTATTCTTCGAGTACTCCGTTCCGATCTTTATATTAGCGCTTTGACTCCAGTACAGATTATTTATAAGTTTTAAGTCCTTATCATCGCTATTTTATTTTTTTAGGATTCTCATCAATTTCTCGTGTTTGACACGATCAAATGTTAATTTCATAATCAATGAAATTAGCATTTAATGTCCTTTGGATGATTACTTTCAGAAGGGCTATTGCATCTCTCGTTCCTTTTTCTGCTACGAATCCATACTGGGTTTCACTTAGATTCTCATCTAACTTCCTTTCAATTGTGGCATTAATGATTAATAGTAACAACTTAAGCTCATGACTCATTAGCGCGATGGTTCTATATTCTGAGCATTTTTGGCAATTATTTTTCTTTTTGGTAATGGCACGAGGTTTATCACTTTGACAGTCTCGGGCAGCGTTCCTTCATTGTATATTTTGTTCAGTATCTGTAAAATCTCTTTTTCACACGTCGGTGTTATGTGCTTGATTAAATCTACAGGAATGAGATCTTCCGTCACAGCTTTGTGGTTTCTAGCTCTTGTAACAGCGTTTCTCAGTTCCCACATTTCAATTCGTGGTGATTTTTCTGCAGTTGAAGTTTTAATTTGAATAGGCCGTGTATCGTCCCTGTATAGTTCATCTAAGTATTTTATCTAGATATTTTCCTTTTTTTGATTATTGACATGTGATTCTTTTCGAGTTCTTGACATTTCTCGACATTTCTTAGCATACTATTTATTTTTTGCCTTCCTGCACATTTTCTTGATATCTTTGTTTATTATTGTGTATTACACACACACACAAATATATATATATATATATATATATATATATATATATATATATATATACATAAAGTAGTGGTTTTTATGAAGGAGAGAAATAGTATTAATAAAAATAAACAATAAAAAACTAGTTAAAAATCACTAAATTTTTTGAAAAATTATGACAAAGCTATTTGGCTATTAAGCTAGTATCAGGTGCACATAAAAATATTAAATATAAAAATGCGTACGATTTATAAAAATATTTAAAAAAAAATAAACATAATAAACTGTGTTTAAATACTTAATTTAGATGTACAATATAAAAAAAAAATAGAAAAGATTATTTTATAAATTAAATATGGGTTTTTTCTCGGCTATTGTTTGTAACGTTGTACATTTCTTCTTCTTCATCATCTTCATCATAGTGCATCTCCGTTAACGAAGGTTGGCTGTAATGAGTGTTAAACTGATCCTGTTTCTGGCTGAATGTATTTAATTCATTGGTTGTCCAGCACGTCCAATTTTCCAAATTTTTCGTTCACGGCAGTCTTCTGCGTCCTTTCGTCTACGTCCTTCTAGTTGGACTTGTATAATTAACTGTATCAACTGATACCTATCGTGTCTTATAATGCGGCCCAAATACGCTAATTTCTTTTTCTTGATGTTGGCTCTTTAGTTTGCCCTGTTCTTTCTGTAACTTACAGGATTATCTCACGCTAGCCATATTATTCCTTTCTGTACTTCGCAACGGTATTTAGGTATAATTTTGGATAGAACGCTTAACTGGAATTTACATATACAATATACTTACGCAAAAGCTTTTAAACGCATGGGTCTTATTAAGTCGCTTAGTCATACTACTTGGGGAGGAGATCCATTAACGTTAATTTTATTTTATAAATATTTTATTCGTTCGGTGTTTGAGGTATGGTAGTTTATTTTATGGTAATGCTTCGTCAAATTCTTTGGATCCTATAAATATATTGCAAAATTCTTGGCTCCGTTACTGTTTGGGAGCATTTCTCACTACTCTAATTGCTGCTTTAGAGGTGGAATCTAATACCTCTCCTCTTCACATACGCAGAAGCCTCTTAGCAGACCAGTTTGTTGTAAAAAGTTTCACAACTACATATCAGTCAGCATATAATAACTTCTTATTTATTTATAACAAATGGAGGTTCTCACCATATAAACTTCCTATTCTCTGTAAATCTTCTAAACGATTCTCCAATTATCGCAACTTAATTATTCCTTTGTCACCCTCTCCTTATTTTTCCGATCCATTCTCTATTAATAATATAAAATTAGAAATAAATTTGAAACCTTTCATAAGTCTAAATATCCTCCTACTGGTTTTAATACTTCTATTTTAAATTATTTACTGACAAATCACTGGACGGGCTTCCTTCCGATTTATACAGATGGTTCCAAGGCTAATAATAAAGTTGGTGCAGCATTCGTAGTTGCTTCTTTAAACATTATTAAGAAATTCCTTCGATTTTTACAGCTGAGGCTCAATATACCAAGCGTTAAGATACGTTTATCAACAACGTCCAGCTTCATCAGTTCTTATTCTTATCGATTCGAAAACCTGTTTAAAAATCTCTGTCATTTAATCCTGGTGCATCGCCTTATTTATATAAAATCCGAATTTTGGTTTCCTCGATGTTAGAATCTGGTATTTCTGTTAGGTTCTCCTGGATTCCTGGACATTCTGGTATATTTGGCAATACTGTTGCTGATGCGGAAGCCAGGTCCGTTTCGAATAACGGTGTGCTTATTCTTTATACACATTTAACAGATCTTTTGTGTCTCATTAAATTCGCTCATAAAGAATATTGGAATAGTATTTGGTCCAATCCTTATCTAGCTCCATATTACTGATCGATTCTAATAGCCAGAGAATCGTGGTTTAGTGATATAAAAGTACAAAATAACATACTTCGATGTTTCATTACTACTTTATGTAAATTACGATTTGGAAAAAATCGTTTTCCATCGTCCCTATATCAATATTATAAGTTCTCCTTTTTGCCCTCATCCTTTCGATGACAACAAAATAGCAGATGCAGATCGTGTATTTTTGGAATGTTCTTACTACAGCTCTCAACAATCTTTATTATATGATCAAATTATATCTCATTGCCAATGAATATGTCTTACTTACTTACTATTAGTCGCATTCATGTATATTTAGCTATTTATAATTATATTGCATCAACTAATATTAATATTTAACATATCCGTTTTAATAATTTTATACCAATCTGGGTGAAAATCCTGTGCCCATTAAAAAAAAAACAAAAAAAAAAACTGCTATTCGATATACGGTCAGCCCATGATATCTTCAGCATTTTCCTGAAAACTCACATTTCGAATGCTTCTAGATTTTTCATCATTGTGCTTTTTAACATCCACACCTTATAATAAAACCGAATTAACACTTAACCATTCTGTATCTTAATTTCAGACTTAGATATTTGTTACTGAACAAACATCTCATTCTGATGAATACTGATCTTCTCTGTCGATTCTTATTCGGATTTCTTTATCAAGGCTCATTTCATTATTTAACAAGCAACCGAGATATTTAAACGATTTGGCCACCTCTATTGGTTCCCCGTCCACTGTCATTATTGGGCATGCCTTCTTGGAATTCGGCGGCACCTATTTTAGAAATTAATATTCCTTCTTTATTTATTTTTTAATGTCTAACGTGTTTTTTTGCTTTTGTTTTATTATTACTATCTTAATTTTTTGTTTTTTGCTGTACAGTTTTTTCAATTATTTTTTGCTGTCATCATAAGTATAAGTATAATTACTTCTTTTATTTATTACGGGTCTTTGTATTATTTCTGATGTACGGCGAGCCATCCTGGTCGTTACGTAATTATTATTTAAAATTTTTGGTTTCTGTATACTCAATGTAAATTATGCTGAAATATACGTTGTTGTTGTTGTTGTTGTTGATATTACTTAATATCATCGCTTTCGTTTTCTGTGTATTTATGCGTAGTGCTGAATTTTTCATGGTGGATATAATTTTATTCAGTAATATTTTTGTTTATCTTGTGCCGTGTTTGTTGCCACGTCGTCTGCATATCGGATATTATTTACTACCTTTCCATTTACTTTGATGCTCTCCTTGGATTCTTGTAATTCTGTTTTTAAAGCTGCATCTGTTCCCAATATATCTGTTTGATTATTAATTCTGTTTTTAAAGCTGCATCTGTTCCCAATATATCTGTTTGATTATATTTATGTCTTGTTCTTGTATTCCGTTTTTTTGTAGACATTTTATTAATTTATTACGCTTTACTGTATCAAATGTTTTCTGTAAGTCTAGGAAACATACTATTACATCTCTATTCTTTCAAAGCTTCTAGAAAAGCTAATTTTAAAACGATTATTCCCAATATTATCCATGAATTCAATTATCCCGAATTTTCAGTTTGGTTTTCGTAAGCATCACAACACTGTAGAACAGGTTCACCGATTAACAAAGATTATTGAAAATAGCTCGGAAAATAAGAATATCTGTACAGCTGCATTTCTGGATGTTAAGCAAGCTTTTGATCGGGTGCGGCACCAGGGACTGTTGTACAAGCTTAAACTCCTGCTTCCTCACCCTTTCTATCTACTGCTTACATCGTACATACAGGAGATGAATACTCAGATATTTTTCCAGTAAGGGTGGGCGTATCGCAGGGAAGCGTCCTCGATCCAATATTATACTTAATTTACACGTCAGACTTCCAGAAGCCTAGTAATGCAGAAGTAGCATTGTACGCCGATGACGCAGCAATCCTAGCTGTGGATATGAGTGAAAACACAGCCACAACAAAACTGCTGGAGTCATTCGGGCATGTAGAGACTTGGCTAAAACGATGGCGCGTTGTAGTCAATGAAACTAAATCAGCGCATATTTCTTTCACAAATCGTAAGATTGAACGCCTGCCAATCAAAATAAACAACGTTGTCATTCCAAATACCAATAGTGTAAAATATTTGGGCATGCATTTAGACACTAGGCTGACTTGGGCTACCCACAGTCAGAAGAAAATCGAGCACTTGAGGTTTAAAACCAGATCAATGTCATGGATGCTGACAAATAAATCGGGGTTATCGTTGGAAAATAAAACTCTGCTATATAAAATTGCCCTGAGACCGATCTGGGTATATGGTATACAATTATAGGGCTGCGCCAAAACATCTAACTTACAGAAAATACAACGATATCAAAATAGGGTATTAAGAACTATTACTGCAGCTCCCTGGTACGTCTCAAATATTACCCTCCATAATGACTTAAACGTTATGTTTTGTGGAGGATGAAATAAAAAGACAAGCAAACAAACATATTACACGAATTATCGTTCGAACGAATCCACTTGCTACTGATTTGCTGAATGATTCCGGTGAAATACGCAGGCTGTGGCGAAGTAAGCCTCTAGACTTTGTCCAACTAGCATAAGTTTAAGGGGAGTACTGCTGAGTACTGCCCTTCCACAAAATATCACTCAACTCATTAAGTCAATCACTAAATGACCTCTAAGATTAGTCAGTTGTGATGGAATAAAAAAAAAAAAATCGCATTTAGTGGCGTTTCCTTTCTTTGTTATAGGAACAAGGGTGGACTACAGCCACTCCTGCGGTATTTCTCTTCTTTCGTAAATAACCTTAAGTAACCTGAATATTATATTTATATTCTCTTCCTCAGTCAATTTTACAATTTCCACGTATATACTGTCGGGTCCTGACGCCTTCCTACAATACACTGATTTTATAGCATTACTTTCGATGTTAATATTGATAATATCGGACTTGCATTGCGTTATTTATAATATGTCTCTTATTGTCTTTGAAGAGTTTTTTTTTATGTAGTTTGTACATTAGACCTTCTATTACCATTTTTCACCTTTTTCGTTTTTCAGCGCCTGTGTATTAGTCCTTTTGTATATTCTTCCTACTATATATATATGCATATATATGTATGTATGTATCAAGATTTTGTAAGATACATATGTTTTCCTACTCTACCATCGGCTACTGCATAAATCAGTTCTGCTCCTTAAGCTTTCTGATTTTAGCTTTTTCTATGTTTGAGATCCTCTTTATCCGATTATTTTCTCTGTCATCGGCGCTAGAAGGTTCTGATCGATTCGAACCTGTATTCAGATTTTCAACCGTCGGAACGTCAATATTAGGCAGTGGCGATTTATTCCGATTGTTTTTTTCGATTTTTCTATCGGAAGCTACGGTACCGGTCCAATTCTCTTCATTGCATGTAGTTTGATGGGATTGTTTGACATTCGTAGTTACCATATCCTTATACATGTGTTCTTTTGATTTGGAGGTCCTAGTAGTCGTTGTCTTCTGTTCCATAGCGTCTAAATGCGATTGCATCCGAGAGTTATGGAGTCGGACATTTTCCGTAGATGTCTTAGACGATTTTTCTTTCAGCAATATTTCCTTTACCCGATTATTTCCTCTATCACCGACGGTAGAAGGTTCTGATCGATTCGAACCTATATTCAGATTTTCGACCGTCGGAACGTCGATATTAGGCACTGGAGATTTATTCCGATTGTTTTTTTCGATTTTTCTATAGGAAGCTTTAGTACCGGTCCAATTCTCTACATTGCATGTAGCTTGAACGGATTGTTTCCACGTTCGGAGTTACCATATCCTTATACATGTGCTCTTTTGATTTCGATGTCCTAGTAGTCGTCTTCTGTTCCATAGCGTCTGAATGCGTTTCCATTCGAGAAATATAGAGTTGGACAAATTTCGCGGATTTCTTTGACGATTTTTTTATCGGTGAGATCCTCTTTATTCGATTATTTCCTCTATCATCGGCGGCAGGAGGTTCTGATCGATTCGAACCTTTATTCAGATTTTCAACCGTCGGAATCGATATTAGGCATTAGGCAGTGGCGATTTATTCCGATTGTTTTTTTTGATTTTTCTATATGAAGTTTCGGTACCGGTCCAATTCTCTACATTGCATGTAGCTCGATCGGATCGTTTCATATTCATAGTTTCATCGTATTTTGACTTTGGTTCTTGACGACCTCGAATATCCGATTTTTCTGCAAACATAATCGGCCGTACCTTCATTAAAATTTAGTTTGACTTTCTCGATGTACGTTGACCCTGACATAATACCGCGGCCACAATCGGTAACATTTTTTTCGGGGAAGGATGACTTATTTACGGATCCTCTTTTGGATATTTCCTTCGATTTTGGAATTATGTTAGATTCCGAAATTTTTGGAACATCCATCGGCGATACTTGTTCGTTGTCTGAATTATTTATATTCGGACGATGATTTACGCTAGACGGAGCGTTAAATCGAATCCCCGACGATAACGGTAATTTACTTGTACGCGGCGAAGTCATCGATGCGGTTAATTGCGAAGCGGACGTTCGAAATTTTGTCCGGATATTCGACTTTATTTCGATATCGTATATGTCTCTTCTTTTAAAAATGTTTCTTTTTTTTTTTTCAATTTCACTAGTTACGATTAAGGCCTCTGTAAAACTCATTACCGTGGTAATCATTCTCGAAATTACCTGTAGAAATAATATAAATTTCCCCGGAAACCGAACTAAGTTTGAACATTTATATTATTTAATAAATAGGTTGCCTCTAAATAGAAAACAGTCTATGGAAATGTGTGTTTCCATCTAAGAATGCTGAAGATACAGGAAGTAGGAGGGAAGGGATAAAAAAATTTGGACATAGAATTGGCAATATATCGGAGACATAAACTTAATAATAATAATAGCATTCCGAAATATTGGTTGATATGAAGATCTATATGTATAAATAGTCTAAAGTTAAACTAGTGGGCTGATTTTATAACACGCGGTAGTCTAATTTTTAGATTATAATAATTATATAGGCTCTTTAGCGAAAAGTTGAAAGGCACATATTCCGGATAAAAATGTGTAACACGTACATGCTAATAATACACACGCGTATATATTAATTCAAAATTTCAAGTTAAAAAATATACTACATTCTACATCCGGTTTTCTTCATATGGCTCATTTTCGAACCGATCAAAATGGGCCTTGCACACTTACGCTAAAAATGAAATAATTTATATATATACATATATATATACATATATATATATATATATATATATATATATATATATATATATATATATATATATATATATATAAAAACTTAAGAATTATTTATTTATATTCGATATACAGAAGCTAGGCGAGAATTAAAATGGTGCAGGTTGAAATATGTAAATTTCATCAGTAACGTAGTCAGATTAAGATGTTAAAATAACCATTTAAGAAACGGAATACTTACTATTGGAATGTTTGGATTTTATAATTATACACCGGTTTTACTTTACATATATATATATATATATATATATATATATATATATATATATATATGTAACACTTACACAGATTTATAATAACATACACACACATACATATTTATATTTAAAGTAAGGAAATATATATATATATATATAAAGTAAGGAAGAGAAAATACATATATAATTCGTGTTAAATGGTATGGTTAGGAAATATTTCGATCAGAATGTTATCGATCGATTTTGTCCTTCCAGTTCATTCATTCAACTTTCTGAGGAAATCGTAAAAAAAATCCTTAAAATTCTTTTATACCCTAAATATTAAAATAAGAAAATATATTTGAAACCGAATTTTTAGGACATTTTTCCGCCGTTAAAGATGCCTGTAATTCTTACACTTTAGTTAGGAACTAACATTGTATATAAACGGTATTCCTCACCCCGCTTCATCCGGCTGGAAACAAGCTGATCACTATACTCGTTCTTACGTAATTATCATTAAATACACCGACAAAATTGCAATGTGCTATTACATACACACATACAGAAACGCATGTACATATAATGTTAATGTAGGCTATATTGAAAAGTTATTCGTGATTCGGTTGTTGGCGTTTAACTTTGATTATCAAACTGGAACGCTAACTAGCGGTCAAAAGTATGAAGACAATGCGAAATTATGTCTCTCTTATTGGTAGCTTTTTAATACACGACCAATTATTAGTTTCTCAATTAAGCCGTTTATTAGTTTTTAATCGTCTCGTTCATTTGGGGGGTGGTGGAAAGCCGGTAGCATTTTAGATAGTTCACATATTTTTTGATCTCAACGAATTTACTCATATAATGGATGTGTGTGTGAATAGCAAGGGAAAAATAATAAAAATGGACAAGGAGAAAAGAGTTGAATGAAGACAAAGTCCGTACGCTCAAAACGTGTTTTGCACCTCTAACGGTATTTTGTTGTTCAGGAATTTTTTAAATTTTGTTTTAATCATTCCGATCTATCATACGCGGCAAAATAATCAGGTAGACACATAGATATATTACATTTGTCCAATCAATACTTTAAAAAAATTTTTTTTGTATCAATCCATTGATTGGTTTATTAATAAAGCAAATCAAATCCGCAGTCTATTGCTCTCTTCTTCTGCTTAGTTGTTTTAATTCTTGATAGTTCCTTATATCCTCCATAACTTCTTCTTCTCCACCTCCCTCTTGTACGTTTGCCGTCTAATTTTTCTTCTAATAATTCTGTCAGTAACGCATTATGTCGTAACACATGTCCAATCCATCTATTTTTCCGTTGAGAGATAGTTTTCATATGTTTTTCTTCCTTAATCCGGTTATAAACTTTTTCATTTGTAACTTTATTCGTCCACTTTATTAAGCACTCCTCGTTAACACCAGGTTTCAAAAGCTTCTAGCTTTGCGATGTCTATTCTCCCTAATGTCCAAGTTTCAGGGCCGCAGAGACAGACCGACCACACAAATGTTTTTACGACATTCTTTTTTGCTACGGCTAAATCTAGTTTTTTTGATGTTAACAACTTTCTTTTCCTGTTAAATGCTGCTTTTGCTGCGCTATTCGCCACCTCACCTCTGTTGAACATTTTCCACTCCATCGAATTCTGCTGCCTAAATATATGAAACTTCTCCGTCTGGTCAATTTTTTTTTTATTTAATGGTAATTGCCGTGTTAATTTTTGTTTTCTTTTTGTCAATCTTCATGTTATACTCGTTCAGAAGGTTATCCGCTACATTTAAAATATGTTTTAGTCCATTTTCATTTTCTGCTACTATCGCAATATCGTCAGCATATATTATCATATTTATCTATTTTCCTTTTATTTTAATTTCTTTCCAAACCCATGTTACGTAATTCTTTAATAGCGTGTTCCATGTATAAACAGATACGGTGACAGGTTGCATTCTTGACGCACTCCTTTCCTTATTATTGATTCGGTTTGTATATTGTTCGCTTTTATAATTGCAGTTTGATTTGTGTACAAATTGTAGATTACTCGTCTATGTCTGTAGTCAACTTCTATTCTTTTTATCGAACATTTTTTTTTCAGTTTACATTATCGAAAGCCTTTTCCATATCCACGAATGCAACGTACGTTGGTTTATTTATTTCCATCATTTTTTCAATTGTCATCTTTAGCCATAAAATGGATTCCCAACAGCCTATTTATTTTCTAAATCCGAATTGTATTTTTTCTAGTTCTGATTCTATTATATCTGATATTCTTATACATATAATTTTGGCTAATATTTTCAAGGCGTATGATAATAGATTCAGTATTCGATGTTCACTTCAACTGTTAGTTCCCTGTTTCTTCGGTATGTTTACGATTATGCTTTTTTCAAAATCCTTGGGTAGCCAACCTTTTTCGTAACATTCTTTTATCATAAGGAATAGTCTGTTAGTTGCATTTTTACCTAATAACTTTATTATATCTCCACTAATTTTATCTAACTGCCTTCTCAAATTCCCATCATCCTCTTCTATAATGTTTTTATCTAGCTCCTTATTAGCATATAGTTCTTCTATGTATTCCTTCAATCTATTTGTTATTTCTTTAGCCTCGATTAACTTCGTTTACACATGTGAATCGTTGCTATTGTCGTTCAATTGATCTTCTATACTGCGCGCTACTTCTTCCTTGTATTCTTGATTTCGTATAATAGTTCTATATCGTATCGTATATTTTTGTCATTTCTTTCGGTTTTCCTGAATTTCAGTAAACTCCTCATTATTACCAAATTATGATCGCTATTAATATCTGCTCCTGGTGCTCTTTTACATAATTTCACTTGGTTTCTAAATCTTTCCTCGACTAGTATATAGTCAATCTGAAATCTCTTTCTATCTCCTTGTCCTTTCCACATATATCTTCTTCTATTATGCTGCTGAAATAATGTATTTTGTTCCTTACAAAATTCTATTAATCTAGTTCCTCTTTTATTTCTTTTCCCTAATCCGTATTTGAAAGTTATTTTCTGTTCTTCACTAGTACGGTATTCCAATCTCCCATTGTTGTCTTTAGCTTTCACTGTGTTCAAAATTCCATCTAGTTGTTCATATATATTTTCTATTATATCATCTTTTTCTCGAGATGTTGGCATGTATACGTGGACAATTACTATGTTTGTTGGCTTAGCCTCGATTTTAATCACTAATAATCTTCCGCTGCTATATTTTCATATTGATTTAACTTTTATCCACATATTTCTATCCGGAACAATTTCCACTCTAGCTATCTTGTTTTTATCTCATGAGTAGATTATTCTCTAATTATATCACTCCAGAAATCAGAATTTTGTTCAGTTTTTGTTTCACATACCCCAGCTATATTTAACTTCAATTTCTCTATTTCTATTTTTAATTTTACGCACCGTTTTTAGTAGCATTGGCGGGAGATTTGACGTCCGACGGAGACTAGCTTGGTTGAAATTAATGTCTTCCCAGTCGCATATTTTCCGTGTGATAGCTGGGTTCTCTCTACCTACATGGCCCGGGTCGTCCATTTCATATTTTGACGCCGGTTGCTAGCCGAACTTGGCAGATAACTTACATCTTTGACAAACTCCATCAATTTTCTTGAGAAGTACAGTGGTAGTTTCTCGTTGCCTTCCACCGGATTTTCTGCCAGGGTTAACTCCTTTGGGTAAAGACCCAAACCGCAAGGCAGCGGTTTGCTACTGTGGAGATAGCATTGTAAGGTTTTTACGGCGACCTAAACCGGCCGACGAGCTAGTACAAAACTAACTTATAATTCATCATTTTGCGTCAGTATAATAACATATTATTAAACATTTATCCGCAACTATAATATATTGATTTTAATAATAAATTTTGATTATAATAAATCTTTTTTTAAACTTTTTGTAATATATTAATACGGTTCATATTTTTGGGTGTTTGTTTTTACGAGATAAAGGATATTTTTTTTGTATTATGAAATAGTGTAAATGCACTTGTCTCCAAGTAGAGCTTGTTTACATGGGACAACGGGAGTGTATGAATGATGTTTCTTATTTTTCGGTGTATTTGGATATGTGCTTGAAAATAAAAATTAACTCGAAGCGTTTAATCCGATGTGGGTGATGACGATGATACATTTTGTTTTCTGTCTCCAGATTGCACTCACAATTAATCGATTCTCAGATTTTTCTTCTGCTTTATTCAGAGAAAAAAAATCTGCAATCATTTTTAGTAGGTTTCAATAGTTTGTAATGTCTGTTTTGAGAAACCGTACAAATGGTATATACTCATTCGTTAGCTTATATATTATATATATATATATATATATATATATATATATATATATATATATATATATATATATATATTAACATAATTATTCGTAAGAGACCAGTATGAAATTTAATACATCAGCCGAAATAGTACTTAACGAAAACAAAAGCCTACTAGTTATTATTATGGTTTCAATGGAAAACCCATCATCATCCATTACGTATAATTCACGTTTTACGATTATTGTACTAATTTGTATATATATATATATATATACAGTAAAATCCGCTTAATGTGATCGCAAATGTCCGAGGGGATATCGATAACATTAAGCGGCTGATAACATTAAGCGAAAAAAAAATCGAGTTGAAAAAATTTTTTTTATTGCACGTACATATATCACATACTTGATTCTAGCTTTGAAGTACATACCACAAAGTGCGTTTGATAAAATAGATACGTAGGTTAATATGATTAGGCATTACTTACCCTTCGGAAGGTAACGTGTCAAAGAACTTTGTTTCAAATTCTGAACGAGTAAATTTTTAACAAGTTTTTCTGACGCATAAGTATCATTGAAATTATCAACAGTGCCTCTGCACTGCACAAATCGTCGAATGGTTGCGAGGGCATCTATAACTTCTTTGTGAGAGGGTACACTATTTTCATTTTCCATTTCCTCCTCTGATGATGAAAGCTCTTCGTCGTCGTGATTTAAAATGTTGTCGCATACATCTTTTTCAGTCACAGGAGCAGCAGTAGTCAAATTGGAATCAATATCGAGCCATTCTTCAAATTCGACTTGCAACAAGTCATCGGGAAAAGGGAGTTCACAAAGCACTTCGACCTGTTCTGATTTTGGAACGAATCCTCCTTTTTTGAAGCAGTTAGAAATTGTTAATTTAGTAACTGAATCCCAGCCATGCTTCAAGAGATGGAGAGCTGATAGAAGATCAGTTTTCGTACTTAATTCGGCCGCCGATAAGCCTTGCATGTTGCCTTCGATCTGTTCCAAAACTCGTTGTCTCATTTCGTTGCGATAGTACGCCTTTAGGGTCCTAATTACGCCTTGATCTAACGGCTGAATTAATGAGGTGGTATTCGGCGGCATAAAAACAATTTTAATGTGGCGTAAAGTTAGGTCGACATTATGAGCTGTACAGTTGTCCACCAGCAAAAGAATGTTTCGATTTAAGTGTCGGTCCCATTGCACCAACCATTCTTTAAAAATTTCCAACGTCATCCAGGCATTCTTATTAGCCGAATATGAAACTGGTAGGTTTTTTATGTTCTTGAAGCATCTTGGATTTTTACTCTTACCGATAACCAGCAGTTCTTCTTTTTCACCGGACATACTGCAGCAGCATAGCACTGTAATTCTATCTTTGGCTACTTTAAACCCCTTCAACGCTTCACTTTTGAACACGTACGTGGTTTCAGGCAGTGCTCGGTAGTAAATCCCGGTTTCATCAGCGTTAAATATGTCATCAGGAGAATACTGATCAATTAAGGTAGGCCAAACATCTTTGATCCACGACTCAGCCGCAGAAACATCAGCGTCAGCTTGTTCGCCGCACGGCTTTCTATAAACTAAGTTGTGCCGATTCGTAAATCTACGAAACCAGCCTTCTGTAGCAACGAAATCTTCTTTGCCTAACTGTTTCGCTAAACTTTCCGCTTTTGCACGTAAAATCGGACCGTTAACTGACGCGTTCTTGTCACGTACCTGATCGAACCATCCAACCAAAGCTGTTTCAACTTGTTCATCTTTACCGAATCGTTTTCTTTTACGCGAAGTGTTCCCGTTGCATATCGTCGCAGTTTCCAATTCTTCTCTCGACTTCAAAATTTTACATAATAGCGGTTGCGAAATTCCTAATTTTGATGCTGCTACACGTTGAGATATGGGTACAAGCGCGTCATACTTTCGTAAAATGTTTACTTTTTCCGAAACACTGCAATCGCGACGTTTTGGTTTCGACGACATTATCATAAGGAAAGCGATGAAACAACTGTATACGAAGACGATTTGTTATCAACTTCGTTATATGCATAATTGTAGGTACACATTCAATGAAAGAAGATAAGAAACGAGATTTATTGAAAAACCTGCTCTGATTGCGATAACAATAAACGACGTCTTGATCACATAAAAGGGGGAAATTTGTGTGTAAAAAGGACAAGAAATCGGGACCGAAGCATTTTGATAACATTAACCGAATGATAACAATATCCGGCTTCACATTAAGCGGATTCTACTGTATATATATATATATAAATAATTGTATATATATATTTATGTATTTCGTAATTATCCTTTATTAGTTATATAGTAAGATAATTTTGTTTACTGCGGTAAGGTTGTAAACTATTTGTTAGCAACATATTTTGTGTATAACGTTTTATAATAAAATATTTGTTCATTGTATATTTGTTTTAGTTCGCTTTAGTGGTACACCGCGTCCGTTAACAGGGACAATGATTAATAGACTTTCAAAGGCAATAAATAGTGAGACGGGCGATACGCGAGCCGAATTATAAAATGACACCTCCGTCGTAAAACGAAAATGTTCACATAAACAAAAATTGAATAAAAATGGCTAAAATATTTTAGTCAGTTTTACAATTCGTTTTTTTTTTTTTTATGTGAACAGTTTTTTTCTTCTTGGTTTTGTTTGAGGTGTCTTTTGACGTTCATTTATTAATTATGCTCTCTCGGATAGTTCATTATGTTCTTAGTTTAGTTCTGCAAGAACTGTAGTGCGTCCTGCGGTTTTATTAAAAATTTTCTTTTCTTTTTTAGTTCTGATGAATTTTTTGTATGAATAAAAATGTCTATTTTAGACAAAATCGAAATTCAACCTCCCAATATGCCTATTTGGGAGTTGGAAAAAATCATGGGCGTCTCCAAAAACACCATCTCCCGTTTAAAAACAGATGAACAGAATTACGTAACAAATGAAGTAGTACTGAAAAGGGCAGTCAGGTGGTGGAAAGGAAATGGAAAAGAGAAGGTAAAAACCCAGAGGTTGATGAAGCTGTTAATTTATGGTTTAGCACAGTAACACAACAAGGTGTTCATGTCAGTGGACCAATGTTGAAATTAAAATCTGAACAGTTTGCGAAAAAAAAAATAGGTTATGAAGACTTTGCAGCTACGGATGGTCGGCTTGCCCGGTGGAAAGGGAGAATATCAAATTCAAAAAAACTCACGGTGAAAAGGAAAGCGCTGATTTGACAGGAGCTGAACAATGGAGTTCAAGCAAAATTTCTAAATTCCTTCAAAGTTACAGCCTGAATGACATTTATAATGCGGATGAAACTGGTTTATTTTATCGAGCCACTCCAGATGGGTCATTAGTATACAAACACGAACAACTTATTGGTTCGAAAAAAGCTATGGATCGTATCACTGTGCTATGTTGTTGCAATGCAACTGGAAGTGACAAAAAAAAAAACCTTTTAGTTATTGGTAAAACTAAAAAGTCACGTTGTTTTAAAAATCTCAATGCAAGTAATCTGCCAGTAACAGATGACTGCTACTATTTTTTCAAAATAGTTAGAAGACTGGGATATAGAATTAATTTTACTCCTTATCGACAATGCAACTTCGCGCTACACTATCATTAAACTGAAGAATATTCAAATTGAATTCTTACCTCCAAACACTACTTTACTAATTCAGCCACTTGATATGGGTGTCATAAAAAATTTAAAATTACAATATAGGAAGATGTTGATACAGCATATCTTAGAAGCTATTGAACACGACCTGGTAACATTTTTTACAATGGCGCGAAAGATATCAGTTCCACGCTAACAATACTGCAGGCTATACAATTTGTTGCTGATCGCTGGAGAAAAGTCGCTTTTATGACAATTCAGAACTGCTTTGATCATTGTGGTTTCAAGGAGCCTGATTATATGAAATTGTTGAAATGGAAAGTAATGAAACACCGAATGAATTACTACGTGTGACCAACTGTGAACAATTTTCAGATATTGACGCCAATCTGACATGCTGTGACAATAATATTGAAGATTTGGATAACGAAATTATGGAAAATATCACAAAGAAGAAACAAATACAAGAATCAGAAAGTGATGATGACACGGATGACATTTCCTTACCTCCTGTGTCTACTGCAGAAGCGAAAAAATGTATTGAAAAGCTCCGGCGGTATTTTATGCAACAGAATAACGAAGGTGCATCATTAGATGACTGTGCGGATTTTGTTCAAACGCAGCAGATGTAGAATTTACACCAAACAACTATATAGCATTTTTACACAGTAAATGAACAATTTTTACAAATATCAGGTCAGGTTCTTTTACCTTTATATTTTTCTCTTAATTTCCATATAAATAAATATTGCGCATTAATAAGGTTGTATGTTAATTGTTTACTAAACTGTATATATTCTATCACCCACTCGCTTCAATAAGAGATTTTAAAAAATTCGACAGGGACAGTCGGTTATAAGAGACAAATGACTTACGCCCGATGTGTCCCTTATAAGCGGCTTCGATTGTATATATTATGCGCCACGTTTCTTCTCCAATCCGTAAGGGGTGTCCTTGTTTCTCTTCGGTATCTATGCTAATCGTTTTGAAATCGCAGTTTTTTCTTTAACGATATTTGTTTCGGGCGTCTTAATATTTAATTCTTCCGTATTCATCGCGTATCGGAGGTAGACGACTACTTACCTATATACACATTTTGTTGTACAGTGTAAGTAGCGTACAAGGCAATCATAATATGGCGTTAGTACAACTCACACACCCGGGAGAACTGATTGCAATCGCTTTGTCGTTACGACACACCTGCAGCCCCGCTTGTTTTTGTCGCGTACTATATTATTACTAGCTGTGCGCGGTGATTTGGCTTTGCTTTGCACGCGACATAAACATTATTTATATTTTTTTAATCGTTCGATGATATTTTTGATTCAAACTCGATACACTTAGGCTATCCCGACGAGGTGTTATCTTTTTTTTTTAATATTTGCGCCATGATTCTAGTAGTAGGCACATTATATTTCTCGCGATAGATATAATAATATCTTCATCAAAGGTAAGCAAATTGAACAAAGTCGCACCATAAAATATCTCGGAATTTACCTAGACCAAACCTTAACGTGGACTAATGGAGCTTAACTTACTATACTGGTTTTGCTCGGTCCGCACTCGCGACTTCGTACTATAAACAAATTATTACTATAAAACGTCGTCGTATTAAAGCCTCTATATGCAGATGAAGTATGGGGCTGTGCGTCCGAAAGCTATGTTAACAAAATTCAGAATTATCGAAACTGGGTATTATGCGCTGTAGTAGGAGCCACGTGGTACGTCTCAAAGCGTACGTTCCACGAAGATTTAAATATAAAGTACATAGAGGATGTAATTCACGTAGCGATTCAAAAAGCACCCTACAAAACCAATAACAGACTATTGACATTAAAATATTGGAAAGGAAAACGATGATTGATATTGCGTAGTCAATTCAAAACGTAAGTTGAGGCCTTGCTGATGGGCGTGTCTTCGAAAGATCAAGCGCGTTCTCAGTAGATAACATAAATTTACCTGATAAGAAGAATATTAACGATATATATATATATATATATATATATATATATATATATATATATATATATATATTAATTTTCTCGCGTAATTCGAAAATTTTTCCATTCGTCGAATACGTCCGTGGATTCATTTATTAATTTGAATTGATTTTTTAATATATATATATTTTTTTTTTCGTTGGGCTAAAAGGATGTTTTCGATCGATTCCTTTAATTTGACTGAATATTTAAATTTATTAACATTTCAAATTTCGCCAAAATCAAGTTCGATTTTTTGCGCGGCAAGCAACTTTAATATTTTTTATTACGAAACTCGGTTTTCAATTTTCAACGAGTAAACCTCGTAAGATAACAGCTAATTTATGAATAATATTAGCTTAATTACAAAAATCAGTTTAAATCACTACAAGTTTATTTCCTTAAATTTCACAAAGCTTTTCTGCAACTACGCCATTATCAAGCGATATTTAAATAAAATAAAAAATTTAAAAACACAAAATATTAATTTAAATATAATTTATACATATAAAATGAAATATAAATACTTAAAACAATCTGACAGTGACTGTAGTAAACAACGCAATCAAATATCAGTAATATAAAAATTACAAAGCAGTACCCAGGAAATAATTGATTTTTAAAAAATATGGTTGAACAGTGAAAAATATATTTTATAATAATAAAAAATCAATAGCCGGAAAATAATACAATTTTTTACAATATCCTTTTTAAAGGTAATTCTTCCTCAAAATTTACCGTTGAATTTAGTAAATTATTTTTATCCCTTTCTTTTATTATTTCCATTTTTCGAGTAGTTTTATTTTTTTAAATGTTTTTCTGTATGAAAAATTTTGTAATTTTGATTAATATTATTTATTTTGTGTTTCAATTCTATACAGTGTTTTCCAAATAATGATTTTTCATAATTATTTGTATATGAGTTTAAATGTTCTTTAAATCTTGTTACGAATTGTCTGCCTGTTTCTCCTATCTATTCTTTTTCACGTTGATTACAATTTAATTTATAGACTCCTGAATTTTTTAAACAATATTTCTATCCTCTATTTTGTTATTACTGATTAATTTTAATAATGTATTATTACTTCTTATTGCTAAATCGATGTTATCTACGTAATTTATTGAACCTAAATAATTCTTTTTATCTTTTTCTGTATTTATATTGACTTTAGTTTTATTCCATATTTGATCAACTGTGATAGGGTTGTTATATTTGTTTCTTATTGCTATTTGTTTTATAATGTTTTTTTCTTTATTCAATTTATCACTGTCTGTTAAAATTGATTTTGCTCTATTGATAAGACTTCTTAAACTTGATAATTTATGCATTTTTGGGTGAAATGAATCTTTTGGTCCTACACAAACAGATACATTAATACCAAAAGATTTCTTCTTTAACCGTCGATACTTTCAGATCTTTATGTATTTCGTCTTTGCGCACGTACCACGGTGCGCCGACTATCGATCGTAGTATTTTTGATTGGGCTCTTTGGATGAAGGTACACAAAATAATTCAATTTAATTTCACCCGCTATATCGACTAGATAGTGTTTCAGAAGATTCTAGTTTCATCGCAATTTATATAAAATACTTTTCTATCCGACTTGGATCGATCTCATAAAGCGCTATCTCGCTTAGAAATTGTTTTTTTTTTTTTTTGGTATCTAAAATTGACAACGAGGAATATCTAGCAACGACGCGTATATCGATTTATTTTTAATTTCTAATGTACCCCCTCTACTCAAAATTCGCCATAATATATTCTCCTCAATCGCTAGGTGAGCAACATGGACTGCATCTAAAGAAATAGTTTACTGGCGAGAACAGCATCTTTTATCTTCGTATCTGCATTTATTTTCATTCAACGTATTATGTATATATATAAATGTATATATATATATATATATACAGTGGTGTAGCGAGGGGGGCTTTTGGTGGTCTGAACCCCCCACCTGGTATCAATCTGATTATAAGAAAATATATACTCGTTGTTAAATGCAGTTTTGCACTTGTTAAACCTATTGTTTTTTTCATTTATTTTATTTAAATTTCGTTGTTTTTGAAGTAAATAAATAGTTTTGTAATATACAGAAGGTACTAGAAGAATTTTGTAGAAAAACGCGAAGAATAGATTTTAAATTTTAAATTTTAAATTTAGTTAAGTATTAATAATTCCTTCAAAACATGTAAAATCATTATTTATCGTTTATTTTTTTTATTGTACTTTGTAACCATCTCCCTCTGTCCTCAATAACATACTTATGTTCCAGTGACGATAAATATTTCTGCCGTCTATTGCTTCTAATAGAATTACATATTCGACGTCTAATAAGTATAAAAATGACTCTGGTGAGTTTGATTGCTTAGGGCCTGTTTAACCTACTTGAGTTTTAGTTATTTACTTAAAGTTCAATTTAACTTGGGTTTACTGTTATAATTTAGTTTTGTTTGAACCCTCCTTTTCAACCGCTACGCCACTGTATATATATATATATATATATATATATATATATATATATATATATATATATGGTTTAAGGATGTTATAGATTTTGTTCTTCATTCGGTGCTTAAGCTATCCGAATCTATATTAACGAATTGTAAATAAATACTTAATCATTTTGTTAATTGTATCCGTTATTCGTGTCGCGTAATTGTTTAAAGATGGTTTATTATAGCGTAAAATGTTTAATTACCGTATTATAGAAGTGAGGAGTACACGTGAGAGATTCACCGTTGTGATAACAATTTAAGAAAACGAAAAGAAATTGTTAAATAATTTATTAGAAGGACGATTTCCAGTCGTGTAGATTTTACTGGATACTAATAAAACCGGTCTACTTCACGGCCAAAGTTGATTCTAGACGAGCATATATGTATGTATGCATATATATATATATATATATGTGTGTGTATATATATTGTGTGTATATGTATATATACATATATATAAATAATATTAACAAGATTGTGAAAGACAACTCCGTTATTAGGATGGACATCGAAATTGTGCTTGTCCGAACGTTTTTGTGTTTTCCATCCTCTTATACACATCAAATGAAGACTTAAAAATGTGGACAGGAAAAACATCGATAGTTCCGAAAAACACGGTGCTGGGGACTACTGCTTATGCGGTGTTAACAAGGTAATTAAGGTTAAGCAACGATCGTTACAGAAAAAAGGGTACTGAAACTGTTCGGACATGTACTAAGAAAGTAAGGTGAAATGGAATGGACGAATGTCGTAGGAAGGGAAATTAATGGAAACCGACCACCGTTACAAGGTACACAACTTCGAGATGAATAGTCTGCCGAATATAATAGAAAACTGCCAGTTTCGGAAAGATCGTCGCAAATTACGGAAAATTACCGACGAATTAAATTTTTCATCACGATATACTCTAAACTCGGGTGACGATTGTAGATGTGAGTATATACACGGAATTGATATGTGTGCGGTATGATTTTCATTTTGTAACTGGTTTTATTGGAAATAAATTATGATTTAATTTGATTAATTTTATTATTCGAAATTACAAGTAATATGTATATATATGGTTAAAAATATGTATCGTCTGCTGGATTATTTTATAATAGTTTACAAGTTCGTACGCCGTGAGGCTGATTTAACAGATTAGTATTACTCTTTTATTAATATTATCATATTATTATTATTATTACTCTGAAAACGACGATTAAAATTATTATCGTTAATATTATTTTTTTATTTTTTTAAGCGTATATTTATTTATTTATAAAATATATAATATACGTTACACGCACACTTAAATAAACGTGTTTATTACAATTTCTTCCGACTTATGACGCTCAGGTTATATTCTACTTTTATCATTAAATAGTTACCCGTATTCACACATACACACATATACAGATTTACTCGTGGCTCTTGTTTGCTCACATTTGCGTATTCGTTTATCTCTCTCAACCACGCGTATTGGTTCATCGTTTATTTTTCCCTAACTCTCGCAGCAGCACTTCAGTCGTAAGCTGTATTTCTTTCTCTTGTCCTCACGCATTTATCATTTTTTTTTTATTTATTTTTTCTATATATATTTTCGTAAATTTATAGTCATGAAATTATATTTATTACTGAAAGCGTAAAAAACTGATTCTTTATACTTTACATTCAAGTTTCGGACACCAGGTCAATACATATAATTACTCCGAAATTCTTTATACATATATATATATATATATATATATATATATATATATATATATATATATATATATATATATATATATATATACAAATATATATATATATATACACAAATATATATATATATATATATATATATATATATATATATATATATACAAAAATTAATATTAACAATTAAGAATATTAGTATACACGCTGGAAAAAAATTCAAGAAACATACGTTCGTGTGTGTGTGTGTGTGTGTGTGTACATGAGCATGTGGGTCGTCGTCGTATCTTATCCCTAACGCGTTATATTTTTTCTTTCCAAAAATCCATCAGCTTCATCGCTTCGTCTGTTTAGCTGCCAGGCCACGAGCTGTCAATTGTTATTTCCTATCCAAGTAGTGGACATCTGAACAATTGTTTATGATCTTGTTCCGCATTCGCATCTAGAATCACTAATTCCCATTTTTTTCCCTCGTACGGTCGCATCTTGTTCGTAATCTATTTAGGATTTACATTTTTTCAGTCGATCATGTGTCTTCGTTACTGACCACGTCCAGTTGTTACCGTAGCTTTTTGCGGTGTTATGCTGGTTCAAAAGTAGTATGGTAAAATTTCGAAAGGCTTTTCTCAATATTTGTCTTTAGATAGTGATTGCCCGCATAAGCGTTAGTGTTTTCGTCCTCATTTCTGCTCCTTTCCTACATATATTTGTAGGATCGATATCGCTAGCTCTGCACAAATCTCCAATCGCTGTCAGTTATAAGCAGCCGATAACGATTCTGTAAGCACTGTTTAAGCTCGGATCTACTTTTCTTGTGTGGACTGATCTGCTCCAGACTGTTGTGCTAGTACAGTCCTCTGCTGCAAATGATAAGGTAATAGAAACGAGTTTGTGCGATAAATTATTTGTGGTTCCAATTTTTTTTTTTTTGTGTAATCCACTGTGCTTTCTGTTTGTGTGCGTATATTTATGTAGGATCGAACGTTTGTGAGTATATAATGTGTGTGCGTATATATATATGTATGTGCTGATATATGTGTGCATACGATCGTGCTCGTGTATGCTAATTTATTATATTTGTTCGCGTTGAATTTGTACACCTATGTATATTGTAAATTGAGTAAAATTATATTTTATATTGTTATGCCAGTCTTAAAATGTAATAAATTCCACTGTAGAAAAAAAAAATTATCTTTATAATGTATATTTCAAATATTGCTTAATCTTACCTTATATAGCTCCGAGTATTTTGAATTTACATCTGACTTAGATATATCTAAATGTTTACTTTTGTAGCTTTATTTGTCTGAAATATATTGATCGATCGATCGATTATTAATGATATTATTATTATTATTATTATTATTACTATTGTTGTTGTTGCGGGTATCGGTTCAAACGGCACACTTCCAATAAGCTTAATATTGTGTCTCGTATTTTATCTAGTGACTGTAGAAAACAAAAAAAAAAAAAAAAAAAAAAAAAAAATAGAATAATTTACAATTTCTTTTTAGAATGTGCGTTTTCTTGTATATTTATGTATTGCTCTATATAAATATGTACATATATCCCTCATATATATAAGTCTATCATATATGTATATATAATATATATATATATATATATACTATATATATATATATTATATATAGTATATAATATAATATAATTTTTAATATTTAAACTTTCATCTGCGAATATCGCACCGGCCACCTTTATTTATGTCGTACCTATAAGAAAACGAACTATAATTTTTATCGCTAAATCGTTTTATTGTTTTTTTTTTCTCATTTCCTTTTGTGAAAGCACTTAAGGTCAACTTATTTTTTACAGTCAACAGTGACTAGGCACGAAATATTTAGACGACCGGTATGGAAATCGATAAAAATGAGGACACCGGCTTATTTTTAATTTTTCCTAACACATTATTTACCTACTTTTTAAACGAACATGCCTCGCGTGATAGGACCTAATGGAAAATATTTCTATGGCCTTATTTTTTTTTAATATTTAGTTTTTTACGGTTTTTATCTGCACGCGCAGTATACTGTAATGCCTAAGAAGTAAATATGGGAGTATTATTAAATATTTCCCTGTAACCAAACAAGTTGTAGAGATAACGAATGAATTAGAGGAAAAATAGACTGTCAAAGAAACTGACCTATTTTTAAATTGATCATCCGCAGAATTTGACGTCATCAATTATTGACGAAAAATTTCGGATCGTTTTAAAAAAAAATAATCAGGATACTGAAAAAAGTTCATTCTTCTGTAATTAGAATATTTTTTAGTCTGGATGTGATTTTCAGATCTCAACGGCGTCGTGTACTGCTACTACAGCCAGAGGCGCCGGTTGTAATATTTTCTATTAGTGGAAACAAATTGTTTCGAGGAATTGAAATATATGGCTAAATAGGACGTTCGTAGTGAATATGGACAACAGCGGATGATTCCAGCATAAATCTACATATCATATGCCTTCCATTCGTATTTATAGACGCACATACATTATAATATTAATTTGAAAATGACCTAACTGCCTAAAAACTGTATTATTAGTTTACAGTATCGGTGATTTTAACTTCATTGTGTATATATTGACATTAGTGATTCCACCCCGGGGCTGTAATAAATGGATGATATGTCTTATTAAATATTTATACTACACGACGATATGTAATCAAATATGCATCTGTGCTTAATTAGGGGAGTGATTCCTTTACTTACAATACGTGACGGGAATTTTGATTGATACATTCTATAATAACTGCGGCTGAAAAATAGGTGGTTTTCATCGAATATGTGATCTGCATCGCAAGGATGTGTACCGAACGACAAAGGGGATAATTTAATAGAACGCGTGGAATGTTGCCGACGTTAGGCGATATATAATAGGAATAAACGAAATTCTGTTTTCTATGTTGTCAGAAAAGGTTGAACAATCGAGAAACTACTGGAATTTAAGGTTGAATATTTCTGAATTATTTGGCTGAACAAGCGCGGTTCCAAAATTCCTTGAACGAAAACTTAATCACATATAAAGTGTCCCTAATCGGTGTATTGAAGTAGAATGAGAGCCATTCTCGTTGGCGCTTCTAGCAAGTTTGTCTACGGTATCATTCCAGTGGATGAGTGGTGAGGGAATGCAGATAAATTTTACACTAACGCGTTTCAGAGATAAATCGTAAATATTTCTTAAGATATCGTAGATTGATGGAAAACGGCGACTATTAAATGAGGAACTTGAAATAGCTTTGAGAGCACTGCGTGAATTCGTGAAAATTATTACATTTTGATTTATATTTGCAAAAGCGTAAAAACGAAACGCCCGGAGAATAGCAATATACACTCAGCTATAAATATTGAAGAAACTTTAGGTAGTTTAAAGATTTTTGTAACGTTCAAGGAAGTAATAATAAACGCGGAACCAACTCCATCGGGAGATTTAGAGCCATCAGTATAAATATGTGTATAATCTTGCCAATGGATCTGTATCGAAATGACTGATTTGTATATGTAGTCATTAAAGGTATTGAAGTCTATAGATACGGGTAAATGGTTAATTTCGAATGGTAACTGAAAATAAATCGATGGAAAATGGGGAATTGTACTATGTTTATAATTAACTAAGCGTTTGGCGCTTGTACAAAGGAGAGGTCGTTAAAATCTCCATTTCTTCGATAACTGAAGGAAGGTGCTGGATATATATGAAATCTTGGAAAGCACTAAATTTAAGCATATAATTATTATCATTTTTTTATATATAAAAACGATAATTGCGTGTAACTATAATAAATTAACGCCCGCGTAATGGTAATTGATTAAAATAAGTAATCAGCAGAAATTGATCATGCTATAATAATAATCAATCAATTAATATATATTGCAGGAAAATAATGCTACAATAATAATAAATAAATAAATAAATAGAACTAAAGTTGAAAATCCTGCAGATGAATTGGCTTCTCGGAAGATAGAGTATTCTGTCGATTATGAGCAATAATCTATTAGTATATAATCAAATAATGAAACCAACATGGAGTTACGGTTGTCAGCTATGGAGCTAAATTAACATTAAAAAAGTTTAAACGTTCCGAAACAAAGTTTTTAGAATTAATGCCAAACAATACGAGAGAAACAATGACAATCTCCATGTACGAGGAGAGTCTCATTGGTGGTAAAGGAACAAGCAAGAAAGCATGAATTAAGACTGCAGAATCATACAAATTCGGAGGCGAAGCAGCTTTCGATCCAGCAGGACGAATTAAGACGATTAAGACGGTTGCAAAGAACCGAGAACCTTATGAATTGAGCAAATAATTATAGAAGAATACAGGAATATTCTATTGGGAACGCCTGAAATATATATAATTAATATGATTACTTTAGAGTATTACTGAATGTCCAAATATTGAACAGATCGTAATGAAAAACCAGTTAGGTGTTTTCAAAAAAACTAGTAATCACAAAAATCTATAATGATTGAATAATAATAACAGGGACCGGGTATGGGATGATTGGCCGCCACCAAAATTGGTGATACTCTGTAGGAGAGTATGCATGTCCAGTTTGGAGCCGTTCCGTACATGCGAAGAAAGTTAACGTTGCTTTGAAGCATGCAGAGCAGTAACTGCCTGTTTAAGATCAACGCCTCTATCCAAATTATATGAACTTGCTGGCATTGCATCACCAGCTCCAAATGTGGAAAGCTGACAACAACCAGGCAGCAGAATCACTTCCAGCAGGTTGCCTGAATTATCATCTTGGAGAACACTAAGTAGATTACGAAGTGGTACCGCGCGGACGAAATACAATCTATTTATGTGGCGTTTGGCAGAAGATGATCAATGTCAATGTGGTGAAAGGCAAGATAGGAACAATTTATTCAATTGTAAATTAATTGGAGCATTCGATCCGTCAAAATTTTATAGTGATTTCGGAGAAGACTCATTAAAATTGATAGATTATTGGAAAATATTGTTTATAAATCGACCGGATACGTAAAAAAAAAAAAAAACATGGAATTTAGTCTTCGGAGGGAATATTCACATCCGGTAATATTAAATCCACTTTTATTATTATTAAGCCCCAAAAATAGGTCAGGAATTTCTATTTCTAGTTTTAAGAGCTATAAAAATTATTTTTCGTCAAAATGTAATAAAAACGATAATTCCATCTAATAGATGATGATGATGGTAGTGTTAATAATAATAATAATAATGGCGTTTTTTCGTATTACGTCGATTTATTTTAATGATGATTAACCAATTTCATCGTTGTTGACAGACGATGGGCGGTAGTAAAAACATACACTCACTATTTAGCGGAAAACGTTTTTTTTTTTTTTAAATCATAAAAATGGAATATTTACCTTAATTATGTTATCGAGAAGATTTATGTTCATCATCATCGATTAGTGGACGAAAAAATCATTGCCTCATTTATAATAATAATAAAGTAATCTTAACGTGCTAACCTGGATTGTTATTGTACAGTTTTAAAATCTCTTCATCTTTCATCGTGTGTAACTTCCGAAAAAGGAGAATGTTTATGCTCTGTAGCCGGGCCACTGGAATCCGCATACCGGAAGCTATTAAAATTATCGACTCCCGTTATTTAATTCTGCGAAAACTTTTTTAAACAACTCCCCAAAGATGGTGACATAAATATTTCGTTATTGAAGAAATTCCTTCTTTACTTCCTAGTCGTTTTATTTAGAACATCCCGTTTTAATTTTGATACAGCCTCTGTTCTATACGCATACGTCATATAAAACACTATCCCTTAGTTATCACTGGGAAAACGATGAAACCTACTAACATCGTACGCGGGCGAAACTGCGTCGCATAAAATTAGCACCTTTAAATTTTCGCGTATTTTGTATATAAGAAAAGTAAACATATAGGCTCTTCACGATTTGTAGACAACGAATGTAATATGACGATAGTAATGAATGATAGTAGCGGATTTTACTTCTTCTTCACATTAACGTGCCACAAGGCCGTAGACACGGATGAGCAGACTCAGATTACAAGTGAAAGGCCGGATGATTGAATGAATCGAAAAACACGATGCATATTATCTGGCCCTGAATTCGGTAATTCGTTCAAAGTCGGCGACAGCAGAGCTAATTTAGTGCGCAAGGAGCTGCGATTAGTACGGTCAATTAGGAGATGATGCATCGTGATCATTATGGTTGTCGCAGGAGCGACGCGCAGCAAGTTAACGCTGAAGCAGGTATGCGAGTGATAACTGTATAGCCAAGTCCAAGACGACCGTAAAACCATTTCAGCTTTTTTGCGGTAAGTCAGAAGGAGTAAACGCGCGGTGTCTAATTTTGTTGATCTTAATTTATTAGTAATGGAAAGAAATTGCCATTTATGATTTAATTGATGAGATGTTAATTTTGAAGCATTTACACACGGAATGGTAAGATTTGGATGAGGAAGCATGGTTGCTGCTTGTTTAGCGGTCCAGCCTGCCATGTCGTCGCTCAAACATAAGTTTAACCGTATTATTGTAATCATCTGCTTGTTTATCAGAAAATGAAATAAACGTATAAATGTAATCGTATATCTAAGATTAATAATGTGCGACTGAAAGGGTTAAGGAAGTTAGTATGTAGATGAGCATATTACTTTTATAATTGAGTTCCCCCTATAATATGTTAAAATGTTTCGATAGCCACAAATTTTAAATACTCTGCAGTTAATAAATTATTTTCATAATTAAATAAGCTTAAAATCTTTATATTTAATTTAGACACCGAGAAAATCCTTAAAAATAGTGTCAGTTATTTTAACAATGTGCACTACTGATTAATTTTGTTCAAAATATAAATTTCTAATCTTTGGTTACCATTATTTAGAATATTCTTTTTTAATCCTTCAATATTCTCAAAAAGTTTGTTGCTCTATAAAACATTAATAAAAGCGCGGTCATATGTGACGTGCCACTTTTGAAGATTTTGAAGACACGAATAATAGTGCTCTCTTGTCTTGTCGTTTGTTTACACGAATATAATTTTTAGTTTCAAGAGCCATCAACTCGTATGAATATTATAAATTACACTCCCATATATTTTAATATAATTGAATATTGTGAAAATATGGTTTTGTAAGAGGAGATAAAAAATAAACACACATATTTCATAATAATTAAATATATATTGCAAGCATGGATTTCCTGCTTGCAACTAAACTAGACCAGAAGTTAATTTCTAGTTGGGTCAGTAAGTATTCAATGTGACAAGAACACACGGATAAAACTTTGTATCAGTTAGAAATAGCTGGTGAATGTCGTCAGCCTTAATCAATCATTATTCACCGAAAACAAGACCTGTTATCCAGCAACTGTCTAAATTTAATCTCTGGGGCTCAAAGTGTTTATAAACGCACGATCCGAAAAAAAATGTAATCTGTTTTTTATTTTCGTAAATCGAGATCTAAAACAAAACAAGACCTGTTATCCAGCAACTGTCTAAATTTAATCTCTGGGGCTCAAAGTGTTTATAAACGCACGATCCGAAAAAAAAATGTAATCTGTTTTTTATTTTCGTAAATCGAGATCTAAAACAAAAGTCCCGTCTAAAAATCCTTATAGATCGAGTAAATTTCTAAGCAATTAATTTTAATCGATTTTTAAGAATTATTTCTCGTTCTAATTAACCCGTCAATTCTTTTTCTTTTTCGCCTATTCAGATTATACGCCGATGTCCACCAGAAATTTTCCACCATCTTTTTGGAATAGCGACTATCAGCTTCCACCGTCTAACAGCGCCGTCGTTCCAAATATAAACAGTCATCACGCGACTACCGTCAATAACAGCGCAGAATTTTATACCGGCGAATCTGCCGCTTATCACGCTGCAGTTGCAGCTGCCGCTTCTACATCCAGTTCAGCTGATCCGTGGCACTCGCATTACCAACAATACGCAGCCCATCATCACAGGTAAGGATTTTCATCGTCGTCTATAGTTTACCAAAAGTTTCATATATATATATATATATATATATATATATATATATATATATATATATATATATATATATATAAATTAATTACGGAATTCGACAAGCAAAACATGCGTTTTAAGAAAAAAAGGTATTAAGACAAAAGTCAATACCGTCGATGATCCGAAAAAGAATTTTTTTAACGTGATGGAAAGTCCATTATGGATACCAGGTCCTTCGGCCTGGTTATGTGAGACTCCTGCTCACTAAAAACCACCACGGTGCTCATGCCATTGGCTGTATCAGTCTGTACCACTCGGACTGCTTTCGGGATTACTTCAGTGGTACAGACCGAGTCAAGACAGAATTAAATATGTGCCATATGGCTCCTGTCTTTATCTGTTGGATGCTCTAGGGTTGACTGCAGACTGCCTTCTTTGGCGCTGTCTGTAACCTTCATCTTTCATTCGTATGATAATTCGCATCATAGTTACAATAGTGTTCCAGTTGTATTGCGAATGTAACATGGTGAGTCAGAGATCATCCCTGTAGCTTGTAGAGCAGCACGTCGTTGTTCAGCCTATGCGAGGGAGCTGAAAAGTGTGTGAGCACCATCATCTTTCGTGCGTTGATTACAACGCCTGAATCCACCACTGGCCAGTTTTTAAATTCTATGTAGGTAGCTACTGATGCAGCCATATAAATGAAATAATATATATCACCATTATTACGCAATAACCATACACGGAAGTATAACACCAGCAGCTTGAACCATGTACTAGGTACATCTTGGCAAATTGTGCACCATTGTTTAATAACTTCTGCCTGCACTTGTTTTCGTACTAGGCCATATTCTTTAGGTGCCATGATCTTTTCGTGCATTATGAAGTTCCTTTCGGTTTTGAGCTAAGATCTCCAATGGCGGAACACCACTCAATGCCAGTGCAACTGTGCTACGAACAGTGCAGTACGAGGATGATATTCTGAATATATGTGTGTGTATGTGTTGATGTATATATATGTATATATCATCGTCAGGCAAGATGAACTTGTCGTGGTATAGCTTGTTATTAAATTATTAATGACATAGTAGTTGATTTATTTTTCTTCTCAATTTTTTCCTTTCCAAAATTCTTGTCCGTGTGACACACACACATATGTATGTCTATAAAAATAACTAAAATAATATTATTCTCATACTTAAATTTCCTTAAAAATCCATATTTTCAAATTTAAAAAAATAAAAATAAATTGTAAAAATAACTTTTGGTGAAGCAATTGTGCTTTATCATATTTAAGGAATTCGCCCGGTTATTTTCTGTTATACATACCCATATTAGGTGTATAAAATTAGGAATTGAAAAAATGTACTAATTTTTTATTTCTTTGACCATCTATGTAAGAATGTTAGACATTATACACTCTAGTTTTTAGAAGGAAACATTTTTTAAATTCTACCCCGTGTTAAACTTGAACGAAATTATTATTGTTTACGCGATAAACAGAACCTGCCCGTTGTATGGACGGTTTTTTTATATTTGTAAATATCCTTATATCCGCGGAATTCAGAAGTTATTTTCTATTACCAAATAATGCTAATCGCAATATGTATCACAGGTTACTTAATATTTTGACTGATAATTCCAGCATTCTAAGTTATTCTCAACGTATATATAGTTTTGTGTAATTCTTCAATCGCTTCTTATATGTATAAATTAAACAGGAAAGGAGACTTCATTCCTTTACGGATTTTAGGAATGGCTTGCGTGTTCTTCAATTTTAATTATTGCTTCGTGTTCTTTGTATAGTTGCACTATAATTTGTCTTTCTAGTCTCAATTGACTTATTTATTATAAAATTAAAAACAAAACACTAAAGGAGTAAAAATAAATACACTGCATCAGATTTGCGGGTGATATTACCGAAGATATGCGTATATCCTTACTTTGATAAAATTATTAAACAACAGCTTATTAATATTAATATTTAAAAAAAAAAAAAAAACGAAAATTACGGGGTAACTAAGGAAAAAATTGGGACTCTTGTAAATATTAACTTAAACAATCAAATGATTGAACAAGTGCTAGAATTGAAAGCATATTAACCGGTGACTGCAGAAGCTCAACTCGCAGAATCCATGTGGCGAAAATAACATTTGTTTAAAAAAGTAACTTGCTTACGAATAGAAACCTTAAACTAAAAACACGAGAATAAAATTAGCTCACACCTATGTACGGAGCTCATTACTGCGTGGTTGCGAGTAAGACAAAAAGAAGCTGGAAGCAATGGGAATGTTGATTTGGGGAAGAATATTACGTATTAGCTGGACAGAAAAAAAAAAAGTAAAATTCAGAAGTGCTCCAAAAAGTAGGAACTAAGAGTACAATCAGAATTAGAAGTGAAAAAATGTTTGAGTATGTAATAAGAAAAAACTCATTAATAACGAACATAATGGAAGGAAAATCAACGGCAAGGAAGGAAAAGGCCGAAAGTCGTTTGAAGGACAAATTAAACTTTGTTATAACGCTATATTTAAGAACTCATTTATATTATCAATTGGAAAACATGTCATGAAAAAAAAAACCAACCGGATATAAAATTGCGGCAATGAATTAGATGTTCGTCAAAAAACTCAAGACTTGCCTCTGGAAAGTAAGCTACTAATTACACTAAAGTGATTTAACCTATATCATGTTACGGAACTGTGCTAATGACAGTCATTTAAACAACATAGCGATTTCAAAACGAAATCGTCACCAATAAAAATCCTCCTGTATTAAGGATGAACTTGTTTTGCCCAGTTTCCACCCTTTGGCCAGTTTAAGTGGACTGTTCGGACTATGAACTTATATTATTAGTCTTAATAAACTTATATAATCTACGCGCATCCAAGGAGACAGGATCCACAATAAGTTCTTCCAGTTTTACTGGAATCGTATTCCTTAAAAGTTCAGACATAAAACTGTCTCTATTTTTGTATTTTGGGCAGAACCAGATCTGATGTTCGACGCTATCTTCGATAATACATATGTCACAAACTCCCATTCTAATGATCTCTAATTTGGAGAGATGACTAGCAAACACAGATACAAAATACAAAATCTTAAGCAGATCCCCATGTTTAAACCAGGGCTCTTTTAGAATTGTATTTTGAATAGTGTCATACTTTTTTACTTTTTAACAAGCTTTGAAATTCGAAATATTATTGAAAAGAACGGTAAAACATTTCCTTAAGCTTCGGTATTAACTGTCCCCCCATTGTAGTTTAACGTGCTTCTCAATAGTCGGAATTAGATCCGATAATCTCACTTCAACGGACGCTACAGTGGGAAGGGATAAAATTAGAACAGTACGATAAGTAAGTAAATTAGTAAAGTGCACAAACATTTGGATAACAGTCGGGTAAAGAGACTAAAAAAATACAGTATTATAAATGGGCAGCAGTGCCGTTGGCTACCTTATTGTTTCATACAAAATTGATATTCGTTTTAATTCGATTACACTTTGATTTTAATTATTATTATTATTATTATTATTACACATTTGATAAGACGAGAGACAATTCATAAACAGTTATTTATATACAAACATATTCACACAAATTCATAAATATATACATATACGACCTAGTGGTACCACAGGTATGAGCTTCCAGATAGCGAAGATGCATCCAATTATTATCCCAGTTGTCGTAACTCCGTACTTTTACAGTATTTTTTGTTTGTAATCCGCGAATTATTTTAAATTTTTTTTTTTTCTAACTAAAGTTTTTTATTTATGCGGATAAATCTATTTATAATATTACAATTTAAAAAAAAAAACGATCTTCCGATTTTATACCTGTCGATCTCGTCACGTAAGAGCGGTTCGGTTGACTGAGGCAATAATTCGATCTCTAAAACGATACTAATATAACGAATATCACGAGTACGTATACATATATCGATAATCACGCGATCATCCGTTGTTGGCTCTACACACCGTTTATTTACAAAATTCACCTGTTAACCTGGGTATTATCCATTTTTCACGTTATTCCGAACATAATTTCCTCCTTTATATATTTATTATTATTATTATTACAATATCCTACTTGTAGGGAAGTAACGTAATGACACTGATATATCTATATATACATATACGTCGCGCACCAGCCTATTATATACATATTATTCTTCGCTAAAATTGTCTATTTTTAAAGTTTATTTTATTTATTTATTTATTTTTTATATTTATAATAAATTTCTACGGTACCCCCCTAACTCTTAACACGCCATTATATATATATATATATATATATATATATATATATATATATATATATATTCTATTCCTTACTCGTTTTCGAGTATGAGGTGATTAGGGGATTACAGGATAAAATTAGCAGCGCAATTAAGGGAACACGTAAACTGGAGCGCAATATAGTCTACGTGCTGCCTTCCAACGTGACTGGGTTATCAGTGGCAAGGCAGAAGACTGTTCCACTCAACGCTGGTGTGATTTCTCGCTGGAGGAAGGAGAGGGCAGATAAGTTAAAAGGAAATAATGTGGATAGTGAGGGGACTCCATTTCGGGAAGAAATCCTAGTCTTTGGATCAAAATCTATACCGTAAGGCAGCGGGTTGTTACTGAGGCAGTAACGGTGTAAGGCTTTGGCAGCGGCCAAATCTCGCTGAGAGTGAAACGGTCGTAGGATTATGCAGACTTTTATTAGGCAGCTCCTCAACTCTTGTTTGCTCTTGGTCCGCTACTGCTTATTTGACTACGTATTACTCCCAGTTAACCTACATATCTGCAGGTCGTTCCACTATCCGCCACCTGTGGACGCGCCCCGTTTCAGATTGAGCTCCGGCCCGAGAGCCACTAAGTTCCCCCCGGCGGGGATATATATATATACACAAATAAAATTTATTATATTATTTAAAAATTAAATCATATAAATATCGCATATTTTTGTCTTCATTTTATGGTCTTCTGCTTGTTTATAGAAAATTATATATAGGTATATATGTGTATATATATATACATTTTTTTAAATTTAAGTGCATATTTCACTTTACAACGTACGGTTAAATACTATATCAGTTGCAATATACTTTCAAAAATCATTATGAATATCATGAAACGATTTCAAAATTTTATTCGAATTCAACTTCGACTGTAATTTAATTTCTTATTAAAATCGACAACACAACGTAGTCAGACATTCAACTTTCACAAACACCAATATTAGAAGGATAATAAGCACAAGCAGCGCAGGAAAGATTAATATTAAATATAAGACGGTCCAACCGGAACGAAATACTTGGGTACGGAAGAAGACTGCACTTTGTAACGTGGTGCAGCAGATTGAAGTGGACTTGAACAGGGTATATAGCCAGAGAGAAGGATAATAGATGGTCAAAAAGAATGTTGGAATGGCGGCCGTTTTATAAGAGAAGGAACATTGGTTGATATGACACTAAAAAAAAAAAATCCAAAAACTCGTTTCGATCGGTCAAAACAGGTAGACAGGCGACCTGTCTGAATTTTAAATTAATCACCGAACTCGGATTTATAAACTATAAGGAATAACTTATCATTAAATAGAGCTGAAAAAAACATCGCAATTATATCGTCAATTTAAACTTACCTTAAAATTATCCGACATATTCGGTCACAATGTCCCCAATACGTCGGATAAACTTTTAATGTAGATATTTTCGTAATAACGAACATTTGGTCGATATTAAGCGTTTCGATTCTAGAAATATCTATATAACGCGTTAATAAAGATTATCTAGTCCTCTTGTTCTTCTTGTCACACAGTAGATTGGTGGATAACCTTTCCTTTTTCCTGCCCTTCTTTGAAGGTTTGCATAAATTATTGCTCCAGTGCCTTCTATTATTTCATCTATATATTTACTGGCCTGTTTCTGTATCGTTTTCCTTCCATTTTCCCTTCAATTATACGAAACTAGGATTGTGTCGATATAAGTGGCCTGTCCACTTAATTCGTCTACTTTTTAACTTCTTAATTAAGCTCCTCGATTCGTTTATGTTTTTAACAACTTTTTCGTCTGTTACTTTTCCGGTCCAACTAATTTCCTATAATCTACGTCAGCACCAAGTTTCGAGACTTTTATTTTTTTATACATTTGACGATTCATCCTGAAAGTTTCCGATCCATTCAGTATGCTCCGTACGTATGATTTAACAATGTGCTTTCTTAGTTTCTACTTTTAACATTCTCGACGTTAGTAAAGATTTCTTTTTATTGAGAACCATTTTTGCTAGACTAATTCTAGTCGATATATTCTTCCATCTTGACCGATTATGTTACTCAGACTTGTTTTAATCTCTTCCCATTAATTTTTAATTACATCTCGCTTTTTAAACTATCGTTTTTTCTTCATTTATTAACATATTAATACTTTTTTTTTTTTTGCTATAGCTGTTTTACGATTCTTCAAGTTCTTTTTCATTACCACGATTGTTATTCCATCTGCAAAATGGAATCTAGAAAGCGATATTATACGCGAAATATTATATTTTCATATTTTCGAGCAATTTTCTAAAATTATTTTACAAACGCACAAACACCGAAATATGTAATTTCGCGTAAAAAATTGACAATCCGCGACTGAAAGGATTAAAATATTTTAAAATAATTTTTATTGAGGATATTATTATTATAATAATTTTAACCACCTCGTTTAACTAAACAACCGCGGGTGTAGAAAATATGTTACGTTATATACGTTTCGATATCTCGATCGTATTCACTTTAGGGGCTACATAATGCACATTGTCGATTTGTATAAATTAAATGCTAAAGTTTTTAAAAAAAAGGGCTCCCACAATGTGGTTTATCACTTACAATAATACTACAGAGTTGTTAATGAAGTGCAACACAATGAACTTCCACAATACGTACGTTTTAAAAACTAATTTTAAATATATATATACATAGCCACACATATACATATATATAAAATGTATATGTACCTTATTAATAATGGTAACAGTGAGACATACATTTCCCATTAAGGTATTGTAACCGCTAGAATTACCTGTCGAATAATACAATTACAGAGAAGATTCTTTATTCTCGTTATTAATTATTATTATTATTACTTATTATTATCATCAGTAGTAGTAGTAGTAGTGGTGTTATTATTACTATCGAACGTTTCTCCTTTTTCTATATTTTCCTTAACGATTCACTTTTATCTCGTTCGCTTTTTCGCGCAGAGCCGTTCACGATTACCATCATCATAATATGGCTGCCGCTGCTCAATATGGTGGTTTACTATTACCGACAACATCTAGACTACCAGCCCATATGGCATCTCAATACCATCATCACCATCACCACCATCATCATCCTTCGAAAAGCGCGTCGGTCGCCGTCGAACATTGGTCGCAAAGTCATACAGCCGCTGCAGCGGCAGCTGCCGCCGCTCATCGACTTCATCACGAATCTACATCCGCTGCTGCTGTCGCCGCTGCTGCAGTCGGTCATCATTCGTTAGAATCCACTAGTTCGCCTTACGCGACACCGTATCCTTCTGTCGCAGGTAATTCGCCGATTTTTTTTTCTCTGTACATCGTAACAACTTCTCAAATTTTACTGGTCATCTTACTCATTTAAGAAAAATTTACAATTACGTCTCCGCTAATTCTACGTTAAAAATAATAAATTTATACGAATTTTTTCGAAAAGCAGAAAATACGATTTATAACATGTTTTTCAGACGTCGTGTCTACAGCCCATTTTATTTCATATATATAAACGGGGTTTTTAAAGTTCTTGCAGTATAAATTTATTAGATCAGGTCATTTTTGTATTTTTACTACGAAAAACTTATTCGTTAGCAGTATTATAGTATATTTCGATACAAAATTTTATAAATCATGAAGAATTTATATGTCACATATACATATGTATCCTTAAAGTTACCTTAGCAGTTAAATACAACCAAATGACTTTACAGGAACTAAAGAAGTAATAAATAAAATAGCAGTTTAGTAATCATTCTGGAAAATTCTTACAAATCGTTAAGGGTTTAATAACGCGAGGTTGGGCTACCTTGTTTCGTCTAAGTGATAATATTATGGCCGTGTGTATGTCAGATCTGACTGTATTTTGGCATATATATATTTATTATGTTTTCGTACCAGTGTGAAAGTACGGAATTATTTGCGTGCATGTGTACTTGATCGAATTTACATGTATGTGTGCATATGTATTCAGGTTTGTATGCGCATGTATATATGAATGTGAGATATTTTAAGTAAATAAGTATTAATAATAACGTTTCGCACGTATGTGTGCGGTATATTTACTGTTTTTTCTTATACCGCCCTGTGCCGTAATTGGCGAAAGCTGTTGTACTGGCGTATTGTAAAACTTTAAAATATATATATATACATACATAAAGAACATGTTTACATAGTGGTTTCTGTAGAAAAATAATAGGAATAATTAATTAAAATCACCGAAACAACCTAAAAAATTTAACAAAAAACTTAACGATAAAATCTTTATGCACGAGCGTATACATATATATTCAGCATCATTAACATGTTGAAAATCTCGCAGCACTCGGAAAGCGCACGAAAATTTCGCTCCAGTACCAAGGTGTACACATATATGTCCCGAAGAAAATATGTTTATATAATGAGTTATTGAGAAGATTTAGCGAAATTCAAAACGTAGTTCTAAAACCGGTGTGGACAAATTCTATTCAACTACGAAAGTGCGAAAAACCGAGTGAAGATATTATACGGAGCATTCAAAATCAAGTTCTGATACGAATAACATCGGCACCCTGGTTTGCCTGTAGTATCTCAATACACCGTAACTCGCGTATCGAGGAGATCAAGTAAAGTGCTCAACATTACTTAAAACAAGATTGAAATAACATAACCTGCGATTATAGCTCGATAATTACGAAGCAGTTTCAGAGATTAGATTTAGATCTCATTAAGTCGATTGATTTAAGGAAAAAAGAAAAAAAAATTGAAAATACTGAGCTTCTCCGCCCACGTCACTATAAACCAGCTGCTTGATGGCCACCTTATTAGTCAGTTCTTTTCAATAACTGGTCAAAAGAAAATGGATCATTCTTTTCACCCACAAAAACCAAAGTAATGCACTTCTGTCGTATTCGTCATTGTGCTCATCAGTTTAATATTATCTCGGATAACAAAATATTAAATTCTACATCATCCACCAAATATTTAGGTCTGATATTTGACGAAAAATTAAATTGGGGAATGCACATCAACCACTTGAAAACCGAATGTTTTTGACGATTACACCTTCCTGAGGAAGATATCTCACACAACATAGGGCGCAGACAAAACATCACTAATAAAATCGAAACAATCAGTACTAACATTATTAAATCCAATTCACCACTCAGCTCTAAGGTTAGTTTTAGGCGCTCTTCGGTCGACATCCGTAAACAATCTGTTTTATGAAGCACAAAAATATCCTCCAGACCTACACCAAGCCTACTTACTCCTAAAATTCCACACTCATATTCATACAAAATCTTACCTCCCCATGCAATTAACTTCTCTACCTTCTGATCTTACTCGACCATACTTAAAATCCATGCTCCAAACACAATAAAATATGCACCTCGTTACCTACCTTCTACTGCAACATCCTTTTCCCAATACCGCCGGTCTCGTCCCATCCGTTATCCTTCGATACCTCTCTCCTGGAACTACGTTGTCCTACTTCTCAAAGTCGTCTACATTCCTCCTTTAAGGATTTCAATTATTACGACGTCCTATACACGGACGGTGCAAATTACCTATACATATATATATGTATATATATAGATTTTTTTTTTTTAATGTAAAAACGCGTATATTTGACATTATATTAAAAAGTTATATTTAATAAATGTACCGGAGGCTCTCTCCATTTATGAAAGTAACTAATAATATAAACTGGTAAATAATAAATATACAAGATAAAAATAGTATTAATGGAAAAATAAGACAAAAAATCACAAATTCAATAGGTGATTTAAAAAAATAATAAGTTTATATAACGAATATGTAATATCAATGGAAATGAAAGCAAATTACAACGTTATGAGAATAATACATTATGTTTAATACATGCTTATACTTAATATAATACTTAGTTCCCTGGAATCGTAATTTCCTATTGCCGGAAGTAAATTATTACGGTGCACAACTGAGAAAAATTTTTTGGGATAGTTTGAGAATATAGTCTTTTACATATGGTACCTGTAGAGCACTATGCATATATGAAATTTTAGTGTATACGGGGACATTGAGGATACATCTAAGACATCGATTTTTGACTAATTGCAGTCTATTAAAACTAGCATTTGAGACTGAAGACCAAACTGGACAAGAATATGTTAAAATAGGTCTAATGACTGACTTGTAGATTATTAGTTTATTATTAATATTTAAGTGAGAATTACGATTTAAAAAGGGAGAGATTGAACAGATTGCTCTGTTTGTCTTCAATGATGCATAGTCAATATGCTTGGAAAACATTTTGTCGGTACAGTATAAGTAGCATACAAGGCGTCATAATTTAGCGTAGTCAGACACAAATACCCGGGAGAACTGATTGTAATCGCTTTGTTGTCACGACACAATGCAGCTCCACCTGTTTTTGTGGTGTACTATAGCGCGCATATTGCTTTCCACGCGATAATATTAAAATTATTTATATTACTATTTTCTGATGATAATATTTGCGTCGCCCATTGTATTCGAACTCGGTGCCTTCCGTATGGAAATCAGTGCTCTCTAGCCACTAGGCTAACTCTGTGTACCTTCCGTACAGAAGTCCGTGATCTAGTCGCTGGACTAATTTTGTTATATTACCTACTTATAATTTATAACCTAATAATATTGTAAATTGAGTAGTTCACAGAAGCAAATGCTTGATGCGCTTACGCTTATATACTTTTTTTTTTGTACTTTGATAAAAGGGACTTACTTGTGTAGTTGCCTACTTTTCTAACAAAGAGATAGGAACTTGTAAGACGTTTATTATAAAAATTTTCTAATAATCTGATACACGTAAGAATGATATAATTTGCATATATTTTTGTACGATACGGGAGATTCAATATGATTCGCAGACATTTATTCTTAAATGTTTGCAGTTTATTAAAGGTTTTATTTGCACTGACATAGCAAACGGATATAATAAGAGTGGAAGTATACACGCTTTCTAACTTAAGTATTTATTAGTAATAATGATAATAAATAAAATATGAGTTTAAGCAGCGTATTAATACGAATTTATAGAATGATGGAATGAATGTGCAGTGCACCGTTCACGCGGGAGGCTGTATCGCAGAACATACGACAAAGATGCGATTTGTTTCTGCAATATTATTGAGAGTCAGATGGATACCTGTACGCAGATAAAATTAGAATGTCGAAGCTCGTCAACTTCTGGACGCATGAAAAGATACAATGCGTCGATTAAAGTATCATAAACCGCGAGACCTAGCGGTACAGCTCCTGTTGTTAATATTATAGAGGTCTTAGTGTTATTGGATTAAATGACGTCACACACAAAAGTTTTTATCCTTCTTAGATTTTAATTTACAATTTCTATTTTTTATCAATTATTTAACTATTTAGCGTGCTAAAAAAATAAATCGAATAGAAGGGGGGTCAATTTAATATCAATAAACTGTGTGAGACTGTGTGAGACGTATAAAGATGATATGATTTATAAGAATTTCTCATATTTTGTATATATATTTCTGTTCTGCAGTTAGCCTTTTCAATTCAATGTAGCTCTTCACGTTCGCTTCTTTCTAGATTGCGTCCGTCTTGGTCTTCCTTTCGGCCTGTACACGGGTGTTAGCAACCTTTTCTCTTGTACCCGGTTTAAAACTCATTCATTTGAAATATTATCGACTCGGTCGTTTAAATAAAATACAATAAATAAAATATATTATTATTTATCGTTATTGTTTGTTTTTAATATTTACTTTTATTATTCATACTTATTATTGTTTATTATTATTATTATTATTATTAAAATAATTATATCCTTACCCTACAAAGTATTGTTTCAGTCCCAAAGTCCCAGTGAGAAGTTACACTGTAGTGTCTTTACAAGAGTCGGTTGAATTTTCTCGCTATATTATACAAACACGTAATGTACATTATACATGCAGTGTGAAAAATGTAGCTGCCTATTTTGTAAGTTACTAAATTAATGTCGTATCATCCAACGCTGTACAACAATTCGCCTAAAAATATAATGTAGACACGCATTCTTTTCGCGTATAAATAAATAAATGTATATATATATATATATATATATATATATATATATATATATATATATATATATATATATATAAATATAAATTTATATACACAATAGTACTACTGCAGGGAAACGACAGTGTACAATTACAAAGTGAACATTGAGGGAGGGGAGAAATTGATGGTGCCGATTGTTTTGTACTCAGGAGAAGAAAGAAACGAGAGTGTGGCCTTCTGAGAAAACAATGCAGTTCGCTCGGAATGCGGTTGGAATTCGTTTATCGGCAAAACCGACCGAACTCGATTTGCCGCCAGCACGAATTCGGTGTTAGCAGATTTTTCCCATTGCAAACTCCGTCCACCAGACGATCTGCTTCTTGTATCATTTACCCGCTTCTTCTCAATCTTCTTATTCATCTTCATGTGAATAGGTTTAGTAGAAAAAAAAAAAAAAAAAGTTAAAATTATCGATGATAAACCGTAATGAGAATTTAACGGTTCGCCTCGTAACAAACGTCCGTAGTAGTTGATTAGGTAAACACGATAACGTGTTATTTGTAGTAGTTATTAGAAACGAGTAAAAAGCTCTTCGGATGGCGCCGATGATAAAAGTTCGTAACTCGTCATATACCTAATAATAATGATGACGATGATGTCGACGATGGACAACCGTCTGGTTGACGAGTAAAAGTTTAGTAAGAAAAAAAAAATAACGGGTCGGAACCAGGTAGATTAGAACTTTGGGAATATATAGAGAACAAAGGAGGCCGACTAGTAGAATGTTTGATAACACATTAAAAGAAGAAGAAATTTTTAAGAGACAGGCAAAATACTATTATCGACGAGTGTGTGTGTGTAACTGCGTAGAATCGTTAAAAACAAAACAAAATACGAAACACACACACACGTACAAAAACTAATACTCTTACACGCCCCAGACTGAACAGAATGGTATACATTGGATAAAATGGATGTTATTATTCTGTCTAAATAGGCTTTGTTTATATAAATATTACGTCATTCTTCACGTAGATAAAAACTCATTATATATATATATATATATTCTGAAACAGACGAAAACCGTCATTATTAAAATTGCGTAAATTATACGAATCGTTAAAATTATTCCAGTTAAATAAACGAATTGTCCAAAAACGGGAGAGAATAATAATATAGCCAGTATTTTACGGTTAGAAAAACTCACAAGCAATTCTTGTGGTTTGACTCTGATACGTAATAATGATGGCGGTTGATAACGGATTTCGAATTTAGGCATTTTAAAAATGTGTTTTATTTTATAATTATAAACGCAGATATTGTTTTCTACTTTAATCTATAACTGACCCTTAAGGACCATTAATAGATAGTAGAACAATGACACGTGGTACATGTCCCGATGAGTAAGAAGAAATAGGATTTTTTTTTATTTGTTCACTTTTATATTATTAATGCTACTTTGTGATGCTGTGTGAAACAACATTTTTTTTTTAGCGACGTTGTGGAGGAGTAAGGTGTAATTGCAACGGCTAGTGTTTCTTTAACCACGCCCCCAGACTGATATTTCGATAAGCGAACAAATTAAATATAAGTTCTACGTCGAATTAGATAAATAATGAAATCATTTTTACTAACCTCTGTAAAAAAAAATCAGAGCCTTTCTTCTTAACCTGTTGACTCGCACAAGTAAGGTTATCGCTGTTGTCCAATTATTCGGATGATTATTCGATAATCGATATTCCGATTCGTATCTTTCGTTATTACTAATTATATATTTTCCCTCTGGTGGTTCGAACATTCTATCAATTGCGATTAACTTGTAACGGATGCGAATTAATAATGCTTTCCTTATTACGTAAAGTCAACATTTTGAATACTACATCCATTTGGTTTATTATCAGTCTCGGGAGAAGGAACCATTGAGCAGGATGAATATACGTTATACTGGAAAACATACAAACTGGGAAACTCCGGAACTGGCGTCGTCGTCTTTGCAGCCAAAAATGATATTCTAGATAATTTGACTGTAACTGGCTTTACGTAAGTCGTTTAATAGATATAATTTTCATTTAATATACAAAAAACGACATTCTGGTTCTATAAGAAATTTGGTCTAAGGGAATTATTTAAGTATTATTTTTCAAGGATTAAATAAGAATTGAGGAGGAACTAATTATCTTTTCTTGAGAAGGTGATGAACTCATATGCATATATATATATAAATATGGGCTTCTGTAAGTTTGCCCATTAATCGTTAATTACGCAGTTACATGAGAATATTATAAGTCCTTACGTATATATATATATATACAAAAATAATACGAAATAGCGGAAAGTGATCGTTAAAGGCGATTAAATGAGAATATTATAATTATTATTTAATACAAAATAATACAATATCAGATATACCATTACAAATCTCTATTAATTTGATACTAAGATAAATTTTTTTTTTTTTTTTTTATATATCTCTGCTATAATCTACGCCTAGCCTGTCTAGGCTATCAGTAGTTGTTATCATAGGTGATTACAATTTAGTCACTTATAGCCCCATCCATTGATGTTGTAGCTAGTTAGTGTTCACATAGTATACCATTACAAATGGCTATAACGGAGCGTTATAAAACGATTATATAAAAATTTGACGAGTGGTGTTATAGAAGGTATATTTTTTGGAAACCGGAGTCTGGCAATATAATTATTATCGGAATTATTGCAATTAAAGAAGAACCGAGAGGATAACTAAGACGGTTTGCTCCGAAAGGCATTCCACGGATGGTAGTTAACGAATCCGCGAATTTAACCGATCATCTATTTTTCAAGCGATAGAACCAGTGTAGGATTTCGATTTGTATCGTTAAATGGGTTCGATCATGATTTATCCTAGTGTTCCTCGTGAGCGGATTTTATTAGCGATAAGAAGTCGAGGGTTATATGCATCAGGTTAATGTGTTCTGACGCGGTATTTGCAGACGAATCAACTAGATCGTTCCGGAAAATACCGCCATGACTAATTCTACCATTGTCACGTGTTAACGAGTGAGCACAAGGAGGTTTAAATTTTAAAGATTATAAGGAAAATACGCGTGTATTAAAGAATGATGACTACTGAAAGGCAGCTGTGGAGTAGTCGGTTAGGAAAATAGCAGTTTCGGTTTACAATATTCTAAGCGTCGTATGTTAGAGTCCGTGAAGTAACCAGACATACAGCCTGGATGTTGACATTGCCACGGAAAGGCGCAACTTACTCCTAATGTTTACCGTGTATAAATTTTCGATGAAAAGATGTTGAATCAGATATCTTGCCACATTAGGAAAACAATAGCATAAAGAGATACACTTCAAGTGGATACCATCGCATACTATTTGGAAATAAAGTATTGGCCGCATTAACCAGATATATGAAATAGAAGACAAACCGATTGAATTGACGAAATATATTACTTGAATTAAGCAAAAAGCGTATGGTGCGCGGAATAAGATAAATTTATATCTACAACCGAAGGAAATAATTACCGCAATATACAGCCGCATATTGTAAAACTATTTTGGTTTCAAACGGGTAACTTAGAAAGACATTAAAATCAACAATGAAAATGGGTCACGTGCGAACTACAGATCATCTAGCTAAGATGAAAATTATTGATTCGAGCCTCCGTCAATTATGCGGACAAGAAGAAGGATCTTTGAAATCTATGATTTCCTATTCAAGATTTCTTTCACAGTGTGGATTGCAATAAATATTAGCAGAATCGTGTTCACATGCAACAAAAATGTTATATAAATTTATGAAAGATAACAAGATATTTAAAATATTATAAATAGACACGTGTGTATATAATTATATAAAAATTAAGAACTTAGAATTAAACTGGTCAAAGAGTGTTAATAGATGTATTAAAAAAAAAAAAAAACAGGTGCCCAATAATATCGCAGAGTTCTGTTTTCTAGTTTCTTATTAGTAAAGAGTGCGGAAACGTAATATAATTATAAAATGATTCGCGCTTATAATAATCACGAATGAAAATTTAAAAAATAAACTTCCTACATCAAATTTAACGTTATTTTTACCGCAGTTTGTTCTTAAAAATGATATCGACATATTAATCGATAATCGACTCAGAAGGTGCAACCTAGGCGATAAGTCCGCTGTAAGACTAGAATGAGGTTGCGGGAAATTTATACTGGAGCAGTGAAATACGATTAGCCCTAGAGAATTAAAAAAATAATGTTGTCGCAGTATTTATTAGCTATACGAACGGTGGTTTTGAATAAACCGGATTATGTTTATTTCAAATTTACTTCACTTTCGACGAGAAACACTAGAAATGAATATTATTACAAATCAAATAAAGAAATAAAAAAAATATATAAATAATCGCGGAGAAAATAATAATAATGTATTAACAGTGGAACGATATCAAACACATTTCTTCCTATAATTCATCTCAACACCTCCAGAGAACTGAAGAGTACGAATTTATCTGATAAGCTATTAAAGTTTCGTTTTAATTTTGCTTAGAGGAGTTTGATAATTAGACATATTCCTCTCGTCTTTGCAACGGATATTTAGTATTAACTTCTCGCTTTTTTTTCGTAATTAATTAATTAGGTCAGTTTTTAGTTCTCTAGGTAATTGTATTCCAGTAATTCTAGTCTTATTATATAATGAGGGGGACTATCGCTTCGGTTGCACCTTCTAAGTCCATTTATACATGAATATGTCGAACTTTATAATTTTTAAGAACAAACTGCGGTAAAAATAACGTTTGATATAGGAAGTTTATTTTCTACATTTAAATTTTCAATTATTCGATTTAACACGCGTTTTCGTGAAATTTCAGCCGAATTAATACGATATTTCGACGTAATGCAATATTAAGACCGGTTGATACAACGGGAGAAAAATACGTCTTAGATGGTTGAGTGAATAGTACTGGATTTTTTTTATTTAGATAATAAAAGATATAGTTCTACTTTTTAAATTTTTTTCCATGCTAGTTTACTATCTACTCGAATCGATCAATCAATCAATCAATCAATAAATGACTAGATATATTTCAGCAAACTATAAAGCTACGAAAGTGTAAGCATTTAGATATGTAATGCTCGCAAATGGCCATAATGTGCATAATAGCGAGTTAAATTAGATATAAACTCAAGTTAGAATTGTATAGCAAAAGATTAAATAATATATATTTGAAATATTATAAACGTAAACATTTCCTAACGGTAGAATTTGAAAGGCGAATACATTAGAAAAATATAAACTATAATTAGTCTATAATATAATAGACGGTGTTTGTGTGCCAACTTATAATAGAAGCGCGAGTGTGTTAATTTTTATATTATGTACATATATCGCATGAAATTAAAGTAATTAGAAGAAACAGATAGGACAAGGAAATAAAATTTTTTAATAACGAGTAAAATATTGTACGCTGATCAAAGTGGTTATTAATTAATAAACGATGACAGCTGAGTTATAATGAAACACACCGTAACCTTACGTCGATAGATTTTTAAATCAATCTCGATAAGGTTTGGTAGTGAATTAAAGAGAACGGTTCCAACATAAATTGGAATTGCTGCTCTCACTTCTCTCGCAGTCCTAGTGATATCATTATAGACACGAATGTTAAAGACAGGGAGTTCAAAACGTTGTGTATAAATATTTACTTATAGATCTAATATCAGAATCAGCACACGGATATTATTTAGTAAAATGTTTTACAAACGTATTAGCGGCTTGATATGAAATTTGAAGCTCCACCCCGGTGCATAATTCGATAAACCAAATACATGCTGGTATAATGATAAATAAAGGCTTTTTAGAGAAGTACCGTCTTAAATGAATAAAAATAATAACTTGAACTCTCTTTAGAAATATACCTCATTATTCGGGTTATTTTGTAGAGTGAGACACATTTCCAGTCGTAGAGCAGGTGTTATATAATTTGACGATAACGAGGCCTGTAATGAAGGCGATGTCGAAACTACTAGCAACGAATGTTGCAACTCTAAACAACGGTCGGACATGTTTCTCTAAACCGGAAGTATAGACTCTTTTAATGTGTTTCTCGGTTTTTTCCTTCGCATCCTTTTCTACACTAAATGTCCGGCAAACCTTTGAAGAAAAACTTTTTCCAGTTCGTTCTAACTCTAAACCCGGTGGCGGTAAACTTCAAAGTCGAAATAAGGCCGGCAATATAAAGAACAGACTTATATTGGGTATAAATATATATATATATATGTGTGTGTGTGTAAAAAAGTTTTTTTTTCATTACGTTTAATATACCGGCTTTACGGTATAGTACCGATGAAACCCCTACACGTTTGTTCCTTTAAGTTGCTGACCATGGAATTGTTGTCGGAACGTTGCTATGGTAACATCGAGCGAAATGGGTGTGGTCATTTTCCGCCAATGAACGAGAATTTTAATTTTTTTTCCCATTTTCCAATTCTTATATTTTCTTTTGTTTATTACGGCGCTATCCGAGATCGATATAGCGGTTAGACCGATTGTTAGCAAGACCGTGCCGTACTTTTGTACCCATGGCCGCTATATTACCACTACTATACTACTACTATTAGAAACAGTAGAGTCTTCTGGATGAATATAAAAATTCTTATTACGGCGAATAATAGATGCCATCGATAACAAGTTGAAGACTATATAGGTTTATTCATTCCGACTCTAAAGTCCTCTCTTTTCATTTCCGGCATTTATGAGGTGTCGGAAAAAAGTGCCCATTACATATATTATATATATATATATATATGTTTGTGGGGGGTATGGATTTGTAAATGTATTTGTAATTATATATATATTGAACTTCTAGTTAATTTATGTTAATTGTTACAAAGTCGGTAGATTTCATTCATTAAGCAAATGTAACACCTTGTCGTCGCAGCCAGCGTCTCTTGTCCAAAGAATTTTTACATTTATTTTTAATATGAAGGTAGTAGTGAAATAATAATTAAATATATATATGTACATATATTTTCAAAAATTATTTCTTTAATAATTATCCGGTAACGCATATTTTTAATTTAAGAATTAAATAGAATCATTTTATACTCTATTAAATATATATTTATTAAAAATCAAACCAATCTACTAGTTTCACTAGTTACAGTATCACCAATTAAAATCCATTTTTTTAAAATAATAATAATAATAATAATTAAATCGATGTATTTCGTAGAATTTTTCCCAAATAATGTACGGAACGATTAATAGGAATAATTTGAATTAAAAAAATTATATACTACTCGCATTCACAAAATCCCAGTTATGCGTACAAATGCGCTAACACTGAGTTACAATTAGAATTTAAATGTATTTTTTAGTTTAATCGTTAATCACCATTTACTCTGCCAGTCACAAACACTCTGCATTTACTCGCACGTTATAAACAATTTCAGAACCATTCTCTTATATCAAAATCAACTAAACCGTTACATTTTATCTAAATAATCGTATACATACCGACGTATTCAGGAAATAAGCGTAATCTCTTATCAATCCGAATTCGTATTACACGCACTAAGTATTAAAATAAGAAAACCAGATTAAAACTGATTGACTGAACTGCGGAAAATAAAATAAATTCCAACGTACGGGACTATGAAAAAAAAAGCACCTATTCTAATATATATAAGCGTGTAAGTAATACCCACATTAAAACCCACAAACATCAATTTTTCACCATTCATTATTGTGTTACTCGTTACAGAACCAAACACTTTTCGTCACCTTTTATAATTTTTAAGCGATAATTTCACACTTTCTGCTACAGAATTGTAAGCATCCTGCGTACGCGCACTGCCCTAGCATATTGGATTTATTAAAACGGGGAAGACGCATTTTATCTAACCCGGTACTTTTTGTAATAGCGAATATATTAAAATATTAGCTACTTCGTAAAGTTGGCTCAAATTTAAAAACCTATTGTTCCGTTTTTTACTATTTGTAACGGTAACACGAACTAGAATTTTGAAGAAATTCCCATAGGCATAAGATGACACTTTGCAGCCCTAGCGTATAATCCCGCAAGTTAAACTCGGTTGATACAGAAGTTTGTGCAAACGGTAGAGATGTTTTGGGCTAAAATACTGTTTAAATAATGAAAAATCTGATTTATTTTTCTTAATTTTGCACTCGTTTAACGCGCATTCATATGCCATATTTATAATCAAAAACATTAACCCTAGATGATTTCTCTTACTCTTTCGATAAATACGTCATTTAAAGAAATATTAATGTCATTCCATAAATTATCCTCTCGGATATCAAATATTTATTTCGTTTTCTTCGTATTTAATACTAATTTATTCGAGGTAAGCTACTGACATATTACGTCTATGTCCGTCTGCGTCGACAGCTGAAGCCTATCAGAAATACGCGAACTCGCCAAGAGCACAATATGTCATCAGCGTATAACTCTGCACGTGAAATTACACCTAGAGCACGTTCATAACTATAGATACGACTAGAAATGTTTACACTGCAAAGAATAATAATCAAATCAAATTTATTTCACATTATTGAAAAATTTCCAACATTACATACAGCGAAATAACAGTAATAATAATTAGATTTATGAATACAACATAAATCCTGAAATACGCAATATCGCGCAAAGAACGGAAACCCGAAATAGATTGTAATAAATAACGAATACCGAAGGTTAAAATAAAATATGGATATATGAAAATAAAATATAGATATATGAAAAGAAATGCGGATATCTTTCCTTACACAAATCCTAAATTCAAATAATATAGTTTTCTTTTTGGTCCCCAGTTCGTAAATTACGATGGGGTAAATTTATTTATAAGTGAGATACATGTAATTTATAAATAATGAACTGAAACGAGCCCATCCAATTAAGTTTACGGTGCTCAGTTCAGCCCATTTTACATTAAGGTGATATTATACAATTAATTTGATTAAAATATATGTAAATATATTTTGCGGTATGTTATTTCTGATACTGTGAAAACGTCAAATATTTTCAACTGCTTATCCACCAATTCTGTTGCATTTATATCTAGCGTTGACGTAATTGTATCCTGTCAGTATACGCTTTACACGTGATCGGTTAAATTACATATTGCACATTTATTCGTATGCGATATTCCATACTTATATAAATAGTCTTTGAATAATCCATGTCCGCTAATAAACTGTGTATTGAAATAATTTGGCACGAATACAACATTTTTTAGTCTTCTGTCTACACTGGGAAAATATTGTTTCGCTAGTCCATTGTATTCAACCCGTAACGTTTGATATTTTTTAACATAATATTCATCCAATACTATTTTGAATTGTTTAATTGTTAGCTTTTTTTCTTGATGCAAATAGTATGGATGCTGATATTGCGTGTTGTTAAATTCGTGAGTTATATTTACATTATTTTTTATTAATAAAATATTAATATGTTTCTCAATCTCATACACCAACGGTTTAATACCAGCAATAACAATAGCCATAATTGTTCTATAAGATTTGATTAATTTTATGGAAATCATTCTCTGGAAAGCTTTTAATTTGTTTTGAAATCGTTTGATATTTAACATATCATTATAGATTACGCTGTTTGGTAATATAATATTATTCCCTTCTTATAGTTTATTCTATCGTTATTGTTATAAAGTTTATCGAATACCCTTATAAATTTGCTAATTTTTGTTGTAATATGATTGAAATGATTATAGAATTTTAAATTATTATCAATTAATACTCCTAAGTATTTGGTTTGTGCGACATATTGTATGTCTAATCCATATTGCGTTAAATTTAACTTTTTATTTTGTAATTTCCTATTGAACAGCATATAGGTTGATTTCGAATTGTTGATGCTGAGATTAAATGATTGTAACCATTTATTTATTGCACGGTATTAATTTCTTTTCTAATGAGATTTCATTTTTATCGCCAATTACTATATCGTCCACAAAAGTAAACATTTTTACATTATTTGGAATCAGTATATTGTACATCTGTACGAAAACTAAGTTCCATAAGAATGGCCCTAATACAGACCCTTGCGGTACTCCCATAACAATTTTTTGTTGTTTGGAATATGCACACCTATTTCAAGTATTGTGGGTCGATCTTGAAAGTGTTGATTAATAATATTCAGTATGCTGTAATCTAATGCTAAATTTTTTAATAATAACATAAGCTTATTTAAATCTAAGCTATCAAAAGCCTTTGTAATGTCAAGTGTAATTAGACAAGTACAAAAGTCTTTATTTTTAAAAGTGTTAATGTTATGCAAAATATTATATATCGCCATTTCAGACGATCTGCCTGGCAATGCACCGTACTGATTTTCATTAATTATATTTTTGCTTTCTACAAATTCTTTTAGTCTTTTATGTATGCATTTTTCATATTGCTCTGTACGATGTAGAGAGATTCGGGTTTTTATTCGGTTTTGGCAGAATGACTGTTTTGCTTATTTTCCATGCATCCGGATAATGACTAAATTCAAAAAGTAAGTTTACAAGTTTTGCAATAACACACGGGAAAAAGTTGTGAAATTTCCAAATAATATACGTCTGTACACATTATATGTACAGCCGGTTGGACTCGTCTATTCGAACACATAATGATATATGTGCAACCTCATATATCTACAACTTAATAATATATATTCATACTTTTAAACTCACCGAAATATACTTCGATTTACACCACAGACACGCGACTTATGACTCATAAAATAAATTAGCGATCCGCAAAAATTCAGCAATAATTTTACACGTATCACAGGAGAAAGCGAGGACAAGTGTGTGGGAAATGAGCTTTATTAAACGCGAGTAAAACGGTATACACCGCTATGTCCATATAATCATCATTATCATCGAAAATAATATAAATTAAAATTTTATTAGTATTGGTCTCAATAATAAACACAACGAAACTAATTAAAAGTCACATTTGAAATTTTCAATTTAAAAGCCTTATAATACATGGTTACCCCTAATAGGAGGGGGTGGGAATAATAACGCAAAGCGAACATAAAATATTAATCTTCGGTAAATCAAAAAATTAATGATAAAAGTAGCAAAAGGAAAATAATTTGAACGGTATCTAAAACAAAACAAATCTAAATTTTCTATAAATAAAAATTTAACGGCAAATGAGCAATAACGAAATAGTAATTTAATTAAAAAACAATTTTAATTTAAATAATACAAATTAAATATAAAATATTAATATCTTCTATATACAAAAATTTTTAGATAAAAATTAAAAAAAAAAAAAAAAAAAAAAAATTAAAACAGAATATAACGGAACATGTAAAAATACGAATGTAATTATTGATAAGTTAGCAAATACGGTATAACGATTAAAATGAACGCCATTAAAAATTATAAATAGGCTAATGAAATTACCTCTTGATTTATACACATTCTACTACACTCATATTACGTGAGACGTGAAAATAAATATAAAAATAAATAAAAAATAGCAAAACAAACAATCGAAAATACTAAATAAATAATAAAAATAATAATGATAATATAATTAAAACAAAACGAAGTGTATCGCTGTTTTATATATAAAGCGAAATAAGAGAAGTAAGATAATTTTTTAACTGCTAATGTGCAACAGATCACGAATACCGCGATACAATATAATAAATTGAACACGCAAATGAATTTACTCAATTTTAACGTTAGTCAAAATTGCACATATAAAATAGTCATAACAGACACACGTGTATTTATATATATATAATCAGGCATTGTAATTAGATTAAAACAATCAAATAAATCGGGTCGAAAAATTGGGTTAATAATTAGTCGAAGTTAAATTTCAACGACTGGAAAAAATAGGTTTTTAATTTTTATGTTTTTTTTTTTATACTAACCATAATTTATACAAAAATAAGTTTTATTAAAACAGAGATATTCTTTATAACAGTATTTTCTTAAATAACTTACTCTTGTCGTTTCAATACGTATCGTCGAGAAAGTCACTAATCTTCGCTTATGCGTCTGATTAATTTTAATTTAACTTAATGCAGTTTATTTAAATTTCCTCTTAATAATATATATAATCGAACAATACACATACTTACATATAATATAAAAGTCTATATTTATATATTTCGTTTCATCCAAAAATAACCTATATCAGTTGGTGGAATTTTAATATAAGAAAAATAAACTTTTCATTGGCTATATATATATATATATATGTATATATATATATATATATATATGTGTGTAATTTTAATTTATTTTTTGCGCATTTTATTTAAATTTTCTCTTGATAATATATATATATTTATATATTTCACTTATCCGGAAAGAATCTATATTACTTGCCGCTTCGGAACTCAAAAGCAATATTCTCATTTATACCGATTCACTCAGTTTTATTCGCTATCTTCAGAATAAACACAGACCACAACATCCTTTAGTTGAAAAAATTTTGACTCAAGCTGAATCCTATATAGAAGAAATAACAACGATGTAGAATCCGCTACCTTAGCTCCAGCGCCAAACCTATTAATTCTAACAACGGACTTTATAGATGAGGTACACGACCAGCTGAACAGATGGCAACTGCAAGATTTTCAAGCCTACCACAATTTACCGCAGATCGGAAGAAGCCAAGCTGTGGGCGACACATACAAACAGAAAATATGAAGTCGCCCTATCTACGCAGTGGATATCGGCTTTTTACATATACTACGCATTTCTTTCTAAACCACAGCGCACGTTAACTGTCCTCTTATCATGTTCTTCTTACGCAACTCATCATCTTGCTGTTGGATTTGCTTCATCCCCTAACTGAAATCCAGCAATATATTCCATCCGCTAAATCTCAGTAACTTTCATTATCTAATCCTATTCCTCTAATCTAATTATCTTTCCGTGCCTCCGGCCTTAGCAGCAGTATAAGGTACGTAAAAAAAAAAAAAAAAAAAAAATTATTACACCGTGGAATTTCGATATAAGAAAAATGCACTTTTTATCAGTTATTTATGTATACATATACATATGTAATTTTAATTTATTATTTTATTTAAATTTTCCATTCATTATATATATATATATATATATATATATATATATATATAGTATAAAAGTTTATATTTATATATTTCATTTCATCCGGAAAGAATCTACATATATTACTCCGCGGAAATTCGATATAAGAAAAATAAACTTCTTATTCGCTTTTTTGTTCGATATTAATTCGATATTTTTAATTAACGAAATAAAATCGAGATAAAATTTAATTAGAAATTAAATTATATACGACGGAAGCTCCAATTATCCGGCCTCGTATTGAGATAATTTTTTTTCTTTTTAATAATAATTTAAGTTTTTAAATAATAATAATAATTATTATTATTATTATTAAGAAATATGTAGAACGTACTTAATAACCCGAAGTATTCGTTTATTAACGACGATCTTATACGGGGGCCGTATCGCGGTATTATTCGTAAGTTATCTCCTTCGCTACAGGGACTACAACATTACGAGGGCCACGCCCCATTCAGTTTACTTTGGTATTTTTAGGATACTTCCCAGGGAAAAACCGGTTATTTTTCTGCTTTTGTACGATTATTATCAATATTATTGACATTATTATTATTATTACTATTATAATTGTTATGGATTATATTTATTATATTATTATTTCGCGTTTTTTTTTTTTTTTTCATTCTTGGCCGGTTATGCGTGTCCTCGTAATGTGAGAAATGACATAATTCTGTTTTACAAACGTTCACCCTTTTCGGAATAATTTAACGGAAATGTCGCCTTTAAAGTTGTCTACGCATCGTTTTCCTAATCACCATTTATTACAAGAAGAGGAGCAGATGAAGAACGATAATCGAATAATACGAAGCACATACACACACATATATAATACGGATTCTTAATGATGAGTACCCGATACGTTAGCATTTGCCTTAAACCGTGTTATAAATATTTTATAAATATTAGTTTACGAAGGAAAAAAAAATAAGATAAAAATAAGTTAAATACGTTATAATATCGCGGAAAGTAGCATACACGCGCGCATTATAAAAATAACCAGATAAATATAAATAATCCGAATAAACGCTAATTATTATTATTAAATAACCCAAGTTTTATTTTATCATATTTCTACCTGGCGAGACTTAGAACAACGCTTAGTCTTCAAAAGAATACATCCGAACACGATGAAACGATATAAAAATCAACCGCATCATCAATTTTTAAATAATGGAGCATTTAAGAATCTCTATTAAGCGATAGAACGCTTCATTTCACAGATTCGTATTTACTTTATGCGTATACTATAAAAAATTGGCTAACAAAAACCTAAATACAGCGACAGAATAGATATAGCGAAGAATGCGACGCATCCGCTGCCGGATCCAATTTCAGACGTAAAAAGAAGAATTAAAACTACGATAAGAGTAAAAGATATTTTAGGCATTTGCGGGGGGGGGGGAGGTATACCGCGATATTTCGACGGCTTAAGATTCTCTACGAAAAGTACGGTGTATCGGACAAAAAAAAACGGTACAATTCGATCGTAGCGGCAACCGTTGATCGAGAAAGAGGAACCATTAATAGAACGTCACGTGTTGAAGTAGATGGTCTTTTAAATGGACCTGGGCGTGAAAGGGTCCACTTGAGGAAAGAAAAGTATAAAACTAGTGATAGAACGGTGGCCGGCCACTCGGTGGGAGAAAAAATATTGGCAGACTCTCGTTCGTAGGACGATGTGCTCAAGTAGTGTCGTAGATGGTGTTTTTATAAGTATCGCGGACTTGGAAAAACCGAGCAGATTTTGTTTTTTCGTTTAGTAAGCTTGTTTATTTAATAATTACAAATTTTTATGTTACGAAAATTTAAAATGGCGATTCGATTATTACGTTTGCAACTATAAACGCCATTTACAATATTTCCACTTTCTTCGATATCTATAATTTTAAACTTAACGATATCTGAATAAAATTAATTATAATCTTAATACGATCGAAATTATAATTTCTATTTCTTATTTCTTCGACGGCTAGAGTTTATTCGTTATATTTTACTAATTTCGATACGATTTTAGAAATATATTTCCCTCAATTACATCCTTGTAGGATACGTGTGGTGAAATACAGGCTACTCAGTTTTCTATTTCCGTTACGACAAAATTTAGATATTTTTAAAAGCTGCCGTAGTAATAAATTGAGCAATTTCAAAAATTCGAAATGAAGGACCGAATTAGAAAAATATGTAATCCGTTATACATATATATATATATATATATATATATATATATATATATATATATATATATATATATATATATATATATATAAATATTCCGAATAATTCGATATTGCTCTAAACGGCCTTTTACTTGGTCTTTAAACTGTTTTTTTTTCCAGTATATGTATTAATGCTAACATTTGGACAGTTTTAAAATTATAATTACGTATATTTAATAATAATTACTGCATTTTATTTTTTTATTCCCACTGTAAGATTGAATAAATTAGATACCAAAAAATTACTTTAAAAAATTTAACTTAAAAAATGCATTTCGCCCGTCCTTATTTCTTGCATAAATGAATAATTCAATAAAAATAGTAACTCGCGTGAAACTTCATTTACGTACGATCGTGAGATTAAAATAATTTTACATTTTATCGTTTTAAATTACTGAACATTTTTCTTTGTATTTAGTTCTTACAATCGAACTCAGCAGTTTTCTTCAGCTGCGAAAATCGAAAATTAACTTAACTCATCTTTTACTCTTACTTCAACTTCTAACAATAACTTCAATCGTCATCATCTCGAACATCTTTTCTCCCGCCTTTTTTATTTTTATTTTTTTGTTTTTCTGCTCATTCGATTGGTCGTAAACTGACTGGTTGCTTGAATGTGCGCAATAATTTTACTCGTCTTGTAATCATAGGGGGTGTTTCAGCTTAAACTACTACTACTATTATTGTGCGATAAAAACTCACTCATCTCAAAGCAGATTTTTAATAATTATAATAACGTATGTACGTTGGTAATTACTGAGCTAGCGAACGTCGAATCACACTTTGTTCCTAAATAATAAATAAAACATTTTGTTCGTTATTATATCCACGCTAGTAATAAATATTCCTCCCTATTTTGTAAATGGTTAAATTAATATACTACGCCTGTATCGAGCGATTTTCCAAGATATATATATCATTATTTACATGCAAGTAAATTTACTAATATATATATATATATATATATATATAATGTACAGTGGGGGAGTATTAAAAAGTATTTATCTTTTTTTAGTTAGTTTGATATATTGGTAACATTTTATTTTCTCTGAAGTTTTCGTTATCGTTAAATACGGAAGGTTTTTGAAAAAGTAACATTATCATTCATTTTTTCCCGTTTTGTTTTATAGCATCCAGTTGTTTTCGTTTTCTATTTTTTCTAATTCGTTACCCTCCGTTTTTATTAGATTTTTGGGTTTTGGGTTTGTCGAAAGCTCAATGACGAAGCAAAAATGAAGTAAAAGCAACGACGAGTAGTCCAGAATGAAAAAAGAGAATAACGATGACTCCGATACAAGCGCAACTTAAATGGTGGCGGGGGGACTACTCCATCTCGGTCGGTAGGTATATTATTATAATGAGGACTCAATTCCGCCATTAATTCACGTGGCATCTTCGCGTCGGCTGAAAATCTTTCCTACCCGATATCCCTATTGCTCCGAGACAATACGCAATCTCACCCTCTCGTATTTACTAACCCTTCTTCAACCACCCTATTCGTCAACATCATCGTTTTTTTTTTTTATATATATTTTTTTTATAATTTCTTTCGCTTAACGATTATCTGTTGTACGGTCTTTCACCGTTCTTCGATCTTCCGTTTAGGGTGGTTATCATCTAGTTTTAATGTCATTCGAGAGCTTAAGGGACCAACGACTAGGGAAATTTAATTGCGAGTAACCGAACGTCGTCGTAATAATAAAGCGAATATTAGGACGAGGCGAAGATCGGGAGACGGTTTTATTAAAACGTTCTCCCTAGCTAGAAACGAAAATCGTACCTCCGTTGGCACGTCAGTTACGAAAGGAATTTTGCCATCCGGTCGATCGAAATGGTCTCTACCATCATCCGCTATTCTAAAGTTACCCGTTCGGTGGGAAAGAGAGATAGAGAATAATTATGACGCGGATTCGTCGCGTAAAAATTATCGTCTCTCCCTTTTTCTCACCGGGACATTCTCTCGACGGTTCTTCTTCCAGTTTATAATACACAGACTTCCAGAAAAAGGTTTCGACCGAAAATTAATTAATAGAGGGAATTAATTAAATTTTAAACGACCAACCTGGTCGTAATCCGTTGTGCACTTTTATTTTATATGGTGGGAGACCCGACTTTAGGTTGCGAACGACAATCCTAAAATGGATTGTTTGTATTTGTACGTATCAACTACGGGAATCGGTCTGAATTATATAATTTACTTAACTATTATGTACGAAAAAAAATAAAAATCTAAAATTCTATATATATATATATATATATATATATATATATATATACGGATGAAATTTTAAACGTAAAATCGTTTATTTCCCAGCCGTACATTTAGTCCATGTAGAATGGTCCTAAAAATATGAAGAATTTTATATAGCGCAGTCTGTATTAATTTTGAAAATTTAGTTAATTCGACTACAAACGACCACTATTCACAGACTCGTTTGAATATGCGGAATTGTAATGACGGAAGTGAGAAATATTTTGTCTACAATCCCGTTCTTTAGACTATAGATAATTTATAGTTTTTTTACCTTCATCGCTACAATTGCACAGTTGTGTACTTTGACACGTTTAAATAAAACTGCGAATCACGCTGTTTCCATTCATTTACCAAACTTGAATAAAATAAAATAAATCCGACTGCGCTATATAAAATTCTTCGACTACACTAACGAAAGCGCCTCGGTCTGTTACAAATCAAATCGTTCACAGAGATTTGAACATTCCGTTTGTGTAGCGGATCGTTAAACGTTAAATCGTTCGAATACCTTAGCTTCTAGCCTATTGGACACAACTGATATAATGCAAGACGCTTAAGACGTTTTGAGTAGCTAAGTCTTTGTCCGTTATAAGGGCACTTTAACGGAACGTCTCTTCATCTGAAAGATGGAAGTACCCACGAAAATAGGAGTTTCTTTGCACTTCTCCGTGTAATTTATCATAAATCGCCGTATATTCCACACTCTTATTCCACGAAAAAACTAATTCCAGCCTGAAATGTATAAATCTATTTCCGTCTACTTGATAAATTCCGTGACGTTGCGGTGACTTTGACCTACCAAGGAAAGACTGGGTGCAATTAAACCGAGATGAAAACAGACGGTGTAATGTTAAGGCGGTGGCAGTTTAAAAATGACACGATGCTTGTGACTTCGAGATCACCAACGCCAAATCATCGAGCACATCGTCTGTGATTGTGTCCAGACAGAGCTTTTACAGGAACTTTTTGAAGATACCCACAAAGCATCATCGACAGCGCTAACATAGATTCGAAAACTAGATATTGTCCTATAACGAGTTCAACTTCGCATCAGCCATACGGAATGAATGAACGAATTACCGTTGATATATATATATCCTTTCTACCGCGATGCTTAAAACCAACAGCGATTGGAGATCTGTATAGAGCCGGTGGTATCGTTCCACCATCAATACGTAGGAAAGTATCAGAAATGAGAATGAAAACACTAGCGCTTACAGACCAGCGCCACAATGGACAATCACCACCTAAAGAAAGACTTAAATCTAGAAAAGACTTTTGGAACTTCACCACACCACTTTTACACGAGCCAGCAAAACACCGTAAGGAACTAACAACTGGACGTGGTTGGTAACGAGGGCATCACACAACACGATCAGCTGGAAAAAATGGAAAACCCTAAATACATTACGAACAAGATGCGGCCGTAGGAAAATTTAAAAAAAAAATGGGGACTAGATACTGATTCAAGAAGCGAATGCGGGGAGGAACAAGACTATAAACACTTGTTCAGATGTCCACTACTAGGAGGTGAAATAACAATTGACAGCTGGTGGGCTCCACAGCTCAATGACGAAGCGATGAAGTTAATTGATTTCTGGGAGGGGAAAATATAAAGCGTTATGGATACGATACGACAATCAAGTTTTAGCTGACATACTTTTTAACCAGTTTTGAAAGATTAATTAGTTCCGATGGCACTATAACTTCGTATAATAGACCGTTAATTTTACCGAAAATTTTTTTAATTCGCTGCTTAAATTTCAAATAACCAATTTCGTTACATCACTATAGATCGAAAAAGACCTTGTAATATGTTCGCACGATCTAAGCTACAATATCCTACCCGAGGTTCGCAAACTAATAGTTCAAATACCTTAGCTTAAACCTGAAATAGATATAGATTTTATCGTCCTAAATTATGAAGTTTAGAAATAATGTTACAGTTGGTTTTAACCTGTGTAATTGGAAAAACTGCGGTCAAATAAATTGATAATATGGACAACTTATTTTGGTATCGTCCTTAAAATATTATAAAGTAATGTACATACCACGGTGTAGCCGTTGTAATAACTTCATTTTTGGAATAGTGTACTATATAGAATTATTTTCGTCTTTAGTTAAGTCACGTGCCATCCATATAGATTTTGAAATAATTGTACGTATTAACCTATCGGAAATAATACTCGAGTGTGTTGGTCCGGAATACGCTACACTTGTATAAATTTAATGTTGAACTCTTCTATCTTCTGATAGACGTGTTTGCTGCGTGTTAACACGATATGATTGAAAATAGAAATTAAAAAATATTTTTTTCATGTTTTAGGTCTAGATGGACAAGTACAAGAATCGTCTAAAGATTTGTATTGGTTTTGAGCACAACGAAGGAACTCGAAAACAAGACCGAATGCGGGGAATTTTTTTTCTCTTTGGATATTAATAAAATTAAATCTAAATCGATTTCATTTTTTTCCGTCAACACTTCAAAAGGAGGCAATTATACATAATGTTCGTTTATGTATTTATATAGACATATATGTTTATTTTATATAATATACAAAAAAAAAACACGAAGAATACGTTGAATGCGCGAAGTTTTTTGAGGATTAAACCAGAGAAATACGAAGTTTACGTTCGGTTTGCTCAGTTTATTAAGGCGAATTCAAAATTACCTATCAAAAATTTATTTTACCAGATCATAAATTATCGTTTGATATGAAGGTAAAAAATGTATTCAAACCGATTTAATAAATCCCCTTAATATTTTTTATTAACTGTAATATAAATTGCGGGATGAATTTGTAATATAAAATTTCGTAAATGTATTTTAGTTTACGCGTGTACATCCGTAAATTATCGAGTCGCATTTTCCGTTATCCAGCTAAAGTATACTAATAATAATAATAATAAAAATTTCAAATTTTGAAATTTTTATTTTTTATTCAAATTAATTACATTCGCAATGGCACTTTTAATAATATATTTACTAAAAAGTCACGGCTGTGAGCATGTGCGAGCCCCGTGTATTATTATTATTACAATTAATGCCCACAATACAGCTGGATCACTTGGATGATGTACTTTATACACAATAATAATAATGACAATAATAGTAATGTTTATAATAATATTCAAATCAAATTTTGATAAAACCAGTTATAACATATAACACGCAATTTCATTATTTGATTGTCGTGTACTTTTTTTTATAAATTTCTTTGTACACAAATACGTATATGTATATATACATATCATGTCTCTCTATATATATGTATAAAATACATATGTATGTACACAATATGTACATCTATACACACTTATATATATATGTGTGTGTGTATATATTTCATGTCTTTTTTATAGAGATATTTTAAGTAATGAACTGATACTTGTAATAGTAGATTACACATTCTTAGTCATTTGTTTTTCTTTTGTTTTTTTTTAAGTACTAATATTAATTTTAAACTTTTTCTCTTAGTCGTTGTGTTTTTCATCGTTATAATATTTTGCTTTTTTGTTTAATTATGTGTAATATATGAATCAACTTTATCTAAAATTATAATATACATGTATATAAACATAATTATATACTTCATACCTATCAAATATATATATATATATATATATATATATATATATATATATATATATATATAATGTAGTTTGCAATATGGACTTGTTAATATTGAATTGTCAAATAAATTTGAAAACCTAATTCAGTTTTTTTATTTTATATTACTTTATCTGGAAAAATAAATTCTGATTTCGAATAAGCATTTTATAAATAAAGCGAATCTCAAACGTCCCAGTTCCAGCTGTTATGTCAAATCAAGCTTTTTTGCTTCATGCCAACAAAAGTGACAGTCGATCTCCTCATTAAATAAGCTTCGCCAAATAAATAATTTCGTTTTACCTTGGAAGACTTCACTACCAAACGCAGAGATGACGTTGCTGCGTTATACAAAACTCTCCTATAGTCACGCTTTCCGTCTCCCACATGGACTATCCTTTGTGCTCCTCAGATTTTCTCTCAATCTTTCCTCCTCACTTCATATTCTCTTCAAAGACAAATACTCCTCACTAAATAACCTAATCATGTTCTTACGGATGTCTCGCCTCCACTCTTGATTTAACTCCCTTTTCCTGGTGCTTCTATCCGCACGGCACGTTAATTGATATTAATAATAATAAATAAATTATTGACGAACGAAAGTAGAATAAAGGAAGAAGAATACTTCTAACGAGAGGAAATCGGGTTATTACTGCAGGAAAAAAATATATATGCGCGCGTGCGCGTGTATATATATGTCTTACGTATGTTTGTATATAGATTTATATATATATATATATATCATCCTCACCAGGTCGTTCAGCCCAGAGAAGTATCATCTGAATCGTTGCGCCATACCATCCGATCTTTAGCTCGTTGTACACATTGATACAAAAAGGTAACCAAGATTGTTTTATCATATCTATTGAACGTTGTGGAGGACGATCTTTCGATCTTTTTCTTTGGGGCCTTCGATTGTATCACCGGGATTTCTAAATTTCACACGCGGTCCACAACAACATCAGCTAAGCGTTGCGTGAGATTCAACTCTCGCGCTATTGATTCGTTAGTTCGGTTCTCGTGTTCTATATTATTTTATAGATCTTGTTTGTTCTTCAGCAATCTGTGATTTCTTGGAGTTGTATAATAAATGAAGTTCGTCAATTCCAATGTCTCCAGTGACTTTTAATACTTCATATTTCACAGTTTAAAATCTCCGACTCTCTCGAATATATATTACACTAGTTTCGCTGGTGAATCATACAGATGTTGGCAGTACTCTCTGCAAGTTTCCGCTACATCCTGGACATTTGTTTTCAAGCAGTCGTATTTATTTTCGATTGTCCGATATTTAATTCTATAAACTCTTGTTAAAATTTTAATTTTTCCGAGAAAGATTTTTCATCTCATTATGGTCTTCCTGTATTTCGCCGCATATAGTATTGATGAAATTGTTCTTATCTCACTTGCAGCTATTATTAATTTTCTTACTGATGATCTTTAATTTTTCCTCCATGTTCGAACTTCCTGTCTTCCCTTTCATTCGTTGCTGGGCTTCAGAGTTTTAGTCGAGAACCACCGTTTTTGGCGGAATATTTGTATCGCATCCGTAGTTTTTTCCACTGCGATATTTATAATGGTTTTTTTAATCTACCCGCACTACCACTTCTACAGACTGTAGGTTTTCGTTCTCCCGTTATTGACTATATCTTGTAAGATTCCTGGCGAAATTCTGATTTGTCGGAAAACAATCTTCCGCGTTGCTGTGTTGCGGTTTGTAATTATACCCTCGGGGTTTTAAAAGATTTTTGATCTTTCCGCAGGTATTTTTGGTTCAGAAATCTCCCATACGTATATTTTCCATTAAAACACTGGAAAATCTTATTCACACGGTCGGTGGCGCATTTCATCGTTTCTAATATTGCTAACCATTATTTTCAAAAAAGTCCATTGGTTTCTCGTTGCTTGGTGGAGGATTTTCTGTTAGGGTTTACTCACTTCGTCGAAAGGACCCTTAACAATATTACGTTGGTAACTTGTTTTTTGAACAGGGTGGATCGTACAGGTTTTTAAAAAATAAACAAAAAAAAAGTAAAAAAATAGTCACTAAATTTTTCATTATCGAATAGACATTAATAAATAATTAAAATATATACGATTTACATAAAATATAAAAAAAAAAAAAACGAAACGAAAAATTAAATAAAACGTAAGAAAATGCTTAATATTCATATGTACAATATTACGAAAAGTAGCAAGTGAAATCATCATCATCATAGTTGCTTTCCTTGAGTCGGGAGATTGCATGTATTCATAATATTCGCTTTCTCGGCAGAGAAATTGTCTCTTCGAAGTGCTATTAGTTCCTGCCATCTTCTTCCTATTATTGATTTTCCAGTGATTTTTCCTTGCATATGAAGATTCCATCCTCTCGAATTTTATGTGCCACGTATTTCAGTTTTCAATATCCCCTAGTAGTTTTCTTTTTTCTTCTGCTTTCGCCAATACAGCGGAATTTGTCTCTGTCCACGATATCATCTTCATCAGCATAGCTCCACATTTCAAAAGGGTTTATTTTCTTTTCGCAGTCTGCTCCCATTGTCCATCTTTCGGAGGCGTATTTTAGCACACTCCAGATGTAACATCTCGTTATTATTTTCCTCAGATTTAGGGCGCTGGTGCTTTGGTTTCCAAGCACCTTTTTCAGATTGTTAAATGCTGCTTTTTTAATTGTTCTTATCTATTTGCGATTTCTTATTTTCACCCTTATCTATTTCTTGATCACCGATTTTTATTTCGACTTTTTTACTATTGCTTCTCGAAATTTCCAACGCAAACTGCAATAACGCATCTATTTAGCGTAATTATGTATAAATCTTATATCGCGTTGATTTGTTAATCGTGTTATTTACCACATGCATTATTCGGATTGTTCATTTTGTAACGTTGTACGTTTAAATTAAGTATTTTCTTATATTTTATTTTTAATTATTTTCCCCTTTTATATTTCTTATATAAATCGTATATATTTTTATATTTTATTTATTTATTTATATTTTTTCATATCCATTTGATGATAATGTCTTAATAGGCGGGGGAAAACTTAGAGTGGTCTTTTTATATATAAAAATTTAGTGAACTCTTTTTTGGTTTTTATTCGTTACACACGCTAACGAAACATTAAGGCATGTACGATAATTTCGATACCGGCCGAGTAATTTAATCTAATTTTTACCATCTAAACCTTAACGCGTTCGGTGTGTCTCGAAGCTGATTTTTTTTTCAATATCTTACATAAATTAAATAAGAAAACAAGACTAACTACGGATATTCTTAATGAATAGAGGGTAAATTTAAATTCATTCGTGGAATTAGATACATCGCGAGAAAGATAATTGCGTTAATCAACGTTATAAAAAGATACCTGCATCTTGCAGCCGGGTATATCTAATTACCTGCGCGTGTGTGCGTTATCGCTACTACCCTAACGAAGGGCGGGGTGCATAAAAAACAGTTATACCCCGCTAAATAGAGAGAGTGATAAAATTATATTATCACGCGAGAGATGGCGATAGAGAGCGAAGAATATAAATGGAAGACACAAAAAACGGATGCACGCTTAATTTAACTCTTTCAGTTTTACTGCAGCCAACGACGCGCTTTAAACTCCTTCGTCTTTGTCCGTTGATTTTGTTTATTCCTTCTTCCAGAGTTGAGACTGTCTGTTCATTATTATTTTCTTTCAAAATGAACTTTCTAAGCACCCCCTTCTCTTCTAATCGTCTCTCATCGTCGCTATTACGATTAAAAGCTAACGACGTTTCTTCATTGTCTTTCGTTTTAAGCAGATACTTAAACCGGCAGCAGCAGCAGCCGTTTTGTTCGTTCAGGTTTCCAATTACAGAATAATACCTTCCTGTTTCCTTCTGCTCGGTTACTCTCTCTTAATATATATATATATATATATATATATATGTGTGTGTGTATGTATATGAAAATGTTTTTTTTTTTTTCATCTTCAAAACGCAATGAACAAACCGTAAGGAAAGTTAATGAACTTTCTCTTAAACTATACCGCAACTTCTTCAGAAAGTCGAACATAATAAACGAGAACAATAATAGCGATCTCCCCTTAATAACGACGAAAGTTATACCGAGCGAAATAAAAGCGGTTACAGTTTAAACACACCTTCTTTTATTTAAATATATATATATGTATGTATGTGTGTATGTTTCGTTCTTAAAATAAAAGTTTCGTCTTATACTATACCGGATGACTTTGTTTTGTACCAGAAATTCTTAACAATTTTCATCGTCGGAGAAATGCTTCGGAAGATAAATCGCAGAAAGCTGCGAAAGATTTTCGACCGGCATCCGTAGACAGATTTTCTTCTGCGACTGAAAACGTAACAATTTCCTCGTAAAATCCGCTATTTCCAGGTATATTTCGGATTTATTTTAATAGGTGACTTTCCTCGCTGATTTAGAAAATCTAGCTGTATTTTCAGTCCCCGATCTATAGGTTAGTCTTAGAGATGTAACCCCTTAAGACAAATTATTAACCCCTTTCATGCCCAATGTGTATAATTTCGAATATACTCTAGCTTGAATATCTCGCGAAACTGTATGCCGGATGAAAATTGTTTCGATAAATAAATAATTTCTTCATAATTTACTGTATACTTTTAGATATATATATATATATCGTAATAGTCTTTGTACGTACTAAGTCGATTTTAAAAAAAAAAAACTTAAAAAATATTTCAATCATCTAGTAGAGCAACGATTTTTTTTGTTATCGTTGGTTGATCTATAAACTAAAATCGCTAAAAATGTTCTTTATGAAAAAAATAACAACACTTTTCTTAGACCATTATCGAGTGTATATGTAAAAAATATAAAATAAAAAAGTATAAAATTTTAAATAACAATTCGCAAAAATTAACAGTGAAAAAACTAAATAAAACAATCTGACGGTGAATCAACATCGATATTATGTGTATTATTCAATGCATAATGTTGCAATAATTTATCTATACGAGTTGAGAAGATGCGCGATATCATTCATCGATGATACTCGAAGCTACCCCGCCAAACAATTAAACCGATGTGGAACGTCTAATGGTGCGCTATGGTTCAGCCTATGGACTATTCGCTGTCAGATTGTTTTATTTATTTTCCAATTTGCTGATTTTTGCAAATTGTAATCTAAAATTAATATTTTTTCATTTTATTATTTTTTACATATTCACTCGATAATGGCGTAACAGCTGAAAAGTTTGTTGTTATTGTTTCAATAAAGAACATTTTTAGCGACTTTAATTTCTATTTTGTTATTTATTTATAGTAATAACGGCAGTTTAATAAATCATATAGAAATGCGAACTGTTAGGAATAAGACGTATAATAACTTTCTAAAAGATATATAATAGAGGTTGAAGTTACAGGCAAAAGGCCAAATGGAAGACCTATAGCGAACAGTAGTGTATACAGTCGCTTGAATATATCGAGAACTTCGACCAGTGGTCACCAACAAGACACGCGATGGTTTTTCAGCGAAAAGGCAATACTTTTAGTGAATAATAAAAAAGAGCGGTATCCGCACAACAGTTATCACGAAGATAATTTGGAATTATAATGACGCCGATAGCGATAAGAAGACGAACCAAAACGAGCACTGTATACGAATATGGTATTTCTGCATTTAGGTATTTTAGCAAATTCAATACAGCCCGCTCCGGTTTTATTTACCATCACCGTCACCAAAGGAATTAGATCTCTGTTTAAAAACAAAGCTGGACAAATGTATTACATAAAGTCTTCGCTCTTGGCTATGATTCACATTCTTAAGAGGTGTTATTCCGAAGTATGCAATTAAATAATTGAATTCCGAGATACTCGCAATAGGTTAAACAATGTTGCCATCAGTGGCGCACCCATCGGGAAGACTACCAGCCTTAAGAGCTTTCTAGGAAAGCTTAGAAAAGTATAAAATTGATATAAAGAAGGCTACGCGCCTAAACTCCAAATCCAGGAACGACGTCTCCCACATCTTACGCCCCAACGGGCTTCGAAATTAAATCAATCGTTTCTTTTTAAGAAACAGCGCATTATTTTATCCCGATTAATCGATGCTCAACCTGTGATTCTAATTTCTTCCTTTCTATATGAGTCGATATCTCCTACACTATATATTTTATTATTCTATTTTCGCGAAGAACCCGTTTCACTTCGTACCACTTTCTCAAATATATTTCGTAACTTTTATTTCCCGTTCTTAATAATCTGAAAATAATTAGTCTTCATTTTTAAAATTAAAAAAAAATTAATATCTTTAACACTTTCGTCAGAAACAAATTTACCGACGACATACGTAACCCTAACCTTGCTCTTGACTATTTTCGATTTAATTTTAACGACGTTACGAGCTTTGTGTGTTTAGCCGGCTTAGAAAAAGTCCGTTTAATTGTAGGATCGGACGATTGACGATTGTGTGTCTTAGATAATCTCACGATAATCAAAAATACGGAGGAATAAAAAATTCAATGATATCGAAAGAAAACTGGATTATCTACGAAACCGTTGCTTTGATATATATATATATTTCTATATATAACTATAATCATGCTATATATATATATATATATATATATATATATATATATATATATATATAAAGAGAGAGAGAGAGAGACGCCCTCGAGAAACCTGTCCCGCTTTTCGTGAGTAATATTTCAATCGATTGTAAAATCTTCTTTATACGTGTATGTGTGTGTATATATATATACACACCTCATTTACTTATTTACGTGTCTACAATATAAATCTGTGCGAAAAGATAATTTTACGCTGTCTCGAAAGGCTTTCATTTTTGGATAATGACTATAATACCGCTTTTATTACTCTAGAAGCTGAACAACGTATACGTTTTACACCTCAGTGTAACCAGTTGACCCATGACTATTACCAAAGCGAATATAAATTAAATATATATATATATTTAATGCATATAATTTATATATATATATATATATATATATTAACGCACGAATGTCATATAGTGTTTTTGTTTATTTTTTTTAAAGTCTTAGTCACCTAGAGATCTCCTACAGTATATAATGCGTTAACTTCAAAAGTAAGTGCCCGTTAACCAGTTTCTTCCAGTCGACGGATTGAAATGACGAAGTGCGAAATGTTGTCACACTAAACAGACACACCGCTCCATGGAGTAATAATTATTATTCTCTCACGGTGATAAAAGTTGTAAACGAATGTTTCTCTCATTCACAAAGTATTACCCATACGTCATAAGCTTACGTCCATCATCTGAAGTTTTGTCTTCCATTTAAGAATTAAGTGTATTTATTTTAAACCTAACGGTGAAGGTTAAATTCGTATATATATATATATATATAAATAAAACGAGCAAGACTCCGCGTCATTTATACGTCCTACATTATACACAGGTGACAAAATGCAACGAAATAAATAAATATATTTATACGTACGAATTAAAAATCCCACGCTACATGTACGAATGATTCTCTTAATGAAGGTGCGGTTAAAAATTTAACAATCTGACTAAAGCTCAAAAAGATTCGACCCTCAGAGTATCGAATGTAGCCCCGCCGACTTTTAGGTTTAATCCGCGATACGCGAACGTGTGATTAACTTAATTAAATAAACCAATAGACGCGATTTTAAAAATAAAAAACTATTCCGAAATAAGTACCGAAAAAAAATTTTACTATCTCGAAATTTTTCCAGCGTAGAATTTTTTTTGGGACGGATAGCGATCGCCGGGAAGTATTCCGTTAAAGTTTTTAACAAATCAGTGCTGCCTATTGCATCTTAGAAGCTCGAAAAAAACGTCGTTGTTTTTTTTAAATAAAATTTTACATTTAAAGCGTAATATAGCGACGACGCTTTACTAGCAAACAAGGTAAATTTGACCCGTTACGTCATCATTAAGCCCCGTCTTCGTATCGGAGGTAGGCGACTACTTACCTAGGCATATTTTGTTGTACAATGTGAGTAGCGTGCCAGGTAATCATAATATGGCATTAGCGTAGATTCAAATTAATGTTTTACAGCTTCTTACATAATAACTACAGCACCGACAGTTTAGGCAATCAGTGTACTGCTCCCCTTTACAATACCCTATAACTCTATAGTATATAATAATATAGTAACCATTTTTACAATGACATTTACGCGGGCTGTACACCAGTTTTGACTCCCAATCATCAAAAGTATACATGTATGCACTTGTAACTTCTTATACAAGGTAATATTTAAACTATAATTTAGGTGTACTCTATCAGTGGCGTAGCCAGACTTGGTTGAAGAGGGGGCTTCAAAAAAAACTAAATGATATCAGTAAAGTTAAATTGAACTTTAAGTAAATAAACAAAACTCAAGTAGGTTAAACCCCAAAGCAATCCAACTCACCAGAGCTATTTTTATACTTATTAGACGTTGAATATGTAATTCTATTAGAAGCAATAGACGGCAGAAATATTTAACTTCACTGGAACACAAGTATGTTACTGTGGACAGAGGGAGATGGTTAACAATAAATTCCGCGAAAAAATAAACGATAAATAATGATTTTATATTTTTTGAAGGGAATAATACGTAGTAATACTTAACTAATTTAAAATTTGAAATCTATTCTTCATTCTTCTGGTATCTCCTATAAACACTTCAGTGGGCAGCCACGCATCACACGCGGTTGATCAAGTAATAAGCGACAATATATTCGCTTTCTGTTTTAATATTCTATATACCTTTATAAGTTAGAATAAAAAAATTATTTTCTCACGGCGCTACCTTGCTTACCTGGAATGCATGCCACTGCGTTATACATATTACTGAAAAGTTTTATCGCTGTTTCGCAAAGTGCTATTAAAAAACTTTAGTAATCCTTTAATTTCTTGTGCAGTACATTGAAAGTAAATAATTGAAATTGTCGGGCAGTGTATTCGTCTTGTAAGGTAAAATTATTTGCTGTAGTAGGACATACAAAGAGTATATCAAAATGATCCATTTTCAGTGGAAACCTTGCAACTTGGGGAGCAAGTTGTTGCTAGTATCAGCAATGTCCGCAAAATAGATGGATCGAAACAATCACTGGACATGAAACACAACAGTAAGAGAGCATGGACACTAAGAAAGAAACTCAGTGGAGACCCCCTTGATAAGCAAAGAAACAACTAAAGTTACCGCTAGCCAAATAGCACATCAATTGTTATTAAGTGACAAGCCAGCTAAAGGAGCATGTATTAAGAAAGTTAAACTGAAACAGACGCATAAAGATGAATACAGCTGTCTTAAGGAAATTTTCACGATATCAGAACTCAGTGTAGCCATCAGCACTATAAAAAATAGCAAGGCAGCTGGCGTTGATGACATAACTGTAGAACAAATTAACTACTTTAGACTAGGAACGCGTATATGGATTCTGGAATTTTTTAATGACAGTGAATAATAAACCGACACCTAAATCATGGAGAGATGCCGAGGTATTTGCCCTACTTAAATCAGGCAAGTCTCCTGACAATGCCACTAATTATCACCATATCTCCTGTGTCATATGCTCAAACATTTTGAAAGATTGCTCCTTGCTAGCTGATGCCATCGATTTATCATTAATTCCACAACAAGCAGGCTTCCGACCTGGTAAATCTACCACTGGACAAATATTTAACCTGACATAGTACATTGATGGTGGTTTTGAAAAAAAATTAATCACTGGTGCAGTTTTCATAGATCTATCGGCCGCGTATGATGCAATAATCCATCGATCATTATTAAATAAACTGTATAATATTACCGGTGACTACAAATTTACAGCCGTTATCTCTAAAATACTAGAAAATTTACGATTTTATGTCTCCTTAAACGGCAAGAATAGTCGCTGGAGAAGACAACGTAATGGGCTTTCACAAGGAAGTGTGTTAGCGCCAATATTATTCAACATATACACAAACGAACAGCCTATTTCTAAAGGCATGAATCAATTTATCTATGCGGACGACCTAGCTGTTGCCTGCCAAGGAAAATCATTCGAAGTAATTGAAAAAGAACTCTCCAGTACTTTAATAAAACTAGGAGAATACTATGCACAGAATCACCTGAAACTAAATCCAAAAAAACTAAGTGCATTTCACCTAAGAAACAGAGACGTTAACAGACACCTAGAAATAACATAGCAAGGGATAAAAGTGGACTTCAATGAGTACCCCATGTACCTCGGAGTTACCCTTGATAAAACTCTATCCCTCAAAAAACACTTCCTGACTCAAAAATAAAGATTGCAGTCAGGAATAGCATAGTACGTAAGCTAGCTGGTAGCTCTTAGGACGCTAGCCCGCATATCCTACGGACATCAGCACTGGCAAAATCTGCTACTCACCTGCGGAGTATGCGTGCTCAATATGGTTTCACTTGTCCGCTGCGAAACATGTTGATAGCGCGCTAAACGAGAACTGCCACATTATCACAGGGTGTTTAAAACCGAAATCTGTCGATAAAATCCACTTTCTTTCCGGTATTGCTCTACCTCCAATTAGACGGAAAATAATTGCCAGCATTGAAAAGAGTAAGCGTAATTCCGCAACATAAATTCGGTTTTATAAAACACCATTCCACCACTGTTCAATTACATAGGGTGGTTAGTGTAATTGAAAATAGCTTAGAAACAAGAAAAGTATATATCGAGGCATTTCTCGGTGTTCAAAAAAGCTTTCGATAAAGTTTGGCACGATGGTCTATTATATAAATTGAAATGTCTATTGCCGAAAAATTTTTACCTGTTGTTGAAATCATACATAGAAAATCGACATTTTCAAGTTCGTTACAAGCAGCGTTCCTCACGGTTCTTGCTGGGCTGCACTTGCTATACACGGTCGATTTCCCTACAATGGAAAACGTACAGGACACATACGAATCCGAAGATAGCTAGCAGTAACCTACAGAAAGCTGTTACTAAGGCGGAGATAAGGTTTTAAAAAAAGGAAAATGGTTTAAAAATGGAAAATTGGAATCAATGAAAACAAATCTGTGAATATCCATTTTACCCACAGAAGAGTTACACTCCCACCCGTCAGGATTAATAGCACCGATCTGTCTGTGCGATCAACGGTCGTATACTTAGGATCGATTAACATGGAAACACCACGTACAGATAAAAAAATATTAGATATTCGACTTAAAAAAATGTACTGGCTAATAGGGAGAAACAGTGTTCTGACGACAGATAATAAACGCTTAATATATACAGTGATTCGAAGGCCTGTCTGGACCTATGGGATGCAACTTTTGGGTTGTGCTAGACCATTAAACCTGAAAATAATACAAACGCCACAAAATAAAATTCTTCGTATGATAAACAACCCAGCCTGGTATGTAACAAATCTAACGTTGCATCAAGATTTACGTATAGATTATATGACCGAGATCATAAAAGTTCACGCTAAAAAAGACGCAAGAAGACTATATAGCCATCCGAACACTCTTTCTAGAGGATTGCTTGATATCACCGTTGACATAAGGAGACCGAAACGTCAGAAACCGCAAAATCTCATCTAGAGTCGACGTAATCGGGTAGGTATCGTTGGATACTTGTCCCCTCATCTTTAATTCTCTTAAATGTACTGCTAAATGTCCTTGGTGGACAGCTCGCAGTATTATGTAAATAAAATAATAATAAAAAAAAAAAGGAAACAGATAGTCGACAAATGATGTTTGGACGTAAACTAGGTAATCGAAGATTGAAGTCTTGCAAGAGTTTTATGACAGTTATCAAACCATTAACAATAAACCCGGAATCGTCCGACATAATGCCCGGAAGGAAGAATGGTCGAAGAAAAATCGCGAAATATAGATTGAACCTAAGGAGCACATTGCTCCAGGAGCCGAACTGAAATACGGAACATGGCGTTCACTGAACAGATTAAGAACAATAGGAGACAACATGAAGAAGTGGAGAATCTATAGCTCTTCCTGTATATTTGGCGAGGAGCAATCTATACAACATCTTTTCATCCTGTAGTATCTGCCCACATATTTTACCTACTACAACTGGATTGGAACAGCGTCGCTTTCGCAGAGTAGTGCGCAAACACTAACGCATAAAGATCCTTTTCCTGCCACGAAGAATAATAATAACCATAATAATAATAATAGTAAAATCAGTTTTTATTTAAAATATTACGCAGAATGCCACAATATTAGCTATTATAGTAATAATAATATTGAAAATATAATTACAACATTAAAATTCTAATAATAAGAAACAGAGCTTAATAGATAAATAAATAAAAGAACTGCGCGGGCATCGGCCATAATGTAATCTTATGCACGCAACTGTCATGTAGTAAACTTAAATCACTTAGATTCTTATTGTAATTTACAAACCGAGTTTCTCGAACTGAGTAAAAATACAAGGATTAGAGGAATAACAATTGAAAATAAAAATTTAGAGCTAGATTATAAAAAGAAGAAAAGAAAATAATTATACAAAACATTAAAAAAAAATCACCCACAACACAGTCGCACGTCTGATTGAAATTATAAAAAAAAAATAGTAATAATATAATAATAATATTATTATTATTATAAAAAATAAAACGATAAAAATAACGATAAAAGTATAGAAGTGTAACCAAGCTGTATAATGACACACGCCATCTGTAAATGACATCTTCAAAAAATGACGGCCATATCTCAGTTAATAATATCTTTTACGATTAACATTTTTCACCTAATTATCGCGTACGCCGGGAATTCGGAGTGAAGTTCGCGGACACACGTCATCATAGAGTTTACGGGTCGACATATTAATGAGCAGAAGAAGCCAGTTCGGCTTCTTGATACGAGGTCGCATCGTCTTGAGCGTAATAATTACGTACAAGATGTTCGTAAATAAATAAATAATAATAAAAAAAATTATGTTTTTCTATATGAAGAAGTTTTAATGACGGAATTCATGTATGTTAACAATGTGCGTAATTAACTAACATAAAAAAAAGTACAGACGTACCGAAATAAAGTTTTCAGAATCATCACACTAATGCCAGGCAATACGAAAGAAACAATGATATCTATCAAGATCTCTATGAGATTGGTGGTAAACGAACTAAATTAAGACAGCAGAATCGTACCAATTCAGAGGCGAAGCAGCTTTCAATCTAGTAGTATGCTAACCGATTATAATTATTATAATGTTATTTCGATTACGCTGCTCAGTTAAAATATACAATTCAATATATTATTAGAAACGTATAGTTGGAAATAAAAATGAAAACAGAAAAAAAAAGTTCTAGTCTTGTACAAATAATGTGTACCGAAGTTTTAAGAGAAATTAATCCCAAATTTTTTTTAAATTATAAAAAAAAATCACGGCGACAGAAAATGCATCACAACGCGAAGAATGCCCGTATCTGCTTTCTGAAATATTATTATTTTTTTTTTAGTGTTCTTAATGATTTATTGCGACCTGAATGAACCGGATATAAAAGCTGTCATTCAGTTGAGACGTCACTTAACGAGATTAACATGGTAATCCGTTACTTGCGTTTATGATCTAGCAGATATATAAGCGTTATATAATATCTGTAAGAAACGAAGCTATCGTCGAGAAAGATAATTCGAAAGTACACATTTTTTACTTCCAAATCGTTTAAAATTTATATTTATTAAAAAATCAATTTTAAATATCGATAAGGAGTTAATAAGGAATATATATATATATATATATATATATATATATATATATATAACGTGAAAAGATTAGAATGTAGCGATTTTTTAAAAATAAACAACAAAAAACCAGCTAAAATCACTACTTTTTTCATGAATAATCACAAAGATTTTCGGCTGTTAAGCTATATAATTTATAAAAATATATACAAATTTATAAAAATATAACTTAGATACAGAACAATTATTTTTGTAAATTGCGTATCTAAGTAATATTTTTCATATTTTATATTTTTATAAATTTGTATATATTTTTATAATTTAAATTTTTCATATTCACTTGATAATGGCATAACAGACGAAAAGCTTTGTGATTTTTTGTAAAGAGAAAAACAAATTAGTGTTTTAACTGCTTTTTTGTTGTTTATATATATATATATATATATATATATATGTATACAATACAAATTTGTGTATATTATTGTATATTCTAATATAGAACAAGGGATTATTCCAAGTAGCTTTCTAGTATTCTTTAATGATCGACAGGAGATGTAAAATTGCAATACGGTTACGAATTTTAAGTATTATGGGAGAGGAATGAGGATCATAATATCAGAACTTTAAAGCTGAGAGACAACTTTTATGATTTGAAAAAATTATAACCTTTAAAGTAATCTGATTTAACAGGATGAAACGCAGAGCTTGAAAAATAGCCACAGACTTTGCTGTAAAAATGGAAGAAACTTACAAATGGGTAAATTTTTTAACTATGTCGAAGGGAGGAATTATAAAAGCTACTCCTACATGATTGTTCGATTTAGAACCGTCTGTATATATAGCGAGAAATTCTGACTAGTTATACCAAATGTGAGATGTAAAGAGAATATTGGCGATTGAAGGCGGTGCAGCAACTTTCAAAGTTTTAAAAGAATTTAAATCTATATCTAACACTAGATCATTATTAAGAAATGGGAAGGAGAAATAACGGGAAGATGAAGAAGAAAGTGTACATGGAAAGGTGATGTGCAGAAAGACATAGGATTGGACGACGATGAAGAGAAAATCTCCAGTTCTGAAAAATTTCAAGGAATGAGAGCATTAACGAGTATGAAATAACTGGCATTAATCGAAAACTTATCAGCCAAATAAGACCGGCGCATAAACAAAGGAGGGAATTTTCCCACCTCTTCTAAACTGGATATGGAAGTAAAGACAAAAGCTCCAAGGACCAAACGTAGACGTATATTTTGAAGTTTGTCCAAAGTTGAAATATATCTGGATAGTGCATTGACAACGAGAAAACTACCATAATCCATGACACTACGAATAAACGATTTATAAAAAAGAAGTAAAATGAAGCCATCATCCCCAAAAGTTGTATGCGAAAGCCTTTTTAAGAGATTTATTCATTTCGGAAGCTTTGGAATAATTAGTCTCAATGTGATTACGCCAATTGAGTCTATAATCTAAAACAAAACCTAAATTGCAAGATGTGGTAAATGGAACGCAATAATTGTCAACAATTAAATCGGGTATAGAATGGTTAGCACGAGTATAAGAAAATATGATAATTTTCTTCTTCGGAGTTGTTCAATGTTATGACTGGTTTATCATCACTATATCCATCTTCCACTATGTGTCGGCCTCCTCTTGAGTTGGACATACGTCAGTACTATATTGCCAACTTCTTTATATTTTCTGAGTGCTTCAGTGATCATATTTGCATGAGTAAACTCATTAAAGATCTATACGATTAACATTTCCCAACTCTTCAACTGACGGCACAGATTCAGTCGTAGTTTCGTTGGCGATTTCACGATGTACTTTTTTAATCACGAATAGAAACAGTAGTTCTTAATTGTTTCTTGTGAAAGGAAATTTCAATCTTGATTACACATGCGCGAAGTTTGAAGAACACCAAGGTTAATTTTGGGGGCAATGAAATCTCTGATGAAAATATTTTTCGCCGATAAACGTCTTCTGATCAATAGACTGAATGACTGTTAAGTTAGCTGGGAAACTCATTTTTACCTAGAATTCAACACCATCACATACCCTTAAGATTTTTGCTGGCCAAGTCGGATTGATGAATATCAATCTAGAACGAATAAGCGTATCTCAAGCGCCTTAAATCCGGTCCATTCGACTAGGGGAGTAAACCCCGGCAGAAAATTCTATGGAAGGCAACAGGAAACCACTACTCTATCTATTTCGCGATAATCATGGCGTGTCAAGATAATAACTTAAATGCTGCATCTATGGGATACACTCCAAACAGTGCATCAAATAGCAATGTATCCTCATGTGCTCTTTTGGTGCGGCACTCTGCAGGAGAGGAAAAACACGTTGAAGAATCCAAATTAGGGGATCTCTAGTATCATCGAACAACAAAATTCGCAATATAGGGTTTAAGACAAAATTAAGTAAGAGCGCCAGAAATAAAAACAAAGGCAATACAGCATAAGAATAATATTATACATAACAACATCAGAGTTAATACCTGGCATTTATTTATTCTCCTTTATAAATGGGGATGTCTTTACGGCCTGCCCAACGTGATACTGTGTAGACTATTTACATTTTAATCAAAGATACTGACTCTTTTAGAAATGTCGTTATAATTGGGGAATAATTGTAGATTATCCAGATGCAGAAGGGAACGTTACATTATACGGAGTATGGAGAACGCAACAAGATAAGGTAAAGCTCAGAACACAACAGTGTAGAGCATTAAAAAAAAAACATAATCGGGATTGCAGACTGCCCGTTCAAGATGGAGGAGACAAAAGGGACTTTCTCTAAGCTGCATACGGAAAAGACGGTCAGGTAACAAATGATGGCCAAATCGTAATCTACATATGAGCACAATTCCTTTGCGATTTATCTTAAAGAAATAGAATTACGGAAGTTTAAATGGACGGTTAAATTTGATAATAACTGGCGACAGGTGATCGATTAATACTATCAGTGTACATCAGTTCTCAATTATACAGAGTGTGAATGATATCCTCGTGAGAAACTAAAGTGAATACTACGCCATTAAATGACGCGTTCTTATCTAATGAATCAACAAATTCATTGTTTAGAATACCTTTATAACCCGGCGGCGGCCACAAGTAGGACACAAATATTTGAAATATTCCAAATTTTAAGCTTTAATATAATGAATCTAAATTAATGTATCTAACACGTTTCATTTATTGTCTGTAACGTTCTCCACATTTTTAATGTAATGCAAACAAAGATACGAGCCTATTAAAATTGATAAGGCTTGTAGTATCACTGCATATTCAGCGGTAATTACAGAAGCAACGTTAGTCATAGTTTGTACAAATGTTACTAATATTAAGAGCTGGAATGAACATTGCTGCTCCTGTTTCTCGAGTTGAATTAAAAAACGAAATTTAAATTACCGTCGAATTGACAAAGAGAAAAATCCGAATTAAAGACCATTCTAAATATTCCGCTGTACGTTATTCGTGGATGACGACTTCTCGAATTATCTCTAATTAAATCTCGATAAGGATAGTTTAGTTCGGGCGCTAATTAAAATATCTGTTAAGTCGAATCTGTAATTATCGATAAAAGTGTTTATTACCGGAATTCGGATTTTATTTAATCGATTAAAAATAAAAAACTAATTTTATTATCGACTCCGTGGACTTATTTTTAATCGAATCTCCAAAGACGGTATTAGATCCGTAAGTTGATTTACAATTATCGATAAATAACTAACAAATTAGAACGATCGCCGTCTCTCTTAAATCTATTCTGTCTCGAGAAATGAACGCATTCTCGACATATCGGAACGTTGAACGGATTCCAAATACTACTTCGCGTCGACTAATTTTGTTCGCTGTTCGACTTAATTAGTTCACAAATTTTATCTAACAGCGTCATTTCAAATGTTAAACTAACGCCTATATATTCGTCATACAAATACCGTCATGTCGTTGTCCTAAGACTTTTGAAGGACACGCAGATTTTCTCGTTCGGCATGTACGAATGGTTTCTCTCTTTTTTTTTAGAAAAAATTATTTTAATTAACTACCGCCCTGTAATAATTGAGAACTAAAATTATACAATCGTATCGATGTAATACTTAATGTACCCCAAAAACGATGCTATTACATAAAAAAAACATTATTCGTTAAATAGCGCGCGAACGTAAAAAACATGACTTGTACTGTGAGTGTATATATCATCATCATCATCATAGTTGCTTCCCTTGAGTCAGGAGATTGCATACATTCATTTTATTCGCTTTCTCGAGAGACCAATTATCTCTTGTAAGTTCTTTAGTTCCAGTCGTCTTCTTCCTCTTACTGATTTTCCAGTAATTTTTTTTTTTTTTTTTTTTTTTTTATGTGCACCTGTATAATTTAACAATAAGCACATGAGTTCAGTTAAATAAATAAATAAATTATATACAAATACATTAACATACAGCCGCTGTTACAATAAACAGCCGGCCAGTTTAAAATTTTTGCCTCAGCAGCAATGTCTTGATCTATATGACATCATTTTTCAATAGTTGAAAGTACGTCCCGGAGCATTTGTCGTTTAAGCCTTCGAACAGGATTATCTGGAAGTGTTGGCATGTAGATTCGCCGAATTTGGGGGTTTGAGTGACTGGAACATTTACCGAAAAATTTCAGTAATTTTTCGCCTTGCATTGCTACCATGAAGATTCCTCTCGAATTTTATGTGCCACGTATTTCAGTATTACATTTTTAACATCCTCCAAGTTGACATTGAACATTTATTATATCACTGCCCTTATTTCTCCGAACTTCGGTCTCAATTCAGAATTAATTCCGCAGAACCAATTATCATTAATAAATCTAATTCCAAAAAGGTCCTATTATTGCATATGGAGTCTGCCATGCGTAAGAAGTTTAAATCCGGACAATTTGATTCAAACGTGAAACCGCAACAATAGTGTGGTAACTATTAATGTAATTCCCTCTTTATTATTAATAATGATTTTGCTCTTTTATTTTTATGAGTATCAATATTATTTAAAAAAATTAAATAATTGTAATTCCATATGCTCATTTTGTTTTAACATCGTGTTGTTTTTCTTTGTAAAAATTGTATGTATTTATTGTATAGGATTTATTTTGTTTCGTTTACGAAGAAGTTTTCTTTATCATTTTATTTGCAGTTGAATAATATAAGATGTACAAATTTGTTAGCAATAAGTATATTTTTAAGTTCATTGTTCTAATTTCTATCACGCATTCTCACAAATTCACCTTTGCACACACATACACACATGGTGGATGACGCGACTATGTAGTTCATCCCGTCTCCACCCTAGATATTAAGTACACTGGCAGAGGATTACTACACACACCATGTTTTTATTTTATTTTCAGATACACATGCACTTTTCTATAAAATTATAATTTTTCATTTTAGCACTCTAGTCCCCTGCCCCTCTACAATCCCCCACCTGCGAAATGTCCGGAATGGGGGACATAAAAAAAAATATATATTGGGTCCAGATTTAAAAAAAAAAATATCCTCCAAGTAGTCTTCCTTTTTCTTCTTCTTTTGCCGATACAGCGGAATTTGTCAGATATCTTCATCAGCCTTATATAGCCCCACATTTCAAAAGGGTTTATTTTCTTTTCACAGTCTGCTCCCATTGTCCACATATCGGAGGCGTATTTCAGCACACACCGGACGTAACATCTCATTACTCTTTAACTTAGATTTAGGCTCATGCTTCCGTTTCCAAGCACCTTTTCAGATTGTTAAATGCTATTTTTCGCCATGGCAATTCTTGTTCTTATCTTTTTGCGATCGGTTCCATCTCTATTTATTCTCACTCCCAAGCACTTAAATTCATCTACATTTTCTATTTCTCGATCACCGATTTTTATCTCGACTTTTTTGTCATTGATTCTTGAAATTTCCATCCCTTTTGTTTTCCGAGCGTTAATTTTCATACCGTATTTTACGCCTGTATTATTTAATCGACCTCAAACTGTTTTTTATATATATTATATATATATATATATATATATATATATATATATATATATAACAATTCTAAGGAGTCGTCTCAATATTTCAAAATTGTCAATCGACAAAAAAACTTTGGACCTATAATGAGAATACAGGAAGGAATGGAGCGCACAATGTTCACGGGTAAAATTAATGGAAAACGACCAACCACTGGGACGCACACCTACGAGATGGACAGAGATTGCACTGCATACTGCAGTGTTGCCATTTTTGGAATGCAAAAAGGTCCAGGAGAAATGATGTTGATATGTTTAAATTTAATCGTTTTAAATAACACCCATTGAAGTCAGAATGTTAATAGCGAATTTATAGGGCACGCAAAATTCATTCATCACGCTCTTGGATGAATTCGTTCGTCTTACTCTTTGCTTTCCTTTAGCGTTTGTTCTCACGCTTAATTCGACAAGTCGTCGGTATAAAACACTCGTAACACACGTCCAGGTAAATTATTATTATTATCGATGAGCGAATTATTAGGCTTTGTCACTTATTTACACGCCGACATAGGGCGAACGTACATATATGTAATATACGTATATACGTGCGCGCGTATCGTGTGTAATTTTGGAACGAGGACGAGCGAGATAGCGATTAATTTATCGTTCTCTGTCTGTACCCCCATCGTTTGTACAACAGCCGAAGGAAAGTAATGTGGAGAATTTTTATGATCATACTTATGAAAAGAAGTCCGACTAGGTAGTAAATAATGATGGTTAATTTTTGCTTTTAACGGCGCAATTAAACTCGATTTTAATGGATACATAAAACGCACGTTATGTACATTATTTTCATGTATATATATATATATATATATATATGTATATATATATCGGGTCCACTGCTTATAATTTAAAGCAAAAAAAAAATTATTTATACCCCATGCAAGTAATATGGGCCAATAGCGATTTCAAATTTGTCATGAAACGGGACCAATATATATTTCAGAAGTCTGCGAGGAAATAGTTTACCACACCGCGAATTCGAGTATTATTGAACGGAAGTTAACGTATAAATCACGGAGACTCGACGAATTAGCTACTGGATTCCTAAAGAGTCGGTGATTCGTTCTTATAAAAGCAACGATAAAGTCGTTGGTGGTAAAAATCGTTAATTGTTAATCCCAACTTAGGTAATTAGTCATTTTTAATAATAATATTTTTTTCCAAATTAAAATTTACTTCAAATTTCGGCGTTTGATTCGAATTTAAATGCCTAAAAAAATAAAACGCCTTGCGCGAATAGCACAATACATTCTTTCGTTTGTGTCACGTTACAAACACATCGCACACATTCACATATGCAATCTACGTATAACGTGGACATTTTTACAACGATGAACATTGAAATAGGATAAAACTAGCGCATTATTAAACAAAACCGCCTGAAAACTACGAATTAGTCTTATTGTATGCAAGTTGGATGAATAATGTAAATTCGAATACTAATAATGCAACATACTATGCGAGAAACTTCACATTACGATACATAATTTATAGGTATATATATATATATATATATGTATAAATAAATTACAACCGTGATTAATGCTCTGGTGCAATACAATAACGGTGACTATACAAGAAGAGAAATATTTAAGATTTAAGCGTAGGTTCGATACGAGTTATTAGAGTAAATAACCGAATGTAATAAGACACAATTGCGAAAACTGTCACCGTCATTTTCCATCTCCTATTCAGGAGGTTGGGTCGACAAGTCGGATTTCTACATTTGACTCTTTTCTTCCTCCGAAAAGCTGATTTTAATTGAAAAAGAAGAATAAACATATTTACAAGCATGGTATAAAAAGCGTCCTTAATATCGTTAGTGCTTAAGATAAAATTATGAGAACATAAAATAAATTATATAAAAGGAAAAAAAAATAATATTTAATGAAAAAATTACAAAAAAAACAAACAAACCCAAAAACCTACGCAATATATTTCATTATGGAAATAACTTGTACATAAAAAAAAAAAAAAAAAATATACAATATACATATACTATAAAACACATATAACTATATATACGCATACACATGTAATCACATATACAATACATAAGTACTCGGTAGCATCTGATCATAAATGATAGATTCATCAAATGATGAGTATTTAGTCGCCGGTGTTCGTATTTTTTTTTATACCTAAGCCTTAGTGACACGTAATCATACTACGTTATTTACGACTGGTATATCAGATAATTTACACGTTTCGTAAAATTGTTTAGATCTTCCTAAAATCTCTTCTCGAATGTAGGGAAGGTTTAACATATCGAGCATTGTTCGAATATATCTCGGTTTATTTAGTATTATTCTTAAACAGTGATTTTGTATTTTTTTGCAGTTTCAGTATATTTGTCTTGCTGACAGAACACCATACAGGAGCAGCATACAACAATCTAGGTAGAATAACAGATTTATATATAAGAAGTTTTAATCGATAAGTATGATTTTCTATCGAAGATTGGAAAAAGTGTTCTCTGTATAGCTTTGTTGCTTGTGAAATTAATACGGATTGAAAAATTTAACTTAAACATCGTGCCTAAATATTTAATATACGTTCTGTCCATTCAATTGTATGGTTATTATACATTTATTTATAAAAGGTCTACGCCTAATTAAAAAAAAGAGCCTCTTTGGTTAGGTTTACTTTGATTTTCCACGTGTTAAAATACTTCGTTAATTTATTTAACGGTGCTGATATTACGGATAGTATCAAACCTGTAAGAGTTTACTAATAGAGCTTGTATCATTTACAAAGAGTATATGCACATTTTTAATGACTGGTGTAAATCATTAATATATATTAAAAAGAGTTACCCGGAATACTACCTTGGGAAACGCCCGCTACGGCAGACTTAATACCTAATATCATTAATTTTAACACAAAATTTTCTGTTAACGAGATTTTAAGAGTAAAATTAAATAAAAAGGTAATAAATGGATATCAGTTTATAGATGATTCATGTGGTATCAAAAGCTTTATCTACATAGAGAGAGAGAAACGAGACCGCGGTGTTTGTTTCGATTAAAATTGTCGAGTATTTTTCATTGAAATTTACGTTAGGAAACTAATAATATAACCGATTCGTAATTTACGCTGAAATTTTTTTTTTTTGGGGGGGGGGCTTCCTACAGTTTACCCATGTCTGTATATTACGGAATGAATAAGAAAGGGCTACTTATAAATTAGGCAGAGTAAGAAGTAATGTAGGGATGTGTAAAATTAAATAATGATAATCTAAAATATAAGAGTATAGGGCCGTATATACTTCAGCATTTTGAAGAGGTAAGAGAAATGCAATATTTATAGGAAACGGAACTTTAAGGCTGTGCGAAGAGCTTGATAAGATGGGAACACGAAAATTACTATAATGGGAACACTCGAGGATAACAGTACCCAGGAAGATGTGAAACGAGAAATAACGAGGGTTATGTTCAAGAACATAAGGACGGAAACAGCTATGAGTCAAACGGAATTATATGAAGAATCGTTTAATACAGCTTGAAGAAAACTTTAAGAAACGCATTTAAAGATCGTTTTATCAAATATAATACAATAAAATACGCTCAGCTTGTGCTTTAAAAGTGAAAATAGGAATGTCGAATAATCGCGATAACTGTGAAGTGCTGGCGAGGTTTTTTGAATTAAATTTCGAGCAACAACCGAGGGAGACATTTCCGAGGTAAATTCAAATTATACAAGTTTCCAAACTCATATTCGTGAGAAATTCAACAAATTATTAACAAGTTGACGAACAGAACGTATACACTATTATCGATTATATCGTGTCCGGTCACCGTTCACCATCTCTCTATCGTTTACGATTATTTCGATATACATTCGTTCGTATTTTATTTTATCGCGACATTCTCCGATAATCGTTTACGCGCAACCAGATATATAGAGGAGAACTATTTATCATCTCTAATGAATTATAAACGACCCCGAAAACATTATCGCAGCCTCTAACGCGAACCGAAATCGCTTTGTCGTTCTCAAATGCTGAACTTGTCAATAATTTTCTTCGCAATAACCACGGTTTCACGCTTAACTCGGTGCTAGTTGAAGCAAACAGATTAAAACCTACATCTGACATTTTTCTAATTACTCGCCAGTTATTCTCAACAATGTATTACAAATCTTCCGTGAGCGTGATTTTAAAGTAAAATTCTCCTCCCCCAATATCTTCGCTAAAGGTCAGCCCCAACAGCAACATTATTGATCACATTATTAGCTGGAGAAGACATATACCGAACTCGAGCTTAAGTAAATTAACTTACCGGACTCGTTTGTTTTAAACTATCTTGCACGACCGTACAGAATCTTTATTATGATCGCGCCTGCTTCAAATTAAAAAAAAAATGGTCATAAAGCGGAAGATTATCTACAAATGAACTAGTTATTACCACAGAAGTTACTCCATTAAACTTACCACGCTTCCCTTAAATCTCCGATTAAAATTGATTCCACCAAAATTTTGGAATCTGCTAAAAAGAAATTACCAGAAATACCAGTCAAAAGACGGCTATCGAGTTCGTCAACTTCAACTATGATCCTGATTCAATAACAACGAAGAGTTTTCGCAAAAAAAAGGTTCAATGACACATCTTTCAGCGCTGATATAAAACTCTGATAACACACCTGAAGCGATAACATCGGGCGATGAGAGTTCGTACGAAACTAATCAAAATAATAAAAGTATAAAAACAATTTTTGAACCATTGTAGCCCATCCTCTCAGAAAAAAAAATATCCTATCACCTCTACAACTAATCTCTGACATGTGTCACAAAAATATATACACTTTAAAGGAATTTACAGGTGATATACCAGCTCTTATAAATACGTTACAAAAAACGCACAAACTTATGACACACAGAAGTACTACAATTCGTATCTCTAAAATCTTGAAAAAACTAAAATCAACTTCATATTAGTTTGGTTCATGGCTACGGACAAACAGTCAACTTCGGTTCTTAATTGGAATTGTAATGGCCTTTTTCGTCATTACGAAGACTTCTTATATCTATTATCATAGTCCTATTATATGTTTACAGGAAACAATAATAATCAAAGCGTTATAATTACGCATGGGGGTGTTCTCGTAGCAGTTAAAAATTATATAAATATCATCGAGAAATTTATCTGCAAAATAATGTAAAAATTATTGCAGTTCAACTTAAATATTGCGTTACAATATGTTGTGTTTATCTACCACCTAATGAGCCCATTGATTTGGAGCAATTATTACAGTTTACTGACGCCTGTAATACTCGCCGGTGATTTCAACGCACACAGCCCAACATGGGGTAGTCAGTGTACAACTTTAAGAGGTAAAACGATCGAAAATCTAATTGATAAAAGTAACTTTATTCTACATAACACAAATCCAACCCATTTCAATTTCTCACATTCGCAAATGGTCAACATTGGATCTAGTCATGTACAGCGATTTCGAGTATATTACAGCCATTCTATCGATATAGCGGGAAGTGATCATCTCCCTATTCTCATTAATGTAATTACACGAAATCAACAGCACCACTACTACAGAGGTATCAATTATAAGCGCACCTGATTGGGACAAATTTAATCAATCCTGTAAGTCACTGTTTAATAAAAAGCCGCAGTTATAGTGAAGTCAATATCGAACATTTTGTAACAAACTTAGTTAAGATAATAGATACCTGCACACTATATTCCTTAGTTAAGTATCATCAGCATAAATCAGTTCCATGGTGACCACGATTGCACATTAGCATTAAAACTCTTAAAACCTTCAAGAGAAATCCTAGCAATGAAAATTTTATTACCTTCATGAAAATGAAAGCTAAAGCTGCCTTTACATTTAAACAAGCTAAAAGGAAATCACGCGGCGTGACTTTACATCTACAATTACTGTGCTCTCACCCACAGAAGTCTGGAATAAGATTTTCTTGAGGATAATAAAACACATCAGCTTCCATCAACAATTATCACTAAAAATAATGAATTACTCTCTAATATCACGAAAATATCGGAGTTGCTCGCGCAACACTTCTCCTTAGCTTCTAATAAATATGTACACGTTAAACACATCGATCCAAATATTCTCCATTACTATTCGATTGTATTTTAGAAAAGATAGTCAGAGAACGGAAAATTAGAACATGCAAACGATTTAACAATTTTGTCAGCTAATACGAAACACATGGTAAAACATGTAGATATTTTAAAAGGAGAATCAGAAAAGGTAGGATTACATAAAAAAATCTAGTATTAACTAACATCAGAGAAGCTCCGAAGTATATAAGAACAAAATAGGGGGGGAGGTTCAAAGAGTAACGAAATTCAAACATTTGGGGGAAATCATACAGCCAAATTCGCTGGTCAAGGAAAAGAATGCAGAAAGAACGAGAAAAATGGAAACTAGATTTTGGTTAACCAAAAATTTATACATAAGAAAAAAACGACATCTGGACATACGAACCTACGACGCTACAGTGATTAAATCGGAATGTCTTTATGCATCGGAATGTCTTACAATGAATACATTGAAGAGCAGTGCCAATGATACCGAAAAGAAACAAAGAACGATAAGAAAAATCCTCAGACCGAAACATGAAAACGATATGTCGAAATTAAGAACGAATAAATACGAAATAGTTGAGAAAATATCACGTAAACTAAATGTGGAATTTTATGGAACACTAATGAAATGGATATAAAATCAAAATATGCGAATACCCTGGTTTATAGAAATTCAAAAATACTTAACCGAGGTGAAGATAGAAGAAATTCAAAATAGACGAATATCTCGAAAATGAGGAAATTTCGTATGTTTTAAAGACAAACAAAAGAATAAAATAGAACATCAACAGAGGATGAAGAAATATTGTATGTAGTTGAACGCATAAATTATTTTACGCAATCCCGAGATGGCAAAATTTGAGAATAATAATAAAGTAAATTACTAATAATTTAAAAATTAAATAAAATAAAAATAACTTTAAACCGCATCATTATATATATATATATATATATATATATATATATATATATATATATATATATATATATATATATAATTATTATTAAACTAAATTAACGTATCGTGTGCAGCAACTAAGGCTAGAAGCAAAGCACAAGGGAGAGGAAGTTAAATCAAGGAGTAGACACAGGGCATGTTTAAGAACATGATTAAGTTAGTAAGAGAGGAGTATTCATCTTTCAAGAGAAGAGGAAGTAAGAAGGGAAGGTTGAGAGACAATCTGAGTGAAAAGTACAAAGGGCACTGAGTAGTCGGAGGTCTGTTGATCAGGTGCGAATGGGTGAGTCTTATATAACCCAGCCATAATCTGCTTAATATCGAATTTCATGATGATGTAACCAGTGAAAGTAGTAAACTGTTTTGACTGAATATATCTATATCCCCTCGGGTAGACAGGTATGCATAACCAAGGGACCCCCAACTTAGGGGAAAGGGCACTTCCATAGGTGGTGGATGGTGGAATGGCCTTCAGATATGGAGGTTAATTTGAATAAATAATTAACAAATAAGCAACTGCGAACCACGAGCGGCGATGTATCAGGGTACAGTGGAAAACACTTGGAAAATCTTTTCTTTAAAAATGCTACATAAACCCATTCAAATGATCGTGTCAAAGCCAGTATGGCCGCTGTAAGCCTAAATCCAATCAAAATCCGCAAGCGTCTGTCTCCAGTGGAGCGGTTAATGGTCAGCGTTTGTTCTCCATGGTACGGAGAGGAGAAGGAACCCTACCGTGTAAAGCTTTCCATGAAAACCTTATGCAAGACACAAATAATGAAGTTAGTTTGCCATGCAAACCGATTAGCGATCGGCACTACGGTACCGGAACCGTATGTCTAAAATGGGCGGCCGCCAATAGGGAATTTAAGAACCGGGTTCTCTATGGAAAATATGCTACCGGTAATGTTAAAGGAAAGAATAAATGTAAAACCAGAATAACTTAAATAGCAACATGGAATATAAGAGAACTTAACCGTGAAGGGATAGTAGAGAATATTACTAAAGAAATAGCGATAGCTGGCCTAGCCGAGACGCACTGGAAACAGAGTGGACATTTTGTATCAACCAACGGAAACTTGATAGTATGTTCAAGCAATCAAAACGAATCGGTAAATGAAGGATAATAATAAATTCAGAAATATGATCTGCATTACTAGGATATGAAACAATAAGTGATCGTATTGTATCAGTGAAAATAAGATAGAAGCCAATATATATAAATGTTATCCAAATATACTACTCAAAGGTCAGATGAAGAAATGGAAGGTTACGCACGGCGGCAAAAAAAGTTCCTAACAGAGAAATATTACTAGCAATAGGTGATTTTAACGAAAAAATAGCAACCACCAAAAACGATAATCACCTAAGATCTACCGTTGGAAAATAGGAGTTAGGAGATAGGAACAAAAGGGGGCACATGCTAATAGATTTCTGTTCCAAAAACAAACCCTCTTTGTAATGAATTCAAATTTCAACCATCACAGGTGACGACTTTACACATGGATTTCACCAAATGAACAAACCAGAAACCGAATAGATTATGTACTTATGTGAACAAGGTGGAGATCTTCGATAAATGATGTGACGACTTACCCAGGATTAGATTGTGACAATGACCAACAAGGCTTTAGTAAGTGAGGCATGTCTCAAGCTTCAACTAAACAAAAAACAGTCGGAGATAAAAAATTATAACAACCTAAGATCAAATAGTAATTTTAAAATTCAATTCAGGAACAAACTAAACGAATCTCGTCATATGTACGAAAATAAAAATATAACGGCCGATGAACAGAACAGTGATTCATAAAACTGTGAAGAAAATCCACAGTGAAGTACGAACAAAAAATAAGCCGTGTATCTCCGAGGCAAACTAATTAATGAGAGGAATCAAATAAAAAAACGGGGAAACTAATAACATAACAGATTCAAATATTTACGAGGATCTTAGTAAACTAATAAATAAAGAAATACAGAGAGATAGGAACAAATACATAATTGGAATTTGTGAAGAAATAGAACAACACTCGCAAAAAAATGAACCTTATGATCTATATATGAAAATAAAATTGTTAAGTAATACTTTCAAAACCAGAACGTTGCCAATAAAATATCAAAATGGGACGAAATTAACGGCAAAGTCAGAAATAGTAGAAAGATGACGGCAGTATTGTCAAAACCGTATGTACGACAATAGACTACGGTATAGCTGCAGAAATATTGAAAGCAACGGAATAATCAGGAATAGAGGTATTGCATATGATTTGTCAAAAAATATGGGAAATTGGTAGCTGGCCAGAAGGGTAGACAAAATTATTATATGTATCACTACACAAAAGGGGCTCTAAGAAGATTGCGGTAACTACCGCACAATAGCATTGATTAACCATGTCAGTAAAATATTACTATATGTTTTATAAGAGCGGCTCAAATACTATCTCCTGCCACAGATTTCAGAAGAACAAGCTTCGTTTATGGTAGAGACACACATGAACGGCTATTAAATATAAGACAAATAATAGAAAAATACAACGAATATATCATTCCGGGACTGTTTTGTTTTTTAGATTACCAGAAAGCTTTTGACAACATCAAGTGGACGAAAATGTGGCAGATATTACTAGAAATGGGAACATCGAAACATCTAATCGGATATAAAAATTATACTTAAATAATAAAGATTATGTTAAACTGGAGAACGAAAAATCGAAAAAGTTTTCAGCAAGAAAGAAGATACGACAAGGTTGCTGTATTTCACTAATTTTCTTTAACATCTACGGGTAGTGGATTGTAAGGAAAACAATGGAAGGATGACAAGAAGGAATATCTATCGGAGGAAAAAATTACAAATATTAGATTTGCAGATGGCACTGTATTACTGGACAGCACAGAGAAAGAAATGTTTGAATTCTATCAAGAATAAACGGCGTTGGCAAAAAGAGGCACATAAACGTTCAGTGCTTATCATTGATAAAGAAAATTGAATCCAACAACCACTGACTTTGCTGCGAGATATAAGAAATTAAAGATAAATTAATGTGCGTGCATATCCAAAAATGGTGGATCAGAAGAAGAAATAAGGAGACGGTTAGCTCTTGCAAATGGCCGGGATTGAGAAACTCAATTGTATATGGAAAAACCGTAAGATCTCCAAAACAACAAAATTGTTATTCCTGAAAACGTTAATTTTCTCCACAGCGACATACGACTCAGAAACCGGGACGATTAATAAATCGATGAGGAAGAAAGTTGAAGCTTTCGAAATGAAAGGATGCCGAAAAATGTTAAGGATCCCATGGAAGAACAAATGATTTCGTCTTATAAGAACTGAAAATTGAAACCACGGAACAATTAGTACCATCCATTGAAAGACTCATGCTAGACTTCTTTGGTCATGTAATACAAAACGAATGGGATGGAGAAAACGATTCTGTAAGGAAAGGTTAATGGGAAAAGGAGGAAAGATAGACCGATGAGCCGTTACATTGATCAAATTACAAGGTTATGCAGATTAGACATGCATCAAATCATAAATCTAGCGCAAGGTCGATATAAGTGGCGACATCTTGTAACTTGCATCAAATAAAGTCACGACATCCCGGTCGTATAACGAAACGAGAAGAAGAAGATATATATATATATATATATATATATATATAATGATGTGGTATAAAAGTATTTTTATTTTATTTAATTTTTAAATGAAACATATGTATTGCCAAGGAAGCACTACAGAAATTTTTTCTGAAATTCTTAATAAATTGAATGCGTTGTAGATAGATTGTTATTAGCGTATCGATAATTCGTACATATCTTACATATCATTTTTATGATCGTCATTATTAGTAGTAATTCGTTTATTTAGAAATTGGAAATTGCGTAACTTCCGAAAAGCTTCGCTACGATTATTTAACAATTCTTCTTATTGAACACTCGAGCGCTATTGAAGGTTGGCGACACATCTTTCAGCTGTTTGATCCATGCTTGTTGGAAAACCAGTGCAGCCATCCATTTTTGTATGTTAGAAATCCAACACATCCTTCTGCGTACAACATCACGTACACTTTCTACTGCGCCCGTAAGTATTGTTGGGAGTAGCTTGTACTTCCCGTATCAAATCGTGCAGATAGTTAATTGTCCTTAGTTTTATCAGCCTTATCACTTCATGATCCATATTCATCGGTTCTGTAAATTCGTTATTTGTAATTAGCGATTTTTTTTACTCCTAACTTTATTGTGACCTTTTTATGAACATGTTTTATTAAGGTCGAAAGTGGAAAATTTTGGGATTAGTCGTCTACGACTATAGAAGTGAAGATTTATTTTTTAAGTAATAGCGTATCTCCATTGGCGTCAACGACTGACACGTTATACGTTGTATTTTGCAGAACGTAAATACGAAACATTTATTTTGACATAGGAGAGAGTGTGAGAAGAAATTAAGTTAAACTCCATCGACTCGATTATTTAGACTAAATGAAAGGTGAAACGTTAAAATATGATGGCAGATCAACGGTGCATATGCGTACTCGTTTTTCGACGGCGATTTTGACGGGGGAATATTTATAGACTTATTAAGAACTTTGTTTCGATATTCCAGTACGGTGTACTAGTAAATGATGTAGCATAACTGATAAATAATAGGTTCTACATAATTTTAATATATATAGATACACTTTAACCGGTGAAATGTGACAGTATACTGTACATGAAGGACAGTCATGTTTGCCATAAAAAACGTGGACTTCTTTTCATATCTTAATGAGCAGTTAATAGAAGAAACAAACGCTATAATCTCAAAATTCAACCTAAATTCTCTCAGTGAAACCAGAACTCAATATATCTATATTCTGAAAGCTATAAAATGACACCACGTAGAAATTTGGCAAAAAAGATGGGAACAAGATAATACTGGCCGACACGCCTAATCCCCCAATATATTAAATAGACACAATATTAAAATTACTCCCGATTTCTACACGACCCAATTATTAACGGGGCATGGAAAATTTGGGTCTTATTTATTTCTTCTTAAGTTAAGTAAGGATGACAAGTGTGAATGTGGCGCAGTAGAAACTGCAAACCGTGTACTATTTGTATGCCCCACTATGGACCATTTAAGATTTTACAATAAAAATAATTTTAACCTACAAGACAAATACACTGAATTCCAATTATTCGCTTTTAATGTAATGCATAAGAAATTCCAACCGAAGTTTTCGCGTTGTGAATCCGTGATAAAACTTTTACAGTAGTATGTATAACGAGTGTATTTCTGCACGCGTACATGTATGTACGGGTGTTTGTGTGAAATTTATGCATATAATGTTTAAGTTCTGTGTATGTATGTGTCATTATGGATAATTCGTACATTTATGCATCTAGTACACCTAAGTTATAATTTTAATTATTAACTAGTGTAAGAAGTTATAAGTGAATACATGTATACTATGACTGTGAATGAAATTGACGCACAGTGTAAAAGTGGTTACTATATTGTTATAGAGTTTTGTAAAGAGGAGCAGTACACTGATTAAGCCTAAGCGGTGGTGCAGTGTATTGCTCCTCTGTAAATGCAACAAGTTATTAATTTGTATAATAAAGTATTAATAAAAAAAAAAACGTTCAATGCTTTACATGTGAGAGATTTTTACCTCAGAATCATTATGTACAATACACTGTACACTAAACACATATAGACTATATAATAGCGCTAGACAAAAAACAAAAAAAGGAGAGCCAACTCGTTGTAAAAGAGAAGGTTGCACAGATCGCATATATTGCAGTAAATGCAAAATTCATTTAAGTGTATTAATAAGTCTCAATTTTTTAATTTTTTTTATGTTTGTTCTTTTAAGTTTATTAATAAGTATCGATTTTTTATTTTTTTTTTTTTTATTTTTTTTTTTTTTTATCTTTTTAATTCGGTTTGTATTCGTAATTGGTATATTTTGACAGAGTTGGTGTAATTTCATTCATGTATATAAGAAATAATAAAATTTTTATTATGAACTAAGTAAATAATTACGTTTTGTACTAACTAATGGTTGTTGTTTCGATTTTGGATGCGTATAAATAATAATTAATTCTGAACAATTTCCAGCGCTTTATATTCCATCGAGTCATTTTCTACAGGTACAGTCTGTATCGCAAAAACTACAATAGTTATAAAAAAAATTGTGAACGAGAATCCATTTTGTAAGTATATAAAAAATCGGATTTTTTTGATTAATAAATAATAAAATGTGACCGAAACGGTTAATATGCGACTGAAAAGGTTTAGGGTTAATTTTTGAAATAAATTAAATAAGTAAACAAATATTATCCATTTCCAGTAGTGTTGGCTAAATAAATGTAGTGTACATAACATGTGTGTGTACGTGAGAGTATTTATGTATAAGCTATTAGGCTGAAAACACCTCGAACGTGAACGACTAACCAACTGGAACGAAATATGCCGTTTACGATGTAAAATCAACAATAACACAAAGACACGATCGATCAGTGTACCTTGGCCCATGTGCAATTGCTCACATTCGCAACCGCGTCAAGACGTGACTACGAAACGAACGGTTCACGTCATTTTCCTTACAAAATACCTACAAAAGGCGTTCGTTATTTCATAATTATAAAAAGTTCAATCGACTGTATAACATCGGAAAAGTTCGGAGACCCCTATTTCAGTGTTCCAAAGAAATACCGAACAGCAACAGTCGGTCTTCAATTATATTTTTCGGAAGACATCTTCGTTTCGCGGATCGTTTAAGAGCGAGACTCTTCATAAATACTTATCGTCTATTCATTATCTACACGGTCTATGTGGGAGCATTCGGTTAATTCTATGGGTATATATATATATATATATATATATATATATATATATATATATATATATATATATATATATATATATATAAAGACGATATTTTAAAATTTCAGCGGTTATTTAATTAACCCGATGATACGCGGAATGAAGTGATTTAAAATAATTAAAAACACGTAATTATCTCTATAAATATAATAATATATTTAATGAAAAAGTTTTATTAAAAAGTACAAATAAACTAAGTGAAGAAATTTATAGTTACGCGTTGTTAATTAAGACGTTATACGATATACTTGATAATGACGTAACGTAGTAAAAAGTTTTTTCATTAAATATATAATTTTTAATTCAATTTCGCAGTTTTTAATTCGTTAATTTATTAAATTTAATTAATCAGTTTAAAAATAACGAAATATATTAACGTAATTGAAAGTTTTTGCGAATTCGAAATTTCCTCCTTAAAAAAAAAATTATTTTCCTCATAATATTTATCGCAAAGCTGACCGATCAGTTAGCAGTATTTAGAAATTGGATGATTTTCCAGCCTCATAGCGTGGCTCTGTGCATATTGCTTAACGACCTCGCATACATTAGCGAAGGATCTGGTTTGCTACATATCAAGACGTATTTGTTATCAGTCGAATAATTTTATTTCGGGCAGTCTGTACAGTTCTTACATTTGTCGTCTTTACACAGTCCCACAGCTGCACCCCGTATACCCGGACAGGCTTTAAAGTCGCAGTATAAATAAGAGGTATTTTTGGAGATAGACAGCGCATTATTTGTGTTCGCTATTCGGTTTTTTTAATAAGTGCATTTAGTTCTTTCCTATTGGTTTGAATATGATTTCGATATGTTAGTCGGCTATGCAAGTTTAAGCTCAGATATTTTACGTTTGTTCTGATTGGTATTCCTGCGTTATCGATTCTAACAGGCTTTTCTGTTAACTGTAACAGATTTGTTCTTATTGACTTTTACATTTCATCTGTTAAACAACTTTAGTGAGTGCTGTCTGAAGATTAACTACTCGCTGTATTTAGACCGATAACGGAAGAAAGAAGTGCCGTGTCATCGGAAAATACGTAAACATTATTAGTCATAAATGTTTAGGATTCTTTTTTTTAACCTGTACCATTGGTCGCTTCGGTCATCTATACCACGATGGTTTTCTCGTTTTAAGCTATGGATGAGATAGGCTTATTATACTTCTATATTATTCTGGACTATGAACTTATATATGACTTTGACCGATTCTTCGTTGTTAGTATCACATACTATTGACTCTATATTTAGAGGGAGTGTGTGTTTGTATTTCCGTATCATATTATTTCGACTTTGTACTTCTCACATTTCCATAATGGTTGATATCCTCTTGACATTTATCCTATCGACTATTTTGAATTATGTGTATTCGAGATAGATATACCGGTATTTTATTATGTCCTATTCTTATCGGACAATTGTTGTGAAAAAGATTTTGCTATACTGTACTGAACTATTCCAGAACCATGGGGTTTTGGGTCTTTTCATCTGAATTTTATAATATTATTTTTGTTTATTATATTCTTCTTGCATTTGTTCATATTTCATTATTTTTATTTTGTGGGATATATTCTGTATAGTTATCTATTATTGTTATCGATTTTTTGACATTTGCGATTTTTATCAAACTATTTCATTCCCATGTATACCGCAGTGTATCCACATCGATGTATTGATTTGTTAATTTTTCCATGTACGGTTTTTATTTTAGCGACAATATTGTCTTGTTTTGTATTAATAGCAATCAATGTATTGTAGCTGTGTTATAAATTTCCTTTGTTTTTTATTTTTTGAGATAGTCAAGTGCTTTGTATGTGGCATATATTTCAGTGCTTGTGGATGAACCAGCGTATTTTATTCTGAAGGTTCGTATCAGATCGATATTTTCATGATATATAGCTGCTCGATATCGGTGTCTATTAATGTCTATCTATCAGTGTAAATCCGTTCATGGTTAGGAAAGTTAGTAAATAATATGCGTCGTAATATTTTATTTTGCATATTAATACTAATTTGTTTAGAGAATAGATTTATCGTGCTGTAATGTTGAACTGATTGTATATAATCTTCGTATTTAATTGTATATATTGGTAATTTATAGTTTTGGATAGGCTGTATATTGCATAATTTTCTAGCACTCACCACTAGAGGTGGTAAAGTCTTACTTTGTCGGTAAAGTGTTTCTAATTGTTTTGTTTGTTTAGTATATCTATTTTCTTTAATTTTTAACATATATTTATTTGTAATATATTGTTGTTGTATATTATAATTGTTGGTTCGACACTCCTACGCGGAGGCATAATGCTTTATTATATGCTGTCTGGATTTTTTTCGTGTTCCTTGATTTTAAATTTAGGAATATGCACGAGTAGTTAAAATGAGATAGTATTAATGTTTTATACAGTATAAGATTTCTTTTGGGAGTGACTTCCCCACTGTGATCCTGATATTGCACGTATTACATCGGTACCATTGCTGCATTTCTTAATATATTTTGCGTTTCATCGTTCTAATTTAATTTCTCATCTAACATTATGCCCGAGTATTTTATTTCTTCAACAAATTGAATTGAGGTATTATTAACTGTAATAATAAGAGGGTAAAATTCAGACGTCGTGTGAACAAAATTGCCTCTTTGTCATGTCATTGTTTATTTTTAGTTGCAGTATATTTATTGTTTCTGTCATCTTAGTTATAGCTGGTGTTGAACAGCAGTTGAAATAGTTGCAGCTGATCTATATATCGTTATATCATCAGCATAGTATTTTGGTCTGTATGTTATCTAGTTCGCCTGTATATAAATTATATAGTAATGGACTAAGGGTTGATCCTTAGGAGATCCCTTGGTTTCACTTGTATCAGTCTACTTTATTTCATTTTGATATTTAATAATTAATTTTCTGTCATTCGAATATCGCGCTATCTATTTAATATATGTCGCGGGGATACGTTTCTTGCGTAAAATTACTACTTAGCGCGTCACTGAGGAATTGCGAGTCCAGTTTCGTAGAACAACTTCCGGAAATGATAAAAATCTTTCGATCCTTATAGAAATAATGAAAAATTAAAAGTTCAAATATTTTCGATCGAAAGAAAACATTCTGGCCTGTTTTTTTTTTTTTTACTATAATAGCAGCTTTGCAGGTTGAAGCAAAAATATTCCGGCCCGCCCTCGTTTGGATCATACATATCGGATAAATTTTGGATCGAACGTTATTCTCCTAATAGGAATTTAGTTTTCTCTACGTTTTGTCTAATTTATTTTTAAATGTAGAAAAAGAACTTCATTTAAATATACACGTGCAGCATATAATGTTAAGTACCTTAATATGTTAACACTATTACTGTGTCAGAGCGAACAATAGTCAAGTATATTTATACTCGGTTATACAGGAAAAATTAAATAAAAAAACCCAGCATTTAACATATACAACACACGGCCATTCATATTCGGCCGCTTACGCGGACTTATTCCTGCAAAATCCTCTAAATTTACCAATGTCATCTGTCCTTCCTACGTCTCGCATTTCTATTTATTCACTTCTAATGATAACAATAAACCGAATGCAATTGCGGAATAACGAAAAGTCTTGGAAAGAATTGAAAACGCAGCAATAGGGAAAAAAATCATGTAGTAATGCGTAAAATAAAACTCTTAGGACATGTAATAAGACGTATCTTTATGAAAAATATAACAAGCAGTACAATCAAAAACCGATAGAAAACGAAAAATATTCGTTGAATTGATTTGCGCGCTATTTCTATCATAGGGGATATTCGTTGTATTACTTATATCTCGTAGACGCACAACTGTCCAATTTCATTTAATACAGCGAGGTTGGCGTTCTTTTGGAACATATTGATAAAGAAAAAATCCGAACCCTTTTATAGATTCAGACCTTTTAAAAGTCAGCGTATTTCCAGATGATCCCGGCTCATTAAGACATCGTTTAGAAGATGTAACAGTTCGCGGAATTCTTATTGTATACCTTATAGATAGTTCAAAAGAAAAAAAACCCGAATCGAAAAATTCTACCGCGGTAGATCTAGTAGTTTCGATAGGTAAACGAATACGCACGTTTATAGATGATCGGTAGGTAATAGAGTTATCTAACGATGACAACTCGATCGATCTTATCTCATCTGATCTAATCGAAGATGTAACACGTAGGAATTCGTTAAAATTCGGTTTAAACGTAATAAATTATAATAATAATAATAATAATATCAACATCATCATCATTATTGTTTTCGTCGTTAAAAAACTCGTTATTATTAATTAATTAACGCGTTAATTTATTCTCAATTTTTAATGATCGTACCAACGAGGAGACGATGATTGATTTTAATTTTTTTTTTATTTTTGTTTTTCGATTTTCTTCGTTAATGCGATTTTTCCGAAACCTGTCTCCCAGGTTTTGCATCTGATTCTTAGCCAGCCACGAACGAGATTGGTAAAATTGGCCGTCGAATCCGTAACGAGCAGGAAGGGATACGCCCGGTATATGTACATAAGTATATTGTATATATATATATATATATATATATATATATATATATATATATATATATATATTGTACGTATATATATATATATATATATATATATTATATATACATATTATACATATATATATATATATATATATATATATATTATATATACATATTATACATATTATAGGAAAAGAATTTTCTTTTGTTCAATTTCCGTTGTTTTCACTTGCAAGGAGACTTTGTTGTTATAGGTAATTTTAATAATCAATGTAATTAATACCATACGTATATGCATATATGTATATGTGTATATATATATATATATATATATATATATATATATATATATATATATATATATGTAATAATAATATTATATATATACATAATATACATATGCATATTTATTAATTTAATTTTTTTTTTTTAATTTCGCTCATTAAGTTGTAATACCATACGGAACGAATAAATTATAACCGCAGTATATTTTGAAATACCTTAGGACAGGTACGTACGCCTTTGAAAGTATTTTCAATAAATATGAAAATATGATTAAGAAGAGGAAAAAGGTTAGTTAAATTAAATACAATAATCATAATAATAATAAAAATAACAATAATAATAATGGTGATAGTAATAATAACAATAATTCATAATAATAATTTTCGATTTATTAATTTTAAAATCGATACAAAAATCGTATTACATTTTCAATTTATTAACGTATACGAATTTCCAAATACACGAGCACCCCCACATTTCCGACAATACATACCACTGCCGAAATAATTATATTTCGATTTTAACTTATTAATCTTTCCACATCCGCGTTGGTAGCGATTATTTAACGGAGAGAAATTGGCGGAGAAGTCCGGGCAATTTTTAAGAAGTTCGCCATAATCTAGCGTTGCTATAAAATAAACGACAAAAAATAGTAAATTTTTGTACTTAAAAGGAAAAAGTTTTTAGGCTGCTATTTATTTTCGAGTGGACGTGAAAATACAAATATATAAAGTTATAATTTAAAAAACCGAGGATACATTCTAGAATAAATAAATTGGAAGCAGCTTTTCAATCGACAAAGAACGATTATAACAAAAATGTGCACGTTTAAATCGCTCTCTACCTCCTCGAACCATTTCCATTTGTTCTTCAAATTCTGCATGTAGGTGAGAATATTCTATTAATTAACCGTGTTGGATTCGACCGCTTTACGTAAAACCCTATTCGCCTTTTCAGCGCGTCAAGTAGTCTTCCGCGCATACTTGGCTTATATCTTCATTAGATCTTGGCTTATATTGCTCATTTACTTTATGTTTGTATGTTAGTAATGAATTTTGTTTTGCCGTCTCTTTCTTCGATATTTGAACTTATCGCGTTCTCTATTTCGCAAGAATCACTGTGTCATCAGCAAAAGCTGGACAGTCAATTCTCCGATATCTATCCCGTATCTGCTGGCGTGCCTCAAGGAATTGTCTTAGAGGTCCGGTGTTTTACTTAATTTACTCTGCCGATTTTCCACAACGTGATAACAGCTACGTTTGCCGATGATACAGCGTTATTAGCTATTGGTAAAGGCAATAGCGAAACTTCTAATAAACTACAAAAAAACTCTATTGAATGTTGAAAACTGGCTGAGACGTTGGCGTATGAAACGGAAGTAAATGTACGCAGGTCGATTTTACGGTGCGAAATTTTACGTATGAACCGTTAAAAATAAACGGGGTGATTATTACCCGGGAAAAAGATGTTAAATACTTAGGCGTACATTTAGATCGAAAACTGACACGGACGGCAGAAGCGCATTAGCCAAAAAAGAAAACAGTTAGATATAAATTTGCACGATTTAACTTCTTGGCAGGTACTCCAGTTTGTCACTAGAAAACAAACTTCTATTTTATAAAATAATTATAAAGCCTGTTTGGACATACGGTTTAATGTTATGGGGTTGTGCAAAGGATACACGTATAAATAGAATACAACGGTTGCAGAACAAGGCCATAAAACTCATCGTCTCACCACCTTGGTACGTATCGAACCATATGTTTACATCGAGACTTAAAAATCCTATACGTGAAAAACAAGATCAAACGTGCTGTAAAGTAATATGTAAGCCGTTTGGAAACACACTCAAACGTACTGGCGATCAATCTACTTGACACTAGTCTACATGTTCATAAAAACATAGTCGACCATTTGATTTGGCCTAATTTCTCAGCAGGGTCCATCGCTGGATGCTAACTACTAACAAGTTATTTCGCGTTTCAGTTAAATTTCAGAATGGCTACCTGGGCAGTTGTAATTTTAAAATTAAAAAAAAAAATGTCAAATTATGTTTCTTTCGCGCTAATCTGATTCCGCTATATACTTGTTCTTTTCCTACACTTAAGCACCATTCTCGAATGATTTCAACAGAAACGGCGATGCCTATCCCCTTGTCTGAAACCAGTTCAGTGACCATCCCTCTGTCAACACCAGTTCTGACCTCGAATGGTTCAGATACTACTCCTCGGAATTTTATTTTTGACACGTTGTTAGGGTTTGTTGGGTAATCATTCTAGTATTATTGTCTAGAAGAGTTTCTTTTAAAATTGGCAGTAAGGTTTTCCTGTCAACCGAATCGTATGCATTTTGAAAATCAACAAAGGTCGCTATAAATTTTTTCTGTCTTAACTTTACGTAGGATAAAATAAATTTTAGATTCATTATCTATTCAGTACAGCTTCGACCTTTCCTGAATCCTGCTTGGTATTATCCTACTTGTTATTCCTATATATATATATATATAAAATATACATCGAGAGATAATTGTATATTGCATCGTGTTAAAAGCAATGACAAGAATAAAGCAAGCACGATTTATAACCATTTCTTAAAGGCGCTTAGAAATTTCTGGAACAATGTTTGATAATATAATATTTTCCGTTTTATTAATCTCACCCTCGTAATACAAATTCATATTCATGTGTATGCGAATATATATATATATATATATATATATATATATATATATATATATATATATGCATACGTATATATGATATGGCGTAGGATAAAAAGTTTAGCAAGAGGTTGGTAACACATATCATTTTGTTGATAACAAAAGAGGACACCATATTTTAAAAGGGAACAAACATTATGGGGAAGTTACAATAAGGTATTATGTATATATAGTCCCTCGAAAATATTAATAATAACAACTGGTAAAAAGCCAAAACGAACGTATCTGAAAAGTCTTTCGAAGTAATAATAATAATAATAATAATAATAATAATAATAATGATTATGATTATCATCGGAACACGTGTTGAAATTCTTAATAAATAGGGTTTGCACTTTCGATAATTTGTAGAATGATATGAAGAGGAAAGACTCTTAAGTTTTGGCGATGGACGACTAAGAAACTCTTTTAAACAAAAAGATAGTAAAAGAACAATCTTTATATATATATATATATTTCAAAATTGTTACGCTGCGCATATGACTTTGAAACCACTTTTAGAGAGAAAATGCGCGCTTATTCTTTATTGAAAACTCATAGAAGGACGCTAATTTCGTTGGTGCACGTTTTATCTATACTAATATATAAAATTATAGTGTCTGTGATTTGTGAATATTTTCATTATATTCATTGCATTAGGCTATTTTTATCAAACAGAAAATCTATTTTTAAAATTTTTCGTCTGTCTATCTGTTCCGATTTAACTCAGAATCTATTAAAGCAATAATGATGAAATCCGCATAACTTACAGTATCGGATTCGTTCTGAGCTTTGTTTCACATTAACATCACAAATAGGACAGAAATTACAATAATTTAAAATTTTAAAAAGTAAGAGACAGCAATGTCTCTGTCAAATCGTTTAAAATTTAACAGGCGTTTGGATGTACCTCCACTACCAACACCCGCCTTTCAAACCACGTTTTGCTACGTCAGGGGCGTGGACGAAATAACGGACGGAGATATATATATATATATATATATATATATATATATATATATATATATATATATAGTTAAAAGAAAGAGACAGCTATATTATGTTAAAAAAAATAATTACACAGGCGAAACCGTGAGTAACTTCTATTTTAATATAAATTTTTGAATCCGTCTATTCTACTCTTTTACCTTTTATTCTCATTATTCGTGTATTCTTCTTTCTCATTCCTTTTAATAAATGATTTCGTCCATTTGAAATATTTCAAAACGACCATATCATTAGGGTGAGTGTTTATTTCTTCTGAACCCGAAACGAAAAGTCCTATTATCGTTAATTTTATTATTATTATTATTATTATTTACGTACAATTTTATGTTTAGAAAAATACTGTTGCGCGTTTGCAATGTACATTTTAATGAAAGTGGCCGAACTAGTGTCTAAATTGTTTATCAGATAAATGTTTGACTATCGCTCGATAAATTTTTTCATTTACGTACTGGACGTTGAAGTCCCTGTATAGAGTGTCGTTATGAAGATGCCAGGCAGCTCCAACTATCATTCGTAATACTTTGTTTTCATACGTTCGGATTCTTTTTTTACGTCGTTGTTCGATGGAACATCCCCGTAACCGAGTATTCGGATGAACTTTAGTATAATTAGCGATTTATTAAATAGTCGTCTCGAAATTAACGACAATTTGGTGGAGGATCCAACAATCTGAGTTTAGTGAAGGATCCACCAATCAGGACTTAATCTCGATAGACGTACACGCTGTATACTTGGGGAACTGCAGGTATACAGGGCGGAAACAAAAATTTAACGCACTTTCTGTACGCTGATGACATTGTATTATTTTCAAATAGCCTGGATTACAAAAAATGATACAGGCAGTCGGCGATAAATGCACACAAATAGAGTTTAAAATTAATATAAATAAAACTAAATATATGTGCAATGAACTCGTAAGAGATAAATACAAGGATATAATAAACACACAAAAAGTGGAAATGGATGATAAGTTCATCTACTTAAGACAATTAATTAAAGTAAACAACGACTTAGAAGGAGAAATATCCAGAAGAATACAATTAGCATGGTTGGCATTCACAAAGCTTAGAAGCACACTTAAGGAAGTTAAAACACCGATAAGTCTGAAAAGGCGTGTATTCGATCAGTGCGTTCTGTCAGTTTTAACGTATGCTAGTGAAACGTGGATATTAACAAAAAAATGAAACAAAAATAAAAGTTAATCTGGAAAAGTCTATGCTGGAGATCACTGTGATGGACAAATGGACGACAAAGCGTATACGAAAAACAAAAAAGTTAAAGATGCAATAAGTATTATTAAACATAGTGAGATGGAGCGGACATGCGGCTAGAACCGAAGACCGCTGGATAAGTGCGTCAACATCGTGGAAACCCGAGAGCAAACGAGCCTTAGGACGACCAAGGATAACGGTGGACAGGTGAAATCCAAAAGTTCAGGCCAGATTGACGGGATGAAGCTCAATATCGCGGCGTCTGGGTCCAGAAGTGGACTGATAATTGCTAGTGAAGAAGAAAAGAAGAGAAGAGTAAACGGTTCAATCGTAATCGCGTTACTAATAACGGACGTTGTAAATCTCAGATGTACTCGAATGGAAACTTTCAAAGACCAACTTTTGCAAATGCGGAGAAGTACAGACAATCCCACATTAACATTCGTCGATGTAATGGTAAAGGTCTTTTCATGGCTTATATGGCGCCTAGTAGATGACGTTAAACCGCGGCTTCTATTCATTTGTAATTTTGTATCGGATCAAATTAAACGAATGGAATCTCGTATTCGAAAGTACAATTGTTACAGAAGGACGCGAATTCCGAGAAATTCCCATTTAATCGCTATCGTATGCCCGTATTTAAAGTTCATATAGCGAATATTAAACGATATTCAATTAAAAAAAAAAAAAAAAAAAAAAGTTGTTTGTAAACTTAATTGGATGTTCTCTGGTCAGTTCGTTATTCTTAATTTACTCTTATTATAACATTTATAAATAAACTTACAAAATTCCACATTTAAATTAAATTAATCATATATATTTTTATTTCGATCACTTAAATAATCCTTTGGACGTGATTTTCCTACCCGACAGACGTTCGGACTTATTCCTTAATAACGCAGTTTTTTACACATCTTCAAAATCGAGTGAGATTTTTTCTTTTTTTATTTTTACTTTTATACGCGCAACTGTTAAGAAACAATAAGTGCGTTTGCTGAGTGACCATAGCTTATTATAAATGTAAGAAGAAGCGTTCCAATGAACGCACTTCCACAGCGTCGTACAGTTGTTAGCTAATCATTGGAACTCAGTATATCACGAAGCCATCGGCGTTTTAGTCTTCGCGTATGCGGTAATTGATTTTCTGCTAAGGCTGATATTAGAGCATTACTATTGTAGGCCAACTTGTTGTGAAATTTTTTATATCTGGTTTTGACAACCTCTGCGACAAGCGATATGTTTAGATCTCGATGAATTATTTTATTCGAAACGAACCATGGAGCATTAATTATCTTTCTTAATATTTTGGATTGTACACTTTAGATACGATTCGTGTTTGATGATTTACAGTAACCCCATAATTCGGATCCATACAGCTAAATGGGTTTTAGTAAGTTGTTATATAGAAGGACTTTGCTTGTAGCATTTAATTTGGATCGATGATCAAGTAGCCGCATGAAAATAGAGTATATCTTTCGTAGCTCTTGGTTCTTAACAGTTAAATGGTATCTCCAAGTTAAACGGCTATCGAGATAGAAGCCAAGATAGCGGACACGATGGGAGCTAGGAATAATAACGTTGTTGATACGTATGGGATTGCACGTTCCTCTTCTAAGTGTAAACCTGACGTGATGATATTTACTGACGTTTAGACGAATACGCCATTTTATAAACCATGGTTCGAGTAGATCAACATGTTGCTGTAAGGTAGTGGAAGCTTGGACAGGATTTTCATGTCTTGATAGTACTGCAACATCGTCAGAAAATGTACACAATAGCGTGTCAGGATGCCGGGATATTCTGCCGTATAGATTACATATAGTATTGGTCCGAGTATACTGCCTTAGAGTACCCCAGCACAGACACTGTAATGGGTGGAGAAAGCGTAGTCTTCTATGATGTAGAAATATCGTTGTGACAGGTAGGATTTGAGGCATGAGGTAAGACTACCTTTAGTTTGAACAAAAGTCCCTCGTGCCACACACGATCAAATGCTTGAGACGCATCCAGAAATATACCAGTACAATACTGTTTTTCTTCAAAGGTTACACGGTGAACCTGATGAACAGTGGTTATTTTGAAAACCGAACTGGTGATCAGGAATCACATTATGTTTATCTAATATAGGATAAAGGCGTTTTAATAGTAGTTTTTCTAGTACCTTCCCTAAAAGGGGCAGTAAACTAATTGAACGATATTATACATTATGGCGAGATTTATTTTGTTTAGGCATCATCTTGACCATCGGAAACTTCCACTTAAGTGGAAAGTACATTTCTCTTAACACCGAGTTATATAAGTATGTGAGAAGGATGATGGCTCGTTTAGGTAGATTTTTAAGGACTTCGAAGGTGATGCAGTCAAACTCCGGAGCTTTTCTTCTTTGTAAACGCTGTATTATATTCTTTACATCGGCTGGACTAAATGGTGCAATAGGTAGACTGAAGCGGTACATATAGTTCTTTTAAAATAAGGACAGAACGTTGGTTATCAGTAATATTCGGATGAGGAGTAAGCACTTCAGAGAGGTATTTAGCGGAGGTTTCAGATTTTTGTTCCAGTGATTTAGTCCATGAGCCGTTTTCTAGCTGCAGTGGATGGGAACTTTCCTGATAGTTAAGCATTTTTTTCGCAGCTAATCATAAAGTTTTATTGGTCGCTGACAGGTAAGCTGTGTGGTTTTAAGTCTGTTCGTTCCTGAAATTCCGGAGGCGTGTTTTAAGCAAAGAGCAAAGCTTGTTATATTTTCGCTTGACCGATGGATACCTAGTCCGATGCCATTCACGTCTTGCCGCTCGTCTATTTTGACGTAAATAGGAACATTATACCGGTGTATAAATTTCGGCAGGGAAGAATAATCGCTAGCCTCCCAAGTGGCATGCTGAATATCAGATGTGATATTACGAACAGCTGTGTCAATTTCATCTGGATTCTTAAGACGCACATTTAGTGATACTTTTTGGTCTAATAACTTGCGGAATACATCCCAGTTAAAGCGCATAGATGTGCGCCCTAGGTTAAAATGTGGATGTAGATGTACAGTTAGCAATACAGGTGAATGAATGGTCAAAATCGTTATTTATTTCGAAAGAATCTTTAAAGTGGCTTGAGGAAACAAATATATCTAGAATATCCGGTTTCTTATTGATAGACGTAGGCCGGTATGTGTGTAATTATGTAATTATTTTGTAGTGCACAGTTGAGAAGTTGGACTCCTCGTGAGTTAGTAACTCTACACTTAAATTGTTAATGTTTTGAGTTAAAATCACCCCCTGCAATGAAGTGTAGAGCAAGTTGTTTAAAAAGTGACTGGAACTCATTGGATGAGATTTTGAACATTGGAGGGTAGTATATTGAAGCTATATGAAAGCTGAGTTCTTCAGTAACAACGTTAACTATGGTAATCTGGATTTCTGGAGAGCGAACTGAATGTATGACGTGGTGTTTGATTGGTTTACGTATAAATATAGCTGTTCAACCGTGTGGTTCATTATCAGGATGATCACCTCTATAGGTAATATAATCAGGTACCGAGAATTTGATTTTGCTAGTAGAATGAGTTTCATAGGTGAAATATCTATACGTTTGTCGTGTAACATATGGTTTATTTCTTCAAAGTGCTTACTAAGACCATTTCCACAAGGGGTTGTTGTATGAATGGTCTCATTTGCTATTAGTACGAGAAATCCTAACGTTAGCTCGAAAATTTTGGGAAACAATCAATTTTCTTTACGTAAACGCGAAATATTATAAAAATTTGAGATTATACGACGATAATATGTAGAATATTCTAACGAGGTCGATTTATTTTCGATATATATATACGTATATATATATGTATGTATATTTGCGATAACATTTCGAGCTCTCCTGTCATTCGAACACGTTGTAGATCTTCAAAGCATCTCAACGATGATTATTATCATTCATTGGAGAATGTGTATATATACATATATATACATATATATATATACATATATATATATATATATTGCTGTCAACATTTTACCCCCTATCATTTACGTCTTTGCCGGCTCATTGGCCGGCGAATACCTGAAATATATCTGCTTTGGAATCTCGGAAGCTTTACGTATCAACAATCTTTTCGTGTCGTGCAATTACATACACACACATATTATTTATGAGCATGTATATATATATATATATATATATATATAGAGAGAGAGAGAGAGAGAGAGAGAGTTGTACCGAATCGAGTCTGATGGTAATTTCTCATAAAAACCGAGTTCGATCTTAAATCGGTCATTCTTCGATTTATCTCGTTTGTATTTTTATCGTTCCGTTTTTTAAGCTAATAAAGAAAAGTACAATAAGAGTAATGCAGACCATAGCGGCGTCTTTGTCCGAGAAGATAGACTAAGGCAAACGAGCGAACGGTGATTAAATAGCTTGTAATTGAATAAATTCGAACTAACTAACCAGCCTACTAACTCACCCAACCAACCGACCACCCTTCCAAACAAGCTCTGGCGTCGACCGTTGAAACATGTTCGACAACAGCTTTGATAATGTTACGGAAGAAGAAAGAGACAGGGATTTCGGGGGAAAGAGAGAGGGAGAGAAAAAACGTCAGAAAGCAACGAAGTTGGTTAGGGACAAAACGAGTCATGGAAGGTGAAGAAGAATAATCTATAAACAGAAAACGAATTAGAGACGAATCATTAGCAGCGGAGTTATGTTACCGTTACTATTTAAATAGATGCACCTTGTTTTCACAAGATGTAGTCAACAAATTATCCTCTAATCCAAAACTAACGCTCGTTCGAGATGTTCTTAGCGATGTGAAATAATATATATATACATATATATATTTTTACATTTTAGTCTGTTCGAACGGATAAACATTCGAAAGTTCGCTACGTGAATACAATTCTGAATTTACGCCGTGAAATAATAACGGAACAGACGGTTAGTTTGAATAATGTTCAGAGATTACTGCGAACCTTACCAACACACGCATTTAATAAACTTTATAGCGCAGGCAATAGTGATAATTTTAAACGTTTAAACGTCGGGCGATGATTCTTTTCGAAACTTTATTATCTTCACTGCTAGTACATAAATTTCAGACGTACTCTGAACTGCCAATCTTTGAAGAGATAAAGTCCGCACCGGTACGAGACTTAAATCTAGAAAATTACCTGGAACAATGGATGAATTATTTGTAAAAAATTTGAATAAATGGAAAATAACATGTGACAGGAATGTAGAACTTACGACAAATTCTAATTTAGTTTTCAACCCGAGGAATGAAGTTAATGGATTTATCTAGGAAACAATGGAAGATAGAATTAGGACTAGACAGGGAAAGATACCTAATGCAGAAATGCGGTTTAACAACATCTGCTGCGTGCCAGTGCGAGAATCCAAGACAAATAATGCGACATATATTAGAAGACTGTAGTGAATTTGCACCTGTAGATTTGACATAATGACGGAGCCATAAACTGACTAACCCATTTAAAGTTTTATGATGGGAATTTTGTATACGATTATATATAACCGACGATTATACGATAAGAAGAAACTGACAGTATCGCTTATTTTGGTAGAAGGTTGTATAAACTGTCGAAGAAATTAAATGGCGATAATACGCATAACTACTGTCGCTTCAAATATTACAACTAATCAGATATCAGATTTGGGTAAACGGGAAGACTAACGAGAAGGTAAAGCATAAAACGCTTCATCAGAGATGTCAGCCTCCACCCCGATATAAGTGATCGAGCTAATAAATACAATCGAAGCAGCAAAGAACCGAAAAGCTGCTGGGACCGAGGGAATGTAGAATCGAACAAATAAAACAATTTTACAGAGAAACAGCAAACCGGATATAGAACATGTTTAAGAACTGTACCGACAGAATGAGAAACCAAACATGCGGAAAAAACGCATATTATTTCTTTGGTAAAGCCAGGAAAGAATTCAAATTTCGTTAACGACTATAGTCCCATGTGGCCGTTTATGTCATCCGTATAAAATATTCGAAAAATTAATACTGAACCGGACGGCCGAAACGATTAACGCTATAAGATTATACCAAATAATGGAAGAAGCAACAAGTTATGCAAATCCTCAAAGGACAGAAAAAAGACAAAAAAAAAAAAACAGTTTTAGTTCAACTCACTAGAATCATCAGTCATAAAGTGGTTATCCACCAATTTATGAATTGAGTAAAAGAAGAAGAAGTAATTACGCAATTTTTTTGTCACTAGTATTAAACGTGTTTAAATATTTATTTATTGTTTTTTTACTACTTCGTAATTTTTTTTTATTTTATTTTTTTTTTTAATTATTTTATTTATAGAAGCTCGATGGATCATTTGCGTCTTAAAGTCGGTTATAAACTATTTATTAAGTTAGCGTCTGTAAGATACTGTAAAAGATTTTTAACTTTGTTCGGGTTATCTTAGAGTATTGTTTTTTATAATAGTTTAGATTGTATTTTATACATTGGCTTCTTCGGGGTTTTCTCTCTTTCTGGTCTGCTGCTTTCCAGTTTCCTAATCTCGATTTAATTTGATACAAGTGTATATGTGCACATTGGGTCTCCTAGAATTTTTGATAATTGTTTTTATATTTGTAGGAGATGTTTTAACTATTCTATCAATGTTTTCATTCCCGGCTATCCGTGAATGAGCTGGTGTCTGTAGAACAAGTCCATTGTTCTTGGAGATAATGATATTGATTATACGTTTTAATATCTGTATTTGTATTTTTGATGTGTTATTGAATATGTTGAAGAGCCCTATACGAATCTGTGCATATAATATATATATATATATATTTATTTGGTTGCGCTTGCTTAGATATGTACTTTAAAGCTTTACAGATTGCAAGAAGTTCTACTGTAAAAACTGATACCGACTCCAGTAAATGATATACTCGAGATTGGTTGGGTGTAAGATAGGCCGATGCGGTTCGTTTTATAGACTCTCAGTGTTTATGCGTGTATAATGGGCGTACTTTTTTTCCAGAATGTTGTAGAATTTTGATTTGAGAATATTTGTAGGTGTTAAGTGTTTCTGATATTTTTCCAGTTCTTTGTTTATTGTGATGGAAACCTTTTTATCCAAGGTGGTAGTTTTGGAGCGTGATTTGTTTTGATTTGTGGTAATTGTCTTCCAAATTACTTTTTTTTTTTTTTTTAAACGATAAATTCAATAAACCAGTGATGACCTTAATATGAATAATCTATCGACTTTTTGTTTACGATACGACATACGACATCGTGTTCAATGAAGCGAGAAAAGGTTAAAAGAAGTATATCAAAGTATAGCATACATATTGTCGATTTGTTTCCGCGACCTAAACTACAAGATTACTCATATATATATATTTATATATATTATATATATATATATATGTGTGTGTTATTTTGATCGTTACGGACGTCCATTTGGACTTTTGTTACCTTCACCTCCGTGTACTATTTTATTCGTTTTAGATTTTAAACGACATACGATACGGATATCGTCTTCGGTGCAAAGGAAGACTTAATAAAGAAAATGTAATTCATACGATTCTCTCTAATTACCTAATCAGGATATCATTGCCGTATGTTTCCGCTCTATCTGTACGTATATTTAAGCTCGGATAATTATTATCATTATTAACTATGATCACTGTTATTATCGTCGTCATTTGCTTGTTACTTGTTTTTTTATTTCGGTTTTTCGCCTCCTTTTTTTTTTTTCACAATCGTCGACAATGCGGAACTCTAGGTACTCTTCGGTTTTGGAATTTACCGAATTTTATAGGTTGCTGACAAAATCTACGCTTTCCATGATGAAATTTAATTTTATAAAATTCTGTCGCTTTCTTTTCGCCGGCTGAATTCGAGCTTCCAGCAAAATGGTGTAGAGTGCGAAATCCTCTACTTATCCTAACAACGGCGCGCACCTAGAGAAAATGAGGTAAAAAAAAATATGCCATACTCGGAATGTGGACGTTACGAACACAGGATTGAATTTTTCACACTGAAAAAAGTGCAATTTAATAAACTCGCTATTATTACAAAACGTACATACGATGACTCGGAGAAGACGGACGTGTTTTTTTTTAATAACTTAAAAACTTCTTCTATGTGCCATACCCAATGTGCCAACTAGATCTTACGTTGTCTTGCATCTGCCATTAATTGTTGTATTGAAGATGCGCCGGTCCAGTTTTTGATATTTTTCAGCCAATCTGTCCTCCTTCTTCCCGGACTTCTTATTCCTTCTATCTGTCCTTGTATAATAATCTGTAAAATTTCATACTTTGCACCTCTAATGATATGGCCAAAGTATGACACATTTCTCTTTATAATAATATTCTGTAATTGTCGATCTGTATTCGCCTTCTTTAAGACATCTTTATCGGATATTTTTGCTGTCCAAGGTATCCTCAGCATACTTCTATGTATCCACATTTCCACAGCTTCGTATCGGTTAAAATGTTTTTTATTTAGAGGCATAGCCTCAATATCATATAACAAAATTGACTGGATATAACATCGAACTATATCTTGTCTTATCTTCAGGACTAAGCGATCTATCGCATAATAATTGTTTCATATTATTGAAGGCTACTCGTGCGTAACTGCACCGTGCTTTAACCTCGGCATCCACATCGAGACTACTAGTGACATAGCAACCCAGATATTTAAATCTATTCACTTTTTCAATAATTTCATTATAAAACTACTCGACCAAAATTATTCGATGAAAGTTTATTTAAAAATTGGAAAACGAGAGATTAACTAACCCGATATCGTTCAGATGTCATTTGCAACGATACATTCGTTCAGTCTTCGCAAAAATTTTCAAATACTTTTTTGAACTTCGTCAGAAATCCGAGTTTTCAGGTCTTCCAGATGTCGAGGACGTGTAAACGCGACTCTTAAGGTATATCCGTAAAAAAAAAAAATCTGGAGCGGTGAAATCTGGCAACGAAATTCGTGCGGCGCGATAATATACGATTACCAAACGCTTCTTTTAGTACTGAGAGCATTTATGTCACGTCGCACACTTTCTTGTACGACAAAGTGAGGGAAACGCCTCACTATTCCCCACTTTGCCACTTCTCCGCAGACGGTTACTCGCTCGCTGTGTGACGGCTTCTGTTCGATTGAATTCAGTTCTGTTTGTCTATGAAATAGCTGAAAATGAGCTTCATCGCTCGTCAAAAGATTGTTAAATCAATCTCTTCGTGTTCGATTATTCAGCAAATAGTTTTCTTTGTGCATGGTCGGTACGTTTTAATTCTTGACTAATTATATAAGGATGAATTTTCAAGTCTTCCAGCAATATATACGACTAACAGATTCTTTCTACATGTTTAAAGAAACAACATGACGACGAGCAGAGCGTCTGGGACTCCGAATGATCGCTGCTCGATCAATCTTTGTAGGGATACGAACCGTTATTTTTTTTTGTCTAAACACACCTTAAAATTTGATTGCGATATGGTACAGGTTTACACCGCGTAACTTGGAATTCTTTTCGAAACTATTTTTACAGCGTTTCGATTGATTCACGCCGAAAAACGTTCCACGCGAAACGCGCCCTCATTCTCGTTATAGAATGCCGAGATAACTGAAACTGGATGAAAACGAATCTATCGTCTGTAAACGTGTAGCACGCGGTTTGCGTTGCAGCAACGTTACCAACTGCACTATTAATCATTTAATAGATTACTATAAAAATTCAGTAATGATTTGCTAATTCTCGATAATAAAGAGAATATTTCTTTACTTACGACGAAAGTATTGCGATTACCTTTTTCATATGGAGTAAATAAATGAAAACCTAATTTTCGATCAAAATTGACAACAAAACATATTGCCGGCACTACCTTACATTATATACACGTGTAGGATATACTTAAAGATATGACCGACAAAAGGGATGAAAACAAGATGGTCCCTTTTGTCCACCGATATTAGTGAGAAATATTAAGTCGTAATACTAAATGTTCGGTAACTAATAATAAAACTGTTATAAATAATATGAATTTCGTCGAAAAAAACTTAAATATCATCATTTCTTCAGTCCTAGAACTGGTTGTTTTTCATGAAATTTCCAGCGATCCATCGCTTTTCAGCAGCATGCCATCCAGTTTAGGTGCGTTTTCTCTATTCTGTTCATAAACGATATTTTTTTTCTTCAATTTGTTGGAACATCTGTTCATTGTTTTTTTTTCTTTGTCCAACTTAACCGCTTCATTTTCCGTCATGCCCACATTTCGAACGCTTCTAGCTTATTTATATTTCTTTTATTTATGGTCCATGTTTCGGCACCGTGAAAGTCTACGGACCAAACACATTTTTAGTGTTTGTTTCCTTAGATTTAACGTGGAACTTTTGTCTTAGTATTCGTTGCTTTTCCCGGACATATTTGGCTATTCAAATTCGGAAGTCAATTTCACTCTCAATAGATCCTGCGATGCCATTTGACCGAGATACCTAAACTACTTGTTCAACTTTTTTCCAATCGATTTCGAAATGGAAAAATCGTAGTTTCTATTGTCATGTTTTTTTTTTATTTTACTCGCATTGACTTCCATGCCTAGCGAAGCGCTGATATCTGGAATATTTTAGAAGATCCTTCAATTATCGATTTACTTAAAAATATAGTTGAACAAATTTAAAGATAGTAAAACAAACTTGAATACAAATGAACAATAAATATAGTAGAGAAACGATACAAAATAAAGCGATAACTACGAACAATAGGTTAAGCGAACGAGTATTAACATCCGATTTACAGTTGAACCGTATACAACAGGAGGTTTTTACAATTTTGTTTAATTATTGTGAATGTGAGTGGTTGAGTGTGACCAATATTGTGTTTTATGAGAAGATGCGAGAAATGAAAACAGTGAATTCAGAAGTGTTCGGCACTGATCGTCAACATCGTAGAGTGCAATTCGACGATATATATATAGTATTATGATATTAACGTCATGTACGATGCTTGATTTTGATTCTCGTATTATCTCGTAAAGTATCGATCGTGTGTAATCATCGGACTAGCCGTAAGACTGTAAACATTCGATGAAGTTCTTCGAAGATGTTAACTGCTGATCCGTTAATAGAATATAAAATAAATTACGCTTTTATCGATAATAATTATTTGACGAGAAAACATTAAAATATTAACAATATCCGTACGCAAGCAACAAACATAAGCACGGAAACACACAACATAACTAGCAATAGACACGCAAAATACGCCAACAATAACTATCAAGAGCCCAGAAAATAGTTTAGATGAAAACAGCGCGTTAGTCCTAAATACAATAGACGGTATTGAACAAATTACGTACGTAGAATAAGCGAAATTATTCCGTCAAATAATATTCGAGTCACCTTTAGATTATCTAATAATCGTTTTTGTGTTTTCCTCGCTAAGAAAAAAATCAGCTAAACGATCTTCTCGAAAACTCGATAAACATTAACGGAAATAAAATCGAATTTAGGTTAATAAACCCGGCTAACACGAATTTTGATCTCAAATATATGGCCTAGCAAATTCAATTATTGAAAATGAACTAAAACAATTAAATATACATCCCAGCTCGCCTATTACCTATTTACGAGCAGGATTCGATGTAAACAAATTTTCTTATATGCTATGCAACCGAAGACAATTTTTCATCAATCCAGATGAAATAGAGAAACTACCAAATTTATTGCTAATAGAGCACGACGAGACGAAGTACAGATTATTCCTCTCTAGTGAACCTGCTTTTTGCTGCATCTGTAAAGGCTACATTACTACAAAATAAAGATATCTCAGTGACAGAAGTGGACTACGATGTCCAAAATAAAAGTCAACACGTCACGGAAACAGCCGCTACCAAAATGACACAACCGAAAATATGAACCATCCGAAGGTTAACGAAAACATAAAACGAGCTTTCTCAGAAAAATCATCAACTATCAGCAAAGATGAATGTATGACCAATACTGAAGTAAATGAAAACAGAAAACTATATTAAAAAAAACAAACGCGAAACTCACAAATCTGAAAATAAAATTGAAATGCACATCTAGACACAGGAAAAAATTAAACGCAAACAATTATCAATTTCGAAGAAAACGATCAATGTAAAGCAGATTACTGTCAACAAATAACTGACAACTTACCAAATATCCGGAATATTATTAATTCAACTCATCAATCATTCACGCAAACGTTAAAATACCTTAACAATATGTACGATCACTCTGATAATATCGTAAATTTTCTCGAACAATATGAAATCGAACCAAATAAGCTCTTAATCATAACAGATTTAGTAATTAATAAAAATTTAGAAGAAAAATATAAAAACACATTAATTAAATTAAGCGACATAACTGACGAGCATTGCCGAGAACCACGACGGGGTTTAGTTAGATGTCGGTGAAGTAATAATGAAGACAGAACTTATTGGTTGAAATAAAATAGTTCACGCGTAATAATTTCGATAAACTAGAAGACGACCATGAATAAATAAAAATAAAAAAAATCAATGAACTTTGCGAATTAGGACGAAAAATTAAATAAAATAAAAAAAAAATATATATATATAATAAAAATTTACAATAAATTGTCGATTTCGCGACGAAATAATATTATTAAGTAAATTCCATTAATAGTTTCATATAGTTATTCGTAATTCGTTGATATATGTATGTATATAGAAAAACGAGTTCGCCGAAGGGAAAAGATAAACATAGTTTAGGCGGTTAGTTAAAAACCGGGCGACGAAAAAATATATATATATATATATATTGTAACTAAACTTGGAAAAGATGGAAGATAAGCTTGTCAACTTGCGAGCAAATCGGTTGATAGTGAATACGGGATGGATTATAAAGATGTAAGAAATAGTGACCATTATGGTGTGCGGGGTGGAATGTATTTTTAGCTCTGGAAGTGGTAATGAGAAGGCCTGGGAAAGTTTGAACGAAGACTAATTTAGTTTTCAATTTAAAACTAGTAAGTCGAGTTAATTAGACGAATCTTGTACTTTTTATATTTTTACTATAATTAAGACTACGTTTCGTCGCTTAGAACGTTCTTAATCATTACATACATCGATAAAATATAAATACTTATCCGATCGTAGTGGTTTTTTTTTGTTGTCTGCTTCGTAGTACATATATATTTTTTTTTTACTCAAACCGTCAAAGCGGATGAAAGGTCGATTATTGCAATCGATTTGAGAAATAAAAAAAGGGGAAATCTATATAGATGATACTTCTCGTCGAAATAACCACTATCCCCGGTCAATTGCGAAGTATTCAGAACAATGGTCTAATACCGATAATTTTTGCGATCTAGTCTAATTATATCAGTAAGGGGCGTTGTTTCCAACTGGCAACAATCGAACATCGAGTCGAGCGTATCAGATAATTTTGGTAATTATTCGTAGTGACGGGCGTAATTTAGGAAGATCGGTATGTAGAAGTAATGGAGAAAAAATGTGCGATAGTTTAAAATTTAAGTTAGTATATTTGATCATTTATATGTGAATGATACGATCCTAATAGCGAATACTTTGAATGAATTACAAACGATTCCTAGACGTAGTCTTACTGCTCCGGTATTGCAGCTAAATGTTTCGATTCCTAGTATTTCATAAAACAAATTCGAGAAAAATATCATAATTAACCACGATGTTCGTAGATTTTTAGGAATAGCGTATGATTGCATAAAACTCAAATACTAGAAGTTTAAATAACTTGAAAAGTTAAACGTACATACAAATTACAAATAACAAAAAGGCCGATAAAAACTAATCGATATGTGCGGAAACTATCATATCATTTAGAAAAAGAGACAAGAAGATACATTTTACTGATGATAGATTAATTCTAGATGGTCAGGAAATAGAAAAAAAACAGATAAGCGAGGAAGACTTGGAATAAATAGGGGGAAAAACCAACTAATGCCTGATAAATACGTTAAGGAAAGTAACGAAATAAAAATAGATAATGTAACAATTGAAATAGCGGATATACTCTAGTGTGGTAAATTAAAGAGAATACTAGAAGAAAAGAACATGCGCTTAAAAAGACCATGTGTGTAATCAACGTGTCCTATAACGGTATACCCTATAAAAACAGCACGGCGCATAACTAAAAACAATTTAGAAATAAATTGACAGATAAATGCGACAGCAGAAATAAGAAGCAGAATTAACGTGTAAATGATATCGCTCGAGAAATTTTGACAAACCTAACGCAGATAGGACACAACTAAATGGCACACAAAGAAGTCGAGAATACGCACACGGCACAAAACGATATTAACACGATAGATAAAGACTAGTAGATCAAATTGGGACGCATGAGGAAACAAGGAACAGACCTATATTCGCCATGATTCAAAAAGAAGAAGAAAATGTTGCCAATGATAAATAGCGGCGGAAAAGAAACTGTAGAAATGTTTGCATTGTGCTGAGGAAAACTCAATTCGACGGTCCATATGTAACAAATGTGGGAAGCGTTATACCATCAATTATTATTATCCATCTTAAAACTTATAATTAACAGGACGCCTCGTACTTGATACCGGGTGGAAAATAATGATAACGATGGTATACTGCTGTTGCCCCCCCCCCCGATATGTGTATGTATATATATTATATATATATATATCATCATCAGGTGCAACAGTCCGTGGACTGGTTCGCCCCTATGCTTGTCTTTTTCCACTCGTATCGGTTATTGGCCATTCTTTTCATTTCCGAGTATCTGGAGAATCCGGAATCCCTCTTCAGATTGTCTATCCAGCTTAATCGTGGTTTATCTCTTATTCGTTTTCCTGGTATATATTCTTCAATTGCATCTCGCAGCAATCCTCCATATCATAACACATGCAATATCCTTTTTTAATCTGGTTCAGCATTTGCCGCCTTTCATTGACCCGTTTTAAAACTTCTTGATTTTTTGTTTCCTCCGTCCAGCTTATTTTCTCCATCCGCCTCCAGCACCACATTTCAAATGTTTCTATCCTATCCTCTTCTCGTTTTGTGCACGTCCATGTTTCCGATCCATAAAATGCTACTGGCCACACGTATGTTTTTATAATGCGTTTTCGCAGTTCTACGGGCATTGTTCTGTTGGTTATTTTTATTTTGTTCAGCATAGCCTGTTTCGCTATGGCAAGTCGTTCGCGTATGTCTTGGGAGCTACGCCCATCTTCAGTAATGGTGCTTCCCAGGTATTTGAATGATGAAACCTGCTCTATATTTGTTGCGTCGATTACCATATTCATTTGTTGCAGTTTTATCCCTATTGTTATTACTTTGGTCTTTTTAGTATTAATCTGCATTCCGTACTTTTTTTGCTGATTTATTTACTTTAATTATCATTTTTTTGAAGCATATGCGGGCTATTTGCTAATGAGGCCGAATCATCAGCATATTCGATAGTTCGTATGTTTCGTCCTCCTACTTTTACACCATATCTTGTATCTTCAAAGGCCTCTAGTAGAATTTGCACCGCTATCATATTAAATAAATCCGGTGACAATGGGCAACCTTGTCGCACTCTTCTTTTGATTTTGACTGGTACTGTTTCACCATCTACTGTTCTAACTACGGTTTGTTGACTATTATACAGCTGGTAAATGATATTAACGATCGTATTTGGACAGCCGATGCGCAGAAGAAGCGGAAACAGCTGGTCCCAGTTCACCCTGTCAAAGACCTTTACATAGTCTACGAAGCATACATATGTCTTTCTCGACTTATATAACGTTCTCCCAGGACACGCATGATCGTGATTGCGTACCGTGTTGACATTCCAGGGCGGAATCCAAATTGACTGTCATCTAAGTATTGGTTGATGTATGTCGATATTCGTTGTTTTATAATGCGCAGTAGCATTTTTGATGCGATAGCAGGCTGATTGTTCTGTAATCCGTGCAAGTTTTTGCCTTTTTTTTTTTTTTGGTATTGGAATTAGTGTTGTTATGCAAAATTCCTTCGGTAATTGCTTCGTTTCCATTATTTTATTAATAATTTCATCATGCTTTATAAGTTCTGATTGTATATTGTCCATCCCTGGTGCTTTTTGGAATGGTAAGTACTTTAGTGCAGATTCGAATTCTTCATACAGTATTGGGTTATTCTCTGCTTCTTCATTATCAGTATGTTGTAGGGGGGTCCATGCTGTCGTACCTGCATAAAGTGATTCAACATAGTTTCGCCATATTGTTGCTTTCGCTACGGCATCACTGATTACATCCCCATTTATGTCTATTAGTGTCCTACATATGTACCCTGATATATGATTTGATAACTGTTTGATTCTTCTATTCGATAGATCACTGCGTCCTTTGCCTTCCAGGCTTTCAATTTCCTTACATTGCTTGTTCCACCAGTCTTCTCGCGCTTTCCTACATTTCCGTAATATCTCATTTCTTAGTTGTCTAAAGTTTTCTTGCCCATGGTTAGTTTTGTCGTTCTTATAACGTCGTTTCATATCTATTATTTCAAGTATATCATTTGTAATCCATGGTTTTCGTATTTCTCTCTTCTTTTCACCAAGTGTCTCCTTAGCTGCGGACCTGATGGTCTCCCTTATTTTTGACCAGTTTCTATTAATATCTTCCTTGTCTGTTTGATTTTTCTTATCTAGTTTTTCTAGCATAACTTCTGTTGTATTTTTAAAAAGATTACTTATTATGTTTTTCTGTATTCCATTTTGGAGGACCTGTTAGTCTTTTAGGTTTCTTCATCTGTAATCTTGTGCTCATTATTACAAGCGAGTGATCTGTATCTGCTTCAGCCCCTGGGTATGCCATCGATTTCTTCACTTGGTTCCGGTATCTTTCCGATGAAGAACCGCTTCAGATGTACCACTGTCATTCTCTACATAAGAACCGAGATATTTAAAGCTGTTTGTCCGGGGCGATTGTTCTCCAGATAATTGCGTAGACTTCATTTTTTTTAGTATCAATAGTCACGTACTCCGTTTTCTTCACATTTACCCAAAGGCCAAACTTTTCTAATCGGTCAGCCCATATCTGGACTCTATTCTGGAGTACATTGTTTGTATTTTCGATTAAAACAACATCGTCTGCATACATAAGTGTCCAGGGTATAGGTGTTTGTATATCGCGCGTCACTGTGTCTAAAATCGCATTAAACAGCAGTGGTGCGAGTGCCGAACCTTGGTGCCACCTATTTGGACAGGATGGTCCTCACATTCGCCCAATGCGCATCTGACCCTGGTTGTTACATCTTTATAGAGTATTTGAACCACCCATTTTATCAATGTTCCAGGAACTCCGTGTTCTCTCATAGGGAACCAAATTAAGTTATGAGGGATGCGGTCAAAAACTTTCTCCATGTCTATAAAAGCCATGTGCATATTCTTCCCCTTTTTTTCCCCATCATCAAGTGTAGTGTAAAAATTGCCGTCCCTTAACAATACCACACTGAGTGGTTGTTAAATCTATGATGTTCTAAAGACGCTCATTTATCACCCTTTTTAGGGGTTTTCATAAATGCGATAGTAATCGTATTGGAAGATAGTTACTACAATTTGAAGGATCACCTTTGTTCTTGTATATTAGTATGGTGATTCTGGTTGTCCAACTATCAGGAAGTACACCTGTATGAACCACTGTATTGAGACACTCTGTTAACCATGTTACGGCAACGTCCTTTAATTGCGGAATTTTCCAAACATCAACGGAGATGTCATCTGGTCCTGGAGATTTTGAGGTTTTCATTTTACTAACTGCTCTGGAGACTTCATCCGTTGATATGGTTAGCAAACGGTCCCAAAGTCGGATTCCCATATGGGATCTCCAGATGCTGTATCAAATTGTTCGACTGGTCCGAGAAATAATGCTCCCAACGTTGTAAAATTTGTTTATTATCATGATCGAATTCCCTTTGAATCTTTTATATGAATATAGTGATCAATATCCTTAGCATTTTCAGCACGTGATTTGGCCAACCGATATATACACTTATCCATATCATCTAACTTTTCATATATAGTTCTGTATAATGCTGGTGTTTTGCACTTGCAACTGCTCTTCTTGCTTCCTTTTTTGCCGATATGTAAGTTGCTCTTTTCTCACATGTTTGGTGAAATTGCCTTTCTCTAAATGATTTTTTCTGTGCGTTAACTTTTTATTTTACTTCATCATTTCGGAACCAGGTTTGCTTATCATGGCGTTTGCATCTTTGTTTATATGTTCCTAAAACCTCTCTCTGACAGTCGTTGCGACGTTCTTGCTTAATTTGTAGGTCATTACTTGCTTATGGTTGCTTAATTTCCACCATTTTATTTTATCTGGCTGGATTTTACTTCTTCTATTATTCAAGCGTTCATATATTAATTTAAACATTAATTAGGTAGCGGGCACAACAGTCGAGCTTTTCGTGTATATATCGTATGTGGAAACTCTTTTGATTTTATTTATAGTTCGTAACGATTACAATAAAGAGAAACTCTTTCATGAGATATTACGAAGACCGTTGCAGCCACCGGTACCATAAGTATTTGACAGAAGTTCCAATGGATATGAAAAATCAGAAAAAACCCCATCCACACAGATAGAAGTTATGGATACGTTTAAACAACGTCCATACAATGCTAAATTAACGACCCTATAATTTATGGTTATAATACGCTCGTTATGCTTGGAAAGTGAGACAATAATCATACAAATGATAAAATATAATTCCTATAAAACTAGGCGACACAAGTATATTTAGGTATCACGATATACGAATATAAATTTCACTTTAGTAGACAATGAAATTGTTTACCGAATAATAATTAAAAAATAATATCGTATTTTGTTCGAGTAATGTTATTGAAAGTAGAAATAGAGTTACAGGCTATAGAACTAAAAGCGATCGAGTAATCGCACTAAGAATAAATACAAGACCAATAGCAGTCAATTTAATACAGGTGTATGCACCAACAAATGTTTCGGAAGATGAGAAGGTAGAAGAGTTCTATACCGATGTTTAAGAAGAAATCAATAGAATACCGAGAAATGAAATGGTAATTGTGATGGGCGATCTAAATGCAAAGGTTGAAGCAACATGTATAGACAAACATTTAAAACATGTAGTTTGGAAATTTGGAATGGGAACACGTAATGAAAGGGATGAGCGTCTCATAGAATTGGCAATTGAAAATGAATACGATCTTCCAACATCACCACAGAGTATTGAACATATGGATCTCCCCTGGAGATCGGCATAGAAATCAAATAGATTTATTTCATGATCTCAAATAGATGGAAGTCATGTTGTAAGAATGTTATTGTTCGACCTGGAGCTGAGTGCAGTTCTGACCACAGATTAATAATAATGGAAATGCAGTGTAAAACTGAAAGCTCCTAGGAAGCAGCAGCGAGCACAGAGATTGGTGATCAATGATCCAAAAGCCTTTGTAACAGCGATGGAAACAAGAACAATAACGAACGCAGTGAATTTATCAGCACAACAACAGTGGGATAAAATGAAGAATATCATAAAGAAGACATATAAGGAAACACAAAGACAGAACCAGCAATCATTGAATAAAAAACCATGGCTGTCTAAAGAAACTACGAAACTTATTAACAACCGAAGAGAAATGAAGGAAAATGGACAGTACAACGCAGATATAACAAAATTATTATTTTTTTTTTCAAAAATAGTATATTTGATAGAAATACAATTTTATATTATGAAACTTAAAGTGACAATCCAATTAAGTTTAATGGCACTTTAAATTCCATTTACAATCTTAACTTACATTTTTAATTCGATATAATACTATTATCATCTAAAATGAATAGTGAAATAACAATATAAGAACATTAAATCTTAGTATATCAAATTATAATTTTTTCTATTATTTATTTCCTCAATAGCTAACATGTTGAATTCTTTATATTTACTATTTACCAATTCTTCTGCTTTACATTCTATTACAATATCATTACAATTACACCCCTGCAAGATATGATAAACCGTATCCGCAAAATTACATCGAATACAGTTATCAGTTTCAGCAATACCAAAACGTTTTAAATAAGTTTTGAAACTACCATGTCCAGTAATAAATTGTGTGTTATAATAATTGGGAATAAAACAAGTATTACGGAATCTATAATTTATATTTGGAAAATACTGATACGTTAAGCCACTATATGTATTCCACATGATTTGATATTGCTCTAAATAATATTGATTAAGTACCGCTTCGGCGGCACATATACTAAAATTGGAACGATACAGAGTAGATTAGCATGGCCCCTGCGCAAGGATGACACGCAAAATATAACAAAATTAATAAATCGGCAAATTTCAAAAAGTTGTAAAAATGATAAAAATACGTACATCAAAAATATATGTAAAGAAATCCAATCCCACGCGGAGAATGTGGAACCAAACGATTTGTACAAAAAAGTAAAACTATTATCATGGGATTTTCAAACTAGGAATCGGATGATTGAAGATGAAAAAGGTATTATTAGAACAGAAAAGAAAGAAGTAGCGGAAGTATGGAGAAATTATTGGCGATCTTTATATTATCATGATGATGAACGAACACTGGCAATCTCACAACCGCTGACAGAATTAGAAATAGAACAAGACATACTAAAAAGTGAAGTCATAGAAGCTATTAATTATTTAAAAAACAATAAAGCTGTGGGCGTTGATGAAATACCAGCAGAAGTCCTAAAAAATACTGGAGAAGTAGGCGTGCAGATGCTGCATTCTATATGTAACACCATATGGAAAACTACAGAATGGCCACATGAATGATGTAAATCTATATATATTCCTCTATATAAGAAAGGAAAGAGAACTAAATGTGATAATTATCGAACTATTTCTCTATTGCCGCACGCTAGTAAAGTAATGTTACGAATCCTTAACAATCGTATTCGCGGAAAAATGAGCGAACAAACTGCCAAAGAACAAGCTGGATTCGTTAAAGGACGAAGTACATGGGAACAGATCCTAAATATGAGACAATTAATAGAGAAATCAAGAGAGTACAATATGCCTATAGTGCTGTGTTTCATTGATTATCGAAAGGCTTTCGATAATGTAATCTGGAGCAAACTCTGGGAAATATTGATAGAGATGGGTGCCTCAAAACACATTGCACATCTGATTCAAAAACTATATGAGCACAACCAAAATATCATAAAGCTAGAACTCGGTACACAGTCCGAAGAATTTACTGTAAAGAAAGGTGTAAAACAAGGATGTGTACTTTCACCCATATTGTTTAATTTATACGGAGAACATATAATGAGAAAAGTTTTAGAGGATTGGGATGAAGTCGTTTCTATCGTAGTACTCAAAGTTATAAATTTACGGTTTACTGACGATATAGCATTGATAGCACCTAATATGGAAAAAATGCAACGATCGTTGAAGAAATTAGAAGGTATAAGTAAATGCTTCTACAAATAAATAATGGAAAAACTAAGTTAATGGTAATTGATCGGAAGAATACAATAAAGGAAAAACATAAAACCATTCATGGTTATGAAATGGTAAAAGGCGAATCTGAAGGTGAGATCAAGAGAAGAATTCAACTAGCACGGAGTGCGATGGTTAAACTAACACGGATATGGAAAGATTTCTCTGTTACGAAAAATACAAAAATTCAACTTGTACGCACTGTGGTTTTTTCAAGATTTCTGTTACGCTGCAGAAACGTGGACGATCAGAAAGTCCGACGCATAAATAGTTTCGAAATATGGTGCTGGAGGCGGCTCCTTCGAGTTTCGTGGATGGAAAAGCGTACTAATACGTCTATTTTGGAAGAAATTCGTCCAACCCGCAAATTAACAACGGAAGTTCTCGCACGTATTATGAGATTTTTTGGTCACATCATACGAAAACATGACGGAATCGAAAGAACAATAGTTATTGGAAAAATGAATGGTGTGCGGCCAAAAGGCAGAGTACCAATTAAATGGACAGATGCAGTGACTACTACAGCTCGGATGTCATTTTCAAGATGTGTTCATGATGCCGAAGATCGTCCAGGATGGAGGCAGAAAATAATGAAGCTGTTACCTTGATCACGATACTCCTATGTGAAGTTACGACTAAATGATGATGAATTAAAAAAAAAAAAAAACAATGGAATGCAGCAGAAAACCGAGATTGGACTTCAAGGACGCGCACTTATAGATGACCTAAAGAGTGTTCTGATGGAATCATGGGGAAAAGGTTATGCTCAACAGAAAGCGGTAATAACTACATTTGTCGACGGCGATCATTCGATATACAAATAAAAGAACATCCCAAGATGGAAAACAAAAGATCAACATTTTACGAAGCACACCCACACGCGATGTTTGTGATTTTGTGAGTTCGCATACATCATCTATAAATATCTATAATTTAGCACTACTTTTGAGGTATTACAAAGAACAGATAATTATATATATGCGATGGTAAGACGACATTCAAAAGTCAGTTGGAGTTAAATGGATGAATTATGCTTGGGACCAAATGGAAAAGGAAGGGGAACGCTTACAACCAACAGTGGATAGAAATAAGCGAATCGTGATCGTGATATATACATATATCTTCTTTCGCCTTTGCGCATCAGTCCATGGGATTAGTTCGCTACAGTTTTGATAATATTTAATATTTCCAGTCCACGTTTGATTTTTTCAGTTCGACAAACGGTTTTACGAACCGACTTCTTATTCTATACATTCCGACATATTTAATACAGATATATACATATATATATATATATAGATAGAAGAATACATACGCAGACGTGTGGAATAAAATCTAAATGGTCAAACAAATAAGATTATAAAGTATTTATTCACAATTTTTTACCGTATTTATCAATGTTTCACAGATTCTATTCAATTGCTGCATTCGGTTTATTTATTGTTATTTTTGTGATTATTATTATGATTATAATTATTATTATATTGTAATAATTATGATTTATCTTCATGACGATCGGTGTAATTATTTCCACGTATAGAAGATACTACAGGAACATCACCCTCGAAATGTCCGAAACCAATGCTCACGACCATCCCCCAATTGCCAGGGGCGGTATCCGTTTTACGGATATCAGTTTGATGTACATCCGTAGAATATAGACAAAAACCCCGGTAAACGATAATCGGATAATGTTCCGGTAGCAAAAAAAAGGGGAGCATAGTATCGTGAAACTGCAAAAATAGAATATCAGTCAAAGATCAAATGACGGATATATCTGTCGCAATAATATGCACACGTAAGACGTACATCTCCATATATGACACGCTTGAATGCGCCCATCTATACACACACACACACACACATACTCATTATTATATATATATAACAAACAACATGTATGTATATAATTATATTGGGCACACGTTTAATATGCCATTGAAAACGGGAGCTTACAAGAACGATCTTATTCGGCTCGTCGCACGTGTTATATTAAATTTTTATATGCTACCCTATGATGTCTCATAATTCGTGCATTCTTTATATATGGGGCAGTATCAATTCGTACATATAACGTAGAAAGGGAACAGATATTTTCCTATTGAATACTTAGTATAAACAGTCGGCACGATATTTTCAATACTATTTTTTTCTTAAGGGTTGTACGAATTAATCGTTTTCGACCCTGATATAGAGACGACTTCTAGCAGATGTTTGTTGAACTGGTGTAACTAATTTTACGTCTCGGTGTAAAATTTATGCAAGTGCGTAACTATTCGGACGATTGACAAAATCATACGCGTTAGTTAAAGTCGAATACATATTGTAATCATCATTGGCTGCTCAGTCATTAGGAATGGAATAGTCTTTATGCGTTATTATGCAATATATACACCTTGCAGTCGAGAATTTTACAAGCGATCCATGCGAGATACATTATCCGTTCGGACTACGGATTAGCATTAAAGTCGATACACGATGCATATAATCACAAACACCACCATCAATTGCTTAACTAAATTCCTTTGAGTTCCAACTCATAACATCGCAGTTCCTCCATCAGATTTCGAATACTTTTCCAATTTCTTTTACATCATTTTCTATCCTATCAAATTCAGCGCATCGTCATTCCTTGTACGATCCGCTGTTCACTATCTAATCTTCCTTCGTAGATCAGACGCTCTTTGTCGATATTATCTTACGAGAAGAATAGCATTTCGCTATCTTATCCATTGCTCGATCAGACCGGATTATTTATTACTCTTCGACACTAGTAGTTTATTAGGATTTCAAAATATGGAAAAAAATCAAATTCTATTCTTTCAGCTACATCACAATCGTTATTCAATAAGTAAGCTGGTCGTTTCGGTTAATTTAAATATGTCGTTCTTTAATCACTTTCCGGCGCGATGTCCTCTATATGGTACGTGAAATTTTTTAATGCTAATAAAAAATTTTTTATTTCACGGTTGACGTGAAATGTATCAATTTTAAAAGTATTTATATAAATACATCGAAAATTATCTACAATTCTCCTAAGATGCGGTTTGTATATTACAAACAATATAATTTTGTGTAAAAATGTTATAATGTATATAACGATTCATTTATTCCTCGAATTTTACATATTCACAATTTCGTATTAATAGATTCATTATCATCAAGTTGCATCTCCTTCAAAAGAGCGTTAGCTTTTCATATTTAAGTCTGGCTGCAGCTATTACTTGGAGCTCTATTGAATACAGTGTTTGATGTTACATATTCCAATATTTTCTTTCGTTTTGTTGCTTTTCCAAGTATTTTTCCTCGTACTGCCAACATAAACAGCACTTCTCCTCGGAGTTTGCGACCTATATATACTTAAATGTATATATATTTACGTGTGTGTTCAGATATCGGACGTTTAATTTTAAGCGAGTTATCTTAAACATCGTGAATTCTTTTTTACACTCGTGCCGTATTATTAATTAATAAATAATTCGCGCCTAAATACTTTTTTTTTTTTTTCGTTATTAACTTTTGTCATTATATGCGATGAACTGCGCAATAAAATTGACTCTTAATTACGGCGAAACATAAAAGCGACTCATTCACCACCACTCCCAACCTACAGCTAACCCATCGACCTTTCGTTTGGAATGTTAATTTTTAAACATCCCCTTAGACCGTCCCCGGAGTTATTATTACAAATTACGAGCGAAAGAACTCCCATTAGCGGCAGCGGCGTTAATAAATTTTTACCATTTTACCGTCCGTTTCAATTCCGAAGGGACATTACCAAAGTCGTAACGGAATATCCGTCATTATTATTATTATTATTATTATTATTATTATTATCGCGATGCAGGTATTTATTATTATTCCGAGATAACCACGGCTATTACCACCTCGATATTGTAGCGCTTTTCCTTTTTTATATATTGGTCTCTCAAACGGTCTAGTTTATTTTTTTATCAGCTTGTTACATCTGATATCATCTAGGTTCTCGGAGAATACGCTACACGGTCTGTATTTCTTAATATAACGAGCCCGCGCGGTATATAGCGTGCAAACAAACAGGTAGAAGACGATCATCAGATAAAGATAAAATATTGAAACGAAATAGAAGGATACGTTAAAGGCGACGATGAAAAGCGAGATAGCGCCTAAGTATATGCACTGTGTGTACGTGCCCATAGAATATATATACATATGAATTTTAATATATGTATATATACATTATATATATATATATATATATATATATATATATATAATATGCATTTTAGTGTATTAAACTTATAGGTGTACAGGAATAAAACAACAAAGTCCCGAAAAAGTGGTAGACGCCAGGTGCCTCTCATTTAGAAATTAATTAAAGTAAAAAGTCGGCCGATCTAATCCAGCGAGACCAGCGCTTCTTTGAAGGTTTATTTTATTATTAGTATTTATTTATTTCTTTTTTATTCTTTGTCAAGCTTCGATAAGGTCGATAAAAAACGGGTGGGGGAATATCGTGAACGACCAATTATTATACATATATATATATATTCGATATATTACGACTTTAGGAAAAATTTCGTCACCCGAAAGAACCCAGAAAAAAGACTCCGGTTAAAATGAACTAAAGAATTTAAATCGTGCGAAACGTTACGAATAGCAATTTTTAAACAATGATAATAAATTAAACAACGACGATTATATCGAAGAACGAAGGTGATTCGATAGAAAATATCGTAAAAGAGGTAGCAGAAAAGGTAAGACTCAGAATATCATAAAAAAAAAAAAAATAGACGGCTATTGTCAAAAAAACAACGCGTCTGGATTTATGGTAACCGCAGAACTTTTAAACACGTGGGGGAATTTATAGGAACAAACTCGTTGAATAAAACAGTTAACTGAGAAAGAAGAAGAAAAAAGGAATTAGCATTTTAATCGACCAAAGATACGAAATTCCGGGACTATCGAGATTTAATCGTGAAATACGGAAAGAAAACGAAGCAATAAGACGAGACTAGCGAAGATATCGATATCGTGAACAAAGAAAAACATTAAGCTACTGCGGTCGAAAGGACGCAGACGGAACGCTTGACAAAACGAATTTTCCGTTATTTCGATAGAAGAACGCAATGGTATAAAAAATTAATGTTACGGAGGATGTAGCATTATGAATAGAAACAGTTTTAGAAGTAAAATTAGTACATTCGGAAGTTTTGATGAAAAAGTGAAGAGGAAAACCGCGGTACCAAAAAAAAGACGCAAGCAATGAAGAAAATATAGTGGAACGAAAGGAACAGGAAGTAACAAATATCGCGAAGGTATTAATATCCGGTTCATAGTCGGCAAATTCCCAAAAAGAAAAAGGACGATAATAATAAATTTCAACATTAATTAATGATTATTTCGTAGATTCTTGAAATAAAGTAATTTAAAATACTAAATATATAATATAATATAATATAATAATGAGCGGATCAAATCGAATTAATTTATTTCGTAAATACAACGTTATAATTTTAGCGATGTAATGATTATTATTATAGTCATATTATTTACAAGCATATAAATGTCTGCGCACACATTTAGATACATATTTATAACGTACAACTAGGATACAAATATTCGCTTTCAAATCTCTCTCTCTCTCTCTCTCTATATATATATACACATGTCTGTGTGTGTCGGCGAGATAGCCTAGTGCCTAGAGAACGAACTTTTACACGGATGGTACCAAGTTCGAATACGATCGGCGACACACGCACAACACCATATGCGCGTTAGTAATAATACAGTAAACTACAAAAAAAAAACACGCGGGGGTTGCATTATTGTGATCAGATAACAAAGCGATTAAAATCAGTTCTCGCGGGTGTGTGTGTGGCTATCTACGCTAACGCTATATTATTATTGTCTTGTATGCTACTAACCTGTACAACAAAATATGTATAAATAAGTAGTCGCCTACCTCCGATACGGAGACGGCACTGAACGATGACGATATGTATACATACATATATATTCATCCGTCCATTTCGTATTCAGTCAATTGTAACTGTTATGACCTTCGAATTCTCTCCATAGACTCCGGTTTCCGGCTGTAGTCATCGTTGTTGCTACCGTACCAAATCGATTCCGCACTCAGTCCAACGCTGCCCCTTCCTCTTACACCGGGTGCTTTACTAAGCGGTAATATTTTTCACGTATATTTTCTTCTTTTACGATATATATAAAAATTTGGAATGATGAAACTACAGAATTATGGGTACGTCGTTCCAGAATTAACTCGGAGTGTGGAATCTTCACACCGTATACGAAATTTTCTCGCATTATTCAACTAAGGAGTGCCCTAAGTTTAGATTTCGAGAACATAAAAAGTTAAGAATTTAGGAGGAATTACGTATTTACCCGAGCTTGAAATTTCTAAGCAAAAACTTGTATTCGTTTATAATTGAACAGACCCTTTCGGTAGTTTATTATATAATGCAGCTTTTGCATATTGCGCCCTCATATATTACAGAGCGGTGCTGAGTTAAATTTTTCACTTTGATAATAATAATAGTAATAATAGTTCATTTCCTTTTGCCTGGATCGCTTATAAAAAATTGACGAACTTATCCGGTTACATTACTTTATTACTATTATTATTCAAATTCAAATTTATTTCAAATTTCTATTTTATTCAAAGTAATTGAGATATATAAAATAAAACAATACAAATATTTTGTCCACTCACGTTGCAACTATATCACACACATTCATACGCATACCCTCTTGCAAACCCCACTTACACATAACACAATATTATTATACAATAAACATGTAAATACAAAAAAACTATTTTAAAAAAAAAAAAAACGTAAAAACTGCGAATAAAAGACTTATTATATAAAGACGGTGTTCAATGAAGTTGCAAATAAAATCTAATGCAACGTACGGTACGAGAAGATTCGTGTATAACAAATAGATGTATACGTATATTCTAGTATAGTAAATAAATTACAATCGCGATTGGTGAAATACAATAACGCTGATTATATGAAAAGAAAATTGTATTTAAGGATCGATGAGTTAATGTAATTGAACAGAATTTCCCCCTAATGTTAAGACACAATCGGGAAAGCTGAATAAATGTTATTAATCACGACGTAATTTATAATTCGTCAAATTTATTTTTAAGTTCCTCTAAACGAGGATTCGATCGAGTCTATCCTCTTATTCGTGATTTATTTAGAAATTTTCTCTCTCTATGCGTATCGTCCGATCTTGTTTACTATGGAATGAAATTTTAAATTTACCAGTAAAAGTAAATATAACCTATACAGCTGAAGAACGATAAGTGGAGTTTGCTTTTGGACAAAAATATTTTCACTATCGGACGTTGAAGAACTTTCACGGTACGGTATATTTAGCCATGCCATTCTATATTGGAGTAGCCCACGTGACAGCACGGCTTTATGGAGCTCGAAGTATAGACACGTAGAACTGCCTGAAGTAGTAGAACCGATAATTCAGCTTTTTAAGTTTTTTCGTTGTTGGTTTTTTTTTTCGATAAATAGATCGCATTCAAATTTACGATCAAACTGTACTCTCAGATATTTATCATATGTGGAAAAGTACTAGCCGGAATCGAGGAAGACCTAATTTACGATTCATTGATTACACCAAGCAACTAACAAAGATAATTGAAATCACGCATAAATGAAGATCGCTTAGCGTGGAGAAATGTTATGAATCGTTTTTCTTTGTCGACTACATTGACGTCTGGAATCATATTAACGCATATGGATGAATCATATCTAGATTAGTCTTATTTCCTACATATAATTCAAAATAATTCCAGTCAACTGAGTCTTGATTCGAATAGACTACATCGTTTGTCTTACTACTGTTATCCACCAACTGCATCCAACCGAAAATGTAATTTATATCTTCTCGGGCTAACGTCTGAAGTTAACTTTTTCGTAGCGAAGAATGAAAAAAACACCGATTTATTTCTGTAATCGACTAATAAACATGTCTACGCGAAACGACGAATACATGTTAGAAACATAAATGAGTAAAATAAGTGAAAACGATAACTAGAACGAAAATCGTGCATGCGCTTAATTCCAGTGAACCGACTGAACATTTAAAATGCACCTCAAACACCGATTTTGGATTAGCTGTAGCTGTTTGTACTTTGGGCAAGAGTAGAACGAAATACACCATCGACTTATTTCGAATGCTTAATTAGGATTTAAGCAGCGTGTGTATGCTCTGTTCGTTTTAACCGGTTTAACCTTTTATCGGATATCGGATTGAGTTAGTCCACCCAATTTTTATACCAGAAATCGTTATTTCATCATATATCAGTCTCGTAAGGGAAAAAAAATTATAGTCTCAGTTTTTACGGAAAGCGATTCACACCATCCGGTGAAATAAGCGTAACTTTAAAGAGGACTGCGAACGATTACGGATATAGTTGGTAGCCTATATGATGAACAGTATAATAAGGTGTCATCCGCGTTGTGATTTCGACAAAATGAGACATAGGAAGATCGTAGAAGAAGAGGGTGAATAGAAATGACCCAAGACGCTACCCTGTAGAACGACGATGAGCTTTGAATTAAAGCAGCTAGGTATGGAGAAAATTGGTGATTAACTTGTACCTTCTTGCTAGGTGGTGTCGAAGGTTTTGGCAATATTTTAAATCGGGTAAGACCTACGTGACCTATGTGTTTATTAATGTTAAACTGGTGTGAATCCCGGCAATCTGATGTACAATAGAGTGATGATTTTCGTAAGTATTTAAACGTAATAATTTTCGCGCACTTTTCAACATTCTTAGAAATGTTTTATAAAATACAAATCCGGTTATAATATATATCCTATAAACTAGTATTTTCGGTATTTCCGGGAAAATGTCGGAACGTGTACTCATTAAATAAATATGTCTCCACAAAAGAAGTGAATGTTTTCACATTTATCGAACTAATATTGAAATCTGGTCGAAATCACGCAAAAAAATTATCAGTAAACGACGGTATTACTTCCTGATCTTTGCTTTTATTCATTCGCTTAAGCTACATGCACGTGTCTATGCTGATAGCGATGAAATATTAATAAACAATAATAATATCGATAATAATTAGCGTAAATCAAATTTTGATTTCAATTGACCTAAACCGTATCGTAAGTCAACAAGTTATCGACCTTCGCTTTTATATTAAGAGACAGGAAACTAATCCGCTCGAACTTTATTCAACGAATGGGTGACGTCTGTCTAGGGTTTTCGCGATTATTCATATCGAAATATTCCCCCATTCCGATCATCGTCAATTAACAAAAGGGTTTTAACCATCAAATTATATACAACGCCCGTTGTATTATTTATAATGCCGGACGTTGATGACTATAAACCATTGAACACTCTATAATCGGTAAAATCGTGCCTTTATTAATATTACTCATTATATCTCTCTACACGCGTACTGTTCTATAATATATATATATATATATAATAAATAGTCTTCAAGTCGTATATCATAAATAACTATCGAATAAGCCGCAAAAACCATTCGACGCGTCGTACCCATTTACAAAATTTCGGACTTAACTCTGGCTAATAGCCCCGGCCGCTATTTATTATTCGACCCTTTCAGTTACCCCACTCCCAGACGTAGCGAATAATATCCTCTTCGTTAACAGTATAGTAGCCGTGGTAAAAATAGCCTTCGAGCGATATTATATACGTCAACTCGTGTTTTTAGATTATAATGTAATCCGAAGTACAAAGCTCGCGTGTCAGCTCTGAAACGGAAATCCTCGACTAATAAAACAAATTTTAGTCGTATGTGTCGGTATTATCGATTTATTTATTAATTAATATTCGAATTATATTAAATCTTTTTAATTATAATAACTAACGGTTTTAGTTTATGGCCAATTATGCGATGGAAAATTATTTACCATAGTCTACGTCCGAACTTCAAATTATTCATTTTCAATTACCCTTCCAAAATCACCGACCATTAGCTAATTGTTTTTCATACATCATTTCCCACCTTCTGTTCAGAAGGTTGGATTCTACATTTGTAACTAGTCTCTTTTATCACTTCCGCAACTGATTTTATTCCTTTTATTACACGCGTCGCATCTCCGTCCTCGTTGTCTTTTCTCACAAATTTTCCCTTGTATCGCAAGCGTAAAAAGTTCCTCCTCTCGGATTTAGCAAAGTACTTATTTTTTTTCCTTCAAATGTAGCAGTATTGTTTGGCTTAATTTGTATTTGTTTAGTACTTCTAAATTCGTCATTTTTTCTTTCCACGATATTCAATGCATCCTCTTGCAGCACCACATTTCAAAGGCAGTGACTTTCTTTTCGTTGACTTCCGATAATATCCAGGTTTCCGAAGCATATCACATTGTTGACCGCACAAAGTAGCGAAGAATTTTCAACTTTATTCGAAGGTTTAATTTTCTTCGAGTACTCGTTCCGTGTAGATGCATTTCGTCCGCATCCTATTCTTCTTTTTATTTCTTCATCGTCTTTTTCCTTTAACACGATGAAGTTTTCCAAATACACGTACCTGCTTAATTGTCCGATTTTTTCTACATCTACATGTATTTCTACCGGTGCTTCATTTTGTGTTTTTGTCATTCTCATAATTTTTGTTTTTTTAACGCTAACTTCTTACCTTCTAACGATATTTTATTCACTATTTTTTGCAGATTTTCCTAGGACTCGCAAGTCTATTAATATTTCCCACTTGGGTTAGTTCTTCCGCATATACGTCGAAAAGGTTAAAATGGATATCCTTGCTTTACTACGCGTGACGACAATATTATTTGAACTGTTCTCGTCGAAGAACAGTCCAAAGAATATTGACAACAATTTGAAAATTTTAAAATTTTAAATGCTAACTTTTGAAAAACCCGTATTGTGTTTTCGTTTCTTTACTTTACTTTGGTCTAATTCATCTTTTTTTTTTTTTTTTTTGTTGAAATTTATTACAAAATATTGTGTCAGGAGGCAAATCAGTGGGGCCGTCTTCAAAACTCATGGATGACTTACGACGCTGGTTTAGGTATGTTTATCTATTCAATTACTCCGTACTGCTATGTCGAAAGAGACTGTAACCAAGTTAATCGCCCACATTCGTAATGGAGATGCAGGAAATGAAGAAGTTCTCTATATAGCGTATGATATTTACTAATCGAAAATTATAGTTCTATATAATCTCGCGTATGCCCGAACTGACGAGCGTCCGTAAATTAAAAATAAATATAATTAAATAAAATCTTATATAAATGTTTTACGATGACGTCATTACAGGATCGATAAAATTGTAGTCACCTGCTCGCAAGATGATTTTTTTTCCCGGTTTTTTTTTTTTTTTTATGTTGATATGTAAGACATATTAAAAGTGATTGTAAAAATTTAGACAGAATGAGACATTTGAATTAAATTTTGACGACGGGGGACGTTTTAAAGATTCGTATTTGCTATTTACAACGTGTTACACCTATCTTTAGAAATACCACCCGCTACGCGTTTAACGATTAAATTCATAAATTAAAGGGAGAATCGCTCTGTCCATGCTGTTGATTTACGAGACTGTTCTATACGACTTAATTTTATTTAAAAGAAAAAAGAATGACGAAATAAGTGGTACGACTTTCTAGACATTTTTTTACGACTATATTTCTTTTTTTTTTCGGTTTTTTAATTTTAATTATAATTTTTTTTTCTTTTTAATTAAGCTGTCATCATTCTTTTTGATAAATAGTATTAACTAACGCGTCAACCGGAAGCTATTTCGTCTAAAATTTAACTCGGTTAACTCGGTCGCTTTAAATGTTAGACCGTCTGGGTTTTAATTGACGGCGATCGGTGCTAATTAACTAAAAATGTATTTTTTATTCGTCATCTATATAGTCGATACGTGAGAAAAAAAATCCGAAGAAAAATGGAGAAATAAAAAAAAAACACGTAGTCTGGAAATTTTAATAAGCGAATATGTTGAGGATTTTTGGAATTTAAAACGTATAAATTTTGTACAATGCCGAAAAAATGGCTGTTGGAAATTTTCATATATTTAACATTATTATCAGTACCGCAGAAGTTCTCAATTATATATTCCAGAAAACAATAGCGGTGTCTTTTCTTCATTACGCTTATTATTATTAATATTTTCGACTAGGCTTCTCCTACAAGTACTTTTACCTAGAAAGTTTTGAAATTCCACGAACAATTACATCGTCTGTTCTTCATGTTTTCTTCAAAATAAAACAATAATTGCGTTTTCCTCGTTCTTTTCTTAATGAACGATGAACTTCTGTTTTCATTTTCGGATTTTATTTAAAGGGAAGACATCTCATAAGCAGTTTCACTTCGAAAGTAAATTTAACTTTAAATTGTAATAAAAACAACAATTGTGTTTCTCATTTTTTTTTTCTTTAACGAAGGGTGTCCCTATAAAGGGTTATCTTGAAAATTTTTTACTATATGTACTACGAATAATCAATGTGTCTTCACATTATATACGCCATTTACTTATTTTAAATTTACGCGCCGTGCGCAGCAACTATCGGCCACGGATAAATATAATTTTATATGCAAAAAATAATGAACAGGTTAATTACGAGATTTATATGACGTAGTAGAGTTTTTCATCGTGGAAGAAATTGAGTAGGTTGGAAACGATAGTAAAGACATCATATCAAACTAGAGGAGGAAGGAGGATAATGGAACTAAACTGAGGTTATTACGTGAGGATCTAGAGAACGGAAAGATTTGAATTACATATGCTGCAGAGTGGAGTCGATGTGTTTTGCAGTAGGTAACCATGCGTAAATTGTCAGCTAAAGTCGAGTAAGAATTACATCATTTTTTCTTCGGCTTAGGTGTGACTCATGAGTTTGTTCGTACATAGCATGAACAGTCATCGTTGGTTCTACGGTGAGTGCAACGCCAATTTAATAAACAATTTTAAGTAAAACAAAATCTGAGACTAGTCGTGGAGTGTCTGGAACAAGAAAAATCGTTGCGGCTTCCTTGGCTGCTTCACCGGCCAACTCATTTCCAAGAATCACCGAGTGACTTCAAAACACTCTATCGAGGTAAGCTAGCGAAAACATTATAGAGTGTGGAGTATTCGTTTTCGAATTTTACTTGACATGTACGATCCTCAAGGTACAGTTTAAGGATAAGCAAGTACGGATGAGGAATAATAAGGAAATAGGTCTATATGATGTGACCAAGCCCGGTGCTTTATCCGATTTGGGTATTACAACTATTTGCGCCCGTTTCCATGATAGAGGAAAATATTGCAGGCGAAACACTGCGTTAAAAGATTTATTTTTTGCTATAACTTATCATCGACAATTTTAATATCAGTTTTCTTTCATAAATTTTCTGATAGACAACGTAGCCTTTATAGTTTAAAGGGTGATTCTTTTCACCTACGCACATTTAGGTAATGTTTTAGGGTCTTTTCTACATTCAGCTGACCTATTTGTGCGCATTTTACGCACCTAAAGGGGTGATTACAGAATGACTACATATGTATCCAAGATTGACATCGTAGACATTGTGGTATGATTTTTCGGGGGTTGTGGAGCTTCAACTTTTATTTTTGAATACAATAGATAGTTTAGATTAAAAACATCTTTAATCTAAAATATACGAAGGCAAGGGTTCTCTCGTGATTTTGTGTCTAACGTTTAATACGTTTCGAACAATGAAACATTTTTCTTTAAGCGCATTTTTTATTTCATCTTGCGTGAAAGAATGGTGTACATGTCTTATAATAATATGCCCTTTCTTGTTTAAGTTAGTACGTGTGCAAATTTACATCTTTACTTTTAAATGTAGTGACAAGTTTCCCATAGTCGTCGCCTTTTTTAGTATTCACTTTGACCGTGTTTAGCTTAAGAATTTTAGCTGTAAACTCGTGAGTACCTAAAACTGCAGCTATTTTCTTCATCATGGAAAGCAAACTTGTAACATCATGGACAAACAACGGAAGATTAGTTGAAAATGAAGTAGGAAAATTATTACTATCATCGTTAGCCACACTTTCTTCACTATATAAAGGACTAAAACGATTTCCCTTTTTTGAATACTCAGGTAGTTGGGGAACAATGCAAATTTTAGCCTTCTTTTTTGGTATTTTCCAATCATTCGAGTCTGTTTCGCTTCCATTTTCAGAATACACGCTTTCTATTTCATGCATTATTGTATGGTCGGCAGAAGACCCTGCTTGTTTGTATTCTGAAGCAGATGGTGTTGTAAAATTATTATTAGTAACTGAGTAGAGATTAATATGATTTACATTATCAGATTGGGCAGGTAAAAGACAAATTTGTTGTGGTATAGGTATGTTACCCAGAGACAAGTAAATCGTGGCCTGAGGAATAAACCGCGGCCCTTGGAGTAGCTGTGTCGTGTATGGTATGGTATTATGTTGCATCGCGATGATGTTTGCATTTGTTCAGACAACGATGGGTAAGTAGACGTAGTCGATGTCGTCACCATGAGCAACAACAACTAATCCCGTGTTTTGTGTGATTACATATATGAGTATTGTAATATGTATTAAGCAGCACAGATATATGTACATAAATTTTATAATAACGAAAAACATGTTATTTTTTTAAAAATAGTGTTTACCATATGCATTGTTATTTTGAATGTTTTTAACGTTACACTCCACTAACAATAATTACGTGTTTGTTACTTCAGAAGAAATTTGGATTCACAGACATTTGCAGTGTTTCTCCTTTATTTTACTTTAAAAAGAAACAGCGCATCTCGTAAACAAGTTTTTCCTTGAAAGATATTTACTATTTATGTGCCGTGAAGAATGATAGTGTCTTTCCTTCATTTTAAAGTCTCTATTTCGTGAAATACTCGACCATGATGATTAAATTTTTCTCTAATTCTGTTCTATCCTTGTTGCATTCTTATATAGCGGAAGTCATAGTAAATAAATTTCCTGGTTTTTGCTTAGATACGAGGTATATAAATTAGATAATATTTGAGCTAGTAATGATAGTCGTAGAAGTCAATTTTTCATTGATATTTTCTTAATTTTTTCCTTGTTAGGTTATAATAGATTTTCTATTGCTGATAAATAATTTAGTTTAAAATGGCATACATATCAGCAAGGAGAATCTTTAGAAATTTTACTAACAGTTTCTTCTTACAGATTGTATCACAAGCCAATGAAAAATTGATAAAGACTAGAGTTCTCTTTAATTTATTGAGTCTAATTTTGATTAACTTACTGAATACTTTGTTAACATTGGTATTTTCTAATGTTTGGACCATTCTTTTGGAAATTGCATTCTAGTTGAATGTAACATTTTTCATTTTTGTGTACTTATCTTCTCAGATAGCTTTGTTAACAGTCTCACCATGTCTCGTAACTAGTTTCCTTGCGATCAAATTTTTCCATTAATATAATGGCTATTTGTCTCTTCTTTCTTGCTCTAAAGCCTTAAAGGAGTTCATTTGTTTTAATTTTCTGTCTGCTAATATTCTCTGTAACACTATTCATACTTTTTGTTCTATCCTGATATATAATGTTTCTTAAATCCTCCTTGTATACATTTCTTTGCGTAGCTAATTATGTCCTTCAAATCTACCATAGTTATTTATATCTAGTTCAATCCATATAATACCGTCATAAACAGCTTTGGTGAATTGTTACCCACTTACCTGTCAAAATTCTATCCCGATTTTTCTTTGTATCGGAATTTACGATTATGGGTGCAGGTCTATGTTGGGTTTTTGGTACTTCTTTAGTGGCATGAATAGGTTGCTCATCATTATTCTTGGTAGTAAAGTAGAAGTCTGGATTGATACTTGTTTATAAATTTGTTGAATTGGCAGTTCCAGATTATTTAAGATAACATAATAAGTGAAAATCTTTTAATTTCATAAATAAAACTAATTTTCGTCTATTATTAATCTTTTTTGATAGCGCATATAGTGTTAGAGCTATTAAAGTCCACTGTTACAACGGAAGGACTGTTCTCTAGTCAATAACATATAAGCCTAATTAATCCATATGTTCTGTATTAATGTATCTCCTGTATATATTATTTTTAACTAAGGTTGCAATGCAATGCTTAAGATCACATACTGCTGCCGCAATTGTAAACCAAATATTTTTGATCTTGTTCATAATTGTTACCAGTTCCAAAAAACATCTCTATTTATGAGTCTAGTATTAAGTCTAAAGACCCCCTACAGAATTGTCAAAAATTCCTATATTAGAGCATGACAGGGCACAGATCTATTGACGCGCCATCCCCAGCTACATTTACTAGAGAAGTACTAATAGATGTTGTGCCCTTCACTACACCAGTTGTCAATATAAAGCTCAAAAATATATACATAGTTTTCCTTCTGTGAAGGTATGTGTTTGGCACCGTATCTAACATGTTAAACGTTACGTCGTGGCCACGGTCAGTCGGGGATTTGTTGCTGCCAATCCTTGGGATAAAAAAAAACAGTGAGTATAACCATGTGAAAATTTTGATTTGATCTTGGCTGCACTGTATCTTAACAGCAAATTACAGGTTTATATTCAAGCAATAAAAGGACGTCTAAGCAAAAAATGGAATCTAAAGGCACTTAGTCTGATAAGAAACCAAGAAAGCCAACAAGACATAAGGAAAACCTTGGAAGCTAAATGTGGCGTATGATGTGTGGACTGTTCAAGGGATTGAGCCTGTTGGTAAATGTGAGTGGGTTTTGCCTAACTTAGTTATTAATCATTATGATGAAGTGCAGGGGGCTAACAAGAAAGCTATGTATGTCTTTTTAAACTCCGCATGAAGCAATATTTACATTAAACATATGTACAGGCACGGCAAGGTGATATATCTTGCCATGGAGGACTTGATACTAGTCAGAAGGTGCTCCATCCTTCTCTATAGACGCCTAAGTGGGAGGTTGCCGAAATAATTTAATCTCTCGTTTGTTAAAATGATTTGGAAGTGGAGCTTTGACTTTGAATCCCGCTTCAAAACACATTGTACGGCGATGCGGGTAATCTAATTTTCGTTGTGACTCCAGTTATATCGAAAAACTTATGAAAGTTTAATGTATGTATGTTTAGTTTATGTGTAGAATTGTCAACTTTCATAACCCAACACAGTGTTTCATTGGTTTGTGCATGCATGCCGCAAGTGTTGAGCTAATAATAACAATTGAGGAGAATCTCATCCAATTGCGGCAACTCGCTCATTACAGACTCTGCTCCAAAATTTGTGGACTCATCTATAAATGAGCGAGGTGTTAAAGCGAGATAGCTCTTAGTCTCTGACGGTCACTGAGTGAAACAATTGCAGAAGTAACTATGGAAAATGTCTCCTATTGCCTTTCTTAGTTAAAAATTAGAAAGATTGTGGAAATAATGGAATTCCTGTGGAGGTTTTGAAGGATGTTCGCCTTCAAGAGCTTTGCATTTTCACGAGCCTGAGAGTGGTCCTAATGAATAAGAAGTCGGCAATACTAGGTCAATAAGCTTACTTTCTTGTGTTCGCAAACCATTTGAACGAGTACTAATGCTTCAATTACTGACCATCCCTGAAGGGTGTGCGGGCTGCTCAATTTAGATATACTTATGGTGTCTCTTCGAAGTCTGCGATTATTTCATTACTGAGTTGGGTACAGTCATGTTCTCGGAAGTATATAGTGGGAATATTTCTCGATATTACAGGCGCTTTTGACCGCATGAGCTGAAATAAATTCTTGGTAAGTTATACGCCATTAAAGTTTCCAACTATTTCATAGAAATACTAGAAGATTACTTCGGGGAAAAGGATTGAGTTAACAGGTCATTTCAATTTTATTAAATCGGACTGACTACTGACGTATGATATTTCTAACGAAGAAGACGATGTATACATCTCTAGTCAACCTGTGGTGATATTACGGAATAAACCGTTACGTTGGATAATCTTGTTACTAGTTACCTATTAATAAACGCGCAGTCTAGCTCTTATCGCTATGATTTTATTGCCTTTTCAGGTGTAATCACCATTGAGATAAAAGTTTACTGACGTGTTTTAGTGTTTGCATTAAGGTATGACGCAAGGGTTACTTGACAGAGAGAGATAGTCTTCATGCTTGATGATGATTCATCTGTAAGCACGGGCATAACTCATGATGATAATAAGTAATCTTACCAATTGCGTTACAGAAAACGCCTATAAAAGATCGAGCAGGACCTGGGTAAAAAAATGTATGGCGCCACTGCCGTGAGATTGCAAAAATCTTAGATGAAATATGATAATGCTGTCAAGACTCTTTTGCCTAGTATGCTCCATCCTATAAATTACGATTTGTTTGTGGCGTTGACATAGTCAGGTACGCTTTTTTTTTTTTTTTTTTAACTGGGCTTCCATAGCGGTTTACCCATTACAAAAAATAATAAATAATAGCCTTAATATGTAACTATACAAGTATTCTACAGTCTATAATAAACTTATATAAGTAAATGTCCAAGTTGCGGATGAAGAGAAGGAAAGGAATATTGACTGGGAAAGGAACGTGTACTGAGATGAGTTGATTGTATAAAGTAGAACGAGAAGAGAGGTAGTGAGCACATTCTGGAAAAATGTGATTTGCATCAGCGGTGCAGTGAATGTCTGCAGGATGAGAACAGAAAGGAGATGAGATAAGGTGCATACGAAACAGTGAAGCAGGTAACCGATTTTTTCCGAATCGCAGCCTACACATGGTAATAATAAAATTGCGAAGTAGACTAACATGTAATGGAACATTGTAAAACCAGGGAAAAGAAGGGAGATCCGGTTGGAGTAGTTTGAACTGTGATGTGGTATATGGGTTATTCCAAAGAGTTTTCCAGTATTCTTTATGAGCTGTTTTAATAAGGGAGAGAAGATCGATACAGGGAGTATAAGCAATAAGTAAACTAAGAGGGGAGAAGAATTTGGCGTAGTAATCAGCAAGAAGGTTCCCTGTGATACCAGCATGACCAGGAACCCATGTAAATTTAACAGTGATTCCGACGCCCTGTAATAGAGTGATAGGTACGCTTCATGGCACATTTGCATGCTATGAACAACGTCTCAAGCAATTAAAACAACCGTTGGGTTTAAATCATATTATTCGAGTACGTTCTTCACCTTATTAATGAACTAAGTGATACTAAAAACACTATCTCAACTCCGCAAATGATTAATCTCATGCCCTCGTAACTTTTACGTTTAAAATTACTTATAGATGAAGCGTAAATAGTGGAGGGTTACAGCGGTCTATCTAGTTTGCAAGTTTGTATTTTGTTTATATATATATATATATATATATATATATATATATATATATATATATATATATATACAAGCGGCAATGAAAGTCACTAGTAAAATTAAATAAACCGAACATAATTTAGCTATTAATAATAAACTGCAATAAATTGTGTGTGCTATAGATCTGTTATTATTAGACAAGAATTATTATATGTTTTCAGCATGCAAAAACGTGAAAACATTACCAGGGGCGGAATGCGGCTCCGATCATAGATTATTAATGATGGAAATCAGGTTAAAACTTAAAGTTCGAAATAAAAGGTCGCCATTAACAAACATGAAAATTTTAAATCCAGAAGAGCTGGAAGTAACCGTGACAACCAGACTTGGTAACTACACACAGGAGAACGTAAACATATCGTCGAGACAAAGCTGGAACCAGCTGAAAGAACACATTAAAAACGCATATAAAGATTCACAACCGCCCGATAAAATAAAGAAATGGAAACATTGGTTTTCAAATGAAACAATTGCGGTTATAGAAGAACGGAGAAATATAAGTTACGGCGTCGAAAATTATATGGGTAAAAAGAAGTTCAAAAAGTTGTGCCGAAAAGATAAAAATGACTACATTTCCTCTATATGTGATGAGATTCAAAAAAGTGCGGATTAAATGGACACAAGATCACTCTATCAAAAAGTCCGACTTTTGGCAAGAGAATTCAAAATGAAAACACAATGGTTCATTAAGGGCGGATGCGGTTGCAGTAGCCGAAAGGTGGCGTAAGTATTGTACAGCGCGGAGGAGATCTTCAAGAAGCTGATGATAGTATCCAAATGGATGAGATGGAGCCTCTATTCTGTTCTCGGAGGTAGACAGAACGATAATTGTCCGGGATGACACACTGTTAACGCGTGGAAATTGTAAAACAATTTGGATATCTAGGTTCGATAGTGGAAAATCGAGGGGGTTCTGAAGAAGAAATTAGACATAGAGTACACATAACAAAAAGTGTCATGGTACGTTTAAAACGTATATGAGTTGATTCCGCTGTATCGAAAAAAGAGAAAATAAAATTGTTCAATAGTTTGGTCTTCTCGGCGTTTCTCTACGGCGCACAAACGTGGACACTAAAAATAAATGCGCTGGAAATATATTGTTGAAGGCGGATGTTAAGAATCTCGTGGACTGACAAGAAAACGAATTACTCGATATTACAAGAAGTTGGCGCAACAAACAGAAGATTGTCCTCGGTAGTAATTAGACGAATATTAACATACTTCGGCCATATAATAAGAGCAGATGGATTTCAGGTGAGAATTCTTGATGGAAGAGTAGAAGGAAAAAGAAAACGTGGTCGCGTTCCTACAAGATGGTTAGACAGAAGTAAGTTTTGCAGAATGCGTCCGGATGGCTTGCAACAGGGATTATGGCGACCTCGTGTACAGCGGATGGATTTTTCATAATCACTATATCTCCACGAGAGATTTACGATTCATAGAGAGATTATATTTCTTATACATCATTTTGTTATTGTTATTATTTACTTTATTATTGTTTATTTTTATTGATTAAATATAACTTAAAGATGGAGTGCTGCCAAAAAATCTTATAACTATTTAACAATTAATTATTTTTACTAGTGAGTTTATTTATGTTCTTTAAAAAACAAACTACTACGTCTATATTTATATATAATTAACGAAAACAAGTCGGAACAAAAAACTGCAGAAGATTAAGTACCTTTGGTTAGACAAAGGAAAATTATTTTTTACTATCCTAGTCAGATCATTTTACATATATATATATATATATATATATATATATATATATATATATATATATATATATATAAAATGTTTAAAGTTCAGATTGCGATATTTATATTTTAACAAGGCTTAAAATAAGCCATACTCTCTGTGCTAGTACAAAAATAACGATACAGTTTATTCAACGCAAATAGTATAGAATTACGAAAAATGTATTATGATATATGGAAGTATAAATGTAAGTCTAATACAAACACACACTATATATATATATATATATATATATATATGTGTGTATATACATATATATATAGATATATAGATATATGGATATATGGATATGACTCTAATAGTAGAAGGGTAAAAAAGTCGTAAATAACAAGGGAGCTGAAACTGAATCTACAGCTATCATCGAACACGCACGTGGTGAATGAATATATATAGACTAACAAACGGTGGTATAAGTACTCTTCGAAATGTAATTGAATACTCTCGTACGAAGGAGGAAACTATTTGTATCAGACAAAACGACCAATTTATTACTCTTGCTCTTAGTTCACGTAGACGAAATCAGCCAAATCGCTTACTCGCGACGATATCGATGATAATAATAATAATATTAATATAATCGTCGGGGAAGCACTGTGACCTAAATAGAAAAATGAAATTTGGAACTTAAGGCACGATAACAAAATGCGTGGAAATATTAAAAGGATAAGCAGATATCGCGTATAAATAATTATACGGTCATTTAGTAAGAATTGACGAGATTTCCACATAAAATTCGTCAAAAATATTATCAGCGAATTCCGGTGTTTGCATATCCGATATGTTAATTCGCTGGAGCGGGTAATGGGTGTATGTACGAAAGGTGATCCAACATGTTATAATGACGTGGTGGCGGACGAGGTAGTTACTTAACACTGCATTTAATTAACTTAAGTATTGCAAACAGTGTTCAGAGCCTTTCATGATCGAATTACCCGTTTAATAATAGTTTTTTTTTTTTGTAATTTAAGAGTAGCATTTATTTAAGTAATAAAATTAGTGTAATAGCTGAATTTGTATTATTATTCTCTTTAACACTTTCAATCGTCCGAGATGGTGGATGGAGTCCAATGGCAAATAAATCTATGTATGGTTTCCGGCCCTCTACAATGGATTGTCTAGGCCACCTCACCGCTGATGTATATGATTCCTTTATCAACAGAGCTTACCTTACTGCCTGCTTTCTAGATATTCAGCCAGCTTATATGATAATGTCCATATTCCGACTCTGTTTAATAGAATTATTCAGATTGATATTCTTAATCCCCTTGCGGTGTTCCTTTATAATCTGTTGATTAAGCGTACACTTGTTTTTCACCTTCAAATTACTCTAGCTGCTTACTCAAAACAGCCTACACTGGTCTCCCCCAAGGGTCTGTACTAAGCCCTTTACTGTTTAACTTGTACATTTCTCCTCTCTTTGATCAAATACCAGATAAGGTATATCGTATTATTGTTGTATATAATAAAGGAAAAGATTTACAGGAATGCTCGTATGTTCTACAACAGACCTTAGATTTCACGAATTCTTTCACGCATAACTGCCACTTATCATTATCAACAACTAAGACAGAACAAAAATCAGATATAAATTATTATATAAAAAACCCAACAATTATCGTCGATATATAAAGACGGTGTTTATTTATAAAATCGCCAGTTTTATATCGTCGGTAGCACTTGGAAAGAGTACTCAAACTGAATGTAGGTAATTTAAGTTCGCTAAGCACAAGCAGGAATACAGACGTCCTACCGCAGGCGATGAACAACGACGAATATTACAAAAATACTTAAGATGAATTCGGAGAAATTATAAATTTAAAAAAGAAAAAATGATGATGAAAATCATACAACGAATTCAAGAAATAAAAAATTAAACAATGAAGTTCGCTAATAATTAATAACGAACCTTTTCGACAGGTAGGCCATTTTCAAGTTAAAATAATTAATAATAAATAAATATATAATAAGTAACGGATGAAAAATATATACTTAACCGTAAAGAAAAATAAATGAACATTTAGCGCATCTAGTTCAAAGCTGAGATGTTTTGTAACGGCTGTATATTATCGTTTTTAAAACTAATTCATCGTCAAACGTTATTAACGTATTTAATAAATTTTTTTTTGTTCCTGAATTTTTCATTATTTCTAATGAATTTTCGTTTTTTTTTTCTACTTTCTACATGTAAAAAATATCGTAAGTTCCGTTAATATTAATTAAGTTGACGTTTAAAATTTTTTACAACGTTTACCGTATAACGATTTATTATCGTCGTCATTTTTCGTCGGATCTAACTTTAAATTATCTATCTGTCCTATATATATATATATATATATATATATATATATATATTTACAATTACCGCATTTTAATTTTAGGAACACTGATGTTAATATATTATTACTTACCGATACTTGCAATAATAATAATAATAACAAGTATATTTCAGCTTAATAAATAAATTACAATTCCTATTTATGTACACATACCGAGCTTACATAATTGCTCATACTGTGCGATATTTGATTTAATATTAATACTAATATAGGAATAAGAAAAACAACTGCAGGGAAAAAATACAAATAAAAACCCTGCTTATACTAATTTATCTATTTAATGTATAGTGATATATATATATATATATATATATATATATATATATATATATATATATAGTGAAATAACGCATCTTCTTATACATATCCATATTTTCATGTACATAATTCTTATTATATAGCTTAAGATAATAAACAAAATTTAATGTATAGCGTGGTTTCGAGTTAGGTAACCATGCAGTTTAGAAAAGCGCATACTTAATTCTTCTATAATTGCCGATTTTCCTTATTACGGCATGCGGGTTAGTACTACACTTTACATAAAATTTGTTGGACTGGCTACTTACAGCTTCAGATATGTATGGATGCTTTAATTTAGTGTGCATTTCTGATACTCTCGTGTAAATTGGAGCATTCAGTATAATTCGTAGACACTTATTTTGGAATGCTTGTAAAATAAGTGTCTACGAATTATACTGAATGCTCCAATTTACACGAGAGTATCAGAATAAATTAAAGCATCCATTGCATTATTATTGTAGTTTTTAATTCAAGATATTATAAGTGTAACTTTCTACATCGTTAATTGACCGTTTAGATAATTATTTTTTTTCTCACTTTTCTACGTCTTTAGTCTTTCGAATAAGATTTCTTCCATATTTCTTCGACTATGTTAATTTATTATTAATTAATATTTGTTTTAATAATGTTTTTTCCTTAGTTTAATTTATCCGTATCTTTTAAAATTATATATATATATATATCAATTTCCGCCAGAAATTATAAGGAAAAAGAGAAAAAAATGAGAACGCGAATAACGTACCAATACATTGAAAGCATATAGCAACTGAAAGTAATGGAATATGATGGACCAGAGCTAAAACAAAAAAATCACATATTTAAACGCATTGGAAACGACGATTCGAGCAATAATGTCGATACTCTCCTCATCGCGGAAACTCATTTTACTGAAAAATGATATTTATAACGAGTACCGCTGCTACGATAACATTTTATCGGGTATTGGTCGTGTAGAATCATTCGAAAATCTATCAAACACTACGCGAATGAAGAATTATCCGCTCTAGAAATACAAAGCTACTTCAGTCAGTAGTAATCAACGATACATATGAACCAATTACCTTATCTGCGATATACTGTCCTCCAAATCAAAAAAGTAAATAAAAAAATTTCAGAAAAGTATTTTTCGCTATTAAGAAATAAATGGCTAAGACTGGAATTCGAAACACTACATCTAGGAATCCATACTGATTTCACCGAGTGGTAAAATAACAGATTATCGAGGAAAAAGTATATACTATACCGGCACCACAACGACAGAACCTACACACAACTGAACCGCACATCGTAGACTTTTCGATGGCTAAAGGAATCCAACGTCAGTGTATGTAGAGGTAAAAACAAATCTGTCTCATTCGCCCGTTATAGCCACAAATAGCTCGACGGAAGTTAAGACAGAAAAATATTCTAACAAACGAGGAAACAGATTGGATTCGAAGAATGACTTCAAACAAACTTACAGAAGTTAAAAACAGCGGATGACATTGACGAAGCCACTCAGTACCTTACAATTATGATACAAAATGCGGCCTGACTGTCAACGTATGAATTAAAAACCACGAAAAAATCGAAGGAGAATCGTATGTCCTGTTACTAATCAAGGGAAAAAAAAAGACTCACACTCAAGATAAGACTACATTAAATAAGGAATAAAAAAAAAAATAATAAAATAAAAATTATATGAAAACAAAAAATAAAGGCGATGCTTGGAAAATCTTAGATTTTACACTATGGAAACCAACTAAATATCTTAGATGCACACCAAAGATAAACCAATACAAAACTAGAAACGACACTGGACAATAAAAAAAAAAGCAGAATTATTCACTATAAACGCTTGAAAAAAGTTTTTGCGCCTAATGATACTGTGTGATGTGCCTAATATTAAACAACAGATTAAAATAATTCACTCGAAGAACAATTTCAAATGGCATTTTCAATAAAGATGGGTAAGGAACGACGAATTAAATGCCCTTTTAGGTATCCCATGCATCCAGTTTATCAATTTTTTATACCTGTGTATTTTACGCTGAATTATCATTAAGCGGGTGAAGGCTGTTATTCTGTTTATTGCCCAATTCTGTTATTAATAAGTTTAGTAGTATTTATTACGTCACAGTTTTATGTACCGATGTTTCTTTACCAGTTAACCGAGTAAATTAAATATTTTATTTTTGATGTTCCGAATCGGTGTACATTTTTTGTTATTTCATATTGAATTAATAACGAACACTAGGCTAAAATGATAACAATGTGCGTTACGGTTATGTTTAATATTACTATTTTTAATTTGCGTAATGTAGTTCGCAATGTTGAAATTCCCGCTACCGGATTATATCCTATTTATTAACTGTGTATCGAATTTATCATGTAATGGAATTATCATAATTAGTATTAACATCATTATCTACATACTTGCGCGTATTTATCTAAAATGTTTATGTGTACTCATAGGCGCACATGGGTATATATATATATGTTTTGTGTATATATATATATGTGTAAGAATTTACATGTGCGCATATGGTTCATATTTATGCGTGTATATGTGTATAATGTACGTATTATATGTGTACGTACATATAGATATGTAGCATTTAAGTACCTCGTATTTTTCCATTTTATCCATTATTAAATAAATTTGAATTTTAATTTGAAAAAAAGAAGAAAAGGTCCTGGATACGACCTGATGCAGAGATACTACAGCACGTTCCAAAACAAGAAAAAAAAAAAGGTAACTACGTTATATAATGCAACGTTAAGATTATCAAAGCTTCCTCTACCCAATGGAAGAAAGTAGCTCAGGTTATTATGATGAATAAATCACGCAAACCAGCAAACACGGTAACATCATATAGACGTACCAGCTTGCTTCCAGCATTGTCGAAAATCACGCTAGGTTCGGATTCGGAGAAAGACACTCAACGGTCGAGCAATTACACAGGGTAGCTGATTAAATTATCGATGCTTCGGAAGCCAAAGAATTTTGCAATGCGGCATTTTCGGATATTCAGAAGGTCTTCGGAAAAGTGCAATATTAATTAAAATTAGAATACAGGCTAATAAAGAGTTATTTAAAAAATCGAACGGTCAAACAAGACGAGTATCGATATTTATAACATCGAAACAGTAGTCCCACAAGGCAGTGGGATCTATCGTTTATACAATATTTACCGCGGATTTTTGTACGTTCGCTGATAACGTGGCAGTTTTAGCGCGGGATAATGATAGTAATAAATTAGCACGTGTGAACGATATAGAAAATTTGGATTAGCCGATTGGAGAATAAAAGTTAAGGTCATACGTAAAAAAAAAAACTTAGTTAAATACCTAGGACTAAATTTTAATAACAATCAAACGAACCTAAATAGAACTTGATTATAAAAAAAAATGTACTAAAAACGACGAAGAGCTCGAGTAAGCTAAAACATTATAATTAGAAACTATTATAATTCAATAATAAACCCGATTCGGATGCGCAGCGTTTCTAATTATAATACAAAGACTTCGAAATAAAGTTCCCCGAGCAGTTACCAACGCTACTATAGCAAAACAAAGATATTTCCCCTCATTGTGAAGTAGAATACGTGGATAAAATCATTAACACAACTCCAGATATGACTCGAACGACATACGAGAGCGTCGATATGACTTAACAGCCAAAGAAGAAAAAGATTATTGAGAAAACCTTACACGACCTATTAGATTTTAGTAGGCAGAATGGACCATCCACCTCGTAAAATATATTATTTAAATATTAACAAAATTAATTGCGGTCGGTCCCCTTTATCCGTAGTAATTAAGAATTTATAATAAAAAACGAGAAATTAATGAACGAATTAACATCAAAAAATGTTCCGATCACGTAATAGATGTTGCGAATCAATAGACGCGATATTACGTTTTTCAGTCGAATTATTTCCACGCGTGATTTACCGAAATTTAACGATAAAATTATCCACCGTCAACGAATAAGAGCTCCCCGTTGTCTCATTGTAATTAGATATGTCGAATTGTTTCTCAAGTTTAGTTCTTTTTTTTGCTTTATTCCTGTGTTTCGTATAATAGTCGGATAGACGATTTTAATCTAGACAGAAACCGTACAAGTTAACGCTAGCGACAACTGTAGTTATATTGGCAGATTTATAAATCCCTTTGTAATATGGAAATATTAATAATAAGATACAGAACTATACGAGTATGCTAGTATAATATAATGAATCTTTGCAATATATAAATAAATAAAACATAAATTATTTCGTTAAGAAATATTGTTATTATTTATTAGCGATGATCCGAAATCTTCATACGACGACTGGTCCGGTTTGATATTAATCGTATTGTAAACTAGTTAAATAATAATGAAACGTACTAAAAACGAAATACTTAATTTATAGTTGAAGTAAATGTAAACAAAACTTGCAAGGAAATTGTGTAGAAAGGTTAGGTTAGAAATCAAGTTATATTGCGAAGTCAACTGGGAAAAATTTACAGCAAGATTTTTCTGGAAATGACTTAGTATTTATCTTTCTATCAGCCAGTTCTCTCACACGGTATTATGTATTGGGGAGCTGTTGCAGGTATAATACACAATGAACGAACGAACGAATATTTTATTAGAAAAAGTTATACACAACTTATGTTGCTAATAATTAGTTAATTGTGTACCGGATACGCCACAATAAACAAAATGATCTTATTATAACTGAAAATTAATTATGAAATATATATTACAAATGATACAAAAATCGGCAATGAAAATTTACGAAATAATAATTAAGGTTAAACGAGCTTATAATAAATTACGTTTGATGCGTCTTATATTTAGTATAAATAAATTCTAGTTGCCTAGAATCGTAATTACCGATCCAGGAAACAAACACGTGTTCGTGATACAAACATAAAAATCACACTCGGTACTTTTAAAATAAAATTCCTAAGATAAGGTAGTAATTTTAAGTAAACGTGTATTTTATCGACTTTGGACATTTTAAAACAGATTTTAAATGATTTTCAGCTATTATATGAGCTGCATGTTCTTAAGCTACCGAAATAATTATCGATACGTAAGTAGAACACTGGTATTATTATTATTTTTTTTATTTTTTTTTTTAGTACGGGCGGCGGCTGCACTAACGGGCCATATGCGCCCACAGGCTTACTGTGGTCCTAGATCTGATTTAAGAGGCTCAGTGAATCCAGGAACAGGAACACATTATGAATACGGTCAGTATATAAAAGTTGAGGTAAGGAAGGAGGAAGGCTGTGCTTAATATTGTGAGAGCATGACAGGATGTTAGTATGTGGGGTATGAGGGGCAGTTGAGACATTTGGCAAAAGGGACAGAGTGGCGGGTCTGTGTCATGAAGAAGATAGGAATGGGTAAGGTTTGAGTGGGATATGCGGAGTCTTGTAAGGATAAGATTTTTCTTTCTTGTTTGGAAAGGAAATGGCAGTTGGGATAGTGGATTAGGTTTGATTAAAAGGAGGTGGTTTTGTTCATTAGACTTCCATGCACGGCACCAAGATTTAGTTATGAGAGATTTCGGGAAAGCTTTAACGTCACTATAGAGAGAGAGAGAGAGGCGAGCGGAAATGTGTGGAAGCAAAGACGCCTGTCTGGCAGCTCGGTCAATAGCCTCATTTCCAGGAAGACCGATGTGACTGGGAATCCAAATGAAAACTATGGAAACTTGAGATCTAGTAAGGAAGTCATGGACAAGCAGAATGCGTTGAAGAAGTGCATTATCCGTATATAGATTGTGGAGTGACTTTAAAATTAGACGTGCGAAAATATTAATAAAATAAAAATAAAAATATGTAGTGCCCCACTGCAAAAGAATTTTTGAAATTTATTCAGAAATCCGAGAAGCCGCAGTATTCGAGAACGCAAAAATGAATCTCGAAGAAAAGAATATTGTTACGTCCGGTCGGTATTGAAATATACCCGCGAAACGTGATTAATTAGCGCGGATAGCGATAAAAGAAACAACGCGCTTAAAATCTAGATCGTAGGATATTGAAAATCATCACGGAGAGATCGTATTACAAAACAAAACGGTAAATAAATTAATGAAAGACATTAAAGAAAGCAGAGTAAAATATATCGCTGGTAAGATCGGAGAAGATTCAAGACTGTCGTACGAAGAAAAACACCAATAAGAGGAAGGCGAAGGTTTGAATTGATGAACATGTCGCTTTATGACTTGGCTGAAATAATAAGAAAATCCGGAGATCGGAGCATACGAAATATATAATATATCCTGAACAGGAGATGCCGAGTAATGATGATCATTATACATTTATTTCTATTAAACTTTCGTTATACAAGTCTGACTAATTTAAATTTATACGCGATTTAGTTCGCTACTCGTGCGCATAATTTGCGAGCATTATACATTTAAATGTTTACTTTTGTATCCTTATTTTCCTGAAGTATATTTATTTATTTTTATTTAACTTGAAAATAGCCTAGCTGCTGCGAAGCTTTGTCATTAAAATTATTAACATTAACGATTTTCAATAATAACTTGTTGTATATATATACATACGCATTATAATTAAGTTATTCAATTCGTTCAACGTTATAGTTATAAACGGCATTCGATAATACCTATTCTTAATATTAAATTCTTATTAGTATACCTACTAAATACCCCGCTATATTACATTATTATCATTATTACTATTATCGTACGAGTTAGAGTTTCATTTGTAAAACGGCATGTTTGTAACCTAATCTTCTCGTCGGTTAGATGGATAAGTCAAAGAAGAAAAAATGGAATAGGGAATACCGAGAGAGGAAAATCGCCAATTAAAACCATCCCTCATGTTCGTAAATCAAGATGTTATCCGTTCGATAACGTATAAGTTAGTCATTTTCAGTGGTAATATCAAATATTGTATGTTTTACTTCTCTCGATAACGCCATCCTAAAAATACAAACATTAGCGCAACACACACACACATAGAAAAAAGACAATTTTATTATATATTAGTACCCATTTCGAAGCGAGCACCTTTCAAGACGATGTAAGTTCCTTGTAAATAATAATAATAATAATAATAATAATAGTAATAATAATAATAATAATAATACTAGTAATAATAAAATAAAATACAACAAATAAATAAATAAATGAATAAAAATAAAACGAACGAATAGAGATAGTATCTTCCACGACAACCAACCTACTTCACCGATGATCGTACCAATAAAATAGACGAAGATGGAAAAACCACGTTTACACACTCGACTGGTATAAAATGCACTTTTTTTTTTTTAATATATATATATATATATTTATTCTTCGTACAAAATTAAAATAAAAAATTATAGGCATTTATGTTGGTGTGTATGTATTTATATATAAGATTAGAAAAATATTTTTATTACTTCGGTTATAATCGTTTTTTTTTTCTTTTTCGACGTGTTTAATCTTTTTTTTCTTTTTCGACGTGTTTAATCTTAGTAAGTTTATTATATTATAGTTTTAAAATGTCAGAATTCGTCTAAATGAAGACGATCCACTAAAATATATCTATCCCGAATCGAATATATTAATAATATACGTCATCCCGAACATGAAAAGTTTTGACTGTCATAATTTTTCCGTTTTAATTTGCGAATTTTTGGAACACGCGCTAAAATGTCCGACATATTAAACGTGTACTATTTTATTAGCGATCATTATCCGAATAAACAATTTATACAAGTAAAAGTTGCTCTCACACGCACTATACACACATTAACATATATATATATGTATATCTATATAGACATATACAATGTATATATATATATATATCGCGCTAACATTAAATAATTTAGATAAATTTACTTTAAAAAAAATAATAATAATAATAATTAATAAATAAACATAAATAATCCGGTAAAAAAACCGTTCATTTTAAAATTCGTCAAAACCAGAATTAAAAGAGTATTTGGCGGTTCGAACACTAAAACGACTTAATCGGATAATAAAGTTTATTACCCTTATCATCAGCACGGGTAAATCGTAAATCATCGAATCCATTTTATTAAAAAAAAAATATATATATTATCTACCAAAATACAAATACACGTTTATTTATAAGCTTGTACGAATATTTACACACACACAAATACATATATATATATATATATATATATATATATATATATATATATATAAGCGCGTGTAAAAATATTTCCTATTTATCTGTTTTAATAATTAAACACGTATCGACCGCATCGTTTATTATTAATTCCGCCGCATATTCGACTCTTTTGTTTATTTATTTTTCAAATACTTCCAATTGGCATTTGTATACATCATCGTCATTATGATTAATCCCCGGGTAAGATCCGTTTACAAAGATGCGTACGAGGGTGTATCATGAAAATCCGATTTAAAACGAGCCTAAACCACGCGCGTATTCCATTAACACACCGACTTACGAACTAAAAATAATACGTATTAAAAAATAAAAATAAATAATAATGATAATGACGAAAAAGGAAAAAGAAAAAATGAGCAGGTGGAGAAACAGAAGCTTTTGAAGTGGCTTTTATTACATATCACTCGACAGGCCGAATAACATTCACGCTGGATGAACCCAGATAATATATATATATATATATATATATATATATGGATATATATATATAATATATATATATACAGCGTTCCGGATAATACAAACTAGGGGTTAAAACATCATCCCTTTAAAACGAAAAACAACCCCGGCTGTGTAAGGGGAGGCTTCATCATTGTTGTAGGCAGCCTCCCTTCGTCAGCATTTAGTATATTATTATCATTATTATTATTATTATTTTCCACTTGACAAAATAGGCCTGCCGCAATTTTCCGGCTTTTATTTTTCAAATTTTTCTTTTCGCATCCGCCAACCTATTACCGTTGTTACAACGGCAATAAAGCTAGATACACGACGACAACTTAAAAACACGTGTCCTTCCTCATTTCCCGTAGCACAGAAAAAAAAACAACGATGACAAAACGCTATCTATTGGTCATCAAACGTTAATAACTCGTGTACAGGGCCTATTTATTAAATATATCTACATTATTAAAACTTTTCTAATAACAATAATAATAATAGTAATAGTAATAATATCGATAAACGTAACAGGTGCTGGTGCGACCGTATTTTCGATATTATAGAAATAAAACGAGTGGGTCGCGTGTCAAGATCAAAAACATCTTCGCCTAGCCGACTTTTTATAAAATACGTTTATCTATCTATATTTATATATGTACTTTATATATATATATATGATTATTGTTCGACAAAATAAAAAAATACATCACTCATTTTTAAAGAATATACCATGTAAAAGCTGATTTAAAAGAGATAGCAAAGGAGAAATAAAAAAATCATGTAGAACATTCCTTGTCATTTTTCAAAAAACGTTTGTCTGTAAAAAAAATCGTAGTTCGGGGTAATGTACAATTTTACTTTATTTGTGCTAATTGAGCTTCGAAGTTGGAGAATTTCTGCTTATACCCCTTACAAAAGATATAAAAAAATAGTTACCGAAACACGCATTCTTTATTTCAGTCAGACTTCTGTACGACTTCCATACTGTCCAATTCTTAACAGACGTTAGTGAGAATTCTGACAATTTCTTTATATATATCTATATATATATATATATATATATATATATATATATATATATATATATATATACATTTATATATATATATATATAAATTTATGATTAATCCACTAAAATTGGCGTTTTTTTCTGAATTGATTTTATATATATATATATATATATATATATATATATATATATATATATATATATATATATATATATATATATATACATATAAATATGTATAATATCACGATTAAAATTACTATTTTGGTTGGACTGGTTTTCTATAGTTACTTTCATCTACTCCCAACTCTGTGTCACATTGGCCAGTTTGACTATATAAATGATCTTGCCAAGAGGGCACCATTCTACCATGCGCTTCGTTAACTTATTTTTCGTACTAAATGTGTGACCTAGTTTCCAACTGTATCACGCAATTTGTACCACGAATACGAGAATTTTTTTCCTGTACGATTGTCTAATGTTCAGCATTCAACATCTCGTTCACTGTTTCGACATTCTGAATCTTCCTCGTATATTTTCTGTAAATAACCACGTCTCGTCGTATACCGTTATCTCCCTAGTATTAGCGTGGTGATAGAATAAATTTAAGTATCGGCAACGTAAACTTTTTGATATCCAGAGAGTAGAGTCCGCGCCAAAAGAAGTGCTGGCTTCTCAGGTCATCAGCTCACCTAATTACACTAACTCCGGACGGTTATATAAATCGCATTACAAATATATAATAGAGATTTCGGAGTAGTAGCTACGTAGAATTAGAGAGACCGGTATAATGAAACAATTTCGTATTGATAACAAATACTTATACATATATATATATATCACTTATTTTTTCAATTTGTACTCCTTTCGGTTCTAATTTATGTATCTTCTTCGATATTTACCGTTACTTTCATTTTATTTACGTTAATTTTTATTACTATTGTTTCATTAACACACACCGAATCTTACATAATTTAAATTTCGTCTACATTATACCGAAATCATCTTTAATTTTCTACTTACACACTTTTGCACTCCATTTTAGTAATATTTTTTTGTTTTGTACTCGTTCATAAGTATATTCGCATTTTTACGGAGCCTGTACATATTTCTTCATAATAGTTTTATTTACTTGTTCGTTCTGTCTAGCGTATTCGCCATCACTCATTAATTTAGCGAATCGTAATAGTCCACATGAAGTTAGCTTAATAGATGGATCTCATGTACTAAATCCTCAGCTTTTATTTTTCCCTGGGCTATTTAAAATCGACGCATTCGTCTATTCCTGATTTATTATTACTATACTTTTTTTTATTTTATTTTTTTAAGCGGGAGGGGGAAAATCTTCCAAAGACACACTGATATAATGAAGAAAATTTAGGTTTTTTTTTTTTTGCAGCGCATACAAGCATACACTGCAAGAGATCCAAAATCAGCGTGTGGGATTTTTACCCACTAAAAACCCCCTCCCTTTATAAAACACACTAAAAAAAAAGGAGTTTAAATAATAAAATGAAGGTCTCAGGGAGAATGAAGAGACCTACACACTTAAAATTAGCTTATTGCGATGGAAAAAAGTGATGAATATACATAGTCCCTTCTTCCATCAAACTAAGAATTTACGCATTAACTAAATATATATATATACATATATAAAAAAAAATTTTATAACAAAAAGACTTTACAATGTAATTTAAAGTTTAAAAAGTATTACTCATAATTTAAAAAAGTAAAAACTGATAATATGGATATTATCTTAAATTCAAAGAACAAACAAAAGACGCAATAAAATAAAATCTTATAAAAAGAAGACTTTACAATGTAACTTATAACTTTAAAGGTATTACTCATACCAAAATAAAATAAAACAAAAATTAATAATACGGATATTATCTTATATTTAAAAAAAAAAACAACATAATACAAACATTAAAGAAAAAAGAAGCAAAAAAATCATAAAGAGAGAGCAAGATGATCATAACAAATTGCTGTGATAAATTTGTAAAAATAGTTAAATTTAAATATTAAAATAGTCAGATATAAAATATAATTAGATATTGACACATAGGGCAATTGACCACTGCAAAACACTGTGATGGTATTGGGATCACGGTTGATTTAAGCGTTAATTGTTATACTATGAAAATTTGAATTTTAATCGCATGACCTGTTCAGCAAGCAAAAGGAAACTTCCAACTTGTCTACTAACGCAGTCAATACCAAATTTATGTCGAAGGGCAATGAATGCAGTGCAAACAAACATAGTATGATAAATATCATCAATTTCATATTAGACATAGACTGCTCTGGAATATTCTCCAGCAGGTTAGAATGCTTCAACTATGAGACACGCCCCCTTATGAGTCTGTTCTCACCCGTGAGATCCCTAAAAGAAATCAATCCAGCGGCAAGACTCCACAGATAACACAGGCGGCAGAGGTTGGTGTAGTCCGATATAAGGAAGCCATCCTAAGTAGAAATTTCCTTCGCTGTTTGTTGGCCAGACCAAGAATTCTTTTATTAACATATATGACCACACCGTACCCAAAATGGGCCTGAGGCAATATCGAACGTTCCCTAAAGGATAAACCTCAAGCATTCCTCTGTAAACGCAACAACTTATTATTAATATATATCCATACATTTTGTAGAAATATACTGGAAATGGGGAATGAATGATAATTTAGGATCTATAATTATTCCTAAATATTTTATAGATGCAGTATATAAAATACTCGAATTAGATAATAATTCAAGCTCATTGATCTGGCCAACAAGCGAGGTCTTGCCAAACACAAAAAACCTGCATTTATAGGGAGAAAAACTTAAACCTATATCTGTCACCACACTCTCCAGGTATTTAGAAATACATGCGAGAAGTGGTAGTGACATGGGGAGTAGGAAATTAACTGACATATAGCATTGATACCAGAACAAAAATTATCAAGTCTAAAGTGTACAGTACAGTAGAGTATGTTCCAGAAAGTAGGTCCAAGGACAGAACACTGTGGAACTCCACAAGTAGGTACCCTAGCTCCAGCCGATGATCCAAGTTTAAGTATACGATTATTAAAGTAGTCTCTGATAATATTAATTATAAAAGGATTAATTAAATTAACCTTAAGAATATCAACAATTGCAGACCAACAACAATTGTCGAATGCCCCTTTAATATCATAAGAAATGACAACAGCAGAGCAGCCGTCTGATGTAGAAACTAAAGAATGACAGCATGCTCAGCTGATAGACCTGAGCGAAAACCAAATTGAAGGTGGTGCAACACGCTCCCAGTAGTGATCTCCTGTACCAGAATCTCATTGACAACTTTTTCATAAACCTTCCTCATAACTAAGCAAGGAGATAGGCCTATAAGCTGACAACTCTGACGGATCTTTGCCCGTCTTGGAAACTCAAACAGGCTACCTTCCAACAATCTGGGAAACGACCAAATTTTAAATATTTATTTGAAAAAGTTTTCAACAAAGCAGGATACATACAGTGACTTTTTAAATTGCTGACCCTATCGTCAGCGGGCGCCTTTTCCGATGCAGTGGTTATAATGAAAATATTCACAAATCGCAAACGGACACTACAGTTTTATATATTAGTATAGAAGTTTGGATATATATATATATATATATATATATATATATATATATATATATATATATATATACTTATATACTTATTCGTCATGCACAGTAATTAAGGCTAGTGACATTTGGTCTGAAACATTGTCCGACTAATAAAAGTATGAAAAAAAAAAGCATATTCTATACGTACATATTTTCATTAGCATCGTCCGTGTGCGGACGTCGCGACTAATTATCAGAAATCCGTGGCTTAAAGAACCACCCGTCGATTTCTTCCACTTTGTTTTGTTAATTAGTTCTCATTAATTCCAATAGAAGGGAGTTCTTGACGGTTTCATTGTGATCTGAAAGTGAGATTGACCTCGATTCCGACATTTATTTCGCGTTGAATAAGAATATTTTCCGGTGGCCAGGCAGAAACCTCCATCCCTGGACAGCGACATGGAAAAGCTTATAAATTTTTGTGCTTAATGACAAATCCTGTCACCACCGAGATGCAACGTACCGATGACGGCCGAAGAGCAAAAAAATCTGTATTTTTCAAGATAGGTCTTAACAGCAAGGTTGGACAAAAGAAAAGCCTGCACTCCTATCAACATTATGTAAGCAGGACGAATGCGATATACTGTGTGTATAACCCATTTGGTTGAATGGAAAAATCCGATTGGAATTAATGGTCTTGATCTAGTTGTCGAAATAGACATTCGAAATACGAAAGTGCCATATACACGAGAAACGGATTGCAACCTTCATCAAATTTGGAAATATAGAAATTATTACAGTTCATCGGTATACAACCCACCTAACAATCGGTTTGTATTCTTTAGCTCTTGCGGATATTACAAAAAAAGAATCGAATATTATCATAGGCGATTTCAACAGTCACAGTGAATCATGGGGTTATTATGCATCTGACCTATTGAGCTTCAGCAAATTGTTTTTCATTAATCCTTTCTTTATTATTTCTTTAGTTTTGTAAAGTCATTTGGTTGTATTTAACTGTTAAGGTAACATTAAGGATACTTGGCATATTTCTATGTACATATAAAGTCTTCGTGATTTATAAAATTTTGTATTGAAATAAATATAAATATACTGTACTACATTAATCCATGATCCAAAATTAGCTCCATCTTTTCACAGTAGACATTGGTAAAGAAGATACAATCCGGATTTGATATTCGTATCTGAACCCATAAGTTCTATGTGTCGCAAATATGTACTTGATCCCCATACCAAGAACATAACATCGGCCTATTATGCTAGAAGTCAATGCAATGATCAAATCACTTCCAGACGAAAGAAAGTAAACTGGTCGAATTTTCGAAAGATGGACAGAAATAGAGTTAATGCAAGTGGAACCGTCTCCAAATAATTATGATAAATTTGTATAAATTATTGATAAAGAATAAAGATCATCGATACCTCCAGACTGTCGGAATATATCAGGCTTTAACGGAAGAATTGAAACATAAATTGCAACTATACTTAAATAAATATGAACAGTCGCCTTTCAGTGCAAAGACAATAAAATTAGGAACTGAATTTATTCAACAGTTGTCTGATGAAAGATACAAAAGTTGTCAACTGTTGGATACATTAGATATGAAGACAAATAACAAGAAAACCTGGCGTCTTCTAACAAAATTGAACGGGGAGCAAACGAAACGTGTCCTCCTTTAAAGTGTGACGCCAAACAAAATAGCCAGTTTTTTTTTTTTTTAATCCTCTTCTTATCAGGTACTGACAATTTTATGTCATCAACCGGATGTTGTCTCTTGAGAACGCACTTGACTTCTTAAGAATATGCCCATTAGCAAGGTCTCAATTTATTTTAAAATGGAGGCTATATCAAATCCATCATATTTGTTTATAGTATGAAGTTGTGAATGTGGACCAAGCAACCAGTACAGCTGTTTAGTTTTTATGTTCAACTCCGTTTTCTTCGCTCTAATATGCTGAGCCCATGTTAAAGTTTGGTCTAGGTGAACTCCTAGATATTTTACCGCTCGACTTTGTTCAATTTTCCTACCTTTGATAAAGATTTTATATCTGTTGCGAACAATTCTCCTTTTAGTAAATATAATGTGGGTACTCTTGGACTCGTTTATTGTCAATTTCCATTTGCTCGACCAATTTTCAATTTCATTGACTGCACTTTGCAAGATTTTATTTGATATTTTCGGAAGCTTATGTGAGGCCATTATTGCCGTGTCATCAGCAAATGTTGCTACACTCGCATTCCTTGGTACCGGTATGTCATAAGTGAATATCGAGTACAACAAGGGACCAAGCGCGCTTCCTTGGGGTACGCCTGATTTAATTTTTTGAATTTGAGATTGTTCATTATTTACTATGACTCGAAAGCATCTTTCGTCTAGATAGGATTTTATAATATTATAATATTGTACTGGCAGGACCCTTTTACATTTGTATAGTAGACCAGTGTGCCAGACTTTATCAAACGCTTGTTGAATATCTAGGAAGGCCGCTGAGCAGACCTCCTTCTCCTCAAAAGCTGTTTCGATTTGATTAACGAGCCTGTGGACTTGCTGGACTGTTGAGTGGCCAGTTCTAAATCCAAATTGGTGGTTGGGGATTATTTTGTTTTCATCAATGAATTTTTGAATTCTTTTCTTTAAGAGTTTTTCAAATAGTTTAGCCAAAATTGATAAGGGGGCTTTCCTGGTTTTTGTATCATAATCACATTTGCGAACTTCCATAATAACGGAACGTATTGTATTCGCATAATTGCATTGACGATATAAGTTAGATTCATTAATGCTTTTTGCGGAAGTTCTTTCAGAATTTGACCCGTTATGAGATCATATCCTGGCGCTTTATTTTTATTCAACTTCATTATTTCCTCTTTTATTTCCTTCGGTGAAAACATCTTTATTTTAGTATCAGATTTATTTGGTCCCTGTTTTAAATAATTTTGGATATCATCCTCAATGGCAGATTTAGTTCTTTCTGTTTGAAAAGTGTTGGACAGATGTACTCCAAACAACTCTGCTTTGGTAGCATCATCTGTAACCCAATCTCCATTTTCACTTTTTAGTGGGTTATTTCTAGGTTCTGGCTTGTTACAGTAGTGAACCACTTTCCATAATGAATAATTACTTTCCTTTGATGTTGTTAAATTAGAAACAAATTCATTGAAGGATGTGTTCTTAAATTTTTGTAGAAGATCTTTGAGTTTTCTAGTTTGTCTGTTTAATACCGTCTTGTCAGCTGGACTTCTTGACTGCATCCAGCGTTTTCTTAACCGTCTTTTGATTGCCACTTGTTTTTTTATATAATCAGGAAAAACTTGGGTTTGTAATGGTTTTTTGAGTTGGTGATGGAGTACTTCTGCAGACTGCTTGTACCACTTGAGTAGAGAATAGGTTAACACTATCGTCCAGTTCTGTCTCTGTTTTCAATTTGACTGATAGATTTATATTTTCATCTAGTAGATTTCTGAATGTGTCCCATTTTGTGTTTCTGATGCTTAGTGCTGCTTTATGTTCCTTCAGCCGTACCTGTTCATTTATTGATAATGTAACGATTGAGTGATCAGAAGACAGGGAAGTTAAGTCGTTGGTAACTTTGATATAATTTTTTGCTATACCTTTTATAATATAAAAGTCCAGCAGGTCTGGTGTTTTGTTTTGATCAGATGGCCAGTAGGTGGGTAAGCCTCCTGAGACTGTATCACATTTTTCCGTGTCAATAGCCATCTTCAAATTTCTGCCTCTGGTAGTTATCAAACGAGAAGCCCAATGGGTATGTTTCGAATTATAATCTCCTCCTAGAATAAATCGTTTTCCCATTGTTTTTATAAATTCAGCAAGTTTTTGATGACTTAATTTATACTTGGGAGGGCAGTATACTGCTGCCAAATTTATCGCCTTAGTACCCTGTTTTATGGAAATGCGAGTGGCCTGAATGTAGTCTTTTTGATAGTTTTCCATAGTATTGTGAAAAATGCTATCTTTAATTAAGACTGCAGTTCCTGCACGTGCTTTCTTATCCGGATGCAAGGTCCAGTAGGCTTTATAATTTGGTATACTAATGTAACTTTTTTCTGTGAAGCGAGCTTCAGAGATTAACATTATATCGATGTCATTCGATTTTAGATAAAATTCGAGTTATAATCGATGCTGTAGTAATTCATTTGCATTCCAAAGCGAAATTTTGTAACATGACTGATTTTTATTGTTTTTGTTATCCATCATCTCCTGTTTATAAGAGCAGTCATGATGGTGCTGATTATATTATTTATCATTTCTGTCTGCTGTTGGAGCATTTCCTTGAATAAAGATTTTATTTCAACCAGAAACGCACTTCGGGTTTGTTCAATATTTGTGGGTGCTACAACATTGGGGGAATTTTGTTTGTTTGCGGACACTGCCTGAGCATATGGAAGAGATGTTATATTTCTCATTTGTTCTTTCTCTGGTGGCACAGCTTGCAACTCAATTGCCGTTTCCGACTGTTGTTGAGTTTGTACCAATTTCTGTTTTATAGGTTGTCTACTTAGGGATTTTAATGCGTCGTTTTTATCCTGGCTTCGTAATTTTTGCAATTTTTTATATAATTCGCAACCCTTGTAGCTTGCCGGATGGTTAAGCCCACAATTTGCACATATAGCAGGTGAATTTTTGTCTTTAGTACATTCATGTGTGAAGTGGGTACCAGCACATTTAACACAAATGGCTCTACGATTACAGTATTTCTTGGTATGACCGTATTGCTGACAGCGAGCGCATTGTACGATTTCATTTTTAACGTGCGGCGCCTCAACATTTACTTTCATATTTAATAGATATTGTATCTTGTAAATTTCTTTGTTATTTTCTCTTGGTTCAAGATCGACAAAAAAGAGAGGTAGTGGCAGTTTTGTTAATCGATGCTTTATGTTAATAATACTTCTAACCGTGTGTCCTTTTTCCTCTAAAGCCATGGCTATGTCGTTTAATTCTAGACTATGATGTAAATTTCTTATGACAATACGAAAAGGTCTTACACTTTTAATTTGATAAGTATGAAATTCTAAGTTACTAGTTCTTAAATAAGTTATTAACTTTCGATATTCCGCGATTTCTTTCGTTTTTATTTCAACCCGTTTGTCGCTTAAGGATCTGCATCGTATTTTGTCTACTGAAAGGATTTTAGTGAAGTCCTAACATACTTTTGTAATTAGTTACCCCATACACCATGACTAGTGGGGGATTTTCGTTATTGACAGCTCCGTTATTGCTTAAATTCTCTTCTTGACTTACACCATCATCGGCCGCAAGCTGAGAGTAACGATTTCTGGTCTGGATGAAGACCTTTTTTGTCCTTTGTAGTACCTAATGAACTACCCTGTTTGTGTCTCTTTTTATTTGTAGCCCTCGTAGCTTCTTGCCATCCATGCTTCAAGTCATTATCTGTAGAAACCTGGATGCTTTCGAGTGGGTTATTTTTTCCATTTACAACATTCATATTAGAAATATTGGTAGGTGATAATAACGGGGCATACACCGGTTTATTTAATGAAAAATTATTAGTTGTGTTTGTAGTTACGTTGTTATTTGTATTGTTAGTATAATTATTATTACTATATGCGATATCGCTATTAATAACGAACGGAAATAAAGGAACGGGCTCACCGGCGATCTGCATCGAATCGTCATTTTCGATGACAATATTATTAGAAGCAGCAGCATCTTCGATTTGTCGGCTGTTCGTAGATTTACGGTGAAGAATAGGCGAGCGTAGAACCATAACGATGGCTTAAGTTTGCTTATTGAAAATTGGAAACCAAAAGACAAGATCCGGAAAATAAAGTTAATGCGATGCCAAGAGAAAGATGAAAATAATCACTTTGGAAAACCATTTACAGTTGAAGTAACCGAAGTAATAAAGAAGATGAAAAATGAAAAAACTGCCGGCGTAGATGGCATTTCCGGTGTAGATGGCAGTTACATAGAACAGTTAAAACAGTTAAATCATACAGGTGTTAAATGGGTTACACAACTGTTCAATGCAATCATTGATTTAGATTTGGTCCGGAATTTATGGAGAAAATTTCATATAGTCACAGTATTAAAACCAAGCAAAAACAGTAACGCTGCTGCAAACTTTCGTTCGACATCACTACTGTGCCTGCTAATGAAAGTCTTTGAAAGACTCGTACCGAAACGTTCCCAGGATACAATTGAAAGTAATTTAATATCAGAACAAGCCGATTTCCGAAAATGAAAATCTAATGAAAGTCAATTGTTAAATCTAACTCAACATACTGAAGATGGATATCAGTGAAAACAGATTACTGCTGCTGTATTCTAGATCTTAGTGCAGCCTATGATATAGTAAATCATAACAGATTGTTAAAGAAAATACACGACCTTTTTATATGCTGACGACGTAGCCATTACAAAACAAGGCCAATGTCCAAAACAAACTACAGGTGGGGGTTACAGGAGGTGGACGAGTTTTACAGAATTAATGGATTAATTCAAAATCCAAGTAAAACACAAGCGAGTACATTTCATCTGAAAAATGCCAAATAAAAATGTAAATTGACACTAGAATGGGGCGGACACATGTTAAATCACAACAAACATCCGAAATATCTTAACGTGACATTGGACCGGTCACTTACCTTTAAGAATCAATGTGAATCCTTAAAAATGAGAGTAGCTGCTCGAAATAATATTATTCGCAAGCTGATTTCATCAAAATTGAAAGCTACTCCAGAAGTCCTCTGAGCAACAGGCTCGGAACTGTGTTCTTAGCAGCGGAATATGGATGTTCATCTTGGGATAGATTAGCGCATGTTAAGAAAGTGGACAGCGTTAAAAGATACTTGCCAACGGGCTCTCTTAGATCTACGAAGACTGAATTATTATATTTATCATGCTGTATTGTCCCATCATATATATAAGAAGAAATGTCATTTCCAGCACTGAAAGAACTAACGTTGATACAGATTCCCGTTACCCTATGTTTTTGGACAGATTACAGTATACGAAAAGTGCGGAAATCTTTACGGGCACTGGTCCTGTATTACTAAAGGAAAAACTACAGCCAAAAGATCAACTAAATTGGCTTCAATTGAGAATATTGAACAGGCTACGTACCGGCTGTGGCAACACAAACGCAAACCGTATCAAATGAAAAATAAGCACCGATGACAAATGTGAATGCGGTGAAAAGCAAGAGCACCGATTCAACTGCACACATATTAAGTCTACTGCGGTTATGACAGATTTATGGAGTACAATTTGTAATGACGATCAAGCTGATTAGTGCACGGATATCTCATACATAGAAATAGCGTCTCGGATCCGATAACTAACTAGAATATTTTCTGTGCCGTTTTATCTTATTACACGTCTCCAGAACTTTAATCTATGTTAGTTGTACCACAAGTCTGGATTATGACTAAATTGGTTTTAAAATTGTTTTATAAAGTAATACTTTATTTTCATACGACAGTATTGAGTATTTTCCCATCAGCTAGTACATGTTGCGGTATGTAATGTTGAGCTACTTACGTTTGTCAATAACATGACTTTTCCAGGTTTAACAAGGTGTGTAATCCAAGATATTCTACGTTAGACGATTCATTGTTTGTCCATTTAGCTTAATCGGTAAATTTTCTTCTTTATTTAAGGTAAATAAAACTTGCTTGCATTTTGTTTCATTAACGTCGACTTCCCGCAGACTAAACCATTTTTCTAGATGTAGTAGATGGTTTTAAAGTTGCTCAGCTGCTAAACTGTTATCACGTTGGGTAGATAGCTGTGGTTGTATTTTCGTTAACTGGAAAGTCGTATGTGTATGGTATAGTGTTGTTCAAAGTACACTGCCTCGCGACATTCCTGATTGTATTGAACGAATTCGTGAGTAAACTCCGTTAACATTAACATGAAAATATCTTTCTGTTGAGTGCGATTTCATTAGCAGGGTAGTAATTTAAGTTTTAATCTGTACAATGGACCAACGCGTCAGACTATCGAATGATTTACCGCAACAAAGACGGAAACAGCAATCGCACTCAATTGATACAAATTACCCACAAATTCTTAGTCAGCCTGATTCTAGACAAACGTATTTCTAGTAGTACTTTTGTCGATGTCTCAATAATAAAATCAACTACAAAACGATAGGATGTGACCTAATACTGGGAACCATAAATAGGATTGTAGATAATAAATAAGTGTCATCTATGCGAGCGTTATACAGATCATGCAGGAACTTCAACTTATCTTTCTCCTAGCGTTCGACAGTTTAATATTTAGGAAATCACATAAAATATTATAACTAGACACCAGTTTGACGGTAATAAATGTATGTTAAAAACTAGAATTGAACTTTATCTACCATATTAATGTCTTTAGTATAGAAAGATAAATGCGTATTCAAATTGTGATCTTACAAGAGCAATAAAGTATCAACGGAGTATTACGAAATAAACATGAATTTCTTATGATGAAACCCATGGTTCTATAAGCATTTTTGGCAACATTAGAAATATGAGTTGCAAATTTAAACTCGTCATTAATATAAACCCACAAATTCCCAACACAGGTTACATTAGAAACTGGATCATTAGCCATAGAATAGTGAAAAAAATATTTCCTTTTTTTGTGCGACAAAAACGAATATTGACTACATTTCCTATAATTAAAAGGTAAATGATTATTATCGCTCCATTTCACTAAATCATTCTGCAACAATTTATAGTTTTAATCGGTCTGAAAATTGTTCGATAAACATTTTGAAATATCATTTATGAAGATATTAAATTAGACAAATGCGGCACTGCGGAATTAGGAATATATAGCTCGGGCTGGTATCCGTTAAATAATACGCAACGCAATAGGATCTAAATAACTGTATATAATCGTCAGAAAATCTATACTATTTATACAACTGGCACATGACCCCTTCAAGTAGTTAATCTGTGGAAAATAAAAAGAAAAAACTCTGTAGTTTTTTTTGCTATTTTTCATCATTCGGCAAATACAAGATTAGTCTCGGGGCAACTCTTCCGAGTTATCAAGCAAATTGATGCTCGAACGATTTTTATGCTTTATGCAACTATTTTAGAATTGAGTTCTTTTCTCGAAGACAAAGTCACCGTATATCGGCATATTTAAAACAGACCACTATGTTGATGGTATTTATTTCACAGCTCAATTTTGAAATGTCTCTATAATATCTATTCGGTTTCGTACAATTAGTCGCAGTTGAATATCACACGTCTACATCGGTTTTGTGTTATATAGTGACAGTTTATTTTCCAGGCTAAGTTTAGAAATTTTTCTAGTTGTTAACCGATATAATTTTCTCATTTTTAACCGAAATTCGTTTCTTTCGATAACTATTTCCCGGATTTTATCTAATATTTAAACGTTCGAGGTTCACCGTAACGTAGCTAATAATTTTAAAATAAGTTAAAAAAAAAAACCCTATCAATACAAAAACCTGCATATAGAAGTGGGATTGATTTAATTAAATGTCGAAAATACAAACTAATAATACGCGCGGAATTTAAGAAAATCAATATTAAAGAGTATTAATCTTCACCCTCTCCGGGTTTAAAGGCCGGAATTAGCGTGACACTCGAAACGTTTAAATCGAGACCGAAAATTCGGTCTTTCTCGTACAACGTACGTGTATTATTAAATTCTAGAGAGGAAACTGATGCGGAAAAATTGCGCGATAAAGATAGAGATAAATGGGTTATAGATAGAAAAAAAGAAATGAAAAGACTGAAAAATAAAAAGCCAAAAGGGGGCAAAACTGATAAATGGATCTGGTAGTAGCGACGCGAAATATATATTGAGTTTCGTCTATAGTGCACATTTCCAGTGGGTTGATAGAATGTCTCTGCCTTCACTCTAAAACACCCTAAAATAAAACCAACCCCTGGAAAAAGAACAATCGAAAGGGTAAATATCCATTTATATACGCGCGCGCGTGTGTGTGTTTCTGTCTAATAACCTATTAGTTCAGGGTGAATTCCTATCTTCTCGATTCGTTGCGTAGCAATTCAACAAGTTTCAAAAACGTATGTAAAGCGTTGCTGAAGTTAATCGTTCGTTCGATGGTTATTATTAATCACGGAACATTATTCGGTTTCGATAAATTATAAATTATAAATTATACGAAGGCCGTCTGAAAAATTCTACAAAAAGATATTAGGCCCGAGTCAAAATCTAAAATTGTAAAACTAGACTGAACGTTGGAAACGACAAATTACGACCAGTCGAATTACTACCATTTTCGACAAATCAGAAGTATCGTAAAAGTTCTCCCACTAACGTCTGGATATTTTTGCGAATAAAAATTGACTACCCGTTTTCGCATATTCCTCGCATACGGGAAGGTAATATTTTTTCTGAAAACTTCGGAATTTCTCACGCGCATAGAATTGTGATTAACGCCCGAAAAGAAACAATATAAATCAATAAGATCGATAAAATTCAGATATATGCTCGTATATTGAACATTCTAAAGAATCAACTAAAGGAGAAAACAAAAATGAAGAAAATCTACCACAAGGTCGCAGTTCGAATCATAGAAACGATGCTAGAACTTTAAAACTCACACTAGAATGACGGTTAGATGTGAATAAAGATACTTATGCAGTTCGTAGATCTAGAGAAAGAAAAAAGATAAAAGGTTAAATATAAATCGCAACAGCGGTAATAGATGTTAATATAAACTGTCGACGAACATTATCCGAAGATTGTGGTGAATGTCATCATTACGTGAGAACCGATAAGCGTCGACAATTGTACGCAGGATGACATTCCGTCTAGTCTAAATCTTGTTGAGATTTACGGCCTTAGCACATCCCCATAGTTGAAGACCATACGTCTAAATTTGCTTTATAACCTGTTGGTATAATATAGTCACTTACACGATAGATCTAATGAGGAATAGCTACCGATGAGTTAGTATAATTCATGTGTTTTTGCTTTGATTTGTTTAACTTTCATTCTGATGTGGATTTCCCAAGTAAGGTGCTTATCCAAATGCATTACTAGGTATCTAGCTGACTCAGCTTGAGGTATATCACCTAAGTATACTTTGTGCTGTGCGTTGATTTTATAATAGGTGTAAGTAACATGGACCAATTTAACTTCAGTAAGTTTAATCTTCCACTCGGTTGTCCATTTGTGTAAACGCTTCAGCGCACTTTCAGTTTCACGGTAGCTTCCACCAGATTATCGCTAACGGAAAGTACAGAGGCATTGTCGGCAAATGTTGATGTTACTGTATCAACGTAAGTCTAAGGACACTACATTACACCACTTCCGTTTGTATATAGTAGAATGTAGATTTAGCATCTTTGTGTGCTACCTGAAATTGATGATTAGTCAAGTATGATTCCAGAAGTCTACAATAGTTTCCTGGAAGAGGGCTAGGTATTTTGAATATGAACCCTTCATGCCAAGCACGATCAAAAACTTGCAGAAAGACGATGGAGCAATACTTTCTTTCTTCAAACTCTTTTTTTTGATAACAGATGTAACCTTGTGAACTTGGTTTATGATCGAATGTTGGTTTCTGAAGCCGAACTGATTATCAGGTGGATCGACTAACAGTTTTAGATATTTAAGTAAAATTTTTTCAAAGACTATAGGAAGTAAAAAAAAAAAGAACGGTATGATGCAATTTCTTCCACTGGTTTCTCTTTTTTACATAGCACAATTATCTGCGCAATTTTGAAACAATTCGGAACATATTCAACGCATAGACAGACATTGAATATATACGTTAAGAGCACAACAGCTTTATGAGAAAATTCTTTTAAAATTACAGGAGAAATGCAGTCGATTCCAGGAGCTTTTTTATTATTTCTCTCGCAACTTCTATAGGATTGATATGATCGAAAGTTATGTCGCTTTTGTATGGCCATAGGATTGATATTTGTCCAAATGTCATGTGGCTGAAATGTATTTGCTCAATGTTGAGCAAAAAGCTCTGCTTTTTCTTCTTTGCGTCTCTTATGCGGACGACATTGTGCTTTATGCAATTAATTCTAACCTATCTGAGTGTGTGCAATCAGTAAATAGTACATTAGTTTCGCTTAACATACTTCTAAACAATATGGGGCTTTCTCTTCCTCCTCACAAATGTGTTTCCGTTATTTTTTCTTACAAGTGTATTAATTGTTCCATAAATAGATTGGTTATTGATGACTATCATGTTCCATATTCTATGTTTCATAAATATTTAGGCTTTATATTGAATCATAGACTCAACTGGCGTAAGCACGTTGAGTTTATCTATACAAAAGCTTTAAAACGCACAAATCTTTTAAAATCTCTTTCTCACATGACCTTCAGAGGTGACCCTCTTATCCTATTGCTTCTGTACAAATCTTTCATACACAGTATAATGGACTACGGTAGTTTCTTGTTTGGCAATTCTCCGACCACTTATATTTCCACATTAGACAAAGTTCAAAACATGTGTCTACACTTGTCCTTAAGAGCCCTTGTCTCTACTCCTATATCAGCTTTGGAAGTGGAGACTAAGGTTCCTCCTCTATATATGCGTTGGACATATTTAGCTGACTGATTTTTGATAAACTCTTTTTCATCTTCCACTCCTCCATTATTCCTCTCATTCCTCAACATTTTCCTAAATTGGAGATTTACTCTTAGTCACCGTCCTATCCTTTGCCACTCTGCACATCATCTATCTAATTATAGTAATACGATTATACCCCTCTCCATCTAGTTATTTTCTTTTTCCTTTTACTAATAACGATTTATCCTTACATATAGATTTAGATTATTTTAAAACTTTCAAATCTTCTGTTCCTCCTTCTATTGCTAACGCCTCTTTTACTTCTCATATCAATAACCACTTCTCTGAATTCACACCTATCTACACTGACGGCTCTAAATCAATCGCACACGTTGGTGCAGCCTTTATTATTCCCTCTCTCCAGATTGTTAGAAAGTTGTCTCTGCCGAAAATTTCTTCTATCTTTACTGCAGATGCTATAGCTATTCTCCACTCTCTTTGTTTCATTCTTTCTAGCCAATTATCTAAGAAAATTGTAATCTTTTCTGATTCTAGAAGTTGTCTCTCTGCACTAAAATTTCCACACTACAACCCCCATTCCTCACCGATAATATTGAAAGTTCTCAATCATGTAGCCCTTCTGCAGGGTGTTGGTGTCTCCATTAAATTTGTATGGATTCCCGGCCACTTTGGAATTAGCGGAAATTTTCTCGCTGACTACTATGCACACTCTCCTTCTCTTCTTGGACTTTTCGTTGCTTACTCACTGCATACTGATCTTCTCTCCATTGTTAAAACTGCCCACAAGGAATACTGGAAGGTGGTCTGGAGTAATCCTTATAATGTCATACATTATAAGTTGCTTCAGACTGATCTGCCATGTTTACCCTGGTTGTACAATATACAGATGCCAGTCAACCTAATTCGTCCATTCATAATCGCCATATGCAGATTATGGTTTGGCAATAATCGTCTCCCTTCTTCGTTATTTCAAATGAAACTTACTAATTCGCCCTACTGCTCTCATCCTGGAGATTCCATCCACATTGCCGACGCTAATCACATATTTTTTAGATGCTCCCACTATATTTCTTCCTGTAACATATTATACAATCAAATCATATCCTTATTTATTCCTCTCCCTATAAATATGTCTTTCTTACTCGCTACTCGTAATGTGCACGTTTATGTTTGTTTATACAAGTTCATTCGTGAATGTAACTTAGTGATATAACCACCTTATTTTTATTAATCTGTTATATCTATTTTAATGGGTAAACATTTTGGAAGCCCAAAAAAAAAAAAAAAAAAAGTGGTATCCCATATTGTAAACACATCGATATGTGTAAAAACGTGATCGAACGTGATATATGTGACGATAATTAGTATTATTGACCTACAAGATAATCTTGCGTAGTGTAAATTGTAAATGGCTACACTGATCGTGCAAAACCCGAAAACACACAACATTAATACCTTATGGGTACACCAATAACGTAATAGATAACGGTATGAGATAAAATGAAACAGTCTTACCAAACGCCGTTACTTTCAAAAACTTTGAAACTTTTTATTTTTTCAACCGATTGTCGGAGTAAATTTTTTTTTTCAAAATTAAAAAGTAGATTTCGAGATCTTTGAAATAAGTGTAAACACCAATTCAAAAAACACAATAGCACTTAAATAATTAACTTAATTTGCGGAGCAATGAAAATAATAACCGCTTGCATTACTACTCACGAACAATGACCGTACTTTAATATTACGTAATTATGGTGTGTGTGTGTGTGTGCCGTCATAGTCACTGTGTTAGAGTCAGTCGAATTCGTTACGAAATAACAACTGTCAATTGTTTTCGCATCATTACAGAAATTTTTAATTTTTGATTAATTATTAACAACGAAACATAGTGTATACAAATTTGTTTTAAATGACCAACCGTTGCACGTACATCAGTAATTTTCATTAAAGCGCGTTTTTATTAATTATTTAATAATTTACATCCGCGTGGATACAATTTGTGAATATATATTTATATACTTGTTAATACTAAATATTCAGTTTTTCGAAAAATTGTTCCTTCTTAGATACCATAAATCATTCAAGATCCAAAGCATTCATCATAGCGTCCAATTCATATATTTGGAGTCAGGTATTCCATAGAGGGCAATAGCTTTCTATTTTTATTTTAATAAACCCGTTTAATTGTTAGGGTTTTCTTATAATCCAATAAATTCAACATGGTTAATACAAGTATCAACTTTTAATGTTAACCGATAAATATAAATAAAAACTGGAAGTTTAAACTCTACAATATCATACGTATTTAAATAGGATGGGTATATATCTTAAATTAGTTTCTTAGAAATGAATGTAAATATAAAATATACTAAGATAAATAATAAGTTTTTATCTCACCGATCTGCAGTCTTCTCTTGGTTGGATAATATTTCAAACCATAATTAATTATCATAACGATAGAACACGAAACAGTTACTCATGCCGAATAGAATAAACGAATATATATTAAAAAAAAAAACTAAATAAATTTCACCTACAGTCAGTGAAAGAAAATATTAAATCATTACGATCTACTACAACTGAAATTTATCGAGTCCTTTCAATGCACAAATCAATATAAATTTAATAAACAAAAAACAAATGCTTTCGTAGAATATCTTAGTGCTTGTCTCGTTTGATAATTTATATTTAACACCGATTTATTTAGTTATTTTATTTTTCGGTTTTTTAAATTATAATTTTAATTACATTTGGTTAAAATAATATGCATATTTTGTTCCACGATACTAATATGCTGCCTGAAATTTTCTTCAATGTAAATCATGTAATTTTAGTAAGATAATGATTATGATGATCAGAACTCAGAACATGTAATCGTGTACGTTGTGTTGTATACATGTTTTTTCCTTTTTTAAGTATAATTTAATTTTATAATATTATATAATCGTAAAAAATATGTTATTTTATTTAGTAATCTTTTGGTTCTGTAAGAAAATTGGTTCCTTTGATTTAATGTAATACATCAAAATAATTAAAATACATGTATGTTACGTCGCTCCTGTCAAAATGTATTATAAAGTGAATACCTGTAAGATTTCACGTATAATGTTGTACAATTCTGTTTTTGGTAATGTACTTGTTGTTTTAAGATAAAGACAATACAAAAGTCATTTAATTGTACAGTTTAATTAATTGTGGTGAAGTAAATCACGTAATGTGTAAATATTATTAATAGATGAATGATGTGTTATCAATTTGAGTTTTCATACGATCTATACTAAGATTGTTTGAAAAATTTTCTTTGGTACCGTCAAATTTCGGTTGAACTATTTGCTACATAGTTTTCATTGCTGAAGTGATCCTTCACATACAATTAACTTCAACGCATTACAGGATAAAATTGTACATTTTAGTCAAACAGATCAAAAAGTTTCCTGTATTTTTTAGTTCTCCCTCTGAACCGGATACACTAATGATTCAATAAATGTTTGTTAGTACTGCTGTTATAACTATTGTTTATAATTTTTATCTTGTTTTGTTATGTTTGCATTACGTATTGGTTAATCTTGTTTTTATAATTATCATTGCATTACAAACTTAAGGTAAAACAAGAATCTTTAAAAAAATAATCCGTACATGAGCAGAAGTATATTATAAAATTTGATACTCCAATAGCATCATTGTCTACTATTATACGCTGTTATGTTGACATTCTTACAATTTTTAACGAAATTAAAGATCAAACAGATGCTTTGTCTTGTGGAGGTCATGTCGACAGGAAGTAGTTTATATGGGATATATTTTCAGGCGTCATACAAAAGTTAAAACCCATTTCAGTAAATATAAAAAAAAAATAAAAATAATCATTTGATTTTGTGCAATCACCTCCTGAAATTAATTAACGATTGTTACCAAGTTTTTATAGAGATAAGTTTTTATTACTTTAAGAAAATTTTCAGCTTCAAATAGTTTAAATAGCGTTCAAAAATTGTATTATTTAAAAACTAATTTAAAAGAATCATCACCTGCTGCTTTAAAAAATTATTTCTCTGCTTAGAAACTTTTTTTTTTTTTTTTTTTATTAAATATCGTACCAGCACTTAGTGCTACTAACAACGTAGAGTAGATCACGGATAAGAGAGAGGTTTAATCAAGTGCCTCCATTAAGGCACAAGACAGAATGGCGATCGTTATGATCAAAAATCGGTTGTAGTTAAATTCATTGCTTAGCAATTCTTAACCTAAATGTTCTAGAATGTATCAAACCTTAATGTAATTATGGATACCTTTTTAAAGCATGTTTAAAAACATGTTCATGTTTTAGAAACCTGTTATTTTTTAAAAATTAGGTGACGAAACTAAACGGAAATAGAAGTTTCATTGTGATAGTAAACATCTATACACGTTTGATGATTTACATAAATTTCTGTTAACGCCCATTACGATTATCTCATATTCCATTTTATTATATACTTATTTCATGCAGGTTTTGGTGGTGGTATTTGCTATAAGCTTCGTTTCTTTTATTTATATTATTATTTATAATACACGGGAAGAATCTCGTTTTATTTCGGTACGTGTAGATGATAATTGTTGTTTCTTATTTTAAATGTAAAAATACACTTTTTATTTATTTATTGATAAACGAAAAGCTGTTAAAATAAAATCGTATTCATCCAGTTTCTCAATGTTGTCATGATGCTGTTCGTCCATTATTTAAATGTTTTAAGTTACAAAATTTTTCCATAGGGAGTTGTCAAAAATTTGTTTTCCATTATCGAATGTTTTAATCGTTTTTATGCTGGTCATTACACTACAGGATGTACATTTAAATGCTGTAAATATGGTAAACGTTATAACTCATTACTTTATAAATCCCAAAATTCAGTTTTGAATAATTTAAGTGTAGCATCACAAAATAATGTTTTTAATATAATACCTAATAAATATGACATTAATGTTTTGGATGTTAAAGGTAGACTTGTTCTTGCATGCGGTGCATTGGATCCTGGTAATCAAATTAACTTTATAACTGAAAAATTTTGTAAATAAATTAGAGGCAAATTAATACTGATATTTGTAGTATTGATGACTTTTCTGCTAAACAACCAACTACAGCTGGTCTTTCTTATGTTAATTTGCTTCCATGTCTGACGTCGATGTTTCCACTTGGGAATTCCAAGTAATATGTATTTGGTTAATGAATATTTTTATTGTGCTAATGAACTTGATATAGTGCTTGGTGTTGATTGATCAATGAATGTTCTACTTCCTGAAAAAATTCCTGCTACATCTAACTGTCGTACAATGCAATGTATTGCATTGGGATTAATGTTTGGTGGTGTAGCTCCTGTTTATACTTCATCTTTTGTATGTATGCTAATTTTATCATAACAGCTTGAGACAATTTGAAATTTGGATACAGTTTACATTCTACTTTTAAAAGTACTGGAAAACTGGTCTTTGTCATACTGTTACATCAATACTGGGAAAAACGTGATTTAAAGCTTAATAGTAAAAGGAATCTATATTTAATGATAATTTTATTTGAAAGTATATGAAATAAAATTGTATGCTATTACATGTAAAAGTAACTTACTTCATATACAGCAACAGTTCACATTTGCACCTATGTCTCAAATGTAACACATCACTAAGATATTTTACTACAAAATACTAAAAATTCAAAATACAAGCACAATGTATACATGCTGTTGGAAAATCTTCGCAGATAATTTAAAAATCAATTACCCAAATACAACATACACCAATGTTCTCAAGCTAACCAATTCATTGGAGGCATTAGTCTAATACTTTCTTCTCCACTTCTTCCTTTTACCTTTTCTTTATTTCATTATGATTGTTAGTTATGTTATTACGACCAGCTCAATGAAAAAAAAAATGCAGACCATCTGTATTATCCAACACATTAACTAGTTTTCATTCACGGTAATACAGTTGTGTAACCGATAAACATTAATTCTACAATTTCTTGGTTATTATGTACACGTATCGATGATAAACCTGGAAAATACATTTGTCAAACAGAAGAAGTGAGTTTTAACTGTAAAATGATATTGTACGCTTTTATAGCGCAATACTGAATAAACTATTTGAATTGTAACACAGCTTCTTTATTAATTTATCAATTTCATTTAATAACAGCCAACATCCATTTCACTGTTAGCAGTTGTACAAATTGTTTTGTTTATATAATTTCTAAAGTCTTACATAAAAAAAGATGTAAAAAATCACAACGTAAATATTTGAATATCACAATAGGGCTTTTCCAATTTTTAAAAACTACAGTTAACTTGTAGTTCGAAATCATTTTTCGTTTTCATGAAATTTTTCAAAGTATACCTTTCTTTTTAATTGCCCGAAATTTCAATTAAATTTTAAAAATTTTCAAGTTCACTCGTATGACTAGTGGTTTAGCTATAATTTATTCAGATATGCGTAAATTATTTTCATAATAATGGAAATAGAAATGTTCCCCTGAACTTGAAATGTGAAGAAAAAAAGCTGAACTCTAATCTTCATGTAGTTTTGGGAATCTTTCGATATGACTTTCACGACATTAATGATGACGACTCTATTAAATTGACTCAACTACTCCTGTGTGAAAGAAATATATATATATATATATATATATATATATATATATGCTCTGGCTAGAAATGCAAGAATGAACATTAAACGAACCTCATCTCATGTAATCTACTGCGCTATCTAGTGCGTAATTATGAAAGTTATTCAAATTTATGTTTATCTGAATGAAAAACTTTATATACTACCTAGTAAAGTAGTGACTTATTTTTTTTACGCTCTCTTTACAAACGTTAAAAATTGTAAAATTGACATAATTTTAAAATTTTCTGAAATATAAGCAGTTTAGAGTACTTGTAAGTTAATTTTATGACAACTGCATAAAGAAAATAAAATATTTCGAGTAATATATCTCTCAATAATTACAAAATTCTATAGACGATCAATTAAATGTTATCGATGATTTTTTAACATTTCTTTTCTATAAACCCAAAAATTTATAATATTGGACTGTATCATGAAATTGAAAAAATTATTAATATTTTAATAATCACAGCATCGTGATATGGTTGCATCAATTTTCAATGTGTTCTGTTTTATGCGACTCGAATTTAGTAAGTTCCTATCAATTTTTCAATATCGTCTCACTGCCTGCTCATGGGCAACAAACTGCAACATGCGCTTAGACCCTTTATTATCATTTTTTTTTGCAATACATTCAAGCTTCACTCGTATCGTATCCATTATTTTTTTAGCCTAAACCGCGCAACCGTCTTGTGGTCTTTCGATAATAATAATCATGGTCACCATGATTATAGAAGAAAAAAATCTGAAACTAATCTTTCGACTTGAATTTTTATAAGTAGATAACAGTAAGACAATAATAACGTATTTTTCGCCAAAGCAAGATAAAAAATGGCATTAATTTTTAATTGTGAAGTTCTATTGAAGTATTTTTATATATAGACAGATTATTTAAATATTTAAAAAATTAACTTCTAAATGAGAAAATCACACGGGAATGATGTCAAAAAAAGTGCGTTAAAGAAAGATTAAACAAAATCTGAAAATTGTAAGAAGACAAAAAAAAATTAGTAGCACAAAGGCCACAAATACTATGTTATATAAATTACTTGGACTTCGTATCGTATTTTTCAGAAGCAACTAATATAAATTAAATAATGTGTGTGTTATAATTATATAACACTTCTCTTACGTTAAATTAATTAATTTAAATAAATTTTAAATAATTTGTTACTAAAATAAACTGTGTTTCATGCACCGGTAAATATTTACGCATATGTGATATATACACACATATATATATATATATATATATATATATATATAAATGAAATAAAAATATGATAATATCAATTGAAAAATTATAAGAAAAATTATTTACTTAACGATGGAATAGACAGTAACCTTCATTACTTGTAAAACAATTTGTTCCGTTCTTTGTGTCAATGTTTTTTGAAAATTAACACAATTATAGGTCAATTTAATGTTTAACCACAAATAGTTATAATTTTAATTTATTTCATTAATAGCCAATCTGTTATAGGAGCTAACCATCAGTTGCTCTTAGTAGGACTGAAACTACAACGAACAACTAACCTTTGTTCATAGATGTGTAGGTAAAACTGCGCCTATGCTAAATCTTATTATCGCCATTTATTCTTAATCATGACTGAAAAATTATTCAATTTGAAAGAAAGAATCCGGATTCTACGATAACCCTACTGCCCATCTATCTCGTTACTTTTCCTTCCCAGCTTGCCTCAAAACAAGTTATGAATATTAAAAGTCTGTGTTTTTGTCTTATTACATGGAAGAAATACAAATCAAAACAACCTGTTGTTCAATGTCATAGGTGTCAAAAATTCGGACATATTTCATTAAACTGTAATAAATCTATCACATGTTTGAAATGTAGTGGGTCACATCTTAGCAGCCACTGTACAGCTGTAACTTCGGAAAAATTTGTTTGTGCCAACTGCAAGGGAAACCACACTTCCAACTCTAAAACATGCCCTACATATATCGACAGACTACGTAAAACAAACCTAGCAAAAAATAGGAGGGTTCCGTCGTTCTCTACTCTCCATGTAAATGACTTGCTTAATAATAATAACATTAATATTAATCATAACTTTAATACTACTAATAATAACTTAACAAATAATAGTAATAATAATAATAATATGAAAACTCTACAGAAAAGCTACTCTGAAATAACTCGATGTATTAGTAATTCATCCCATGTTAATGACTCATTAAATCACACTGACTCATCAGAACTATCATCCATTTTATCATTACTTAAAAGCGCTGATTTTAATAAATTAATGATTGTTATTAAAACTATAATTATAAAACTAAATGCACTCGCGAATGCAGATAGTTTCACAAAAATAGCGGCTATTTTAGAAATAATTGCAGTAAATTATATGTAATTTTTTTTAATGTAATATGATTAAGTTAGTTGCCTGGAATTGTAATTCTATAGTACACAAACTAGCTGAGCTTCATGAATTTGCTATTTACAATAGTATTGATATCATTGCTTTATCCAAGACTAAACTGAACAGTAACCTCACAGTTAAATTTCCTGGCTTTGATATTTGTAGAAATGATGGGACGCGTTATAGTGGAGTAGTAGCATTGTTGATTAATCAACGACTAAAGTATGATATTGTGCCAACGCCCCCATTACATTCAGGCTGTTGGCATAAACATTTATTTAACCACTGCTGGTAATACTCATAATGTAAATCGCAATGTAGAAGTTGCTACTATTTTTGCTGTTTATAAACCGCCTAATCGATTGACTAAGTATAGGGAAGATATTTTATCCTTGCTGAAGACAAATAGAAAAATTATTTTAATCGGTGATTTAAACTCTAAGCATAAGTCTTGATATAATTTTAATAATAATCGGGCTGGCAACATCTTACTTAGTACTTCTCTGCCAAATAACATACAAATATTAGCACCAAGAGAACCTACATACTTCCCACCACCTGGCTCTCAACCTAGTATTATTGATTTAGTTCTAGTCAAAAATATCAATACAACGCTGCTCATTTCAGTTAACTGTTTATCATCCGATCATAACCCAATATTTATAATCGTCAAAACTGGCAACATACTGCAACAACCAGTACGTAAAACATTTAATTTTAAAAATGCGAACTGGAATTTCTTTAAGCGTCATATTTCTGATAATATAAACTTAAACCTACCTATTTCTAATACTGACAACATTGACCACTGTCTCACCACTCTGACGAACTTGATTCATGAAGCTATTGCCTTTTCTGTTCCCATTAAGCAGAACGTTTACCCTATATCTTCGATCCCTTTATATATAACTTCCATAATTAAAATCAAAAATATTGTCAGAAGATCCTATACTAAAAGTCGTTCACGTACTGATTCACAAAATATTAAGAAATTATTGAATCAACTTTCGATTTTAGTTCGATATTTACTAAATAAACATAATAACGAAAAGTTTAGTAAAATAATTTCTAACAATGACACTAATACAAAGACGACAATCGAGAATATTGCGTTCGATGGTTTCGGCTCCTAGATATGTTTCCAATCGTGCTCTCCACAATGATCTCAATATTCTATTCGTCAAAGACGTGCACATGCAACAATATCGAAGATTCTTCGACAAATTGCGTCTTAGTGATATCCCGAATATACTTCGTATGTCCAGAAACACGTTGCCGGGAAATCCTAGAAAAAGGCTAAAAAGAAGATGGTGCCGGGACGCTCTTCCAACCAACAATAGTACCATTCGTAACAATACATGACGATTATGTCTATCATACAGATGACACACAGTGATCAATGCGCACGAGTAGTGAGGGAGCGTATATTTATATGGTCATATATCTGTATGCTCCCAAGTATCCGAAAGATAAGTGGCTATAACATAATCCAACAGTACTGTAGTCTAAAGAAACATTTACGTCTAGCTTAATTATTCTATTTAAAAATTAACGTACTATCTATCGGTTGGCTCCTATCCATTGGGAGAGGAGACAATACTTATTTTATTTTATTTTATCATATAATATAAGTGAAAAATGCCAATTATGCCCAGGATTGGCCGGTGTGGTAAAAAAAAAACTCCGTTAAAAATAATAGCCTTTGGAAGATATGTAAACAATATACACAACATCATGAAGCACTTCCCCCAATTCATGATCCCCATACTAACACATATGCATATAACCCATAAAGCAGAATTGCTTGCTGCACGCTACCTTCAGGTTCACAGCAGAAATATACATTTAGCTTCAAGCTATCAGAAGAACAAAATACATAAAGTTGTCAGAAGATTTATCGCATCACCTCAGATAACAACTAATATTAAATTAACTTCTCCCAAAGAAGTTTTTACAAAATTAACAAAGAAGAAAAAACTCGGTAGGTCACGATGGTATCCAATCTACTGTCATTAAAATGCTACCTCAAAAAACCATCGTCCAGTTAACTAATTTGATTAATGCAATGTTTAAATTTGGGTACTTCCCTTCTAGTTGGAAAGTGGCTAAAATAATTCCAGTATCAAAACACGGTAAAGATTGCTCTCAGATAGACAATATCCGTCCAATCAGCTTGATTAGCAATCTTAGCAAAATCGCTAAAAAAATGATTCTGAAAATATTATGTGACTTCACTAATTCTAATAATATAATAGTCAATTTGGATTTCAACCAAAGCATTCCACAACACAACAGATAGCAAGAGTTGCTGACTCTATCACAGATAATTTTAACTACAATAAACATACTGGGATACCTGGCACGGCGGTATTATCTATAAAATGATTGTTACCAGGTTTCCAATTATTTAATTAAACTGATTAATAGTTACTCAAGTAATCGATCATTTTATACCATTATAAATAATGCGAAATCAAGTAACAAATCCTGTTCTGCCGGCGTGCCTCAAGGTAGCGTGCTGAGGCCATTCTTATTTACATTTTTCATGCATGATTTCCCGCATATAAATAACATTGAGATGCCTTATACGCTGATGACACAGCGTTGTACTGCAGTCCTTACAGACCAAGTACTATCAGCAATATGTTACAATCCGGTGTTGATCGTGTAATTAAGTATTTTTCTAAATGCCAAGTTGCTCTTAATCCTTCCAAAACGAAAGCAGTTCTCTTAACTCGTCGAAGACCGTTTTTACCGACCAGACTTCACGTCAGTGGCGTTGATATAGAATGTTCTGACCAGATACGCTATCTTGGTGTCATAGACAGGAGACTAACCTTTTCCAAGCATATTGGCCATGCATCATTGAAGACAACCAGAGCAATCTATTCAATTTACCCCATTTTCAAACGTAAATCTCACTTAAATATTAATAATAAACTAATAATCTACAAGTCAATTATTAGGCCTATTTTAACATATTCTTGTCCAGTTTAGTCTTCAGTCTCAAATGCTAGTTTTAATAGACTGCAATTAGTCCAAAATCGATGTCTCAAATGTATTCTCAATGTCCCCGTATACACTAAAGTTTCATATATGCATAGTGCTCTACAGATACCATATGTAAAAGGCTATATCCTCAAACTATCCCAAAATTTTTTTTCTCAATTGTAGTGTGCACCGTAATAATTTACTTCCAGCAATAGGAAATTACGATTCCAGGGAACTAAGTATTAGATATACTAAGTATAAGCATCGACGCATTAAACATAATGTATTATTCTCATAACATTATAATTTGTTTGTTTTCGTTTCCATTACTTATAAATGATATTACATATTTGTTATATAATTAAACTTATTATTTTTCAAATGACCGCTTTTCATTTGCGATGATTTTTTGTCCGATTTTTCCATCAATACTATTTTTATCTTGTATATTTATTATTTACCAGTTTATATTATTAGTTACTTTCATAAATGGAGAGAGCCTCCGGTACATTTATTAAATATTATTATAACTTTTTAATACAATGTCAAATATAGGGGGTTTTCACATTTTTTTAAAAATAAAACATCGAACAAAGTTCATTATACAAAAATTCTTAATTGTAGTTTTTAATTTATTTATATATGAGATAAATGGGATGATCGTTGTAAAGCAAAATAACTAGTAAAAAGATAGTATGGTTTCAAAATATTTTGTATAATTTTTCAAAGTAACAATTTTCAACCAAATTCTATCAAAACTTAAACCTTTTGTTATTTGACCTTTATCATCTCTACTTCGTATGTATTCAGGTTCGTATTTACAATTTGAATTAATCAAAACACTTTTCTCGTGTTGTTTTATAAACTTATTATTCAATGAAAATAGATAACGTGCCACCTTAAACATAATTATTCCGTATCGAAATAAATTTATTACAAACATTCCATCTATTTATACATACAAGTAAATTTTTTCTTTTATTTACCTACTACCTAATTTTTAAAAAATAGCTGTTACATAATGTTTTTTTTTTTATAATAATTTAATTTTTTCTGCGCATAACAGTGGCAGAAAATATATTATAGCATTATTCACATAATCATAATGACAACTGTACACGATCAAAAACGAAGTATTTAAATTATTTATATGTTACATTTAACGGTGAACTACCTTCCCAAAAAAACATTAATTCTTACAACAATCATCGAACTGCCTGAAACACTATCTCAAAACATAAAACGAAAATAAAACGAAAATTTGATTAAATTTTGTAATTTACAATAATTTAGAAATTTCAATAAAAGTAATTTATAAACACTTTTATATCCATTAAAATTCAATAAATTAATTATCGTTTAAATACAATCTCTATATCAAATTTACTCAGGATACGTCAGGTTAGTTAATATTTTAATTATATAAAAATCCGATTAAATAATTTCATGGTTCGTACATAAAAATAATGTGTAAAAATTACTTTTTTTTTTTAATATATATTTGTTAAAATTGAATTTTAAAAATATTAATAATTTTGCATTTTCAAAAAAAAAAGAACGCCCCCGGGTGGGTTCGAACCACCAACCTTTCGGTTAACAGCCGAACGCGCTAACCATTGCGCCACGAAGGCAATCGTACGAATAATCGACATTTTATAAAATTATTATAATTATATTGAAGTTATAACTTAATTTAAAAATATTTTACAAATAAATTCATTTCTAAATAAAAAAATTAATGATAGATGTGATATTATGTGAACTTTTACAAGTATTGTACCTTAAAGGAAGAGAGTTTCATAAAATGGAATAAAATTTTCAGCCGCCCCCGGGTGGGTTCGAACCACCAACCTTTCGGTTAACAGCCGAACGCGCTAACCATTGCGCCACGGAGGCAGGTGATACGTGATTATTATTTTCAATATTACACTATAATAACGATCTTCCCTTATACTTGATATAATTATATAATTTAAAGTTAAATAATTAACTAAATACATCTTTCTAAAGTCACAAAATATTATTCCACGTTTTGTTCGATGGAAATAAATATAGAAAATAACTTTGTAAAGAATAACCTAACGGGACATTTTTAATTATTAATTAAACTATAACTAATTATGTCAATCCTTCTAGAAACTAAGGTATTTTTTTGAAAATCTGAAATTACATATCCATACGCTAAGTATATTTGCTAGCTTCCTCTTTCCCATCGCACAGTTACTATAGGAGTCACAAAAAGTACAACCCTTGAAAATATGTAAGATAAATTACGTTGGATCTATAGTAATAATTTGAAAAATCGTTTGGCATTATTTGCGACATCACTGCGATTCTAAGCCGTGAGGTATTAATAATTACGTTAGAATCGAAACATAAAAACATTACCCTAGAGTACATAATGTTACTAATAAGCAACAAATTCTTTGACACGTTATATAAGCTTTGAAAATGTTGTTAATATGCAACGTTATGCATTACAGTGTTGTATACAAATCTAAATTTACAAGAAAATTTTTATTAACTGCAATTCTGAGAGTTGAGTTTAAATATAATCCTATGCTTTTTGACTATATGTTTGTCATGTACATTTATGTATAGTTTTTGGGACATCTGAGGAGTCCTAGGTATTAGATTGATATAGTTTCATAATTTTAGTTTTCAATCATTGAACGACATTATTTAATTAAAGTAATTTATTTATAAAAAAATGTATGCACTGTAGACTATAAAATCCAATTTACAGATTGTACTACATTTTGCGAGTCACCGTTATTAGCCGACGTTCAGTTACAGAAGATCATCTATTATTATTAAGTGTCGTCCTCGTATAGGAGGTAAACGTCGTGACTTATTTTTACGTACAAAATTAGCTAGCATTCAAGGCACTATTTATATGCACGCAGATGCGCGTGCATTATGATGTTATACGAAGTGGGGTGCCATTGCCTTCTCCGTGATAATTAAGAATTAAATAATGATGAAAACTTTCTATGTCGCGTGTTGGTTTCGAGCCCCCGACCATCGAGTTGACAGTCCAGCACTGTAGCAACTATGCCACCGCGACACTTATGTATATATATATATTTATATATATATATATATATATATATATATATATATATATATATATATAGTGGTGCACCCAGGATTTGTATCTGTAGTGGGCTCAAATATCCACCCAAAAAATAAATTTAAAAATTCGTAATAAAAATGAATAAAATATATACAGTCGAATGTGTAACAAAATTCGACAGGCAATACAAACTATAAACGATCAGGAACAGCAACGAAACAAGTAATAAAAAAAAACACTGATCACGATCTGGGTCAGATTCGAATGCCGCTCGGCCCAACCAACGGTCATTTTTTTCCTTGGTGATACACAGTCAGCTGGATTTTCAATGTCATTAGCAGACAGAATGTAAGGAATATTTTTTAACAGTACTTTATGCAATCTGGTCTGTTTTACACGCTCTTCGAAATAAGGTTTTATTAGTGATAACGCCAGCTCTTTCAAATGTTCTTTTCTGTTTCAACTATCATTTTAGCTGCGGAATTGTTTGGAGCTTATAACTTATGCGCCTACTTGATATGCATTTTATACTTTTCTAAGCCCCCTGGGAGAATTAAGCCCGGCAGCTCCCCCATGGGTGCGCGACTGTATATATATATTAGTGGCGGCTCGTGCATAAGGGCTGCAGGGCTGCAGCCCCACCTACAAAATTACCAGTATAATTTTTTTTTCATATTCAAAAATCAATTAAAATTATCCAAAATTTTGCAATTTCGTTTAAAAAAAGTAATTTTTTCACTTTGGATGCTCATTCTAGAACGTTGGTGAGGGCTACGTCTGATGCAGCTCTTGTTGGCACATTTAGGAAACATAAAAAGCGTAGTTCCGCGAGAAAACGATGTTAAAGGAGCATGCGCAGTGGTTTCTTTTTAACCGCGTTCGGGTTGCACAAAAACCAGCCCAATACAGCTCTCGATCACGTGTTTAGAAAACATAAAGTGCGTGTAAACGGAACCGGCCGATGGTAAAGGCGCATGCGCAATAGTTCTTTTTTTGCCCGCGTTCGGGCTGCACGAGAACCAGCCCAGCCAGGTAGACTTGTATTTCAAGATTAATATTCCAACTGCAGAATGAAATGTTGACGGGCGCGTTCTTCTATTATTGTTGCCCATTTACTTATGTTTTATTGATTGAATAAATATTATTTATAAGGATTTTATTACTTCGATTGTTTTGGTAGAAAGGCTAACTTTAATTATGGCTGGAAATAGCGATTTTCGTGAAAGTGAATTGAATTCGGTTTCGTGTTTGCTGAATAACAAATTTTCGCGGTTATCGTTTGCAGAAAAGTGTAACGTTAAGGCTCGTGGGAGGCCGACTCCGCAATTGAATATTATACAAACGTCATCTAGCCGATACAATACTTTTGAAAGAAAATTTAAAGCGGATATTTATTCAAAATGTGACTGGCTTTGCGGTTGTGAAATTAAAAACGCTTTCTTTTGTTTTCCTTGTCTACTTTTTGGCGGTGAAATTTCTTGGACTCAAACTGGTGTGGTAGACTTGAAACATTTGAATGAAAAAATCAAGAAACACGAAAATTCAGCACAACATATAAAAAATTCGATAGATTTTAGTATGCTGGGAAAAATTAATATCGCGACACAGGTAAGCGAAGCGTATAAAGTAAATATCGGAAAGTTCAATGAAAACGTCAAAAAGAATAGGGATATTTTATCAAAATTCATCGACTGCCTGATATTTTGCTGTAAATTTGAACTTCTGCTACGAGGACATAATGAAAAAGCAGATTCCGATAATCCTGGTATTTTTCGAGGATTGTTAAATTTCGCAAGGATATTGGATGAAAATTTGAAAGTGCATTTTGAAAAGTCTACAGTGTTTAAAGATAACTCAAAAACAATTCAAAATGAATTGTTGGATTGTATGTTAGACATTTGTCGAACTGAAATTTCTAATGAAATTGAACAAGCTCAATTTTTGGCTGTTATGTCCGATGATACGACTGATATCTCTGAGAAAACACAGGAGGTAATTGTATGGAACCACATACGAAAGATTTTGGGGATTTTATAACCCTGAGTCACGAGATGCAGAAGGATTATCGAAACAGATTTTGGAGCAGTTGAAAATTGTTTTAAAGGATAATACTGGGAAACTAATTGCTCAAACTTATGATGGCGCCGCAGTTATGAGCGGAGCGCGTGGCGATGTTCAAAAAATAGTAAAAGAAACTTACGCAAATGCCCATTTCATTCATTGCTATGCTCATAAATTAAATTTAGTAATGAGTAAATCAGTTTCAACTAATAGAGAAGTACGCATCTTTTTTAGTAGCTTGTCAGGAATTCCAGCATTTGTTTCGCGTTCTTCTCAGAGATTAGCTGAGCTTGAAAATTGCATGTCAAGAAGAATTCCACGTGGTTCCGATACAAGATGGAATTTCAATTCAAGAGTCGTAAATACAGTTTTTGAAAACATTGAACAGCTGAAAGAATGTTTCGAAAAATTGCAGAATTCAAATAATACCCAAACGGTTAATGAAGCATCCGGTCTTCTTCGTCTTCTCAATGACAACAACTTTATATTTTGGCTCGGCGTCTTCCATCTTATTATGCCACACGTTGATTTACTATACGATGCATTTCAAACTCGCAACATTAATTCTTCGAGCGCTTTTTCATCACTGGAAAATTTTTATCGCGCAATTTCTTTAATCAGAGAAACGAATTTCGAAAACTTGGTGTCCACAAATACTGATTCTATGCCCGTATCTCGTAAGAGGAAATGTGATGAAAATCGAAACGCCGCTGTCAAAGAAGTTTGTGACACAATATGTATGCAAACTAGGATTAGATTCGAATTTACTGGTCATCTATCTGCAGGAAAGTTGCTGTTACAAGAGAAATTTGAAACGTACTGCAGGCAATTTCCTTCTCAAGAATTTAACGAAACTTGCTAGGCATATCCCATGCTAAATAAAAATCGTTTGCAAACTGAACTTTCTACGAAAGAAATTCAGAATTTTCCCTTGCATCGGGAGTTGCGCAACTCCACCAATTGTTTCGAAATACCGGTATTTACAAAACACTCGGCAAAGTATATGTTTGATGAACATTTTGTTAATGTCTCCTATGACAACTGCTGAAGTGGAAAGGTGTTTTTCTTCCTTGAAAAGAATTAAAACATATTTACGGAGTACAATGCTGGAAGACAGAGTTTCTGCGCTTGCAATGATAAGTATTGAGAAAACTCTTATCGATACAATTCCTAACTTCCACAGCAAGGTAACTGACCAAAAACCATTGTATGGACTTCATATAGAAATAAATTTTGAAGTAAGTGCTTTGAAATTACACATTTTTTAAAATTTTCTTAGAATGGCCGATTCTAAATTTTATTTTTGTTTAGAAAATTTAGAATTTTAAGTTTTTATGAAATGATAGCCTAGCTGTATGTTTTTTATTAAAAAAAAATTTCAACTAGGTAAAACTTTCAGCCCTCCGCTTCGAAAACCCATGAGCCGCTACTGGTCGTAAATACAGTTTTTGAAAACATTGAACAGCTGAAAGAATGTTTTGAAAAATTGCAGAATTCAAATAATACCCAAACGGTTAATGAAGCAACCGGTCTTCTTCGTCTTCTCAATGACAACAACTTTATATTTTGGCTTGGCGTCTTCCATCCTATTATGCCAACGTTGATTTACTATACGATGCATTTCAAAATCGCAACATTAATTCTTCGAGCGCTTTTTCATCACTGGATAATTTTTATCGCGCAATTTCTTTAATCAGAAAAACGAATTTCGAAAACTTGGTGTCCAGAAAATCCTCGAGCCGCTACTGATATATATATATATATATATATATATATATATATATATATATATATATATATATGTATATATTTATATACACCTATATAATTCATATTATCTGGTTTATGGTTAATCTATGGTCAAACCGTGAACAGATTAATTTAATACTATAATAATACTGTATTATAATTTTATTGAATTAGTTATTATATAATAATTGTAATATATATTACAAACATAACTATGTGCTGATGTTATAATCATAAATGAAATAAAATAATATGATACCGCTATTTTAATTTTAACACATTAATTATTACTTACTCAATTATAATATGTATTAAAAACATAATCGCGTATTAATGAAATAAAATAAATAACAATAATATTAACATTTCAATACATTACTTATTACACACTAAATTAAAATATATATTTATAATTTATTTATTGTATACTAAATTATATATATATATATATATATATATATATATATACATAAACTTTATTGCATGTTAAATTTTAATATAGAATGACTCAGACAAGAAAAATTTGCTTTCTAAATAGTACAATCGGTAGTATTGCTACATGGATATTAATTTTTAAATATTCATGTTAGCGATTATTTAATGTGAAGAATGTTCACGAAAAGTACACTAATATTTTCAATTTACAATATCTAACAGAGATGTTATCAAAATGAATATTGAATCGAATGCTAACATTTACATAACTAAAAAGTTGTATGTGACATATGTTACTGTTTGTTGTTTGTGTTTTACGTTAACCTAAAAGCCGTTATTAGAATTCACAGATTAAACCAAGGTAAATAGGCTAGGCTATAAATAGGTTATTTACCTAGATTATCTACCTCGGAAAACAATGAATTCTTACTTTAAATACAACTGGACAACCATTTACTATATAATATATATACGATTCACATATAGGAAAACAATAATTATTCTAATTACCACAAAATAGAACAATAATAAACTAGAAATGTACAGATAGTGGTACACCACGGAATGCAAAAGTATAATTATAATGTAACTTGAGTCGTACGACATTTTTTTCAAATCATGTGGAATACAAAATTTTAAAATAATCATGTTTCTATTAACAAACAGTTTATTTAATATAAAAATATTTTAAAATTTGTAATATCGACACATAATTTTGTTATTCATACATTTAAAAAAATTAAAATTTCCTTAAATAATTTAGTCGAAGTAATCGATACTGAAGCACCTAGGAAGAAATGTGATAATTTTTAACTTCATTATTCGTTCACGATTCACGTTCATTTGATATTTGTGGTTGTGGCGTGCTTTGTATTTGTAATAGTTCGTGATTATAAGTTTTCAATTTTTTTCATTCTATATAATGGGTGATGAATATTTTGAACCGGATGAGTATGTCTATAATTTTTCAGTGTAAAAGTTATTTATAATACAATACATTTGTTTGAGGTGTACAAAATATCTAACAGAATAATTTGATTTTAGGTTGGGTGGTGAAGATTTTGAAGACCCAGATTATGATGAATTGGATCAGGGCGAAGTATGTATAATTTTTATTTTATTTGTGGCAACTTATCATATGTAATTGAAACTACATTTGTAAAATTTTGCCTAATGGTTTACAAATACCACACGTTTGAACATAAACAAATAAATATGATTATGAATTGACAATTGTGAAATATATAAAAATTCATTATTTAAACTATTGTAAGGTCAGTTCACAGGTACATGCTAAACCGTCTAATTTTTAATGTATTTTATAATAGAGGACGCATGATTAATATGCTATGGAATTTTTGATCTGACTAGCATAATCTTTAATATTTATTTATTCGTAATAAATGTTTATTTATCATGTGTAAACACTTCTTGATAGACTGTATTCGGTAATCTGGTATCGTATGTAGCGATTAAAAATATTTATGAATAATAATATATTTTAATTATTTCAACTTTGTCTTCGATTTTCTATCACAGGTATTCCTAATTCGTGAATATGTAAAAATACTTATTTAAATTAACTTAATACATTATAGTAACTATAAATATTTAGTACCGTACTCATGGCACTGACTTACACTGTATATTGAAGATGGTTAATAAAGTAAATTGCATTTCCTATTTTATCGGTGCAAGCCGAATGAATAAATTATTATTTACCTAATCAGATAAGAAAACGTAAAATATAAAGATGATTTATTCCCGAATTTAAAAAACAAATTACTAAATGTCATCAGAACAAAATATATTGTATTATATATTTTGATGTTAGTAGCAGACAAAATAAAACTTTTAAAACATGTCATTATGTATAAAATCTTGTAATTTATTGAAGGAACTTTTGTCAATTTTAAAACAGTTATTACCTCGTATAAACAGAATTGTAGGCTAGCAAATTTATTACGAGCTTATGAAACGAACATTTCTTAGTATTTCCAATCATGTATTAAAAATATGTATATCGATACTTGTAAATCTTACACGAGTTAAATTAATTAAGGACAACGTATCATTATGTTTGGTTAATTTTTAAACTACTATAAAAATTAAGCTTATTTTGATATAAACATTCATGAATGTTTTCAATGTTGTGAACTCGTTGTTAGATCTGTTTAATTCATAGGTTATGTTTTAGGATGATATGGATAGTACTGAATTATTACCCGCCGAAGATCGCGATGCTCAAGGTGGTGTAGAAAAATCAAAAAGAATTACGACCCGTTATATGACTAAGTAATTATCAATGTTATTTTTGTATGTTTTATATATATATAATACATATATATATGTGTGTGTGTGTGTAAAGTGAGCTATCCAGTACAATGTAGATTGTTAGATATGCCTTAATTTTACACACACACATATATATATATAATATATAAATACACTTGATACATTATGGAACGTACGTTTCAGAGACAAGTCGCTTTTGATAATTGTGTTATATTTTATGCTTGAACATTAATGTAAATATGTATATTGTGTATAAAAACAAAGATAGATCTTTCTTCGACACTTCCCATATAACTGAAGTTGAATGAAATATATGTCTGCATAAGTCAATGAAAACTTACATTTTGGATTTATATTTTTATAATGTATAATCATTGTTTATTTGATTTTTCAGAGTTTTATAAATTTTTCTTTTGATAATTTCAGTAAACTGGTTTATCGTTTTAACAATTAAATAACTGTGTATATAAGTATTTGAATTATAATTGAATTTTTCTTCTTTTCTCGATAAACTAATACCGAGAATTGTACAAGGAAAAATATTTGCTTATGTTACATGATTTTAATGTTTGGAGACATTTCCGATGTAATTTATCATTATTAATTTTTAATGCTTTCTCGTAATGTCGCACTTAAATAAGGTTTAACAGTTATCTGACCTATTTATATTATTTTCAGGTATGAAAGAGCACGCGTATTGGGAACGAGAGCTTTACAGATAGCTATGTGTGCTCCTGTAATGGTGGAATTAGAGGGTGAAACTGATCCTCTTCAGATTGCAATGAAAGAATTGAAACAAAGGAAGGTGCCGTTAATTATTAGACGTTATTTACCCGATGGAAGCTACGAAGATTGGGGAATTAATGAGTTAATTATAATTGATCATTAAGTATCAACAATGTAGAATTGATTTTTCGAGATTCTTTTATTATATGAACGCTAATTAATTCGTATGAGATAAATATTATACAATCTTGTTTTATAAATATAAAGTGAAATATATTCGATGGTTTTTTTTTTTAGTTCTCGAAGGATCCGTCATTTTACGCTTCATTATTCTAGAACTCATGAAGTTGAATTGTATAATGAAAATATGAATGTAGTTTCTATTTAAAATTTAAATAAATTTTAACGAAACTGATATATTAAAACATATTAATAACTTTTATTTGGTTCGGAATTTATGATATGTGACATGTGCTGAATAATCAACGTAAATAAATATTAACTTATAAAAACCCTAATTAATAAATAAAAGCTCTTTACATACGTCATCATAAGGTAATACTAAATATTAACTTGCTTCGTAATAAATTACGCAACCGAACTATGACGCAGTCAGCAACATCGTTATTAAAACTATTGAATATTTTACATATGATACATCTCGTCGGTAACTCGTGAAAACTGTCCATCTTGATAAGATATTAGATTTCCTCAAACTGTTTTTGATTTTACATATTCGGAAAAGCGAAATTTAAATTTATTTTCATTATATTAGGTAAATATTTGATTTTTACATTTAATTAAATTTATTAATAAACAAAATTTAGCTCGTATTTACTTTAGACACCAATATATTTCAAGTATATAAAAATTTTAATTAAAACACATATACACGTAATGAACTTAGTTTTGCGTTAAAGTTCTGGTAAGTATCAACTGCTTGAAAAATCGAGCGGACTTCTTTAAAGTTCTTTTCTTTTGCGGATCCTCAAAGTCAACGTGCACAATTCCAAAATGATCTCTTGTAGCAAGCAATTTTCATTCCATCATTAAAAAAATATAATAGAAACACAATATAAGTTAATTTAGAAATCTACGGACGTATATTATATAAAAATTAATATTAAAATAAAAATTGATCAAGTTAAATTAGTTACAAACCTATTTATTCGATATTGCAAAACTGTCATCATTTTTAAATACGTTTTTAAAAGTCAGATTAAATGTGTTCGCCAAGTGTAATAGTAATTATTATGAAAACTATTTTAATCCTTAATTTAAGTGTTTATTTTAAACAATTTTTGTTAATTTTAACATATATAAATGATAACCGTCATTATTTTTTGTTTTGTTTTAATATATATTTTAAAAATTCACGAGCTTTTTTTTTTTTTTTTATATCCCTGCTATAATCTACGCCTAGCCTGTCTAGGCTATCAGTAGATGTTATCATAGGTGATTACAATTTAGTCACTTATAGCCCCATCCATTGATGTTGTAGCTAGTTAGTGTTCACATAGCAGCTTTTCATCATAGCCTGTCATTAACTAGAGTAAATCTAGTGGTTTCGTCCGTTGTAGCCGGCGAATCTCCTCCATATTATCCAGTAGGATAATTGCTGTCCAGTTGGTATGTTTATCCAACCTATCAGCATGCTTCTTAGCTGCGTTTTTAATGACATCTTGCACATATGGTACAGCTAAATCACGGTGTAATGTCTCGTTGCTTACGTACCAAGGGGCATCTGCAAGTGTTCTCAGAGTTTTATTCTGGAATGTTTGTATTATTTTTACATTACTTTTTGCGCTACATCCCCACAACTGGCATCCATATGACCATACTGGCATGAGTATCTGTTTATAAAGTATCACCTTGTTATTTAAGGTGAGTTTCGATTTTCTTCCTATTAGCCAATACATTCGACTTACTTTCATATTGAGTTCTGTTCTTTTAGTTACAATATGGTTACGCCACGTTAACCTGCTATCCAGATGTAGTCCAAGGTACTTCACTTCGGTTTTAATTGGTACGATGTTTTTATTCATAATAATATCTTTTGTAGTAATTTTTCTTCACGAGCTGAATCAGTTGTCCAACTTTTTAAAAATAAAACAAATATTAACCTTTTAATATGTGTATATATTCACATTTGACTTCATTTCATTCACTTTCACGTTCTCGCTTACATATTCAATACGAATTCGAATAAATTAATTTTAAAGTAATATATTCTTACCTATATCCATGCATCCACTCAAAGTTGTCCATTAAAGACCAAGCTACATAACCAACAACGTTACACCCATAATCTTTTATAGCTTTGAGCATTTCACTCATATAGTTCTGAAAAAAAAAGACGTTAGTATTTATAAAGATTAAAATTTTCGAAGATAAATCGTCTTTATGTTAACAATAGTAACGCTTATTGGATCAGATTTATTGCAAATAACTTGAAGAAATAAAATTCCAAATTAACAGCACGCTGAAAATAAACACACTAATACTTAATATAAGGAATAATTTAAGATATATTTTCAATACCTAAATACATAATCCAAATCAAACTGTAAAATACAGCTTTACGTTAAAAGATAAAAAATTATTATTTATATAAACAGTTCAGCTGTAATAAACATCTTGTTAACAAATTTGTACTTTACTCAGCAATCTATTTTATATATTACTAAGTAAAAAAATTACTTATATATTTTTTACCTATGAGAGAATAAAATAAAGCATCGTTTCACTGGACTATAAGTAAATAAGGATATATATTTTTTAAATTAACAAATTTCAAGTGTATATATATATATAATCATGTAGTCATCAGTCCTAAGACTGGTTTTACTATATATATATATATATATATATATATATATATATATATATGTATATACATGTATTTGAATAAATTCAAATACACAATTACGATGATTAACGAAGTTGATTTGTCAAAGATTTGTAGTTTTAGTATATACATTTTTCTATCTAGCGATAATCCGTTAATTTTGTGAATGACAAGTAGTCGAATTAATTCTAATAAACGTATATATATTACAATAGTATTTATTTCCCATTTTAAAACATACACTTACAATATTACAAATATTAGTTACTTAAAGTTAGTTTGATATTATTGAATATGTTAGGTGTATATATATATATAAAGAAAATAAGCCAGTTATCGATCATTGATCTCTTCCAATTAAAATATTTTTTCCATTTGTTTCTATTCAAGACGGTTCTGTTTTACACATTCAATCCTTTCCTAAATTCTCAAGATCGACATTCAGTTATCCGCATTTTCCTTTATCCCCTGTCTAACGATGACCATTCAGTACATTTCTTGATCCATCTATTTGCTTTCATCCGGATATGTTGAACACAATTTCATTTTATCTCCTGTATTTTATGGAGATTACGTTTTCGCTACTAATATTTTATCGTTTACTTTGTCCATCCTTGTCACTCAAGTTATTTTCCATTCCATTACTCTGAATTACCTGTATTTTCCTTTGTCAGTACAATGTTCACGCGTAAGTTATGGTAGAAACGACACGTATGTTATGAATATGCCACTTTTTTTGTACGATATTTCGCCCGAATATTTCTTTCAGTGTTCAGAATTTTTTCATTCTAACTGTTTTGCGGTTTACCTTTCATATTCTATCTTTAATGGAGATTGACCTATACGTATATCATCGTCTACCCAATATAACGTCTTTTCACTTAATCTTTAATATATTATATATATAAACTGTAAATACGGTGTAACCCCGGGGTTTTTAAAAGAATGAGGGAAAGCAATATTCGAAAGAGAGATAGAGAAGAATCAAAAGATATATGTAATTCTTAACAGTCTGATAAATCGTGATAATTCACGAGGTGGAGGAATATGTACGGTATAATAAGCTCGAACGTAATTCATTCAGAGAAAGTCGCGATAAGGTTAATGTATCGTGACGGAGATTATATATCTAAGTTAGGAAAAGACAATTCAGTCTACAGGTTTACCAGATTCAAAGTATTTTTTTTTTTTTAATAAATAATATTGAAAATTACCGCGAATAACCCCGATCGATAACATTAATTATAATAACTCACTTATTTTTTAGTTTATTTATTATAATGGAACCCACACAACGGCTAAAAACCAAATTATATTATCCAATCTGAACTTGTAATAATGTTAATGATTCTCCAAACATAACAATTATAATATATTAAATTCATTTTCTTCGTACGTAAAATGAAAATCTGATGATCTTAATAACTATTTAAAGCCGCAATATCCTAGCGGAGATTTATTATAGTAAAATTACCGTACACAGCAGTATTACGAGACATTAAATCGTTCTCATCCATCTTTCGGTAATCTGTATCAGTTCCTGGATCAATACATCGACGAGTTTTTCTTGAAAATATGTTTATTATTATTGATATTTTATGTTTATATGTGAACATTTTTTATATTTTTGTTCCACGATTAATTAAAATTGCTTATACATGTCACGCAATTATACTTACTATGTGAAAATTAATTCTATCATTGTCATCTAGTTCACCAGAATCACAATAACCATTTTCAGTTATAATAACTTCTGGATTTCCATAAACCTCATTAATTCGAATAAGCAATTCTCTCAGTCCCCACGGAGCGACCTAAACGGGAAAATAATTCCAAATAAACCTTCATTGATCGTACGATGCAGAACAGATGTTCCTCACTTACATTAATTGAAATACGGTTTATCCTATTTGTATCTACGGAAACACTAAAAACTAAATTATCTGAAAATAAAAAGGGCTAACAAAATTTAAATTTTGAAAATGATAATCAAGTAGAAAATTTTTACGACGATTATTTTGAGGAAATTAAGTTCCGAATAAAACTTTTTTTACTACCCCTTATTTTTTGCATCGGAAGTACCCGTTATAAATTTAAAATTCAAATCAAATGCCGGAGTATTATTAAAAAAATATCCTAGTGATCAAATTATTTTAAGTAATTTATTAAATAATAATAAGAAAAATAAATATTTAGTCGCAATTATCTACTGCAAGTAAAACTGAAACGAAAATTATAAAACGTAATTAAACGAAATACACACACATATATTTTTTAACGTATAAACTGGACTAGCATTCAAGGAACTTATTATATATACAATGCAATGCGCGCGCAAATGATATATGTTGTGGGGTATCACTACCGTGATAATTAAGAATTATATAATGATGAAAAACTTCTGTCACAAATTGTTTTCAAACCCCAGACCGCTGTGTTGACCATAAGAGACACGAGCCCGATGCGATGTACGCGGAAACTGATTACTGATATGTATAGCGATTTTTTTTGTTTTTTTGAATAGTTGCTTCACACAATCAGTCACAAGTTTAATTACATCCAACATCCTGGAAAACATATGCACAATATTTCTATATTAACAGTATTAAAAGCTTTCTGAGTAGAAGTCCGTTACATTTTGTAAAAAAACCGGAATGCCCACTAATTTTATTTATCAAGAGCTTCAGTATTTCCGACAAAATTTTAGCGAGAACTTTACTTGCAGCATACAAAAAACGCTCTCACTCTAGTCGTTTGTAATCTTAAAAACTCTCCCACTATTTCGTTGTGTGGTCACGTGGTGATATTTTTGGATAGTCCGCGATATCGATAAGTGTGTCCGTTCCACGTTGCGGGAGTTGGTATTTCAATTTGCCACCATTATGGCTTAACATTCGTAAATTAATCGCCATCCACCTTCTTCATAGACTTGGTTTGGTATTCTGTTCAACTCATTATCATTATTCAAATAGCTGATCGGTAATGGAATTAAATCCTGCTGCGTTTAATTGCTCATCTTTCGCTTTTCGACGTTCTGCACTAGAGACACAGTTAATGTGACTAGGTCATATCGATCAAGTCGACCGTCCTCTATCCGATAATAACGTAAAAGTTTTATATAATATTATTATTAGCATAAATATATAATTTGGCTATCCTTATTAATAATCGCATGAATCAATAGGTCATATGATGAAAGTCTAATATAATAATAAACCTTAAGCCATGGAGTTCCGGCAACGGGCCAACTAGGGTCAGCGCTCCGTATAATATTTGCATCACGCTCGAATGTTAAACGAGAAGACTGAGTTCCGGATTCGCATAAACTCGATATGTAATGATTAACGCCGAAAAAGTCGTATGAACCTATAGAAAATTTTACACATCTACATGCTCACGCTAATGTTAAGTAACGCTATTTTATACATTTATATATACAGAAATACGCAACACACACGTAACAAAACTGATCCGTATCAACGTTGTATACATTTATATTCGATGAAATAAAATAAGGAAAAATACCTCGAATTTCTTCTATTTCTTCTCGAGTAAATTCAGGTAATCTAGATTTTGCACGATGTTCATCGTGTGTACTGTTATAGTCTACGATTTCTTTCATCAATTTTGGATAGTTTCCCGATTTACTATATATAGGATGAACCAACCAATCGACCTGAACGAAAGCGTTTAAATAAGAAAAATTCCACGTGTATACGGAATACAATAACGATACGAAATTTCATGATCACCAATTATTGAAAACATTAAAAATAAACATTAACATTAAAATAACGATATTATCGATGATTTTTTTTTTAAATTTCGGAATAAATTACAAAATAAGATCCTAAATTATGAGCAAGCACATACTACTTATATATATATATATATATATATATATATGTATATATATGTATAGTGTGGATGGGTGTGTAGAGTCTCATCAACAGAAAAGTGGTAGGAACATCGCATAAATGGCTTCTGTCAATACAAAAATCGATAGATGTCTAGTCAAACGACGTATAGCACACACAAATATATATATATATATATATATATATATATATATACGATATATATAAATTCACATATTTAAAAGAGAAAATTATATAAAATATATTGTTCGCACAAAAATATTTAAATTTAAAAAAATTGATTTAATAAAACGACTATTGCAATATTCTGAATCAGTATACAATGGTTTGAGCTACAAATATAAAAGTGATATATCAATTTGTAACTGGTTTTGTGAGCGCACACACACACACACAAACATAATATAATTTTCCTTAAAGTTACTCCAAACATTGTTTATTAATGGACTGTTCAATTACATTTTACGATTTTCCTTTAATCTAACTTTTTTCTTTTTTTTTAATTATTAGTATGATTGACTGATTCACCATGTTAATTATTTAGTTCAAGTTTCATTCCAAACCTACGTATCACTAACCAATACATTAAAAATATATCAACAATTAAATAATAGATTATTTGCAGGCATATAATAAAGAAAATTGTTGTATGTATATATATATCGCATAGTATGAATAGATTTAGTATTGTTAATTAGTACCATATTGTAAAATATAAATAAAACGTTTTATTTCGGTGATCTAATGCTATTGATTCAATTTGAAATGTCAAAAAAAAAAAAATTAAATGATTATTTTCAGGAGAATACATCGTACAACACAGTTTCAGCAAATATATTTGAACATGATAAGAGTTTTCGTTTCCATAATAGACATTTATAGATTTTGATGATCTACAGAAAATATGACACTTTTAATTGCACGGTCGTGACGCTTATTTACCGGTCGTGCATGTATACATGTGTATATGATACATCTATTTACATGCTCCCACTTTCATGTAAATTTTAACTACATTTTAATAATAATTGTAGATTTATTAAGAATCTAAATTAACATTGTAGTTGTTAAAAACGTTTGATTATGAAAACGAATATGGACACGTTTATTTACTCTTACAAAACTTCAATAAAAAAAAATAACGAACACATAAAAATCGATTATGCATATTTAAATTGAAATAACTTACAAAAAATGCAAATGCTCTTTCAGCCGCTTTTTCATCTTCTAAACGATTTGTTTTAGGCAGGAAATGTCTTAAGCTGTACGCCATACCAAGCTTACCTTCAAAAAATAAATACATATATATAAATATATAAATATGTATGTGTGTGCGTTATTATCGTTATGGAGAACACAGTAATTATTCAAACTCCCTTCGGACGCTTCTGTTTTCACAGCCGAGTTAATGGCTATTGACAAAACTTGTAATTATATAATTAATGTGCTTACTAAGTACAGGCAAGTACCCGTTGTTTGTAGTGATAGTCTTAGTTCGCTCTTAGCTATACAGTCCATTTCAGTCTGATTCTCATCCCTTGATATTCGATATATCAGACAAATATAAGAATTATACAACTAGGCGATGTTTTAGAATTTTGTTCGATTCCCAGTCATGACCATAATCCCTCAAAAAGAAGAAGTAAAATATCTTGGGATAAACTTAGATCAACGGCTAACATGGAGTAAACATATAATTAAAAAACGTAATGAACTCAATATCAAATACGAATGTTTTGGCTGTTAGGAAAAAGATCAGAATTATCGATCGAAAATAAGCTGTTATTATAAAATCAGGTCTTGAAGCCAATTTGGCTATACGGTTGTCAATTATGGGGTTGCCTGAAAAAAAGCAATATTACTATTCTACAGCGAATGCAGAACAAAATCCTCCGAAATATTGCTAGTAATGTTACACTTCATGAAGATCTTAAGGTGAAGTCCATAAAAGAGGAAATCGCAATCGCTGCAAAAAAATATGTCAATCGTCTGGAAAAACACACTAATCACATAGCGATCTCCCTAATGGATAACTCGCGGTAATACCGTCGACTGGATAGAACGAAACCTCTGGACTTAATATAAACTAAGTGTATTAATATATACAGTTAAGTTTTAGCATCCATCACTGGATGGAATGCTACTCATGATATAGTATGCATATAAATTACAACATTTTCCAAATAGCATTAGCTAGGTGTAAGTTAACGATAACAATAAAAAAAAATAATTCGGATTTAAACTTAATGAAGCGGCGGATGTTGCTACTAAACAAGCTACCTTGCCAACTTCCATTTATTCTATCATCAGATGTACGCTCTAAAATCAAACTATCACAATTCTTGGTGTGAATATTGGAAATCCTCAAATAAAGGTAAATATTTTACAATTGTTCAGTCCTATCTTCCGGTATTTCCATGGTGTGCTCGTATCCCAATATCTATCCCCCTCTCGTCAATTCCGCAGATTTGTTACCATAATTTGTAGGTTATTGCATGGGTCATTTACGTATAGTGTTAAATTTTTCAAATGGAGATGTACTAGTCATATTTCCATAAATATCCTGTAAGATATAAATCACCTTCTCCTTAATTGTCCACAATTTAATTATAATAAACAAATATTTTTTAATAAACTGATATCTTCCTCCCCGTATTCACTACATTATCTCTATTAAGCTCTGACTACAAAGTATTATTTCTCATTTTTATTTTTATTTAAAAGTGAAAAATTATTATTTAAAATTATAATTAAGTATGTAATCCCTTAAATTAGAATCTACTGGCCACAAAGGTTTAGCTTGACCTAAGCCAAAAAATAAAAAAAAAAATAAAAAAAAAAGTAGAAGAAAAACAAAATATTTATTAATTTACATAGATTAACGATAGTACAAAGAATAAAAATTACGCGTACCGGAATTATAATATCGTTACCGTTGATAACCAAAAGTCATTATATGTTATATTTCTTAATTACAAATTATTTACTAGCCCGACGAATATAATTCGCGGAAAAACCTAAAAAAAAAAATATAGTAAGGTATTATCGATTTGTACTATGTTTATTTCTTTGTTCACTTTATCACATCTGTTAAAATTATTTTTGCTCTATTGATAAAACTCCTTTAACTGGCTAATATATGCCGGAATGAATTTTTATGTATTAATATGTCTGTTTATGTAGGTTTCATATATACCTATATATATATCCATATTAATAATCTTGATATTTAAATTTAGAAAATTGATTGATTATCTTTCTATTTCCAACGTGAATTAAATGTTTATTATACTTGTCATTATTATTTCATATTATTGGATATTATCAACACATATTTTCCGCGATGTAACATTATTTTTAAGTATATTATTATATTTTTTTCTTTCATTTGTTCATATAAATATCGGCTAGAATGTTTTTTTTTTTTTAAAATCGCTACATTTTACACCAGTATGTTTATTTAGACAGGCCGTGTCTTATATATTAAATAATAACGTGGAAGACCTTGTAGCGCAATATTCTAAAAAAAGTTTAAGATTTGATTTATCTGCACGACGAGATCGCGCGGACGTCTACGTTGTAATCGTTGATATCCAACAGATTAACATGTTCAGCATGCTATTGCAAATGCCGTTCTTATAAATTAACGAGATATCCTGAATAATATCCTGAATCAATAGTACGTCATGATCTCTATGTACATCTTCATTATGCATCAACTATTGCTCTCAAGAACAGGCTTTGTTCAGTCTGTATGTTTTTAAATATTAGATTTACCGACGTAATGTCCATAATTGAAGGTCGTAAGTTCATGCCGTTTAATCATCTCTTGATATAATAAACGTTTGTGGATGATATTAAACGGTAAACCACGACCGACCCGTTATAATAATTTTCTCTCCATCCGTGTCCTCTAATCTCACATCAATCGCTTGTTTAAGTACCTAGCAGAAGATATTTAGCAGATCTGCACGCGGAATACGCTAGATTTCTGTTCATTAATTTTTATTTTCCAAGTTTATCTCCTGTTCATGAGCGTGATTGTGAGTAGATTGAAATTTGACTACTTGCAGTTGTTATTGTTGTTTCATACACTGACAAATCTTTTGTATAGAATAAATACAGTTGAACTCTTAGAACATTCTCCTGTGGGGTACTCTTTACTTGTATACAAGCAGCTTTCTAATGTGTTACAAGAAGTTGTCGATCGTTCGTATATAATTTTATTAATTACTTTGCGATAGACTGCTCGAAACCCCTGATGATAAGATTATTTTTAATACTTAAATGTATTGACAACAACGCGATGCACTTGATCGATCATAGAAGTACGGTTTCCTGAAACCGAATTGATGGAGCGGAAGCTCGTCCACAAGTAATGCAAATAGTCATTTTAGTAGTAACTTCTCTAAAGTTTAGAAATTGATGATAACATATGTTATTTTCTGTCCGGCTTCCATGCCTTTTTCAGCATTATAATTTGTGTTGTCTTAAAACGCATACGTATACACGTGTTAAAAATATACGTTACCGTAACAATATCCTTATATAATTTCCAATACTCCAGATAAAATCTCATCAACACCTAGACTTTTCTTCAGATTCATGTTCTAATCTATTTACTCCGTCATTTCACGACGGTAAAGAATGAGTTGTTGATCTTTACATTAAGTAATATTAGCAACTGTTGACTCCGTATCAACTGTATCTTATGCGATTTAAAAACGCACGATTGGGAACAATTAGGCCATGTCTTTACTAGGTCTTACCCAATAGCTATTTTCATTCTATAATAATTCTGACAGCTGATTGTTTTAACCAATGAGCCCTCTTTCAAAATGGGTATTCCTAGGATTTTGCAAATAAGACTGAAACGTTTTGTTCTGAAATGTTGTTAATTACTTGTGGAGTTACTAACGCGGATAACGATAGTTTTATCGTGGGAATCACTATGTTATGCCATATCAGACGATCTTTTTTTTCTCTCAGCAATATTGAGACGTACTTTGGAGATATTCTCATAATTATAGCGACTTCTCCGATTACTTCAATTAACCGATTAGAACATTTTTCAAGTTTAAATATAGTTTTAAAAGAAGAAAATAACGTTTAAACATACTCGAAGGAAGAAAAAATAAACATTTTAAGAAAAAAAGGAGAGCCATAACCTAATCTCAAAAATTTTACATGGAAAATATAAAATTATTTTATAATTTATATAATTTAATTGTATAATGTCTGTTGTTTAAGCATATATTTTTGTATTAACATTTTTTATTTATTTATTTTTTTTAAACTAAGTTGCGTGTATAACTTGATGTATATTGCGATCTTCGTGAACTAGCGCAGCGTTTCGATTAGTAAATTATAAATACACGTAAATATTACCGTTTTGTTTTTTACGGAAATCTCTTTCATATAACCTGTAGACTTTACCATGAGCTTTAACTATTGTGTGACCTACGATATAATCGACTGGTGAATCTAAATCCAAAGCAGGAGCATAATCGTGTGAAACGTAACTCTTTACTATTTCAGATGGCCCATTAAATGTAATCCACAATTTAACCTAATTTATATCAATAAAAAATTAGAATTATTTTATACGGTGAAAAACAAATTGTTTCCGTTTAAAAAGAAAAAATATATAGAAGAAAATAAACGAGAATTAAATTATTTTCACTACTAACCAAAAATAAACGATCTCAGGTGTGTCGATATCAAAATTTAAAATTAAAGTTGTAGGAATAAAAAAGAACAAGATTTATTTCAGTATAAAATTTTATAATTCATTAAAAATATATATGTACATATTAAGCTAAGCATGCTTAAAGTTACCTTAGCAGCTAAATACAAAAAAACAAACGAATTTACAAAAATAAAGTAAAACGACCAGATATAACTACATTTTCCATAATTCTTCATTTTAAAAATTACATAATTATATTATTAAAGATGATAAATTATTTTGCGCTTAAAGTTATATTTATAAAAAAAAAAAAAAAAAAAAAAAATGCAGTATACATATTATTAATAAAGGGTATAAAATATTTAAATAAAATTCAAAATAAGTAATGACAATTTCATACGATGAGAATACTTCTCGCAAAATTTATAAACACGATTGTTCACTTGATGAGAATATTTCTCACGATGCGTTAAAAAATAATTCCACCAATAGTCACACCGCGAGACAAATTATCATTTCTCTCAACACAAAGTAACACAAATGAACATAACTCGCTGTAGCTCAGGCGGAGGGAAATGTAAGTTTACTCGAGTCTTATCGAAAGTTTAGCCGACAGGTACTGGGAGAGCCGATATAGTAACTGTCAACAGTCACTCGATATAATATAAAAACAGTATTATGTATGAAAAAAATTCTCATAATGTGACCAAAAGGAAGGTTAACGCACTTTATCGCTTTTCTTAACCTATTGTATATGTTCTCAGTGTTTTATGATGTATACTCTTTCTAAATCTAGGTGACAGCGCATCAAGTTGTCAAAATAACTAATTTCGTCCCGTTGTAAAAATCAATATGCACGAGTGGAGAAACACGATGACGAATCTAAAAACGGGAAATCGAAAAATAACCAATTATTACGTTACCTCGATAGCGAAACGAACGAATGTTTCCATTTTGCGTGTACTCGACGTCAAGATTATTGATATTACGTATTTTTTGGTCACACTATGGTATGACGAACACTCCACGATTATTAATTTCGAACAAGTACAGAGAACTTGCCCTCGAGGTAGATTGAATACAAAATGGACGGATATGATATGAAATACATTCAATCGTTGACTATAAACGGATAGCTACTAATCGCATACCGAAAAAAAGAATTGAAGATGTTGCAGCATAATAGTCGCGACTTCCTCCGGGGGATTACGACTGAAGAAGAATAAAGAAGAGAAAGAATCGTAAATGTAAACAAAATGCTCGGTTATTCGCTATATTAAAATACATAGCGCAATAAAAACAATTCCAAAAATTAGAATATAAAAAAAAATCATAATTTGACTTAAAAAAAAAGAGGTCGCAATTAAAAACTACATTAATCATACACTTTTAAACTTTCAAGGTTGATATCCATACGTCTATGTTTTTTTTTCGGTGTAAACCATGTTCGTATTTTTTCACGTAACGTTTCAAAAACACAATTACTGAGAACGGTTAAATTCGTTGCTCGTGCGGGCTTAGGAACAGACTGGTAGAAGCATTAGTCAAAGATTAAAAGAGCACAAAGCAAATTGTAATCATAAGATAAAAGATTCGTCTGCATACTGTTCGTATCAGTGCCCAGCATGAAATACAATTTGACGATTTTGAAATTTATCAAAAATGAATAAATATACCTCTAGAATTATTCATAAAGCGATTAAAATTTTTAAACATCCAAATCTTAACAAAGAGGATGGATACCAGAGCTTAATTCAACCTGAGCCGGTCATTGCTCCAATGAGAAAAAAACAAGTTATAATAAAAAAACTGTTAGTCGAGTAAACAACTCCTTTTCTACGCATGATGATAAAAACATTTATAAACGGATGTGCATAACAGGGCACCTGTTTATCAAAAAATTCAGACATTAAGTAAGACTCTAATCCTATAAATATACCTGCACTTTCATAACCGCTTTCAGTTTGATAAAATGAAATTTTCGAAATGTTACGTGAAAAAAATACGAACATTGTTTACACCGAAAAAATCATAGACGTACTTTAATCATGATTAAAAACTTCCAACGGCGAAAGTAATATCATACTTACAATTACTGATTTTAATAAATTACAATAAAAATCCAAAATGAAAACTAGAAATTATTTTCATTTAACCGAGTACAGAAATTGCAATACACGACGTTAACGTTACGCTGTAAAATTATTTATTACCCGATCACCGAAAAATTTGAACAATACTCTCGCGTATTCGACAAAATAATCAACTAGCATAGGATTTGCGAAGCCTCCAATGTCTTGCAATTTCTGCGGTAAATCCCAGTGATACATCGTCACCTAAACGCAAAATCTAATAAGTAATTTTGTAACGTACAAATTCTTTATCGTATACAATAAAATATAAAGCTATGCAAAATTTCAACGTACTATAAGATCATTAACATATTTTGTTAGCCACGTTCACAGCTTGATTCATTCGAATTTGAAACCGAACTTCTCATTCTCATGAAATATCCACATAAATTGTGATATACCAACTGATCAATATAAGAACTATCGAAAGTCAACGTAAAAACCCTTTTCAATTAACCGCCGTATTTAAAAATATATAATAAGATTTTATAAATATAAATAAAATCTAATTATAACAAAATACAGGCTCCAAAAAAATAACATCCATGTTGTCAATGCGCAGTTGTGTTACTTTGTTAAATCGGTGAAATCGGGTAACGGAGTAACTGTACTCTATATTTTTAAACAAGAAGAGATTTTATCGAATCGATAAATACTGAAGTTGTTTAATTTGTACATATAAAAAAGACAGCGGCGTACAACCAGGGGCGTATTTCAACTTTTGTCGCCCCTACGCCACACAAGTGGTGCCGCCCCATGTAAGGCCATCGATTTTCCAAAATTTTGTTACTCAAATATGTTGGTTCGGTTACAAAATTTTATTTTCTGAAAAGTGTTTTACTATTCTTAAACACAAAAATAAAAAATTTAAAGTCTATGGTATGAGTAAAATAAAAACTTTTTAAAAATAATCCATTTTTGTATTTACTGTATAATAAATAATTTACATTTGAAAACTTTACACTGTTTCAATAATTATAGTTGATAGAAAAAAGTCATGATGTTTATTAGCAAAGTTAATGATGTCCGTCCAATTAATTTATTGTCATATATTTTTAAAGTTTCTATACCTACAAAATTTTGAAAATTTGATCGAAGAATTCGCCTTAAGAAAGTCAAGAAAAATTGTACTATAAAATAATTACTTGTATTTTTTGTGATAAATATATCTGATTTAAAACTAAAAAAATTAATTTTTTTTGTTAACAAAATTTATTTTTGGTCCTACATGCCGCCCTCCCAAAATTTGCCGCCCTATGCCATGGCATTCTTGGCATTGGGGGTAATACGCCCTGCGTACAACTTACTTTAAGCAAGAAGATGTATCCGCAATTAATATGTTTTCATTTTGTTCGTTAACTGATCAAATGGTCTCACTGGCGTTTTTAATATATCACATATAAATTTCAAAAAACATACGTATAGTACATACCATAGGTTGTATATTGTATAACAGTAATTCATTTATCAAATTATTATAATAATTTACGCCTTCCTTATTAAGACTATTTATATCACCCGTCGGCATGATTCTACTCCAACTAATCGAAAAACGGTAAATCTGAAACTAATTATTGTAATCGCCGCAATATTAAAAAAATGTTTTAAATTCATAATAATTGAATAACTCGCGAATATACATTAAAATTAAAACTAATAATATAAAAATGCATCTAACGCGATATCAAGATTGAAATATCTTGTTTTAAAATAAACAAATTTAACAATTTAATCCTACGTTACGGAAATATTAAAAATAATACACACACACGCACGCAAAAATATGAGGTCGTAAAAAATTCGCGTAGAATATAATAAAGTATTATAAATTCCCTATTGTTATAATTAATCACATAGTTATACCAACGTATATGATTGATTATTTCGGACAAGAACTAAATTTTAAAGAAATTTAAAATTCAGTTTCTGGCTTTAAATTAGTAAATCGAAATTAATTCATAAGTAATTTTCGCTTCCTTTTTTTTTTGTTATCCTTCCATTACTTGAAAGTATGACCCGGATGTTTATAATAATATGGCAAAATGAGTTAAAATGGTCACTGAACGGGTTAAAGAAATATATTTCCCATAAAATTATTATTTTTTTTTTTTTTATTGTATGAAAACATTAAAAATTGTATTTTTTAATCGAAACAACATGTTAAATTTTTTTCGAAATGAGGATGGACACCTCGAATGATTACAATAGATGAAGTACAAGCATTACCCATCAAAATTAGGAAATAAAATTTAAGTCAACTTTTACCACAACAGAAACTCGGCAATGTATTTAAAAAAACAAGAAAATGATATGTTCCGAATATATTAAATGCAGTTATCGGAAAACAAATTAATCGAAATACGGATCATTTTAGATGAGTGAACAATTACAATTAAACACGCAATCCTAATTATGAACACATCAATCGTCCGATGAGGGAATCATCGTTAAAATTCAATAAAAGAAAAAACACTTTATTGTTAACTATTCCTTACAGTTTGCCAATACGAAAACTTTAAAGATTTATAGGAAAGACAAAAAATTAAACAAAAATAATTGATCCACGCAACGTATATTGTGAATTGTAAATTTATATGGCGGTAGCAATTGAAAAAACGTCTGCATGAATAATTTTTAATCTATTTTTTTTTCAGATATGTATTGTAATTATTAGACAAATATATGTCTCGTGATTGTTAATAAAATTGAAATATCACGTAACACATATAACATAAATAAACGTAATAGTTCTCGCAATATAGTGATGATAGCGTATCAAGTAATTGTTCCTTTTTTTTTTCAACCTACATCAGTCCACTGCTGGATGTAGGCTTTCCCCAATTGTTTCCTGCGACAACAACGATTTAGGGGTCTGCCTTTGTTTCTTTTCTTGTCAATTGGCCGCCATTCCAAAACCCGTTTTGTCCATCTGTTACCTTTTCTTCGGGCTCCACTTTATTTTTACCATTTACTCCACAGCAATATGGAGAGTCCAGCTCCCTTATCTATTTATTTGGCTTTCGGTCAGATAGTTTTTATGTTCAATATTAGTTTTTCTTGTGCTACTTGTGTCTTCCTTATCTTCCTTAATTTTGTTTTTGTAAACGTTCATGTTTGCTAACTATATAAGAGCCGGTAAAACGCACTAATTATATAGTTTCCTTTTCAAACATATCGGTATATCTTCGTTTCCGAATACGTTACTTAGTTTTCCGAAGGCTACCCACGATAGTGATATTCTGGGATTTACTTCTGCTAGCATTAACATATTCCTGTCTGTCGTAATTCTTTATCCGAGGAAGTGTATTCATTTACTGTTTCTATAACTATGCCACCAATTTTTATTCTTAGATCCTTATTCGTGTTTAACATTACTTTTGTTTTCTGGAAATTTATTCTTAATTCTATTTTATTTTTGTATATGTATTTAATTCCGTTATCATCCCTTGTAGTTCTTCAGCATTGGTGCTTAGTATCGCTACATCATCTGCAAATCTAAGATGATTGAGATATTCTCCATGAATCTTTATACCTTTTGAGTTCGAATCTATTTTTCTGAATATAGATTCTAATACAGCAATAAACAGTTTCAGTGACAGTGTATCTCCTTGTCGTAACACTCTTCTCATTGCTATTTTTTTTGTTTTGTCCCATAATGTTATCTGCATCGTTGTATGGATTGACAGATATTCTTGATTAGTTGTATATATTTTTATGCTGTTGTGTTTTGTGCCAATTTTTCTGTATCTACTTCCTTTGATATTCGATCCTTGTTTTCGATTAATTTTCAATCTACTTCTTAGTAGTCTACGGTCGCTACCTTTATTGACAGTGTTTATCGTAGAAAAATCTTGTACTATATGTGCATTGCTGTAGATAATGTAATTTCATTTTTGTATTTAAAATCTGGGTTTCTCAAAGTCCACTTCCGTTTTCTCGCATTAAATACATACGTGTTCTTTTCATGTTTCTTAATCATTTTAATTCTTTAGAACCATCACACATCGCAATTCATACTTCTAAAGGGGTTTATTAAACTAAAATTAAATGAATGTGTCATATTTACATAATCACTTGTAAAATAACGAGCAGGACGGTAAATGTTAGACGAGCAAGATATGAAAATCTGTTTTCTTTTATTAGAACTATTTGTAAAAATATGTTTTTCAACCATTACTGTATAAATGCTATACCTCGTATTATTAAAATTATATCTATTGATATAATCTTATGTGCATGATTAATAATATATACATACTTGGCTAATAACTTCTATAGAATTTGGATAAACTGACAATAAAAATAATAATAATACTAAAAAGAAATAAATAAAGCTTACTCCTATCTCATTTATTAATTTAACATCTTCCTTATAAAGACGATAAGAATCACAAGTAGCATCACCATTATCATCATTTTGCACTAAATTAGATCTTGTATGGCATAACTTATCCCAAATATTTTCTCCTTTTCCTAAAAAATTAATATAATTATGTCATTTTTTGGTTGAATTAATAGTAAATGAAATATAACCAAGAAATTAACAAACTCGATTTCCGACCAATTTAAATTGATGTAATCTTTATCAGATATGTTTATAACCAAATTCCATGAAATACGTATGTCTAATTCCTAATTCTAATTTAAGTTAACTAAAATTTTAAGATCATAAATCTTTAAACTTGAGCATTATAAACTTCAAAAATTACAATACTACTTTTTAAATTCTATATTACCTATATAAAAACAACCAGCCTCCATTTTATAAACAAAGAATATTGTAAATTAGTAAATTTTACGCATACCTAATAATAAATACATTTCAATTAAATACTTACCATCTTCATTCCATGCTCCTTCAATCTGATATGCAGAAGTTGCAATACCAAATAAAAAATGTTTAGGAAAACTCATTCTATTTCAGAGTTACCGTGAATAAAATATATTACTATTCGAAAGTAATATAACTACAATTATAAATTATACTTACAGTCTAAATTTACACTTTTGACACTAGTATTAACCCTTTCAGTGCCGTTTCCTCAATTTTTCTTCAAAAAAATTGAAATTTGGTATATTTATTATTCTTGATCTACTGATGATTTTAAGCTTTATCTTACCATTATACATCAATTTTTGATGGAGATACAGGATGTCCCTCTGTAGGGACAAAGACACTATGTGGAACAAAATGTTTGACATTGTTTTTAATGAATTGTACTATATAATCAAAATTATTTATACGTATTAAATTTATTTACCTTTTTGACAATGATGTATGTGATACATATCCATAGTATATATATTTTTAAACCCCCTCCCAAAAAATTCTGATTTCAAATAACAAAATTATAGTTTTTATTTACATATTTTTGTATAATCAATACAACATATAGATACAAATATTACACAACCAATATAACATGAAATATTAAAATGATATAAAACAGACATCACAACGATAAATATCTAATATAAACTACATACATATATATGACAATTAAAATATACAAAAATGTTATACAAATGGTACCTCATTTATAAATATATAATATAATTATTACTTATTATGATATAAATAAAAACAGTTTCTATCCTTCAACATGCATAAATGTACTTTACATTTTTTGCAAAATATGTGTGTTTTATTTTTACACGGCTCATATTTGCATCGCGTGTTATCTTTTTTATTATCCATTTCTGGGAAGTGTTCAAATAAATCGTACCGCACATCTGGAAATGGTTGGGTCTCTTTATTTACTACATTTGGAACCACAATTTCACTATTCGATGGTCGACCACGTTTTCTAATTTCATTTTTGTGAAATATAAGCGATTCCCCAACCGCTTGTCGAAAATTTAATAAATCTAAAATGTTTCTGTTTTCCACGCCTAAAGCAGTGGCCTGATTTTTGTATTCTCCCCAACTGTTTACTAGGGCAATATCTAACGCATGAAATATCATTCTTATAGTCCACTTCTTGGAGCGTACATACGATCTGTATAGACTTAGTAAAAAGTCCATTTTATCTACACCACCCATATTTTGATTGTATATTCGTATGCATTCCGGTCTTTGAACTCTAATGTATTCTTTTTTTTTCTTGTCCCATCTTTGACAATCGTCACTTTCTCCGATTCCAATGAAATTTGACGCAACCGTAACTAATTTATTATCAAACCATTGCGTTATGATAACACATCCATCAGAACTCAAGCAAATGTCCGACGTACCTCTTCCTTTACGTTTCATTTCTTGACTAGATAACAATGGGGGTTTAAAAAATCGATTCAATCGTATGGTGCCTATGACATATATTTGTTTGCTATGCAAATATTGGAAAAGATTATAAGTACTAAAATAATTGTCAAAACATAACAAATGATTTGCCTCAGTTATGCGTTCAGACAACTGCATTACTACTGCTGCTGCAGATCCGAAATTATTATAAATATTTTTAACTTCAGTGCTCGATCCCTGGTAAATAATAAAATCATATAACAAGCCATTGGTGCCAGCTAATATATAGACTTTTATTCCCCATTTTTTGGGTTTATTACGTATGTATTGCTTTACATTTAATGTGCCTTTAAAAGGTATTATTTGCTCATCTACTGAGAGTGCAGCGTCTAATGGTAGGGATAGACACTGTTTACGAATTTGATCGAAGATTGGGCGCACCTTCCACAATCGATCTTGATTATCTTCCCTACTCGTTATGTCAACTAGATGTAGCGTATTACGCAATTTAAAAAAACGTTTCAATGTCATATTATCTTTTATAATTGGTATTCCATAATTAACATCCCAATAAAGTTTTGCGCGAGGATAATTCAGAGTTCCCATTATTGTGTGAATTCCTAAGAGCGAATAAATTTCCCCTGCATTTGTTGGTAAAAATTTTATATTACGCTGTATCGCGTATAAATTTGTCATTTCTACCATTTCATTTATTAACTGCTTATTTATATATTTATTGAAAAATTCTACCGGTTTTGGCAAATCGTATACATTTTTTTTTGGTGGTTTGTACCACTCTATTTTCGGTGCAATAAATTCTACATCGCGTATCCATCGTATATGATGTTTAGATGTTAAACCTTCCATTTCTATATTTACATTATCGACATCCATATCACCATTATCTATAATGATGTTTTCTATTCCTAGTTCTTCTTCATCATTATCCGTTACATCATCAACTACAGCAAAAAATAATAAATGTTTATATTTATAGTATTTTTTATCACTAACTATATTTTCCACATTTTTACAGATTATAGCCATAAAATTATTTTAGTAAAAGATTGTTTCATATTCATATAAGAGGACTTACCCAAATCTTCTGCACGTGTTATATCATTCTCAGTTTCTTCATCATCTGAAAGTCCATCTATAATAGAAGAATCGTCCCTCATCAAAATATCCAAAATATCATTATCATCCATGTTTATCTAATGATATGTGCAAAACATTGTCATATATGCGTTAAATTATTTAATAAAATATAAATTTGTAATTAATTTGTCAAAACTGAGAAAATATAACAAGAAAATACTCATACCATGAAAATACATCCACTTAGTGTCAACTTCCCTTAGTAGGGACATGCGTTTTAAAAAAAATCATGCATGAGAAATAGGAAAATATAAACCCAGGATAATAACTAAAAACAATATTTAAGGTGTTTACTTACCATTAATATGTAAAATATGTTGAAAAACAGTATGTAACAACCAAACAATTATAAATAAAATACTCTAAAAACACAAAAACATAAACAAACCAAACTCCTGAAAATGAAGTAATTTTTATGATATTTATTGGCTTTGTTGAGTATCATTATGCATCAGTATTTATTAAATGGATGTCCCTCAGTAGGGACATAGCGTCATTGAGGTAAAAATAATTCAGTATCACACTTTATTACCATTTTAAAAATATGTCCCTCAGAAGGGACGTTTCCACTGAAAGGGTTAAATAAAATATTAAAAATATATTGGCCGGTATCGAATTCACCTCATCGATAAATACTATATCACTAATTTTAAAATATGGAAGTGCACTTCATCGATTGCTAATCTTCACTTATTTCAAATTTAACAGAAGATAATAAAAAACTCGAATTTGTCTACTTTAATGCATAATATTACGAGTAATTAAAGCCTAAATCGTAATTGAATCCTGAATTAAATAGATAAGTAACTACTATGTAGTATACATCGTCACCTAAAACAAATCTGATAATAATTTATATGAGGCCAATAGGAAAACTAGTTACTAATCGTTTTGATTAAAATTAAAAAGTTTTAGGTGGTTTATATTATCACTTCAGTTTATAGTCGATAAATATTTTTTTTTTATGCAGTTATAAGATAATTAAAGTTATAAATTAACTATGGATAAAACCCTTCATTATCAATCGACTGTCAATATTTAGCGCTAGCATGCACCGTTAAAAAATTAAACTAAACTTTGTTGAGGAACGCTAAAATTGGACATTGCCTAGCAAAAATAATAAACATAATGGTAATCTTGTAATTTAAGTAATTTATTGTAACATTTTATAAGAGGATCAACATTATTCGACAACAAATCTTTTAATATTTATGTGGACTTTTTAAATGTTATCTGCAACTAGTTGACACATTTTTTTTTTATATAAAGCCTTAATGATTTTCAAATTATAATTAATTTATAATATCTTGAATTAATCATTGTTCAAGAATTATATATATAATGAAATATATTAAACGAACAATTCGTTTTTATTTATATATATATTTATATATATATATATATATATATATATATATATATATATATATATATATATATATATATACGCGCTCAATGTACCGACCTATCTACAACGAATTAAAACTGAAACCCGAAAAGGAGCGGATAGTCCAGTGGAATAAAAAAATCCCACTAAATCCCCTAAGACCGCCTAGGGAAACACTACCATCAGGACACAAAGAGAGATGACCAATATGGTCCACAATAAATCGAATACAACAGCCTGTGCTACAAAGCTAAAATTTTAGCTGAACACTGGTGTGGTAAAATTTAAGTCGAACCGGGTACGGAAGGAGGAATACGGAGGGTATTGATGCATTAATGATGAAAAGCCTAATCAAGTTAAACTGGTACTGAAGATCAGTGGGCAAGATATTAATAATATCACTTACGGAGATGAAAAGCAGAGATTAACTGTAATAATGTGATAAACATTGCCATTGATGATAAACACATAAAAAATGTACAAAAATTTAAATATTTAGGAGCACTGATTACTAGTGACGGACGCGATATAACAGAAATTAAAACTCGACTATGCATAACCATTCTTTTAATAATTTGAAGAATGTGTTGAATAACCATAAAATATCGTTGCAATTAATGGAACAAATTATACGATATTGCGTTCGATCAGTATTAAAGTATGCATCACAATCACGGGCATTAAATGCCGAATGTAAATGAAAGCTAGATTCATCAATGTAGTTTGTTAACGCCATGACTTGATTTTCACAGCTCAGATTCTTTGTAAACCCAGCTTGATCGCAGACTGTGGCGAAATAAGCCTTTAGACCTTGTTTAAATATTATAGCGTTTCGAGGGAGTACTGCTGAGTACTAATCCTCCACAAAACATTTTTATTCGCTTAAATCAATCACTTGATGACCATCAAAGTTGGTCAGTTGTGAAGAGAAAAAAAAAAAAGTTTATTACGCGATTTGACACAACAAAATGTCATCAGATATGTAAAGGACGAAATCCATCCAGCTGTTCGATGCTGTTTATTGAAATTAAAAATACACGAAATTCCGCTGGCAACGATTTTACTGAATCAACCGACGATATCAGAAGGCTAAGTAGAAAAAGTTTTACCGACTCCAGATAACGTTATCCGGTTGTTTTATAACTTGAGAGATCTGCCACTACCTCAGTATGATTAAACCTGATCCTTGACCAGATAGACTTTCGTCGATTTCAGATAGGAACAAATGAAAAAAAAAACAATACCCATCTTCTTAATGAAGCATTAACCGGCGTTTATTAACATTCGTCAAAGTTTCAGATGTCTCTTGGCCGTACTTTATGTGTAAAGAATGTTATTCATCCATTTACCATCTTATATTTAAGACACTCATTGAGCGCTAGCGGTGACACTTCGTGAATATCGTTGAAAGTATCGTTAAAAGCTTGACTTGCGCATCCACGAACAATGTACTCAAAATCATTACATCGCCCATTCTCAGTCCGAATGCGATTTAATTTTACTCATTCTCTTCGGGTTAGGTTAAAACCGTTCACCTTATGTTCACGGTATGTGACCAGTTTCCGTTTGTCTGGATTTGATGAGTCAACCTCACTTCTTCTTGTCATTGAAGTTCTTTATAAAAAGGGCGTTTGCCATAATGTACACTGGTTTCCTTGACTTTAGCCTGGTTGTTTTAAACATATATCTATTTGCAGGAAGTCGTTGATCGGTGTTTTGTACTTTTCCGGTTAAAACGTATATCGGTTTCCGTGAGATTGTACTTCATTTGTTTCCTTTGTGCGTTTATCGACTTTTAATGAGGGTAACTATCGAAATTAATTAATAATTTCATTCATTCGTAAATTTAACGTTCGAAACAAAAAATAAAAGTTACCGTAAAAATATGAAGTATATCGTTTTTGAAACAAATTATAATTTTATATATGTGTGATTGGAACCAAATGAAAGAACTATAATTTTCACAAAACGATAAATTTTCATTATAATCATTTCAAATTAAACTTTTTGTATTGACGGTATTGACGACACTGGCGGAGTAGTAATATCAAAAGTCATATTCTCCGTCATGGTACGTGTAGAAATTAATGATTTGAAGAAGAAAGCCGAATGCTTCATCGTTCTTTTTCGTTGCGTATCATTAAAGTCGACGTGAACGATTCCGAAACGAGTTCTGCAAGTGACATTAATAACAATTCATTTATAACGTAGGAATTATATTAAGAGATAATTTAAAACGTAATGGAAAATATTCAATTCTAGAATACTTACGAGTACCCATCAGCCCATTCGAAATTATCTATTAACGACCAAGCGGTATAACCGATCACATTACATCCGTCTTCGTGAATAGCTTTTAACATTTCCATCATATAAGCCTGTAAAACGATTGGTCGTTACGTACGAAATTACGTCAAACTGGCGTCTATCCTACACTTTTGAGTTATAATTAAATATTAAACCCTCGAGTGCTAGAAGAAACATAAGTAATCTGCATGATTAACGCTCGCATAAATGAGAATTATTTATTATTTACAATCCTAATTAGGTCCCCAGTGTTAGTACCACATGTTCGTACAAATCTAGGTTATAATTCAATACTTCTATATACCTTGCGTCTATATAATAACGTACTAAACATTCATCCGTAATTACATATTCACGTCGATAGTAAATTTATATATAATAAATTATTTTAAACTCTATATTTCGCTTGTTACTTTTCAGTATGTTTTATTTTAGTCGTAAAAGTCTCGTTTATCGTCATTATCGATTAACAGTTTCCTTGCATAGGAATATGTGTATATGATTTGTATTCAGTCCTTTGCGAATCAGTATGTGTTTATGTGCGTTTCTCGAGGGAGAGTTTGTTTACATGGGAATATGGATGTATGATTATGTTTTTTGTTCTGTTCGGATGTGTTCCGGCATATAGATATTGTATTAGAAACATTATTTTTTTTGTTCGTATCGGTAATTTATTTTTCCAATTTTAATATGATTTATATTATCGTGTTGAGAGTGGTCTAGTTTTACCTTTGTTCATACTTTTATTTTATTTGTCGTTTGGCTGACGTGTACGATGTTTTGTAAATAAATAGATAAATTATTTCATTCGAATTTTCGCTAAAACAGCACTTTACACCGATAATGAAATGAACTGATAAAATCCGGATCGCAAAAAAGGGTTAAAGTTTAATGCATTTTTTCCTTCGTCCGATCTCTAATACATTGTACAAGACCTTTACCACTTGCCAGTATCCTATATCAGTGAAAGATATTTTTATGTACACTATGAGCACACGTTCTTTTAGTTTTATTCGGTCTCTGCGGTTGTGTCTCAAGGCTCAGTGTTTGGACCCACGTTGTATTTAATTTACACAGCCGATTTTTCTACGACTAATCATATTCAGATTTGCCGATGATGCGGCGTTCTTCCGATATCGAAGCAAATACAAGTAATCTTCAGACAGCACTCACTATTGTTGAAAATTGATTTAACAAATGGAACATAAATGTCAATGAGAACAAATCTGTAAATATACAGTTTACTAAACAGAAAAGCTATATCTTCAATCAGAACAAACGCGAAATAACTGGTTTACGCTTGTATAGCCGTTTAACACATCGTAATCCTATTCGAACGAAGAGGAAAGAACCAGATGCACGTATTAAAAAAAAAAAAAAAAAAAAAAAAAAAAAAACTATTCCGGTTAATGGACGGCAACAGCATACTACGAGTTTCAGACCTGTCCGGATATATGGGGTGCAGCTGTGGGGCTGTGACAAATGTAAGAAATATACAGACTGCCAAACACAAAATTTTTTGGCCGATAACAAATGCATCTTGCCATGTAACAAACCAGATCATTCACTACCATTTAAACATTCCTGATGTATACGAGGTCATTAAGCAATATACACAGAGCCATTCTGTGAGGCTGGAAAATCAACCAAATAGTCTGGCTGTTGGACACGGCCGGCGATATAAAACGCGTAAGACGTAGAAAACCCCTGGAACTAATCTGTGGTTGTGGAATATTCTAATTTAATTACTAATCAGTCATACATATATTGATTATTGCAATACACACTTATCAAAAAAATCGATAACTTTTAACTTACCGGTTAATTTGTAGAATTACCAGATACGAGAAAGGGCGATTAGATATTGGATTAAAGAGATTTATGGGAGGGGAAACAGAACAGGAAAAAGACTAAAGAGAAGGAGACAGTAGAAACAAGAAAACAGAGTAATTAAAATAATATAAACTACTAGAGAAATGTTATTATATGTATACATAACTAAATTGTGTCTGGTTTTAATCGCTTAAGGCGTGTCAAGCAAATAAGTTTTAAGGCGAATCGACTCTAAAATTAATTCTTTAAGCTCACAAAATCACGTGTGAACTTCCATACATACTGAATCCCAGGTAATTTTCTCAACGTTTACTACGTCAAAACCTATAGTTATCATAAAGCTCGGTACACTGATATTCTTATTGTTTGACCATATCTTCGATAGATTTTTTGGCTTCTGATCTGTTACATAGTGTTCGCAGTGAGGTTTCTATATTGAGACCTGTCCATTCCTTCATGTTTTCAAACTAGGTTTTCCTTATTCCACCTCTTTGCCGTTTTCCCGTTAGGTTTCCTTCAATTTTTTTTCATAATTTTTAAAATTACAACTGGCCAGCTAGCCATCCAGCAATTGGACTGGAACGCGAAATAACTTGTTAGGGGTTAGCATCCAGCAATGGAACTGAAAATTAGGCTAGATCAAACGGTCGACTCCGTTTTAACCTACGAACATCTAGACTAGTGTCAAGTAGATTGATCGCCAGTACGTTTGCTTGGGTTTCCAAACGGCTTACATATTGCTTTACAGCACGTTTGATCTCGTTAAGTCTCGATGTAACGTATGGTTCAATACGTACCAAGGTGGGGAGATGACCTTCGGTTTATCCTGTTTTTGTATGTAACTTTTGCACAACCCCATAACATTAAACCGTATGTCCAGACTTTATAATTGTTTTATAAACTAGATGTTTGTTTTCTAGTGACAAACTGGAGTACCTGCCAAGAAGTCAATTTAATTTGTGCAATTTTACATCTGTTTTCTTTTTCGGCTATTATGCTTATTTCAATTTACGATCCAAGTGTAGGCCTAAGTATTCAACCCCATAACATTAAACCGTATGTCCAAACAGGCTTTATAATTATTTTATAAACTAGATGTTTGTTTTCTAGTGACAAACTGGAGTACCTGCCATGAAGTCAATTTAATTTGTGCAATTTTATATCTAACTGTTTTCTTTTTGGGCTAATAAGCTTCTGCCATGTTAATTGACGAACCAAGTGTAGGCCTAAGTATTTAACATGTTTTTGTTGGCTTATAATCATCCCATTTATTTTTAACGGTTGATACGTAAAACTTCGCAACGTAAAATCAACCTGCGTGCATTTACATTCGTTTACCCTGATACGCCAACGTCTCAGCCAGTTTTCAACATTCAACAGAGTTTTTTGTAGGTTATTGGAAGTTTCGCTATTGTCTTTACCAATAGTTAATAACGCTGTATCGTCGGCAAACGTAGCTGTTACGTTATTATCAAAATCGGCAGAGTAGATTAAGTAAAGCACCGGGCATAAGACACTTTCTTGAGGTTACGCCAGCAGATACCGGATAGATATCGGAGAATTGATTTTGGATTTTAACCTGGCATGTACGATCTTAAAGGTAGGATTTTAGGAGAAGATAGTAAGGATGCGGTAATATTTTTTTTAACTTATACAGCAGACCATGATGCCACACCTTATCAAAGGCTTGTTTTACATCCAAGAACATACCGGTGCATACTTGCTTAGCTTCAAGACTCTATTGAATAGTATGCACAATTCGGTGTATCTGTTCAATGGCCGAGATGATCATTTGTAATAAGTCATATTTCCCATTTCTCAGAAACATGACCGATTATAATAGTCACCTGTTCTAGTTATTCCCCATTTAATTGCTGCAGAATCTTTGAAACCTCATCCGTCCATAATAACCGCAGCATTTTTCGGTAAAGCCACATCTCGAAGGCATTCATTTCATTTATCATCGATTTTTTAATTGGCCAGGTTTCTACTCCATATAATAATACGAACCGTAAATAACATTTAACCAGCTTCAATTTTGTTGTCCATTTAAGCGTTTTATTTGTAAATAATTTTTTACATTTTCAAGAATATGGTCCTTGCTTGCTCAATTCTGGCCCATATTCATAATCTGGATCCCATGCATTACTAACGTTACAGCCTAAGTATTTAAATATATTAGTTTGATGAATAATTTTATTGTTAATTTTTATTGATACACTCTGCGTTTCAGCCTCTGTGTTAACTACCATGACTTTAGTTTTCATAAAATTTTGGTTGATTCCGCATGGACCCTATTGACCATCCACGGAAATTTACATTTTTTGTCTGCAATTAAGACCGTGCCATCGGCATAACGTAAATTGTTAATGATTCACATTTATGCCACCTCAGAGCCGACCGGCATAGCGTGTTGAGTACGGTGGCTTTCCGTCTAATTGCCGAAGTTAAGCAACGGTATTTCGATGGGTGACCGCCGGCTCAGTGTGTTGTGTGTTGTAGCCCGCACGGGAGATTAGACCATTTTTTCCCCAATTTATTGATTGGGGAGACCTACGTCCAGAAGTGGACCAATATAGTTAAAATAAAAAAATATTCAGCTAGTGCCTTCTTAAATATCTTTTCAGAGTACAGGTTAAAAAATAGTGTCCATATCACGCAGCCCTGCCTGACTCCTTTCCTAATATTTGATTCTTTTGTTTCTATTCCTTCCGTTTTTACTAAAACTACTTGAATCAAATAAAAGTTTTGAATTATTCCCCCGTCTTTTCCATCTATTCCTGTTTCGCGTGGGCATTCTAACAGTTTATCATGTTTACTACTGTCAAAATCCTTCTCGAAATTTATGAAGCATAAAATTATCATTTTCTTAATGATCGATATATTCTTGTAGTAGGTCCTGTAAGAAAACTAACGTTTCTCTTGTTCCTAATCCGTTCCGGAACCCAAACGGTTCTTTACTGACATTCGCATTTATTGTCTATGTATTTGTAAATTATTTTCAAAAATATTTTTAAAGTATGATACATAAGACTAATTAGTCTATTCGCATTTTTTCGAGCTGTGTTCTTTACTGATTTTAACCAATCGCTAGGTATCTCTCCTGAGTCATATATTTTATTGAATAATGCTCTAAGCAATGTAATATTCGAATCATTTATTAGCTTTATCATCTCCACATGTACATTGTCCGGTCCAGACGCTTTTTTGTTTTTAGAGTTATTAATCGCCCATTTCATTTCATTTTTCATTATGCTAGGTCCATAGATATCATTTTTGATCTTTGTTTTTTAGTAACAATTTTTGAGCGAGTTGATTTCGGCCTACCCTGAAAATTTATATTTTTAATTCTTTCCATGATTCATCTACATCTTTTACGCCGTTATTTAATGCCAATTAATTAAGCTTTTCATTTAACTACTTAGATAACTTTCTTGCAGGGTTCTTGGTACTTAGCAACTCCATACTGAATCTGCCTTCTTTAGTAAGCTGTTTGATAACCTTGAAATTTATACGTAAAATTGTCATTACTGGATTATGATTTGACCCGTCACCAGCACCTAGATATGTTTTAACACTTGTAACTCCATTTTTATCTCTCTTGCTGATTAATATATAATCTATCTGATTTCGGATAACATCAGCTGGTGACTTCCATGAACCATGTATTGGTCACCATCATTTCTTCTTGATAAAATTGTATCAATCTAGTTCCACGATTGTAGATCAAGTCTAAATTCATCTGTTACATCTGTAACTTTACCTCTACCTACACTTGCGTTAAAGATATTTATTTCGTGCTTCTTAGTTAACTTTAGTAATTCTTTTACGTGATTATAAAATTGTTCTATTTTATTATCTAATTTATCAGAAGTAGGCGCATAAACTTGTATTACATTAATGTTTTTTTAATTTAAGCATCATCATTCTATCGTTGAATGCTATGAATTCTAAAACTGATTTTGCCATTTTTTTATTCACTATAATTGAAACTCCGCGTTGTTTACTGCCTATACCTTCTGAAAATTATACATTGTACTTATTAGAGATACATTTCCCAGTATTCGGCCAACGAATTTCACTAACTCCTAGTAAGTCAATATTTAACCGTTCCAGTTCATTAGTAGTGTTTTCCAATTTTCCAACCATTAGCATACTTCTTACGTTCCATGTTGCGAATCTTTACGTCTGTTTCAGAATCTTCAGTCTGCTGTTATTTCTTTCTTCAGCCATTGCGGTTAATGTACTCGGAATATTCTGATCCTAAACTTCTACCGCGCATTTGTTCCAACCTGCAGAGTACCATACCGACGGCGGGTGTGAAGAAACTCCAGGCATTCCATATTACTATAGGTGACCGCCTATTATCTGTTGTACTATCTCTAGCGCAACCCATTGATGCAGCATGAATACGATTACCTTTATACGCAATTTCATTTAAGGAAAAGAAAAAAAAAAGTCGATGGTCATTTCTCATTGCCTTTCACCGGCTTTTCTGTTAGAGTTTACTCCCTTAATCGTTGGATAAACGTTCTAACCGCAAGTCAGCCGGTTGTTACTGAGGAGGCAACAATTTAAAGTTTTTACAACGACTTAAACTCACCGAGGGGGGACAGTTATAGGATTCTTGCAGACTTTTAGTAGACAGATCCTCGAACTACCTACCTGTATCCTCGTGACTCCTTGCCCTGTCACTACTGGAATCGTCTACCAGAGACTTTTCACCAGTAGCCGCTCTTGGTTCTCGACTGCTTGTTGGTTATTCGCAGTTAGCCAGTATATCTACTAGTCATTCCACTATTCACCAACCGTAGACGCGCTTCGTTTCGGTTAGAGCCTTGGACCCAAGGAGCTACATATTACGCAGATAGTAGTGTACATTTTATTATTAATTTCTACATATTTTACGATAATAACTATGTTGTTCTTTCAGACATACACACCGTCGATAATACTTACTTTTGAAAAAGATATCCTTTCAGTATCTATTAACTGGCCGGAATCGCAATAACCATTTTCACTGATGAAAACATCTGGATTCCCGTATACGTCTCTAATTCGAATAAGTATTTTTCTAAATCCCCACGGAACAACCTGAAAAATCGACGAGATTACATTACGGTACGAAATAGTGTATGAAATGATCATACATAATACATCCGGAGGGAGTTAAATGTTCTAATTTTGACGGTTTTCAATCACATCATTACCTCGTATTTATCATAATAAAATATTATAACAACCATTTATTTTATTTTTTTAATTGCTGACTCCTATAAAATTTTCTTTACGCATTATATTCTGTGACTGAGTTTCTAAAATCAAAGAATACACGATATATATTGGGATGAATAGATTTGTACTTATAGACACAACCATAAGAAACCGATCTCAACGCTTCCTAATATTCTCTATGAATATTTATGATGATAGTAAGGAGATGAATGTAATGCGAGCAGACAATTAATTGAGCTTAAATGATCAGAGAATCTGGAAGTCCAATAAACAAGGGAATATTCCATAATAGCTGAGTGAACAGGAAAGCACGCAAACTCAACTGCTAATTAACATTACGTAATTAATTATGAAATTGTGCATCTGAGTATAATAGAAGGAGAACGAGGATTAAATGATGAGCATTTAATGCTGTAAGACAACTTTTAGAATCTGATGGAATAAGGAATATTTTTAGAGTAGCATATATTTACGAGATTGTATGATCGACATAAATTTAGTAGCGACGATTAAAAGTAAATGTAGTAATAAACATTTCTTAACAATGTTTAAATGGTAAATAATGAAAGCAGCACTGACGAATGAATGATATTTTGACTCATCGGTAAATATCTGCAAAAAATTAAACCATTTATCTACCATGTGCCATCGTAATAAACAAATTATTGAATCGAGCATAGTACATCCTCCTTGACGTATTGAAATATATCTAAACTGATATTTAAGAAGGCAATATTGTTGTAATGTTGAAAGGAACGGTATGGGAGAACAAAGAAGAAGGAATCACATTTTGTAATCTAGACGACTTATAAAATGAAATATATACATATGTATAACACGGGCATGCATGAAGATGAAAATCTCCAACTATGATTAATTTGAGAAAAGTTTGAAAAAAGGATATATTATTTATAGAGTACAAATTTAACAAAGATTTGCCAGCTAAAGTGTTTTACGCGCAGTAAGGCTGGTTGCCTTAAATTCAATATGTAATACAGCAATGGGAGGGGCATTAGAAGTGCCAAAGACTAAATGAAGTCTAATTTTTATCTAAATTATGGAGAGATTTTTAACGAGATCCTTTTCAAAGAGAAAACTACTATACACTAGGATACTGCGAATGAAGGATTGGATTCATTGCGACGAATAGGTCAGTTAATATTCAAGATTCTGGAATTGAAGAATATTTATTAAACGGAGCCTCTGTTCCTAGTCTCCTATCCATGAACAAACCCGAGTAACGTAATGAGTCCGTCTGCGAAATTTCAATGTTGTCAATTTTAAACTTTGACACGTTACTTACTGGTAAATGTGATGTGTCGACATTTTACTGCTACGCACACTTAGTTAGTCGGTTTATGTGGTTTTGGATCGTCGCGTTTGCGTAATCTAGATTTGGATTAGACGCGAGGATGGTAATATCGTCGAAAAAAAGTGGTCGTAATTGTTAAGTTTGAAGTTGGTAAGTCGCTAGTGTAGATGGAATATAATAGCGGTCCAAGTAGGCTGCCCTGCGGCACCGAAGGTAACATTTTTCTTTCTTTCGAGAAGGGATCATTAATTCTAACGATAAATATCCCTTCGAATGATTTAAAGAATGCGTACAAATCTGGATGCATGTATTTTCGGAGTCTATAGAGCTATTCTGGATGTCAAGCTTTCTCGAACGCCTGCGCGACGTCAAGGAAGACAGCCGAGCACAGCTCTGACCAATGGGCAATACCGCTGTATAGTGGAATGATCAGCGCGGAAGCGAAACTGATGGTCTGGTATTATTTTTCCATACGTGTTTATCGTTATTGCAGATTTAAAATTAGTTTTTCGAGTACTTCATAGAAAGTGAATAAAGTAGACTGACGACAAAACGGATGTTTTTAATTTGTCCGGTTTAGGTAAAATGATTATAACTGATTTGTCAAACTTTTACAAAGCATATAAACGAGAATGTATCTCTAGAGTACACAAAAATGAACGTGCTATTTCCAATATTTAACAGGCGATCGACGTTAGCACCCGTAAATAAGTTATTAATATACAAACAAGTAATCGCACCCAAAATGTTATACGCTTGCCCTGTTTGGTCTAACACCAGCCTGAGTAATATGAATAAACTACAGCGATTGTCAAATCACTACCTCGAAATTATACTGAATAAAACCAGGTATATGCGCTACTATGCGCGACATATTAAATTATCCTTATGTACAAGAAACAATTAAGATCGGTACTTTAACATTTTTTTATGAATCGATACGACACAGGTACGAAAAGTACAATAGACGAATAAAACATATTTTACTTTGACATGATAAAATATAATTTTTACGAAAATTCCAGCAATATTTATTTATATTAATTCATGCTAATATTTTTTAATATTTACTTTGATTATTTCTTAAGTTATTAATTAAAATTTTATCGATGCGGGTTTTTTTATTTTCCTGCGAACTAATAAGTTTCTGTTTTCAGTTTCGCGTATATTTAAGTTATGATTAAGTTTTATGAAATTCATAATTTTCGGAACGATAAAACAACATCTATGATTAAACTGTTTTTTCTGTGTATAATTATTTTAGCAATAATTTTTTTTTTCTTTCTTCTTAAATCTAGTAATACCGAGAATAGCCCGGAGGAGAAAAAGTGCATTATCTGATGTTTATTCTGTGAGGATGGAGGTACTAGTGTTCTTGGTCACACATTGTGCTTGTTGTACACTGCGGATTTTCTGAGATGGAAGTCGCGATGCTTGAATATGATACTAGCTACAAATATTTTAGGTTAAAATCGAGAGAATTATATATATATAAAGTCTAAACTTAACGTCCATAATAAATTGCTAGTATACAACACAGTTTTAAAGCTTTCTAAGAGTGTACGAAACCTAGCAACGCGGATATAATATAAAGGTTTCAGAATCGAGCTAAAAGACAAATAACATCAGCACTCTAATTACACAAATATCTCGATTTACATGTAAATACTGTTCTTGAAGAGCTCAAGAAAAACGCTCAACACTATTTAATAAGGTTAGAAAAGCATAGACATCTTTTGCCCATAAATCTGTTTGATAAATCATAGGAGTTGCGGAGCTACTAGATCGTGTTAAACTAACTGATCTTTTAACTGCGTAGAGTAAGATAAAAGGTAGAACTACTGCGTTTTTTCCCGTCACGTGTCATCATGGCTTCCACGTTGGCTAGTTGTAATTTAATTAAAAAAAAAAAAAAAAAAAAAAGGAAAAAAGGTAAGATTGTTTTAAAACTAGTCACTTAATAAAAATAAGTTAACACATTTTTCTTTTAGGAAAATTTTTAATACAGAAATAACTAAATATAAAAAAAAAATACTTATAAATTTAAAACAATATTCATTTTAATTTTAAAAATACGTAATAACTTTTAAAATACACAAAGATAACGAATGTAAATAAATAATTTAAAGATTTATAACATAAATTATAATGATTTACGTATACTTACTTTAAACCAATTGCATTTAGTTGATGGCCAACTTGGATCGAAGGTCATTATTACATTGGCATCGCGATCAAATGTATAGAACGATGGTAACGTACCAGTAGTACATAAATTAGTAGTGTAGTGATTAAGAGCGACATAATCATAGGATCCTGGAATTGAATGGAATTTTCAAACTAAATTAATTAACGAATTTTAAATTGTCACCTAATACCATCATAAATTCTAAACATTTTAAATTTAATTCAAATAACTAAACTTTACTTTTATTGTTTTCGGTTGCAGCGATATACATGTTTTAAAGTTTTCAAAAATGTAGTAAATTTCTATATTATTTTAAATTAATAACATTGTTTAATTATCTTAAAGATACAAATTTTGATCGAAACCGATATTTATCAAATTTTTTCAAATCACCTTGAAATATATATGTATATAAAAGAAATAACCGCAATTTAAATAAACTATAATAAAAAACGGATTCTTTTATTACAAGCATCAGTTGGTATTAATTGTAGCGGGATTTATTTTGACGAATTATATTGGTTCATATATATATTATATACAATTCGTTCTAATCGTAATGGGGCGTGCTCACTCGTAGTGTTAAATGAATATAGTAAGTAGTCGCAGATTGAAAGCGGCTACCTGATGAAAATCTCGGGTAGATGATTCCAGTAGTGGCACAAAAATGTAGTAGAGGACGTAGAGTGGTGTTGTTAAAATTAAGTTTTGTTGATGTTGCTAATAATATGTTACTGCGCTATCATGACTAAAACAATTCCACGCCATAGGTTTGCAGTTAAAATCTCCTATAACTGTAGTACGTGAATATTGACTGAATATTAATTTCAAGTCGTGTACAAAGTACGATTAATTTTTTTAGATATCGGTAAACACAGACTATGCATAAACACGATTCGTCTGCTGTTCAATGTCCACAGCATCTACACATCTAACTGATAACACTGGTAACATATTATGCTTAATTGAACCCCCTACAATTAGTGCAACAACTCCACTACGCCTACTTTTATCACATCGATATACACGATAACATGGAAATTTAATTTTCCTTTTGTAATTTAATTTCGCATAGAGCATCTATATGAATAAAAAATACGTAAATTCGTTAATTTCAGAATGGAAGTAGTGTGCATTCCACCCTACTAAAGAAAGTTTATTATGGGGACTGTAACAGGTCATAGGTTATTTATTTATTTATTTATTTAATGAAGCCACACAACAGCTAAAAGCCAATTATAGTATAGGTTTATAAATAAAATAATACAATGAATAATTTTTTCTGAATTATAAAATTAAAAGTAAAAAAAATAAAATACAAAAAAATACATCGAACACATTCACCAGCCTCACACCCATTAAACACATCAGAAAAACTACACGCATTCACAAGTCTCACACTCATTAAAACATACATCACTTACACCCCATTCACACAATCTTACTCGAAATAAACGGACGAATAATCTTCAACAAATTAATAAATACAATATAAACCTTAACCTAAATACTGTATGTACATTACTAAAGGAACACATACACTAAACACCCACCACATAATAACAATCTAGAACCATTGGAATAGACAACAGCGAAACTCCTCATCGCGAAATATGTTCGGGAAGCAACTTATTAAAGAAATATCTCTTATCAAAGTATATATCCGTACAAGGAAATATGTTCAAAAGAGAATTATACAAGCGGAAAGCTGACAGCAACGGAGATTTTAAACCGAGGTTTGTTCGTGCAAAACGATTCGATCGTCTATTTGGTCTTGGTACAACGTAGGAGACGGTTGTTAAATACTCACTATTAACTCTACCGTTGCATACATCATGAAGAAACCTTAATTTGGCTATTTTCCTTCTGTAGTGTAAAGACCTCACATCCATTACATTTCTTAATATATCGTAACTCATATATTTAGGATAAATACCTGATATACGGTAATATAGATATTTTAAAAATTTGCACTGAACTTTGGAATTATGCGGTGCGTTTTTATTGTCGCGGTTATTATCAAAAATCTTATCGGCTTTTCATGTGGTACCTAAGAAGGTGATTTTATGGACTGACTCTACGATTAGCTAAATCCCCGAGTCACTGAACTACATTTGCGGCAAATCGGTTTCTGAAGTATAGAGTTTAACCAATACGTTTACGTGGAAACATGTTCAATCTTGTAATAATCCTGCTGATTTAGCAACTCGCGGTATGTCGATTAGTAACCTGGCAGAGTCAAAGCTGTGGTTCAATGGCCCTGGATTCTTACTAAAATCGATTAACGATGTAACTGATTCGTATCAAGAATTTACTACCATATTAGTGAAAAGGAAGTTGAAACCTGCATGTAACATTATTATAGATGTCAATTTTGTTGAACATTTTTCATCTTATACTCGGTTGCTTCGCGTTATATATGTTGCGATTTATTCATCGTCGTAAGGGATAGTGAATCTTATGAAGTGTGCTTTGCTATTAAACACATAGAAATTGTGTCAGAATTAAGTTCATGTAAATTCATTGAAGCTCTGCAGCGATTCATCGCGCGTAGAGGTAAACCGTTAAAAATGTTTTCGGATAATGGTACTAATTTCGTAGGGACACGTAATTATCTTAAATTGAATAACGATGAATTACGAACGTTTGCTGCTGCTGAAAGCTTTGATTGGCATTTTAATCTACCTTATGCCCCACATTTTGGTGGGTTGTGGGAAGCGGCTATAAAATCTGCAAAATGTCATCTATTGCATGCGACAAAGGGAAATGTCCTTACATTTGAAGAATATGCAACGTTATTCACTCGTAATTCGCGCCCCTTATGTTCCAGTCATGATAACCAGAAGGGTAACGAAATATTGACACCAGGTGATCTCTTGATTGGTGATTTGCTTTTGAATGTTCCTATTATCGAAACAGAGGAAATCAGCTTATCTAGACGATTACGATTGATTAATACGCGGGTGTCAAACTTTTGGAAATTGTGGACCCGAAATTATCTGAACCAGTTACAGCAACGTGGCAAATGGCGTGTCATCAGTCCTAATTTAAATGTTGATCAAGTAGTATTGATCATTAATATCGCTACCAGACCGTTCGAATGGTCGTTGGGGAGGATTGTTGGAGTTCACCCGGGATCAGATGGTTTAGTTCGGGTTGCAGATGTACAATCAGCTACTAGAATCCTGAGAAGACCCATATCTACTGTAATAATTCTACCTGTTGATTCTGAATCGTTGGTTCAGGGGTCGGAGTAGGTTCCTGCACTTTATGTAGATAGAACGGTTGATGTCGTAATTTACTGTATGTGTGTATGTGGGGAAACCCATTTTATGTGCGTTTATGTCTGGTATGCGTGTGTGCGTAAACTTATGACCGTTGTTGTTATCGTATTTATTAGACACAGTCGTACTGTTACCGGTCTCGACTATTGTCGTACGTTTTTCGTATTATACAGTCCACTTTTTCGTCGATATTACACGTGTTAAAATATTTCGTTTTTGCTTTTTATCGTTCGTAATCGTTCGTACGTGTAATTTTAATATTTACAAAAATTCTATTATTTAAGGTTTTATTATTTATTAATTATTGTTATTAATATTAAAAATTTATTCGTTAATTTTTGACATTCGTTTCTTACTGTAATTGCCTGCTCGATTTCTGTACCGATATTTCCAGAATTTTTAAACATCTTCGAATCTTCAACTCATTTGATATTCGTGATTTTAACGTTTTTTTTTTTTTTTTTGTAACCAGGGGTTAAGGATTTGGTCAATAAGGCTCGATATAAAGTCAAATGTATTCATCGACTTTAGAAGTAAATTATGTAAATATACGCCGTAACTATTGGCCATGTTTGTGACCCCATGTGTTATATTTCCTTTTATGTTTATTACTTGTGCAAATATACTTTTTGTTGTTGTTGTTAGTTATATTCAGCGTATTATTACGGTGACGATCTCGCCGCTCGTCCACGTTGGCAAAGTTGATCGGAGGTATCAACATTTCCTTTAGTCACAATATAATTTAATATGATTTCCGACTTACCATTCGATTGCATTATTATTTATTTGTTTTACCTTTATGTGATGCTACATTTGAGCTAAAGAGAAAAAGTGATTATCCAAATGCATAATTTTTATATTTTAAATCAGTAAATATTTCAAAAAATTTCTGTTTATTTTTTATCGACAGTACTAATCATCGTTAAACCGAAATCGTTTAGAAGAACCTTTGCTAAAGAAACACCGGTGAACCGGTTATCGGTAGTCGTGGTACGATTTGAATGTTTAAAATCTACTACAAGTATTTTGTACGAAATAATCTGCTGTAAGAACGTTATCAGGGGGTAGTATTGCATTACACGTATATTGTGTCGCTTGATCGCATACCGTTATAATTTTTAAACTGTATTTATTTGGTTCACTCGGTAAGTATATATCCGAAATGGACACTGTGTCTCTAAACCCTACCAACCGCTCATCGATAAAGCACTAGGATCGTCATTTGTCCTACAATTACTATTGAAAGTATACCGTATTTCGAAAAAATTTAGTAACTCAGCAACGGCTCTTCTTGTTTCCCTAACAGCACGCCTTAGGGACGTAGTAATAATTAATGCCAACAACACGCTTCCCAGGCGTGTAAACATTTACAGCGAATGTCAACAATACGCTTCTGAGGCGTGATGACTTTACGAAAAAAAAAATTACCAAACGAACACGAACAATAATTCTGTCCTTCTCACATTTAACACGGACTGTTTACAGAAGGCATATATGAACGACGAGTAGACATCTGGCGTCAAAATATTTAGTTTAATAATAATACACGCCTCAGAAGCGTATAGATGGCAATGCAGAGTTAATTTGTGTAGAATTACATTCATGATTTTCACGATGCAGTCTGCACTTCACGCATCTGCTATATTAGAATTCAGACTGTAAAGCCTGACGACGATAGCACTATAACGCTCCTTTCCTAGGTCTCATGTTACGACACAGTAGAACATGATGTTAGTACATTTCTAATATCGGTGTCGTGCGGAAATTTCACCAAGTACACCGGTTATGAGTGTACGAATTTTCTTTTTAGAATAGGGAGATAACAGCCTATCAGACGGTAAATGCGTATAAAAAGAAACGCCACTTTGTTTTAGAGTTGTAATAAGTTTGTTCATAATCTTCAGTTGCACTTGTGTAAACAAAGTATTTATTTCCACGAACGCAAATATTAAATGACGACTTTAAAAAAAAAACTAATATATACAACGGTCGAATGCATGCCCTGCACGGTGTTCAGTATCCGACAGCACATTGTCGTGCTGTTAAAATGATAAGACGTGTGTTTCTGGTATAGTGACATTGATGTGTAGCGCGTTATAGTACAACTATATTTTAAAAGGTACGTTTATCTCATTTATATAATATTATCGTTACGAATAAATTCCATTCAGTATGTCATCCGGTAATAGTAGTGGTATAAAAACAAGGAGCGCTGGTACGAAAAGGAAAGATGATAAACCCCCGTCTCCGTTAAAAGATATAACTCAGACAGTTGAGCAGGCGTTGGGGAATATTGACTTCCAAATGAATGACGAATTTCGAGTTGAACTTACTAATAACATAATGCAGGCGGTGAAGAATACACTGACGAATTTCTTCGTGGAACTTAATAGAAAGGTAACAGATATGAATACTCAAGTTAGTAACAAGTTAGAAGAATTGGAACAATATAGCCGTCGAAATTCGTTGATGATATACGGAATTCCCGAAACAGATAAAGAAGATACGGATGAGTGTATTATGAAACTGGCTAAAGAAAAATTATCAGTAAATGTTCCGATCGAATCTATTTGTAGGTCGCATAGGATTGGAAAGCGACAAGTAGATAAACTGGGGATTAATACTCGACCAATTGTAGTAAAGTTCGTCAGCTATAGATATCGAAAATTACTATTCAGTAATAAACGATTATTGAAAAATACAAATATAGTAATACGGGAACATTTAACGAAGAAACGGATGAACATAGTACGGGAATTATCAAATAAATACGGTCGTAGAAATGTCTGGACGGAAGACGGTAAAATAAACTGTGTCATTGACAGTGCGTCTAATCAAAGGATTGTGATAAGAACGCTGGCCGATTACGATAAATTGTCATTTAGAATTTCGGAAGAGAAGACGATTTAAAATTTCCCACTCTCGCGTTACGCATTATATCGTCTTATATGAAATGTACTTTATGTTTATTTGTAGTATGTATATGTATATATATTATGAGTGTGGTTGGTATATTATGTATTGGTGCGCATGTATTTCATTATTATCATTTTTAAGCGTATTTTTGTGTTGTATGTCAGTGTATTTAAAGTATGTACTCTCTACCGTTCATTTAGTCACTTCATTAATACTAATACTAGTTTTATCTCTCTTTATGCTATACGCAGTTTTGCTGAAACTATTCTTAAGAGAATTATTACGTGGATTTTTATTTATTTGTCGATATATATTTGGATGTTTGTTACCCTTACGAATTAGCATATTCAGGTGGTTTTTTGATTATGCAAGGTGGATATATTTTAGGAACTGTTTTACTTCTTTTCCGTTTTTTATATGTAATAGGTTAGAGTTGTCAAATTTCTTACTTAAACTCGTCTATTCTTATTTATTGGAGTTCTTATTTATTCTATTATTTATCGCCAAATTTTCAAACAGTTACTATAATGGGACTTAAAGTGTATTACCAAAATGTTCGGGGATTAAATACAAAGTTAAAAGAACTTCATTTAGGAATGTGTAGAAGTAACTTTGATATTGTAGGATTCACTGAAACTTGGTTAACTGGAAGTGTTTACAACAATGAATTTTTAAATCAAGGTTATTTTGCTTATCGTCAGGATAGAGTCGGTAGGAGGGGAGGCGGAGTCTTGTTAGCGATTAAGGACACATATGTTGCAGAAGAAATTGCGTTTCCCAGTTTTGGGAATATAGATTCAGTTTGGATTAAGGTCAGGAATGTTAGTCTGCATGTACAAACACTTATCGGTTGTATTTATGTTCCTCCTGGTACATCTTGCTCTTGTTATAGCAGATTTTTTTATGAATGTCATAATTTATTATTGAATATGAAAAATAGAATTAATATTATGATTATGGGCGATTTCAACTTATCCATCTCTGGTTCGGGTACTCCGCTTGATTATCTTAATAAAAATATTAATTCGCTTTCAAATTTCATTGAAATTAATAATCTCAGTTTAGTAAATAATGTCCTTAATTCGCAGAGAAAAACTTTAGATTTGATCATTACTACTTCCGTTTTGAGTGTTGATGTACAGAGGTCACTTGATCCGCTTCTTCCTGAGGATAAGTATCATCCTGCTCTGGATATCACTGTTCGCTGTAGTTCTTTATATAAATTGGATTTTAGTACAAGCGTGGCACCTTACAACTTTAGGAAAGCAAACCCTTTAACATTAAAACAAAAAATTTCCCTGATTGATTGGGAGCAACTTTATAATATCAGAAATGTGGATGATGCAACTTCTTATTTTTATAGTCTAATATACAATGAACTTCAGAAGCATCTTACCAAGAAATCATCTAGAAAGTCAACATACCCGCCTTGGTTTACCCCAAAAATTGTTCGTAAACTAAAACTGAAAACTAAGTTTAGAAAATCCTATCGTAGAACCCGCAAGGAAACTGATTATTTTAAGTTTAGTAAACTACGGGCTGAAGTTAAAAAGCTAATAAGGAATTCTTATGATGATTATATTCTTAAGACCGAGGCTGGTATTCAAAAAAACACTAGCAATTTTTGGGCTTTTGTTAAATATAGACGTCATGATCGGCTACACCCTAGCGTAGTAAAATACAAAAATATAGATCATTGTTCTAGTAAGAATATTTCAAATGCTTTTGCAGAGTATTTTTCATCTGTTCATGTGACTGACAGCTTCATGACACTTAAAACCTCTTTAATTAAAGATGGAAGACACTTAAAACTTGCTCCAATCACCATAAATGATTATAAAAAATCTATTAAGATTCTGAAACCTAAGTGGAGTGTCGGGCCTGATGGATTACCGGCAATATTGTTTAAACTATGTTCGGTAGAGTTTGAAAAGCCACTTATATACTTGTTCAATCTTATTATTAGAACAGGTAAATGGCCTGTATTGTTAAAAACAGCTAAGGTTGTTCCAATTTTCAAGTCTGGTGATCGTTGTGCAGCTGAAAACTATCGTCCTATCTCCCTACTATGTGTACCCAGCAAAATATTAGAGTCAATTCTATATGAAAGATTGTATAAATTTTTTTTGCCTAGAGTTGTTCCTGAACAGCATGGTTTCTTAAGGTCTAGATCTACTACAACTAATCTTGTTACATATACAAAATTAATTACTGACTGTTTGGAGCAGCGTCTTCAAGTTGATTGTATTTATACGGATTTTAGTAAGGCTTTTGACAAAGTCAGCCATAGTTTACTTCTGGTTAAGTTACATAATTACGGATTTTCTGACGATTACATACAGTTATTTAGATCATATTTAACTTCGCGTGTGTGTTACGTATTATTTAACGGATACCAGTCCCAACAATACACTCCTACTTCCGGAGTACCACAGGGGTCTAATTTGGGTCCACTATTATTTAATATTTTCATAAATGATATAGGAATTAACTTACATTCAAAATTTCTATTATTTGCGGACGACTTAAAAATTTTTAGATCAATTAAAACTGTTAGTGATTGTGAATTGTTGCAAGATGATTTGTGTAGAATGGTGACATGGAGCGACAATAATTATTTACCTTTTAATTATAAGAAGTGTGTTTATATTCGATTTTGCCGTACAAAAAATAAATGTCTCTTTGATTACTCTATGGGTAATGTTCCAGTTTGTAATGTAACCTGTGTTCGGGATTTGGGGGTTTATATTGACAACGAGCTTAAATTTGCAACTCATATTGGTAATGTTACCAAAAATGCTTACAGAACTATGGGTTTCATCATTAGAAATTCATGCGTATTTCGTGATCCTAGGACTCCGCTGTTACTATTCAACACTCTTGTAAGATCGCAATTAGAATACGCATCTGTGGTTTGGGATCCTTTCTACACTAAATATATTCATATGGTGGAAAAAGTTCAATCTCAGTTTTTGAGGTATATTTATTACCGCCAAACTGGTGTCTATCCAACATTTTTAAGTTATAATATTTTATGCGATTTCCTAAATATTAAATCCTTGAGTGCTAGAAGAAAGATAAGTAAGTTGAGGTTCCTGCATGATCTTTGTAACGCTCGCATAGATGACAATTATTTATTATCTACAATTTCATTTATGGTTCCCAGTGTTAATAGTAGGTCACATCGTATTTTCTATGAATCGCATGCTCGTACAAATCTAGGTTACAACTCACCACTTTTATCCACCTTACGTCTATATAATAACATACTAAATATTTATCCACAGTTAGATATTCATTTCGATAGTAAATTTGTATATAATAAATTTTTTTAGACTCTATATTTCAGTTGTTACTTTTCAGTAAGTTTATTTTATTTTGGTCATATGTGCGTGCCTTGATGGAGAGTTTGTTTACATGAGAGTATGGGTGTATGACTGGTGTATTTCTGTTTGTATGACTGGTATATTTCTGTTGTTTTTTTTTTTGTGCTTTTTGGATGTGTGCTTGTATGTGGGTATTGTATTACATTAGAATCATTTTCCGGTTTGTATTAGTAATTCTTTGTTTTCAATCTAAATATTATTTATATTAATTTGTTGTGTGAGTGTGGTTCAGTTTTATTTTTGTTCATACTTTTACTTTATAATTATTCTGTAAGAGCGTACACTGTAATTGGCGTTATGCTGTTGTGTACGCCGTATTGTTTTGTAAATAAATAAATAAATAAATAAATAAATAAATAACCAATCTCAGATGGTGCAAAATCAGTGCTACCCGACCACTCTGACGATACACCGAAATTTACATGCTCAACTCTCCATGTATAAAAAACATTTCGCAAAATATTTCCCGATAATCGAAATACATATCCCAGTAAATTAATTAAAGTTATCGATATTTATGATATGGCCAGTGGCGGCTCGTGCTGCAGCCGCACCTACAAAATTACCAGTATAATTTTTTTTTCATATTCAAAATTCAATTAAAATTATCCAAAATTTTGAAATTTCGTTTAAAAAGTAATTTTTTCTCTTTGGATGCTCATTCTAAAACGTTGGTGAGGGCTACGTATGATGCAGCTCTTGTTGGCACGTTTAGGAAATATAAAAAGTGTGGTTCCGCGAGAAAACGATGTTAAAGGCGCATGCGCACTGGTATCTTTTTAATCGCGTTCGGGCTGCACAAAAACCAGCCAAATACAGCTCTCGTTCATGTGTTTAGGAAACATAAAGTGCGTGGAAACGGAACCGGACGATGGTAAAGGCGCATGCGCAATAGTTCTTTTTTTGCCCGCGTTCGGGCTGCACGAAAACCAGCCCAGCCAGTACACTTGTATTTCAAGATTAATATTCCAACTGCAGAATGAAATGTTGACGCGCGCGTTCTTCTATTATTGTTGCTCATTTACTTATGTTTTATTGATTGAATAAATATATTTATTTATAAGGATTTTATTACTTCGATTGTTTTGGTAGAAAGGCTAACTTTAATTACGGCTGGAAATAGCGATTTTCGTGACAGTGAATTGAATTCGGTTTTGTGTGTGCTGAATAACAAATTTTCGCGGTTATCGTTTGCAGAAAAGTGTAACGTTAAGGCTCGTGGGAGGCCGACTCCGCAATTGAATATTATACAAACGTCATCTAGCCGAAACAATACTTTTGAAAGAAAATTTAAAGCGGATATTTATTCAAAATGCGACTGGCTTTGCGGTTGTGAAATTAAAAACGCTTTCTTTTGTTTTCCTTGTCTACTTTTTGGCGGTGAAATTTCTTGGACTCAAACTGGTTTGGTAGACTTGAAACATTTGAATGAAAAAATCAAGAAACACGAAAATTCAGCACAACATATAAAAAATTCGACAGATTTTGGTATGCTGGGAAAAATTAATATCGCGACACAGGTAAGCGAAGCGTATAAATTAAATATCAGAAAGTTCAATGAAAACGTCAAAAAGAATAGGGATATTTTATCAAAAATCATCGACTGCCTGATATTTTGCTGTAAATTTGAACTTCCGCTACGAGGACATAATGGAAAAGCGGATTCCGATAATCCTGGTATTTTTCGAGGACTGCTAAATTTCGCAGGGAAATTGGATGAAAATTTGAAAGTGCATTTTGAAAATTCTACAGTGTTTAAAGCTAACTCAAAAACAATTCAAAATGAATTGTTGGATTGTATGTTAGACATTTGTCAAACTGAAATTTCTAATGAAATTGAACAAGCTCAATTTTTGGCTGTTATGTCCGATGATACGACTGACATCTCTGAGAAAACACAGGAGGTAATTGTTTTTCGTTACGAATTCAATGGAACCATATTCGAAAGATTCTGGGGATTTTATAACCCTGAGTCACAAGATGCAGAAGGATTATCGAAACAGATTTTGGAGCAGTTGAAAATTGTTTTAAAAGATAATACTGAAAAACTAATTGCTCAAACTTATGATGGCGCCGCAGTTATGAGCGGAGCGCGTGGTGGTGTTCAAAAAATAGTAAAAGAAACTTACGCAAATGCCCATTTTATTCCTTGCTATGCTCATCAATTAAATTTAGTAATGAATAAATCAGTTTCAACTAATAGAGAAGTACGCATCTTTTTTAGTAGCTTGTCAAGAATTCCAGCATTTTTTTCGCGTTCTTCTCAGAGATTAGTTGAGCTTGAAAATTGTATGTCAAGAAGAATTCCACGTGGTTCCGATACCAGATGGAATTTCAATTCAAGGTCGTAAATACAGTTTTTGAAAACATTGAACAGCTGAAAGAATGTTTCGAAAAATTGCAGAATTCAAATAATACCCAAACGGTTAATGAAGCATCCGGTCTTCTTCGTCTTCTCAATCACAACAACTTTATATTTTGGCTTGGCGTCTTCCATTCTATTATGCCACACGTTGATTTACTATACGATGCATTTCAAAATAGCAACATTAATTCTTCGAGCGTTTTTTCATCACTGGAAAATTTTTATCGCGCAATTTCTTTAATCAGAGAAACGAATTTCGAAAACTTGGTGTCCACAAATACTGATTCTATGCCCGTATCTCGTAAGAGGAAATGTGATGAAAATCGAAACGCCGCTGTCAAAGAAATTTGTGACACAATATGTATGCAAGCTAGGGTTAGATTCGAATTTACTGGTCATCTATCTGCAGGGAAGTTGCTGTTACAAGAGAAATTTGAAACGTACTGCAGGCAATTTCCTTCTCAAGAATTTAACGAAACTTGCCAGGCATATCCCATGCTAAATAAAAATCGTTTGCAAACTGAACTTTCTGTTCGATACGAAAGAAATTCAGAATTTTCCCTTGCATCGGGAGTTGCGCAACTCCACCAATTGTTTCGAAACACCGGTATTTACAAAACACTCGGCGAAGTATATGTTTTGATGAAAATTTTATTAACGTCTCCTATGACAACTGCTGAAGCGGAAAGGTGTTTTTCTTCCTTGAAAAGAATTAAAACATATTTACGGAGTACAATGCTGGAAGACAGAGTTTCTGCGCTTGCCATGATAAGTATTGAGAAAACTCTTATCGATACAATTCCTAACATCCACAGCAAGGTAACTGACCGGTTCGCAAAAATGAAAAACCGTCGTATGGACTTCATATAGCAATAAATTTTGAAGTAAGTGCTTTGAAATTACACATTTTTTAAAATTTTCTTAGAATGGCCGATTCTAAATTTTATTTTTGTTTAGAAAATTTAGAATTTTAAGTTTTTATGAAATGGTAGCCTAGCTATATGTTTTTTATTTAAAAAAAAAAATTTAACTAGGCAAAACTTTCAGCGCTTCGAAAACCCACGAGCCGCCACTGGATATGGCGTTATTTAAGTATAAACGTTTTAGATTTAAACGTAGATTATAAATAATTATAAGTACTTATTTCACAGTTTATCCATTTCTCTCTGATAATATTAATTCGATTCTTTTGTATTTTGAAAACTTTTTATAATTTTTTTCCATCGTACAAAAATAGATTTACTTTAGTCGGATAAATTTTAGTAGTGATATTGTAGTATTATATTATCGCTATACGTGGCCATTTATATACTCGTCATTCGATATATTTCTTTACGTACGAATAAATTCGAAATATCCTTCTTCATTTAAATATGTAAACGCAAGTACATAATTATTCTTATTTTTCAAACGTATTTATTATCACGCTTTGAAAAAGTTACTTTTTACCCGATAGAACGCGTGGTACAATTTATTTTCCATGAACACACTTTTTTTGTTTAAAATTTAAATATTACTTATTACATACATTACCTCTGATTTCTTCAATTTCTTTCGTTGTGAACCGCGGTAATCTCGATCGTGAACGACCTTCCTTTTTACTATTACGATCCACTGTTTCGCGTATTAATTTCGGATAATCCCCCTTTTTACTTAAAATCGGATGTGCGAACAAATCTAACTATATAAACAATTATAACGGAAATTATAATAAACAAATTTTATTACATAAAGTGAGATTGTAGTCTAATCTGCCGCATAGTACAGAAATTATTACTGAAAGAAAAATAATAGAAACTAAGGGCGAATAGAGTAATCGCAATGACTTAACGTACCGCGGTCGTTGTAGTGGTCTACGCCACCATGCGAATTTACAAAGGGGCTAGAATTTACGATCGTCGAAATGTAATATATCTATATTAGGGTTCGCTAGTCTAACCCCCTAGTAGCAAATAAAATCCACTGAATGGCAAGTCAATTTCTAATATGTGGAAAAAATATATTATATATATATATATATATATATATATATATATATATATATATCTGTGAGTCTTAAATCCCTCGTGGAGATATCGTGATTTGAAAAATCCATCTGTTGTACAAGATCCCGCCATGAATCACTGTTGCGGGGGATGCATTCTGAGGAATTTCCTCCTACTGCTATTCTTACCATGTCTGACATATTCTTTTTCCTTCTGCTATTCATTCAAGTCTTATTACATGGTCTAAGTATGTTAGTATTCTTCTGATTACTACCGAGGATTACTCTGTTTGTTGCTTCAACTTCTTGTAATATCGAGTACTTCGTTTACTTGTCCGTCTACGGAATTCTTAACATCCGTTTCTAACAATATGTTTCCAGCGTATTTATCTTTTGCCGATCACATTTTCGTAGTTTCCACGTTTCTGCGCCGTAGGGAAACAACGAGAAGACGAGACTATTGACTAGTTTTATTTTCACTTTCTTCGATACTGCATCATCAGCCCATATAGGTTTTAAACATTCGTGTATATACATATATATATATATATATGTTTATTCATGTTATTTGTGAGTTCGCAGAATCGCTAATAAGTCCAATTCTCGCTATACGTTGTTTTACGCCTTCACTGCAGGTATTCACGTTATCCACATTATATTATCCACCGGCACCTTGCAGCTGTTTTTCTATGTTTCCACATAGGTCGATTTTTTGCGAGTTCTTGCTAGTTGTCAAAGTGAATTCCACATTCCGTGAATATATATATATATATATATATATATATATATATATATATAACATATATACTGTGATATGTGGGTTTCATACCTCCAGGGATCCGGAGCTCTAATAGAATGGGACGCGTCCACAAGTTGCGGATAGTGAAATTATCTACATATATGTAGGTTAGCTGCGAATAATCAATAAGCAGTCGCGGACAAAGAGCGGCAATGATTGAGGGAGTATGAGGACAAGGAGTAATTAACCTTGTCTGTTCTAAAACCATACATATACCTAATGACATCATTGTGACATGGCGAGTGGTGCCGCCATTAATTATGCACTTACTCTGGAAAAGGACAGCAGCTCTTTCAGTACCAGCTACGAGTGGAGATCAAGTGGATCGGAACAGTTGTAGTATGGACATTATTTTGCGGCAATGGAATTCATTAACCCCGGCAGATATACCGTGATGGAGAAGGTAGTGGGAAACCACTCTATTAACACCCCAAGACAAGCTCTATGATTATGCCTAAAAATGATTATGTTTTGCCATGCCATCCGACTAGCAATCGGCGCTATACCGAGTCCAGGTCGGATAGTGTGAAATCAGTTTCCGGCCACGCTGTAGTTATGCACCAGGCTCAGAGTGGAATATATGCTACTAGCGCGGAAGCAAAGCGTTGAAGAACCTTAAGACTTAAAATAAATACTGCCACATGGAATATTCAAGGATTATTGAAACCGGGCAAGTTAGGAATAATAGAAAAGAAAATGGATTCATATAATATTGATATCCTGGGATTATGTGAAACGCATTGGAAAGGATCTGGATACATACAAACAACTTCCGAACATATAACGTCGGGGCATGACACAATGAGTCATTGTGGTGTTGCAATTCTTATCTCTAAATCTCCTGATGGATTAGTATTAAACTACAATCCTATAAACGATAGAACACTAACACTCAAACTGAACACAATGCCAATTAAACTAAATATAGTGCAGATGTATGCTCCCACTTTTACAGCTTCAGATGAAGACATGGAACAGTTTTACAGCATACAAGACACGATAAGTAAGATACCGAAGATGGAGATGATTATGATACAAGGAGATTGGAACGCCATAGTCGGCAGCACAGAAAATGATGATAACATAAGAAGGATTGTTGGAAAATATGGCGCTGGATCAAGCAATAAAAGAGGCGTTACAATACTGTGCTGAAAATGACCTTACTATAATGAATACATATTTTAAACAACCTATTAGACATTTATACACGTGGAAATCACTGGGGGGACAGAGTAAGAAATCAAATAGATTTCCTCATTATTAACTCAAGATGGAAATCCAGCATTCTGAATGCTAAAATATATCCCGGAACAGACTGTGGATCAGATCATCAACTACTTGCAGCTCAGTTACGGTTACGTCTAAAATCCGGAAAGACAACTCCAGGAGCTCATAAAACAAGACTTAATAGTGATGATCTTAAGCTGTAGGCCAAATTAAAAGTAGCGTAATGAAATGTGAGCTTAAACAAGACAATCCAGAACACTCCTAGTTAGAGATAAAGGATAACATAAATGAGACAATGATTTCTATAAACGTAATGAATAAAAATGGGCAAAAAATGAAGCCGTGGCTGTCAGACACAACTTGGCATTTGATACGAGAAAGAAAGAAAGAGAAAACAAAAGGACTAAGCACAGTGGAGGCATAACAATCTTATATCCTGAAGAATCGGCAAGTTCAAAAAAAAAACTGCAGGCGAGACAAAAATGAATGTATTAATAACATATGTGATGAAATCGAACATCATGCGGAGAAAAATGAAACCAAAAATCTCTGCCAAAAGATAAAAGTATTATCAAGAGACTTTAAATCGAGAAACTGGATAATTAATGACGCTGACGGAAATGCAATTACGAAAAGGAATGAGGTAGTTAAGCGTTGAAAAGCATATTGCGAACATTTATATGAAGAGAAGCCGGCGATAGTAAGCACAATGAAAAACTGAGAATATAACACAATATGAATCGGACATACTACGATCGGAAATTCAAGACGCAATTAGAAATTTAAAAAATAATAAAACACCGTGATGGCATTTATGCGGAATTTCTCAAGGTACTTCTAACCAGTGGAGTACAGATATACACTGTGTAATCAAAATATGGAAAACGCGAACATGGCCGAGAGGTTGGACAGAGTCTATCATCATTCCTATATACATAAAGGTTCGAGCAAACAATGTGAGAACTACAGAACAGTTGTATTGGTATCACACGCAAGTACAATCCTGCTTCACATTATTAATAACAGGCTGAAACAATATGTAAATTGGCAAATAGCAATATAATAAGCTGGATTTCTTACTGGCAGAAGGACAAGAGAACACATTTATGGTAATAAATAAGGATAATAATTCTCATAAAAAAAAAACATTATACGGGATATAGAAACAGTAAGTGCATATACATACCTCGGACCATTAATAAATAGCCGTGGCGTAAGTGGAAAGGAGATTAAACGTAGAGTGATATTAGCAAAATCTGCGATGGTGAGACTAAATAAAATATGGAGAGATCATTTCATTACTCGTTCAACAAAAATAATGCTTGTCAACACTTTAGCATTTGCCATATTTGCATATGGAGCTGAAACCTGGACATTACATAAGCGAGACAAACAAAGAATTGATGCCTTCGAGATGTGGATATGGCGCACAACGCTGAAAGTACCATGGACGGCAAAGAAGACAAATGCCTCAATTGTAGAAGAGCTAAAGGTGGAACAGCGCCTCCACACTTTATGCCAACAGAAAATCCTAAGATATTATGGACATATCGTGGGAAGAAATGAGAATAGCTTAGTAAAAGCCGTAGTAATTGGACAGATAGAAGAGAAAAGGAGGAAAGAAAGACCTCCGACTCGGTGGATAGATACTGTCACGAATCGTACTGTATTAACAAGAATTCAAGCTATAATGGAAAGCCGAAATAGAGTCAAATGGAAAAAAATTATATCAAATGCGTTAAAATAGTGGTCACAGCACTCAATCATAGAGTTACCCACTATGATGATGATGATACTGTTATATTAACTAGATACAGATATAAAATGATTCATTTCTAACTTATTTACATACACAACGAAGTAAAAATCGAGGGAAATATTGACAAAGTCTTGTGTCTTTGAAAATAAGTTGGATTTCGTCTTCACATTAAGAAAATGCTAATTTTATGGATGCAAGTAAATGTGTAAAATCTCAACTCACAGTTTAATTTCCTTTAATCTTTTCTTTTTTATTTTTGGGTGTTCATCGTCCACAACAAAATTTTTCTGCACGCTGAAGAAAAGTTTAAAACTAGTTTAAGTTGTTTTTGAATCTCATCATCATTGTTATAACATCAGCTAAATATCTTTTAACTTATAATTCCACGTATCGATGCGTTCTAATCAAAGCTTTAATGTTCATGTTTAGCGTTGGACATTTTATTATTACTACCACTACTAATGTAGAGCGCGAAACAATTAATTTACTTTTAGTGTCGTGTGCATTTAATTTAACAAACTATTAATTTGTGTGATTTAGTACCATTGTTTATTCCGCCTATTTATATAATAAGGGTCGATTTATTTTTTAATGTTCTTACGTTTCACTTAAATTCATGAATGAAAGAAGAAAATATTTGGTAAGTATCAAGTTTGGAAAAGTATATTTCTGTTATATCTTTATTTTATATAATATTTCGGGCTCTATATTGTTATTGATAATTTTTATTTCTTCATTTATTTTTGCTAATTGCTGGAAAATTAATCACGATCTCCACGTTTTCTGTTATAGTTGAAGATACTTTAAGCACTTTTATCTTAACATTATTCAATTTAGTTACTGTTTTAGCTTGTTCCAATATATAAAAACAAATTATGCAGGTTTATATAAAAACGGATATCCTGCTTGGTCCGGGCGTGCAACCTGCTGGACACTTTTCAAATTTGAATAAAAACTGAATAAATTGGCATTATTATAACCTATTGTGCAACATCCTGGACACTTCTATTAAATAATATATTCCACTGCTCATAGATAGCGCTCACTGACACTTTATAAACAAGAATAGGTTTTCTTAAAAGATATGGAAATTCTGGTATAATATTATAATTATACATATATCTAAAAATGCCTCTGTTTTTTTTTTTTAAGAAAAAAACTGATTACGGCGGATAGAGAACTGTTAAATGTATAGTTTAATATTTTATTTTTATTCATACGCATTCACAGTGTGTATATCATTTTGAAGTTACGTGCAGCCGGCTGTAGACCGGATTCCAAAATGGAAAAAGTTAAATGTTTTGATTATTACCGTTCAAAGTAATATTGTGTTTTATTTTGTATATTATTATTATTATTATTATTATTATTATTATTGTGGCTAGTGAATGATTTTTTATGAAAGCTAAAAGTTGGCCAAATGATCATACTGAACCATCTTTAAGAGTTGTTTGCAGGTTCATTAAAAACTTTTCATAATACCAGGTGGTCGTGTTTTATGTTTTGATAAATATTTTACATCTGTGCATTTTGTTGAATACTTGCACAATTATTGCAACTAAAAGCACTAGAAAACAATAAATTATCATCAGACAAGACTCTATGCAAGAAAGGAAGAGGCGCGTATGAAAATATTGTTTGAGCAAATAATCAGACGTGTCTAACAAAGTAACAAGGCCTGTATTAATGTTATCATCTGCACCTATTTGAGATGTAAAAGTTACAAAAGTAAAGAGGTATGATCGAAAACTAAATGAATTCATCATGTTTGATCAACCAATAGTTATACCAAACTATAATAGGTGTGTGAGTAGTATAGACCTATGTGATGGATACATATTTACAGAATAAACACGGGTACAAAAAAGTGGCCAGTTAGAGTGTATTTATATTTCACAAATTTAGCAATAGTAAATGGTTATATTGAATATAAGCGCGACCAAAAAACTTGGAACATTACCGATATTGCAGAATGTTCATTTGGTGGTGCTATTACATGTAATCCAGCTATAACAAATAAACCAAAAGAAGTCAGTAATGGTGATGTTGAACCATCAGCAAAAATAATACGGCCGGTACCAAACTAACAAAGGATTGTAGAATGTACGGAGCAGAACACTTGTCAATTTATGCAGTAAATGATAAACATAAATATCTATATGTAGGAATAAAGGCTGTAAGGGCAAAATAAGATTTATGTATGACAAATGTAATTTTTTCTTATGCATTGCATCTGAGTGTATTTTTTGTAATTTCACACATAATAATCCTAATTATAAAATTATCATAGGTATTTCCAATTTTTTTGTTTATGTTTTTGTTTACACCAACAAGTAATTGTAATTGATTTTTGCAAGTATACAGAATTTGTTTATAAATTTGTCTCATTTATTTGTTTAAATTTTTAAGTGAATTAACAAATTTATATATATATATATATTTTTTAATTTTTTAGATAACAATTTCAACTTCTATGATTATTTTGTTCTCTGTACAACTTCTGAATGGACATTGATAGTAATTTAGTGACCGATGCTGATCATATTATCATCAAATGATTCTATTCAAATGATTTTTAACAATCTCTTTCATTCAATGTTCCTCTTTTTCAGATACCAATGGGTAAGAATGTTTCCTAGCTCATTTCTCGACAGAAATTGGTAAACCGTTGAACATATCTCTACAGAAGCATGCAGCTTCTGCGTTCAGAGTTTTGTTATCCGTAAATCCTCAATAGTTGCACCATGTCTGTTGTTATCTTTTTTTACGATTTACCATCACCGAGCTGACCTAAATATAATAAAATGAGAAAAATATAATCCTGAACATGTGGACCTAATTTTTAGATATTGTCGTAAAGAAATCGCAGCATACGAATTAGATCCCTCGTTCTTCACAAGGAACCACAAGTGGCATTTGCTGCTTCTTTAGTGCATCATATAGTAGAAAAAAAATTCAATTACTTTTAAAAAAAATGTATCTTAATTCATTATACAGACTGCCTTTGTTCAGTATTCAACATCCTGAAATGCATTTATTTAAAACAGATTGAAATAATTTCTTAACATGTGGACGTAGTAGTGCACAAGCTTGTTCTAGAGTTCTCTAAGAGCAAATGCATCTTTTCTGTCTGTGGTCACCACGAAATACTTTGTCATGTAACTGGCCTATTTTAAGCCTCTGACCAATCAATTTATTATTGTCCAAATGGTAAATATTTAGGTGTATTAATAAAATCACTATCAAAAGCGTTATTACTCTTGCATTGATATTAAAAGAACAGTGTATGCTGTTCAAGTGAATCTTACTTGTTTTCGCGAGTATGGAGCTGTTGTCTATTTCAACAACACGATAATTTTATGCTTAGATAAAACTAATTTTTACACAAGTCAATCAAATTTATGTTTAAGGAAATTTTTCATACTTAAATTTGACTTGATCGGAGATTGATTTGATCAGATACCGACGGATGAAAATGTACGCTAGCTCATTTCTTGAGAGATACTGATCTACAGAAATATGACCCATCTGTGTTCCATGAAGACATGTTGACTAACATTACAGAAAATGAAAAATCTTCCAAGATAATTTTCCTTGAATACTTTCAGATTATATCTTCCGTAGGTGAAGGAATGCCGTTTTTCAAGATCCCAGTCGGCAGTTACTATGCAGTATGTTTTCCTTAAAAAGCTTTTGAACGAGGAGTCCATCAAATGTACTTTATCCCCCTTCATGGTCTTCTTTTCACTGGATATTTTTTATGATCCATAAATCCTCAATGATAGCAGACATGTATGTCATTATATTTTTTTTCACTGACAACTGAAGTTGAGCTAAATTAATATATATAATGAAAGAAGTCGAATTGAATCCTGGAAATGTTAACATAATTATTAATAATTTCTGTAAAAAAATCGCACAAAAGCACCTTATTTTCCACGAGGAATGCTAAAAGTTGGTTGTGGCGAAAAATCATTTTGGGCCTCACTCTATGAAATAAGCTATATCCTTTTGGTATATCAGAGGAATGTTACAAAAACTTTAATAAAAATCGCACATGCAGCCTTCTGTCTGTGTGTGGTGATCATGAAATTGCTGGCCATGTAGCTGACCCTCTTTTGGCATATTGTCAACCAATTAATTATTACCTAAATGTAAAATGTTTAAGCATAGTTAGGGACAAAAGTTATTCTTAACTCCAGTAAAATCATTAATTAATGGATATTACTTGATTTTTAAACAGAGTTTTATCCAAAAGTGACAATAATTTTTTGAAATTTATAGTTTTTAGTTTACTTACTGCTGGAAGAGAGTCTGTTATTAAAATCTTTTGGTCTCTACTATTTCTTTTTTCATTTTTTTAAATGTAGTTTAACGCCATCATTATCGCGTATAGTTCTACTGTATACGAAAATCCTGTGTATTCCAACTTCTGAACTTTCAAAAAATTAACATGAACTAACATCTTTTTTTTTTTTATTGAAAAAAGTGATTAGCACTCACCAAAAATGTGAATGCTCTCTCCGCTGCTTCCTTGTCTTCAGTACTATTGGTCTTCGGTTCATAATATTTCGGAGCAATGTTTATAGCGACTTTACCTGAAATAGACACGTCATTTACTAACTTTCAGTATGCGTTTTATGATTTTATTAGTATAATAATAATTTTTATATAATTAATAACTTTTAATGAAAAAAAAAGTGGGTACAGATAAATTTAATTCGTTTAATTAGACAAATTAATAGATTAAGCGAGATAAGGATGAAAGCAAAGGTGCCCTTAAATTAAAGCGTGATAATATGTTGTATTTCAGCGGGCTACATAGTGCATATCAAAATAGAGTCAGCTTTTTTATCAATAAAGCTAAACCAACGGGTGACTCGATAGGGTGCAGCTTCAGATAGAATATTATATATTACTCTACAAGTATAAGATAAAACTGGTGTGAAAATAATTCAAATTGAAGACGAACTAAACGAGTTCTACGATAGTCTACTAGAAACTATGCAACAGCAAAGAATATCTTATAGTTATTTGAGATTTTAAAATGAAAATAAGCGCCAGAGAAAACGATTTGAAACGGCGGTTGGTAATTACGGCTAAGGTAAATGAAACAAAAGAGAAGAAACTCTACTTAACTTCGTAGAAAGACACTTTAGTTTTAAAAAGTTTAATGGTCCTGGAGAAGTACAGATTTTTTGCAAACCGACTGACGAAGCAATAGGTTATTACCAACCATGTGAACAAGCGGATTTTTAGATCTGATTTGAGTGTGCATAATCACATCCGTAAAATGGGAATTTTGATTTCTAAGTGCAGGGAATATAATATAGAACTGAAAATGACGTTCATCGACTATTAAAAGAGTTTGATACAGTAAAAGGGCTTGTAGGAAATGGCATACATGATGAATATATTAACATAATAAAGAACATTTACAATTCGACAACGACGCAAGCGCAATTCCTAGAAAAAACATACAAAATAACATTAAAGAAAGGCATTAGACAAGAGGGATACAATATCTCCCATGTTGTTTATAGCATCCTTAGAACGTATGTTCAAAAACTTGATTTGAGAGTCTAAATTAATGAGAAGAAAGTTAATCGTCTGACATGATAACTAACCTTCACAACTGTTTCAAACAGTAGGGTTAATGATAAACATCAATAAAACTAATGTTATAACAAATACACCTCTGTAATTACAAATAAAAATAGATAGGACTGGAACAGGTCAGGAATATATATATTTAGGTCAAGTAATTACCGCAAAAATGAAGCGGTTAAGGAAGTAAAAAGATGAACGCATATCTCATGGAAAGCTTTTGGAAAGTTGAGCAAGGTGTTCAAGAATAAAGATATAGCCAACGGACTAAAAAAGAATGTATATGAACAGCATGTCTTTCCGGATGGAGCGGAAACATGAAGTCTGACGAATTATATAGTTAAGAATTTTTATCATAACTCAGAGAATCCACGAAATACAGTAACTTTGGCAATTAAGATGTGAAACGGGAAAGCCAATACATGGATAAGACAGAGACTAAACTGTCGGATGCAGTAGAATATGCAGTGCAGCTGAAATGGAACTGAGTAGATCATGTGACAAGAAGATATGATGACAGTTGGATAAAACGAATAAAAGAATGACCCCCAACGAAAGGATACAGAAGCCGTGGTAGGGCGAACAGAAGGTGGCAGTCAGCCGGTTTAAAACTGGATGGAAGAGGTCAGTTATCGCTATAGACGGGAAAAAATGAGGAACACATCCAGAAGTGGACTAATATAATATATATATACATATATATATATATATATATATATATATATATATATATATATATATATATATATATATATATATATATACAAAACAAGGTGTACGACTTATTGCCAAAGTTCAATGATCAAAATGCATAAATTCAAAGATACAGTATGTACAAATTTTAGTAGTCATTCTGTGTTCTTGGTTAATATTTAATTGTAATAATATGCGCAAAATTGTCCATTCACTCTCATTAATTTTTAATCAGCAATCATACCTATCGAGATGATTAATGAGAAACTACTATATGCATCTGTTATTCGATCAAGACTAACCTACAGCTGTCCTGTTTCGTGGTTAGTTTCTGATAGCGCGCTTAAAAAATTTACAACTGATCCAAAATCACCGTTGCAGAGTTATATTAAATCGTTGCAGATATTCAAAATTTACTGATATGCACTCGGAATTGCGCCTTTCGTATTTACTTTCGTACATAAATAAATTATGTAAAAAAACTCAGAAAGGCATCAGAATAAATTGATTAATGCTATAGGTGACTACGACTCTTTCATTTCCGAAATAAAATTTAATAATGAACAAAATTACTAAAAATTGATTTTCTGAATATCTACCTATCTGGGAGTAGTAAATCTCTCGTGGAGATACCGTGATTATAAAAAATCCATCTGCTGTACAAGATTCCGCCATGAATCTCTGTTGTGAGCCATCCGGATACATTCTGCGAAACTTCCTCCTACGCTGCAATCCTTACCATGTTTAACCATCTTGTAGGAACGTGACCGCATCTTGTTTTCCCTCTACTATTCCTTCAAGAATTCTCGCCTCAAGTACGTCTGCTCTTATTATATGGTGGATGTATCCCAGTATTCTTCTGATTACTAACGACGATGATCTTCCGTTTGTCGCTTCATCTTCTTGTAATATCGAGTAGTTCGTTTTCTTGTCCGTCCACGGAATTATTAACAACCGCCTCCGATAAGACATTTCCAGCGCATTTATCTTTTGTCGATAACCCACTTTTATTCGTCCTTAACGGGCAGAACGAGGAAATTAAATTAACAGAAGCAATAAATACCTATACTTACCGCGTTGGCTGGAACGAAATTCATTATCGTACAATCGATATATTTTACCGTGAGCTCTAATCAACGTATGCGCCACGATATAATCCGCGGGCGAATCCAGATTTAAAGCGGGTGCTCTATCGTTAGTACGATAACCGCCTATAATGTTATCAGGCTCGTTAAACGTAACCCACCATTTAACCTATTCAAGAATATAACATTATAATTTATATTTTATTTACTTATCTACATACGCATGGGTCCTTAATTCCTGTATTTGTGTTAATTAATTTTTTTTAAAAATATATTATACTTTTTACAATCTGACACCTAGGTCATTTAGCAAAGTTTTTGACCATGTAATAACGTGAAGGAGAAGCACCCAATGGTGCTCACCCGGCTGATGCTACTTTAAACAAGGTCCAGAGGTTAATTACGCTTCAACCTCTTGGTGTCACTGGAGGTGTTCAGCAATCTTTGATCCAAGGTATTAGGATGACCTTCCAGTCTAAGTACATGTCTTTGAGGGTATTGTTCTATAACATGGGACACATATGGAATATTCAAGTCTCTATGTAGGGGGTGTACACCTGTCATTGTTCTTAATATTTTATTTTGAAACGTCCACCTCTATTTGTTTTTTTTTTGCACAACTCCATAGTAGGTCCAGACTGCCTTTATAACTCCTTTGTATGCCAAACACTTAGTGGTTAATGGGAGAACATTATTTCTGCCTATGCCACAGTTCAGTTTTCTAACCCAGATGTTAAGTTCCTTCTTTTTTTTGTCTATATGATGCCGCCATATCAATCGACTGTTCGGGTGCATACCTAGATATCTAACACTCGGTTGAATAGGCATTGTAAGGTATTGATTCTAACAGGTGAAACTATAACCTTGTTATTTGTGAACTGAACGATAACGGATTTGCTCTCATTAACACCTATGTACCATTTTTTAAACCATTGTTCCGCTCTATTTAATGCTTCCTGTAGGTTATTACTGGCAATGTTCGGATCTGTGTTACATGAGAGTAAGGCAGTGTCATCTGCAAAAGTAGCCGCGTATATGTTCCTAGTAACAAGGAAGTCGGCAGTGTAAAGCAAATACAGCGTAGTCCCCAGAAGTTCAACAAAACACTTCATATATGCTGATGATTTAGCTATTATAACTCAAGAGAAAACGTTTTGCGAGGTAGAAAATAATTTGAATGGAATACTGGAGACTATGGAAAAATACTATGCTAGCAATTACCTCAAACCGAATCCTAATAAAACCCAAGTATCGGCGTTTCATTTGAGAAATAAGGATGCAAAGCGTAAATTAAATGTTAAATGGCAAGGGATATCGCTGGAACACTGTGACAACCCAAAGTACTTAGGCGTTAAGTTGGATCGAGCATTAACATTTAAAGAACACTGCGAAAATACCAAAAGAAAAATTGGTACAAGGAACGGTTTACTCCGAAAATTGATTGGCTCCACCTGGGGTGCAGATCCAAATATATTAAGAACATCAGCTTTAGCTCTGTGTTATTCCGCAGGTGAATATGCTAGTACAGTATGGCGGAATTCAGTACACGTAAAAAAAATTGATGTAGCACTACATGAAACCGATCGTATAGTTACAGGATGTTTGAAGCCGACACCGATCGATAAAGTAGAAATATTATCCGGCATAGCACCACCAGGTATAAGACGGGAAGTGATGGCTGGAAAGGAAAAAACAAAACAAGAACAAGATATGACATCCACTGAATGCAAAAGAAGCAACAATAAGTCGACTCAAGTCAAGAAAGAGTTTTCTTAAAACAGCAAATGCTCTGACACAAACGCCGGAAATCACTAGGTTGGCGCTATGAAAAGGAAGGATGAAAGAAAACCAATTAAAATTGTGGGAACAACCGAACGAACATCTACCTCCCGGTAATAAATTGCCATGGTCAACATGGAAAACTCTAAATAGAATAAGAACTATGACAGGTAGAACAGCAAAGAACATGAAACAGTGGAAAATTACAGATAATGACAGATGTGATTGTGGCATGGTACAAGATTCGGAGCACCTATTAACTTGCTCATTGCTGCCGGTGCGAAGCGGGGTGGAAGATATGACAAGAATAGACGGAATCTCGGACGACGCAGTTCAAATAGTGAAATATTGGGGAAAAAAAGGAATATAAATGACCGACACGATAAGAAGAAGAAGACCCTGTGTAATTGATCCACTGTAGAATGTTGTCTCATAAAACCAAACTGATGATTCGGTATTACATTATTAAAATCCAAATAGGGACGTAACCTGTTTAATATTAATTTTTCCATTACTTTTGATAATATGGGTAATAGAGATATAGGCCGATAAGAAGGCACACAGTGTGGGTCCTTCCCGAGTTTCGCAACCATGATGACTTGAGCAAACTTCCAATACATCGGGAAGTGGTTTAAGTTAATTATGGCATTGTAAGCAACACTAGAGATTTTCGAGGCAGCTTCCCAAGCAACTTCGCTGTTATCAGGTAAAAACCTGGACTATTGCGCTTTAAGGATTTTATGGAACTTTTCACCTAGCTGCATCGATGAGGTAAGTTGCTTTCAGTATCCAACGCAGACTTCCTTGGATGAAGAGCATAAGACACTCGCTAAATGAGTAGAATGATTCAGCTTTTTCATTCGAGTTCCCGGCCCAGCAACCACCACTGTTAGTCCTTATCGGCGGTATACTTGTAATCAGTTTTTTAATATTCTTACAACACTTCCACAGCGAATGATCATCCACAGGCAATGGCGACAAAGCGGTTAAGAAATTTTTAAAGGGTTCGTTTTTGATTTTCGACATTAATCTGTTCAGATGTTTCGTTTTTTTATTAAACAAAGTTTTATCTTGCTGTTATCTAGTTTGAATTAACTAATTTTATTAGCATTTATGATTTTTCGATTATTGCTGGGTGTGTTCAACGTAGCTGCAGTCTGTATTCCGCGAGTAAGGTAACGTACAACGTCGTCGACGTGCTCGTTGCTCTTTAGCGGGATTTTTAAGTTTAAGTTGGACTCTAAATATTCTCTATACGCTTCCCAATCTGTTCTAGAGTTATAGAGATTTCCCAGATCCATTCTTTCTCTTCCTCTAAGTGGGATTCTAGAATTTTAACGCGTGCTATTAGGTTGAAAACCATTTTTTCTCAAATTTTATAAGCGATATATTTAATTTTTCTCCGTTTCATATCGGCCATGAGCACTCTCCGGTTGGTCACTTCATCTGTCCACGGAATTTTCTCCATGATTTCAACGGCGTTAATTGTTCTTTCGCAATGTCCATTTATTGTCCAGATTTCCGTTAAATAAAGCAACACGGACCGAATATAGAAACGTAGTATTCTTGTTCTCGTTCCTAAGTCCATCTTTCTGTTTTTTTAGAACTTTTTCTAAATTTTCAGACGCCTGTTAGCCATTATTATTCTGGAAATTATTTCTTTTTTATCACGCCCATCTTCTGTAATCAAAACTCCTAAATATTTATACTGTTTTAGCTTTTCTAATTGTTGTCCATCTATTTCCAGTTTTGTCCCTCTAGTTTTCTGCCTGCCAAAACTCATGATTCATTTAAATTTATTTTCATGTTGTATTTTCTTCCCTCTTTACTTATATTGTCTAGCATTTTCTGCATCTGCTTCTCCGTTTCGACTATCCATACTTTATCATCTACTCAAGTAATCTTGTTTATTGTAAGCACATTTTTTAAAAACGCGCGAGAAGAACAGAAAAACCTGGACGGTTTTAAAAGATATCAGGTTGGTTCTGAGAAGCGAAATGTTTTAGTGTTAAGCGATTTTTGTTTCGTGTTAAGAGAAAAACAAATATACGAAGACACATGGTAATTTTTCAGGGCTCCTTTAATTATTTCGTGATAACTGATATTTAGTCTTAAGCGTTTTCGCGTTAAACATATTTCACTATTATATATATATATATATATTACTATAAGTAACCCCCTGGTTTCCCAGTATAATTATTTTATTAAAGCTTTGTTTCCCATGGATATCATCAATAGGACCGAAATGACAATAATTCAAAGTTTTAAAAAGTAGTAAAGAGCGATATGTCCGCCAAATCGTTTAAAATTTAACACATTTTCAAATTCAAATGTACCTTCTTACCAACACACGCAATACAAACCACATTTTGTTGCGTTAGGAGCAGACAAATATGTATATACGTATACTATAATATATAAAATTGTTAAAAGAATGAGACGGCGATCTTTTAAAAATTTTAATTATTGTCATTTCTGTCCTATTTATGATATCAATGTGAAACAAAGCTCAGAACGAATCCGATAATATTGGCTATAAGCTGTGCGAATTTCATTATTATTGCTTTAACAATTTTTGAGTTAAATCGTTAGATACAGCTGGACATACTGACTGATAGACAGACAGACATTTAAAAAAATAGATTTCTGTTTACATGTGATAAAAATAGCCAAATGCAGTGATTATAATGAAAAAGAAACAGCGGCCGAAAACAAAAAGCGAAAACGTCAGCACGATGTCGCGGAAAAGTGCAGCTCGTTAGAAGGCGTTTACATATGCAACGATTGTGGAAACCGCCAAAATTTGACTTACCAGTCATCTTAGAAAGCATAGATAACGGTGCCCCACATTCGATGTCGAGTGGGCTATTGATTGATTGATAATATAGTTTATAATATTTATTTTCGTAGTGGTAATATTAATACCGAAATCACGATAGATCGATAATTCACAATGAAATGTTTACCCTGGCAGGCTTAAAAGTAAACTATCAAATAAACTATCAGATCCCACACCCATGGTTTAGGCTTCAGCGTTCAATAGTTTCATAATAATCATTATTACGAACCGATTCGAGCCTTAAATAGAAATCCATTCTATTACATGTACTTTGTAAAGAGTTAGACGAAGCATCTGTATGTAAACGCAGAAAGAGAACGTTCAACAGTTTTATTTTCATTAGCTTAACATCGTGGTAACTTCTGCGTTTTATTTTAAAACTATAAGAACTCTTATTCCGGTTAAAAAACTGACGTAAATAATTTTACCAGTTGGAAATAACGTTCGCAAAATAAAAATGAGCCCAGAACAAAATCACAGAATCATAACTTTTACCCTATCTCCGAATAACTTGAAACAAACTCTGGCGTAATCTACAAAGTAATCAACCAATAACGGATTAGTAAATCCTCCCATATCTTGCAGTTTCTGTGGTAAATCCCAGTGATATATGGTCACCTGAAAATGTAAAAATAAGTGATAGTAATTTTTAAAAATAAATTACAATAGCAGTTAGAAATGTACAATTTTAAAGAAAAAATATTATTTACCCATTTCAACTGGCCCGTTTTATCGTCATCCAGCAACTTTTATGGGAATGAAAAGTGACATGTGCAAAACCAACGCCCGATGATGTTTCTCAATCGAATTTTAATTAATTTATGTTAGATATAACCAATGATCCTGTTAAACTGATTTCTTCTTACTTCCCTGCTGTTATATTATAGCCAGTGTTTTATCGTGGCTCATAAGCCTGCTTATACTTTTGTACTTGATTTTTGAATTCATCCCTTATATAGGAAATTTAAAAGTCTCTGTGTGTCATTGGTAACATACCAAGGTGGGGAGAAAATTAGTTTTATTGCCTCATCTTAGAACCACTGTATTTTATTTACATGGACATCTTTGGCGCAGCCCCACAACATGGGACCATACGTCCATACAGGCTTCGTGAGATAGCTTTTTGAATTAATAATTTATTTTTAATGGTTAAATCTGTATACTTGCAGAGCATACAATTCGGGTCTAATTGTTTACGTTTTACATTAATATGCTTAGCACAAGTTAATTTTTTGTCTTCGTGAATACCCAAATATTTTACCCCGAACAGGAGGACAGAATACATTCCTTAACATAAACGATCTGAGCACATGTGGTTTCGTTCATACAAACAAGCAAACATTTTAACAAAGTTTCATTTTCAGTCAAAGCTATTTTCGTTGATTAAATTTGTTTATCGCGTCTATCTATAATAGTAAGTCGAATAATGCCTACTTATCGTTCTCCGCCGGAATCACCCGCAAACAATCAAGCGGACAACCCGTTTCTATTCCCGGATAATAACAATAATAATAATAATAATAGCGCAGAAAATGACGGTAATTATAACAAATCGGAAACTGTAAGTGTTCAAAATTCTGCCTTCTATCGCTAACAACGTTATTAAACCGGTTATTTTGACAAGGAGATGCCCGATACAAATAATTTTGTAATTAAAAGAATTGAGTCTATTAAAAATAATAGTAAAAGCGGCATTCAGCAAAGAAATACTAAGAATTTGCAAATTAAAACCAATTTAAAAGGGAACCAGAACTATTGTCATACGGAGGCACCATCCACAAGTACTCAACAGTTTTCTGATATTAAAAAAATTTCGAACCCTAAAAGAATTTATACGTCTGGTACACCAAATGACGAGGAGTGGCAATCGCCCACTCATAAACATTTAGTTAGATATAAAAAAAAAGGACACTATTGAGGGTCCTGTAGAATCTGCTGGCTTACTGAAAAAATAGGTTTTCTCTTTTAGCTGACAATTCGAAAGAAAGAAATAATTCTCATGAAGTAGTCATGACTGATACCAAATCAGATAGTTTCGCCTCTAATTCTGTTAAACCGCCCCAAATTCATATTGAGGGTGTTGCTGATTTTATTCAATTAATAAAAAAATTATTAGACATATCTGAAGAAATATTTATTTTTAAAGCGAATATTAATGGTATAACTATTAAATCTAACACTTCGGACAACGACTACCGTAACATAGTTAAATATTTGATAGAAACAAAATATAAATTTTTTACATATCAACTAAAAGAACACAAACCATTTCGAATGGTTATTAGAAACATTCACTCCTCTACATCCACTGAAACGATTACTGACGAACTAACCAGTATGGGATATAAATCGGTTACAAATATAATTCAAAATAAAACAAAAATTCCACTACCGTTATTTTTTGTTGATTTGAATCAACACGCAAATAATGCAAATATATTTAACGAAAAATGCCTACTAGACACAGTAATTAAAGTAGAGGAACCCGGCAGGCATAAAACTATCCCTCAGTGCCATCGATGCCATATGGGCATACCAAACATTACTGTGCAAAAGATTCTAAATGTGCCCGCTGTGGAAATGATCGCCTCACAAATATATGTCAAAAACCAGACTCCATTCCAGCTACTTGTGCTCTCTGTAAGTAGGCTCATCCGGCTAACTACAAAGGTTGCTCTATCTATAAAGAATTGCAATCCTCCTCGGCATGTTTTTAAAAATACTGATCATTCGCAAAGCCAAGATCGACCAGTTAAACTTCATTTAGCGCAACCATAACAAAATAAATTGAACATTAATATTAATTCCGAATCATCCAATATTCTGTCTACTGCATCATCATATGCGACAGTTCCCTAGGACTCTCTGCCGATATAAGCAATGTCTTATCTGATTTTTTAAACGAATTCCAATCATTAATCAATACACTAATATCTTTAATAACACAACTTGTAAGGCACTTCCCAAATTATGAATACTTACACATATCAATCCTTAGTCATACTTCTCTGGAATGCTAATTGACTTACCTCACGATATAACGAACTTTATGTTATTCTCCATGAAAAACGTATCGATATAGCTCTAATAACAGAAACGCACTTCACAGTTAATAGTAGGTTTCATATGTCTAACTATTTAACCTATAGAAGCGACCATCCAGATGGCACTGCACATGGTGGTACTGCAATACTTATTCGTGACACTCTTAAACATTGTCCCTTACTTATTATCCACGTGTCTTCAATCAACAATAATTTCTGTCTCAACTTTTAATTTTGCCATGAACGTTGCTTCTACTACTCCCTCATTGTTATCGCCAGATAGATTATATACTTCGCCTATTAATAGCTATAAATTCCAAAAACTATTGAATGAAAAAATATACTTAAAAATTCCTCTCAAAACATCCAATTACGTTGATGAAGCAGTAAACAGACTCACATCGCAAATACAACAAGCTGTTTGGAATTCCTCTTCACTAAAAAAAAAGGCACATCCAATAGGCAACAGTATATCCCAGTTTATATCAGAGAGTTAATAACTCAGAAAAGAAGGGCAAGATCTATATGGAAACGCAGAAGGCTCCCTTCAGATAAATCGAGATGGAACCGATTAAACAGGATATTAAATTATACAGATCTGCATCCTTTACCAAGTTCACTAATATCCACACAAGATGGCTCACTTTGTCAAGCAAGTAGAAAACTAACACGAAAGTTCCAATCCTTCAAGATGATGGTAACTGCATAATTACCGACCAAAAAAAAATCAGAAGCGTTTGCAAAACACCTTTCAACTACCTTCCAAGTACACAACGATATTGTCGACTACAGCCATGTAAATAAGGTCCTTCAATATTTGAATTGCCCACTACCTGTATCCAAAGCACCTAAACATATTTCCCCTTGCTGAAACAAAGGGAATAATAATGGAATTGACTAAAAAAAGCACCAGGATTTGACCTTATTACATCAGAGATCCTGAAACTTTTACCAAATAAAGTAGTTTTATGGCTCACTTATATATTTAATGCGATGCTTCGTTTGAATTATTATTTATCCTATATTATGGAAATTATCGATAATTAAAATGGCATTAAAACCTAATAAACCATCCCACACCTATGTACTTCATATAGGCCTATCAGCCTACTTTCCATTGCTAGTAAAATTGTTGAAAAAATTCTACTAGGTAGAATATATCCATCCTTGGAAGAGGAGGGGATAATTCATTCTCGTCAGTTTCGATTCCGGCATAATCATTCAACTATACAACAATGCTACCGTGTTCTACAGCGCCAGAACGGAAGCAATATTGTTCAGCTGTTTTTCTTGATGTTTCACAGGCCTTCGATCGTGTCTGACTGGTTTTGCTGATGACACGTGCATTCTTTCATCTGATTCTGATCCGGTCATGGTGTCTAATAGACTTCAGAACCATTTTGCTCTGATTCACCCTTGGTTAACTAGATGAAGAATCAAGATCAATCAAACTAAAAGCAGCCACATTTATTTTACTCTGCGTAAGGGGCTGACGCCATCGCTTCATTTAGATGGGACATCCATTCTTCAAGTTAACCATGTTAAATATGGTATGTGTCTTGATCAGAAACTGGAGTCAACACATTACTAATAAAATTAAGGATGTGCGTAGACGATAGGGTCTGCTTAATTGCCTTTTTAGAAAACAGTCGAAGCCATCGGTTGAGAACAAACTATTATTGTACAACTCTGTCATAAAACCGATTTGCACTTATGGCATTGAATTATATGGCACTGTTAAGCCAACTAACATCCGGCGCTTACAGTCGATGGAATCAAAAATCTTACGTAAAATTATAGACGCTCTTTGGTTCGTGTCAAACCAGTCTATACGTTCCGACTTGCGGATACCATCTATTTCAGAAGTTGCCAAAAAAAAGATACAAGCTCTTTTTCAGCAGGCTAGGAAATACCGCTAATCCAGCTATTCAACAACTAACAAATCGTGATGTGCCACTTGCTTCATCACGTCGATTGAAGAGAAACTGGCCAACGGACAATTTTAAAACAACTTCTTCCTCCTCATCCTCTCATTCCTCCTAAATATGTCCTAAGTTGTGGTCAATGGACCATCAGCAGTATCTGATCCCTTCCTGTTCTTTCAACACATTTACTTATTGCACTATGTGCAGATTGTAAATAAACGAAGAAAAGAAAAAAAAATCAATAATTTTATATTTCTACTACGTAATATTTATTTCCGTTTTAGGATTGCCCTTCTGACCTTTTCAATCGAAATTTTTATCTCCCTTGCGTGTTTCATCGATTATTTATGTATGTTGCAACCGAGGTAATTTTAATTTCCTCCACTTCTTTTCCGTAAGCCATGAGTTGCCCTGTAGGTGACTTCGTGTTTGTCTTTACCATATATATATATATATATATATAGCTGCAATCCGTAACCATCACACACGGCGGTAACTACATTTAGAAATCGTTGTAATTCTTTTTTGAATTATTTAATATTAGGGTTAGAATAAATCTTTCGGCAACTTTGTCAAAACGTGGTCAAACGACAGCGTTTTATCTTTAAAACATTTCTAATAATAGTTTTTTTATCGTTTAAATTGCAACGTCTTTCAATACGTAGGTTCGATAAAATGAAAACGATTTGACGAAAATTTCGTTATCTTAAAAGTTTAGGAACTTTTAAAACGTATGGTACGTAAATTTTATCGTTAAAAAAAAGAAAAAAGGTATATTTCCACAATAATGGAAAGTTAAATTCTAAATATATTACCATAACACATTAAAACTTATCTACTCAGAGTTATCTAAAAAGCAGTCTATACTTTATATTTTCACCTACTCGAGTCATTTCCTAAAATGTATTTCATGCAAAAAAAAAAACAAAATTTTATTGATAATGGGCGATCGAAGTAGTTCAGATAATAAAAAAGACAGAAACGTATATATATATATATATATATATATATATATATATATATACATATCACGAAAAACAATTACGAATATATTAAAATTGCAAGTAATATTTGCGTGACGTCAACTATTGCATACCGCGCTACAAAAATATAGTGCAAGGACTTTGGTCGTAATAATTAAGAAGAAAATTATACCCATGATGTGATAAGATTCAAAAAAGTAATTAAATAAAAAAAAAAGAAAATTGTCGTCTACGATAATTCAGCGTATATACAACAAAATTAATACGAGTTAATCTGAGCGTAATAAAGAAAATAATACTCATAATTTGATATAGGTAATTTAATAAAAAAAAAAAACTTAAATTGGCGGCTATTATAAAGAGACGGAAAGTAGCCTATCTCGGTCGTGTTTTGAGAAATATATGACCTACTACATATCAAAATTACAAGACGCTGCCGATGATAGAAATTAAATAATAGAATCCTGAATCAAAAAGGTCTCTTCTAATCGAATCGAATTCGTCGGTAAATGAATAAGCGCATGCTAGGAAAAGAAAAGAAAAACCAAGGAAAAAGGTGGCAAACCACCACTGTATCAGCTTGCTCGGATTTTTCCTGTTTATTTTATATCATATCCGTTGTCCTCCTACTTTTTTTTTTTTTTTTTTTTTTTTTTTTAACGTGAAATGGAGTGACTTTGGCAAAGAAGAAGTTAAAATCACTAAAAGTTTTTTCTTTATGAAAAATTAGACACATTCACTGTTAGATTATACTTATTAATACCGTTCTTCATTTTGCTGATTTTTGTGAAGTGTAATCTTAAATTAATATTTTTTCATTTTATATTACAATTTTATTTTTTTAAATACTCACTCGATAATGGCCTAACAGCCGAAAAGCTTTGTGGCTTATCATTAAAAAATTTTTTTAGTGATTTTAACTTCTTTTTTGTTGTTTATCCTCGTATTTTATTCCCATTATTTCAATTCGAATCGTATTCTCATTAAACCGTTATGTTTCTTTAGTCTCGGGATGCTTTTGTCTGCGTACTCTTCATTTCAATTATTCCCTTTTCTACGATTTTCCCTTGATTTATATAAATATTTTAAACATTTTTAGTTCTTAGTTTATTTAATTTTACGGATATTTATCTATGGCTTACGTGTCGCCGAACGGTAAGTTTAATGCCGGGACAAAAGAGAAAATTAACCAAATTTTCGAACCGAATGCTCAAGTAAAACATTAGGAATAAGAAAATTAAAAAAAAAAAACAAATAATAATCGAATAAAACGAAAGGAATAAAAAATCGCATTTCGACTGATTTGAAAGTAACTCCCCCCTTTACCAAACAGATCAATTACGTTACGTGTGGTACAGTTGCTAGAGTGCTCGACTGTCAACTTCAACCAACGGACTAATAACTCGCGATAATAAAAGTTTATAAAGTTTTTCATCATTACGTAATTCTCAATTATCACAGAGAAGTCAATAGCATCCCCCCGTTCTGTATAACAGCATACGTACATAAATATATACGTTGCATATAATTCGATATTAGTCCATTCTATACGTAAAAATCAACGTACAACAGTCAACTCGTCAACGAACAATACGAAGATGATAATGACGAATTTCAGACCGCACTTGAACCCGAAAATTAAATTACCGATTTTTGCTTTAGTATTTAGTAAAATTAATATTCGCTCATTTGAATAAATATCCTCGGTGTCTCTAATCTAAGTTGTGGCACACGAAACCTTAAAAAATATATATGTATGCACACAGTGGCATACCCAGAGTATTAGTGATTTCAAATATTCTCTTGTGTTTCAACTATCATTTTAGCTGCGAAATTGTTTGGAGCTTACAAAGATATGCACCTTCTTGATATGTATTTTATACTTTTTCAAGCCCTTTGGGGGTTAAGCCCGGTAGCCCCGTCAGTGCGCCACTATATATATATATATATATATATATATATATATATATATATATATATATATAGCCGAACAGTTATAAAAACCAAAGATGTAATAAGAATTCATACCATCGGCTCTATGTTATTCGCAACTAATTCGTTTATTAAATTATTGTAATAATCGATTCCTTTCTGATTTAACGAAGTTATATCTCCATTCGGCATAATTCGAGGCCAACTAATGGAAAATCGATACATCTGAAACTAAGAAATAAACGATTAATCGATAAACGGACTAATACAAAAAGAATTATATATTTTATACGGAACGAACTGATTTTCGAAAATATATTCGTCAGGGGATTACCCGGATTTCGTATACATATATTTTTTAATCGCAATTTAACATTTTCATACTGTATGGTACGTGAAATTTTAATGTTGAAAAAAAATATATTTTCCGGTTAAAATGTCTCAATTTTAAAAATATTTATATAAATCTCGTGTAAAATTTATAATTTTTGTGTCAAAATTTTATAAAGTACGACTGGAACGATTAAAAACGAACTTAAGTTGGAAAGTACAACTTTCATTACCTTAAAACGTATTATATTAGCAGTATCACCAGTTAACAACAAAAAAAGTAAAAATTTATTATAAGCGGGCGGATAATAACAATTTAAAAATTATATTCGAACTTCGATATTATTCGAGTACCATAAAAGATGAATACAGATATAAAAATTTAATTTTGATCCAATAGAATGTAATAGACAGATTTGAAAATTAAACTAATATTTTCAAATACGATAATTTTAAAATGAAAATAGTATTTTGAAATATATAAATTTTAAAATTAACCTAATATTTGAAATATATATAAAGTTTAAAATTATACTAATATTTTAAATTTTGAAATATATAAATTTTAAAATATATAAATTACGTCAAAAAATTGTTCTGTATCGCCACAGAAACAATGTGTAGAAATTAATTTGAAATGAGTTCGTAGAATTTTTACAGGGATTATCAAGAATAACAATGAAGATATCTTTCTCTTTAGCTCAATATACACACACATATATACGCGTACATACACACATACATACAAACATTTACACCAATATATATATCACCGTCAAATATCGTGCCTAGCCCACTGTAATTATTTTCAACATGTTTCACTTCTGAAGGCGTTATTAATACTGTATAATATATATAAAGAGATTAATTACCCCGATCTCCTTTAATAAACGAACATCTTCTTTATAAAGGTGATAAGAATTGCTGGCTACATCTGCGTTATCCCTATTATTTATGAAATCAGGTCTCGTGTGGCACAATCGATCCCATATATTTTCGCCTTTACCTATTTAAATGAAAGAAAAATCGCCTATTTTTTAATTTTAATATTCCATAACTTTAAATTCTAGTAACAAAATCATACTTTTGCTTGCAAGATTACTGTAACTCCGTGCATATATACGTACATACATATACACACACACACACATATATATATATATATTATAGCCAATTATCCGTGGTATCGAGTGGCATGGCAATCGCGGCTAATCCGCGAAATTTTCAAAATGTCAACAAAACAATTCAAATCAACGCAAAAAGTATATTTATTATACATACGCACTTTTTTTATTAAATATATATATATAAATTGCAATCTGGCTGATGTAACCAATAAGCAAATGAAATGTAACCTATGACAGGATGGGAGATGTCATTCAACAATGACACTCCGAACTACCTCTCCAATCATTCAAACCGAAGGGTAAGATCTATAGGTGTGCGATAGTTCAATCTGCGGGGCCCATTGGCATGATTTAATAAATCTACCGCCAGCTGGTTAGAGTGACCCTGTAACCTATGCAAGTAATCTCTGCTGCAATCCCGAAATACTTCGTGCACTTTTGGTATTTTTAAGTCTTTATGCAAATTTTCATTTCGTATATACTAGGATGCACCGGCTATTAATCTTAGTGTTTTTGATTGGGATCGTTGCACCATTTTGTAATTCGATATTGATGCTGTCCCCCAGAGTGATATGACATATGTCTACACCGGCTTAATAACTGCTCTGTAGAGCAATAATTTCGATTTTAGAGGTAATTCGGAAGTTTACATATATATATATATATATATATATATATATATATATATATATATATATATATATATGTATATTATGTAATTTATAAACTAAAGAAGGTTTTAAAAGTTACTTGTAGGTTTTACAAAAAATCTACCACCGGCCTTCCTTACTTAAGTTTGGAAATTTTTTTTTTAGTATCATCTTATCAGATGCACCGTCTTGTTCCTTCAGATACCGAATAAGTCCTTTGGCGTGTGTTAGAGCTGCGTCATGGCTTACTTGCTTTTTCGTGTTATCATCTTCCTCTTCTCAGCTCTCTTCTGGAACCATACCTGATACACGATCAACAATTTGTTCATCAGTAAGGTTTTCAAAGATTGGATCATTGACATCGCAATTAATGTATTTACTGTGTTAACGTCACTCTCTCGTATAACGGATTTCGCTAAATTAGATAAATCACAAGTAAAAAATTCTTCTTTTTTTCTTCTGTAGATTCTTGTAAAGTCTTTTCTACATTAGGTAAAATCTCCCTCCAGGACTTTACTAGCGTAGATTGTTTAACTGACTCCCAAGCAGTATTAATATCATAATGCTGTCAAGAATTGGGTAAAATAAAAGAAAATCGGTTCTAGAAAAACCGAGTTTACTATATATTTATGTGTACGTATAATGATAAAAATACATTGAAGTTTTAGAAAATTGTGAATCTGTCAATATTTCATCGAAGTACTAACATAATAAATCATTTTTTCCATCATTATTATTATTATTATTATAAAAATATCATTTTAACGCAAATAATGTTTGCAAATTACTCGAAACTTAAAATCGGATGAGACGAACGCAACAGTGCGATTCGTAGTTTGCAAGAATGTAGTTAAAATTATTTTACAAAAAATACCGACTTATATATTTATTTAATTACTGATTTATATAGTTATTTCTATATTTATATGTTGCCTTTATTAGTAGTTGTTTTTTTTAATTCGTTCCCCAATTTTAACAAGTGGATGTAGCAAATATATTTGTGAAATGTTTATAAAAGAGCAAAGTATTAGTGTGTGCATTGAGTTAAAAAAAAAAAAAGAGCATATTGCTCTTATATTATGATAAACGGTTAACACCAACTGTGTGTGATCGTTTCTTGCCAACTGTATTTTAAATGGAGTGGAGGGTAAGAGTAACATAGTCCTGCACTTTTAACAACGAAGATATTTTTATTTCTGGTCGATTGTAAGTTTCTACAGTGATTATCTGTATAATCCGCTTTGGGAGGTTTGGCCGACGAACCGATTGAACGCGTCTAGTTATTAATTTACCTTTTAATAATATAACAAAATTATAAAACTTACCATCCTCATTCCACGCTCCTTCGACCTGATAAGAACCTGTAGCCGCGCCGAAGATAAAGTTTTTAGGAAATTGGTAACACAATACACAGTGTATCAATTGCAGGTGTATACTAATAAATGTAACATCCGTCAAAAGTGAAAACAAACGAAGCATATTGAACCTAGAACAGAATTACGAATTTTTTGTAATAGATCGGTCGATGAAATTAACGGTATAACGGATGATGAAATAAAGTGTTTAAACTGTGGAATAAGACTATATATTAAGAAAAAAAAGCATAAATATATTGATAAATTTTATTAAAAAATCATCCGAAGAAAAGGGGAAGAGGTAATTAAACGAACACGCAAGTGAAGATAAACGAACAAAGGAGAATTACCGACGATTAATAACGAACGTACGTCAATAATATCATCCGAAAAGATAAAAATGAATTCATAATGAAACATCGCGAATAAAACGAAAAGAAAATAAGACGAAAGACCCGAATTAAGATGTTTAAACATTTTCCAACCGAGGAATAGATCCTACAAGAAGAAATCGAGTAAACGATAATCAAACTAAAAGATGATAATAAATCGGAAGAACGCAATAGTAAAGTTGCGGAAATAAAATTATTTACAAAAAAAAAATCCACAGGCGTAAAGAAATATACTATGTAATAAAATATAATTGAATAGATGTCAACATGATTGGACTAAGATACTAAAATATTACGTACAGCTACGCAGATTGCGATTAAACAGACTGGTTTCGTGTTATGTAAACGGTGAAGAAATTCTTGAAAAAATTATATAACGAATTTAACGTATCAACTAGACGACGCTTTTTAAATTATACGAAAGCATTTTATACATTTGAGGGGGATATATTGTGATATGTTTAAAAGTGCCCGAAGTATTTGAATATATAACATAAAACTATTTGAACGAAACACGGATACATCTATATTGTTTAGGTGTACGTGAAGTTAAAACTGATGGAATAACTGTCGATAGCGATAAATATGTAACTCACTCTATACACGTAGATGATACGATGAGGTCAGCGCTGAACTACACTCGTCAAGAGGACATAGAGTCTTTAAGTAGGAATGCAAACATGATAGTAAATCGTACACGTAGTTTATAAAGTATGTGTACTCGTAATAGAAATAATAAATCCATTTCCGAACACTGTATATTTAAAATTTAAACTGTTATCATTGAACCTGTTACTACAAAATAGTGAATGACGGGTTCATAAATATCACATATCACTAAACATTATAGACCGTAAATATTTTTAAAAAGTATCTATATCCACATATCTATCTATCAATCTATATATATATATATATATATATATATATATATGTGTGTGTGTGTGTGTGTGTGTGTATCTATAAAACTTAAATTATTTGATTTTTCTTAATATTTTCTTTTATTATTCTATTATATGATAATAATTCACTACCTTTAAAAAAAAGACCCCTGCACCAATACCCTATATTTCTCTAAAATCAGTTTTCATGAATGCATGCATACACATGTACACTGACATATATATATATATATATATATATATATATATATATATACACGTATATTTATATAATTATACGAGTATGTGATGAATGCGAGTATGTTTTTAGAAATGAAAATGACTCCCTTATTTTTAACCTATTCCGATTTTTTTTATTAGTAAACAATAATTACGTAATGTGATTTTGTAGGTGGTTTCTCTATTGCTAACATTTGTTTTATTATCTACTACAAATTTTATCAAGATAGTTAGAGTTTCTGAAATAGTAATTTTAATAAAACTAATGATACGTCCATATGTTCCAGTCATTTTGGCAGACTTTCCTGTCATATAACAAATGTGCTTTGTATTCGTGTTAATTATAAACAGAATGAGAAATATTTTGTTAAAATTACAACTATTATGAAAATATAAAAATGTGCGTACAATTTAATATAATTAAATGTTTATACAAAAATTTGAACGCATAAATTTAGCGTTTAAAAAAAATCTATATGAAAATTTTCTATTTTATTAAGATGTTAAAAAATAGTTTTTGCTGACTGACTATAAACTAATAATTTAAAGCATTAAAGTATGTGAGTATAAATATAAATATCTCGCGGTACATGTTCAGGATATATATATATATATATATATATATATATATGTGTATGTGTCTGTGTAGTGTTTAGCATGATACGTATAAATTTCACTAATTTAATTATACTCTACAGTAATGTGAGTTATAATCAATTAAATTAATTTGTTTTCTTATTTTTTACAAACCTCATAAAATATTTTTGATAGTTTTTGTACATTACAAACTGATATATTTTACATCATTACTAAATTATCATTAAGTGCATACTATGACTTTTAATCAATTAGTTTTCGAGGAGAACTATTCTACATAATTCTGATTTGTTCATATTTTTATAATGTTCTAATGGAAAATTTATTTCATTATGTAAAAAGCAACATAAATAAACGTTTATTTATCACAGAAATGATTTTATTCTTTTAATGTACTTTGTAAACGATTAATTTGCATCGATTACCGAAAGTTTTCCAACTAATGATACTTGAATATATGATAGAAGTACAATGAAGAACAAAGGGCTTTTAAAAAATCACGATAAAAGTGAAACAAGTGCTATTGTATGTTATTCAATCTTGTATATTAAATAGCAGATCAGAACGAGCACACACACACATATTATATATATTTATATTTGTATTCTTAGAATATATATTGCAAAGCTGAAATTCTAAAATAGTAGTGTACTTGTTTTGACGGCAGAAATGTTAGGCCACAAAATCATCGTCCCATATCTAAATCCGTTTTATATAGTCACTTCTTAAATTTCTTATTTTGATCATCTTTCTATACCACGATTGGCCTGAATGAAATCAACAACCGAATACTTCGCATTCTGGGAAAACGATGGTAACAGCATTTTGTGTTACCCCTTCGAAGTCTAGCGTAACTTACATTCAGATTTATGCTCATCGTCGATGAAATTTGAGAAAGCAACGTCCGCAATGCAGTATACGTACGTTGTTCTTTCCCTGATAATAAGCAATGCACCGATGCAATATATAAATAATTTTAATGTGCGTGAATTGTATATAACTAACGAAAAAATTTCGGTCGATATTTAAATGACCCGTCAGCAAAAAAAAAAGGCCTCCATCCAATCTGATAAGATTTTCATATTTGTCTAACATGTTTTCACGGCGATTTAGTCGATATCGTTAATATACAGAAACGTTTGAATTTTGGTACGTTTGAAAACTTTCCTGCATATTGCATTTGAAATTAATGAATATTTAAGAAATAGTAATAATAAATTGTGATTTATTTTATAAATGCTCGAAATTTGACGAACTATTTACTCATACTTATATTTTGATTACTGACTATAAATTCTTACAATCGTAGATGGAGTTGCTTTGCTTATTATTGAAATTTGACTTATTGCCTGTACCACAGCTATATTGTGTCCAGGCAGTAGGTGTTAATTTATATATTAATAATAATAGTAATAATAATAATAATTTTATTCGCATTTTTGCGATATATAGACCACTTAGATATAATCATAAATTCCTAGATGATTTTCAATCCTTGATGAGTGTAAATAACAAAGTTATTCTAATTGGAGATTTTAATGCAAAAGACAAGTTATGGAACTGCTTTAATAATAATCAGGCTGGTAATATTCTCTTTAAATTCGCATTACGTTCAAATGTTTGTATCTGCGCCCCTAAAGAACCTACTTACTTTCCCGTTGTATGTTGTTCATTATCGAACTAGCATCTTAGATGTTGCTTTGGTTAAAATTGTTTCAACTGCGATTCCTGTTTCAATTAATTGTTTGTCCTCCAACCACAACACAATTTCCACTACTATTGCATGAAATCAATTAAATACAGCCGATAAAGTTCTGTCCGATTTCCAAAATTCTAATTGGGCAGGATTTAGGATATTGACAATAATATAAATTTGCTTCTTAAGCTACATAGTCCAGCTGATATTGACCATCACTTATCAACTCTTACGAAGTTAATTACATCTTCCTCGGAACTTTTTGTATGTCCAGCTTGGGGTTTTATTTCAAATACAAATTTTAACAAATTACAAGTATTTCAAAGCGGGTGTCTCAGATGTGTACTAAATGTCCCTAGATACTACAAGATCGTTGACACGCATACTACCTTAAACATGCCTTATATTAAGGATCATATCTTAAATTTAACGATTAAGTTCTGCGATGACTGCTTAGTCCACGATAATCATTTAATTTCTACCATATTTATGTATATAGTAAATACAAACATAGGAGGTTCAAACATAACCTGTTGTAACGTTTCACGGCGCTTATTTTAATTAATTATTCCTCCTATATTTACTTAATGTCTTACGTGTATTTCTTTTGTTTTATTATTACTATCAATAAATTTTTATTTTTTGCTGTACAGTTTTTTTTTTTAATTATTTTTTGCTGTCATTATAAGTAGAAATGCTTCTTTTATTTGTTAGGGGTATTTTTCTGTTGTACGGCGAGCCATGCTGGACGTTACGTAATTATTATTTAAAATTTTTGTTTTTTTACTATTCTCTGTAAATTATGTTGAAATATACGTTGTTGTTGTTGTTGTTGTTTTATATATTGATTCATGATTACTTTACGAATGGGGCAGTAATGTGGTCATATCAGAAGGATATTATATTTGCTAAGAATGATTTTGGCGTTCTCAGGGGGCGGTTCTTGGACCAGTCCTGAGGAATATTTCATTTTCTATTATTCACTCTCAGTTAAATAATTTTTTTTCCTTTTATTTTTAATTGAGTTTAGGTTATAAAACCATTACTACTCATTGTACATATAAATTTATATAAACTAAACGCTAACGCTAACAAATGAGTTATCAAATAGAAAGATAAATAACTAAACTAAGACATATAAGGAAAATACACTATACGAGGATGTAAAGGTTACAAAATAATATTGGATTTATATATATAAGAGGCCATATTAACACAAGAGGATTATTTAAGGATAGGAGGTATGCAATAGAGTACGGAGGGAAGATACCTAACTGTAATAATATCTTGATTAGGGTTTCTCTGTGTGCCCTATATAGATTACATGAAAAAATGATATGATTAATATCTGCCGTCAAACCACAGGACTGGCAAGTACTGGAACTAACCAGCCCTATCCGGTGGAGATGACTAGGCAGCAGATTATGTCCTGACCTAATACGAATTAGAAGAGAGAAACATATACGGATTGGTATTGAATGAGGAGGCTTAATTAGAAAGAGAGATTGTTTCGGTAAACTTGTTTGAATTTGTTTATAGAAATTATTCCGAGTAGCACAAAACATGCAGCTCCAGCGATGACGCAAATCCGCCTTCTCAGATGCAGCTAAACATGTGGAGGGAATCGCAGGGATCAGTAGGCCTCTGGAGGCCCCCATTTTAGCTGCCTGATCACAAATTTCATTATCTTTGATCTCGATATGAGCTGGGATCCATGTAAATTTCACATGGATATTCTTTTGTTGTAGATACATTACATTTTCTATTATTGTCAAAATAACTCGATTGGTTTTGAATGTACGATTTGAATTTTGGATGGCGTTAAGCACACTTAAGGAATCAGATAAAATAAGTACATTTGAATGTGTAATATTGACTCGTGCAAATTGCAAAGCTTTAAGAATTGCATATCCTTCTGTTATAAACACAGTGGAAAAACTTGGTAAACGATATGATTTGGTGATTGCCAGTTGAGGTATGTAGAATACCGCGCCTGCGAAGGGTAAGGCATTGCTCTTAGACCCATCTGTATAAACTAGCAAATGATTCGGCCACTTATGCATAATAGTTGACCTGAAAAGGCTATTCACTATCCTAGAATTACCCTGTCCGATTAGGGAATGAAATAAAAGACTGCATTCAAAGGGAATGGAGGCGTACTTTAAGGGGACTTTAGGAATGATAAGGTTAATGTAAGGATGCCAATAATTAGCCCTCAATGCTAAGAGGGGAGTTTGAGAAAATCTCCAACATACAGGCCTACGTTTATACAGCTATGCTGATGATTTACTTTTAGTTTATAATGCATATTTATGTAGAACTTTAACTTTGTCTTCTCATATCACTAATTGTAATGATATCATTAATAAACTCAGAGTAATAGTAAATGTTTTAAACCTCCAGTTTGAGATTAATAAATCTCAAATCATGGTGGTATCTGGTTGTGGTAAAAATGTTGACCTAGTTTTATACGATAATATTAAAATTGATAATTGTTACGATCAGTTCTTCAGACCATATTAAATATTTAGGTTTCATTATAGACAATAAGTTAAAATGCAATAAGCACATAGAATACATAAATAATAAGGTCAATAAATATTAATGTATAAGTCTCTTGGTAAAAAACAGTGGGGATTAGACTACAAATCCAAGGTAATACTCTACAAAGGGTTAGTGCAATCATTGTACTCATAGTGCGCAGGTGTCTATTATAGTTATATGACTAAACAACAAATAAATAAAGTAAACTCTAATTGTCGGAAGTTCCTAATTGATTTAACTTCTTTGTATATAACTGTACCTAACATCGCGATCCAGACCATAGCACGGATTTTACCTAATGATCTTCATATTAAGAAAAGATCTGTAATCTTTAATATTAAAAAAATAAAAAACTGTGATATCAACAAAGATACTCTTAAATCAATTAATTTGCAAATTCACAACGAGTTTAAGATACGATACTCTAGCAAAGGATAAATTGATATATAAGTTCTTTCCTAACGTATTATAACGCTTTAAAAATAAAAACATTATCGTAAATTATCACGTGACACAGATACTTACTGGTCATGGTTTTGCCTATTATCGAAATAAATTAAAAATGATTAATGATAGTACATGTTGTAATTGTGAAAGTAATGAAATAGAAAGCGATCAACATATAATATATAACTGCAGTGTAAATATATTCACCTGCGACATATGTATAAGATTGACAGTGCGCTTAAATTAAATGAAATTATATTATTAGAGCAGTTTCCTATTTTCATATCTGAATTATTTAAAATTAAACATGTATATACGTAATCGTTACTAGTAGCCGTAAGCAATTTCAGCAGGTTACTCTATCTTATAATATTCTAGTATTTGTAAATAAATAAATATATATATATTCCTCATATTAGAAAAAAGTTGGGTTGCCACTTAGTAGATGTTTTTAGCTGCTAGAGTGTTGGTCTAACGAACCCTAATGTCGAGCCCTTGAAAATAGCGGCTTATAATATTTTCAATATGTGGGACATAATGAGATGTATATACGATCGTCTTATACTCACCTAACAATGAAGAAATCAGTATTTAAGCAGAAAAATTATTTAATTACTAACATTATTTGGTGCGTATATATATATATATATATATATATATATATATATATATATATGACTTTTTATGCACAATATCATATATTTTATAATCTTTCAATTAAAATGGGTATCACTCGCTCGGAAGCGTGATCGCATTTTATGATTCCTTACACGCTTGAAATATAATTATATGTCTCAGAATGATCGATCGATTCAAGCACCCCCTATTAGTCAATTAGGAATACATAATTTTGATATAATAGCAAACAAAGGATTTTATTTATTTATTTATTTAGGTAGAAGTTCATCTAAATAGAGTTAAGATTTAAGTCGACGCACGTTATCGTTGCAAACGTACCTACCTATAGCTACAGTTTTTATTATAATTATTACTGTATCGTCAAAATCTGATTTGAAACGTGTAAACTTTTATCATATAGCAATCATAATAATTTAAATTCAAATACCCTTATAATTTCAAACAGAGTCGAAATTAAAAATTGCACATGCACAAAACCAATCTGTAATTTTGCGTAGAAAAACAAAAAAAAAACATCTAATAAGGAAATATCTGCCGCGCAAACTTCGTCACATAATTGAATTAAGAAAAAAACAGAATTCAACATGGGATTAAATAAGGATAATTATATATATATATATATATATATATATATATATATATATATATATATATATATGTATATATATATATATATACATACATCGAAATATAAGTTTCTAACAATAAGAGATAATAATGAAACTCGGACGTAGGATCTATCCTGAAGTATTCAGAAGGAAGGGGTAGGAGCAAAAATGTTCGTTAAAAAAGGAATATTCAGTTTGATTTTATGAGACCAACAGGAAGAATGTAGGATGACCAATGTGTAAAAAAGTGACATTAAATGTTCTGATCATGTTGTAGAGAAATTAGAAAAAGTCGTCAGACCTATTGAAGCAAAAGCTTATGAAGTGGAATGCCGGATAAAGTAAAGCACAGCGCGAACCAGGTTATTTGTAATTCTTAATCAGTTAACGCGAAAGAAGAATTTTTTTATTAGTGAAAGCATAAAATTATATCGCTTGAGTTAAAATAAAAATATAATTAGAAATAACGTGATTCTTTTGCATGCGATTTTTATGGCTATCGCTATTCGAAATTGAATTACTTTTTTTTCGCATATTACTATTAAAATTTCACAATAAATTTATATATTTGTACATTATAAGATTTTAAATAATTAATTTACACTTTGCCCATTTAAAATTGCATTTGTTTATGAAAACGATATCATTCAGCACACAACGTATTGTACATAGTCTCACTCGTAACTAAAAAGAAAAAGCCTGTTCAGTAAAACTTGTCAAACGAGTTCACATCGTGAAATCAAAAATCTTCAGTTCTAATATAGCAAGCTGGTATATATTGTCTCACAAAAAACAGTATTCTAACTCAATCTAGCTTTAGTAAAAGACTTAACTAAGTACTTTAGAAGCTAGATGAAGAATATACCAACAGCAATGAATAATAATACAAAAACCGGCGAGTGTTTGTGCTTACTGATTCGTGTAAATGTAGAAATGAATATTTTTTTCCACATAGAGTCCATTTATCTTCCACTCTTTTATGTTGGCAATTAGTTATCTCTTAGCACGAGTCATTTTGAAAGCCGTCGATTTTCTTAACTTTTGTACTCACGATATCTTCAACATTCTACGAATGATTCATAAATGATCTAGAGTTTGAAATTCCCTATATTCACATAAGGGATTTGAAGCCATTTCAAAATCATTCAATGTATAGGCACCATCTATGTTGTTCCGTTCGAAAGGTATTTATTCTGCACCATCCCCGTCATGGTAGGTTCATTCCCGGGTGCTCTATGTAGTAGCTCTGCATTAATTGGTTACTCTTTGTCTTTTCATTTTTCCTTCCAGTTTCTTGACGCGTTCTGCATATGTACTGCTTTTTTCCAGCGTATCTGTCTAGATTTCAGTTTCCTTATCGGTTTGTACATACATTAAGCAGTTCTCCATATGTGTGAAACTTTCCTAAAGTTTTCGGATATCCTCTTCTCGTCTTAATTTTAGAGGAGCAATGTTATCAAGAACAGGAAGCCACTCTTTATTCGTCAACCTTAATCAGCCTCTAATTATTCGCATTGCGGCTTTCAGCTGGATATGCATTTTCTCAGTATGCGCACTGTTCAGTCAAATAGGTGCGCAATACTACACCGCTGAACAGGCGAGCGCTAGAGTTGTTGTTCTCAACACCTTTGCAGCTGCTAACCACTCTGTACCGGCAAGTTTCCTTAATAAGTTCATCCTTGTCTTTACTTGATTCTCAATATGCGATCTATATGTTAGCTTTCTAACCAGTATAACCACAACATTTTATTATTTCCTAATGTAGCGTTAAGTTCGGACTTCACCATCTACACCGTAAGATGGAATAACGATGACTTAGTTTGTGCAGGTCTTAGTTTGCACGACTGAAAATATCTGTTCAGGGTTTCTTTTATCAATACTTCGTTGCATTTATTCACGGATTCACTTTGGTACGCGAGCGCAATATCATCCGCACACTATAATTTCCTGGATTCAGTTGTAGGCATATCGCTGATATATAAATTAAACAATAGGGGAACCAAGATAGACACTTGCGGCAGATCATTACTTGCTCTTCTAGGCCAACTGCTTTCATTACCTACCATTACCTTAAAGGCACGACTTTTTATTATTTTATCCAATAAATATACAAACTTGTTGCATGGAACCACTTTACTTTTAAAAGTAATCATTCTCTCCATGGAGTGTCATAAGCAGATGTCGCCGACAAAAAGTTCGCCCCTCTTTAATTTTCTGTCATAACCTGTTTCAGTGTAGTTTATTAACGCCATGACTTGATTTGCACAGTTCAGATTCTTTGTAAACCTAGCTTGCTCTGTGGAGAAGGCGTTTTTAATGAGCACGACAATTTTATTGTATATTACGCGATCTAACACGACAGAATATCATCATATATGTAAAGGATGAAATCCATCCAGCTGTTCGATGCTTTTATTGAGATTAGAAATACACGAAATTCCGCTGGCAAAGATTTTACTGAATCAACCGACGAGATCAGAAGGCTCAGAAGAAAACGTTTTACCGACATTAGATAAAGTTATCCGGTTGTTTTATAACTTGAGAGAACTGCCACTACTCCCTGAAAATATCTCAGGATGATTAAATCTGATCCTGAAGCATACAAGGTCCTTGAACGACTATCCAAACGAAGCATTGGTTATTAACATTCGTCAAAGTTTCAGATGGCTCTTGGACGTACTTTATCTGTAAAGGGCCTATTTTATTCATCCATTTACCATCTAATATTTCAGTCACTCATTGAGGGCCAGCGGTGATACTTCGTGAATATCTTTGAAAATATCGTTAAAAGCTTGACTTACGCATCCACGAACAAGGTACTCAAAATCATTACATCGCTCATTCTCAGTCCGAATGCGATTTAATTGTACCCATTCTCTTCGGGTCAGGTTAAAACCGTTCACTTTATGATCAGGGTATGTGACCAGTTTCCGTTTGTCTGGGTTTGATCGGGTCCATTTTTATCGCCACTTCTTCTTGCCATTGAAGTTCTTTGCAAGAACCGTGTTTGCCATAATGCACACTGGTTTCCTAGACTTTAGCCTGGTTGCTTCAAACATATATCTATTTGCGGGAAGTCGTTGATCGGCTTTGTACTTCTGTGTTCCTTGTTAAAATGTATATCGGTTGCCGAGCTTCATTTGTTTTCTTTGTGCGTTTATCGACTTTTAATGATAACCCGAACTAACGAAATTAATTAATAATTTCATTCATTCGTAAATGTAACGTTCGAAACAAAATATAAAAGTTACCGTAAAAATATGAAGTATATCGTTTTTGAAACAAATTATAATTTTATATATGTGTGATTGAAACCAAATGAAAGAACTATAATTATTTTAATTATAATCATTTCAAGTGAAACTTTTTGTATTGACGGTATTGACGACACTGGCGGAGTAATATCAAAAGTCACATTCTCCGTCATGGTACGTGTAGAAATTAATGTTCTGAAGAAGAAAGCCGAATGCTTCATCGTTCTTTTTCGTTGCGTATCATTAAAGTCGACGCGAACGACTCCGAAACGACTTCTGCAAGTGACATTAATGACAATTCATTTATAACGTAGGAATTATATTAAGAGATAATTTAAAACGTAATGGAAAATATTCAATTCTAGAATACTTACGAATATCCATCCTTCCATTCGAAATTATCTATTAACGACCAAGCGGTATAACCGATTACGTTACATCCGTCTTCGTGAATAGCTTTTAACATTTCCATCATATAAGCCTGTAAAACGATTGGTCGTTAGGTACGAAATTTACGTCAAACTGGTGTCTATCCTACACTTTTGAGTTATAATTAAATATTAAACCTTCGAATGCTAGAAAAAAGATAAGTAATCTGCATGATTAACGCTCACATAAATGACAATTATTTATTATTTACAATCCTAATTACGATCCCCAGTGTTAGTAGTAGGTCACATCGTGTTTTCTATGGACCACATGTTCGTACAAATCTAGGTTATAATTCAATACTTCTATACACCTTGCGTCTATATAATAACGTACTAAACATTCATCCGCAGTTAGATATTCACTTCGATAGTAAATTGATATATAATAAATTATTTTAAACTCTATATTTCGCTTGTTACTTTTCAGTATGTTTTATTTTAGTCGTAAAAAGTTTCGTTTATCGTCATTATCGTTTAACAGTTTCCTTGCATAGGAATATGTGTATATGATTTGTATTCAGTCTTTTGCGAATCAGTATGTGTTTATGTGCGTTTCTCGAGGAGAGTTTGTTTACATGGGAATATGGATGTATGGTCTTTATGTTTTTTTGTTCTGTTCAGATGTGTTCTGGCATATAGATATTGTATTAGAAACATTATTTTTTTTGTTCGTATCGGTAATTTATTTTTCCACTTTTAATATGATTTATATTATCGTGTTGAGAGTGGTCTAGTTTTACTTTTGTTCATACTTTTATTTTATTTGGCGTTTTGCTGACGTGTACGATGTTTTGTAAATAAATAGATAAATTATTTCATTTGAATTTTCGCTAAAACAACACTTTACACCGATAATGAAATGAACTGATAAAATCCGGATCGCAAAAAAGGGTTAAAGTTTAATACATTTTTTCCTTCGTCCGATCTCTAATACATTGTACAAGACCTTTATCACTTGCCAGAATCCTATATCAGTGAAAGATATTTTTATGTACACTATGAGCACGCGTTCTTTTAGTTTTATTCGGTCTCTGCGGTTGTGCCTCAAGGCTCAGTGTTTGGACCCACGTTGTATTTAATCTACACAGCCGATTTTTCTACGACTAATCATATTCAGATTTGCCGATGATGCGGCGTTCTTCCGATATCGAACCAAATACAAGTAATCTTCAGACAGCAATCACTATTGTTGAAAATTGATTTAACAAATGGAACATAAATGCCAATGAGAACAAATCTGTAAATATACAGTTTACTAAACAGAAAAGCTATACCTTCAATCAGAACAACCGCGAAATAACTGGCTTACGTTTGTATAACCGTTTAACACAGGAAAGAACCAGATGCACGTATTAAAAAAAAAAAAAAAAAAAAAACTATTCCGGTTAATGGACGGCAACAGCATACCACGAGTTACAGACCTGTCCGGATATATGGGGTGCAGCTGTGGGGCTGTAACAAATGTAAGAAAAAATACAGACTGCCAAATCGTGCCATGTAACAAACCAGATCATTCACTACGATTTAAACATTCCTTCATTAAGCAATATACACAGAGCCACGGCCGGCGATATAAAACGCGTAAGACGTAGAAAACCCCTGGAACTAATCTAAGGTTGTGGAATATTCTAATTTAATTACTAATCAGTCATACATATATTGATTATTGCAATACACACTTATCAAAAAAATCGATAACTTTTAACTTACCGGTTAATTTGTAGAATTACCAGATACGTGAACCGGGGATTAGATATTGGATTAAACAGATGTATGGGAGGGGAAACAGAACAGTAAAAGAAATAAAGAGAAGGAGACAGTAGAAACAAGAAAACAGAGTAATTAAAATAATATAAACTACTGGAGAAATGTTATTAGATGTATTATAAAGAATACGAGTTATTTTATTTTTATTTATCTAAGTTATTACCTTTTATTTAAAAAATGAATAAACTTTTATTTATTTACGTTGGATCTCATGATAGGTTTCCGCAGGTTTTACTGTCGGCAGACAACCCTACGTCATATTTATTAATTATTTTTCCATTTTCCCCTCTTCATGTGTGTTTGTATTACCATAGTGTGTGTAAAATCTGTTATGTTATTAAAATCATTATCATCGCTAATACTCAACTGATCTATTCATTTGTGTGTTATAAGTGTGTTGTTGTGTTTACATAACTAGGTGTTATGACAATGTAGTAAATATGATATGTGACCTCTTGTGTATATTACCATGGTTGGTGTTCTCTTAATGTGTGAGATGTGTTTATTTACAACTACTGTTCCATTTCTTGAAACTGGTAGACCAACGTGTAAAGTGTGTTTTCACAATATTTTAAATTTTACAATAATTCCTTATACTACGTACATAATTTATATAAATTTAATATACATATACATACTTATGCAGAAATGTGATTTTTATCCAATGTAAATAAATAAAAGTTTATTCATTTTTTAAATAAAAGGTAATAACTTAAATAAATAAAAATAAAATAACTCATATCCTTTATAATACATCTAATAACATTTCTCTAGTAGTTTATATTATTTTAATTACTCTGTTTTATTGTTTCTACTCTCTTCTCTTTAGTATTTTTCCTGTTCTGTTTCCTCTCCAATACATCTGTTTAATCCAATATCTAATCCCCGGTTCTCGTATCTGGTAATTCTACAATTTAACCGGTAAATTAAAAGTTATCGATTTTTTTTTATAAGTGTGTATTGAGATAATCAATATATATGACTGATTAGTAATTAAATTAGAATATTAATTCATTAACTAATTTCTATTATTTATATGCATAAGTGTCGTTTAGATAACTAAATCGTGTCTGGTTTTAATCGTTTAAGGCGTGTCTAGAAAATAGGTTTTAAGGCGAATCGACTCTAAAATTAATTCTTTAAGCTCACAAAATCACGTGTGAACTTCAATACATACTGAATCCCAGGTAATTTTCTCAACGTTTACTACGTCAAAATCTATAGTTATCATAAAGCTCGGTACACTGACATTCTTATTGTTGTACCATATCTTCGATAGATTTTTTTTGGCTTCTGATCTGTTACATAGTTTTCGCAGTGAGGTTTCTATATTGAGACCTGTCCATTTCTTCATGTTTTCAAACTAGGTTTTCCTTATTCCACCTCTTTGCCGTTTTCCTGTTACGTTTCCTTCAATTTTTTTTCATAATTTTTAAAATTACAACTGGCCAGCTAGCCATCCAGCAATTGGACTGGAACGCGAAATAACTTGTTAGAGGTTAGCATCCAGCGATGGAACCCACTGAAAATTAGGCTAGATCAAACGGTCGACTCCGTTTTAACCTACGAACATCTAGACTAGTGTCAAGTAGATTGATCGCCAGTACGTTTGCGCGAGTTTCCAAACGGCTTACATATTGCTTTACAGCACGTTTGATCTCGTTAAGTCTCGATGTAACGTATGGTTCAATACGTACCAAGGTGGGGAGATGACCTTCGGTTTATCCTGTTTTTGTGTGTAACTTTTGCACAACCCCATAACATTAAACCGTATGTCCAAACAGACTTTATAATTGTTTTATAAACTAGATGTTTGTTTTCTAGTGACAAACTGGAGTACCTGCCAAGAAGTCAATTTAATTTGTGCAATTTTACATCTGTTTTCTTTTTCGGCTAATATGCTTCTGCCATTTCAATTTACGATCCAAGTGTAGGCCTAAGTATTCACCCCCATAACATTAAACCGTATGCCTAAACAGGCTTTATAATTATTTTATAAACTAGATGTTTGTTTTCTAGTGACAAACTGGAGTACCTGCCAAGAAGTCAATTTAATTTGTGCAATTTTATATCTAACTGTTTTCTTTTTGGGCTAATAATTTTCTACCATGTCAATTTACGAACCAAGTGTAGGCCTAAGTATTTAACATCTTTTTGTTGGCTTATAATCACCCCATTTATTTTTAACGGTTGATACGTAAAACTTCGCAACGTAAAATCAACCTGCGTGCATTTACATTCGTTTACCCTGATACGCCAACGTCTCAGCCAGTTTTCAACATTCAACAGTGTTTTTTGTAGGTTATTAGAAGTTTCGCTATTGTCTTTACCAATAGTTAATAACGCTGTATCGACGGCAAACGTAGCTGTTACGCTATTATCAAAATCGGAAGAGTAGATTAAGTAAAGCACCGGGCATAAGACACTTCCTTGAGGTTACGCCAGCAGATATCGGATAGATATTGGAGAATTAATTTAGGATTTTAACCTGGCATGTACCATCTTCAAGGTAGGATTTTAGGAGAAGATAGTAAGGATGCGGTAATATTTTTTTTAACTTATACAGCAGACCATGATGCCACACCTTATCAAAGGTTTGTTTTACATCCAAGAACATACCGGTGCATACTTGCTTCCGTCTAATTGCCGAAGTTAAGCAACGGTACTTGGATGGGTGACCGCCGGCTCAGTGTGTTGTGTGTTGTAGTTGGTATCTCCCAATTCGCCGGGCCCGCACGGGAGATTAGACCATTTTTCCCCAATTTATTGATTGGGGAGACCTACGTCCAGAAGTGGACCGATATAGTTAAAATAAAAAAATATTCAGATAGTGCCTTCTTAAATATCTTTTCAGAGCACAGGTTAAAAAATAGTGCCGATATCACGCAGCCCTGCCTGACTCCTTTCCTAATATTTGATTCATTTGTTTCTATTCCTTCCGTTTTTACTAAATCTACTTGAATCAAATAAAAGTTTTGAATTATTCCCCCGTCTTTTCCATCTATTAACGTTTCGCGTGGGCATTCTAACAGTTTATCATGTTTACTACTGTCAAAATCCTTCCCAAAATTTATGAAGCATAAAATTATCCTTTTTTGAATGATCGATATATTCTTGTAGTAGGTCCCGTAAGAAAACTAACGTTTCTCTTGTTCCTAATCCGTTCCGGAACCCAAACGGTTCTTTACTAACATTCGCTTTTTTTGTCTATGTATTTGTGAATTATTTTCAAAAATATTTTAAAAGTATGATCCATAAGACTAATTAGTCTATAGTCCTCGCATTTTTTTGAGCTGTATTCTTTACTGATTTTAACCAATCGCTAGGTATCTCTCCTGAGTCATATATTTTATTGAATAATTCTGTAAGCAACTTAATATTCGAATCATTTATTAGCTTTATCATCTCCACATGTACATTGTCCGGTCCAGGCGCTTTTTGATTTCGGCCTACCCTGAAAATTTATATTTTTAATTCTTTCCATGATTCATCTACATATTTTACGCCGTTATTTAATGACAATTAATTAAGCTTTTCATTTAACTACTTAGATAACTTTCTTGCAGGGTTCTTGGTACTTAGCAACTCCATACTGAATCTGTCTTCTTTAGTAAGCTGTCTTCTTTAGTAAGCTGTCTGATAACCTTGAATTTTATACGTAAATTTGTCATTACTGGATTATGATTTGACCCGACACCAGCACCTAAATATGTTTTAACACTTGTAACTCCATTTTAATCTCTTTTGCTGATTAATATATAATCTATCTGATTCCGGATAACATCCGCTGGTGACTTCCATGAACCATGTATTGGTCATCATCATTTCTTCTTGACAAAATTGAATCAATGTAGTTCCACGATTGTAGATCAAGTCTAAATTCATCTGTTACATCTGTAACTTTACCTCGACCTACACTTGCGTTAAAGATATTTATTTCGTGCTTCTTAGTTAACTTTAGTAATTCTTTTACTTGATTATAAAATTGTTCTATTTTATTATCTAGTTTATCAGAGGTAGGCGCATAAACTTGTATTACATTAATGTTTTTTTAATTTAAACTTCTATCGTTGAATGGTACGAATTCTAAAACTGATTTTCCCATTTTTTTATTCACTATAATTGAAACTCCGCGTTGTTTACTGCCTATACCTTCTGAAAATTATACATTGTACTTATTAGAGATACATTTCCCAGTATTCGACCAACGCATTTAGTAAGTCAATATTTAACCGTTCCAGTTCATTAGTAGTGTTTTCCAATTTTCCAACCATTAGCATACTTCTTACGTTTCATGTTGTGAATCTTTACGTCTGTTTCAGAATCTTCAGTCTGCGGTTATTTCTTTCTTCAGCCATTGCGGTTAATTTACTCGGAATATTCTGATCCTAAACTTCTACCGCGCATTTGTTCCAACCTGCAAAGAACCATACCGACGCGGGTGTGAAGAAACACCAGGCATTCCATATTACTATAGGTGACCGCCTATTATCTGCTGTACTATCTCTAGCGCAACCGATTGATGCAGCATGAATACGATTACCTTTATACGCAATTTCATTTTAAGGAAAAGAAAAAAAAGTCGGTGGTCATTTCTCATTGCCTTTCACCGGCTTTTCTGTTAGAGTTTACTCCCTTAGTCTTTAGATAAACGTTCTAATCGCAAGGCAGCCGATTGTTACTGAGGAGGCAACAATTTAAAGTTTTTATAGCGACCTAAACTCATCGAGAGGAGACAGTTATATGATTCCTGCAGACTTTTAGTAGACAGGTCCTCGAACTATCCACCTGTATCCTCGTGTCTCCTTGTCCTGTCACTACTGGAATCGTTTACCAGAGACTTTCCACCAGTAGCCGCTCTTGGTTCTCGACTGCTTGTTGGTTATTCGCAGTTAGCCAGTATATCTACTAGTCATTCCACTATTCACCAACCGTAGACGCGCTTCGTTCCGGTTAGAGCCTTGGACCCAAGGAGCTACATATTACGCAGATAGTAATGTAAATTTTATTATTAATTTCTACATATTTTACCATAATAACTATGTTGTTCTTTCAGACACACACACCGTCGATAATACTAACTTTTAAATAAGATATCCTTTCAGTATCTATTAACTGGCCGGAATCGCAATAACCATTTTCAGTGATGAAAACATCTGGATTCCCGTATACGTCTCTAATTCGAATAAGTATTTTTCTAAATCCCCACGGAACAACCTGAAAAATCGACGAGATCACATTATGGTACGAAATAGTGTAAGAAACAAATGATCATACATAATACATCTGGAGAAAGTTAAATGTTCTAATTTTGACTGTTTCCATATATATTTAAATCTAAATTTAGCACATCATTACCTGTATTTATCATAATAAAATATTATATTTATTTTATTTTTTTAATTGCTGACTCCTATAAAATTTCCTTTACGTATTATATTCTGTGACTGAGTTTCTAAAATCAAAGAATACACGATATATTGGGATGAATAGATTTGTACTTATAGACACCATAAGAAACCGATATCAACGCTTCCTAATATTCTCTATGAACATTTATGATGATAGTAAGGAGATGAATGTAATGCGAGCAGACAATTAATTGAGCTTAAATGATCAGAGAATCTGGAAGTCCAATAAACAAGGGAATATTCCATAATAGTTGAGTGAACCGGAAAGCACGCAAACTCAACTGCTATATCAACATTACGTAATTAATTATGAAATTGTGCAACTGAGTATAACAGAAGGAGAACGAGGATTAAATGATGGGCATTTAATGCTGTAAGACAACTTTTAGAATCTGATGGAATAAGGAATATTTTTAGAGTAGCATATATTTACGATATTGTATGATCGACATAAATTTAGTAGCGACGATTAAAAGTAAATGTAGTAATAAACATTTCTTAACAATGTTTAAATGGTAAATAATGAAAGCAGCACTGACGAATGAATGATATTTTGACTCATCGGTAAACATCTGCAAAAAATTAAACTATTTATCTACCATGTGCCATGGAAATAAACAAATTATTGAATCGAGCATAGTACATCCTCCTTGACGTATTGAAATATATCTAAACTGATATTTAAGAAGGTAAAAATATTGTTGTAATGTTGAAAGGAACCATATGGGAGAAGAAAGAAGAAGGAATCACATTTTGTAATCTAGACGACTTATAAAATGAAATATATACATATGTATAACACGGGCATGCATGAAGATGAAAATCTCCAACTAAGATTAATTTGAGAAAAGTTTGAAAAAAGGATATATTATATATAGAGTACAAATTTAACAAAGATTTGCCAGCTAAAGTGTTTTACGCGCAGTAAGGCTGGTTGCCTTAAATTCAATATGTAATACACCAATGGGAGGTGTACACTGCGGATTTTCCTTTGATCACTGAGATGGAAGTCGCGATGCTTGAACATGATACTAGCTACAAATATTTTAGGTTAAAATTGAGAGAATTATATATATATATAAAATCTAAACTTAACGTCCATAATAAATTGCTAGTATACAACACAGCTTTAAAGCTTTCTAAGGTGTAGTTTACTCCACGGCACCCCAAAAGCTATTACACTGCCTAGATCCCGTACACCATTCTGCCCTTCGGACAATTCTTGGCGCTCACCGCACATCACCGACTGTGAGCATGTGTTCCTTACTAGGGATACCCTCACTACATGATCATAGAGAATATCTAACATTTAAACTAATACTCTGTTCCATCCCTATACATGACTCTTCTCCCAAATTCCCATTTGATTCTATCCCTCGCCTTACAGCCACTCTAAATGATTTCAACATAAATTACAGCACTTATATTATGACTAAATCAAATTACCCAACTCCTCCCCATTGGAAAGAGAATATACATACCAATATAACCCTCCTGCAATATAAGAATATGGCCGAGCATGAGCTCATTATGAAAGCAAATAACTTAATAAATAGCTATTTACCAGCATTGTTATGTTTTACTGATGTCGCCAAATCTCTATCCCATTCTATTAATAGCCCTGCAGCATGTGCATTCTCCATTAACAATTTATGCTATCCAATACGACTGCATGATTCTTGCTCTATTTATGACACAGAATTATACGGTATATTTTTCTGTCTCCAGAACTTACTCCTAAATCCCAGTGACAACAAAACTTTAATCGTTACAGACTCTCTTGCAGCTGTATTGGCCCTCCAGAAAACAAAATCAAATAACCCTCTAATTAACTGTACAATCTCTTCTTTACAAATTATCACAAGATACAGATCCAGTATCCCTCTGGTGGGTTCCAGATCATAAGGGGATTTTGGTGAATGAAGTGGTGGATAGGGCAGCCCATTCTATACTATGTTCCCATACACCCTATAAAGCACCGCCATCCCCTGTACTAAACACGGCCCTTAAATACTTCTTCCACTACAACTGGCAACAGAAGTGGAATTCATACCACCATAACTTCCTTCTCGCCATCAAATCCAATGTAGGATTCTGGGAACCACCTGCCAATTTAACTCGTTCCAATTACATAGCACTCAGCAGGCTCCGCCTTGGTCACATATCACTCTCTCATGACCACCTTCTCCAACGTACCAATCCGCCAACTTTTTGTTCCTTTTGTTTACTTCCAAACCCTCTCTTAACTGCCATATCTTTCTGTATTGCCCTAATTTCCTCCCTTTCCGGCCCAATATCCATCCGCATACCCTATCTGCTTTTCTCTCCAACAGTCCTTCAACTATCCCCTCAGTTATACAGTTCTTTTCCTCCTCCAACCTCAGTTACTACATCTAATTGTTAAATCACCAGTGCCGTAATAGCCTCGTAGTTAAACACGGCACTATTACAAATAAGATAAAAAAAAAAAAAGAGTGTACGAAACCTAGCAACGCGGATATAATATAAAGGTTTCAGAATTGAGCTCAAAGACAAATAACATCAGCACTCTAATATGTTACACAAATATCTTGATTTACATGTAAATACTGTTCTTGAAGAGCTCAAGAAAAACGCTCAACACTATTTAATAAGGTTAGAAAAACGTAGACATCTTTTTACCATAAACATAAATCTGCTTGATAAATCATACGAGTTGCGGAGAATAGATCGTGTTAAACTAACTGATCTTTTAACTGCGTAGAGTAAGATAAAAGGTAGAACTACTGCGCTCTTTCCCGTCACGTGTCATCATGGCTTCCACGTTGGCTAGTTGTAATTTAATTTAAAAAAAAAAAAAGAAAAAAAGGTAAGATTGTTTTAAAACTAGTCACTTAATAAAAATAAGTTAACATATTTTTCTTTTAGGGAAATTTTTAATACAGAAATAACTAAATATAAAAAAAAAATACTTATAAATTTAAAACAATATTCATTTTAATTTTAAAAATACGTAATAACTTCCAAAATACACAAAGATAACGAATGTAAATAAATAATTTAAAGATTTATAACATAAATTATAATGATTTACGTATACTTACTTTAAACCAACTGCATTTAGTTGATGGCCAACTTGGATCGAAGGTCATTATTACATTGGCATCGCGATCAAATGTAAAGAACGAAGGTAACGTACCAGTAGTACATAAATTAGTAGTGTAGTGATTAAGAGCGACATAATCATAGGATCCTGGAATTGAATGGAATTTTCAAACTAAATTAATTGACGAATTTTAAATTGTCACCTAATACCATCATAAATTCTAAACATTTTAAATTTAATTCAAATAACTAAATTTTATTTTTATTGTTTTCGGTTGCAGCGATATACATGTTTGTTTTCAAAAATGTAGTAAATTTCTATATTATTTTAAATTAATAACATTGTTTAATTATCTTAAAGATACAAATTTTGAGCGAAACCAATATTTATCAATTTTTTTCAAATCACCTTCAAATATATATATATATATATATATATAAAAGAAATAACTGCAATTTAAATAAACTATAATAAAAAACGGATTCTTTTATTACAAGCGTCAGTTGGTATTAATTGTAGCAGGATTTATATTGACGAATTATATTACTTTGGTTAATATATATATATAATTCGTTCTAATCGTAATGGGGCGTGCCCACTCGTGGTGTTAAATGAATGATTTGAAGACACGTAGGTCAGCTGCGAATAAATAGTAAGTAGTCGCAGATTGAAAGCAGCTACCTGATGAAAATCTCAGGTAGATGATTCCAGTAGTGGCACAAAAATGTAGTAGAGGACGTAGAGTATGCTTAACTGAACCCCCTACAATTAGTGCAACAACTCCACTACGCCTACTTTTATCACATCGATATATACGATAACATGGAAATTTAATTTTCCTTTTGTAATTTAATTTCGCATAGAGCATCTATATGAATAAAAAATACGTAAATTCGTTAATTTTAGAATGGAAGGAGTGTGCATTCCACCCTACTAAAGAAAGTTTATTATGGGGACTGTAACAGGTCATAGGTTATTTATTTATTTATTTAATGAAGCCACACAACAGCTAACAGCCATTTATAGTGTAGGCTTATAAATAAAATAATACAATGAATAATTTTTTCTGAATTATAAAATTAAAAGTAAAAAAAAATAAAATACAAGAAAAATACATCGAACACATTCACCAGCCTCACACCCATTAAACACACCAGAAAAACTACACGCATTCACAAGTCTCACACTCAATAAAACATACATCATTCACGCCCCATTCACATAATCTTACTCGAAATAAACGGACGAATAATCTTCAACAAATTAATAAATACAATATAAACCTTAACGTATATACTACATGTACATTAGTAAAGGAACACATACACTAAACACCCACCACATAATAACAATCTGGAACCATTGGAATAGACAACAGCGAAACTCCTCATCGCAAAATATGTTCGGGAAGCAACTTATTAAAGAAATATCTGTTATCAAAGTATATATCCATACAGGGAAATATGTTCAAAAGAGAATTATACCAGCGGAAAGCTGACGGCAACAGAGAACTTAAACCGAGATTTTTTCGTGCACGCGGCTCACTAAAAAACGATTCAATCGCCTATTTGGTCTTGGTACAACGTAGGAGGCGGTTGATGTTAAATACTTACTATTAACTCTACAATTGCATACATCATGAACAAACCTTAATTTGGCTATTTTCCTTATATAGTGTAAAGACCACATCCATTATATTTCTTAATATATCGTAACTCATATATTTAGGGTAAATATCTGATATACGGTAATATAGATATTTTAAAAATTTACACTGAACTTTGTTAATTAACCTAATGTATTTATTATAATACGGATCCCAAATAATTGAACAGTATTCTAAAGGACTAAATTCATTATAAAGCGACATTAGCGTTCATGTATCTCTAAACACATATGAGTTATGTTAAAATTACATTAAGAAAAATGGCAACACCCTTTCAAGAATAATCATAATTTTTGTAAGAGCATCAGAGTTACGTAATGCCGATAATTTCATATGAATTTCTGTTAAAAATAACATAATTTTACTAAAATCAAATTCTCTATGTTAAACAATTCCGCGAGAATGGAAAAACTTAACTCGTTATTAACTAAGTTATTACTACGGGTAATACCTGCATAAGAAATTATAGTATAATTGTTGCCGATACCGGACGAATATGAACACTTTAAAGAACTTGTTTCTAAAATTTCTAGACTGAACATACCCAGAGGCTGTCGTACATCATACATAGCAGGAATAAACAGAGAAACGGGTACCATATACCAGGAATACTTGAAGGAATACGAAATAAACCCTTTCTAAATAAAGACGATGAAATTATGCGATAAAGTTTTACATACAAGACGAAAAAAATGGTTAGAAACTATTGAGAGTCTTGATATGACAAGAGATAGCAACAAATCACGGAGAATCATGTTCGCAGATGGTGCAAAATCAGTGCTACCCGACCACTCTGGCGATACAGTGAAATTTACATGCTCAGCTCTACATGTGTAATAAACATTTCGCAAATATTTCCCGATAATCGAAATACGTATCCCAGTAAATTAATTAAAGTTATCGACATTTATGATATGGCGTTATTTAAGTATAAACGTTTTAGATTTAAACGTAGATTATATATAATTATAAGTACTTATCTCACAGTTTATCCATTTCTCTCTGATAATTTTAATTTGATTCTTTTGTATTTTGAAAACTTTTTATAATTTTTTTTCCATCGTACAAAAATAGATATACTTTAGTCGGATAAATTTTAGTAGTGATATTGTAGTATTATATTATCGCTATACGTGGCCATTTATATACTCGTCATTCGATATATTTCTTTACGTACGAATAAATTCGAAATATCCTTCTTCATTTAAATATGTAAACGCAAATAATTATTCTTATTTTTCAAACGTATTTATTATCACGCTTTGAAAAAGTTACTTTTTACCCGGATACACCACGTGGTACATTTTATTTTCCATGAACACACTTTTTTTTGTTTAAAATTTAAATATTACTTATTACATACATTACCTCTGATTTCTTCAATTTCTTTCGTTGTAAACCGCGGTAATCTCGATCGTGAACGACCTTCCTTTTTACTATTACGGTCCACTATTTCGCGTATTAATTTCGGATAATCCCCTTTTTTACTTAAAATCGGATGTGCGAACAAATCTAACTATATAAACAATTATAACAGAAATTATAATAAACAAATTTTATTACATAAAGAGAGATTGTAGTCTAATCTGCCGAACAGTACAGAATACTGAAAGAAAAATAATAGAAACTAAGGGCGAATAAGTAGTTCGCATTGACTTAAAGTACTGCGGTCGTTGTTGTGGTCTACGCCACCGTGCGAATTTACAAAGGGGCTAAAATTTACGATCGTCGAAATGTAATATATATGTATTAGGGTTCGTTAGTCTAACCCCCTAGCAGCAAATAAAATCCACTGAAAGACAAGTCAATTTCTAATACGTGGAAAATATTATATATATATATATATATATATATATATATATATATATATATATATATATCTGTGAGTCTTAAATCCCTCGTGGAGATATCGTGATTTGAAAAATCCATCTGCTGTACAAGATCCCGCCACAAATCTCTATTTCGGCAATTCGGATGCATTCTGAAAAATTTCCTCCTGCTGCTATTCTTACCATGTCTGACAACTTCTTTTTCCTTCTGCTATTCGTTCAAGAATTCTAGCTTGAAATCCGTCTGCTCTTATTACATGGTCTAAGTATGTTAGTATTCTTCTGATTACTACCGAGGATTATTCTGTTTGTTGCTTCAACTTCTTGTAATATCGAGTACTTCGTTTACTTGTCCGTCTACGGAATTCTTAACATCCGTTTCTAATAATATGTTTCCAGCGCATTTATCTTTTGCCGATCACATTTTCGTAGTTTCCAGGCTTCTGCGCCGTAGGGAAACAACGAGAAGACGAGACTATTGACTAGTTTTATTTTCACTTTCTTCGATACTACATTATCAGCCCATATAGGTTTTAAACATTCGTGTATATACATATATATATATATATATATATATATATATATATGTTCATTCATGTTATTCGCAGAATCGCTAATAAGTCCAATTCTGACTATACGTTGTTTTACGCCTTCACTGCAGGTATTCACGTTATCCACATTATATTATCCACCGGTACCTTGCAGCTGTTTTTCTATGTTTCCACATAGGTCGATTTTTTGCGAGTTCTTGCTAGTTGCCAAAGTGAATTTCACATTCCGTGAATATATATATATACATATATACTGTGATATGTGGGTTTCATACCTCCAGGGATCCGGAGCTCTAATCGAATGGGACGCGTCCACAAGTTGCGGATAGTGAAATTATCTACATATATGTAGGTTAGCTGCTCAATAAGCAGTCGCGGACAAAGAGCGGCAATGATTGAGGGTGTATAAGGACAAGGAGTAATTAACCTTGTCTGTTCTAAAACCATACATATACCTAATGACATCATTGTGACATGGCGAGTGGTGCCGCCATTAATTATGCACTTACTCTGGAAAAGGACAGCAGCTCTTTCAGTACCAGCTACGAGTGGAGATCAAGTGGATCGGAACAGTTGTAGTATGGACATTATTTTGCGGCAATGGAATTCATTAACCCCGGCAGATATACTGTGATGGAGAAGGTAGTGGGAAACCACTCCATTAACACCCCAAGACAAGCTCTATGATTATGCCAAAAAATGATTATGTTTTGCCATTCGGATAGTGTGAAATCAGTTTCCGGCCACCCTGTAGTTATGCACCAGACTCAGAGTGGAATATATGCTACTGGCGCGGAAGCAAAGCGTTGAAGAACCTTAAGACTTCAAATAAATACTGCACATGGAATATTCAAGGATTATTGAAACCGGGCAAGTTAGGAATAATAGAAAAGAAAATGGATTCATATAATATTGATATACTGGGATTATGTGAAACGCATTGGAGAGGATCTGGATACACACAAACAACTTCCGAACATATAACGTATATGTCGGGGCATGACACAATGAGTCATTGTGGTGTTGCAATTCTTATCTCTAAATCTCCTGATGGATTAGTATTAAACTACAATCCTATAAACGATAGGACACTAACACTCAAACTGGACACAATGCCAGTTAATCTAAATATAGTGTAGATGTATGCTCCCACTTTTACAGCTTCAGATGAAGACATGGAACAGTTTTACAGCATATTACAAGACACGATAAGTAAGATACCGAAGATGGAGATGATTATGATACAAGGAGATTGGAACGCCATAGTCGGCAACACAGAAAATGATGATAACATAAGAAGGATTGTTGGAAAATATGGCGCTGGATCAAGCAAAAAAAGAGGCGTTACAATACTGTGCTGAAAATGACCTTACTATAATGAATACATATTTTAAACAACCTATTAGACATTTATACACGTGGAAATCACTGGGGGGACAGAGTAAGAAATCAAATAGATTTTCTAATTATTAACTCAAGATGGAAATCCAGCATTCTGAATGCTAAAACATATCCCGGAACAGACTGTGGCTCAGATCATCAACTACTTGCAGCTCAGTTACGGTTACGTCTAAAATCCGGAAAGACAACTCCAGGAGCTCATAAAACAAGACTTAATAGTGATGATCTTAAGCTCTAGGCCAAATTAAAGGTAGCGTAATGAAATGTGAGCTTAAACAAGACAATCCAGAACACTCCTAGTTAGAGATAAATGATAACATAAATGAGACAATGATTTCTATAAACGTAATGAATAAAAATGGGCAAAAAAAAAATGAAGCCGTGGCTGTCAGACACAACTTGGCATTTGATACAAGAAAGAAAGAAAGAGAAAACAAAAGGACTAAGCACAGTGGAGGCATAACAATCTTATATCCTGAAGAATCGGCAAGTTAAAAAAAAAACAGGCGAGACAAAAATGAATGTATTAATAACATATGTGATGAAATCTAACATCATGCGGAGAAAAATGAAAAATCAAAAATCTCTGCCAAAAGATAAAAGTATTATCAAGAGACTTTAAATCGAGAAACTGGATAATTAATGACGCTGACGGAAATGCAATTACGAATAAGGAATGAGGTAGTTAAGCGTTGGAAAGCATATTGCGAACATTTATATGAAGAGAAGCCGGCGATAGTAAGCACAATGAAAAACTGAGAATATAACACAATATGAATCGGACATACTACGATCGGAAATTCAAGACGCAATTAGAAATTTAAAAAATAATAAAACACCGTGATGGCATTTATGCGGAATGTCTCAAGGTACTTCCAACCAGTGGAGTACGGATATACACACACTGTGTAATCAAAATATGAAAACGGGAACATGGCCGAGAGGTTGGACAGAGTCTATCATCATTCCTATATACATAAAGGTTCGAGCAAACAACGTGAGAACTACAGAACAGTTGTATTGGTATCACACGCAAGTATAATCCTGCTTCACATTATTAATAACAGGCTGAAACAATATGTAAATGGGCAAATAGCAATATAATAGGCTGGATTTCTTACTGGTAGAAGGACCAGAGAACACATTTTATGTATAAGACAATTAATTGAAAAAAACGTATCGAATATGACAAACCAATGTATTTATGTTTTATTGACTATCATAAACCATTTGATTGTGTTAAATGGGGTAATCTATTGGAAATAGTAACCTTCATAGGCGTACCAAGTCATCTATCCTACTTAATAAACAATCACTATGTCCAAACAGAATCCACAGTAAGGCTTGATGGCGCCGTTTCAGGCAAATTCCGTCCGCAGAAAGGCGTAAGACAAGGTTGCATATTGTCCCCTGTACTTTCTAGCATATATAGCGAATATATAATGAGACACGCCTTGCAAGGTTATAAAGGAGGAATGAAAATAAGCGGATACCGAATAAGAAATCTACGATACGCCGATGGTACTAGGCTCATTGCTGCCTCCAGAAATGAAATGATAAATTTACCGAACAGAGTAAAAGTGGAGAGTAGATAATTGTGACTTCTAATTAATAAAAATAAAACAAAAATTATGGTAATAAATAAGGATAATAATTCTCATAAAAAAAAAAAAAAAAACACTATATGGGATATAGAAACAGTAAGTGCATATACATACCTCGGACCATTAATAAATAGCCGTGGCGTAAGTGGAAAGGAGATTAAACGTAGAGTGATATTAGCAAAATCTGCGATGGTGAGAGACTAAATAAAATATGGAGAGATCATTTCATTACTCGTTCAACAAAAATAATGCTTGTCAACACTTTAGCATTTGCCATATTTGCATATGGAGCTGAAACCTGGACATTACATAAGCGAGACAAACAAAGAATTGATGCCTTCGAGATGTGGATATGGCGCACAACGCTGAAAGTACCATGGACTGCAGAGAAGACAAATGCCTCAATTGTAGAAGAGCTAAAGGTGGAACAGCGCCTCCACACTTTATGTCAACAGAAAATCCTAAGATATTACGGACATATCGTGGGAAGAAATGAGAATAGCTTAGTAAAAGCCGTAGTAATTGGACAGATAGAAGGGAAAAGGAGGAAAGAAAGACCTCCGACTCGGTGGATAGATACTGTCACGAATCGTACTGTATTAACAAGAATTCAAGCTATAGTGGAAAACCGAAATAGAGTCAGATGGAAAAAAATTATATCAAATGCGATAAAATAGTGGTCACGATACTCAATCATTGAGTTACCCACTATGATGATGATGATACTGTTATATTAACTAGATACAGATATAAAATGATTCATTTCTAACTTATTTATATCCACAACGAAGCAAAATTCGATGGAAATATTGACAAAGTCTTGTGTCTTTGAAAATAAGTTGGATTTCATCTTCACATTAAGAAAATACTAATTTTATGGATGCAAGTAAAGGTGTAAAATCTCAACTCACAGTTTAATTTCCTTTATTCGTCACAATAGTGTACCTTTCTCAGGTAAAAAAAATGTAATTTCCAATCTTTTCTTTTTTATTTTTGGGTGTTCATCGTCCACAACAAAATTTTTCTGCACGCTGAAGAAAAGTTTATAACTAGTTTAAGTTGTTTTTGAATATCATCATCATTGTTATAACATCAGCTAAATATCTTTTAGCTTATAATTCCACGTATCGATGCGTTCTAATCAAAGCTTTAATGTTCATGTTTAGCGTTGGACTTTTTATTATTACTACCACTACTAATGTAGAGCGCGAAACAAATAATTTACTTTTAGTGTCGTGTGCATTTAATTTAACAAACTATTAATTTGTGTGATTTAGTACCTTTGTTTATTCCGCCTATTCATATAATAAGGATCGATTTATTTTTTAATGTTGCTTAGGTTTTCTTTAAAAATATGGAAATTCTGGTATAATATTATAATTTTACATATATCTAAATATGCCACTATTTTTTTTTTAAGAAAAAACTTATTATGGCGGATAGAGAACTGTTAAATGTATAGTTTAATATTTTATTTTTATTCATACGCATTTACAGTGTGTATATTATTATGAAGTTACGTGCAGCCGGCTGTAGACCGGATTCCAAACTGGAAAAAGTTAAATGTTTTGATTATTACCGTTCAAAGTAATATTGTGTTTTATTTTGTATATTATTATTATTATTATTATTATTATTATTGTGGCTAGTGAATGATTTTTTATGAAAGCTAAAAGTTGGCCAAATGGTCATACTGAACCATCTTTAAGAGTTGTTTGCAGGTTCATTAAAAACTTTTCATAATACCAGGTGGTCGTGTTTTATGTTTTGATAAATATTTTACATCTGTGCATGTTGTTGAATACTTGCTCAATGAAATAAATATTGTAACTAAAAGCACTAGAAAACAATAAATTATCATCAGACAAGACCCTATGCAAGAAAGGAAGAGGCGCGTATTAAAATATTGTTTGAGCAAATAATCAGACGTGTCTAACAAAGTAGTACAAGGCCTGTATTAATGTTATCATCTGCACCTATTGGAGATGTAAAAGTTACAAAAGTAAAGAGGTATGATCAAAAACTAAATGAATTCATCATGATTTATCAACCAATATTTATACCAAACTATAATAGGTGTGTGAGTAGTATAGACCTATGTGATGGATACATATTACATTACAGAATAAACATGGGTACAAAAAAAAGTGGCCAGTTAGAGTGTATATTTCATAAATTTAGCAATAGTAAATGGTTATATTGAATATAAGCGTGACCAAAAAGCCCTTGGAACATTACGGATATAGCAGAATGTTCATCTGGAGGTGCTATTACATGTAATCCAGCTATAACAAATAAACCAAAAGAAGTCAGTAATGGTGATATTGAACCATCAGCAAAAATAATACGGCCGGTACCAAACTAACAAAGGATTGTAGAATGTCCGGAGCAGAACACTTGTCAATTTGTGCAGTAAATGATAAACATAAATATCTATATGTAGGAATAAAGGCCGTAAGGGCAAAATAAGATTTATGTATGGCAAATGTAATTTTTTCTTATGCATTACATCTGAGTGTATTTTTTGTAATTTCACACATAATAATCCTAATTATAAAATTATCATAGATATTTCCATTTTTTTTGTTTATGTTTTTGTTTACACCAACAAGTAATTGTAATTGATTTTTGCAAGTATACAGAATTTGTTTATAAATTTGTTTCACTTATTTGTTTCAATTTTTAAGTGAATTAACAAATTTATATATATATTTTTTTTAATTTTTTAGATAACAATTTCAACTCCTATGATTATTTTGTTCTCTGTACAACTTCTTAATGCACATTGATAGTAATTTAGTAACCGACGCTGATCTTATTATCATCGAATGCTTCTATTCAAATGATTTTTAACAATCTCTTTCATTCAATGTTCCTCTTTTTCAGATACCAATGTGTGAGAATGTTTCCTAGCTCATTTCTCGAGAGAAATTGGTAAACCGTTGAACATATCTCTACAGAAGCATGCAGCTCCTGCGTTCAGAGTTTTGTTATCCGTAAATCCTCAATAGTTGCACCATGTCTGTTGTTATCTTTTTTTACGATTTACCATCACCGAGCTGACCTAAATATAATAAAATGAGAAAAATATAATCCTGAACATGTGGAACTAATTTTTAGATATTGTCGTAAAGAAATCGCAAGATATGGATTAGATCCCTCGTCCTTCACAAGGAACCACAAGTGGCATTTGCTGCTTCTTTAGTGCATCATATATTAGAAAAAAATTCAATTACTTTTAAAAAAAATGTATCTTAATTCATTATACAGACTGCCTTTGTTCAGTATTCAACATCCTGAAATGCATTTATTTAAAACAGATTGAAATAATTTCTTAACATGTGGACGTAGTAGTGCACAAGCTTGGTCTAGAGTTCTCTAAGAGCAAATGCATCTTTTCTGGGTGTGGTCACCACGAAATACTTTGTCATGTAACTGGCCTATTTTTAGCCTCTGACCAATCAATTTATTATTGTCCAAATCGGAAATATTTAGGTGTATTAATAAAATCACTATCAAAAGCGTTATTACTCTTGCATTGATATTAAAAGAACAGTGTATGCTGTTCAAGTGAATCTTACTTGTTTTCGCGAGTATGGAGCTGTTGTCTATTTCAACAACACGATAATTTTATGCTTAGATAAAACTAATTTTTACACATGTCAATCAAATTTATGTTTAGGAAAATTTTTCATACTTAAATTTGACTTGATCGGTTGATCGGAGATTGATTTAATCAGATACCGACGGATGAAAATGTACGCTAGCTCATTTCTTGAGAGATACTGATCTACAGAAATATGACCCATCTGTATTCCATGAAGTTATGTTGATTAACATTACAGAAAATGAAAAATCTTCCAAGATAATTTTTCTTGAATTCTTTCAGATTATATCTTCCGTAGGTGAGGGAATGCCGTTTTTCAAGATCCCAGTCGGCAGTTACTATGCAGTATGTTTTCCTTAGAAAGCTTTTGAACGAGGAGTCCATCAAATGTACTTTATCCTCCTTCATGGTCTTCTTTTCACTGGATATTTTTTATGATCCATCAATCCTCAATGATAGCAGACATGTATGTCATTATCTTTTTTTTCAATATTATTGAGATCTCTGACAACTAAAGTTGAGCTAAATTAATATATATAATGAAAGAAGTTGAATTGAATCCTGAAAATGTTAACATAATTATTAATAATTTTTGTAACAAAATCGTATGAAGGCACCTTATTTTCCACAAGGAATGCTAAAAGTTGGTTGTGGCGAAAAATCATTTTGAGCCTCACTCTATGAAATAAGCTATATCCTTTTGGACATCATATATTAGAGGAATGTTACAAAAACTTTAACAAAAATCGCACATGCAGCCTTTCTGTGTGTGGTGATCATGAAATTGTTGGCCATGTAGCTGACCCTCTTTTGGCATATTGTCAACCAATTAATTATTACCTAAATGTAAAATGTTTAAGCATGGTTAGGGACAAAAGTTATTCTTAACTCCAGTAAAAACAATAATTTTTTGAAATTTATAGTTTTTAGTTTACTTACTGCTGAAAGAGAGTCTGTTATTATAATTTTTTGGTCTCTACTATTTCTTTTTTCATTTTTTTAAATGTAGTTTAACGCCATCATTATCGCGTATAGTTCTACTGTATACGAAAATCCTGTGTATTCCAACTTTTGAAGTTTCAAAAAATTAATATGAACTAACATCTTTTTTTTTTATTATTAAAAAAAGTGATTAGCACTCACCAAAAATGTGAATGCTCTCTCCGCTGCTTCCTTGTCTTCAGTACTATTGGTCTTCGGTTCATAATATTTCGGAGCAATGTTTATAGCGACTTTACCTGAAATAGAAACGTCATTTACTAACTTTCAGTATGCGTTTTATGATTTTATTAGTATAATAATAATTTTTTATAATTAATAACTTTTAATGAAAAAAAAGTCGGTACAGATAAATTTAATTCGTTTAATTAGACAAATTAATAGATTAAGCGAGATAAGGATGAAAGCAAAGGTGCCCTTAAATTAAAGCCTGATAATACGTTGTATTTCAGCGGACTACATAGTGCATATCAAAATAGAGTCAGTTTTTTTATCAATAAACCTAAACCAACGGGTGACTCGATAGGGTGCAGTTTCAGATAGAATATTATATATTACTCTACAAGTATCAGATAAAACTGGTGTGAAAATAATTCAAATTGAAAACGAACTAAACGAGTTCAACGATAGTGTACTAGAAACTATGCAACAGCAAAGAATATCTTATAGTTATTTGAGATTTTAAAATGAAAATAAGCGTCAGAGAAAACGATTTGAAACGACGGTTGGTAATTACGGCTTGAGTGAACGAAATGAAAGAGAAGAAACTCTACTTAACTTCATAGAAAATGATGACTTCTTCATAATGAATACTTTAGTTTTAAAAAGTTTAATGGTCCTGGAGAGGTCCAGATTTTTTTCAAACCGACTGACGAAGCAATAGGTTATTACCAACCATGTGAGCAAGCAGATTTTTAGATCCGATTTGAGTGTGCATAATCACATACGTACAATGGGAATTTTGATTTCTAAGTGCAGGGAATATAATATAGAACTGAAAATGACGTTCATCGACTATCAAAAGAGATTGATACTGTTAAAAGCGCTTGTAGGAAATATACATGATGAATATATTAACATAATAATAAAGAACATTTACAATTCGAAAACGATGCAAGCGCAATTGGTAGAACAAAACAAACAAAATAACATTAAAGAAAGGCATTAGACAAGAAGGATACAATATCTCTCATGTTGTTTATAGCATCCTTAGAACGTATGTTCAAAAACTTGATTTGAGAGTCTAAAGGTATCAATATTAATGGGAAGAAAGTTAATCGTCTGAGATTTGCCGACTATATTGTATTAATTAGCAAGAACGTCGAACCTTGCAGAACATGATAACTAACCTTCACAACTGTTTCAAACAGTAGGATTAATGATAAACATCAATAAAACTAATGTTATAACAAATACACCTCTGTAACTACAAATAAAAATAGATAGGCACATACTGGAACAGGTCAGTGAATATATATATTTAGGTCAAGTAATTACCGCAAAAATGAAGCGGTTAAGGAAGTAAAAAGATGAACGCCACTCTCATGGAAAGCTTTTGGAAAGTTGAGCAAGGTGTTCACGAATAAAGATATAGCCAACGGACTAAAAAAGAATGTATATGAACAGCACGTCTTTCCGGTGCTTAGATATGGAGCGGAAACATGAAATCTGACGAATTATATAGTTAAGAATTTTTATCATAACTCAGAGAACCCACGAAATATAGTAACTTTGGCAATTAAGATGTGAAACGGGAAAGCCAATACATGGATAAGACAGAGACTAAACTGTCGGATGCAGTAGAATATGCAGTGCAGCTGAAATGGAACTGAGTAGATCATGTGACAAGAAGATATGATGACAGTTGGATAAAACGAATAAAAGAATGACCCCAACGAAAGGATACAGAAGCCGTGGTAGGGCGAACAGAAGGTGGCAGTCAGCCGGTTTAAAACTGGATGGAGGAGGTCAGTTATCGCTATAGATGGGAAAAAATGAGGAACACATCCAGAAGTGGACTAATATTATATATATATATATATATATATGTAAAGTACGAGTATATCGTACTTAAGATAACAGCGTCGTTTATATGTTATCGGTCGTATGTAAATAGTTCGTTTAGTTTCTGTAATTCTCCCGGAGAGAGATAAGATTATTTCGATTTCCGTTCGTCGACTCGCGCGTGTAGTATCGTTGCTTTTAGTTTCTGTAATCTCTCTATGAGAGGAAGGATTATTTCGTTTTCGTTGATTCGCGCTTGTTATATCATGTATTTTCGATTTCTTCGGTAGATGCAATAAAATACATAAATAAATTCAAGCGTGTTTCTTACATATATAACAAAGTGTACGACTTAATGATCAAAATGCATAAATTCAAAGATACAGTATGTACAAATTTTAGGAGTCATTCTGTGTTCTTGGTTAATATTTAATTGTAAAAATATGCGCAAAATTGTCCATTCACTCTCATTAATTTTTAATCAGCGATCATACCTATCGAGATGATTAATGAGAAACTACTATATGCATCTGTTATTCGATCAAGACTAACCTACACCTGTCCTGTTTCGTGATTAGTTTCTGATAGCGCGCTTAAAAAATTTACAACTTATCAAAAATCACCGTTGCAGAGTTATATTAAATCGTTGTAGATATTCAAAACTTACTGATATGCACTCGGAATTGTGCCTTTTGTATTTAATTATGTAAAAGAATTCAGAAATGCATCAGAATAAATTAATTAATGTTGTAGGTGACTACGTCTCTTTCATTTCTGAGATAAAATTTAATAATGAACAAAATTACTAAAAATTGATTTTCTGAATATCTACCTATCTGGTGGTCGTAAATCTCTCGTGGAGATACCGTTATTATGAAAAATTCATCTGCTGTACAAGATTCCGTCATGAATCTCTGTTGTGAGCCATCCGGATGCATTCTGCGAAACTTCCTCCTACACTGCAATCCTTACCATGTTTAATCATATTGTAGGAACGCAACCGCGTCTTGTTATTCCCTCTACTATTACTTCAAGAATTCTCGTCTGAATTCCGTCTGCTCTTATTATATGGTGGAAGTGCCAGTTTGCCAGTATTCTTCTGATTACTACCGACGATGATCTTCCGTTTGTCGCTTCAACTTCTTGTAATATCGAGTAGTTCGTTTTCTTGTCCGTCCACGGAATTATTAACAACCGCCTCCGATAAGACATTTCCAGCGCATTTATATTTTGTCGATAACTCACTTTTATTCGTCCTGAACAGGCAGAACGAGGAAATTAAATTAACAGAAGTAATAAATACCTATACTTACCGCGTTGGCTGGAACGAAATTCATTATCGTACAATCGATATATTTTACCGTGAGCTCTAATCAACGTATGCGCCACGATATAATCCGCGGGCGAATCCAGAATTAAAGCGGGCGCTTTATCGTCAGTACGATAACCGCCTATAATGTTTTCAGGCTCGTTAAACGTAACCCACCATTTAACCTATTCAAGAATATAACATTATGATTTATATTTTATTTACTTATCTACATACGCACGGATCCTTAATTCCTGTATTTGTGTTAATTAATTTTTTTTTTAAATATATATACTTTTTACAATCTGACCCCCTAGGTCATTTAGCAAAGTTTTTGACCATGTAATAACGTGAAGGAGAAGCACCCAATGGTGCTCACCCGGCTGATGCTACCTTAAACAAGGTCCAGAGGTTAATTACTCTTCAACCTCCTGGTGTCACTGGAGGTGTTAATCAATCTTTGAGCCAAGGTATTAGGATGACCTTCCAGTCTAAGTACATGTCTTTGAGGGTATTGTTCTAAAACATCGGACACATATGGAATATTCAAATCTCTATGTAGAGGGTTGTGTTGGATATATACCAGGGTGCACCTGTCATTATTCTTAATATTTTATTTTGAAACGTCTGTAGCACCTCTATTTGTTTTTTTTGCACAACTCCATAGATCTATTCCGTAGGTCCAGATTGCCTTTATAACTCCTGTGTTTACACTTAGTGGTTAATGGGAGAACATGGTTCTGAGAAGCGAAATCTTTTAGTGTTAAGCAATTTTTGTTTCGTGTTAAGAGAAAAACAAATATACGAAGACACATGGTAATTTTTCAGGACTCTAATTATTTCGTGTTAACTGATATTTAGTCTTAAGCGTTTTCACGTTAAACATATTTCACTATAATATGTATATATATATATATATTGCTATAAGTTATCCACGGTTTCACCAGTATAATTATTTTTTAAAGCTTTGTTTCCCATGGATATCATAAATAGGACCGAAATTACAATAATTCAAAGTTTTAAAAAGTAGTAAAGAGCGATATGTCCGCCAAATCTTTTAAAATTTAACACATTTTTCCGTTCGAATGTACATTCTTACCAACACACTGAACACAAACCACATTTTGTTTGTGTTAGGAGCAGACGAATATGTATATACGTATACTATAATTTATAAAATTGTTAAAAGAGACAGCGATATTTTAAACTTTTAAATTATTGTCATTTCTGTCCTATTTATCATATCAATCAATACGCCCCGTTAAAATGGTTGGTTGCAATCGATCATATATCTGAAATATTTTGATTTCACAATTTTCACTAGTTTGATTTCTTCATACCACTGAGTGTGTCCTGCTTTGTCTTTTTTTCCTGTTGGCATATCTCCAAGATTCTTCAGTAACACTAAAATTCAGAAGTTTTTACGATTCAAGACGATTTTCTTCAAAATCTACGTCTTACGGTCATATAGTCACTTTAGAATTAGTTAAATGGACTGTCAATATTTTCCTCATCTTGTTAATTGTAGTTCTATCCGACTTTTCGTCTCAGTTTCCGATGTCCCGTAATGTTCTTTACATATTTAAACGATTACGTAGTTCTATCCGACTTTTCGTCTCAGTTTCCGATGTCCCGTAATGTTCTTTACATATTTAAACGATTACACTTTCTCCAAACGTACTAAATTAATACTTACCATAGGGTTATCATTATCTTCGGTGTATTTTTTTTACGTCTATCGATATTCCGTATTTTTGGCTAATCTCATCTAGTTTGGCTGCTATAGTCAGTTTCAAATTTTTAGCACTACCAGCTATCAAAATTGCGTCATCCGCATTATTTTCCGCCTATTCTGATACTTACTGTTGTGTCTTCCAAGGTGAACACCATTAACGACAGGATCCAACCTTGCCTCATTCCTCGGTTTATATTAACTGGGTCGAAGTAACATTTCGATTGACGATTGACGGAAACAACAGCGCTTTGATTTAGATACAAATTTTTGATTATTACACGGACTGCTGAATCTGTTTCCAATGTCTTCTAGTAACCTTTGATGTCTGATTTTATCCAAGGGTTTTTTCAAAATTAATCAAATACAGTTTGATCTTTGAATAAATACGTTGGGTGACCTTGTTTTCTAGATAAGCCTCAAGTTTATGTATTCCACATGCATAACCTGATTAGTACTATTATTAAATTTGTAATTATAAATATACTACCAAATGTTATGACAAAAGTTTATCGTTTTTACTAACAGTTCACTTATATAATTTTCTGACGATGCACAATGTAAAGTAGATCAAATTAGAACGTGTGTATCTTTAAATTATGAAATATAGAATTCAATTCAGCATCCGCGTCATTGCTAAAAAGAAGGAAAGGAGCACTCGCAGAACAGAACCCGTACTAACGGCGTTAACTTAATTGTAGTGATCAACTCAATAGAAAAGTTTAGTAAAGTTATCTTAATACTGTTTTTCTAACGTAAATAACGGGATTAACTTACACATTAAAGAATTTATTAAGTTGCTCTAAATACTGCGGTCTTAAAAAACGTTTTGGTGCAGAAAGGCGGATGATTAAAAAGTAGGAAAAACGCCGTATAGATAATTTTGAAATCTGGTACTAGAAGTGACTTCTTAGACCTCCGTGAACGAAAAAATACATATATTTTAGGGGAAATTGGCATAACTCAGATCATTAACAAAGGTTCTGGTACGTGCCATAAAACTTTTCTGTCGCGTGATCGAACAGATGATAGTTATGGGGGGAAATAGGTAATGTCCAACTGAATGGACAGTTGCAGCGATTGCTGCAGCGTAGATACAATTCTCAAGATGCGCCCACGTTGCCGAAGATCGGCAGGGTTGTGGATGAAAAATTAAGGAGCTCTGTTATCTCAATCACAATATTCCTACCTAGAATTACGATCAAAGAATAAGATATCAGTGTAACATAGTGTACAATAAGTTTAGTGTGTTGTGGTGATACACACCTTACAAGATCTACAAGACGCTATTGATGTACTAGTAAGAGTGTACAAAAGATTTTTGGCTTACCAATAAACCCGAAGGAAACGAAAATACTAGTGCAGCTCTCACCAACGAATGATGTACAGAGCGAAGTTGTTTTAAAAATAGATGATGTACCGATAGAATGCGTGTAAAATTTCAGCTACCTCGGTTAGTCGATTAAATGACAAGACCTGCCTAGACAACGAAGTTCAGAGCAGAATACAGGCAGCTTCGGCAGCAATTAATAAACTAAATAGGAGAGTATTTAGAAATAAACATATATTGATACCAACCAAACTGACTGTTTACAAATCTATCGTTTTACCAACATTGCTGTATGGTTCGGAAACATGGGCATCTTATAAGAGGAATATATGCTACAAAGAGCACATCCTACATCGATCCATCTTCGGCTTTACAAAAATAATTTAAGGTGACTCGGAAATGTAGCAAGGATGAACAATATGAGGTTCCCCAAACAAATACTCTTCAGTCAAATGGCATTGGGTAAAAGGCATATTGGCGTCCTCGCCGGAGGTATAGGTTTTATATGAAACTTGTACCCAGTGAATGCGGTATACAGCTAGGCATAGTGAAAGATGGCCTTGGTATCGCCAAATAGAAAATAGAAACAGCGGCCGAAAACAAAAAGCGAAAACGTCAGCACGATTTGGCGGAAAAGTGCAGCTCGTTAGAAGGCGTTTACATATGCTACGATTGTGGAAACCGCCAAAATTTGACTTATCAGTCATCTTAGAAAGCATAGATAACGGTGACTCGATGTCGAGTGGGCTATTGATTGATTGATAATATAGTTTATAATATTTATTTTAGTAGTGGTAATATTAATACCGAAATCACGATAGATCGATAATTCACAATGAAATGTTTACCCTGACAGGCTTAAAAGTAAACGTTATCAAATAAACTATCAGATCACACACACATGGTTTAGGCTTTAGCGCTCAATAGTTTAATAATGATCATTATTACGTAACGATTCGAGCCTTAAATAGAAATCCATTTTATTATATGTACTTTGTAAAGAGTTAGACGAAGCATCTGTATGTAAACGCAGAGAGAGAACGTTCAACAGTTTTATTTTCATTAGCTTAACATCGTGGTAACTTCTGCGTTTTATTTTAAAACTATAAGAACTCTTATTTCGGTTAAAAAACTGACGTAAATAATTTTACTAGTTCGAAATAACGTTCGTAATATAAAAATGAGCCCAGAACAAAATCATAGAATCATAACTTTTACCCTGTCTCCGAATAACTTGAAACAAACTCTGGCGTAATCTACAAAGTAATCAACCAATAACGGATTAGTAAATCCTCCCATATCTTGCAGTTTCTGTGGTAAATCCCAGTGATATATGGTAACCTGAAAATGTAAAAATAAGTGATATTAATTTTAAAAAGTAATTACAATAGCAGTTAGAAATGTACAATTTTAAAGAAAAAATATTATTTACCCATTTCAAATAGACCCATTTTATCGTCATCCAGCAACTTTTATGGGAATGAAAAGTGACATGTGCAGAACCAACGCCCGATGGTGTTTCTCAATCGAATTTTAATTAATTTATGTTAGATATAACCAATGATCCTGTTACACTGATTTATTCTTACTTCCCTGCTATTATATTATAGCCAGTGTTTTATCGTGGCTCATAAGCCTGCTTATACTTTTGTACTTGATTTTTTAATTCATCCCTTATATAGGAAATTTAAAAGTCTCTGTGTAAGGTGTCATTGGTAACATACCAAGGTGGGGAAGTTTTATTGCCTCATCTTAGAACCACTGTATTTTATTTACATGGACATCTTTAGCGCAGCCCCACAACATGGGACCATACTTCCATACAGGCTTCGTGAGATAGCTTTTTAAATTAATAATTTATTTTTAATGGTTAAATCTGAATACTTGCAGAGCATACAATTCGGGTCTAATTGTTTACGTTTTACATTAATATTCTTAGCGCAAGTTAATTTTTTGTCTTCGTGAATACCCAAATATTTTACCTCGAACAGGAGGACAGAATACATTCCTTAACATAAACGATCTGAGCACATGTGGTTTCGTTCATACAAACAAGCAAACATTTTAACAAAGTTTCATTTTCAGTCAAAGCTATTTGAATTTTCGTTGACACCTTACTATGGTCTTTATATATAGATGAAAAGTGATGTTTCATCAGCAAGCATGGCACAGCTGACATCTCCATCAATTATAATTTTTCGAATAACAAATATCTAATTAAGTTGCGCTTTTGAATTTCAAATATAATTTATTATATATATATATATATGTATATATATATATATATATATGTATATATATATATATATATATATATATATATATATATATATATATATATATATATACGTATGACAGAAAGTTTATTTGAAAACTTATAAGTTTGTCAAAAATATTCGTAATTACTTTTAAAATTATAAATGTTTATATTTAAAGAATACAAGCAAAAATCCTACGTAAAATTGTAAATTCTCCTCGGTTCATACGAAATGATGATATCTCTAAGGACTTGAAGATCAGCTCGGTTAAAAATGAAATCCGCAGCTCAAGTGCAAGATAAATCAACACTCAAATATATTAGCAAAGAACCTGTTGTCAAACTGCATTAAATTCAAACGGATACACAGATTCCATCCTCCCCAACTTCAATATCGATCCTAATAATCTCTTACTCTTAAAAATTGCATATTAAAATAACGTAAAAGTATTTATCAATAAATAGGATCAGCACTCATTGGGTTGCTATCTTCATTTTGATTTTTATATTAACATGTCTTCACTGCTGCTTATTGTTATTAAATACAGTTTGCATGCAAAATTAAAAAAAAAAATAAAAAAAATAATAAATGTTTAAACGCCACATAATCACACCATCGTTAAAACACCATACTAACAAAGTAGTGAGTAAATCATGGGTCAAGAGACTCCTTGAGGGGTCATTAAATTTAAAGAATTGTATATAACAATCAAGGAGTAGAAGGTACAACAATCTTTAATATTACCGTACAAATTGTTTTCGTCGGATCTGTTTAATCTTTAGTTACTTTCATTAATTCAGTTCTGTTAGTTTTTTGGTTCGTTACACAGCGTTCTATAATTCTGAATTAACTTATTATCCGGTGTATATATACCTGTAAGGCTGCATATTAATTGGTCGAACGTCAGTGTAGAGGTTAGTCTTTAATTAAATAGGAACAAATACTATTATGGTAGTGGATAGAGTCAAAAAATTGTCCTGAATTTCAGTTTTATTCTGAACATACTATATAAAGATCATGCTGTATAACTCGGAACATATCTGTCTAATTACGGAGAAACAAAATCGATCAAAAATTGTAAATATCGATGAATACGAAATCGAACGAAATTATACCTGATGAAAATAATAATATTCTCAATGACGATTTGTAGATGCGAATGATGGACGATAAATTCGTCATCTTGAAGAAGACTTGAAGTAATGGAGATGACGGCGTACAAAATAATGTTAAGAATTCCATGGACCAGCCATAGAACTATTGCATTAATTCTGCGAGAATTAGAGTTGTCATTCAGATAAAAGTAAACGATAAATGACGACGGGTAGAGGTCGTCCACTAACACGCTTTCTAGATCAACTTAAAAAAATAACGAGCATCCAGACTGTTCAAGAACTTATGCGTCTTGCTGACGACAGAGGTGGACAAAGGATGCGTTCTTCAATTCATTATAGTACCGCGCCTGTTATCGAACCGGTTTCAAACTACCCGGAACAAACTCATCACTGCGGTAAATTGTACGAATCCGACAAATTCTGTAATCAGGTTGTTTGTATTTTTTCTGCGACTAAAATACTTCAGTATACGATAGTTGAATTTACAGCTTGCTCACGTTTATTCATACGTTGCAGTACTTCCGTTTTGTCTAACTCATCTATCCACTTTATACGAAGTATTCTACGGTACAAACACATTTTAAACGCATCCAGTTTTTGCTCCATCGCTTTTGTGATTATCCAGCTTTCAGAACTGTACAGCAATACCGATAATATATAGCCGTTTTATTGATCTTATTTTCAACAGAACATAGTGCGGCATAAAATGGTTGACGTTGTATGTTATCGTGTTTTCTGTTGTCTGTTCCCGCATTTAGTTACGTATCGCTAATAATCACAATTACTTTCGCCGTTTTCGCCGCTTCCGTCGATATCGTTCGATGTTTGTGTGTGTGTGTGTGTACGCATTAATGGCTTCTTCGTCGCGACGTTTTATCGAAGGCACGTGCTTCGTCGTACTTTATCATTTTCGTTGATTAAATTTGTTTATCGCGTCTATCTATAATAGTAAGTCGAATAATGCCTACTTATCGTTCTCCGCCGGAATCACCGACAAACAATCAAGCGGACAACCCGTTTCTATTCGCGGATAATAACAATAATAATAATAATAATAGCGCAGAAAATGACGGTAATTATAACAAATCGGAAATTGTAAGTGTTCAAAATTCTGCCTTCTATCGCTAACAACGTTATTAAACCGGGTATTTTGACAAGGGGGCCCGATACAAAAAATTTTGTAATTAAAAGATTGAGTCTATTAAAAATAATAGTAAAAGCGGCATTCAACAAAGAAATACTAAGAATTTGAAAATTAAAACCAATTTAAAAGGAAACCAGAACTATTGTCATACGGAGGCACCATCCACAAGTACTCAACAGTCTTCTGATATTAAAAAAATTTCGAACCCTAAAAGAATTTACACGTCTGGTACACCAAATGACGAGGAGTGGCAATCGCCCACTCATAAACATTTAGCTAGATATCAAAAAAATAGGCACCATTGACGGTCCTGTGGAATCTGCTGGCTTACTGAAAAAATAGGTTTTCTCTTTTAACTGACAATTCGAAAGAAATAAATAATTCTCATGAAGTAGTCATGACTGATACCGAATCAGATAGTTCCGTCTCTAATTCTGTTAAACCGTCCCCAATTCATATTGAGGGTGTTGCTGATTTTATTCAATTAATAAAAAAATTATTAGACATAGCTGAAGAAATATTTATTATTAAAGCAAATATTAATGGTATAACTATTAAATCTAACACTTCAGACGACTACCGTAACATAGTTAAATATTTGATAGAAATAAAATATAAATTTTTTACATATCAACTAAAAGAACACAAACCATTTCGAGTGGTTATAAGAAACATTCACCCCTTTACATGAATTGAAGCGATTACTGAAGAACTAACCAATACTTGATTAAATCGGTTACAAATATAATTCAAAATAAAACAAAAATTCCATTACCGTTATTTCATGTTGATTTGAATCAACACGCAAATAATGCAAATATATTTAACGAAAAATGCCTACTAGATACAGTAATTAAAGTAGAGGAACCCCGCAGGCATAAAACTATCCCTCAGTGCAATCGATGCCAGTTGCATACTAAACATTACTGTGCAAAAGATCCCAAATGTGTCCGCTGTGGAAATGATCACCTCACAGATGTATGTCAAAAACCAGCCTCCATTCCACCTACTTCTGCTCTCTGCAAGAATGCTCATCAGCCTAATTACAAAGGTTGCTCTAACTATAATTCAACGTCTTCGTAATGCTGCTCGGCATGTTTTTAAAAATAGTCCAGATGAACCAATTAAACTTCATTTAGCACAACCAGAACAAAATAAATTGAACATTAATATTAATTCCGAATCATCCAATATTCTGTCTACTGTATCATCATATGCGGCAGTTCCCTAACGTTCTGCTAACCACCAAACTTCTCACTATTCCACGCAGATTAACCCCGGACCCTCTGCCGATATAAGCAATGTCTTATCTGATTTTTTTAAACGAATTCCGATCATTAATCAATCCACTAATATCTTTAATAACACAACTTGTAACGCACTTACTTCTCAAATTATGAATACTTACACACATCAATCCTTAGTCATATTTCTCTGGAACGCTAATGGACTTACCTCACGATATATCGAACTTTATGTTATTCTCCATGAAAAACGTATCGATATAGCTATAATAACAGAAACGCACTTTACAGTTAATAGTAGGTTTCATATGTCTAACTATTTAACCTATAGAAGCGACCATTCAGATGGCACTGCACATGGTGGTACTGCAATACTTATTCGTGACACTCTTAAACATAATCATGTCCCTTACTTATCATCCACGTGTCTTCAATCAACAATAATTTCTGTCTCAACTTCTAATTTTGCCATGAACGTTGCTTCTGTTTATTGCCCTCCTATCAGAAAGTTACGCATCAAGTGTTGTCATCTTTTTTTTAAATTTCTTAGTCCCAGATTTATTGCAGGCCACGATCATAACGCTGAACACTTTCAGTGGGGCTGCAAAGCAAACAATCCGCGTGGAAGTGTATTATTAACTTCCGTCACCAATGAGTACGAAATTATCTCTCCGATAATGAATCGACATATTGGCCGGCTTCCTAGCGGAAACTCCCTGATATACTTGATATATTTGTTGCCTCTACTAGAGCAGGTTGTGGCTCAAGTACTACATGATCTTTCATCAGATCATAGCCCTGTATTGCTTATATTAAACAATACTACTCCCTCATTGTTATCGCCAGATAGATTATATACTTCGCCTATTAATAGCTATAAATTCCAAAAACTATTGATTGAAAAAATATACTTAAAAAATCCTCTCAAAAGATCCAATGACGTTGATGAAGCAGTAAACAGACTCACATCGTAAATACAACAAACTGTTTGGAATTCCTCTTCACTAAAAAAAGGCACATCCAATAGGCAACACTATATCCCAGTTTATATCAGAGAGTTAATAACTCAGAAAAGAAGGGCAAGATCTATAATGGAAACGCACAAGGCTCCCCTCAGATAAATCGAGATGGAACCGATTAAACAGGATATTAAATTTCGAAATTCAAAAATATAGATCTGCATCCTTTACCAAGTTCACTAATTCATTATCCACACAAGATGGTTCACTTTGGCAAGCAAGTAGGAAACTCCTCCCTTGTCCAAAACATGAAAGCTCCAATACTTCAAGATGATGGTAACTGGATAACTACCGACCAAAAAACTTGCAGCTACCTTCCAAGTACACAACGATATTGTCGACTACAGCCATGTAAATAAGGTCCTTCAATATTTGAATTGCCCACTACCTGTATCCAAAGCACCTAAACATATTTCCCCTTGCTGAAACAAAGAGAATAATAATGGAATTGACTAAAAAAAGCACCAGGATTTGACCTTATTACATCAGAGATCCTGACAATTTTACCAAATAAAGTAGTTTTATTGCTCACTTATATATTTAATGAAATGCTTCGTTTTGAATTATTATCCTATATTATGGAAATTTATACAATGCCACCGCGTTGTTGACAATATACAGCGCTAGAACGGAAACAATATTTTTCAGCTGTTTTTCTTGATGTTTCACAGGCCTTTGATCGTGTCTGACTGGTTTTGCTGATGACACGTGCATTCTTTCATCTGATTCTGATCCGGTCATGGTGTCTAATAAACTTCAGAGCCATTTAGCTCTGATTCACCCTTGGTTAACTAGATGGAGAATTAAGATCAATCAAACTAAAAGCAGCCACATTAATTTTACTCTGCGTAAGGGGCTGACGCAATCGCTTCATCTAGATGGGACATCCATTCTTTAAGTTAACCATGTTAAATATGGTATGTGTCTTGATAAAAAACTGGAGTCAACACATTTAATAAAATTAGGGATGTGCGTAGACGATAAGGTCTGCTCAATTGCCTTTTTGGAAAACGTTCGAAGCCATCGGTTGAGAACAAGACTAACATCCGGCGCTTACAGTCGATGGAATCAAAAATCTTACGTAAAATTATAGACGCTCCTCGGTTCGTGCCAAACCAGTCTATACGTTCCGACTTGCGGATACCAACTATTTCAGAAGTTGCCGAAAAAAGATACAAGATCTTTTTCAACAGGCTAGGAAATACGGCTAATCCAGCTATTCAACAACTAACAAATCGTGATGTGCCACTTGCTTAATCACGTCAATTGTAGAGAAACTGGCCAAGAGACAATCTTAAAACAACTTCTTCCTCCTCCTCCTCATCCTCTCATTCCTCCTAAATAAGTCCTAAGTTGTGGTCAATGGACCATCATCAGTATCTGATCCCTTCCTGTTCTTTCAACACATTTACTTATTGCACTATGTGCAGATTGTAAATAAACGAAGAAAAGAAAAAAAAATCAATAATTTTATATTTCTACTACGTAATATTTATTTCCGTTTTAGGATTGCCCTTCTGACCTTTTCAATCGAAATTTTTATCTCTCCTTGCGTGTCTCATCGATCATTTATGTACGTTCCAACCGAGGTACTTTTAATTTCCTCCACTTCTTTTCCGTAAGCCGTGAGTTGCCCTGTAGGTGACTTCGCGTTTGTCTTTCAATTACCATATATTATATATATATTTTTTTTTTGTTTCTGCACGCGATCTGTCTGATTTAAAACAATAAGCGGCAATGTTAATAAATTACTCGACACAAAAATTAATGGAATGCTTCCCAATGGTCGTCATTCCTCGTTGTTGATTAAGATATTAAGTAATTATATTCGACCGATTTAGCCGTTTGAATACCGTCTTCGATCAGGCTGTGTGCCAGCTCGTTACAATGGTTTTGTAGCCGTTCTACATATCGTACGTTGGCTGCTTCGATTTCTTCTTTAACCGTCGGTATTTCTAGATCTTTATGAATTTCGTCATTGCGCACGTACTATGGCGCATCGACTATCGATCGTAATATTTTTGATTGTGTTCTTTGAATAATCGCTATATTTGACTTTCTCGCAATTCCCCACAATGGGATTCCGTACGATCATATAGGTTTCAATATTGATTTGTATAGCAGTATTTTATTTTCCATGGTCAATACCGAATTTTTTCCTAATAACCAATACATTTTGCGGAATTTCATATTTATCCATTTTTAAAACATTTCTAACAAAAGTTTTTATTGTTTAAATCGCAACGTCTTTCAATACGTAGGTTCGATAAAATGAAAACGATTTGACGAAAATTTCGTTATCTTAAAAGTTTAGGAACTTTTAAACCGTATGGTACGTAAATTTTATCGTTAAAAAAAAGAAATAACGCATATTTCCATAATAATGGAAAGTTAAATCCTAAATATATTACCATAACACATTACAACTTATCTACTCAGAGTTATCTAAAAAGCAGTCTATACTTTATATTTTCACCTGTTCGAGTCATTTCCTAAAATGTATTTCATACATCAATTTTATTAGTGATTTCAAATATTCTCTTGTGTTTCAACTATCATTTTAGCTGCGAAATTGTTTAGAGCTTACAAGATATGCACCTTCTTGATATGTATTTTATACTTTTTCAAGCCCTTTGGGAGCTTAAGCCCGGTAGCCCAGTCGGTGCGCCACTATATATATATATATATATATATATATATATATATATATATATATATATATATATATATATATATATATATAGCCGAACAGTTATAAAAACCAAAGATGTAATAAGAATTCATACCATCGGCTCTATGTTATTCGCAACTAATTCGTTTATTAAATTATTGTAATAATCGATTCCTTTCTGATTTAACGAAGTTATATCTCCATTCGGCATAATTCGAGACCAACTAATGGAAAATCGATACATCTGAAACTAAGAAATAAACGATTAATCGATAAACGGACTAATACAAAAAAGAATTATATATTTTATACGGAACGAACTGATTTTCGAAAATATATTCGTCAGGGGATTCCCCGGATTTCGTATACATATATTTTTTAATCGCAATTTAACATTTTCATACTGTATGGTACGTGAAATTTTAATGTTGAAAAAAAATATATTTTCCGGTTAAAATGTCTCAATTTTAAAAATATTTATATAAATCTCGTGTAAAATTTATAATTTTGTGTCAAAATTTTATAAAGTACGACCGGAACGATTAAAAACGAACTTAAGGGAGAAAAGTACTACTTTCATTACCTTAAATCGTATTACATTAGCAATACCACCAGTTAACAACAAAAAAGTAAAAATTTATTATAAGCGGGCGGATAATAAAAATTTAAAAATTATATTCGAACTTCGATATTATTCGAGTACAATAAAATATGAATACAGATATAAAAATTTAATTTTGATCTAATAGAATGTAATAGGCAGATTTGAAAATTAAACTAATATTTTCAAATACAAAAATTTTAAAATGAAAATAGTATTTTGAAATATATAAATTTTAAAATTAGCCTAATATTTAAAATATATATAAAGTTTAAAATTATACTAATATTTTAAATTTTGAAATATATAAATTTTAAAATATATGAATTACGTCAAAAAATTGTTCTGTATCGCCACAGAAACAATGTGTAGAAATTAATTCGAAATGAGTTCGTAGAATTTTTACAGTGATTATCAAGAATAACAATGAATATATCTTTCTCTTTAGCTCAATATACACACACATATATACGCGTACATACACACATACATGCATACATTCACAACAATATATATATCACCGTCACGCGACTAGCCCACTGTGATTATTTTCAACATGTTTCACTTCTGAAGGCGTTATTAATACTGTATAATATATATAAAGAGATTAATTACCCCGATCTCCTTTAATAAACGAACATCTTCTTTATAAAGGTGATAAGAATTGCTGGCCACATCTGCGTTATCCTTATTATTTATCAAATCAGGTCTCGTGTGGCACAATCGATCCCATATATTTTCGCCTTTACCTATTTAAATGAAAGAAAAATCGCTTACTTTTTAATTTTAATATTCCATAACTTTAAATTCTAGTAACAAAATCATACTTTTGCTTGCAATATTACTGTAACTCCGTGCATATATACATACATACATAAACACACACATATATATATAATATATATAGCCAATTATCCGTGGTATCGAGTGGCATGGCAATCGTGGCTAATCCGCGAAATTTTCAAAAGGTCAACAAAACAATTCAAATTAACGCAAAAAGTATATTTATTATACATACGCACTTTTTTTTTTAAATATATATATACAAATTGCAATCTGGCCGATGTAATCAATAAGCAAATGAAATGTAAGCTATGACAGGATAGGAGATGTCATTCAACAATGACACTCCGAACTATCTCCCCAATCATTCAAACCGATGGGGAAGATCTAGAAGTGTGCGATAGTTCAATCTGCGGGGCCCATTGGCATGATTTAATAAATTTACCGCCAGCTGGTTAGAGTGACCCTGTAACCTGTGCAAGTAATCTCTACTGCAATCCCGAACTACTTCGTTCACTTTTGGTATTTTTAAGTCTTTATGCAAATTTTTATTTCATATATACCAGGGTGCACCGGCTATTAATCTTAGTGTTTTTGATTGGGATCGCTGCACCATTTTGTAATTCGATATTGATGCTGTCCCCCAGAGTGATATGCCATATTTCCACACCGGCTTAATAACTGCTCAGTAGAGCAGTAATTTCGATTTTAGAGGTAATTCGGAAGTTTACATATATATATATATATATATATATATATATATATAATATATGTATATTATGTAATTTATAAACTAAAGAAGGTTTTAAAAGTTACTTGTAGGTTTTACAAAAAATCTACCACCGGCCTTCCTTACTTGAGATTGGTAGTTTTTTTTTTTAGTATCATCTTATCAGATGCACTGTCTTGTTCCTTCAGATATCGAATAAGCCCCTTGGTGTGTGTTAGAGCTGCGTCATGGCTTACTTACTCCTCTTCTCAGCTCTCTTCTGAAACCATACCTGATACACGGTCAACAATTTGTTCATCAGTAAGGTTTTCAAAGACTGAATCATTGGCGTCGCAATTAATCCATTCAACAATGTATTTACTGTGTTAACGTCACTCCCTCGTATAACGGATTTCGCTAAATTAGATAAATCACAAGTAAAAAATTCTTCTTTTTTTTCTTCTGTAGATTTTTGTAAAGTCTTTTCCACATTAGGTAAAATCTCTCTCCAGGACTTTACTAGCGTAGATTGTTTAACTGACTCCCAAGCAGTATTAATATCATAATGCTGTCAAGAATTGGGTAAAATAAAAGAAAATCGGTTCTAGAAAAACCGAGTTTACTATATATTTATGTGTACGTATAATGATAAAAATACATTGAAGTTTTAGAAAATTGTGAATCTGTCAATATTTCATCGAAGTACTAAGATAATAAATCATTTTTTCCATCATCATTATTATTATTATTATAAAAATATAATTTTAACGCAAATAATGTTTGCAAATTAGTCAAAACTTAACTTACAATCAGATGAGACGAACGCAACAGAGCGATTCGTAGTTTGCAAGAATGTAGTTAAAATTATTTTACAAAAAATACCGACTTATATATTTATTTCATTATTGATTTATATAGTTATTTCTATATTTATATGTTGCCTTTATTAGTAGTTGTTTTTTTTAATTCGTTCCCCAATTTTAACAAGTGGATAGAGCAAATATATTTCTGAAATGTTTATAAAAGAGCAAAGTATTAGTGTGTGCATTGAGTTAAAAAAAAAAAAAGAAGAGCATATTGCTCTTATATTATGATAAACGGTTAACACCAACTGTGTGTGATCGTTTCTTGCCAACTGTATTTTAAATGGAGTGGTGGGTAAGAGTAACATAGTCCTTCCGGCCAAGAGTGTGTGTGTGTGTGTGTGTTTGTGCAAGCGGTTAAGTGTTCCTTAATATATATATATATACAAACTTAGAGAAAAATAGTATCCAAGTTCATTACAAATGTACGACTATAATAATAACTTATGGCACTAAAGATTATTACATAATGAATTTTTAAAAGTATATTTGGCAGAGGTAAACCACGCTAGATACAATTTTATGATATGGTTCAGAATTATTGGTTATGACGTTTGAATTGCGAAATTTCTACTACCAATCGCCTAGTAGAAATTTCCTTTTCATTGCCTTTACTACGAATGTTAAGAATGTTTCTATATTATTTTTTTGTTGAGAATTAGCTATTGAATGGGTTTAATGTTATAATTATATCTTAAGCTTGTATATGAGGTGTTCGACTTCGTCACTATCACATACTGTACAGTATGGTTCACTAGAGATTCGGAATCTATGGAGATATCCTCCAAATTTTACATGCCCAAAAAGAACGTGAGAGGTGAATAAATTAATATTTAAGTTTTTTATTATTCTTCCACCGGTTTCGATGCTAGGGGAAAAATTATAAGTCGTCCCTTCCAGTTTCCCAAATGTCTCATTTTCGCTGCCAAATATTGATTTATATTTGATTAATATATTTTTTCAGGATTTTATAGGAGGGCCTATTGACCAGATTTGAGAAGAGTGTTTCATTATTAAACATGTACTCTTCACGAAGCTAATGCTGTCAGTTATTTTATATTTTGAAGTAACTGCCTGGTCAATAATATATAAATCTAAAATTAAAGACCTTGCGTCGCAGCCGTAAATGCTTTAGCGTTCCACTTGTCCAACCTAAGTTCGATTCCAACCGCAGGCGAGAACGTTTTCCAGATTAAAAAAAGTCTCTAGCCAATTCGGCTACGTATTCGGGATCCCGTACCAATTTTCGTGTTGACGGAATTTTAATTTGCGCACTTTTAACAACGAAGATATTTTTATTTCTGTTCGATTGCAAGTTTCTATAGTGATTATCTGTATAATCCACTTTGGGAGGTTTGGCCGACGAACCGATCGAACGTGTCTATTTATTAATTTACCTTTTAATAATATAACAAAATTATAAAACTTACCATCCTCATTCCACGCTCCTTCAACCTGATGAGAAGCTGAAGCCGCGCTGAAGATAAAGTTTTTAGGAAATCGGTAACACAATACACAGTGTATCGATTGCAGGTGTATACTAACAAATGTAATATCCGTCAAAAGTGAAAACAAACGAAGCATATTGAACCTAGAACAGAATTACGAATTTTTTGTAATAGATCGGTCGATGAAATTAACGGTATAACGGATGATGAAATAAAGTGTTTAAACTGTAGAATAAAACTATATATTACAAAAAAAGCATAAATATATTGATAAATTTTATTAAAAAATCATCCGAAGAAAAGAGGAAGAGATAATTAAACGAACACGCAAGTGAAGACAAACGAACACTATGTAATAAAATATAAGTGAATAGGAGATGTCAACATGATTGGACTAAGATACTAAAATATTACGTACAGCTAGCAGATTGCGATTAAACAGACTGGTTTCGTGTTTGGAACATGTAAATGGTAAAGAAATTCTTGAAAAAATTATATTACGAATTTAACGTATCAACTGGACGACGCTTTTTTATACGAAAGCATTTTATACATTTGAGGGATATATTGTGATATGTTTAAAAGTGCCCGAAGTATTTGAATACATAACATAAAACTATTTGAACGAATCACGGATACATCTATATTGTTTAGGTGTAAGTGAAGTTAAAACTGATGGAATAACTATCGATAGCGATAAATATGTAACTCACTCTATACACGTAGATGATACGATGAGATCAGCGCTGAACTACACTCGTCAAGAGGACATAGAGGTTAAAGATTTAAGTAACCTTATAGAATCATATTGTGCTAAAGTAGCAAACTATGACTCGAACAATTCGCAAAAAAAATGTATATCTTCCTGTCGATATAAGAAGATTAATCGTCCTTAAAGACAATTTATAGAAAGCTGCAAACCGAATTAAAAAATAAAATAAACGAATATAAAAACAATTATTTCAAATCTCGTTTACAGTCGTTGAACAGAAATAACGGATCACTCTGGTATACAACAAAAAAAAAATTGCTGGGACAATCGAAATTTTCCATATAAAAATGAATAATACGTGGGCTAAATCGGACAAACAGAAAACAAATGCCTTCGCAGAACACCCTAGTATTTACCTCACATCCCGTTTATGACCAACTTTTCCAACCACACGAAAACAATGCGACCACCGACATTGAAGAGGAAATAAACAAGTTCTTTCAAAGCTCGTATCAGATGTCACCTCCCATTACGTTTTTATCCCCACGAAAATCAAGTACCATATAAAAAAGTTAAATATAAAGAAAGCCCCGGGTATTACCCTATTTCAGTCAGTATGATTAAAAAACGTCCCGGGGAAGCTATATTACTACTTACATATCTGTATAACGCAATCCTCCGGATATCGTACTTCCCGGTGCAATGAAAATTTGCAGTAGTAAAAGTGATTCATAAACATGGGGAGCCAATTGAGGAAATGACATCTTATAGACTCGTTAGCTTACTCGGGATACTAGCTCAGCTCTTTGAAACATTATTAAACCCTTTACTCGTCGAATATTCAATACTTCCAGATTTTCAGTTTCGATTCCGAAATAACCATAGTACCATAGAGCAGATTCATAGAGTAGTCGATTTCATAAATACATGTTTTTTTGGGGGAAATATTGTGTTTTTAGACTTCTCGTCTTTTGATAGAGTCTGACACAAAGGTATTCTATACAAATTAAAACTTAAGCTGTCTTATCAGTACTACCTAATAATAACATATTACCTCACAGAGAGATATTTTCAAGTGAATTTTAACGGTTCACTGTCATCTATATTTCCGACCAAGGCAGTGTTCTAGCTCATGCATTATATCGAATTAGTGACTTCCCGGTAAATGATGATATTTCAACCGCCTTATTCGCCAATGATACTGAAATTTTAGCAATACACAATGACGTTGGTACTGCAGCCAGTTTTACATTCAAGAACACTTAAACTATCTTAAAAATTGGTTCAAACAGTGGAGAATGAAAGTTAACGATAATAAGTGTCTCAATGTATTATTTACATTGAAAATCGTAGCGGCCAGTCCGATACATCTCAACACAAAACCAATTTCAACAGCAAGTGGCGCGAAATACCTTGTTCTACATCTCGACCAGAGATTGACTTGAAATAAACACATCAACTCCAAACGTACACAGATCAGATTGAAACTGAGAAATATGAACTGGATGATTGGATGAAATTCAGTTCTTTCATTAGAAAATAAAGTTCTGCTTTATAAATCAATAATAAAACCAATTTGGAGATATTGCATTGATCAAAGGGGTACCGCATCTAACTCCGATATAGCTTTTATGGAAAGGACACGAGCAAATATTTTACGTATAATAGTTAACACAGCTTGGTTTATACGAAATAACGACATATTGAAGGACTTAAAGATAAGTTTCGTTAAAAAACAGATCCGCAGTTCAGGTGCAACATATAAGGAAAGATTTAACCAACATATAAATATTTTAGCAAAGAACCTGCTGACAGACAGTATACAACTCAAAGGAATAGAACAGATTGAATCCTCTCCAGCTTCAACATCGATCCTGATTACTCACAAATCATGTAGTTATAGATTTTTTAACGTAAAGTAATCGTCAATAAGTAGCATCAGCATCCATTGGGAGCCTATCCTCCTTCCGAGTTTTGATAAAATCATGTCCCCACTGCTGCTTATTGTTAAATACAGATTGCATGCATTAAAAAAAAAAAATATATATTTTAAGCAAAATGATCTTACCAGTTTTTACGAAAATTCGATACTTTGACAAGGAGAATTGAGAAAAATTAACATTGATATGTTCCCGTGATTTTTTGAATTTATTGAAGAAAATAATATAGATCTTTTGGTATTTAAAAATTATTGTTATTGTTAATTCCAACATCCTTTTAAATGAAAAAGAATCATTAAATCGTGTTTCAAATAACAAAACACTGCATATTCAATTTAAATCTATGACTTGCTTAAAATTTTGTTTAGATTTGAAAAGAAACTAATTTTTGTACACACGTAAATCCCGATTTTTAAAATTTAAAATGAAATATCATTCTCAACTGGGTCCAGAGGGTAACTTTTAGGTTGCGATTTCCAACACCCAAAATAGGAGGTCGAAAATGATAATAATTTTTGTGTACCACATTGGTATAAACAATAAATTTGCACTCCTAAATTTAAAAAAATGTTCTCGAATATATCTTCAAGCATTTTAACTTTACTAATGCGAAATTTATTTGATCAGCCCCCCCCCCCTTGGTCGGTAGTACTAATACCGTGCAAATAATATGAATGTGGGAACACTTCAAAGAAACAAAACGATTTCATTTTAGTCAATAACCCATCGTTATGAATATAAAAAAAATTATCTTTCCCCTTGTATTAATTTTCAATTCGTAGGAATTCTTACGGGAATGACGCCGGCTTTATTTACTTAATTGTCAATTATGAATAATGTATACATGTATGTAAGTATATATACACACACCTCCTTAAATGACCGACTGATTTTCAAAAAATCACGATACCATATTTTTAATTTTATCTAGAAATGACAGGTAAAATTCATTCTACTTTACCTCATTATGAGTTTGTATTTTTGCGTTTCTTTTTTCTGTAGAGGGTCCGCGTGTTAACAATGAATAATAAGCTAATTACATGAGCATTCCGTATGACATTAATCCTAAAAGCGGAACAAATTAAAATAATGTAATAAAAATTATCCGATTATACTTAAAATCCAATTGTTATTATGAAATACAGAAAATTATCCGATTACTATTATGAAATTATGATATTTATAATGGTTTTTTACCGAATTTATTAAGGTTAAATTTCCTCGATTTAACAAAAACCTAATATTTTAATGCATAAAAAAAGAAAAACAAGAAAAAGATTCGGGTAAAAAAATCCTTAAACAAGCAAACACTAAATTAGACGAGTATACCGTCTTTTATTTGTAACACGCAAATTATTTCTCTGTTGGAAAGATTATGTATGAAATTCACATCACCGCATCCTATTATTAAGTCGTTAGCAAAACAAAGACTTCAGTACACTTTATTAATGCCTGCCAATTTTCTAAATCTCTTCGTTCGTAATATAAATATTCCTGTTGAAATATCAGATCGACCCGAATATCAATCAGTTGAACCTGAATATCTAATTTGAAATATTGGGCATTAGGAATAAAAAATATTCAGAATCAGAATTACGGACCCCATTTATAATATTCTAATATTATACCAGGTTAATTCGGTTCGGATAGAATAGAATGTGTTTGTATTGTTTTTTAATTTTTAACCACACCCATAAAACTATTACAATCAAATTGATTTGTTAACAATTTAACAGTAATGGTAGTTATAAAAATAAATACGAATAAATGATAACTCGATTCTGTCGGTGGTCCATCTTCGATTCCTCATTGGATCACCACCAAGAATAATATTACATATAAGTCGATGCACTAAGAAAACTAACTTTATCTTGACCTCAATATTCTACTAAAAATGATGTATAAAATTATCGGAGCTATGAAATACTTCAATCACATATTGCAAAGATCAACATGGTGAAGCACGCCGAAAGATGTCACAAAACGTGAATTAAACTAGCCACAACACAATTCGAGTAAAATCATTACAAAAACGAAATTATAAAAACGATGGCAGATATCACGATATTCAACTCATGAATATGCTCTCAATAAAATAACCAAATAATTAGGCGCATTAATGAAAAGATATAAAAATAATTCGCTAAAATCTATTTTACATAAAATGATAATCGCTCTTTTTGAAAAGGTATAATTATTTTCAAAGTCCACGGAAAATAACCCCACCCCTTGATAAATGCGCTCGCAGCTTTGAATTATATTTAAAGGATGTGCTTAAACCACACTCACCTTATATTTTATCGGAGCCATTCCGTATGTCATCTCTAATAAAACAGTTTTCTCCTTCGGAAGTTAAAACTATCTTTGCATAAATACCCAGAATACGATCTGATTACTAGCTATATAATCATATACTTATCTCAAAAGGATACAGCGTGGTTAAAGACAATCTGTAATGCTATTATTTGACACGCTATCTATCGCAGTACAAAATCACATAGATAATAATGATATAAATTAGTTTCATCATGTTCTATAAATCTTTTATCGATAGTATGGAAGATACATAAAACTATTTAATTTAATAAAACAGCTGCCAGAAAACTACTAGTTTGATTTTCGTAATTACCGTGTTTTTTTCTATTTTTTTTTTTAATGGTTCCCCAATCCACACTTACGCCGGTGGGGCAAATGCATGGGAACTAGTGTACTTAATAAATAAATGTGTGTAAGAGATGTGTAGCTAGAGCAAAAGAAAAACAAGCAGTATAGTACCAAAATAAATAGGAGTGTTTGATAGTTCCCTGCAATGTGTGCTTAAAAAAAATTGGATGGAATAAGGGATGAGAAACATAGTCCCTTAGACCATTAATAGTGTGTGTAAAAGAGATTATATACGTATATCATAGTATGGGGGGGGATTACATTATCAAATAGATTAAATCAAAATAACCCAGGGAGTGTAATTGCATAACAAGATAAACAATTATAAAAATAGCTTTAGGCAATATTATTAAATATTAATATGGGTAATAAAGTGAATGGAGGCAACGACCATATGCAAAAGCTGCGGATTCACGGTTGAATTAATATTATAAAGCATACAAAAAAAAAGGCAAAAAAATTATTAAAACATTTTACCCACTACTCTTAAATTTTCTTTGCATTGACAACTCCACGTATGACAGGAGACTGACATGATTCTTTTTAGAGAATACAAGAAGCTGTCCTCTATGTATTTTAAATTTATTTCTAAGATCCTCCAATAGGGGACAATCAAACATCAAATGCTCAATATCATCAACAGTGGCAGAAGAGTCATCAATGGAAGTGCAAAAGGCACACACTGGAGCAGAAACAAGATGGAACCTATCCAGACTTGAGCATTATAAAAATTAAGATTAATATTTTTAAGTTTACACCGTACCGAGACTTTTGGAAAAACAAAAACGTTTTCCTTCCAGTTGAACAACTGTCCCACCTAGCTTGCTAAAAATCAACGAGTGAGGAATGAATATATTTTTTAAAAAGGAGAATACTAGGAAAAGATTCCAAGATAAGCAGATTAACATTAAGGAACTGGAAAACTTTCTCTGGTACTTATTGATCGAGTACAAAATTATTTTATTAACATAGACAAGAGAGCCATAGGCATAAAGTGATTGAATTAGTCCCCTATGCACAATGGCTCTCTATCTGTATTTCGATTAGCTAAGATATTTGGCCGTGTCGCGTGTTATGTTTCGTGTTCATCTTATATAGTATCGTTTCTTAATAATTATTCCTCGCTCGATAAAGTTATCTATCCACGGGGAACCTACAGACCGGTAAGATAAAACCTTGTTATTTATCTTATCTACATAATAACTGTTTATACTTTTTTCCTTATTATAAAATTTAATACACTTACATATATCCGTTCTGCTTAATACATATTACAATACGCATATATATAATCGCACTAACACGTATACACACATATACACACCATCACGGGCGTTAGTTGCTGTGGTCGCTCATGGCGACGACAGCGACTACGTCTACTTACACACCATCATTGTCTAATATGTATACACAAATACAGCCATCATCGGCGATACAACATAATACCATACCACATACGACACAAGTACTACAAGCGCATCCTAATTTCTACTGGAATTCTTTGGGGAGCACTAAAGGGTGTTGACCCCTCTCACGCTACTTTACATTTCGTAAAAATTGCTAGATGGCCTCTCGGCCAGATGTAATTATGTTATTTATAAAAAAAAAATCTGTATTTCAATCCAAAAGTACTTGGCTGTAATCTTTTGAGCTTGTGATGAATAGAATGACACTTTTTGTGTTTGTGTTCTACATGGAGAATAAAAGTAAGTTTATGCTCAAGAATCGGACCTAGATATTTAAGATTATTACTATGAGAAATAGGCTGACCAGAGGATAAATTAAAGTTCTTGATGTATTGTACAATATTTTGATCACCAAACACAATAGAATTGCATTTGGGAACAGAAAACAACAAATCTAGATCATTGATTGTATTTTCAAGTAATATACAAACAACTTCAACAAGAGCAAAATCATAATATTTCTCAACATTAATAATTAAACAGAGATCATCAGCATAAGAGACCAGCTCAAACCCCTTACAAGTAAAGAACAGGAGCTGCTTCATATGATGATGAACTCTCGAATACAAAATATTCCAGAGAGCCAAAGGACAGAACCTTGAGGTATCGACACTAGACTCCTGCAGCCGACAGAGTCACCAACTGCCAAGGAATTATTTCTATTTGAAAAATAATTTATAATAATGCTAATAATATAGGCATTAAAATTATATCAATTTAAAATACCGATAATTGATGGCCATCTACAGCTGTCAAAAGCTCCTTTGATATCAAAAGAAATGACAACTACAGACACAAGGAATGCCTTCCAGCGGAAACAAACCAGTTTGTAGAGAGCATTCTCAGTAGAGAGACTTCTCCGCAAACCAACCTGGTTTTGATGAAAAACACCACTGCTGTCAGAAACCTTCTCATAAACTTTACCTACCGAATTTAACAGGGAAATGGGTAGATACCCAGATAAACTACTGGGATCTTTCTCAGCTTTGGGTAAAAGCTTAATATTAACCAGTTTCCAACAATCTGAAAAAAGTTAAAAATAGAGGCATTTATTAGACTACAAAAAAAAAACGGAAATTTAGATTTTATGAATTTAAGAACCTTATTATTGATTTCTTTTTTTATTTACTAAATTTTTGATAATGGTTTTCACCTCATCAGATTTTACTGAATGAGCGACTGACCCAAGAGTTGAAATGATAACAAGCTTGTCATCTTGTATATGGGGGAAGAAATGATTAAGGAAAGCACCGTATTTGTCCGCATCATTGGAGAAAGTTACATTACCAGATAGGATATCAGGAACAAGAAATTGTTGATTTTTATTGAAAATAAATTTATATCCCATGTGGTGCTAACCTGCACAAACGTCCGCCAGGAATCTAATTTAGATATAATAATTTATTTTTTGTAATCTGAAGTTAATGTTTTAAGAATAGAATCTAGAACAAATAAACGTGTTAAAATTTTATACTTGTTTATCTTTTTTTAACACTGAATTAATAGAATCATTCAAAATTTGCAGCTGAGGATTCCACCAAACAACTCTTGGGACAAACACCTCAGTTTGTGACGTTACAATCTTAGATACATAAGTATGCATTATTTAACTCTAGTCGATCTGAAAAATCACTAATCATAATGTGTAAGAAGTTAATATAATTATTGTCAATACTATGTAAAAATTTCTTAAAATTCAGAGTGAAAAATGTGTTTTTAGAAGGACTAAGCAGATCTAATTGGAGTGTAGAGAAAATATTTTTATGGGGTGTAAGATTAAAATTATTCAATGAAAAGGTTATCAATAGTTGAACTCTGCTATGGACAATTAAGTAATCAATGATGCTCTTTCCATTATGATTAGAAAAAGTCGGTCTTTTGCTGTTCATGATCACCAAGTCATTGCAATGCAAAAATTCAGTAAACATGACAGAGTTTTGGGTTGAAGTCTGCTTATCGTCCGTGAATGGTAACCTTATATTAAAGTCGCCAATCAGAATAGGGGAAAGCAGATAATTGGATCTGATAAAATAATCCATACGGTCCAAATGATGTAATTTAGGTTTATTGGGAGACATTTTCATATTACGTGCAAATCTAAGGTATGTTTTTCCAGATTAAAACGATGCTGCTGTATTAAAATTTTATTTAGTGTTCCGTAGTGTTCTGTTTTGAGATCAATTATTTTTCAGACAAACGTGGAGTCAGAAGCATTTGCTGATGATATAGTATTGCTTGTAGAGGATTCCGGTATCAACATCAGAAAAACTACAGGTGGGTTTGTATGAATTAGAGAAATGGCCACGAGAGTGGGAAATTAAGATTAACTCATCAAAATCAGTGTATATGAAATTTACAACCAAACGGAAAACATTTCCACCCATTGATATTAACGGTCCTCTTCAGCAAAAAAGTGAGTAACAATCAGCGTACCGTGGTATGTTGGCAGTGGTAATCTGCAGTAAGATTTAAATGGACACGATGTGCGAACCAAAATAATAGCAGATGTTACATGCACAGGTTATTTGAAATTAAAATAGATGTAGGACAAAGAGATGGATTATCTGCAATATTGTTCAACTTCGTACTAGAATAATTTATAAGAGAACGAAAAATGTTATTCGAATCAGATAATAACAAATATGCTCGGGATATGAAATGGATAATATTGTCATTAATTGTTTATCGTTTGTGAACAACATGACAATCACACAGATTAATCTTCTAAAGAAGGTAGGAAAAACAGTCAGTCTGTAGACTTTTTTGGACAGAATACATGAAAAATATTAAAAGAACAAGAACAATATATTTGCATATTTAAATATTTTTTGTTTACAAAAAAGTAAAGTTATCATTCAATAGAATTTTCTGTACCGAATATATCAACGATTCTTTCCAGAAAAAATTAATACGAAATATAATCTTATAAAATATTATTTAATTATTATTTAAATTACGCCTTATTATAAGATTGCAGGAAAAATTTTTAATACAAAAAACCTGCTCATTTAAAATAACAGAGTGCGTACACTCTTACCGTATCAACAATATACTTAAAAATATCTTAACTTATTTATTAATACTAGAACTAGAATTTGTAGCTGGCTTACTATAGAAGGATGTGTTTTATACGCCTATGCTTATATCTTTTATACCTGTGTCGTAAAGCTTGGTAGTCATAATCACCTATAGAATTTACCATTGGAATGTCGGAATATCTACAATCGGCAAAAAATTTTTTCCTTTTATCCTTAATCATTTCCTGTACGTAAGGGAATTTTAACGCATCATGGAGAGATTTTATTGAAGTAAATCGAGGTTTATTCAAAATTATTCGAAGGCAATGGTTTTGCACTCTTTGTACGTGGTTTATATTACTACTACTAGTATAAGACCACACTGGGCAGGCATAGAGTAGCTTTGGTAAAATTACCTTTTTGTATAATAAAAATTTGTTTTGCGATGAAAGCGCAAATCTTTTATTTAATATAGGAAATAGACAACCCATTTTCCGTATTGTTCTACTTACACAATCATTAATATGTTTTGTAAATGTGAGTCTTCTGTCCATGATGACGCCTAAATGCTTCACATGTTCCTTCCAGTCAAGTTCAACGTTTTTTATTTTAACGAAACGATTTAATGAAGGCTTACGTCTGGTAAAAATTATTGACTCTGTTTTCTCATCGTTAACTTTTATTTTCTATTTATGGTAGAATTTAGACATGACATCAATTGCTTTAGTTAATCTATTACTTATAGTGTCTATTCTATAAGAAGATACCATTAGAGAAGTGTCATCAGTATAGAGATTTATATATACTCCTGGGATTGTCGGTAAATCATTAATATATATAATAAAAAGGAATGGGCCTAAGCCTTGAGGCACCCCAGCTTTAACGTACCTTATATCAGAGTTATGGTTTTTCAGTTTCACATAGAATTTTCTATTTATCAGATAAGATTTAATAGTAAAAACAAGATATGGGGGGAAATTATATTTAATTAATTTATATATGATTCCATCATGCCATGTTGTGTCAAACGCTTTTTCTATGTCCATCAAGACAACGCCCGAATGTTTATTCTGGTTAAAGTTATCAGTAACTTTGTCAAAAACACTGGCCAGTTGGATTGTCGTACTTAGTTTTGGTCTAAAACCGTATTGCGAATCAGCTATGATGGATTCTTTGTCACTAAATGCCCTCAATCTTACTAGTATTATTTTTTCAAAAACCTTACTTATATTACTGAGTAAACTCACAGGTCTAACATTTTGAACCGAAGATGAATCTTTCCCAGCTTTTGCCAAAGGTACCGTTACCGATACTCTCCACGACACAAGATAATAGCATAGGCGTAAACATGAGTTAAATAGAACCTCCAAGGCGACTATTGCTTTTGTTGGTAAATTTTTAATCACTTTTATGCTAATTTGATCGTGACCAACTGAATTTTTCAGCCTGAGAGTGGAGATAAGGCGTTTAACCTCTTTAGGTGTTGTAAGGTCTACGAGTGAAATCACTGCAGGAGTGTTAAGTGAGTAATTGTTTATCGTCTGCTTCACCTTACGTTCATGATACCGGGTTGACATTAACACATTTTGACTGTGAACAGTACTAAAATTCTCAACTAAGATTTCCGCTTTATCTTCAACGGAATAAGCTATCCTACCCAAATTAATTCGGTCTTTAATAGGCGGCAATTCGGTTTGGCCTCTACAGATGTATTTATTGACTCTCCATAAACTATTATCAATTGGAGAGAGGTTTTGAGGAATTTATCATACTGTAAATTTCTTTCATTTATTAACTTTGTTTTGACTACCTTATTTAATTTGTTATACAGCTTCTTATACTTGAACTTATTTAGATCATTAGATCTTTGATAACATTTACGAACGTAGTTTTTAAGTTTAATAATAATTTTTATATCTTTTGAGATCGAATTCACTTTCTACTTTGTAACAACCCGCGGAATGGCACTACGCGCAGCTTGCATTATGACGGAATTTAGATGTAGAATGTATTTATCTATAGATTGCGGATTAAGTAAAGTTTTTGGTATATTAATATTTTTCTGAATGTGTTCTTTAAATATGTTCCAGTTTGCCCTGGAATAATTGAAAGATTTAGTTAATTTATTGTACTTTAACTTACTAGATATAGTAAACATTATCGGATTATGATCCGATGATAGTTCACTTAAAGATAAAGGGTTACTTAATTGATAGTACTTCTTGGCAATGACAATATCAGTGATGCTAGGCAAAGAAGTTGAATTCCCGGGGAAAAATGTAGGCTCTGATGGTGTTTTTATCGGAAAGTTTAGTTTGTTGCACATGCTTAGGAGTATGTTCCCTGCACTGTTAGCATTATGACAATTCCAAACTCTATTCTTTACATTTAAATCTCCAATTACTAAGAGATGTGTTGATGTATTTAATAAGGATCTGATATCACTTTCGAGACTAGTAGGTTTTATCGGCGGTCGGTATGCTGCAAAGATAACTAATGATTTGTTTCCTAGCTGAAATTTCGCTCCCACAGCTTGTACCTGACTGGTATGCGGAATAGGCGGGGGGTGTAGTGTAAACTGTTGTGAACTATTAAGGCTACTCCTCCCATTTTGTTTGTTAAATCATTTCGGATTACTTTATAGTTAGATAATTTAAAATTAAAATTTCCATCAATTTTTGTTTCCGAGAGACCAACAATGTGTATGTTATTGCTCAGCATAAACTGTTTTAGTTCTAATATTTTATTTCTAACAGAGTTAGCATTCCAGGCAATTACATGCACTCCTTCTTCACACATATACAGATATACACATTTATATGAACGTGTCGGTTACACATTCGATGATTATGGTAATTACGGTAACTATATCAGTATCACGATTTGACTTTAGTTTTGATATGATAATTTTGATGCATCGTAATATGTTGCTAATACCTAGTGATTTAAACGCTGTTATAATATACGATTAAAAAATCCGCCGTTACATTTTGTATACTAAATAAAAAGATAAAAAATTCAAATACTTAGATGAGGTCATTATACAAAATGTATACATTATAACACAGCTATTAAATTGGTATGCTAGAACAATATCTGCACTATAATAATTAATTTTGGATCCGAAGCTACGTAAGATGCGATAGCGGTATTGCAAAATGTTTGTGAAAAGATTATTGATTTGAAACACTATATAAATGTTCGCTTTGCGGACAGGGCAGCAAGATTACCATTTATGAAGACAACACTAATGTCGCATGGGATATCTCTTGCAGTAAGAACTAGATCTTTAAAATGCTATGTATGATCAGTGTTGCTATATAATAATAAATACTATAGAAGCTTTCGAAACGTAGTTTGACCGCCGTATACTGCATATACAGAAAAAAAGAAATATTAAGAAGTATTAGATATATAAAAAAAAAAAAAAAAAAAGTAATCCGGACATATATTAAGATGGCCAAAATATGTACTACCGCAGATCATTTTCATGTGAAAAATATAAGAAAAAGGAAAGTTTGTAAAAGAATGCGTGCCTCGATAATATTCACAAATGCTCATCTGCGAAGGTAGAAGATTTATCCCACAAAGGCAGACACCGAACTTCATATAGAGAAATAGTCGCGATTGTTGCTACCAACGACTGAGAACAGTCAAATGGACAAAAGAAGAAAAAGAAGTGGATTACTATGAAACATTCGATCAAGTACAATCGGAAAGCATTTTTCGCTATTAGAATAGGATTTCTGAGATCTACATAAAAAAACAGAAAATCAGAATTAAAATGAACAATAATCTGGGAGAATCAACAGCTATCTGCTCGTTTTGGCGCCACATACACTAAAATTGGAACCATATAGAGAAGATTAGCATGGCATCTGCGCAAAGATGACACGTGAAATACAAATCGCTACACATTTAAAAAATTCCCATTTCTTCCAGCTATTGCGATATACAAAGCGCTTACACGCATCACTACCACTTATCCTTCAACAAAATCATTATTCTAACCGACTCCGAAAGCTGCCTTTAAGACTTACACTCATCCTCATCTCACTCCAAAATGTACAATTCCCTTATAACCTTTAAAATGTGTAGCTCCTTGCCAACTTGTATAACACCGACAACATGTAGAATTTGCGTAGGTCTCCCGTTACTCTGGTATTTTCGGAAATAATCCGCTACGAATTTTAAAATTTCGGATTATTTGGAAATTTCGATTTTTCCCCATTGTCCTTCTTTTTTAATATTTAAATGTATATTCAAAATTTCAGCTCCGAATTAAAGAATTTTCCGTTAATTTATTTTTTAATCTACGAATAAATTATTTTAAGGAAAAACATCCGATCGAAAAATACCGCGATTTAAAAAACATCAAAACTGACAATTCGTATCTAAAAATATTTTCCGAAAAAACACGATTTTACAACAAAAAAATACCCACACCGATCGGTCGCCCATTTATTATACGATGATAGTAAATAACCATTATTACATAATAGGAAACGTAGATACTAAATCATAACATATAATTCACTAGCAACATAATTAAAATGTTCCAAATACTTTAAAATTAAAGAAATAAATTTTATTTTAAAAACGCACAAACCAGGACACACACACACACACACACACACACATATATAATTAATCAAAATTATAAAATTCTACATACAGAAAAACATTTTAAAAAAAGAAAACTACTCGAAAAAATGGAAATAATAAAAGAAAGGGATAAAAATAATTTATTAAATTCAATGGTAAAGTTTGAGGAAGAATTAATTTTAAAAAGTGTATTGTAAAAATATTATTCCTAACTATTAAGTTTTTAATCACATAAATATATATTTTTCATTGTTCAAACACATATTTTTATAAAATAATTATTCTCTAGCTACTGTTCTGTAAATTTTATATTACTGACAATTGATTGTGTTGTGTACCACAGTCAGGGTCAGATAGTCTGAAGTATTCATAATTCATTTTGTGTAAAATTGTAAACTTAGTTTTAAATTAATATGTTATGATTTTATATTAATTAATTTTAACTGTATATAGCTTGACAATGGCGTAATTGCCGAAAAGCTTCGCATAATTAAAAATAAATTTAGTGATTTTAACTATTTTTAGTAATCAAGTATATATATATATATATATATATAAGCGAAAAGTGGGTTTGGGTCCCACATTGTTTCCGTGTTCCCAAAAATATCCGAATACTAATTGAATATTATCAGTTCAATCCGATTCAAATTCATCTGAACATCATTAGTGAACACAAATGTTTTCGAAAAAAAACTTCCATAAAAATATAATTAAATACACCGCCTTCAGTTAGTTCATCGTACGAATTAATAATATTAATGATTTAATTTATACAAACCCGGTCTGGTATCCGTTATGTATTGGCAACACCGTTGGATTCTAAAATCGAAAGCAACAAACAGAAGTAGAAGACATCTGACTACTTGTTACCCATTTTCAAAACTTTTTTCAGAATAATAAACTGCTTCCGTCTACAATAATGTTATCTATTATTCGAGAATGGCTTTTTAAAGCTACGTACGATATCAGTCTATAGTGGGTACGTTATACGTTCCTAGTAAATAAAAATAATAAATCCGTTTCCGAACACTGCGTATTTAAAATTTAAACCGTTATCATTGAACCTGTTACTAGTAACACAATAGTGAATGACAGGTTCATAAATATAACACATCACTAAATATTATGTATGACCCTAAATATTTTTAAAAAGTATCTATACCTACATGTCTATATATATATATATGTATATATATGTGTATCTATAAAACTTAAATGATTTGATTTTTCTTAATATTTTCTTTTATTATTCTATTATATAATAATAATTCACTACCTTTAAAAAAAGTGCCCCTGCAACAGTACCCTATATTTCTCTAAAATCAGTTTTCATGATTTATACATACACATGTACACTGACATATATATATATATATACGTATATTTATATAATTACACGAGTATGTGATGAATGCGAGAATGTTTTTAGAAATGAAAATTACTCAATTATTTTTAATCTAATCCGATTTTTTTTATTAGTAAACAAAAATTACGTAATGTGATTTTGTAGGTGGTTTCTCTATTGCTAACATTTGTTTTATTATCTACTACAAATTTTATCAAGATAGTTAGAGTTTCTGAAATAGTAATTTTAATAAAACTAATGATACGTCCATATGTTCCAGTCATTTTGGCAGACTTTCCTGTCATATAACAAATGTTCTTTGTATTCGTGTTAATTATAAACAGAATGAGAAATATTTTGTTAAAATTACAACTATTATGAAATTATAAAAATGTGCGTTCAATTTAATATAATTAAATGTTTATACAAAAATTTGAACGCATAAATTTTGCGTTTAAAAAAAAATCTATATGAAAATTTTCTATTTTATTAAGATGTTAAAAAATAGTTTTTGCTGACTGACTATAAACTTATAATTTAAAGCATTAAAGTATGTGAGTATAAATATAAATATCTCGCGGTACATGTTCATGTATATATATATATATATATATATATATATATATATGTGTGTGTCTGTGTAAGTGTTTAGCATGATATGTATAAATTTCACTAATTTAATTATACTCTATAGTAATATGAGTAATAATCAATTAAATTAATTTGTTTTCTTGTTTTTTACAAGTCTCATAAAATATTTTTGATAGTTTTTGTACATTACAAACTGATATATTCGATTAATTATTAAATTACCATTAATTGCCTACTATGACTTTTAATCAATTACTTTTCGAGGAGAACTATTCTACATAATTATGATTAGTTCATATTTTTATAATGTTCTAATGGAGAATTTATTTCATTATGTAAAAAGCAACATAAATAAACTTTTATTTATCACAGAAATAATTTTATTCTTTTAATGTACTAGGTAAACGATTAATTTGCATCGATTACCGAAAGTTTTCCGACTAATATTTGAATATATGATAGAAGTACAATGAAGAACAAATGGATTTTAAAAATGACGAGAAAGGTGAAACAAGTGCTATTGTATGTTATTCAATCTTGTATATTAAATAGCAGAATCAGAACGAGCACGCACACACACACATATTATATATATTTATATTTGTATTCTTAGAATATATATTGCACAGCTTAAATTCTAAAATAGTAGTGTACTTGTTTTGACGGCAGAAATGCTAGGCCACAAAATCATCGTCCCATATCTAAATCCGTTATATAGTCACTTCTTAAATTTCTTATTTTGATCTTTCTATACCACGATTTTCCTGAATGAAATCAACAACCGAGTACTTCGCATTCTGGGAAAACGATAGTAACAGCATTTTGCGCTACCCCTTCGAAGTCTAGCGTAACTTACATTCTGATTTATGCTCATTTGAGAAAGCAACGTCCGCAATGCAGTATACGTACGGTGTCCTTTCCCTGATAATTAAGCAATACACCGATGCAATATATAAATAATTTTAATGTGCGTGCATTGTATATAACTAACGGAAAAATTTCGGTCGATATTTAAATGTCCCGTCAGCAAAAAAAAAGGCCTCCATCCAATCTGATAAGATTTTCATATTTGTCTAACATGTTTTCACGGCGATTTAGTGAATATCGTCAATATACAGAAACGTTTGATTTTTGTACGTTTGAAAACTTTCCTGCATATTGCATTTGAAATTAATGAATATTTAACAAATAGCAATAATAAATTGTGATTTATTTTATAAATGCTCGAAACTTGAACTATTTACTCATACTTATATTTTGATTACTGACTATAAATTTGTAATCTATCGCATATATAGACGTGTATTATTTGGTAATACACGTACATACATACATATATTATATTTAGTAGACATGATGTATTTCGCCAGCTACCCGACCGTTGTATACGTTGTGACGAAAATCATTCGAGTTCTATGCGTAGTGTTAAGATGTATAAATGTGCAAATTTTCTGGATCAACACGCAGCAAATTCTCAAGAATGTCATATCATTCAAAAAATTGTTAGCGCGCGTAGTAATCATGTTCACTCCAGTTTAAGGAAACCACCTTTCGGATCGTTCTTGCGGAATATTCATAATACCAAAAATAACGCAGGACAGTCAGGATTAAATAGTATCTCGTTAATGAAACCTATGCTAGCAAAGTGAGAGCTCCAGTTACCACCCAAAGAGAAGATGACCTTTCAATACATGATGCTCTATCATTCTTTCGTGATCTAAATTTATGACATTTTTTAACATAATTAAAACGATAATCGCAAAATCAGAAAATCGATTAGAAATGAGGATACTTTTACTAAGTTACAAGTAATTTTTGAAACCTTTGTTGATTTATTATAAGTGTCTATAAATCCTGATACTCGTATAGTTGCCTGGAATTGTAATTCTATTATTAATAAGTGTAATGAACTATACGTTATGCAACTCGTAATAAGTTGGATATCATTGCATCATCTGAAACTAGTGTATAAGTTAAAATTTCCCGGCTATTTTGTTTATAGAAATGATATGAATCGTAGAGGTGGTAGAGTTGCTTTGCTTATTATAAACGTATAAAATTTGACTTATTGCCTATACCACAGCTATATTGTGTCCAGGCAGTAAGTGTTAATTTATATATTAATAATAATAGTAATTCTAGTTTTTCAGTTACAAAGTTCAGTCGTTAGTTTCTTAATCAAGACGGTTAGAATTAGAAGGATGATTGATTGAAACAATTACAAATCCGGTCAGGTTAGTCTTTAACTAAATTATTATTTTTTTCATTAATAAATATATATTAGTTTTTTTTTTTAAATATAAAATAAATTTTTTTTATAAATACTTTATTTATTTTTTTTATAATAATAATAATAATAGTATATACGAGGTACCTTGTATAAATTGGCGACCACAAATTATACAAGATACTTCGTATATACTATTATTATTATTATTATTATTATTAAAAAAAATAAAGTATTTATAATGAAAAATTTTTATTTATATCAAAATAAACTACTATATATTTATTAATGAATTAGTTATAATAATTTAATAAAAAAAAATTTACTTGACCGGATTTGTAATTACTGCCCAACCATCCTTCTTCTTTTCATTCTAACCGAAGAAACTAACGACTGAACTTTTTAACTGAAAAACTAGAACTCTCTCGAAAATGAACAACCATCCTAACTAATAAGTAAACTGCAAATTTATTTGAAGTTTACTTATTCTCTATATCTTTGCGCGCTCAATACCTTTTATATAAATTTACATCATAACTATTTCTTAACATGAATATGGAAAACTAATTTTACAAAATCTTAAGATAAGTATGGTATATAAAAAAAAATCGATCACTTGAAACATGAGAAATTTACATGAAATATACATCAATTTAAAAAAATATAAGAATTTTGATAAATATAAATTAGTAATATTTACAAGAGACATTTTAAGATTATATATATTTCGTAACACATGGATTGGCTTGGCTGAATTTTCCCGCGCTGATTTGGTCATCTCCTGGTTTTCTTTTCGTTCTTTTTACTGCGTGGAAATAGCGATCTTCAATCTGCGTTGTCGTTGATATTTCATGAATGGTAACATTTTACGAACGTTTTTTAATTTCAAAGTTCAATGACGTATGTGCGTCAAACATTTGATGTAATAGCTGCTTTCGGCGATATTAAACCAGATGAGCGTAGGTTATTGGTAGTTGAACCACGTTTTGTATCAAACGTGATCCACTTTTTTACTTTTTTAACATGTTCATTTACCATTTTCGAACATCGATAACGTTCAGAGACGCTTCGTAACGATTTGGTTAGCGGTTCGAATTATTTCATTCAACGACAATTTCTACGATTAATATTTATAAACAGCAGATCAATATTTTCGGAAACGAAAGAATTTTTCACGAAGATGATCTTCTCATCAGGCAGTTCTTTTTTTTATAGCCGATCCCTTTTCACGATTGCATTATCTGGCTGGATTGCCCTTCCATGTGTCACGCTTTATTAATTCTATAACTGTTACGGAACGTTTTTCATTTACAAATATTTCAACCTTTCCGCAAACTTCATCCTATCTTAATTTTACGAATGCGACATCAGGATAGTATACTAGTTAACAGATAGATTAATTTCATTTAGTATTTATATGTATGTTTATGCATTCTTTTATATAATTTACACATATACACATTCTAATTTCGCTCACATATTCTATCCGTCATTTCCAAACATAACATACACACGCACATTTTCCTTCTGACTATGGTAGATACATGATTATTATTTTATAAAAATATACATAATAATAGATACAATCAACACTTAAAGCATTTCTTGATTCTGGTTTTTATTTATTCTTCTTGTGTCGATCCTGAGAAGTATACATCTTCATTTTCCAATTTGATTTAATGACTTAGAAACATCAATAATTCTGGTATGCTAGCTTTACTAAACAAATATCTATAAACTTTGCATTAATAATTAATATATACATATTACATTTATTTATTATAATTTATTCAAATCTGTTTAAATTTCTTTGGTTTAAATAAAATTTATTTATAAAACTACAATAATTTTAAACTATAATAAAACGTTTACTAATATTACTTTCACCAAATTTTTGAATCGTAATATTATGTTGTAGCTTTTCATACTCAATTTTCTGCTGCTTTCGCATTTGTTCTATTTAAAACTTCATCGAATTGTTTTTTCTTATTTTTTCCTCTATCAAAAATTTTAAAATCTTTAAATCTGTCACTTAAGTCTGTAATCGTCTTTGTCGCAATTTTTAATTTTTCAGTAATATTAATATTCTGATTTCTGATTTTGAATAAATTCTTCTTTAAAACCGATATATCTTTTCCGGCTTATTCGAGGCATACTTGTACAACTCAGAATCGATTGGCTTGGATAAATTGATGTGTTTTGCTTCCCTAAGCGGGATAAAAAATAAAAAAAAACGCGGAAAAAATTTTTAATTGTAAATTACAACCTTTTAAATTTTACTTATAAGTATGTTTATAAACATACCTAGGTTAGGTTAGATTCAGTTAGGTTAGAACCGGTCAGGTTTATTTCGGCTAGTTTTTTTGTTTTTATTTTTATTGGGCTTCCATATCAGCTTACCCATTAAACTATATTATATAGACAAGAAAAAAAAAAGAATTATCTTAATTCTAACTATGTGGGTATGTTACAGTTAACAATATGTATATGTGCATGTTTCGTGTGGAGAGTAAGAAAGGAATATTGACAGGAAAAGGAACATTTAGAGATATGAGGTGATTATAGAAGGAGTCACGAGTGGAGCGGTAATATGAGCACTCCAGGAAAATGTGATTTGCGTCTGCGATACAGTGGATATCTGAAGGATGTGAACAGGCATTTGAAAAAGTGTAGCTGGTAGACGATTCTTTCCAAAACGTAGTCGACATAAAGTGACAATAAAACCACGGAGCAGACTCACTTGTATTTCGATATTATAGAACCATGGTAGACAAGCAAGATCAGGCTGAAGCAGTTTATATTTTGTAACATTATAAGGATTATTCCAAGTAGCTTTCCAGTATTCTTTATGAGCTGTCTTAATGATAGACAGGAGATCAATGCACGGCGTGTAAGCAATAAATAAATCAAGGTACGTTGTACATTTAGAATAATGATCAGCAAGTAAATTCCCTTTAATACCAGCATGACTAGGAATCCATGCAAACTTAACAGAGATACTGGCACCCCGTAAAAGGGTAATGTGATTACGAATTTTAAGTATTATGGGAGAGGAATGAGGATTATAAAGTGAGAACTTTAAGGCCAAGAAACAACTTAATGAAAAAATTATTACCTTTTGAGTTACCCGATTCAACAGAATGAAACGCAGAGCTTGAAAAATAGCCACAGACTCTGCTGTAAAAATAATTTGATTGAATGACTTAGGAACATCAGTGATTCTGGTATGCTAGCTCTACTAATTGAATATCTATATAATTTGCATAAATAATTAGTATATACATATTACATTTATTTATTATAATTTATTCAAATCTGTTTAAATTTGTTTGGTTTAAATAAAATTTAAATTTATTTATAAAACTACAATAATTTTAAACTATAATAAAACGTTTACTAATATTACTTTCATAAAATTATTGAATCGTAATATTATGTTGTAGCTTTTCATACTCAATTTTCTGTTTTTGTTTTGCATTTATTCTATTTAAAACATCATCGCATTGATTTTTATTATTTTTACCTCTATCAAAAATTTTAAAACCTTTAAATCTGTTACTTAAGTCTGTAATCGTCTTTGTCACAATTTTCAATTTTTTATTAATATTAATATTTTGATTTCTGATTTCAAATGAATTCTTTTTTAAAACCGATATATCTTTTCCAAACGCAAATGAGCGTTCCTTTTCATCATTTAGATATTTTTTAAATTCCTTCTGAGTCTTTTCAGTCTTGTCCTTTTCTACTTCTATGTGTGTCACTTTTTCTTCTATATCCTTTGTCCATTTATTTCTTTCTTCTCTTTTCCTTTTTATTATTTCTTCTTCTTCTCTCGTCCTTTCTTCTTCTTCTTCATTTCTTTCTTCTATCTTTTCACTTCCTCTTTCAACTCTGTCCCTTTTTCTTTCATCTTTTTCATAATCATTTTCAATATTTTGTATATCTTTGTTACTTTCATTTTTAAAATCTGCTATATCCTTTTTGTGGTTGTTCTCTATTTTTATAATTTTCGTTTTTGTTACATTTGTTTTAGTAATATCGATTTCAGGTTTTAATTCTGCCGTTTCTGTTTTAAGTTCTTTTTTCCAGTTCCTTATATCTGTTCTAAGATCAGATATAGCTGCTAGTACGTCTTCTATAGTAGCCATTTTATTTTATTTATTTTTTTTTAAGTGAATATTATTATTAATTATTTTGTAAGAAGCTTGTAATTTATAAATTCAATAAGAGTTTAATTTTAATCTATTGTTGTGATCATTAATAATTTATACGAGAATGTAAGTTCTAATTTAAAAATTAAACGAGAGTTTAATTTTAATCCAGTTGTGGTCACCAATTTATACAAGATACCTCGTATATACTATTATTATTATTATTATTATTATTATTATTATTATTACAAAAAAAAAATAAAGTATTTACAAAGAAAAATTTTATTTTATATTTAAAAAAAAAAACTAATATATATTTATTAATGAAAAAAATAATAATTTAGTTAAAGACTAACCTGCTGACCGGATTTGTAATTGTTTCAATCAATCATCCTTCTAATTCTAATCGTCTTGATTAAGAAACTAACGACTGAACTTTGTAACTGAAAAACTAGAACTCTCCAGAAGAACCGAGCAGATTGCTTAATAACCCGTGCATTACGAAGTGCTGATGGGGATACCGATCACATATTAGTGCGGTCAAGATTTCGTTTTAAGTGCTACAAGCATCGGCGCACAAAAGTTGACAACCGCCAAAAATTAATTCGCTACAACTTGAAACCCCTAACCAATAAACTTACTGCTGAAAAGTTCAGAGCTGCCCTAGAGGAAACTGCCACAGAAATTAACCAATCAGTCACTACATCGACATCGTGTAGTGACCATTGGGAACAAATTAAGAACAAGATAAATAAAGTGTGCAAAACAACTCTGGGCCACGCAAAAATGAAGCAGGATGATTGATTCCAAACTATGTCTCAGGAAATCAATAAACATTTGCAAAAGAAAAAAGATGCTTTCATTGCCTGGATGGCTGACAGAACAAATCAAAACAAGCAAAAAGAATATAAAGCTGTAAAGACATTCGTTCAAAAAGAAACCAGAAAAATCAAAAATCAATGGTGGTTACAAAAAAGTAAGGAAATTCAATTGTTAGCTGATAACAACAATACACAAGAATTCTTTAGTGCAATTAAAATATATGGGCCTAAGTATAAACGTAAAACTGCTATCCGAGATGCGTCTGCTGGGCTTCTAACTAACAGAGCAGATGTGCAGCAAAGATGGAAGCAATATTATACATTACAAGGTATTTAAATTTCTTCCCAAAAGAAGTATAGTTGAAGAACTTGACCTGCCACCTATTATGGATGAGTTTCCCTGCAGACATCTTTAAAACTGGAGGAGAGAAACTATTGCAGTGTTTACATAGATTATACAATCGCATATGGATTGAGGAAGTCATCCCAAAAGACTTTAAGGATGCAGCACTAATCAGCATATACAAAAACAAAGGCGACGAGGCAGATTGTAACAATTACCGGGGAATCGCTCTGCTATCTGCGACAGGAAAGATACTTGGTAAAATAATTCAAAGTAGATTAACATCACTTTTGGAAGCGTATTTGCCAGAAGAGCAATCAGGTTTCCGTCAGCACAGAAATACAGCTGATCAAATTTTCTCTATAAGGCAAGTGATAGAAAAAGGGCGTGAGCAGGACAAAAATTTATACATGGCTTTTATTGATGTCAAAAAAGCATTTGACTCTATAAACAGAGACGGTCTATGGACGTGTCTCTTACTACAACAACTACATACTGGAATGCAGGCAGTTGTTATCTGTGATGCTGGAGTCACGGATTCTTTCGAAATAACGTCAGGAATTACACAAGGATGTGTGCTCGCACCTGTTCAATTTTTACATAAGTGTGGTCCACATGGTCTTCAAGCAGCACATCCCTAACTTTGGTGTAAAAATTGTTTTTCAATTTGATGGCGGCCTTTACAAGCTAACTCGGCTTAATTAAAAAAAAGCTACAAAAATATTTACGTTTGGTAACCTGCAATATGCAGATGATTGTGCTTTAATATCTGAAAATAAAGAGAGTTTACAAAAAGCGTTAACGCAACTGCAAGAAACATACCGGAAATTTGGTTTAGAAATAAACTGCAGCAAGACAGAGATTTGTGCAATTAATTTCAAATAACACAGAAACAGCTAATTTTCATCTGGGACAAATAGACTTAAAGAATGTGGACTCTTTCAAATACCTCGGGAGCTGCATCAGTAAAGATGAAATAGCGTACAGATTGCGAAATGCATGTTCAGCATACGGAAAGCTATCGCATAGGGTATTTAATAACAAAAATTCAACAATTAAAACAAAGATGGCAGTATATAGAGCCATAATACTTCCAACGTTGTTGTATGGAGCTGAATCGTGGCCAATCATTCGGAAACATCTAAAAAAACTGGAAACGTTTCATCAAAAAATGATAAGGAAAATATTAAACATCAGCTGGAAAGATTTTATATCAAATGAAAAAGTTTTTGATATATCTGGAATGCAATCTACAATGCAAATGTTGACTTCCAAACGACTCAAATGCAGGTCATGTCATCTGAATGGATGAAAACCGAATACCGAAAAGATTGTTGTACGGTACTTTCGGATTTGGAAGACCAAGATTGCGATATAAAGACGTTATTGCAAACGATTTAAAAATAGCAGGGATAAACCCAAAACAACTAAACTGGGAATGAAGTGCCGGAAACCGAAGGAGTGGATAGCGATCGTACAAGGCGCAGTCGAAAATTTGGTAACTCGCCGGTGGAAGGGCAAGAAGGAAAATAAATCGTCGAATCCAAGCTTAGGAACAGCAGACGAAAAGCAACATCAATTCAAATGCCAGCATTGCGATTTCAGCAGCAGCCATCACATCGGCTTAATTTCACATATTCGGCATAGACATCAATGAAGGACAGTACTCATACTCGGAGTTGAGGGAGTTCAGAAGAGAGAGAGAATAATAATAATAATAATTTTATTCGCATTTTTGCGATATATAGACCACTTAGATATCATAAATTCTTAGATGATCTTCAATCCTTGATGAGTGTAAATAACAAAGTTATTCTAATTGGAGATTTTAATGCAAAAAACAAGTTATGGAACTGCTTTAATAATAATCAGGCTGGTAATATTCTCTTTAAATTCGCATTACGTTCAAATGTTTGTATCTGCGCGCGCTCCTAAAGAACCTACTTACTTTCCAGTTGTATGTTGTTCATTATCGAACTAGCACCTTAGATGTTGCTTTGGTTAAAATTGTTTCAACTGCAGCTCCTGTTTCAATTAATTGTTTGTCCTCCAACCACAACACAATTTTCACTACTATTGCATGAAATCAATTAAATATAGCCGATAAAGTTCTGTCCGATTTCCAAAATTCTAATTGGGCAGGATTTAGGATATTAACAATAATATAAATTTGCTTCTTAAGCTACATAGTCCAGCTGATATTGACCATCACTTATCAACTCTTACGAAGTTAATTACATCTTCCTCGGAACTTTTTATTCCGAATAAACCACTTACTATCCGCATACGATATTACCAACGTGTATCGTGGTTCTCATCAAAATTTAAAAATTATATTAGGAGATCGTACATTAAGCATCGTTTTTCTAATTGTTCTCAAAATTTGAAAATCATGCTTAATATTCTTAACAAACTTGTTAGTTTTCTATTGCGTAAATTTAAAAATTACAATTTGAATTCAATTTTCCCAAAGCTTAAGCCCAATGATAGTCGGGTCGGCTATGGAAAGTATGCAGAAAATACACGAGACAGCATACAGATCTTCCACCAATCTGCGATTCACACTTAACTATGTTTACAAAAATGAAGCGAAAGCTGAGTTTCTAGCATCAGAGTATTCCAGGTTCATCAGTGGATGACAATATTTCTACTGCCATTATTAAGAAATTGCCGCTAAAAGCTGTAATTGAACTCAAAAATTTAATAAATGCCATCTTTAGATTCGGACATTATCCATACAGTATACCCAAAATTATTGTTCTTTCCAAACCCGGGAAGGATGCCTCGTGCGCAAGCGTCCTATTATTTTATTGAGCAATCTGAGCAAAATAGCAGAAAAAATTATACTATTCCGTTTAAGACTTCATGCAGATAACCAAAAAATCATTTCTAACACACAGTGGCTTTTGTCTGGGTTATTCCGCCACCCAACATGTAGCACGAATCACGGAGTTTATTAAGCATAATTTTAATCGTAATAAACATACTGGTATCTCTCCTGGATGTAGCGAAGGCTTTCGATACAACTTGGCATAAAGGTATTATTTACAAAATGATAAAATATCAGTTTCCTGGTTATGTAATCAAACAGCTATTTAGCAAACAGACTATTTTACGTTACCATCAATGATTCAAGGTCTACTATGAAAACCTGCTCAGCGGGGGTACCTCAAGGTAGTATTTTGGGTCCCTTTCTGTTTACTTTGTTCTTATCTGATTTCCCAAATCTACCTGATGTTCAGACTGCTCTTTATGCAGACGATACAGCTCTTCTCTATACTTCTTACATACCTAAAGCAATTAGTAATAAGTTACAGACAGGAATAAATCGAATCTTGCGTTATTATAAAAAATGGCAATTTGATATTAATTTTGATAAAACTGAGGCTATATTTTTCACCCGCAGGCGTCCCACATTACCTGTTGAAATGAAGGTCAACTCTACCTTTGTGAGTTGGTCAAAACATGTTCGTTACCCTCGGAGTAGCCTTGGATAACGGACTAAATTATTCCGAACATGTCAGTCATACTACCTTGAAAGCTAGCAGGAGTATATCTGCTATATATCCACTAATCAACAGAAAATCATTTCTTAATGTTAATAATATATTAGTTCTGTATAAAACACTTATTACGTCCCGTAATACTGTATGTCCAGCTTGGGGTTTTATTTCAAATACAAATTTTAACAAATTACAAGTATTCCAAAGCGGGTGTCTCAGATGTGTACTAAATGTCCGTAGATACTACAAGATCGTTGACACGCATACTACCTTAAACATGTCTTATATTAAGGATCATATCTTAAATTTAACGATTAAGTTCTGCGATGACTGCTTAGTCCACGATAATCATTTAATTTCTACTATATTTTTGTATATAGTAAATACAAACGTAGGAGGTTCAAACATAACCTGTTGTAACGTTTCACGGCGATTATTTTAATCCTACATTTACTTAATGTCTTACGTGTATTTCTTTTGTTTTATTATTACTATCAATAAATTTTTATTTTTTGCTGTACAGTTTGTTTTTTTTAATTATTTTTTGCTGTCATTATAAGTAGAAATGCTTCTTTTATTTGTTAGGGGTCTTTTTCTGTTGTACGGCGAGCCATGCTGGACGTTACGTAATTATTATTTAAAATTTTTGTGTTTTTTTACTATTCTCTGTAAATTATGTTGAAATATAGGTTGCTGTTGTTGTTGTTTTATATATTGATTCATGATTACTTTACAAATAGGGCAGTAATGTGGTCATATCAGAAGGATATTATATTTGCTAAGAATGATTTTGGCGTTCCTCAAGGGGCGGTTCTTGGACCCGTACTGAGGAATATTTCATTTTATATTATTCACTCTAAATTAAATATTATTTATACAGGTCTACGTTTATACAGCTATGCTGATGATTTACTTTTAGTTTATAATGCATATTTATGTAGAACTTTAACTTTGTCTTCTCATATCACTAATTGTAATGATATCATTAATAAACTCAGAGTAATAGTAAATGTTTTAAACCTCCAGTTTGAGATTAATAAATCTCAAATCATGGTGGTATCTGGTTGTGGTAAAAATGTTGACCTAGTTTTATACGATAATATTAAAATTGATAATTGTTACGATCAGTTCTTCAGACCATATTAAATATTTAGGTTTCATTATAGACAATAAATTAAAATGAAATAAGCACATAGAATACATAAATAATAAGGTCAATATAAATATTACTGTATCTTTAAGTCCCTTGGTAGAAAACAGTGGGGATTAGACTACAAATCCAAGGTAATACTCTACAAAGGGTTAGTGCAATCATTGTACTCATACTGCGCAGGTGTAGTTATAAACAACAAATAAATAAAGTAAACTTTAATTGTCGGAAGTTCCTAATTGATTTAACTTCTTTGTATATAACTGCACCTAACATCGCGATCCAGACCATAGCACGGATTTTACCTAATGATCTTCATATTAAGAAAAGATCTGTAATCTTTAATATTAAAAAAATAAAAAACTGTGATATCAACAAAGATACTCTTAAATCAATTAATTTGCAAATTCACAACGAGTTTAAGATACGATACTCTAGCAAAGGATAAATTGATATATAAGTTCTTTCCTAACGTATTAGAACGATTTAAAAATAAAAACATTATCGTAAATTATCACGTGACACAGATACTTACTGGTCATGGTTTTATTGCCTATTATCGAAATAAATTAAAAATGATTAATGATAGTACATGTTATAATTGTGAAAGTAATGAAATAGAAAGCGTTCAACATATAATATATAACTGCAGTGTAAATATATTCACCTGCGACATATGTATAAGATTGACAGTGCGCTTAAATTAAATGAAATTATATTATTAGAGCAGTTTCCTATTTTCATATCTGAATTATTTAAAATTAAACATGTATATACGTAATCGTTACTAGTAGCCATAAGCAATTTCTGCAGGCTAATCTACCTTGTAATATTCTAGTATTTGTAAATAAATATATTCCTCATATTAGAAAAAAGTTGGGTTGCCACTTAGTAGATTTTTTTAGCTGCTAGAGTGTTGGTCTAACGAACCCTAATGTCGAGCCTTTGAAAATAGCGGCTTATAATATTTTCAATATGTGGAACATAATGAGATGTGTATACGATCGTCTTATACTGACCTAACAATGAGGAAATCAGTATTTAAGCAGAAAAATTATTTAATTACTAACATTATTTGGTGCGTATATATATATATATATATATATATATATATATATATATATATATATATATATATATATATATATATATGACTTTTTATGCACAATATCATATATTTTATAATCTTTCAATTAAAATGGGTATCACTCGCTCGGAAGTGTGATGACATTTTACGATTCCTTACACGCTTGAAATATAATTATATGTCTCAGAATGATCGATCGATTCAAGCACCATATTAGTTAATTAGGAATACATAATTTTGATATAATAGCAAACAAAGGATTTTATTTATTTATTTAGGTAGAAGTTCATCTAAATAGAGTTAAGATTTAAGTCGACGCCCGTTATCGTTGCAAACGTGCCTACCTATAGCTACAGTTTTTATTATAATTATTACTGTATCGTTAAAATCTGATTTGACACCAGTAAACTTTTATCATATAGCAATGATAATAATTTAAATTGAAATACCCTTATAATTTCAAACAGAGTCGAAATTAGAAATTGCACATGCACAAAACCAATCTGCAATTTTGCGTAGAAAAACAAAAAAAACATCTAATAAGGAAATATCTGCCGCGCAAACTTCGTCACATAATTGAATTAAGAAGAAAAAAACAGAATTCAACATGGGATTAAATAAGGATAATTATATATATATATATATATATATATATATACATACATCGAAATATAAGTTTCTAAAAATAAGAGATAATAATGAAACTCGGACGCAGAATCTATCCTGAAGTATTCACAAGGAAGGGGTAGGAGAAAAAATGTTCGTTAAGAAAGGAATATTCAGTTTGATTTTATGAGACCAACAGGAAGAATGTAGGATGACCAATGTGTAAAAAAGTGACATTAAATGTTCTGATCATGTTGTAGAGAAATTGGAAAAAGTCGTCAGACCTATTGAAGCAGAAGTTTATGAAGTGGAATGCCGGATGAAGTAAAGCACAGCGCGAACCAGGTTATTTGTAATTCTTAATCAGTTAACGCGAAAGAAGAATTTTTTTATTAGTGAAAGCATAAAATTATATCGCTTGAGTTAAAATAAAAATATAATTAGAAATAACGTGATTCTTTTGCATGCGATTATTATCGCTATCGCTATTCGAAATTGAATTACTTTTTTTTCGCGTATTACTATTAAAATTTCACATTAAATTTATATATTTGTACATTATAAGATTTTAAATAATTAATTTACACTTTGCCCATTTAAAATTGCATTTATTTATGAAAACGATATCATTAAGCACACAACGTATTGTACATAGTCTCACTCGTAACTAAAAAGAAAAAGTCTGTTCAGTAAAACTTGTCAAACGAGTTCACATCGTGAAATCAAAAATCTTCAGTTGTAAAATAGTAAGCTGGTATATATGGTCTCTTTCACACAAAACAGTATTCTATCTCAATCTAGCTTTAGTAAAAGATTGAACTAAGTACTTTAAAAGCTAGATGGAGAATATACCAACAACGATGAGTAATAATACAAAAACCGACGAGTGTTTGTGCTTACTGAATCGTGTAAACGTAGAAATGAATATTTTTCTCCACATTTGTATCTTCCACTCTTTTATGTTGGCAATTAGTTGTCTCTTAGCACGAGTAATTTTGAAAACCGTCGATTTTCTTAACTTTTGTACTCACGATATCTTCAACATTCTACAAATGATTCACAAATGATCTAGAGTTTGAAATTCCCTATATTCACATAAGGGATTTGAAGCCATTTCCCAATCATTCAATGTATAGGCACCATCTGTGTTGTTCCGTTCGAAAGGTATTTATTCTGCAACATCCCCGTCATGGTAGGTTCATTCCCGGAGGTTCCATGTAGTAGATCTACATTAATGGCTTACTCTTCGTCTTTTAATTTTTCCTTCCAGTTTCTTGACGCGTTCTACATATGTACTTCCTTTTTCCAGGGTGGCTGTCTAGATCTTTTTTTTTTTTTAAAGATTTCAGTTTCCTTATTGGTTTGTAGTCTTTATCTACATGCATTAAGCAGTTCTCCGTATGTGTGAAATTTTCCCAAAGTTTTCAGAAGTCCTTTTCTCGTCTTAATTTTGGAGGTGCAATGTTAGCAAGAAAAGGAAGACAGTCTTTATTCGTCAACCTTAATCTGCCGCTAATTATTCGCATTGCGGCTTCCAACTGGACATCTATTTTCTCAGTATGCGCACTGTTCAGCCAAATAGTGCGCAATACTATGCCGCTGAACATGCGAGTGCTATAGTTGTTGTTCTATACAATTTTGCAGCTGTTCACCATTCTGTACCGGCAAGTTTCCTTAATAAGTTCAACCTGCCTTTACTTGATTCTCAATATGCGGCCTATACACCACTGTTTCTGACCTTTTTAATTTTAGTCTACATTTCTTGAAATATTGTGACAGGACTTTTATATCTTCTTCGAGGACCTTTTCTGTAATTTCCATTTTATTATTTTGATTAGCTAACGCCAAATCATCTGCATAAAAAAACTTCCTGGATGTTTTTAGTGGAAGGTCCGCGATGTATAGATTATATAGTATCGGAGAAAGCACAGAGCCAAGGCCGTCATTAATTATTCTTGATCGACTGATCTTCCGATCTATGCTAACTGTTATTTTCTTATTGCTTAACATCTCATTGAATAACGAATTTGTAGTTTTGCAAGGAATTATTTCAAGGAGCTTTGTCAGCAGTCCTGCTCGCCAAACAGTGCCGTAGGCTGATGTAGGATCTATAAATACAACCGATGTTTTCTTGTTCAGTTGGTATCTACATTCAATGAATGTTGTTAGGGCGGTTATTTGGTCCACGCAGCTTCTTGAATTTCGAAATCCGGCTTGTTCAATTGGTATGACATCATCGATAAGACATTTTATTCGGTTATATATTATTCTTTCGATCGTTTTAAAAAGGACGCTTCAAAGTGAGATTGGTCGATAATTTTCTGCCTTCGAATGATCCTATCCCGCCTTTAATATTTTCCTTAATTTAAGGTTTTATAGCTGCTTCGAGTTCTTCTTTATTAATCGGAGCTGCGAAATTCGGAACGCTCTTCAGCTATCTTTAAGGGTGCAATTTTCTTACGTTTTATTTCTTTACTGAATTTCTTGTCCGTATTAAGGGTGTTTAATGTCTTTATAATTTGTTTGTCAATTTCATTCGGGCTTACTTATGCTTTTGGTTTAGGTAAAGGTTTTTCTCCAGATAGTCTACGCAGAAGACTCCAGGCTTCGCTGCATGATTTCCGGAAGTCGAGTTTTTCCATAAGATTTATTTATCGGACTCTCATTTAATGAGACCACAAGTTTGTTTTATGTTCCAATATCTTCTGTTTTTTTTTTCTATTCTTTGTATAGGTTTTCGCAGGTGTCGTTCCACCCTGGAACGTATACTCTTCGAAATCCTCTTTGAATGTATTTTTTGACGATGTTTATGATTAATTTTGTGAAACGGTTTTGGTTGTTTACTGTATGAGGAATCCATCTAACGCTATCTTCCAGAGTTTTTGTAAAGCCTACCAAATCTGCTTTTTTAAAATTCCAACGACGTTTTTGTATCGTATCGGATTGAAACCTACTTCAAACATAGCTGGTCTACATGTTGGCTTCGTGGAAACTTCGTCAGGATTTTACGCTAAATTTGTAGCGCTGGTCTGCCGCTTTGATCGGACGTGGTAAAGCACAGCTCCGGATTGGTGTCCTAGTTCCAACGTGCAGAGTGAAATGACCCGCGTTGTTTGGAATCGTGAACCAAAAGTAAGTTTTCCATCTCCGATCATTCTAACACGTTGTCACCATCTTCATTAATTGATACATATCCGCATTTCGTGTTGTGGTTGTTAAAGTCTCCAGCTACTATGCTCGGTTTCTTTGTAATTTCGATTACTGATTACTCCATCTTACGTTTAGAGGTTTATAAACATTTATAATGGATAGACCCGAGATTTTTGCACTGATAAAGTCCCATTGGATGCTCTGTTTAACATATGTGACTATGCCATATTGTTTATTACATACTGCCGCTGCCGCTGCCAGTTCGAAACCATTTATTTTCGGGTTTCACCGGTCATCTGCAGCATGAGTTTCTTGCAGTAATAGCACCTGTGCATTCTCGTCATTGGCGAGTTTTTCTAATATTTCCTTCTTTGTCTGAGTTATGCCTTCTACATTGATTTGTGTTATTAACAACCCAGACAGGTACTCTAAACCAACTGAACCTACAAAAAGAACGCGACATTCAGGCAGGGATATAATTCATATTCGCCGTGGCTCTGCGAGAGAGGCAAATAACATTACAGACCCGAAGAAATAAAAAATAAAATTATCCAGTCAACTAATGTATCAATAGAAGAAAGACGTCATAATTACAAGGATCAAAATGCCACAGTCTCACAATTAACTGATGATGAATTTGATGGTTTTCTTGGACTTCTAGTATTATCAGCTGCACAAAAGGATAACCATCTTCCACCTAAAGAACTTTTCAATTCCGAATTTTGCGGATACCGTTATAAGTCAACCATAAGCTGTGACCGGTTCGATTTTATAATAGAGTGTTTGAGGTTTGACGATCCTACCACACGACAAGAGAGGAAACAGGAAGATGAAATTTTTAATCTGTTTACATGTAGATGTAAAGAATTATACAAGCCTGGTTCATATTTTACAATAGATGAACAATTGGTGTCATTTAGAGGAAGATGCCCATTCCGTATGTACATGGCTAATAAGCCAGCAAAATATGGAATAAAACTTGTCATGATTTGTGATACTACAACGCAATATATGATGGATGCCATTCCACACATTGGAAAGAAGACATATAATGGACCATTGTCTTTGGCTCAGTATTTTGTAACTGAACTTTCACAAAGTGTTCGTGGATCAAATCGAAATATTACCTGTGACAATTAGTTCACATCTGTGCCTCTAGCAAATCAACTTTTGCAGCTTGAATACAAACTAACATTGATAGGAACAATGAAGAGAGACAAGCCAGAAATTCCCCATGAACTCCTGGATACAAAATCGAGAGATGTTGGTACCAGTATGTTCTGTTTTAATGGCACCAAGACTCTTGTTTCTTATCAGACGAAGAAAAATCGTGGAGTCGTTGAACTTTCAACGTGCCACGAAAAACCAGGTATAAATGAACACAGTAAAAAGCCTGATATCATCGAATTTGATAATAAAACTAAAGGTGCCGTAGATGCTCTTGATCAAATGTGTAACAACATGACGTGTAGTCGCAAAACAAGAAAATGGCCTTTGTGCATTTTTTATAATTTGATCAATATTGCTTTGGTGAACTGTTACGCCTTGTATGTTGAGAACAAACTCAGGATGAAGGAGACACCAATGAACAGGCGTGAGTTTCCAAAAACAATCCACAGTGATATCATAAAGCCCCGGATGCAGCATCGAATCAGAATAAAAAATCTGAATCGTCCTATACGTCAAGCTATTGCCAACATCCTCAAGGTTAACATTCCAGCAGACGATGTTGTGCTATCAGAGCAGGAGGAAAGAAAAATCTGCGCTTTTTGTCCGAGTCGGAAGAGAAGAATGACAAGATTTTTCTGTTCTCGTTGCTCCGAAGCAATGTGCGGAGAACATCAGTCAAAATGCTGTTATGAGTGTTCGGCAAATTTGTAATTACTTTTATATACTTATTATTAAACAATAATATTATTATTTATGTAAATAGAGTAGTTTTTAAGCATACGTATGCAGCTTTTTTCGTTTTAAAAAGTAGTCTCCTAGACAAGTAGGTAATTATAAATAGCTTTAGGTATATTGTATTATGATGTAAATAAACCGGGTTTTAATTGTATATCGCTTTATAATTTTATGTATTATTGTTATTAGACGTTATTATGTAATAATAAAACCGTTTTTAAGTGTCTACAGATTTGTTATAAAAGCAAAAAAAAAGTAGTCTCTCAGACGAGTCATTAGCTTTAACGTTTGGCATAGACCACCTTAGCTTTCTAGGGTTAAGGAACGCGCTAAAATTGGACATTGCCAAGCAAAAATAATAAAAATAATGGTAATCTTGTAATTTAAGTAATTTATTCTAACATTTTATAATAGGATCAACATTATTTGGCAACAAGTCTTTTAATATTTAAGTGAACTTTTTAAATGTTATCTGCAACTAGTTGACATATTTTTTTTTATAAAGCCCTTCCAATAATGATTTTCAAATTATAATTAATTTATATCTTGAATAGTCATTGTTCAAAAATTATATGAATAATGATGTATATTAAACGAGCAATTTTTTTTTATTTATATATACATTTATATAATACACGCTCAATGTAAACACACTATCTACAATGAATTAAATCTGAAACCCGAAGAGAGGCAGATAGTCCAATGGAATAAAGAAATCACACCAAATATCCCCTGAGACCGCCCAAGGAAATACTAACATCAGGACACAAAGAGACATGACCAATATGGCGCACAATAAATTGAGTACAAGCAGGCTGTGCTACAAAGCTAATATGTTACCTGAACATTAGTGTGGTATTTAAGTCGAACCGGGTGCAGAAAGAAGAATACGGAGTTATTTAATATATACATTAAGGATGAGAAATCTAATCACGTTAAACTGGTACTGAAGATTAGTGGGTAAGTTATTAATAATATCACTTACGTAGATGAAAAGCAAAGATTAACTGCAAAAAGTTGATAAACACCAAAAAGGTACAAAAATTTAAATATTAAGGAGCAGTGATTACTAGTGACCGACGCGATATAACAGAAATTAAAACTCGACTATGCTAGGCAAGCATTCTTTTAATAATTTGAAGAATGTATTGAATAACCGTAAATATTTTTGCAATTAACCCTTTCAGTCGCACCTGAAATTTTGACAAGAAAATTCTAAATCTTATACAGGCTGTTTATTATATAACATTGTTTTTCAGATAACTCTAGATGATTTTCAATGTTTTTACATAAATATAATTAGAATTGAAACATTTCATTTTCAACCAGAAAATATATAATTTTGTTAGTATTAAAATTTCATGTACTATAATATAGCGGGCATGATGACTGAAAGGGTTAATGGAACAAATTATACGATGCTGCATTCGATCAGTATTAAAGTATGCACCAAAATCATGTGCATTAACTGCCGAATGTAAATGAAAGCTGGATGCATTTGAAATATTTACTTGCAGAAGACTATTCAAAATTCCATGGACCGATCCAGTTTCCAACAAGAAAGTTTTGGAAAATAATTGTTTGAGGATGATTCTGTATATTTGGACAGAACCTGTACTCCGATCTATGATGAGCGCGGATTGATGGAAAGTATGTTTGAATGATTGAGTTGTGTATTAGAGGAGTTTTGCCTTGGACAGCTCTATGTAAAGAAGATGGTTGTAGGCAACTTAAAAATGATTGACACAAAAGAAGGAAAAGTGATTATAATTCGGGAATTGTTTGTTGGAAGTGGGATTATTGTGCTGTCGAGCGCGAGTAAGATGTTTCGTGAAGTGATGATGGAATGAGTCCATACTATCGGAATGAGTTGGATTAGTTAAAGAAATAGAATGATTGTTAGATGAGGCAGTTTTGGCGAAGGTGTAGGTTTTAATAACTACTACGACGTTAAAAAAGTTTTTCAATCAAGTAAGTTTTTAATTAACATTTAAATCACTTACATATATTTGAAAAACAGAAGTCTCTGGGGATCATATGGAGACATTTTTGACACAAGCATATAGTAACGTGTATATACATACCTACATGCATGGCCAGATTATAGTTTAGGCCCATGAGACGCGGACCTAGAGCACACAATTTGAGAGACGGCGAAAATCGTATGTATCAACAAATTTTAAAAGAAACTTAAATTTTATAGATGAAAAAAAAAAGTGTTAAAAATTCTAAATTATATGATTGTTTCGTCGACCGTGAAAACAAATTTTATCGCTTTGTCTCTCGCTATTATTACTTAGAAATGCTAATATTTCGAAAATGTTGTTACTATGAAAAAAAAATGCATTTAATAATTAAAATTCGTAATATCAAAAAAATTTAAAATGTTTTTTATAAAATTTAGTTTTTTACACGATTTATTATTATGTATGTAAATTTTTATATTATTATAAATACGTTTTAAAAAGGGATTGGGTCGCGGCATCGTAATTTAATTCGCCACTGTATACACGTAAATATTATATATGTTTATTATACTGTCTGTGGTATTTTAATCTTTCTTTAGTTACAGCATATAATTTTGAAATAGGAAGGAATATTATCAAAAGCCTATTTGTTTCTCGCCAAGTTGGAAAAAACTGTAAAACCTTTCTTTAATAACGATAACTTTATCCAAATTAGTAGTTATTTTTATATAAATTATTCAGCCAGTCCAACAGCTTCGGTGCTATTATTTTCCTACTGTAATTGGCCTTTTTAAATTTGCAATGTTTTGAATATTATGAGGTGTATAAACTAATTATCGACCTTTAAAAAAGAAAGTACAGTAAATTAATTGATATTCTAAAATGAATGGGCATTAATAACAAAGATACGTGCTTAATAAAAAATTTGCATCGATGTCAACCTACAAGCATTTGGCTGAAAATATTTCAGAAGACTGAAAAAATTTAAGAACGGCATTAAAGTAAATGGGAAAATAATTAATAATATCAAATGCGGATTAATAAAACAAAATCATTAAATGAAACCAATAATAGGAGAATAAAGTTGTATTTTATTAACGCCTTTAAATTTAACAAAAAATGAACAAAAGATTATTTAAATGAAAGAGGACATCACCATAATAACAAGGTTAACTCTTATCAATAATATGTTATTTTTATTTGATCATCAATGTTGAGTTAAAAATAATAAGTAATAATAAAATATATTTACGATTTTTTTCGTTTTAAACCATTTCAATTTTTTTATTGCATAACATTTTGAAAATAATTACAATTTTCATTTCAAACTCTAAATGAAAACAGTAATTATATTTGAAACGTCATATAATAAAAAAAATATGAATTGTGAACACAGCCACTGACGATTTATGCGTAAAAATAGAGAAAATCGAAAATTCCAAATACATATACAGTAACTTAAATGAGCCGTGAATTCAGGGAACCCCCATAAATTGTGGAAGGTTATTAAGGTAGCCATTGCACAAGAAAAAATTTAGATCTTTCACTATAAATTACGTATTGTCACCTGGAATGCAAGAAATCTGCTACAGGCCGGCAAATTGGATATGAAAATAAAGAAATGAAACGATTAAATATAGATATTTTTTGTTTAAGCGAAGTAAAATGTCTCGGAATGGGTAAGAAAACTGAAACTTCTATACTACTCCGGTAATTTGGACGGAAATAATAAAAATGGAAATGCAGTAATGTTATTCGAAAGCATTAGGGCATCTATAGTACATGTTGTGTTCTTGAACGGTTATAGCAATAATAGTGTAAACAACATATCGCAGATTAAATATTATTCAAGTACGGACACTCAGTAGACACATCAGAAGACGAAATCAATCAATTTTATCATACGATCGAACAAGCAATATATATATATATATATATATATATATATATATATATATATATATATATATATTTTAAATTGCCGTACCGGCTATGAAATTGGCTACAAATAACATTGTTCAAAAACTAAAAAAAAAAGCACTAGCCGGCACAATCGAAGGCTGGATTTGCAACACGGTTAAAAGGTTCTTCTTTCAGCGTACGATGCAGCATCACAGCGAATCATCTGACTGCTTAGGTGATCAGTAGAAAACCGTGACACCATTTTCTTCTTTTCAGTCATCTACCTACAGCTGACTAGAGGTTCGACCATAAACATTCTGTACACTAGAAGATTCATATTAGACTGTATTTTTTGAGGAACTTTTTATATTGCTTCACGTAGATATCGTTGTCGTATTTGAGTTATTGTGTAACACATAGTTCGGTATGTAGTAAACCTATAGATAACATAACTATACACAAAAACCTACAGATAACATATGTTCGTTCGTTTGTATGGAGCTAAAAGAGATATACTTAAATATCTATTGAATCCATTAGAGCGACTGACGTTATCCACATCAGATATGTAAAGGATGAAATACATCCAGCTGTTCGATGCTATTTATTGAAATTAAAAATACACGAAATTCCGCTGGCAACGATTTTACTGAATCAACCGACGATATCAGAAGGCTAAGTAGAAAAAGTTTTACCGACTTCAGATAACGTTATCCGGTTGTTTTATAACTTTAGAGATCTGCCACTACCTCAGGATGATTAAACCTGATCCTTGACCAGATAGACTTTCGTCGATTCCAAATAGGAACAAATAAGAAAAAAAACAATACCCATCTTCTTAATGAAGCATTAACCGGCGGTTATTAACATTCGTCAAAGTTTCAGATGTCTCTTGGCCGTACTTTATGTGTAAAGAATGTTATTCATCCATTTACCATCTTATATTTAAGACACTCATTGAGCGCTAGCGGTGACACTTCGTGAATATCGTTGAAAGTATCGTTAAAAGCTTGACTTGCGCATCCACGAACAATGTACTCAAAATCATTACATCGCCCATTCTCAGTCCGAATGCGATTTAATTGTACTCATTCTCTTCGGGTTAGGTTAAAACCGTTCACCTTATGTTCACGGTATGTGACCAGTTTCCGTTTGTCCGGATTTGGTCGAGTCAATTTTTATCGCCACTTCTTCTTGTCATTGAAGTTCTTTACAAAAAGGTCGTTTGCCATAATTTACACTGGTTTTCTTGACTTTAGCCTGGTTGCTTTAAACATATATCTATTTGCAGGAAGTCGTTGATCGGCTTTGGACTTGTGTGTTTCCGGTTAAAACGTATATCGGTTGCCGAGCTTCATTTGTTTTCTTTGTGCGTTTATCGACTTTTAATGATAACCCGAACTATCGAAATTAATTAATAATTTCATTCATTCGTAAATGTAACGTTCGAAACAAAAAATAAAAGTTACCGTAAAAATATGAAGTATATCGTTTTTGAAACAAATTATAATTTTATATATGTGTGATTGGAACCAAATGAAAGAACTATAATTTTCACAAAATGATAAATTTTCATTATAATCATTTCAAATGAAACTTTTTGTATTGACGGTATTGACGACACTGGCGGAGTAATATCAAAAGTCATATTCTCCGTCATGGTATATGTAGAAATTAATGTTCTGAAGAAGAAAGCCGAACGCTTCATCGTTCTTTTTCGTTGTGTATCATTAAAGTCGACGTGAACGACTCCGAAACGACTTCTGCAAGTGACATTAATGACAATTCATTTATAACTTAGGAATTATATTAAGAGATAATTTAAAACCTAATGGAAAATATTCAATTCTAGAATACTTACGTATATCCATGCTTCCATTCGAACGAATCTATTAACGACCAAGCGGTATAACCGATCACATTACACCCGTCTTCGTGAATAGCTTTTAACATTTCCATCATATAAGCCTGAAAAACGATTGGTCGTTACGTACGAAATTACGTCAAACTGGTGTCTATCCTACACTTTCGAGTTATAATTAATATTAAACCCTCGAGTACTAGAAAAAAGATAAGTAATCCGAAGTTCGTGCATGATTAACGCTCGCATAAATGACAATTATTTATTATTTACAATCCTAATTACGGTCCCCAGTGTTAGTAGTAGGTCACATCGTGTTTTCTATGGACCACATGTTCGTACAAATCTAGGTTATAATTCAATACTTCTATACACCTTGCGTCTATATAATAACGTACTAAACATTCATCCGTAATTACATATTCACGTCGATAGTAAATTTATATATAATAAATTATTTTAAACTCTATATTTCGCTTGTTACTTTTCAGTATGTTTTATTTTAGTCGTAAAAGTCTCGTTTATCGTCATTATCGATTAACAGTTTCCTTGCATAGGAATATGTGTATATGATTTGTATTCAGTCCTTTGCGAATCAGTATGTTTTTATGTGCGTTTCTCGAGGAAGAGTTTGTTTACATGGGAATATGGATGTAATTGGTCTTTATGTTTTTTGTTCAGTTCGGATGTGTTCTGGCATATAGTTATTGTATTAGAAACATTATGTTTTTTGTTGGTATTCGTAATTTATTTTTTAATATTATTTATATTATCGTGTAGAGTGGTCTAGTTTTATTTTTGTTCATACTTTTATTTTATTTGGCGTTTTGCTGACGTGTACGATGTTTTGTAAATAAATAGATAAATTATTTCATTCGAATTTTCACTAAAACAACAGTTTACACCGATAATGAAATGAACTGATAAAATCGGGATCGCAAAAAAGAGGTTAAAGTTTAATACAGACCTGTCCGGATATATGCGGTGCAGCTGTGGGGTCGTGACAAATGTAAGAAATATACAGACTGCCAAACATAAATTTTTTTTGGCCGATAACAAATGCATCTTGCCATGTAACAAACCAGATCATTCACTACCATTTAAACATTCCTGATGTATACGAGGTCATTAAGCAATATACACAGAGCCATTCTGTGAGGCTGGAAAATCAACCAAATAGTCTGGCTGTTGGACACGGCCGGCGATATAAAGCGCGTAAGACGTAGAAAACCCCCGGAACTAATCTAATGTTGTGGTTACCGGGTGTATACTAGTGAGTACTAAACGCTTCCTGTTATACTGTTCACCTAAATACTGAATGATCTTGTTCTTGCAGTAAATGTTATGAAAAAAAATATTTGTGCAAAAAAATCCCATTGCCATGATAGGTTTCGGCAGGTTTTACCGTCGGCAGACAACCCTATATCAAATTTATTAATTATTTTTCCATTTTCCCCTCTTCATGTGTGTTTGTATTACCATAGTGTGTGTAAAATCTGTTATGTTATTAAAATCATTATTAACGCTAATACTCAACTAATCTATTTATTTGTGTGTTATAAGTGTATTGTTGTGTTTACGTAACTAGGTGTTATGACAATTGTAGTAAATGTAATATGTGACCTCTTGTGTATATTAGCATGGTTGGTGTTCTCTTAATGTGTGAGATGTGTTTATTTACAACTACTGTTCCATTTATTGGAACTGGTAGACCAACGTGTAAAGTGTGTTTTCACAATATTTTAAATTTTACAATAATTCCTTATACTACGTACATAATTTATATAAATTTAATATACATATACACATATATGCAGAATATGTGATTTTGTATCCAACATAAATAAATAAAACTTTATTCATTTTTTAAATAAAAGATAATAACTTAAATAAATAAAAATAAAATAACTCATATCCTTTATAATACATCTAATAACATTTCTCTAGTAGTTTATATTATTTTAGTTACTCTGTTTTATTGTTTCTACTCTCTTCTCTTTAGTCTTTTTCCTGTTCTGTTTCCTCTCAAATACATCTGTTTAATCCAATATCTAATCCCCCGGTTCTTGTATCTGGTAATTCTACAAATTAACCGGTAAATTAAAAGTTATCAATTTTTTTGATGTGTATTGCAATAATCAATATATATGACTGAATTAAATTAGAATATTAATTCATTAACTAATTTCTATTATTTATATGGATAAGTGTCGTTTACATAACTAAATCGTGTCTGGTTTTAATCGCTTAAGGCGTCTAGCATCTACTAGTGTGTCAAGCAAATAGGTTGCCTCGATATTCGAAGATTTATAGAGTCGCTTTTCATGCTTGGTAGCAACCACTTCAGATTCAGACCATGCAGATCCTTGTTTCGCTGATGTCAAACTGTATTGGTAATTGCACCAGTAATTTTATTTCGACTATCCTAAATAACCATTCGTTTACAGGCTTTGCGCATTACCAAAGTTAGATTCCAAAGCTTCAGATTAGTTTGATGATCGACTGACAAAGTAGTCGTTTACTGAAAAAATCGAGTTGCGAATTTCTTTTGATCGCTTAGTTATCATAAAGCTCGGTACACTGATATTCTTTTTTTTGTTTTTTTTTGTTTTTAATGGGGATGCCTTTACAGCTTACCCAACGTGATACCGTAAACATTACTAGCTCATATTTTTATAATCTCAGACAAGAACAGGTGTAGATTCTCAATATGCAGAAGGGACAATACGTTATAAGGAGGACCATTAGAAGACGCGTGCAGTAATTTAAGATACAGTTCAGAGCGTTATGTTGTTAAAGAAGGGCATTCGAAGAACACGTGATCAAGGTTGCAGACTGCACGACCAGCATGTAGAAGGCAATACAGATTTTCTCTAAGCTGCATAAGGAACAGGGGGTCCGGCAATAAACAGTGCCCAAACCGCAATCTGCTGATAAGTACAATTCCTCTCCGCTTAATGTTTTTAAAAAAGTAGAACCACGGTAACCTAGGGGTAAGAGGCGACCGCTGTACACTCTCCATATACGTCTGTTTCCAGTGTTTTTTATGTTCCGACTGTATAAAATGTACGACATCACGCGTTGAAACTGAGGAGAATACTACCCCATTAGAAGACCCCCCTTTAGCTAGTGCATCTACAATTTCAATTTCATTGCCGGGGATTCCTCGATGTCCCGTGTACCATATCGTCGATAGATTTTGGTGATTATCCGTTTGGCTTCTGATCTGTTACATAGTGTTCGCAGTAAGGTTTCTATATTGAGACCTGTCCATTCCTTCATGTTTTCAAACTAGGTTTTCCTTATTCCACCTCTTTGTCGTTTTCCTGTTACGTTTCCTTCAATTTTTTTTTCATAATTTTTAAAATTATAACTGGCCAGGTAGCCATCCAGAAATTGGACCGGAACGTGAAATAACTTGTTAGGGGTTAGCATCCAGCGATGGACCCCCCAATGAAAATTAGGCTAGATCAAACGGTCGACTACGTTTTAACCTGCGAACATCTAGACTCGTGTCAAGTAGATTGATCGCCAGTACGTTTGCGTGGGTTTCCAAACGGCTTACATATTGCTTTACAGCATTAAGTCTCGATGTAACGTATGGTTCAATACGTACCAAGGTGGGGGAGATGACCTTCGGTTTATCCTGTTTTGTGCAATTTTATATCTAACTGTTTTCTTTTTGGGCTAATAAGCTTCTGCCACGTGAATTGACGAATCGTTTACCCTGACACGCCAACGTCTCAGCCAGTTTTCAACATTCAACAGAGTTTTTTGTAGGTTATTAGAAGTTTCGCTATTGTCTTTACCAATAGTTAATAACGCTGTAGCTGTTATTACGTTATTACCAAAATCGGCAGAGTAGATTAAGTAAAGCACCGGGCATAAGACACTTCCTTGAGGTTACGCCAGCAGATACCGGATAGATATCGGAGAATTGATTTAGGATTTTAACCTGGCATGTACGATCTTCAAGGTAGGATTTTAGGAGAAAATAGTAAGGATGCGGTAATATTTTTTTTAACTTATACAGCAGACCACCACACCTTATCAAAGGCTTGTTTTACATCCAAGAACACACCCGTGCATACTTGCTAAGCTTCAAGACTCTATTGAATAGTATGCACAATTCGGTCTATCTGTTCAATGGCCGAGATGATCATTTGTAATAAGTCATATTTCCAGAAACATGACCGGTTATAATAATCACCAGTTCTAGTTATTCCCCATTTAATTGCTGCAGAATGTTTGAAACCTCATCCGTCCATGATAATCGCAGAATTTTTCGGTAAAGCCACATCTCGAGGGCATTCATTTCATTTATCATCGATTTTTTAATTGTCCAGGCTTCTACTCCATATAATAGTACGAACCGTGAATAACATTTAACCAGCTTCAATTTTGTTGTCCATTTAAGCGTTTTATTTGTAAATAATTTTTTCCATTTTCAAGAATATGGTCCTTGCTTGCTCAATTCTGGCCCTTATTCATAATCTAGATCACATGCGTTACTAACGTTACAGCCTAAGTATTTAAATGGATTAGTTTGATGAAGAATTTTATAATTTTTATTGATACACTCTGCGTTTCAGCCTCTGTGTTAACTACCATGACTTTAGTTTTCATAAATTTATCGATATGCCCATTTTGGTTGATTCCGCATGGACCATATTGACCATCGACGGAAATTCACATTTGTTGTCTGCAATTAAGACCGTGCCATCGGCATAACGTAAATTGTTAATGATTCACATTTATGCCACCTCAGAGCCGACCGGGATAGCGTGTACGGCGGCTTTCCGTATAATTGCCGAAGTTAAGCAACGGTACTTGGATGGGTGACCGCCGGCTCAGTGTGTTGTGTGTTGTAGTTGGTATCTCCCAATTCGCCTGGCCAACGCGGGAGATTAAACCATTTTTTCCCCAATTTATTGATTGGGGAGACCTACATCCAGCAGTGGACCGATATAGATAAAAAAAAAAATTTCTTAAATATCTTTTCAGAGTACAAGTTAAAAAATAGTGCCGATATCACGCAGCCCTGCCTGACTCCTTTCCTAATATTTGATTCTTTTGTTTCTATTCCTTCCGTTTTTACTAAAACTACTTGAATCAAATAAAAGTTTTGAATTATTCCCCCATCTTTTCCATCTATTCCTGTTTCGCGTGGGCATTTTAACAGTTTATCATGTTTACTACTGTCAAAATCCTTCTCGAAATTTATGAAGCATAAAATTATCCTTTTCTTAATGATCGATATATTCTTGTAGTAGGTCCTGTAAGAAAACTAACGTTTCTCTTGTTCCTAATCCGTTCCGGAACCCAAACGGTTCTTTACTGACATTCGCATTTATTGTCTATGTACTTGTAAATTATTTTCAAAAATATTTTTAAAGTATGATTCATAAGACTAATTAGTCTATTCGCATTTTTTCGAGCTGTGTTCTTTACTGATTTTAACAATCGCTATGTTTCTCTCCTGAGTCATATATTTTATTGAATAATGCTCTAAGCAACGTAATATTCGAATCATTTATTAGCTTTATCATCTCCACATGTACATTGTCCGGTCCAGGCGCTTTTTTGTTTTTAGAGTTATTAATCGCCCATTTCATTTCATTTTTCCTTATGCTAGGTCCATAGATATCATTTTTGATCTTTGTTTTCTAGTAACAATTTTTGAGCGAGTTGATTTCGGGCTACCCTGAAAATTTATACTTTTAATTCTTTCCATGATTCATCTACATCTTTTACGCCATTATTTAATGCCAATTAATTAAGCTTTTCATTTAACTACTTAGATAACTTTCTTGCAGGGTTCTTAGTACTTAGCAACTCCATACTGAATCTGTCTTCTTTAGTAAGCTGTTTGATAACCTTGAATTTTATACGTAAATTTGTCATTACTGGATTATGATTTGACCCGACACCAGCACCTAGATATGTTTTAACACTTATAACTCCATTTTTATGTCTCTTGCTGATTAATATATAATCTATCTGATTCCGGATAATATCCGCTGGTGACTTCCGTGAACCATGTATTGGTCACCATCATTTCTTCTTGACAAAATTGTATCAATCTAGTTCCACGATTGTAGATCCAGTCTAAATCCATCTGTTACATCTGTAACTTTACCTCGACCTGCACTTGCGTTAAAGTCACCAACAAATATGTTTATTTCGTGCTTCTTAATTAACTTTAGTAATTCTTTTACTTGATTATAAAATTGTTCTATTTTATTATCTAGTTTATCGGAGCATAAATTTGTATTACATTAATGTTTTTTTAATTTAAGCATCATCATTCTTTCGTTGAATGGTATGAATTCTAAAACTAATTTTGTCATTTTCTTATTCACTATAATTGAAACTCCGCGTTGTTTACTGTTTGTACCTTCTGAAAATCATACATTGTACTTATTAGAGATACATTTACCAGTATTCGGCCGACGCATTTCACTAACTCATAGTAAGTCAATATTTAACCGTTCCACTTCATTAGTATTGTTTTCCAATTTTCCAACCATTAGCATACTTCTTACGTTCCATGTTGCGAATCTTTACGTCTGTTTCAGGATCTTCAGTCTGCTGTTATTTCTTTCTTCAGCCATTGCGGTTAATGTACTCGGAATATTCTGGTCCTAAAATTCTACCGCGCATTTGTTCCAACCTGCAGTGTACCATACCGACGCGCGTGTGAAGAAACTCCAAGCATTCCATATTACTATGGGCGACCGCTGTATTATCTCTAGCGCAACCCATTGATGCAGCATGAATACGATTACCTTTATACGCAATTTCATTTTAAGGAAAAGAAAAAAAAAGTCGGTGATCATTTCTCATTGCCTTCCACCGGTTTGCCTGTTAGAGTTTACTCCCTTAGTCTTTAGATAAACATTCTAACCGCAAGGCAGCCGATTGTTAATGAGGAGGCAACAATTTAATGTTTTTACAGCGACCTAAACTCATCGAGAGGAGACAGTTATAGGATTCCTGCAGACTTTTAGTAGACAGGTCGTCAAACTATCCACCTGTATCCTCGTGTCTCCTTGTCCTGTCGCTCCTGGAATCGTCTACCAGAGACTTTCCGCCGGTAGCCGCTCTTGGTTCTCGACTGCTTGTTGGTTGTTCGCAGTTGGCCAGTATATCTACTAGTCATTCCACTATCCACCAACCGTAGACACGCTTCGTTCCGGTTAGAGCCCTGGACACAAGAAGCTACATATTACGCAGATAGTAGTGTACATTTTATTATTAATTTCTACATATTTTATAATAATAACTATGTTGTTCTTTCAGACATACACACCATCGATAATACTTACTTTATAAAAAGATATTCTTTCATTATCTATCAACTGACCGGAATCGCAATAACCATTTTCAGTGATGAAAACATCTGGATTGCCGTATACGTCTCTAATTCGAATAAGTAATTTTCTAAATCCCCACGGAACAACCTGAAAAATCGACCGGATCGCATTACGGTACGAAATAGTGTATGAATCAAGTGATCATACATAATACATCCGGAGGGAGTTAAATGTTCTAACTTTGACGGTTTCCATATATATTTAAATCTAAATTTATCGCATCATTACCTATATTAATAAGAAAACGGGAGGGGGAGGGGATTGAGATTCGCTAATGTTTTGATTTTCCCCCGGATTAATGATGTTGAAGTCGATTGTGAAATGGTTGATACTAATCTAGCCAGTGATTCTGTCTTACTTTTCCGGATTAGTAAACGGGCTTCAGCTCTTGCTTTTTTGAAGGTGATTAGATCTTGGAGAGTATTTGTTCTTTTGAATGTTCGTAATGCTCGTTTTCTTTTAAAAATAGCATTTGACATATTTTTATTCCACCAAGGAATAGTATGTGTATTTGTACGTCTACGAAATATTGGGATAGAATCATCTGCAGCTTGCCACATTGCTGATGTGAAGTTATAAACGTTGTCAGAACATGACTGATGTTCTTGTGTTATTAGATAAAATTTATTTTTGTACTTGTTCCAATCGGCATAACGGATGCATAGGGATGGTGATTTGTGTTGTGACGGGATTTGGGGAGAGATATGAAAGGATATAAATATGGGGAAGTGATCACTGAAGCATAAGTCATTGTAAACTCATAAGTGTAACTTGGGGAAAAGGGATGGGGAAAGTCGATTGTTGAAAACTTTCCTGATGCTAAGTGGAAATATGTAGGTGAGACTGGGTCAAGAAGTATGAGGTCATTTTCTAAAATAATTCTGGTTAATATGTTACCACGTGGATTATTTGTTAGAGATCCCCAATACAATGAATGGGAATTAAAGTCGCCCAATAACACTATGGGATGTGAAAGCTGTTGCAAACGACAATTAAAGTCATTTGCAGAAATTTGTTGGTCCGGAGGGATGTAAGCATTAACAAAAGTAATAGGAGAATTAAGATGGGGTACATATATTACGGCTGCACATACTTGCAAAGTATTTGTTTGAATGGAAGTGAGTTATGAATAATAATAGATGAACCACCACACGCATTATAGCTGTGTATATAATCGTGGCGAATAAAGGTATAATTTGCTAAGGAAGGTTTATGCAGAGAGGTGAAATGAGTTTCTTGTAGACACAGAATTAGAGGATTACATGTGGAAATTAATAACTCTAGTTCCTCGGGTGTAATAACCTCGGCAGTTCCACTGTATTAAACTATGCATATAACCAAACATTATGTAATAAATAAGTTAAATTTTCTTAAAATTAATATAAGATAAATTATAATAAAGATTAATACTACTAACGATGGGTGAGAAAATGTGTGTATTATTATGTCTCCTTTAATCTATTGAGCATAGTTGTTAAACGTGTTTTCACTTGTTTATTTTTGGTCAATGAGTACAATTTGGTGAACAAGTTGGATAATAATTTGCCGTCCATTTGATATTTATGTAGAAGTGTAGAATATTGGTTGTCTCCATATGTATCGTTAATGAAGGAAATAATTGACTCGATAGGAATTGGTGGTGGCGGATGCAGCTGCTGCAAAGAATTGGCGAGGAATTCTAGAACTTGATTTCTTGCAGCTAAAGATGCAGAACGAGAGCGATTCTTAGGGACGGCATGGGTGAGTGAACGAGATCGATTGATACTGGCTGGCGGAGAGAGTGAATTGTCAGGATTGGAGGTAATAGCAGATGAGCTGGTTGGAATTAAAGGGCCAGATTGAGTAGTTACTGTGTTGTGTGTGTTAGATGAAATTGTGTTTTTTAATTTAACATGCAATCGCTTTACTACTATTGATTTTCCATTATCAGACTCTGTAGACGATGTAGGTAAACCACGTTTTTTTGTGGCATTAGATGATACTGTCATGACGCTGGCCAGATCCGCGGTTTCTTCTTCAGTTGGTTGTTTCGTCTCTTCAGTTTTCCTTTGTTCTGAAGGAGGCTGGACGTTAAAATTTTCGGTACTTGATGGGTACGGTGCTGCATTGTGGGGCGTCTCCTCAGTTTTTCTTTTATCTGTCGGGGTTGGACGCCAAAGTTGACGGTGTTTGATGGACACGATGCAGCTGTGTGGGTCTTCTCCTTGCAGATGAAGCAGTGCAAATCGTCAGTGTTGATGAAAATTGTGTAATCGTGGTTTCGATAATTAATTGAGAAGAATGGAGGAACGGTGATTTCATCGAAATTTGTCGTGTAAAATTGTCTACGTCAACTGATAATATGACCAAATTCGTCATCGGACGGATCGACACGCAATATCGCGATTGGGGAAACGAGAGTGAAGCCGATGACCGTTTTAAGGTGGTGTTCTAATAAAGTATTTGGGATTACCGCTGAAACGTTAGATAAAACAATCTTTTTTGTAGATGGAGATAATCGTCTAGCTTTGATACGATGATCATTGATGGTTATGGTACCGCCAGCGTTCATAAAATCGACTACATCATTGGGCGATTTAAGTAATATTAATACACGATTGCCACTAATTCGCGACGCCGCGATAATTTTTTTTGATTGCATGATACTGGGAAGAAGGGATTTAAAATAGTCCTTTAGCGTGGCATGTTCGATGTACGGGAAAATTATTCCTTGGTATTCGTCCGGGTAGTCGAATTCTGTGAGAGGAGCAATTTTAAGAGCGTGACGTGATTTGGCTATCGAGGAATAAGTATTTGGTTGAGACTGACGTTGTAGAGGATGATTTGGGAGAGATAGGAGAGAAGGAATTGATCGAGTTAATCAATTAATATTTGGATCGGATAAAGAAGTTTTAATCGATTTATTTTCAAAATTGATCGAAGTTGTTCGTTCGTTTGACGTAACGGAAATAATCTCTATTAATATCGCCGTGTATTACTCCAGATAAGATATCACGAACATCGTCGGTACTACGATTATTAAAAGTAATATTACCTTGATGATTTGTGTCTGGCGGAGCAGTTGTTTCGGATGGTGACGACGAACGGGAATGATAAAGCGGCATACGTTATCGATTTCTAGCAACAATCACGCGCTGTGATCGGACGGTGAGATATAAAGCCGAAATTAAGTTTATCGAAACCGATATATTAACACGATATCGAAAGACGATATAAACGCGATAGTGAACACAAAGAGAAACAACCTTATCGTTTAAACGAAAAAAAAAACTTTGTTTAAATGGTAAATAATGAAAGCAGCACTGACGAATGAATGATATTTTGACTCATCGGTAAATATCTGCAAAAAATTAAACCATTTATCTACCATGTGCCATCGTAATAAACAAATTATTGAATCGAGCATAGTACATCCTCCTTGACGTATTGAAATATATCTAAACTAATATTTAAGAAGGCAATATTGTTGTAATGTTGAAAGGAACGGTATGGGAGAAGAAAGAAGAAGGAATCACATTTTGTAATCTAGACGACTTATAAAATGAAATATATACATATGTGTAACAGGGCATGCATGAAGATGAAAATTTCCAACTAAGATTAATTTGAGAAAAGTTTGAAAAAAGGATATATTATTTATAGAGTACAAATTTAACAAAGATTTGCCAGCTAAAGTGTTTTACGCGCAGTAAGGCTGGTTGCCTTAAATTCAATATGTAATGCAGCAATGGGAGGGGCATTAGAAGTGCTAAAGACTGAATTAAGTCTGATTTTTATCTAAATTATGGAGAGATTTTTAACGAGATCCTTTTCAAAGAGAAAACTACCATACAATAGGATACTGCGAATGAAGGATTGGATTCATTGCGACGAATAGGTCAGTTAATATTCAAGATTCTGGAATTGAAGAATATTTATTAAACGGAGCCTCTGTTCCTAGTCTCCTATCCATGAACAAACCCGAGTAACGTAATGAGTCTGTCTGCGAAATTTCAATGTTGTCAATTTTAAACTTTGACACGTTACTTACTGGTAAATGTGATGTGTCGACATTTTACTGCTACGCACACTTAGTTAGTCGGTTTATGTGGTTTTGGATCGTCGCGTTTGCGTAATCTAGATTTGGATTAGACGCGAGGGTGGTAATATCGTCGAAAAAAAGTGGTCGTAATTGTTAAGTTTGAAGTTGGTAAGTCGCTAGTGTAGATGGAGTATAATAGCGGTCCAAGTAGGCTGCCCTGCGGCACCGAAGGTAACATTTTTCTTTCTTTCGAGAAGGGATCATTAATTCTCCTTCGAATGATTTAAAGAATGCGTACAAATCTAGATGCATGTATTTTCGGAGTCTATAGAGCTATTCTGGATGTCAAACTTTGTCGAACGCCTGCGCGACGTCAAGGAAGACAGCAGAGCACAGCTCTGACCAATGGGCGATACTGCTGTATAGTGGAATGATCATGGTCTGGTATTATTTTTCCATACGTGTTTATCGTTATTGCAGCGTATACGCGATTTAAAATTAGTTTATCCAGTACTTTATAGAAAGTGAATAAAGTAGACTGACGACATAACGGATGTTTTTAATTTGTCCGGTTTAGGTAAAATGATTATAACTGATTTGTCAAACTTTTACAAAGCATATAAACGAGAATGTATCTCTATAGTACACAAAAATGAACGTGCTATTTCCAATATTTAACAGGCGATCGACGTTAGCACCCGTAAATAAGTTATTAATATACAAACAAATAATCGCACCTAAAATGTTATACGCTTTCCCTGTTTGGTCTAACACCAGCCTGAGTAATATGAATAAACTACAGCGATTGTCAAATCACTACCTCGAAATTATACTGAATAAAACCAGGTATATGCGCTACTATGCGCGACATATTAAATTATCCTTATGTACAAGAAACAATTAAGATCGGTACTTTAACATTTTTTTATGAATCGATACGACACAGGTACAAAAAATACAATAGACGAATAAAACATATTTTACTTTGACATGATAAAATATAATTTTTACGAAAATTCCAGCAATATTTATTTATATTAATTCATGCTAATATTTTTAATATTTTTTAAGTTTACTTTGATTATTTTTATGTTATTAATTAAAATTTTATCGATGCGGGTTTTTTTATTTTCCTGCGAAATAACAGCTAACTAATAAGTTTCTGTTTTCAGTTTCGCGTATATTTAAGTTCTGATTAAGTTTTTTGAAATTCATAATTTTCGGAACGATAAAACAACATCTATGATTAAACTGTTTTTTCTTTGTATAATTATTTTAACAATAAATTTTTCTTTCTTTCTTCTTAAATCTAGTAATACCGAGAATAGCCCGGAGTAGAAAAAGTGCATTATCTGTTTATTCTGTGAGGATGGGGGTACTAGTGTTCTTGGTCACACATTGTGCTTGTTGTACACTGCGGATTTTCCTTTGATCACTGAGATGGAAGTCGCGATGTTTGAATGTGATACTAGCTACAAATATTTTATGTTAAAATTGAGAGAATTATATATATATAAAGTCTAAACTTAACGTCCATAATAAATTGCTAGTATACAACACAATTTTAAAGCTTTCTAAGAGTGTACGAAATTCAGAATCGAGCTCAAAGACAAATAACATCAGGACTCAAATATGTTAAACAAATATCTCGATTTACATGTAAATACTGTTCTTGAAGAGCTCAAGAAAAACGCTCAACACTATTTAATAAGGTTAGAAAAGCATAGACATCTTTTGCCCATAAATCTGTTTGATAAATCATAGGAGTTGCGGAGACTAGATCGTGTTAAACTAACTGATCTTTTAACTGCGTAGAGTAAGATAAAAGGTAGAACTACTGCGTTCTTTCCCGTCACGTGTCATCATGGCTTCCACGTTGGCTAGTTGTATTTTAATTTAAAAAAAAAAGAAAAAAAAGGAGAAAAGGAAAGATTGTTTTAAAACTAGTCACTTAATAAAAATAAGTTAACATATTTTTCTTTTAGGAAAATTTTTAATACAGAAATAACTAAATATAAAAAAAAATACTTATAAATTTAAAACAATATTCATTTTAATTTTAAAAATACGTAATAACTAAAATACACAAAGATAACGAATGTAAATAAATAATTTAAAGATTTATAACATAAATTATAATGATTTACGTATACTTACTTTAAACCAATTGCATTTAGTTGATGGCCAACTTGGATCGAAGCTCATTATTACATTGGCATCGCGATCAAATGTATAGAACGATGGTAACGTACCAGTAGTACATAAATTAGTAGTGTAGTGATTAAGAGCGACATAATCATAGGATCCTGGAATTGAATGAAATTTTCAAACTAAATTAATTGACGAATTTTAAATTGTCACCTAATACCATCATAAATTCTAAACATTTTAAATTTGATTCAAATAACTAAACTTTACTTTTATTGTTTTCGGTTGCAGCGATACACATGTTTTAAAGTTTTCAAAAATAATGTAGTAAATTTCTATATTATTTTAAATTAATAACATTGTTTAATTATCTTAAAGATACAAATTTTGAGCGAAACCAATATTTATCAAATTTTTTCAAATCACCTTCAAATATATATGTATATAAAAGAAATAACTGCAATTTAAATAAACTATAATAAAAAACGGATTCTTTTATTACAAGCGTCAGTTGGTATTAATTGTAGAGCGATTAATTATTTTGACGAATTATATTGGTTCATATATATATTATATATAATTCGTTCTAATCGTAATGGGGCGTGCCCACTCGTGGTGTTAAATGAATGATTTGAAGACACGTAGGTCAGCTGCGAGTAAATAGTAAGTAGTCGCAGATTGAAAGCAGCTACCTGATGAAAATCTCGGGTAGATTAAAATTAAGTTTTGTTGATGTTGCTAATAATATGTTACTGCGCTATCATGACTAAAACAATTCCACGCCCTAGGTTTGCAGTTAAAATCTCCTATAACTGTAGTACGTGAGTATTGACTGAGTATTAATTTCAAGTCGTGTACAAAGTACGATTAATTTTTTTAGATATCGGTAAACACAGACTATGCATACTGAAACACGATTCGTCTGCTCTTCAATGTCCACAGCATCTACACATCTAACTGATAATACTGGTAACATATTATGCTTAATTGAACCCCCTACAATTAGTGCAACAACCCCACTACGCCTACTTTTATCACATCGATATACACGATAACATGGAAATTTAATTTTCCTTTTGTAATTTAATTTCGCATAGAGCATCTATATGAATAAAAAATACGTAAATTCGTTAATTTTAGAATAGAAGGAGTGTGCATTCCACCCTACTAAAGAAAGTTTATTATGGGGACTATAGCAGACCGTAGGTTATTTATTTATTTATTTATTTATTTATTTATTTAATGAAGCCACACAACAGCTAAAAGCCAATTATAGTGTAGACTTATAAATAAAATAATACAATGAATAATTTTTTCTGAATTATAAAATTAAAAGTGAAAAAAATAAAATACAAAAAAATACATCGAACACATTCACCAGCCTCACACCCATTAAACACATCAGAAAAACTACACGCATTCACAAGTCTCACATTCATTAAAACATACATCATTTACACCCCATTCACACAATCTTACTCGAAATAAATGGACGAATAATCTTCAATAAATACAATATAAACCTTAACCTAAATACTGCATGTACATTAGTAAAGGAACACATACACTAAACACCCACCACATTATAACAATCTAGAACCATTGGAATAGACAACAGCGAAATTCCTCATCGCAAAATATGTTCGAGAAGCAACTTATTAAAGAAATATCTGTTATCAAAGTATATATCCGTACAAGGAAATATGTTCAAAAGAGAATTAGACAAGCGGAAAGCTGACAGCAACGGAGAACTTAAACCGAGGTTTGTTCGTGCAAAACAATTCGATCGTCTATTTGGTCTTGGTACAACGTAGGAGACGATTGATGTTAAATACTCACTATTAACTCTACCGTTGCATACATCATGAAGAAACCTTAATTTGGCTATTTTCCTTCTGTAGTGTAAAGACCTCACATCCATTACATTTCTTAATATATCGTAACTCATATATTTAGGGTAAATACCTGATATACGGTAATATAGATATTTTAAAAATTTGCACTGAACTTTGGAATTATGCGGTGCGTAGTTATTGTCGCGGTTATTATCAAAAATCTTATCGGCTTTTCATGTGGTACCTAAGAAGGTGATTTTATGGACTGACTCTACGATCGTATTGGCATGATTAGCTAAATCCGCGAGTCACTGGACTTCATTTGTGGCAAATCGGGTTTCTGAAATATAGAGTTTAACCAATACGTTTACGTGGAAACATGTTCAATCTTGTAATAATCCTGCTGATTTAGCAACTCGCGGTATGTCGATTAGTGGCAGAGTCAAAGCTGTGGTTCAATGGCCCTGGATTCTTACTAAAATCGATTAACGATGTAACTGATTCGTATCATGAATTTACTACCATATTAGTGAAAAGGAAGTTGAAACCTGCATGTAACGTTATTATAGATATCAATTTTGTTGAACATTTTTCATCTTATACTCGGTTGCTTCGGGTTATATATGTTGCGATTTATTCATCGTCGTAAGGGATAGTGAATCTTATGAATCCGTTACAATTAATAATCGTCGAATATCGACGAGCCTTGATGACGGTTTTACGTATTGTACAACGGATCGCATTCTCAGAAGATATTAATCGATTACGCAAGAACGTGTTGTTGAGAAACCGCAGTAGGTTATCATCACTATCGCCTTTTATCGATCAAGAAAACGTACTTCGTGTCGGCGGTCGCATTTGTAATTCGTCGTTATTATATGAGAAACGACATGCAGTTATTTTACCGGCTCAGTCACATTTTTATCGAATTTTTGTGAGGTACATACATGAAAAATATTATCACGCAGGACGGTCGTTTATCAAATCATACATAGCTGCTAATTATTGGTTTATCGGTGGTTTTACTTCAGTAGTAAAATATACAATTCCAATTTGTATACAATGTATACGCGTTAAAGCACAGACAAGCCAACGGTTGATGGGACAACTGCCTTCAGAAAGAGTCAGAATTTCTCGACCTTTTGCGAACACTGGAGTCGATTTTGCTGGCCCGTTTGTTTGTAAATGCGTTGGACACCGCTCGATTAAATACAATAACGTATATATTGCTATTTTTGTGTGCCTTGCTATTAAAGCGGTTCACATAGAAATTGTGTCAGAATTAAGTTCATGTAAATTCATTGAAGCTGTGCAGCGATTCATCGCGCGTAGAGGTAAACCGTTAAAAATGTTTTCGGATAATGGTACTAATTTCGTAGGGACACGTAATTATCTTAAATTGAATAACGATGAGTTACAAACGTTTGCTGCTGCTGAGAGCTTTGATTGGCATTTTAATCTACCTTATGCCCCACATTTTGGTGGGTTGTGGGAAGTGGCTTTAAAATCTGCAAAATGTCATCTATTGCATGCGATAAAGGGAAATGTCCTTATACATTTGAAGAATATGCAACGTTATTCACTCGTATTGAAGCTGTATTAAATTCGCGCCCCTTATGTTCCAGTCATGATAACCAGAAGGGTAACGAAATATTGACACCAGGTGATCTCTTGATTGGTGATTTGCTTTTGAATGTTCCTATTATCGAAACAGAGGAAATCAGCTTATCTAGACGATTACGATTGATTAATACGCGGGTGTCAAACTTTTGGAAATTGTGGACCCGAAATTATCTGAACCAGTTACAGCAACGTGGCAAATGGCGTGTCATCAGTCCGAATTTAAATGTTGATCAAGTAGTATTGATCATTAATATCGCTACCAGACCGTTCGAATGGCCGTTGGGAAGGATTGTTGGAGTTCACCCTGGATCAGATGGTTTAGTTCGGGTTGTAGATGTACAATCAGCTACTGGAATCCTGAGAAGACCCATATCTACTGTAATAGTTCTACCTGTTGATTCTGAATCGTCGGTTCAGAAGGCGGAGTATGTTCCTGCACTTTATGTAGATAAGAACGGTTGATGTCGAACGTAATTTACTGTATGTGTGTGTGTGGGGAAACCCAGGTTATGTGCGTTTATGTTTGGTATGCGTGTGTGCGTTTCTTTAGTCACAATATAATTTAATATGATTTCCGACTTACCATTTGATTGCATTATTATCTATTCGTTTTACCTTTATGTGATGCTACATTTGAGCTAAAGAGAAAAAGTGATTATCCAAATGCATAATTTTTATATTTTAAATCAGTAAGTATTTAAAAAAATTTCTGTTTATTTTTTTCGACAGTACTAATCATCATTAAACCGAAATCGTTTAGAAGAACCTTTGCTAAAGAAACACCGGTGAACCAGTTATCGGTAGTTATGGTACGATTTGAATGTTTAAGATCTACTACAAGTATTTTGTACGAAATAATCTGCTGTAAGAACGTTATCAGGGGGTAGTATTGCATTACACGTATATTACACCGGTGAACCAGTTATCGGTAGTTATGGTACGATTTGAATGTTTAAGATCTACTACAAGTATTTTGTACGAAATAATCTGCTGTAAGAACGTTATCAGGGGGTAGTATTGCATTACACGTATATTGTGTCGCTTGATCGCATACCGTTATAATTTTTAAACTGTATTTATTTGGTTCACTCGGTAAGTATATCCGAAATGGACACTGTGTCTCTAAACCCTACTAACCGCTCATCGTTAAAGCAGTCATTTGTCCTACTAATGAAACTATACCGTATTTCGAAAATCTTTAGTAACTCAGCAACGGGTCTTCTTGTTTCCCTAACAGCACGCCTCAGGGACGTAGTAACAATCAATGCCAACAACACGCTTCCCAGGCGTGTAAACATTTACAGCGAATGTCAACAATACGCTTCTGAGGCGTGATGACTTTACGAAAAAAAATATTACATACCAAACGAACACGAACAATAATTCTGTCCTTCTCACATTTAACACGGACTGTTTACAGAAGGCATATATGAACGACGATTAGACATCTAGCGTCAAAATATTTAGTTTAATAATAATACACGCCTCAGAAGCGTATAGATGGCAATGCAGAGTTAATTTGTGTAGAATTACATTCATGATTTTCACGATGCTGCCCACACTTAACGCATCTGCTATATTAGAATTCAGACTGTAAAGCCTGACGACGATAGCACTACAACGCTCCTTTCCTAGGTTGTATTTTTCTCATGTTACGACACAGTAGAACATGATGTTAGTACATTTCTAATATCGGTGTCGTGCGGAAATTGTACGGATTTTCTTTTTAAAATAGGAGATATAACAGCCTATCAGACGGTAAATGCGTATAAAAAGAAACGCCACTTTGTTTTAGAGTTGTAATAAGTTTGTTCATAATCTTCAGTTGCACTTGTACAAACAAAGTATTTATTTCCACGAACGCGAATATTAAATGACGACTTTAAAAAAAACTATTATATACAGCGGTCGAGATTAACATATGCATGCCCTGCACCGTGTTGAGTATACGACAGCACTTATAACCAATCACAGATGGTGCAAAATCAGTGCTACCCGACCTCCCTCGCGATACACCGAAATTTACATGCTCAGTTCTACATGTGTAATAAACATTTCGCAAATATTTCCCGATAATCGAAATACGTATCCCAGTAAATTAATTAAAGTTATCGACATTTATGATATGGCGTTATTTAAGTATAAACGTTTTTAAACGTAGATTATAAATAATTATAAGTACTTATCTCACAGTTTTTCCATTTCTCTCTGATAATTTTAATTTGATTCCTTTGTATTTTGAAAAGTTTTTATAATTTTTTTCCATCGTACAAAAATAAATTTTCTTTAGTCGGATAAATTTTAGTAGTGATATTGTAGTATTATATTATCGCTATACGTGGCCATTTATATACTCGTCATTTGATATATTTCTTTACGTACGAAGAAATTTAATTCCTTCTTCTTCATTTAAATATCGTCAGCTGTAATTAACGCGCCTAATTATTCTTATTCTTCAAACGTATTTATTATCACGCTTTGAAAAAGTTATTTTTTACCCGAGGGGAATTGTGATATATTTTATTTTCCATGGACACAATTTTTTTGTTTAAAATTTAAATATGTATTACTTATTAAGTTACCGCATATACGATACATTACCTCTGATTTCTTTAATTTCTTTCGTTGTAAACCGCGGTAATCTCGATCGTGAACGACCTTCCTTTTTACTATTACCGTCCACTGTTTCGCGTATTAATTTCGGATAATCCCCTTTTTTACTTAAAATCGGATGTGCGAACAAATCTAACTATATCAACAATTATAACAGAAATTATAATAAACAAATTTTATTACATAAAGAGAGATTGTAGTCTAATCTGCCGAGTAGTACAGGAAAGAAAAATAATAGAAACTAAGGGCGAATAGAGTAATCGCAATGACTTAACGCACCGCGGTCGTTGTTGTGGTCTACGCCACCATGCGAATTTACAAAGGGGCTAGAATTTACGATCGTCGAAATGTAATATATATATGTATTAGGGTTCATTAGTCTAACCCTCTAGCAGCAAGAAATCCATTGAAGGATAAGCCAACTATTTTCTAGAATATATATATATATATCTGCGAATCGTAAATCCCTCGTGGAGATATCGTGGTTTAAAAAATCCATCAACTGTACAAGATACCGCCATGAATCACTGTTGCGGGGAATGCGTTCTGAGGAATTTCCTCCTACTGCTATTCTTACCATGTCTGACATCTTCTTTTTCCTTCTGCTATTCGTTCATGAATTCTAGCTTGAAATTCGTCTGCTCTTATTATATGGTCTAAGTATGTTACTATTCTTCTGATTACTACCGAGGATTATTCTGTTTGTTGCTTCAACTTCTTGTAATATCGAGAAGTAGTTCGTTTACTTGTCCATCTACGGAATTCTTAACATCCGTTTCTAACAATATGTTTCCAGCGTATTTATCTTTTGCCGATCACATTTTCGTAGTTTCCACATTTCTGCGCCGTAGGGAAACAACGAGAAGACGAGACTATTGACTAGTTTTATTTTCACTTTCTTCGATACTACAGCATCAGCCCATATAGGTTTTAAACATTCGTGTATATACATATATATATATGTTCATTCATTCATAGGCCACTCGTTATCGAGTAACATGGTTATCGTTTTTTGTGGGTTCGCAGAATCGCTAATAAGTCCAATTCTGTCTATACGTTGTTTTACGCCTTCACTGCAGGTATACACGTTATCCACATTATATTATCCACCGGTACCTTGCAGCTGTTTCTGTACGTTTCCACATAGGTCGATTTTGTGCGAGTTCTTGCTAGTTGCCAAGTGAGTTCCACATTCCGTGAATATATATATATATATATATATATATATATATATATATATATATATATATATATATATATACTGTGATATGTGGGTTAGGTTAGGTTTGGTTAAATCGAGAACCTGAATAATTAATGATGCTGACGGAAATGCAATTACGAATAAGGAATGAGGTAGTTAAGCGTTGGAAAACATATTGCGAACATTTATATGAAGAGAAGCCAGCGATAGTAAGCACAATGAAAAACTGAGAATATAACACAATATGAACCGGACATACTACAATCGGAAATTCAAGACGCAATTAGAAATTTAAAAAATAATAAATCGCCGGGAAATGATGGCATTTATGCAGAATTGCTCGAGGAACTTCCAACAAGTTGAGTACGAATAATACATACACTGTGTAATCGAATATGGAAAACGGGAACATGCCCGAAAGATTGGACAGAGTCTATCATAATTCCTATATACATAAAGGTTCGAGCAAACAATGTGAGAACTGCAGAACAATTGTACTGGTATGACACGCAAGTACAATCCTGCTTCACATTATTAATAACAGGCTGAAACAATATGATGGGCAAATAGCAATATAATAAGCTGGATTTCTTACTGGCAGAAGGACCAGAGAACACATTTTATGTACACGACAATTAATTGAAAAAAGTATCGAATATGACAAACCAATGTATTTATGTTTTATTGACTATCATAAAGGGGGGGGATTTGATTGTGTCAAATGGGATAAACTATTGGAAATACTAACCTTCATAGGCGTACCAAGACATCTATCCTACTTAATAAACAATCTCTATGTCCAAACAGTATTAAATAATATATTCCACTGCTCATAGATAGCGCTCACTGACACTTTATAAACAAGAATAGGTTTTCTTAAAAAATATGGAAATTCTGGTATAATATTATAATTATTAATTATACATATATCTAAAAATGCCTCTGTTTTTTTTTAAGAAAAAAACTTATTACGGCAGATAGAGAACTGTTAAATGTATAGTTTAATATTTTATTTTTATTCATACGCGTTCACAGTGTGTATATCATTTTGAAGTTACGTGCAGCTGGCTGTAGACTGGATTCCAAACTGGAAAAAGTTAAATGTTTTGATTATTACCGTTCAAAGTAATATTGTGTTTTATTTTGTATTTTTTAGGGAGGAACAGGTGATATTTCACACATATCAAATGAAACAAGATCGCACATATAGAACAGTTATAAGACATCTTCATCATTCAATAGACCCCGCGATAATTGTAGAGGAACTGACACTAAAAGGATTTCAGGTCCGAAATGTTCATAATATTCGGCAGCGTCATACTAAATTACCGCTTCCTTTGTTCTTCGTTGATTTGGAACAGACAGAAAACTGTAAAGAAATATTTAATCTAAGAGTGCTATGTAACACCCTGATTAAAGTAGAACCACCTAATAAAAAGACATCGATCCCTCAGTGCCAAAACTGCCAAGCGTGGGAACATACTAAGGCATATTGCACTCGGCCATCGATATGTGTCAAATGCGGAGCAGGACATAAAATTGTGGAGTGTAGAAAAGACCCAAAGCTGCCGGCTAAGTGTGGACTGTGCGGAGGAGCCCATCCGGCAAACTATAAGGGTTGTGAAATTTATCAGAAGCTGGTTCAAGTTAAACAGGGGTCTACGAAAGAAAGAAAAGACTTAGCTCAATCTGGTTATCGTCAGTCGGGCCTTAGCTATTCCCATGTTACAAACAGTAATCCGAATTCAAATTCAAAATTACACCAAAATATTTCTAGCATAAAAGTACCTCTTGCGAATTTAAATAAATCAAAAATTATCGCCAATTCTGTGTCAACTAATCTTAATATGCCAGAACGAAGTTCTAACAATGAGGCAGTGGAACTGTCCACAATTACTGATCAACTTACGAATTTTCTGTCAGATTTCAAAGTTATGTTCCAGCAACTACTGCAACAAAACAGTACAATTCTGACAATGTTAACGACTGTCATTAATAAGTTAGTAAAATGATGGCTGGGTCATTAACAATAGCTACGTGGAACGCAAATAGCTTAAAAAACCATAAGGCCGAAATTGAGTTATTTTTAAGTTCAAATTTCATAGATGTATGCTTAATTTCCGAAACACACTTTACTGAAAAAGACTACTTCAAAATTAATAACTATTCAACCTACTGCTGTACACATCCATCAGGGAGCGCCCGAGGTGGATCAGCTATCTTAATAAAATTAAACATAAAACATCATGAACTTATTCATTATAGAGAGGAGTACCTACAGGGGACCGCCATCAGTATAAGTACGGCCGTTGGTCACTTGATACTGTCGGCTGTCTATTGTCCTCCGCGCCAAAAATTAACAAATTTAGGAGTGTCTATGTACATTCACTCACTACGTACTAGATTTATAGCAGATGGGGACTGGAACTCTAAACATACAGAGTGGGGCTCTAGACTTACTAACCCCAGAGGCCGAGCACTCAAAAATATTTTAGATAATAACAATGTGGGTTATATTTTATCAGGGGAACCAACTTACTGGCAAACTGATCCTTGTAAATTACCCGATCTGCTAGATTTTTACATCGTCAAAAGGTATATCAAAACAATACAGAGATATCAGCCCTTCTTTCGATCTTTCTTCGGATCACTCGCCAGTTATTTTAACCCTGAGCGACACTGTTATCCGTAAAAATACTCCGATAAATCTCTATAACTCTAGAACAGATTGGGAAGCCTATAGAGAATATTTAGAGTCCAACTTAAATTTAAAAGTTCCGTTAAAGAGCAACGAGCACATCGACGACGCTGTACGTTACCTTACTCGCGAAATACAGACTGCAGCACCTTGAATACACCCGGCAATAATCGAAAAAACATAAATGTTAATAATAGTAATTCTAAATTAGTTAAGGAGCTTGTCTTGGAGAAAAGACGATTACGGAAAAAATGGTTTCAAACTAGATATCCGCAAGATAATACTTTGTTTAATAAAAAAACGAAACACCTGAAGAGATTACTTTCGGAAATCAAAAACGAAACCTTTAATAATTTCTTATCCGCTTTGTCGCCATTGCCTGTGGATGATCATTCGCTGTGGAAGTGTTGTAAAAATATTAAAAAACCGATTATACCGTCGATAAGGACTAACAGTGGTGGTTGCTGGGCCAGGAACCCGAATGAAAAAGCTGAAGCATTTGCTACTCATTTAGCGAGTGTCTTTAAACCAATACAGGCGCTCCACCCAAGAAAATCCGCGTTGGATACTGATAACATAAGCTCGTCTATTCAACTTACCTCATCGGTGCAGCTTAACTATACAACTAAGTTTAAGTCACCTCAAGAGGTGAAAAGTACCATAAAGTCCTTAAAGTGCAACAAAAGTCCAGGTTTTGAACTGATAACAGCGAGGTTGCTTGAGGAATTGCCTCGAAAAGCTCTAGTGTTGCTTACATATATATCTAATGCCATAATTCGCTTAAACCACTTCGCGATGTATTGGAAGTTTACTCAAGTCATCATGGTTCCGAAATCCGGGAAGAACCCGCACTGTGTATCTTCTTATCGGCCTATATCTCTGTTACCCATAGTAATGGAAAAATTAATATTAAACCAGCTATGCCCTTATTTAGATTTTAATATCGTAATATCAAATCATCAATTTGGACTTATGAAACAACATTCCACAGTGGATCAATTGCACAGGTTAGTAAATATAATTGAAAACAGTATAGAAACGAGACAGGTTTGTACGGCGGCGTTTATCAATGTTGCTCAGGCTTTTGACAAGGTGTGGCATGAAGGTCTATTGTTAAAACTGAAATCATTACTTCCACCAAATTTACATCTTCTGATTACTTCTTATATGCAAGATCGGTACTTCCATGTGCGTTACTCTGCGATTCATCCTGTTCTAGCAGGTGCACCGCAGGGTTCGGTCCTGGGGCCTACACTGTATTTGCTTTACACCGCCGACTTCCCCGTTACTAGGGATGTACACGCGGCTACTTTTGCAGATGACACTGCCTTACTCTCATGTAACACAGATCCGAACATTGCCAGTAATAACCTACAGGAAGCATTAAACAGAGCAGAAAATGGTTTAAAAAAATGGGAGATAGGTGTTAATGAGAGCAAATCCGTTAACGTTCAGTTCACAAATAGGAAGGATATAGTTCTACCTGTTAGAATCAATAACCTCACAATGCCTATTCAGCCGAATGTTACATATTTAGGTATGCACCTGGATAGTCGATTGACATGGCGACATCATATAAACAAAAAAAAGAAGGAACTTAACATACGGGTTAGAAAAATGAATTGGCTCTTAGGCAGGAATAGTGTTCTCTCATTGACCAATAAGCGTTTAGTATATACAGCACTTATAAAGCCAGTCTGGATCTACGGAATAGAGCTATGGGGTTGTGCAAAAAAAAACAAATATAAAGGTGCTACAAACGTTTCAAAGTAAAATATTAAGAACAATGACAGGTGTACCCTGGTACATAACCAACACAACTCTACAGAGAGACTTGAATATTCCATATATGTCCGATGTTATAAAGCAGTACGCTCAAAGACATGTACTTAGACTGGAAGGTCATCCTAATACCTTGGCTCAAAGATTACTGAACACTTCCAGTGACACCAGGAGGTTGAAGCGTAATGAACCACTGGACCTTTTTTAAGGTAGCAGCTGCTCGGTGAGTACCACTGGGTGCTTCTCCGTCACGTTATTACATGGTCAATAATTATGCTAAATGACCTAGGGGGTCAGATCGTAAAAAAAAATTAATTTAAAAAAAAAATTATTATTATTGTGGCTAGTGAATGATTTTTTATGAAAGCTAAAAGTTGGCCAAATGGTGATCTTGAACCATCTTTAAGAGTTGTTTGCAGGTTCATTAGAAACTTTTCATAATACCAGGTGGTCGTGCTTTATGTTTTGATAAATATTTTACATCTGTGCATGTTGTTGAATAATTGCTCAATGAAAGAAGTATTACAACTAAAAGCACTAGAAAAAAATAAATTTCACCAGACAAGACTCTATGCAAGAAAAGAAGAGGCGCGTATGAAAATATTGTTTGAGCAAATAATCTGACGTGTCTAACAATGTGGTACAAGGTCTGTATTAATATTATCATCTGCACCTATTGGAGATGTAAAAGTTACAAAAGTAAAGAGGTATGATAAAATATTAAATGAATTCATCGTGATTGATCAACCAATAGTTATACCAAACTATAATAGGTGTGTGAGTAATATAGACCTATGTGATCGATACATATCACATTAGAGAATAAACATGGGTACAAAAAAGTGGCCAGTTAGAGTGTATTTCTATTTCAAAGATTTATCAATAGTAAATGGTTATATTGAATATAAGCGCGACCAAAAGGGCCTTGGAACATTACAGAAAAATATAATGGAGTTATTAAATTCTAAAATATATATATATATATATATATATATATGTATAGAAGAAAGTACGTTACATGTAATCCAGCTAATACCAACAAGGGGTTGTAGAATGTCTGGAGCAGAACACTTGTCAATTTGTGCAGTAAATTATAAAAATAAATATCTATATGTAGGAATAAAGGCTGTAAGGGCAAAATAAGATTTATGTATGGCAAATATAATTTTTTTTTATGCATTACATCTGAGTGTATTTTTTGTAATTTCACACATAATAATCCTGATTATAAAATTATCATAGGTATTTCCATTTTTTTTGTTTATGTTTTTGTTTACACCAACAAGTAAATGTAATTGAATTTTGCAAGTATACGGAATTTGTTTATAAATTTGTTTCACTTATTTGTTTAAATTTTTAAGTGAACTAACAAATATATATATATATATATATATATATATATATGTTTTTTAATTTTTTAGATAACAATTTCAACTTCTATGATTATTTTGTTCTCTGTACAACTTCTGAATGCACATTGATAGTAATTTAGTGACTGACGCTGATCATATTATCATCAAATGCTTCTATTCAAATAATTTTTAACAATTTCTTTCATTCAATGTTCCTCTTTTTCAGATACCAATGGGTGAGAATGTTTCCTATCTCATTTCTCGAGAGAAATTGGTAAACCGTTGAACATATCTCTACAGAAGCATGCAGCTCCTGCGTTCAGAGTTTTGTTATCCATAAATCCTCAATAGTTGCACCATGTCTGTTGTTATATTTTTTTACTGTTTACCATCACCGAGCTGAACTAAATATAATAAAGTAAGAAAAATATAATCCTGAACATGTGGACCTAATTTTTAGATATTGTCGTAAAGAAATCGCAAGATACAAATTAGACCCCTCGTCCTTCACAAGGAACCCCAAGTGGCATTTGCTGTTTCTTTAGTGCATCATATATTAGAAAAAAAAATGCAATTACTTTTAAAAAAATTGTATCTTAATTCATTATACAGACTGCCTTTGTTCAGTATTCAACATCCTGAAATGCATTTATTTAAAACAGATTGAAATAATTTCTTAACATGTGGACGTAGTAGTGCACAAGCTTGGTCTAGAATTCTCTAAGAGTAAATGTATCTTTTCTGTGCGTGGTCACCACGAAATACTTTGTCATGTAACTGGCCAACTTTTAACCTCTGAGCAATTAATTTATTATTGTCTAAATGGGAAATATTTAAGTGTATTAAATCACTATCAAAAGTTTTTTTTTTTAAATATGTAAATCTCCATATGCCGTTTGTAACTACCAGGGTTATTACAGCATAAGGAGACGTGTGTCTAATTTATATGTATGCTAGGAGTCCGCTTTCTCTTGCAAAAGCCAGAATACTACCTATTGATTGAGGGTTGTTTGAGAGTATTTTGTGTATCGGGCCCCGTATTTTTTTTTTTAGCCTGTGTGGAGTAAGTGTTTGGCAGTTGTAGATTAAGTTTGGTATAAAGATAATTGTGTGATATGGCTGTATGACCCACCCATAGACGGTTTAGGGCACCATATTCTTTTCTGCTTGTGCCATCTAGAGGCAACCAAAGCTCTATGTTTGATTTAATGCTCCTAAGGAAGGTTGTTTGCGAGGTTCAGTCGATGGTCCATTCCTGTTTGCTATTATTCATGAGTACGTGTACTAATGTTGATGGAGGTGGTGAGTGTTCTGGTGCTGCTGAAAGTACCATAGACCGAGCTTCAAGGTCTACTTTATCACTACCGTGCATCCCAATGTGATTTGAGATCCACAGAAAGCGTATTTCCCTTCCTTCCTTATGTAGTGTGTGTAGATTCTGTTGGATTTCTAATATTATGGTATTTTTATTGTCTTGACGGCATATTAGTTGGAAAGAGGAGAGGGAGTCTGTTATAAGCAATGCTTTCCGACATGGAAGTACAACTTATCTGATGTACTGAATACAGTACATAATTCCATACAACTCTGCATCCAGAGAAGTGCAGCCATCGCTCAGTCGGATTGAGTGTAGTATATTATCAATTTGGTAAACCTTTCGTATCAGAACATTGCTGCAAACGATCTATCGTTTTTTGTGGGATTTTTGTGCATTAGAAGGAATACTGGATGACAAGGATATATTAAGATCGTCAATGTAAAGCCGAGCGGTAACAGGCTGCGAGATATAATTTGCTATGTCATCGATATATAACATGAACAAGGTTGCACTAAGTGCAGAGCCTTGTGGAACACCGTTTTCAGTCTGAACTGGTGTTGATTTTGACATGAAAAGTTCGGTTGTTTAAGAAACTACATAAGTAGTTGCTTAAATTGCCGGTTATGCCGGCGGACTTTATTTTTATTAATAGTCCATGTCGCCACAAGCGGTCAAACGACATTATTAATTTTAACGAACCAGCTGGTATTCCTAATTCTCTTGCATTGATATTAAAAGAACAGTGTATTGTATGCTGTTCAAGTGAATCTTACTTCTTTTCACGAGTATGGAGCTGTTGTCTATTTCAACACGATAATTTTATGCTTAGATAAAAATAATTTTTACACACGTCAACAAAATTTATGTTTAGGGAAATTTTTCATATTTAAATTTGACTTGATCGGAGATTGATTTGATCAGATACCGACGGATAAAAATGTACGCTAGCTCATTTTTTGAGAGATATCGATAAACAATTGAATATATTACATCTACAGAAATATGACCCATCTGTATTCCATGAAGATATGTTGATTAACATTACAGAAAATGAAAAATCTTCCAAGATAATTTTTCTTGAATTCTTTCAGATTATATCTTCCGTAGGTGAGGGAATGCCGTTTTTCAAGATCCCAGTCGGCAGTTACTATGCAGTATGTTTTCCTTAGAAAGCTTTTGAACGAGGAGTCCATCAAATGTACCTTATCCCCCTTCATGGTCTTCTTTTCACTGGATATTTTTTATGATCCATCAATCCTCAATGATAGCAGACATGTATGTCATTACCTTTTTTTTTTCAATATTATTGAGATCTCTGACAACTAAAGGTTGAGCTAAATTAATACATATAATGAAAGAAGTTGAATTGAATCCTGAAAATGTTAACATAATTATTAATAATTTTTGTAACAAAATCGCATGAAGGCACCTTATTTTCCACAAGGAATGCTAAAAGTTGGTTGTGGCGAAAAATCATTTTGGGCCTCACTCTATGAAATAAGCTATATCCTTTTGGACATCATATATCAGAGGAATGTTACAAAAACTTTAACAAAAACCGCAAATGCACCCTTTCTCTGTGTGGTGATCATGAAATTGCTGGCCATGTAGCTGACCCTCTTTTGGCATACTGTCAACCAATTAATTATTACCTAAATGTAAAATGTTTAAGCATGGTTAGGGACAAAAGTTATTCTTAACTCCAGTAAAATCATTAATTAATGGATACTACTTGATTTTTAGACAGTTTTAACCAAAAGTGACAATAATATTTTGAAATTTATAGTTTTTAGTTTACTTACAGCTGAAAGAGAGTCTGTTATTAAAATTTTTTGGTCTCTACTATTTCTTTTATCATTTTTTTAAATGTAGTTTAACGCCATCATTATCGCGTATAGTTCTACTGTATATGAAGATCCTGTGTATTCCAACTTCTGAACTTTCAAAAAATTAACATGAACTAACATCTTTTTTTTTTATTGAAAAAAGTGATTAGCACTCACCAAAAATGTGTATGCTCTCTCCGCTGCTTCCTTGTCTTCAGTACTATTGGTCTTCGGTTCATAATGTCTCGGTCCAATGTTTATAGCGACTTTACCTGAAATAGAAACGTCATTTACTAACTTTCAGTATACGTTTTATGATTTTATTATTAATATTATTTTTTTTTATAATTAATAACGTTTAATGAAAAAAAAGTCGGTACAGATAAATTTAATTAGTTTAATTAGACAAATTAATAGATTAAGCGAGGTGAGGATGAAAGCAAAGGTACCCTTAAATTAAAGCGTGATAATATGTTGTATTTCAGCGGACTACATAGTGCATATCAAAATAGAGTCAGTTTTTTTTATCAATAAAGCTAAACCAACGGGTGACTCGATAGGGTGCAGTTTCAGATAGAATATTATATATTACTCTACAAGTATCAGATAAAACCGGTGTGAAAGTAATTCAAATTGAAGACGAACTAAACGAGTTCTACAATAGCCTACTAGAAACTATGCAACAGAAAAGAATATCTTATAGTTACTTGAGATTTTAAAATGAAAATAAGCGCCAGAGAAAACGATTTGAAACGGCGGTTGGTAATTACGGTTTGGGTAAACGAAATGAAAGAGAAGAAACTCTACTTAACTTCGTAGAAAGTGATGACTTTTTTATAATGAATACTTTCTTTTTAAAAAGTTTAATGGTCCTGGAGAAGTCCAGATTTTTTGCAAATCAACTGACGAAGCAAATAGGATATTACCAACCATGTGAGAAAGCGGATTTTTAGATCCGATTTGAGTGTGCATAATCACATCCGTACAATGGGAATTTTGATTTCTAAATGCAGGGAATATAATATAGAACTGAAAATGACGTTCATCGACTATCAAAAGAGATTGATACTGTTAAAAGCGCTTGTAGGAAATGGCATACATGATGAATATATTAACATAATAATAAAGAACATTTACAATTCGACAACGATGCAAGCGCAATTGGTAGAAAAAAACAAACAAAATAACATTAAAGAATATTAGACAAGAGGGATACAATGTTGTTTATAGCATCCTTAGAACGTATGTTCAAAAACTTGATTTGGGAGTCTAAAGGTATCAATATTAATGGGAAGAAAATTTATCGTCTGAGATTTTCCGACGATATTGTATTAATTAGCAAGAACGTCGAACATTGCAGAACATGATAACTAACCTTCACAACTGTTTCAAACAGTAGGATTAATGATAAACATCAATAAAACTAATGTTATAACAAATACACCTCTGTAATTACAAATAAAAATAGATAGGCACATACTGGAACAGGTCAGTGAATATCAGTGGCGGCTCATGACAAGTTAATTTGGGAGGCTCTAATATAAAACTATAATAATTTATAAAATGTAATGATATAAATATCTATTTTTAGCGACTTCTTCATTATGTTTAATAATGTTTAACCTATAAGCAGAATCTAATTTAAGCGCAATATTTACAGAACCCATTAAACCTAGTTCCATACAACAATTCATGTGACGAGCTGATAGTTCATGCTTTTTTGCTCTTTGATTTAAATGTTTTAGTTCATTAAATCCTAATCGTGCCAATGTCATGTCACTTCCATCTTTAAAAAAAAGTACACAATGAAAACAGAAAAAGCGATTAATTACCTCACATCCGCATATCTATTTGAATTTTTTGTAAATTTCTTTTGATAAATGTCTTATAAAAATACGTGTACCTACTTTATCTTGTTGATTCAAATTTAATATGGGTGTGGTTCTCCCTAGTTTCTTAATTCTAACCTTTTCTGATAATGGAAGTATTTTAAAATTTCCTTTTAAAATATTACTAATTTTATTATCCATCATTATGTTTTAAAAATCAACGTTTAACAATAATTAAATTTAAACGTTTAAATAGATAAATAAAAAATATTATACGTTGAAAAATTACCGTAAAATAAGTGTCGGCGAAAAGCAGTGCTTGCGTTCAGTTAAGTAACAAAATCGATATTGTAAAATGGATTATTTAAAGAAGAGAAAGAAGGATAAAAAAAAAAAAACGGCAAATGAAAACACGTGTTTTTCGATAAGTAAACAACGACGCGCAACGCAAATATATTGTTAAAAACCAATCGCGTGTGAAATAGTCGAGGGCTCACTTATCTAGAGCCCCCAGACGCCTTTAAGTTACGCTCGGGAAACTTCGGTTCTCGTTTTTCGCATGTATTCTATATACCGTGTGAGGGCTCAATTCTGAATAGCTCACGTACTGTATTATTGGTTGTTATTATCACGTGACCGGAAAATCAGCTATCGACGACGTTAACGCGAGTCGATTGCGTAGTTCCAGTACAGTTAAAAAAATCTGACGATTGTTAGCCGGTGTTTTAGCTGTTCGTTTAAGGAATCCGCGCAAAAAACGCATATTTTGCATTCTTTTTTAAAATGGATTCTTACAAAAAATTATTTTAAAATTAAAAGTTTTATTCCGTATACTGATTTTTTTTAAGTCATTAAATAATAGGCATTTCTTAAAAACTCGCACAGGGAGGCTCGCGCCCTTGAGCCCCCCTGGAGGAGCCGCCCCTGGTGAATATATATATTTAGGTCAAGTAATTACCGCAAAAATGAAGCGGTTAAGGAAGTAAAAAGATGAACGCATTTCTCATGGAAAGCTTTTGGAAAGTTGAGCAAGGTGTTCAAGAATAAAGATATAGCCAACGGACTAAAAAATAATGTATATGAACAGCACCACGTCTTTCCGGTGCTTAGATATGGAGCGGAAACATGAAGTCTAAATATATAGTTAAGAATTTTTGTCATAACTCAGAGAACTCACGAAATACAATAACTTTGGCAATTAAGATGTCAAACAGGAAAGCCAATACATGAATAAGACAGTGACTAAACTGTCGAATGCGAATATGCAGTGCAGCTGAAATGGAACTGGCTAGGTCATGTTACAAGAAGATATGATGACAGTTGGATAAAACGAATAATAGAATGGCCCCCAACGAAAGGATACAGAAGCCGCGGTCGGGCGGACAGAAGGTGGCAGAATAATATAAAAAGGTCAGCAGGGTTAAAATTGGATGGAAGAGGTCAGTTATCGCTATAGGTGGGAAAAAATGGGGAACACATCCAGCAGTGGACTAATATAATATATATAAAACAAGGTGTACGACTTAATGCCAAAGTTCAATGATCAAAATGCATAAATTCAAAGATACAGTATGTACAAATTTTAGGAGTCATTCTGTGTTCTTGGTCAATATATAATTGTAATAATATGCGTAAAATTGTCCATTCCCTCTCATTAATTTTTAATCAGCGATCATACCTATTGAGATGATAAATGAGAAACTACTATATGCATCTGTTATTCGATCAAGACTAACCTACACCTGTCCTATTTCGTGGTTAGTTTCTGTTAGCGCGCTTAAAAAATTTACAACTTATCCAAAATCACCATTGCAGAGTTATATTAAATCGTTTCAGATATTCAAAACTTATTGATATGCATTCAGAATTGTGCCTTTTGTATTTAACTTCGTACATAAATAAATTATGTAAACATCAGAATAAATTTATTAATGTTATAGGTGACTACGACTCTTTCATTTCTGAAATAAAATCTAATAATGAACAAAATTATTAGAAATTGATTTCCTGAATATCTATCCATCTGCGAGTTGCAAATCTCTCGTGGAGATATCGTTATTATGAAAAATTCATCTGCTGTACAAGATTCCGTCATGAATCTCTGTTGTGAGCCATCCGGATGCATTCTGCGAAACTTCTTCCTACACTACAATCCTTACCATGTTTAACAATCTTGTAGGAACGTGACCGCATCTAGTTTTTCCCTCTACTATTCCTTCAAGAATTCTCGCCTCAAGTACGTCTGCTCTTATTATATGATCGAAGTATGCCAGTATTCTTCTGATTACTACCGACGATAATCTTCCGTTTGTCGCTTCAACTTCTTGTAATATCGAGTAGTTCGTTTTCTTGTTCGTCCACGGAATTATTAACAACCGCCTCCGATAAGACATTTCCAGCGCATTTACCTTTTGTCGATAACCCACTTTTATTCGTCCTTATTACGGGCAGAACGAGGAAATTAAATTAACAGAAGCAATAAATACATATACTTACCGCGTTGGCTGGATCGAAATTCATTATCGTACAATCGATATATTTTACCGTGAGCTCTAATCAAGGTATGCGCCACTATATAATCCGCGGGCGAATCCATATTTAAAGCGGGCGCGTCCTGGAAAGCGCGATAACCGCCTATAATGCCATCAGGTTCGTTAAACGTAATCCACCATTTAACCTATTCAAGAATATAACATTATAATTTATATTTTATTTACTTATCTACATACGCACGAATCCTTAATTCCTGTATTTGTGTAATTAATTTTTTTTTTAAATATATTATACTTTTTATAATCTGACCCCTTAGGTCATTTAGTAAAGATTTTGTCCATGTAATAACGTGAAGGAGAAGCACCCAATGGTGCTCACCCAGCTGATGCTACCTTAAACAAGATCCAGTGGTTTATTACGCTTCAACCTCTTGGTGTCACTGCAGGTATTCAGCAATCTTTGAGCCAAGGTATTAGGATGACCTTCCAGTCTAACTACATGTCTTTGAGCGTATTGTTCTATAACATCGGACACATATGGAATATTCAAGTCTCTATGTAGAGGGGTTGTGTTTGATATGTACCAGGGTGCACCTGTCATTGTTCTTAATATTTCATTTTGAAACGTCTGTAGCACCTATATTTGGTTGTTTTTTTTTGCACAACTCCATAGCTCTACTCCGTAGGTCCGGACTGGCTTTATAACTCCTGTGTATAGCAAACACTTAGTGGTTAATGGGAGAACATTATTTCTGCCTATGAGCCAGTTCGTTTTTCTAACCCGGATGTTAAGTTCCTTCTTTTTTTTTGTCTATATTGTTAATCTACTGTCCAAGTGCATACCTAGATATCTAACACTCGGTTGAATAGGCATTGTAAGGTTATTGATTCTAACAGGTGGAACTATAACCTTCTTATTTGTGAACTGAACGATAACGGATTTGCTCTCATTAACACCTATGTGTCATTTTTTAAACCACTGTTTCCCTCTATTTAATGCTTCCTGTAGTTTATTACTGGCAATGTTCGGATCTGTGTTACATGAGAGTAAGGCAGTGTCATCTGCAAAAGTAGCCGCGTATATATTCCTAGTAACAAGGAAGTCTGCAGTGTAATGAAAATACAGCGTAGGCCCCAGGACCGAACCCTGCGGCACATCGGAAGATGTAAATTTTGATTTTAGCTTTAACAATAGGCCTTCATGAAACACCTTATCAAAAGCCTGAGCAGCATCGATAAACGCCGCCGTAAAAACCTGCCTCGTTTCTAGACTGTTTTCAATTATATGTACTAACCTGTGTAATTGATCCACTGTGGAATGTTGTCTCATAAAACCAAACTGATGATTCGGTGTTACACTATTAAAATCCAAATAGGGACGTAACCTGCTTAATATTTATTTTTCCATTACTTTTGATAATATGGGTAATAGAGATATAGGCCGATAAGAAGGCACACAGTGTGGGTCCTTCCCGGGTTTCGCAACTATGGTGATTTGAGCGAACTTGTGGTTTAAGTTAATTATGGCATTACATATATATGTAAGCAACACTAGAGCTTTTCGAAGCAGATCCCCAAGAAACTTCGCTGTTATCAGGTCAAAACCTGGACTATTGTTGCGCTTTAAGGACTTTATGGTAGTTTTCACCTAGCTGCATTGATGAGGTATGTTGCTTTCAGTATCCAACGAAGATTTCCTTGGAGGAAGCGCCTGCATTGATTTAAAGACACTCGCTAAATGAGTAACAAATGATTCAGCTTTTTCATTCGGGTTCCCGGCCAAGCAAGCACCACTGTTAGTCCTTATCGGCGGTATACTTGTAATCGGTTTTTTTAATATTTTTACAACACTTCCACAGCGAATGATCATGCACAGGCAGACAAAGCGGATAAAAAATTATTAAAGGTTTCGTTTTTGATTTCCGACATTAATCTGTTCAGGTGTTTCTTTTTTTTATTAAACAAACTTTTATCTTGCTGATATCTAGTTTAAACCATTTTTTTCGTAATCGACTTTTCTCCAAGGAGCTTCCTTAACTAATTTGGGATAACTATTATTAACATTTATGTTTTTTCGATGATTTCCGGGTGTGTCTGCAGTCTGTTTTCCGCGAGTAAGGTAACGTACATCATCGTCGACGTGCTCGTTGCTCTTTAGCGGCATTTTTAAGTTTAAGTTGGACTCTAAATATTCTCCATACGCTTCCCAATCTGTTCTAGAGTTATAGAGATTTACCGGATCCATTCTTTCTCTTCCTCTAAGTGGGATTCTAGAATTTTAACGCGTGCTGTTAGGTTGAAACCTATTTTTCTCAAATTTTATAAGCGATATATTTAATTTTTCTCCGTTTTATATCGGCCATGAACACTCTCCGGTTGGTCACTTCATCTGTCCACGGAATTTTCTGCATGATTTCAACGACGTTAATTGTTCTTTCGCAATATCCATTTATTGTCCAGATTTCCGTTGAATAAAGCAACACGGACCGAATATAGAAACGTAGTATTCTTGTTCTCGTTCCTAAGTCCATCTATCCGTTTTTTTAGAACTTTTTCTAAATTTTCAGACGCCTGTTAGCCATTGTTATTCTGGAAATTATTTGTTTTTTATCACGCCCATCTTCTGTAATCAAAACTCCTAAATATTTATACTGTTTTAGCTTTTCTAATTGTTGTCCATCTTTTTCCAGTTTTGTCCCTCTAGTTTTCTGCCTGCTAAATCTCATAATTGTTCTTTCATTTACATTTATTTTCATGTTGTATTTTCTTCCCTCTTTACTTATATTGTCATGCATTTTCTGCATCTGCTTCTCCGTTTCGGCTATCAATGCTTTATCATCTACTTAAGTAATGTTGTTTATTGTAAGCCCATTTTTTACAAACGCGTGGAAGAACAGAAAAGCCTGGACGGTTTTAAAAGATAACGACGAATCAAGTTGGTTCTGAGAAGCGAAATCCTTTAGTGTTAAGCGATTTTTGTTTCGTGTTAAGAGAAAAACAAATATACGAAGACACATGGTAATTTTTCAGGACTCCTTCAATTATTTCGTGTTAACTGATATTTAGTCTTCAGCGTTTTCGCGTTAAACATATTTCACTATTATATATATATGTATATATATATATATATATATATATATATATATATATATATATATATATATATATATATATATATATATATATTACTATAAGTTACACCCAGTTTCACCAGTGTAATTATTTGTTTAAACCTTTGTTTCCCATGGATATCATAAATAGGACCGAAATGACAATAATTCAAAGTTTTAAAAAGTAGTAACGAGCGATATGTCCGCCAAATCGTTTAAAATTTAACACAAGTTCCCATTCGAATGTACCCTCTTACCAACACACGCAATACAAACCACATTTTGTTGCGTTGGGAGCAGACGAATATGTATATACGTATACTGTAATATATAAAATTGTTAAAAAAATGAGACGGCGATCTTTTAAAAATTTAAATTATTGTCATTTCTGTCCTATTTATGATATCAATGTGAAACTAAGCTCAGAACGAATCCGATAATATTGGCTATAAGCTATGCGAATTTCATTATTATTGCTTTAACAGTTTGCAGTGATTATAATGAAAATATTCGCAAATCACCGACAGACACTGCAATAATATATATTTATTTATATTACAAAACCTAAAAAAATGGTATTATCTGGTTGTGGTAAACAATTTCGATCAAATAATACATGATAACATTAAGAAATAATAATCATACGTTCAGTCCCACCGATCACATAAATATTTATGTTTCATTGTAGATAATAGATTAAAGTATAATAAACGAATATAATATATAAATAAATAATAAAATTAAAAAATATTGCTATATTTTTAAATCACTCGGTGGTAAAGTACGGAGAATAAACTACAAATCTGAGGTAATCTTATATATAGTCCATATTGCGCTGATGTCTTCCTCAAGCTACTGACTAAACAACAAATGTATAATGTAAACTGCAACTGTCGGAAATTTCTAATCGATTTAACTTTATATTGTTTATAGGTTGCATGTTACCCGTTTATCTGGGTGACCCAAAGAAGCCGGTCGGTTTTGTTTTTGAATAGAGCAATTGACTGCTACAACGCAAACCGCGTGCTCCACACTAGTACATACATGAGAAATTCGTTTTTATCAGTTTCAGTTATCATGGCATCCTATAACGAGAGAGAGCGCGCGTTTTGCGTATAACGTTATTTTCAGCGTGAATCGGTCCCGACAGTGCAAGCAGAGTTTCGAAGAGAATTCAATGTTGCTCGGTTTTTTTGTTGGATACCATAAGAGATTTACGAAGTCCACGAGATCTGGAAGACCTGAAAAATCGGATTTCCGAAGAAATTACAAAAATTCAGCGACCTTGTAAAAACTGACGTAATGTATTGCGCAAATGGCGATCATCTGAACGATATTGTGTTCCACAAATGATTGCAAGCTAATCTCTCGTTTTCCTATTTTTAAATAAAATTTTATTTTAAAATTTTAGCCGAACAGTTTTCTAGTTATTCGAAAAACAACAAAGCCGTCCATTTTCTCTTGGTCACCCTATATTTAAAAAAAGATCTTTAATCTGGAACCGATCGATTTATGTAAAGAGTAATTACTTCTCTTGGATTACGAGAAACTTCATAATTTCTCATTATATAACTTTCAGTTCTACACGACCGGATCGAGTAATATTACTTCTTGTTCTTGCTGCCCCGACTAACGTCGGTCGTGGGTGGTCATCTACAGAAATCGCGAGTATATTTCGCTGTCGTTCTCTGTTATATGCGAAGTTATGTACCAACAACTTTTTACTTAGTGCTATCCAAATCTTCATATTGTATAGTACGTTTCCTTTATCTAAGCCTTCAATACGTCCCGTTAAAATGGTTTGTTGCAATCCATCATATATCCGAAATATTTCGATTTCATAATTTTCATTAGTTTGATCTCTTCATACTACTGAGTATATCCTGTTTTGTCTTTTCTTCCTGTTCGTTCGGCATATCTTCAGGATTCGTCAGTAACACTAAAATTCGGAAGTTTTTACGATTCAAAACGTTTATCTTCAAAATCTACGTCTTATACATTCACTTTAGAATTCGAGACCTTAATTACAAGTTAAATGGACTGTCAATATTTTCCTCATCTTGTTAATTGTAGTTCTATCCGACTTTTCGTCTCAGTATGCACCCGTAATGTTCTTTACATATTTAAACGATTACACTTTCTCCAAACGTACTCAATTAATACTTACCATAGGGTTATCATTATCTTGGGTGTATTTTTTTTACGTTTATCGATATTCCGTATTTTTGGCTAATCTCATCTAGTTTGGCTGCTATAGTCAGTTTCAAATTTTTAGCACTACCAGCTATCAAAATTGCGTCATCCGCATAGCGAATATTATTTATATATTTTCCGCCTATTCTGATACTTACTGTTGTGTCTTCCAGGGTGAACACCATTAACGACAGGACCCAACCTTGCCTCATTCCTCGGTTTATATTAACTGGGTCGAAGTAACATTTCGATTGACGATTGACGGAAACAACAGCGCTTTGATTTAGATACAGATTTTTGATTATAACACGGACTGCTGAATCTGTTTCCAATGTCTTCCAGTAATCTTTGATGTCTGATTTTATCCAAGGGTTTTTTCAAAATTAATCAAATACAGTTTGATCTTTGAATAAATACGTTGGGTGACCAAAAAAAAAGTTTCAATTATTTTCTAGATAAGCCTCAAGTTTATGTATTCCACATGCTTAACCTGATTATTACTATTATTAAATTTGTAATTATAAATATACTACCAAATGTTATGATAAAAGTTTATCGTTTTTACTAACAGTTCACTTATATAATTTTCTGACGATGCACAATGTAAAGTAGATCAAATTAGAACGTGTGTATCTTTAAATTATGAAATATAGAATTCAATTCAGCATCCGCGTCATTACTAAGAAGAAGGAAAAGAGCACTCGCAGAACCCGTACTAACGGCGTTAACTTAATTGTAGTGATCAACTCAATAGAAAAGTTTAGTAAAGTTATCTTCTGTCTATCTAACGTAACTAACGGGATTAACTTACACATCACGAATCCGTGTTATTAAAGAATTTATTAGGTTGCTCTGACGGTCTTAAAAAACCTTTTGGTGCAGAAAGGCGGATTATTAAAAAATGTAAACAACGCCGTATAGATAATTTTGAAATCAGGTACGGTAAGTGACCTTTTTAGACCCCCGTGAACGGAAAAATACATATTTTTTATGGGAAATTGGTATAACTCAGATTATTAACAAAGGTTCTGGTACGTGCCATAAAACTTTTCTGTCTCGTGATCGAACAGATGATAGCTGGGAAATAGGTAATGTCCAAGTGAATGGACAGTTGCAGCGATTGCTGCAGCGTAGATACAATTCTCAAGATGCGTCCATGTTGCCGAAGATCGGCAGGGTTGTGGATGAAAAATTAAGGAGCTCTGTTATCTCAATCACAATATTCCTACCTAGAATTACGACCAAAGAATAAGATATCAGTGTAACATAGTGTACAATAAGTTTATTGTGTTGTGGTGGTACACACCTTACAAGATCTACAAGACGCTATTGATGTACTGGTAAGAGTGTATAAAAGATTTTTGGCTTACCAATAAACCCGAAGAAAACGAAAATACTAGTACAGCTCTCACTAACGAATGACGTACAGAGCGAAGTTGAATAGATGATGTACCGATAGAATGCGTGTAAAATTTCAAGCCGATTAAATGACAAGTCCTGCCTAGACAACGAAGTTCAGAGCAGAATACAGGCAGCTTCGGCAGCAATTAATAAACTAAATGGGAGAGTATTTAGAAATAAACATATATTGGTACCAACCAAACTGACTGTTTACAAATCTATCGTTTTACCAACATTGCTGTATGGTTCGGAAACATGGGCATTTTATAAGAGGAATATACGAAAATTAGAGCAATTCCAGCAACGTATTTTGTGAAGAATTTTACACATACGCTGGCAGGAGCGGGTGTCGAATATAACCGTGCTACAAAGAGCACATCCTACATCGATCCATTTTCGGCTTTACAAAAATAATTTGACGTGACTCGGAAATGTAGCAAGGATGAACAATATCAGGTTCCCCAAACAAATACTCTTCAGCCAAATGACATTGGGTACAAGGCATATTGGGCGCCCACGCCGGAGGTATAGGTTTTATATGAGACTTGTACTCAGTGAATGCGGTATACAGCTAGGCACAGTGAAAGATGGCCTTGGTATCGCCAAATAGAAAATAGAAACAGCGGCCGAAAACAAAAAGCGAAAACGTCAGCACGATGTCGCGGGAAAGTGCAGCTCGTTAGAAGGCGTTTACATATGCAATGATTGTGGAAACCGCCAAAATTTGACTTATCAATCATGTTAGAAAGCAGAGATAACGGTGACTCGATGTCGAGTGGGCTATTGATTGATTGATAATATAGTTTATAATATTTATTTTAGTAGTGGTAATATTAATACCGAAATCACGATAGATCGATAATTCACAATGAAATGTTCACCCTGGCAGGCTTAAAAGTAAACGTTATAAAATAAACTATCGCATCCCATACCTATGGTTTAGGCTTCAGCGCTCAATAGTTTCATAATAATCATTATTACGAACCGATTCGAGCCTTAAATAGAAATCCATTTTATTATATGTACTTTGTAAAGAGTTAGACGAAGCATCTGTATGTAAACGCAGAAAGAGAACGTTCAACAGTTTTATTTTCATTAGCTTAACATCGTGGTAACTTCTGCGTTTTATTTTAAAACTAGAAGAACTCTTATTCCGGTTAAAAAACTGACGTAAATAATTTTATCAGTTGGAAATAACGTTCGCAAAATAAAAATGAGCCCCGAACAAAATCATAGAATCATAACTTTTACCCTGTCTCCGAATAACTTGAAACAAACTCTGGCGTAATCTACAAAGTAATCAACCAATAGCGGATTAGTAAATCCTCCCATATCTTGCAGTTTCTGTGGTAAATCCCAGTGATACATAGTCACCTGAAAATGTAAAAATAAGTGATAGTAATTTTAAAAAATAATTACAGTAGAAGTTAGGAATGTACAATTTAAAAAAAAAAAATATTATTTACCCATTTCAAATGACCCATTTTATCGTCATCCAGCAACTTTTATGGGAATGAAAAGTGACATGTGCAGAACCTACGCCCGATGGTGTTTCTCAATCGAATTTTAATTAATCTATGTTAGATATAGCCAATGATCCTGTTACACTGATTTCTTCTTACTTCCCTGCTATTATATTATAGCCAGTGTTTTATCGTGGCTCATAAGCCTGCTTATACTTTTGTACCTGATTTTTGAATTCATCCCTTATATAGGAAATTTAAAAGTCTCTGTGTAAGCTGTCATTGGTAACATAGCAAGGTGGGGAGAAAATTAGTTTTATTGCCTCATCTGGGAACCACTGTATTTTATTTACGTGGACATATTTAGCGCAGCCCCACAACATGGGACCATACATCCATACAGGCTTCGTGAGATAGCTGTTTAAATTAATAATTTATTTTTAATGGTTAAATCTGAATACTTGCAGAGCATACAATTCGTGTCTAATTGTTTACGTTTTACATTAATATGCTTAGCGCAAGTTAATTTTTTGTCTTCGTGAATACCCAAATATTTTACCTCGAACAGGAGGACAGAATACATTCCTTAACATAAACGATCTGAGCACATGTGGTTTCGTTCATACAAACAAGCAAACATTTTAACAAAGTTTCATTTTCAGTCAAAGCTATTTGAATTTTCGTTGACACCTTACTATGGTCTTTATATACAGATGAAAAGTGATGTTTCATCAGCAAGCATGGCACAGCTGACATCTCCATCAATTATAATTTTTCGAATAACAAATATCTAATTGAGTTGTGCTTTTGAATTTCAAATTTAATTTATTATATATATATATATATACGTATGACAGAAAGTTTATTTGAAAACTTATAAGTTTGTCAAAAATATTCGTAATTACTTTTAAAATTATAAATGTTTATATGGAAAGAATACAAGCAAAAATCCTACGTAAAATTGTAAATTCTCCTCGGTTCGTACGAAATGATGATATCTCTAAGGACTTGAAGATCAGCTCGGTTAAAAATGAAATCCGCAGCTCAAGTGCAAGATAAATCAACACTCATATATATTAGCAAAGAACCTGTTACACAGATTCCATCCTCCCCAAATTCAACATTGATCCTAATAATCTTACTCTTAAAAATTGCATATTAAAAATTGCATATTAAAATAACGTAAAAGTATTTATCAATAAATAGGATCAGCACTCATTCGGTTGCTATCTTCATTTTGATTTTTATATTAACGTGTCTTCACTGCTGCTTATTGTTATTAAATACAGTTTGCATGCAAAATTTAGAAAGAAAAAAAAATGTTTAAACGCCACATAATCACTCCATCGTTAAAACACCAAACTAACAAAGTAGTGAGTAAACCAAAACTCCTTGAGGGGGGTCATTAAATTTAAAGAATTGTATATAACAATAAAAAATGTAAAATTTCTGATCAAGGAGTAGAAGGTACAACAATCTTTAATATTACCGTACAAATTGCTTTCGTCGGATCTGTTTTAGTTACTTTCATTAATTCAGTTCTGTTAGTTTTTTCGTTCGTTACACAGCGTTCTATAATTCTGAATTAACTTATTATCCGGTGTACATATACCTGTAAGGCTGCATATTAATTGGTCGAACGTCAGTGTAGAGGTTAATCTTTAATTAAATAGGAACAAATACTATTATGGTAGTAGATAGAGTCAAAAAATTGTCCTGAATTTCAGTTTTATTCTGAACATACTATATAAAGATCATGCTGTATAACTCGGAACATATCTGTCTAATTACGGAGAAACAAAATCGATCAAAAATTGTAAATATCGATGAATACGAAATCGAACGAAATTATACCTGATGAAAATAATAATAATCTCAATGACGATTTGTAGATGCGAATGATGGACGATAAATTCGTCATCTTGAAGAAGACTTGAAGTAATGGAGATGACGGCGTACAAAATAATGTTAAGAATTCCATGGACCAGCCATAGAACTATTGCATTAATTCTGCGAGAATTAGAGTTGTCATTCAGATAAAAGTAAACGATAAATGACGACGGGTAGAGGTCGTCCACTAACACGCTTTCTAGATCAACATAAAAAAATAACGAGCATCCAGACTGTTCAAGAACTATGCGTCTTGCTGACGACAGAGGTGGACAAAGGATGCGTTCTTCAATTCATTATAGTACCGCGCCTGTTATCGAACCGGTTTCAAACTACCCGGAACAAACTCATCACTGCGGTAAATTGTACGAATCCGACAAATTCTGTAATCGCGTTGTTTGTATTTTTTCTGCGACTAAAATTCTTCAGTATACGATAGTTGAATTTACAGCTTGCATTCATACGTTGCAGTACTTCCGTTTTGTCTAACTCATCTATCCACTTTATACGAAGTATTCTACGGTGCAAACACATTTTAAACGCATCCAGTTTTTGCTCCATCGCTTTTGTGATTATCCAGCTTTCAGAACTGTACAGCAATACACCGATAATATATAGCCGTTTTATTGATCTTATTTTCAACAGAACATAGTGCGGCATAAAATGGTCGACGCTGTATGTTATCGTGTTTTCTGTTGTCAGTTACGTATCGCTAATAATTACAATTACTTTCGCCGTTTTCGCCGCTATCGTCGATATCGTTCGATGTTTGTGTGTGTGTGTGTGTGTACGCATTAATGGCTTCTTCGTCGCGACGTTTTATCGAAGGCACGTGCTTCGTCGTACTTTATCATTTTCGTTGATTAAATTTGTTTATCGCGTCTATCTATAATAGTAAGTCGAATAATGCCTACTTATCGTTCTCCGCCGGAATCACCGGCAAACAATCAAGCGGACAACCCGTTTCTATTCCCGGATAATCAAATCAAATCAAATCAAATCAAATTTATTCATTCAAATCCACAAATGCGCATTTATTTGCGCGAGTAGTGGAAACTTAGATATACAAATATTTGGTTGGTTACGTACCTACAACCGCAATTGTTATGTATATACACCCACAAGACACTACACACACACCTACACACACATATATACACACACACGTACACTTAATCACATTTATATTTTGTAATAGATATAATAAAAGTAAACACATTAGTAAACACACAATTATTTACAAAAATGAATAAATATATATAGAAAATGCATACAATACATGCACACAGGTACATATAAACTTATAGACGCAGAGTTATAATGGTTAATATGCTAACTCGATAATAAATATACCCACATAAATACGTAATTCCAATAAACATATCAAAATCAAAGCACAAATCGATATACATGTGGACACACTAATGAAAACAATAATACAGACATACATATAATAAAATGACTCTTCTATACATAAAGACATACGCAGATGCGAACAGTAATACGACATTGACACACCAGATGAAATTAGTTGGATGAAAGATTACGCATATAATTCATCAAAAGTTTATGTCTTTTCTTGTAACTTTTTTAAATTGTTAAGATTCAGTTTCACCATATCCGGCAGTGAATTATATGAAGTTGCACAATTATATATAGCCTGTAATCTCGAATGATATTTTCGAAAATCAGGCACTGTAGCATTATCTTTTAAGCTCGATCTTGTAATTCCTCTTCTCATTCCATCGGTGAATTTATCTTTATTTTTACATACGTAGATGATAAGTTGAATCTCATACAGATACTTAACTTTCAATATAGTACGTGCATTAGGAGAGTCATGTTCAGAATGCAAAAGTTTAAATAATATTTTTTGGAGATTTTTTATTGGGAGTAAATGGTATTCCGCAGCACCACCCCCATGCATAATTCCGTATCTCAAAACCGGCTCATATAATGCTATGTAGATACGAAGTAAATGATTCCTTGGAAAATACTGTTGAAGATAGTAAAACAAATAATTCAATTTTCTTAATTTCTTAGACAAATAAAGAATATGCTTACTCCAATCTAAACGGCAGTTCATTAAAACTCCTAAATACTTAACTTCATCTACCCTTTGTAAAAATACACGTTCATTTAACTTAATTTTTATCAAATACCAAAAAGTTTGCGGCATTAAACTGTAAATTATAAATTTTGATTTAGGCACATTTAAAATTAGCCGATTTAAATTGAGCCATTCTGCAACTTTGTCAACATCATTCTGTACTAAATTTTCTAATAATTGGGGAAATCGTGAACTTGTAACTAGAACAGTATCATCCGCATATGTAAATATTTTGCCACTAACTTGTAAATTACAAAGGTCATTGATATATATTAAAAATAAAAAAGGACCAAGTACACTTCCTTGAGGAACACCGTAATTTTGAACTACTTCAGAACTATTTACTTTATTTATTTTAGTAACATACTTTCTATTGATAAGATACGAGCTGAATCAATCATAGATACTTCCTCTAAACCCACACAAATACAGTTTGCGCAATAAAATATCATGATTCACTGTATCAAAAGCTTTTCGCAAATCTAAGTAAACTGCAACAGAAGAGCGACCACATTCTAAATTTTTTGTAATATAAGAAACATGCTCAAATAATGCATCATCAGTTCCCCTTTTTGGAAGAAATCCAAACTGATTACAGCTAAAAAAATTGAATTTATTGAGATATACCAACATAACTTCTTTTACACACTTTTCAAAAATTTTTGAAATTGCCGGGAGTAAACATATAGGTCTATAATTTTCTATATTCGATTTATCACCAGTCTTATACACCGGTACTATGATTACAAGCTTTAAAATTTCTGGAAACTTCCCTGAACTGAATGATTCGTTAAAAAGGTACGCAAGTGGTTTTGAGAAAACGTCAATGTTTTCCTTAATTAACATCATTGATAACCCATCAGCACCGAACGAAGATTTACTGGGTAATGAACGAATAGCATCCTTGACGTTATCTTTTGTAAATTCCAAAAAAGCGAATAAGCTAGAATTATTGAATAGGTGTGTACATGGGTTATATGATAACTCATGATCGAAGCCTGCTAGAATATCGGCCACACTATTTCTGAAATGATTATTTACGTAATCAGAAATTAGTTGTTCATTTCCTTGTACTTGTACCCTTAAATTATGTAGGATTAACTCTTTAATTCCCTTTTCGGGTTTACCTAATACACCATTTATAACCGCCCAATAATTTTTTTGATTATTTTTACATTTATTCAAAAGAATTGAGTAATAAACATTTTTCGCTTTTCTTACATCTCGTTGCACTTGTTTGGAGAGAGTTTTAAACTTATTCCGTAACAAATCATTTGTAGGAGACTCTCTCAACAATTTATGAATATGATTTTTCTTACGCGTCAGATCGACTAACTGAGAAGTAATCCAAGGTGTACGCTTACCTCGATATATTAATATCCGTTTACAGTCATTAACTATAGTAAAAAGGTGCGATAAGAACCATTCAAACTTTTCGTCAATTGTCGCTATCCTACTAGATAATGGGGAAAGATTTAAAGTATGCAAGAGCCGTTGGAAAAGTCTTTTATCGAAATAGTATTTATTATGAAATACTTGCTTACGGATGAAAGTAAAACTGTGACATCGGTCGCAAAATGATCGGAAAACGACACCACCGATATGTCGTGAACTAATGCAATGTCATTAGAACTATCTTGACAACCTCGAACTAATAAATGGTCTAAACACGATTTATATCCTACATTTACACGAACGTACGTCGGTTCGTTTACAATAGACGCAAACCCATGCGAACTTAACAAGTTGAGATACTCATGATTACGCGTGGCGGAAAGTAAGTCAATATTGATATCGCCCGTTACACAACTGCTCTAAAAGACAACGCATCAATAATTTTACTCAGATCAACTAAAAATTCGTTATATTTAGAATCACAAAATTTGTATATACTAGCTATAGAAATACAATCATTCGTTTTTAGAAATACAAATTATTACATTGCAGCTATTGAGGCTTATATCTACACTGTCTTAATGAACGTTACTTTTAATATAAACAATAGTACCGCCAGCTCTCATATGATCAACACACTGGGCTAAATAGACATACCCAGGTATGTTATAACGAGGACATTCATCTGTATATATATCCATGTCTCTGTAAGCATTATTACATCGTATTTGAATTTACGTTCACTTAAATATATCATTAAATCATCATAATGCATACGGTGGCTACGAATATTTAAGTTAAATATTTTTAATTCATGACGGTTCATGAGACATTATGATTATAATCAATCCTCAGTAAAATGAATTTGTTGCACATAACTACAATTGAGAAATGAGTATCGGTTACAACGAAAGTATTACCGTCCGCATAATAACAGAAATCAAAACATCTACACAGAATAAAATTCCAAGAACATTCACATACCTGACAAGCCACAATCAAACTATACAACAAAAAGTAAATCAGCATTATATTTTTAAAAATAACTGAAGTATAATTAATCCGATTTATTACCGTTTAAAATCAAACGATCCACAACTTTTAATCTCGATAACCGGAATTCCTTCGGACGTCCGAGCTAGAATCCTGCCATTCTTAATCCAAACGAACTTGTACCCGTACGCACGCAGCTCCCTCGATTTTTTAAAAATAGCCGAATTAGCTGCAGTTAAATGCTCATTTATATAAATGACGTTATCGGGAGCAGCTTCAGTTCCATTCATTTTTAACATAGCGACAGTAACTTTTAAAGCTTTACGTTTCTTTAATAGATCAAGTTTTACCGATCTTCTGCAGAATTTGACAATAATACCCGGGGATCGTTGATTTCCTGAAGGCGGTAGCCGATGGCAGGTATCAATGTCCATACTATTAATTATGCAACCACAAGCAGCACCAACATTTTTAACTACCTCAGTTACGTCTTCATTTTTTTATACGGCACATTGTTAACAATAACATTATTAAGTTTAGAATATTGTTCCGCATCATTCATTCTCGCCACTAAATTTTTGTTTTCATCTTGCAACGCGATCATACTTTTTTTTAAATCTCTAATTTCTTGTTTATACTGCTTTACCTCGTTCAATAATTCATCGAACTTACCAGTATGAAAAGCAATAGAAGAAATTACTTCACCCAACTTAATATTTGTTGGTCCTAATTCCGCTCGAATTAGTTGCTCATCTCATTAGACGGGGACGGCGTAAGTCTAATTTTATCTCTGCAACCAGAGTATTTCCATTTCGACTTTTTACTTTTTGACATCGCCTTCCAAGTATTTGGTGCCACATTACAGCATTTGAAATGTACACTGTCTGAACATACAGAACATATAGCGAAATCTCCATTAACCGGAAGGGAGTCCGCACATAATGCACAAACTTTTGACATTTTGAAAATAATAAGATCGGGACAAAAATAAATATATTAGTTTTACCTGAATATGAGATACATTACCGTACTAGCAAGATAAGGCCGGTAGCTATAGTTATATCGTTACTAAACAAAAGTTGAACGCGTACAATTACCGGATAACGGAAAACCACGATAACGGTCCAGATAATAGACGCAAACAAAAAGTGATAACACAATCAACAGTATTTAAACTTTAATTTAATATAAGCAAAAATTTGATTAAAAAGATATTATACGCATAACAAAAAAACCACAAACGTCAGGAACAATTATAAACACAACCAACCAGCAGTAATCAATAACAATAATAATAATAATAGTGCAGAAAATGACGGTAATTATAACAAATCGGAAACTGTAAGTGTTCAAAATTCTGCCTTCTATCGCTAACAACGTTATTAAACCGTTTTTTTTGACAAGGGGATGCCCGATACAAATAATTTTGTAATTAAAAGAATTGAGTCTATTAAAACTAATAGTAAAAGCGGCATTCAACAAAGAAATACTAAGAACTCGCAAATTAAAACCAATATAAAAGGAAACCAGAACTATTGTCATACATAGGCACCATCCACAAGTACTCAACAGTCTTCTGATATTAAAAAAATTTCGAACCCTAAAAGAATTTACACGTCTGGTACACTAAATGACGAGGAGTGGCAATCGCCCACTCATAAACATTTAGTTAGATATAAAAAAAAAGGACACTATTGACGGTCCTGTAGAATCTGCTGGCTTACTGAAAAAATAGGTTTTCTCTTTTAGCTGACAATTCGAAAGAAAGAAATAATTCTCATGAAGTAGTTGACTGATACTAAATCAGATAGTTCCGCCTCTAATTCTGTTAAACCGCCCCCAATTCATATTGAGGGTGTTGCTGATTTTATTCAATTAATAAAAAAATTATTAGACATAGCTGAAGAAATATTTATTTTTAAAGCGAATATTAATGGTATAACTTTTAAATCTAACACTTCAGACGACTACCGTAACATAGTTAAATATTTGATAGAAACAAAATATAAATTTTTTACATATAAACTAAAAGAACACAAACCATTTCGAGTGGTTATAAGAAACATTCATCCCTCTACATCAGCTGAAGCGATTACTGAAGAACTAACCAGTATGGGGTACTTGGTTAAATCGGTTACAAATATAATTCAAAATAAAACAAAAATTCCATTACCGTTATTTTTTGTTGATTTGAATCAACACGCAAATAATGCAAATATATTTAACGAAAAATGCCTACTAGATACAGTAATTAAAGTAGAGGAACCCCGCAGGCATAAAACTATCCCTCAGTGCAATCGATGCCAGTTGCATACTAAACATTACTGTGCAAAAGATCCCAAATGTGTCCGCTGTGGAAATGATCACCTCACAGATGTATGTCAAAAACCAACCTCCATTCCACCTACTTCTGCTCTCTGCAAGGAGGCTCATCAGCCTAACTACAAAGGTTGCTCTAACTATAATGCAACGTCCTCGTACTGCTGCTCGGTATGTTTTTTAAAAATACTGATCATCTGCAAAGCCAAGATCGACAAATTAAACTTCATTTAGCACAACCAGAACAAAATAAATTGAACATTAATATTAATTCCGAATCATCCAATATTCTGTCTACTGCATCATCATATGCGGCAGTTCCCTAGGACCCTCTGCCGATATAAGCAATGTCTTATCTGATTTTTTAAACGAATTCCAATCATTAATCAATACACTAATATCTTTAATAACACAACTTGTAAGGCACTTACTTCCCAAATTATGAATACTTACACACATCAATCCTTAGTCATACTTCTCTGGAATGCTAATGGACTTACCTCACGATATAACGAACTTTATGTTATTCTCCATGAAAAACGTATCGATATAGCTCTAATAACAGAAACGCACTTCACAGTTAATAGTAGGTTTCATATGTCTAACTATTTAACCTATAGAAGCGACCATCCAGATGGCACTGCACATGGTGGTACTGCAATACTTATTCGTGGCACTCTTAAACATAATCATGTCCCTTACTTATCATCCACGTGTTTTCAATCAACAATAATTTCTGTCTCAACTTCTAATTTTGCCATGAACGTTGCTTCTGTTTATTGCCCTCCTAATCAGAAAGTTACACATCAAATGTTGTCATCTTTTTTTACATTTCTTAGTCCCAGATTTATTGCAGGTGGCGATTATAACGCTAAATACTTTAAGTGGGACTGCAGAGTAAACAATCCGCGTGGAAGTGTATTATTAACTTCCGTCACCAATAAGTACGAAATTATCTCTCCGCCAATGAACCCACATATTGGCCGGCTTCCTAGCGGAAACTCCCTGATATACTTGATATATTTGTTACCTCTAAACGTTTACTAGGGCAGGTTATGGCTCAAGGACTACATGACATTTCATCAGATCATTGTATTGCTTACATTAAACACTTCTACTCCCTCATTGTTATCGCCAGATAGATTATATACTTCGCCTATTAATATCTATTAATTCTAAAAATTACTAAATGAAAAAATATACTTAAAAATTCCTCTTAAAACTTCAAACGACCTCGATGAATCAGTAAACAGACTCACATCGCAAATACAACAAGCTGTTTGGAATTCCTCTTCACTAAAAAAAGGCACATCCAATAGGCAACACTATATCCCAGTTTATATCACAGAGTTAATAACTCAGAAAAGAAGGCAAGATCTATATGGAAACGCACAAGGCTCCTCTCAGATAAATCGAGATGGAACCGATTAAACAGGATATTAAATTCCGAAATTCAAAAATACAGATCTACATCCTTTACCAAGTTCACTAATTCATTATCCCCACAAGATGGCTCACTTTGTCAAGCAAGTAGGAAACTAACACGAAAGCTCCAATCCTTCAAGATGATGGTAACTGCATAATTACCGACCAAAAAAAAATCAGAAGCGTTTGCAAAACACCTTACAACTACCTTCCAAGTACACAACGATATTGACTACAGCCATGTAAATAAGGTCCTTCAATATTTGAATTGCCCACTACCTGTATCCAAAGCACCTAAACATATTTCCCCTTGCTGAAACAAAGGGAATAATAATGGAATTGACTAAAAAAAGCACCAGGATTTGACCTTATTACATCAGAGATCCTGAAACTTTTACCAAATAAAGTAGTTTTATGGCTCACTTATATATTTAATGCGATGCTTCGTTTGAATTATTATTTATCCTATATTATGGAAATTATCGATAATTAAAATGGCATTAAAACCTAATAAACCATCCCACACCTATGTACTTCATATAGGCTTATCAGCCTACTTCCCATTGCTAGTAAAATTTTGAAAAAATTCTACTAGGTAGAATATATCCATCCTTGGAAAATGAGGGTATAATTCCTTCTCGTCAGTTTCGATTCCGGCATAATCATTCAACTATACAACAATGCCACCGTGTTCTACAGCGCCAGAACGGAAGCAATATTGTTCAGCTGTTTTTCTTGATGTTTCACAGGCCTTCGATCGTGTCTGACTGGTTTTGCTGATGACACGTGCATTCTTTCATCTGATTCCGATCCGGTCATGGTGTCTAATAAACTTCAGAACCATTTTGCTCTGATTCACCCTTGGTTAAATAGAAAAAGAATCAAGATCAATCAAACTAAAAGCAACCACATTAATTTTACTCTGCGTAAGAGACTGACGCGATCGCTTCATTTAGATGGGACATCCATCCTTCAAGTTAACCGTGTTAAATATGATATGCGTCTTGATAAAAAACTTACCTGGAGTCAACACATTAATAATAAAATTAAGGATGTGCGTAGGCGATATGGTCTGTTCAATTTCTTTTTTGTAAAACAGTCGAAGCTATCGGTTGAGAACAAACTATTATTGTACAACTATATTATAAAACCGATTTGAACTTATTGCATTGAATTATATGGCACTGCTAAGCCAACTAACATCCGGCGCTATCAGTCGATGGAATCAAAAATCTTAGGTAAAATTATAGACGCTCATACGTTCCGACTTGCGGATACCAACTATTTCAGAAGTTGCCAAAAAAAGATACAAGCTCTTTTTCAGCAGGCTAGGAAATACCGCTAATCCAGCTATTAAACAACTAACAAATCGTGATGTGCCACTTGCTTCATCACGTCGATTGAAGAGAAACTGGCCAACAGACAATTTTAAAACAATTTCTTCCTCCTCCTCCTCCTCATCCTCTCATTCCTCCTAAATATGTCCTAAGTTGTGGTCAATGGACCATCAGCAGTATCTGATCCCTTCCTGTTCTTTCAACACATTTACTTATTGCACTATGTGCAGATTGTAAATAAACGAAGAAAAGAAAAAAAAAAACATTTTCAATAATTTTATATTTCTACTACGTAATATTTATTTCCGTTTTAGGATTGCCCTTCTGACCTTTTCAATCGAAATTTTTATCTCCCTTGCGTGTTTCATCGATCATTTATGTATGTTGCAACCGAGGTACTTTTAATTTCCTCCACTTCTTTTCCATAAGTCGTGAGTTGGCCTGCAGGTGACTTCGCGTTCGTCTTTCAATAACCATATATATATATATATATATATATATATATATATATATATTTAGCTGCAATCCGTAACCATCACACACAGCGGTAACTGCATTTAGAAATCGTTGTAATTATTTTTTGAATTATTTAATATTAGGGTTAGAATAAATCTTTCGGCAAAACTGCTTTCCAGATAGTGATAATGATTACAAAATAAATTAATCATCGGAATTTAGTTGAGGGTTAGGAAGTATTCGTCCACATGAAAGCACACATTTCAGTCAGTATATGAAATTTTGATTAGGAGTGAAAACTAAAAAAAAAAAAAAGTTATCGAGACTTTACGTTGCGAAATTGGTTTTAATACCAAAAACAAATTCAGGTTGTAATTGGCGTTACGTCTGAGATGATACGAGTATAAAATTGTCACACACAATATCTGGACTGCGGAGTAATTAAACCTAAAACGGCGAAATAATTTCGTTTTTCGCATTTAACGTGGTCAAATGACAGCGTTTCATTTTTAAAACATTTCTAACAAAAGTTTTTATTGTTTAAATCGCAACGTCTTTCAATAGGTAGGTTCGATAAAATGAAAACGATTTGACGAAAATTTCCTTATCTTAACAGTTTAGGAACTTTTAAACCGTATGGTACGTAAATTTTATCGTTAAAAAAAAGAAAAAACGCATATTTCCACAATAATGGAAAGTTAAATTCTAAATATATTACCACAATACATTAAAACTTATCTACTCAGAGTTATCTAAAAAGCAGTCTATACTTTATATTTTCACCTACTCGAGTCATTTCCTAAAATGTATTTCATGCAAAAAAATACATAAAATTTTATTGATAATGGGCGATCGAAGTAGTTCAGATAATAAAAAAGACAGAAACGAATATATATATATATATATATACATATATATATATATATATATATATATATATATATATATATATATCACGAAAAACAATTACGAATATATTAAAATTGCAAGTAATATTTGCGTGACGTCAACTATTGCATACCGCACTACAAAAATATAGTGCAAGGACTTTGGTCGTGATAATTAAGAACGTATAATAATAATAATAATAATAAAAAGGGCTTGTAGTATATAATTAAGAAAATTATACGGATGATGCGATAAGAGTCAAAAAAGTAATCAAATAAAAAAAAAGAAAATTGTCGTCTACGATAATTCAGCATATATACAACAAAATTAATACGAGTTAATCTGAGCGTAATTAAGAAAATAATATACACATAATTTGATATAGGTAATTTAATAAAAGAAAAAAACCTTAAATTGGCGGCTATTATAAAGAGACGGAAAGTAGCCTATCTCGGTCGTGTTTTGAGAAATGTATGACCTACTGCACATCAAAATTACAAGATGCTGCCGATGATAGAAATTAAATAATAGAATCCTGAATCAAAAAGGTCTCTTCTAATCGACTCGAATTCGTCGGTAAAAGCGCATGCTAGGAAAAGTAAAGAAAACCCAAGGACATAGGTGGCAAACCAACCTCTGTATCAGCTTGCTGGGATTTTTCCTGTTTATTTTATATCATATCAGTTGTATGCTCGGATGTCCTTCGAATTTTTTTTTTTTTTTTAATGTGAAATGGAGTGACTTTTATTAAAATAAACAACAAAGAAGAAGTTAAAAACACTAAAAGTTTTTTTTTTATGGAAAATTAGACACATTCACTGTTAGATTATACTTATTAATACCGTTCTTCATTTTGCTGATTTTTGTGAAGTGTAATCTTAAATTAATATTTTTTCATTTTATATTTCAATTTTATTTTTTTAAATACTCACTCGATAATGGCCTAACAGCCGAAAAGCTTCGCGAGTTTTCATTAAAAATTTTTTTTAGCGATTTCAACTTCTTTTTATTTCCTCGTATTTTCGTATTCTCATTAAACCGTTATGTTTCTTTAGTCTCGGGATGCTTTTGTCTGCGTACTCTTCATTTCAATTATTCCCTTTTCTACGATTTTCCTTTGATTTATACAAATATTTTAAACATTTTTAGTTCTTAGTTTATTTAATTTTACGGATATTTATCTATGGCTTACGCGTCGCCGAACGGTACGTTTAATGCCGAGACAAAAGAGAAAATTAATCACATTTTAGAACCGAATGATAAGAAAATTAAAAAACAAGTAATAATAAAATAAAAGGAAGGAATAAAAAAAAACAATCGCATTTCGACTGATTTGAAAGTAACTCCCCCCCCCTTGTACCAGACAAATCAATTACGTTACGTGTGGTACAGTTGCTAGAGTGCTCGACTGTCAACTTCAATCGATGAGCCTAATAACTCGCGATATAAATGTTTATAAAGTTTTTCATCATTACGTAATTCTTAATTATCACGGAGAAGACAATAGCATCCCCCCGTTCTGTATAACAGCATACGTACATAAATATATACGTTGCATATAATTCGATATTAGTCCATTCTATACGTAAAAATCAACGTACAACAGTCAACTCGTCAACGAACAATACGAAGATGATAATGACGAATTTCAGACCGCACTTGAACCCGAAAATTAAATTACCGATTTTTGCTTTAGTATTTAGTAAAATTAATATTCGCTCATTTGAATAAATATCCTCGGTGTCTCTAATCTAAGTTGTGGCACACGAAACCTTAAAAAATATATATGTATGCACACAGTGGCGCACCCAGAGTATTAATGATTTCAAATATTCTCTTGTGTTACAACTATCATTTTAGCTGCGAAATTGTTTGGAGCTTACAAGATATGCACCTTCTTGATATGTATTTTATACTTTTTCAAGCCCTTTGGGGGTTAAGCCCGGTAGCCCCCGTCGATGGGCTACTATATATATATATATATATATATATATATATATATATATATATATACACCTATATAAACGAACAGTTATAAAAACCAAAGATGTAATAAAAATTCATACCATCGGCTCTATGTTATTCGCAACTAATTCGTTTATTAAATTATTGTAATAATCGATTCCTTTCTGATTTAACGAAGTTATATCTCCATTCGGCATAATTCGAGACCAACTAATGGAAAATCGATACATCTGAAACTAAGAAATAAACGATTAATCGATAAACGGACTAATACAAAAAGAATTATATATTTTATACGGAACAAACTGATTTTCGAAAATATATTCGTCAGAGGATTCCCCGGATTTCGTCTGCATATATTTTTTAATCGCAATTTAACATTTTCATACTGTATGGTACGTGAAATTTTAATGTTGAAAAAAAATATATTTTCCGGTTAAAATGTCTCAATGTTAAAAATATTTATATAAATCTCGTGTAAAATTTATAATTTTGTGTCAAAATTTTATAAAGTACGACTGGAACGATTAAAAACGAACTTAAAGTGGAAAGTACAACTTTCATTACCTTAAATTGTATTATATTAGCAGTACCACCAGTTAACAACAAAAAAAGTAAAAATTTATTATAAGCGGGCGGATAATAACAATTTAAAAATTATATTCGAACTTCGATATTATTCGTGTACAATAGTAGATGAATACAGATATAAAAATTTAATTTTGATCTAATAGAATGTAATAGACAGATTTGAAAATTTAAACTAATATTTTCAAATACGAAAATTTTAAAATGAAAATAGTATTTTGAAATATACAAATTTTAAAATTAGCCTAATATTTAAAATATATATAAAGTTTAAAATTATACTAATATTTTAAATTTTGAAATATATAAATTTTAAAATATATGAATTACGTCAAAAAATTGTTCTGTATCGCCACAGAAACAATGTGTAGAAATTAATTCGAAATGAGTTCGTAGAATTTTTACAGTGATTATCAAGAATAACAATGAATATATCTTTCTCTTTAGCTCAATATACACACACATATATACGCGTACATACACACATACATACATACATTCACAACAATATATATATCACCGTCACGTGACTAGCCCACTGTAATTATTTTCAACATGTTTCACTTCTGAAGGCGTTATTAATACTGTATAATATATATAAAGAGATTAATTACCCCGATCTCCTTTAATAATCAAACATCTTCTTTATAAAGGTGATAAGAATTGCTGGCCACATCTGCGTTATCCCTATTCTTTATTTTATCAGGTCTCGTGTGGCACAATCGATCCCATATATTTTCGCCTTTACCTATTTAAATGAAAGAAAAATCGCTTATTTTTTAATTTTAATATTCCATAACTTTAAATTCTAGTAACAAAATCATACTTTTGCTTGCAAGATTACCGTAACTCCGTGTATACATACACACACACACACACACACACACACACATATATATATATATATAATATATATAGCCAATTATCCGTGGTATCGAGTGGCATGGCAACCGCGGCTAATCCACGAAATTTTCAAAAGGTCAACAAAACAATTCAAATCAACGCAAAAAGTATATTTATTATACATACACACTATTTTTTTTAAATATATATATACAAATTGCAATCTGGCCGATGTAATCAATAAGCAAATGAAATGTAAGCTATGACAGGATAGGAGATGTCATTCAACAATGACACTCCGAACTATCTCCCCAATCATTCAAACCGATGGGGAAGATCTAGAAGTGTGCGATAGTTCAATCTGCGGGGCCCATTGGCATGATTTAATAAATCTATCGCCAGCTGGTTAGAGTGACCCTGTAACCTGTGCAAGTAATCTCTACTGCAATCCCGAACTACTTCGTGCACTTTTGGTATTTTTAAGTCTTTATGCAAATTTTCATTTCGTATATACCAGGGTGCACCGGCTATTGTGTTTTTGATTGGGATCGTTGCACCATTTTGTAATTCGATATTGATGCTGTCCCCCAGAGTGATATGCCATATGTCCACACCGTTACTTAAGTCTGTAATCGTCTTCGTCAAAATTTTTAATTTTCCAGTAATATTAATATTTTGATTTCTGATTTCAAATGAATTCTGTTTTAAAACCGATATATTTTTTCCAAACGAAAATGAGCGTACCTTTTCATCGTTTAGATATTTTTTAAATTCCTTCTGAGTCTTTTCAGTATTGTCCTTTTCTACTTCTATGCGTGTCACTTTTTCTTCTATACCCTTTGTCAATTTATTTCTTTCTTCTCTTTTCCTTTTTATTTCTTCTTCTTCTCTCGTCATTTCTTCTTCTTCTTTATTTCTTTCTTCTACTTTCATTTCATTCATTTCTGCTTTCCTTTCTGCTTTCATTTCAGCTTTCATTTCATTCATTTCTGCTTTCCTTTCTGCTTTCCTTTCTGCTTTCCTTTCTGTTTTCCTTTCTGCTTTTATTTCTGCTCTCATTTCATTTTCTGCTTTCCATTCTGCTTTTATTTCTGCTTTCATGTTAGATATAGCTGCTAATACGTCTTCTATAGTAGCAATTTTTTTTTAAGTGAATATTATTATTAGTTATTTTGTAAGAAGCTTGTAATTTATAAATTAAATAATAGTTTAATTTTAATCTATTGTTGTGATCATTAATAATTTATATGAGAATGCAAGTTCTAATTTAAAAATTAAACGAGAGTTTAAAATCCCGTCATGGTCGCCAAATTGTACAAGATACCTCGTATATACTATTATTGATATTATTATTTAATAAAAAAAAAAAAAAAAAGTATTTATAAAGAAAAATTTTATTTTATATTTAAAAAAAAACTATTATATATTTATTAATTAAAAAATAATAATTTAATTTAAAAAAATAAAACAAAAACTAACCTAAACCGGATTTATAATTACTTGCCATCCTTCTTTATTAAATTGTAACTGTCTTGATTAAGTAACTGACAACTGAACTATTTAGAACTCTCCTGAAAATGAACAACCATCCCTTTTTATACATTTTTCTTAAGCTTTGTTAAACAAAAATTACACTGGATTTTCTTCATTATTTACTGGCTGTAGTTTATTTTTACTGACTAAATTTATTTGGTCAAACTAATTTACTGTTTTTTTTTCCATTGACTAACTAAAATTAATTTTAACTATTGTATAATAATAGTTTATCTACTACAAATCCGGTTTGGTTATATTATAATAATTTTAATATATTTTACTTTAATTAAATAAATAATTATATATATTTTTTGTTTTATTATATTAATTAAATTAAAAATATTAGTTTTCCACCTTCAATATAATAAATTTAGATTTATTATAACGTGAGCATACGATGATCGTCGTTATATATATATATATGTATATTATGTAATTTATAAACTGAAGAAGGTTTTAAAAGTTACTTGTAGGTTTTACAAAAAATCTACCACCAGCCTTCCTTACTTGAGATTGGAATTTTTTTTTTAGTATCATCTGATCAGATGCACCGTCTTGTTCCTTCAGATATCGAATAAGTCCTTTGGTGTGTGTTAGAGCTGCGTCATGGCTTACTTGCTTTTTCGTGTTATCATCTTACTCTTCTTAGCTCTCTTCTGAAACCATACCTGATACACGATCAACAATTTGTTCATCAAAAAGGTTTTCAAAGACTGGACCATTGGCATCGCAATTAATCCACTCAACAATGTATTTACTGTGTTAACGTCACTCCCTCGTATAACGGATTTCGGCAAATTAGATAAATCACAAGTAAAAAATTCCTCTTTTTTTTCTTCTGTACATTCTTGTAAAGTATTTTCCACATTAGGTAAAACCTCCCTCCAGGACTTTACCAGCGTAGATTGTTTAACTGACTCCCAAGCAGTAGTAATACTATAATGCTGTCAAGAATTGGGTAAAATAAAAGAAAATCGGTTCTAGAAAAACCGAGTTTACTATATATTTATGTGTACGTATAATGATAAAAACACATTGAAGTTTTAGAAAATTGTGAATCTGTCAATATTTCATCGAAGTACTAAGATAATAAATCATTTTTTCCATCATTATTATTATTATTATTATAAAAATATAATTTTAACGCAAATAATGTTTGCAAATTAGTCAAAACTTAACTTACAATCAGATGAGACGAACGCAGCAGAGCGATTCGTAGTTTGCAAGAATGTAGTTAAAATTATTTTACAAAAAATACCGACTTATATATTTACTTAATTATTGATTTATATAGTTATTTCTATATTTATATGTCGCCTTTATTATTAGTTGTTTTTTTTTAATTGGTTCCCCAATTTTAAGAAGTGGATGTAGCAAATATATTTGTGAAATGTTTATAAAAGAGCAAAGTATTAGTGTTTGCATTGAGTTAAAAAAAAAAAAAAGCATATTTCTCTTATATTATGATAAACGGTTAACTGTGTGTGATCGTTTCTTGCCAAATGTATTTAAAATAGAGTGGAGGGTAAAAGTAACATAGTCCTTCCGGCCAAGTGTGTGTGTGTGTGTGTTTGTGCAAGCGGTTAAGTGTTCCTTAATATATATATATACAAACTTAGAGAAAAATAGTATCCAAGTTCATTACAAATGCACGATTATAATAATAACTTATGACACTAAAGATTATTACATAATGAATTTTAAAAGTATATTTGGCAGAGGTAAACCACGCGAGATGCAGTTTTATGATATGGTTAAGAATTATTGGTATGACGTTTGAATTGGTTTTATCGAAATTTCTACTACCAATAATCGCCTAGTAGAAATTTCCTTTTCATTGCCTTTACTACGAATGTTAAGAAGGTTTCTATATTATTTGTTGTTTAGAATTACCGATTGATGGGTTTAATGTTATAATTATATCTTAAGCTTGTATATGAGGTGTTAGACTTCGTCACTATCACATACTGTACAGTATGGTTCACTAGAGATTCGGACTCTATGGAGATATCCTCCAAATTTTCCATGCCCAGAAAGAACGTGAGAGGTGAATAAATTAATAATTAAGTTTTTTATTATTCTTCCACCGGTTTCGATGCTAGGGGAAAAATTATAAGTCTCGCTGCCAAATATTGATTTATATTTTGATTAATATATTTTTTCAGGATTTTATAGGAGGGCCTATTGACCAGATTTGAGAAGAGTGTTTCATTATTAATATGTACTCTTCACGAAGCTAATGCTGTCAGTTATTTTATATTTTGAAGTAACTGCCTGGTCAATAATATATAAATCTAAAATTAAAGACCTTGCGTCGCAGCCGTAAATGCTTTAGCGTTCCACTTGTCCGACCTAAGTTCGATTCCAACCGCAGGCGAGAACGTTTTCCAGATTAGTCTCTAGCCAATTCGGCTACGTATTCGGGATCCCGTACCAATTTTCGTGTTGACGGAATTTTAATTTGCGCACTTTTAACAACGAAGATATTTTTATTTCTGTTCGATTGTAAGTTTCTATAGTGATTATCTGTATAATATCCACTTTGGGATGTTTGGCCGACAAACCGATTGAACGCGTCTATTTATTAATTTACCTTTTAATAATATAACAAAATTATAAAGCTTACCATCCTCATTCCACGCTCCTTCAACCTGATGAGAAGCTGAAGCCGCGCTGAAGATAAAGTTTTTAGGAAATTGGTAACACAATACACAGTGTATCGATTGCAGGTGTATACTAATAAATGTAACATCCGTCAAAAGTGAAAACAAACGAAGCATATTGAACCTAGAACAGAATTACGAATTTTTTGTAATAGATCGGTTGATGAAATTAACGGTATAACGGATGATGAAATAAAGTGTTTAAACTGGTGAATAAAACTACATATTACAAAAAAAAACATAAATATATTGATAAATTTTATTAAAAAATCATCCGAAGAAAAGGGGAAGAGGTAATTAAACGAACACGCAAGTGAAGACAAACGAACAAAAGAGAATTACCAACGATTAAACGTCAATAATATCATCCGACAAGACAAAAATTAATTCATAATGAAACATTACGAATAAATCGAAAAGAAAATAAGACGAAAGACCTGAATTCAGATATTAAACATTTTCCAACCGAGGAATAGATCCTACAAAAAGAAATTGAGTAAACAATAATCAAACTAGAAGATGATAATAAATCGGAAGAACGCAATAGTAAAGTTGCGGAAATAAAATTATTTACAAAAAAAAAATCCACAGGCGTAAAGAAATATACTATGTAATAAAATATAAGTGAATAGGAGATGTGAACATGATTGGACTAAGATACTAAATTATTACGTACAGCTACGCAGATTGCGATTAAACAGACTGGTTTCGTGACATGTAAACGGTGAAGAAATTCTTGAAAAAATTATATTACGAATTTAACGTATCAACTGGACGACGCTTTTTTATACGAAAGCATTTTATACATTTGAGGGGGATATTGTGATATGTTTAAAAGTGCCAAAGTATTTTTGAATATATAACATAAAACTATTTGAACGAAACACGGGTACATCTATATATTTTTTTTATTTTTTTATTTTTTTTATTTATAGACGCTCGATTGCCGGGATCATTTGCGTCTTAGAGTTGATTATAAGCTGTTTATTAGGTTAGTGTCTGTAAGGTACTGTAAAAGATTTTTAATTTTGTCCGGGTTATCTTCGAGTATTGTTTTTATTGTGTCATGATTTAGGTTGTATTTTATACGTTTGTTTCTGTATTTTGTACATTCTAATAGTATGTGGTTTATATTTAATTGTGAATTGCATTTATGGCAGATGGGTGGAGGGGTCCTATTGAGTAGGTGTTGTGAGGTGAGTAACGTTTTTTCTGTTTTTCTTTCTTTCTGGTCTGTTTTTTTTCAGTTTCCTAATTTCGGCTTAATCTGATATGGGTGTGTATGTGTACATTGGGTCTCCCAGAATTTTTGAAATGACATTTTAATTTTTTGTATAAGGACTGTATGTAAATCAGTAATGTGAGTTGATTTTATTGTTTTTATATTCATAGGAGTTGTTTTGACTATTCTATCAATGTTTTCATTCCCAGCTATTCCCAAATCGGCTGGTGTCCATAAAAGAACAACAAGTTCATTGTTATTTGAGATAAGGTTGTTAATAATGTGTTTTACGTTGAAAGTATCTGAGTTTGTATTTTTAATATATTTTGGAATATGTTTAAGAGCGCTGTAAGAATCTGTGCAGATTACATATTTATTCGGTTGTGCTTGTTTAGATATGTATTTTAAAGCTTCATAAATTGCAAGAAGTTCTGCAGTAAAAACTGAGGCTGATTCTGGTAGATAGTATACTTGGGATCGGTTGGGTGTAAGATAGGCCGATGAGGTTTGGCTTGTGGACTTTGATGCGTCAGTGTATATTTGTGTATAATCGCCGTACTGTTTTTCCAAAATGTTGTAAAATTTTGATTTGAGTATATTTGTAGGTGTTAACTTTTTCTTATATTTTTCCAGTTCTGTGTTTATTGCTATTGTAAGCTTTGTCCAAGGTGGAATTTTTAGAGCTGGGTTTGTTTTAATTTGCGGTAATCGATATTGAAGTTTTGCTAATGTATTGTTAACGCGTTCTGATAGGGGTTTGGAAGCATTTGGCTTGTTTGAGAAAGTATGATGAGATTTATTCGTTTGTGAGGACTGGGATGTTGGATTGGATGGTGTGCACATTGATTGTGTGTAATATTTTAGTGCTAATATTTGTCTTCTGTATCGGAGTGGCAATATGTTTGCTTCCACGTGTAAAGCTGTGTTTGAGGTAGTGTGAAAAGCTCTCGAGGCAATTCTAATAGCTAGATTTTGAATAGAGTTAAGTTTTTTTAGTGTAGAATAGGCTGCGCTACCATATATTATACTAGCGTAATCCAATCTGCTTAGAATGTAGGATTTGTATAACTGTATTAATGTTTTTCGGTCAGACCCCCACGATGAATTATTTAACATTCTGAGCATATTTATTTTTTGCAAGCATTTTATTTTTAGTTTGTTTATGTGTTCTTTCCAACTTAGTTTCGGGTCCAATATTAGTCCTAGTATCTGAAGTGAATCTGTATGTTCTATTTGTATTGTATCCGTGTGTAAGTTTGATGTAATTACATTTCGTTTTTTGCTGAAAGTTATATGCTTGGTTTTTGATGAGGAGAAAGTAAATCCTTGAGATTTGGCCCAGTTATTTAAGTCGTTTATTGTATTCTGCAATAAAGGTTCCACAAATTTAGAGTCCCCATTTGCGTAGTATATTGTTAAGTCGTCAGCATATATACAGTACTTTATTGGAGTTGGTATATGTTGTTTAATATTAGTCATGGCTATAATAAATAACGTAGGGCTAATTACAGATCCTTGAGGGGTACCATTTTCTTGAATTTTTGTATCGGATAAAATAGAATTTATCTTTACTTGAAATTTTCGGCGGTGTAAAAAGTTGCAAATGAAAATCGGTAAATTTCCTCTAAATCCCCACTGATATAGAGTAATATCGAAAGCTTTTTCTAAATCAAAGCTGACAACAGTTGTAGTTTTATTTTCTATTAAATTATTTTGAATGTCTGTTGTAAGTTTAGCTAATAGATCCTGAGCGCTTCTTTGTTTTCTGAAGCCGAACTGTAAGGGATCCAAGAGTTCGGAGCTTTCTAACTGCCACAGCAATCTACTATTAACAATTCTTTCGAGTAACTTGCACAGGGTATTTGTGCGGTCTGTAGCTAGCCGGGTCTAATACATTCTTGTTTTGTTTTAGCATCGGAATAAGATGAGCTTCTCTCCATGCCTCCGGAAACGACTGAGTTTGCCATATTATATTAAAAAAGTGCAAAACGGCTTCTTTAGAGGATGAATTAAGTTGTTTTATCATGGAAATGTGGATTCCGTCTGGACCGGCGGCTGAGGGCCGTATTGCATTTAGGGCGGTATTAAATTCGTCTTTAGTTATGGTAATGTTATAGCTGATAGTTAATGATGTGAAATCGGGGACATTAGTACTTTCTTCTATTTCTTTGTACCTCCTGAAATCGTCAGGATAGTTTTGATTAGATGATACTTGATAGAAGTGGTCGGCTAGAACGTTTGTTATTTCAACTTTATCATATGCAATACGGGGACCTGCTTTTATTGCTGTTATTGGTTCGACTGTGCGTTTATTCGCGATTTGTCGAATTTAATTCCATAATTTTTTCGAAGGAGTAGACGCATTTAATGTTTTAACAAAGTCTTGCCAGTGATTGCTTTTTAATTCACGTATTCTTATCCGAGCTAGTGACCTGGTTTTTTTAAATTTGATCAAGTTTTCGATTGTTGATTGACGTCTGAATTTTGATAGGGTTTTATTCTTTTCTTTAATTAATGATCGGCAGTCTTCAGACCACCATGCAGCGTACTGTTTTCCTTTAGCGTGGGTTTTGAATTTTGGAATAGATCTGGCGGCAGCTTCCATTATTTGTTGTAAAATGTATTTACATGACTCATCAACGTTGTGAGAGATTTTGTTTTGTTCAATGTTAACTATATCGGTGTATAAAATCCAGTCAGCTGTTGATATATTCCAGTTTTCAGATATACAGCTTTCACTGCCCGAATTGCAAGGCAAGTTGAGCACTATATGTTGTGGAAAATGATCACTGGCAAACAGACTTAGGTCTGTTCTCCAGTGCATATAGTGGAGAATGCTTGGACTACAGATACTTAGATCAATTGCTGATTCACTGCCATTATTGTTGAAGCGGGTCGGGCTGCCTATATTTAATAAGCATATATTTGTTCGGTTTATGACGTCTTCGATTAATTTACCCCTGGAGTCGGTATATTTTGATCCCCACATACTATTATGCGCATTAAAATCGCCAGTCACTATAAAAGGTTTTGGTAGTTGAAGGAAAAATTTGAGTAAATTATGTAGGGTTATTTCATCGTTTTTGTGCATGTATATGGAACATAGAGTTATCGTAAGGCCGGAGATGTGGACTGAAGCTGTAATATTTTCAATATTGGTATTTAGTTTTACTTGTTTGGAGAAGAACTAATTTGATATTGCTAAAAGAACCCCTCGGCAAGCTACAGACCCTCCTGTGTAATCTGTTCTATATATTTTATATTGTTTTAGGTTTACTGAGTCCGTGGGTTTTAATTTTGTTTCCTGCAGACAAATTGATATTGGATTATTTTGTGTGCTTAATATTTCGAGTTCTGGGAGTTTGTTTTTAAGACTGTTTAAGTTCCAGGATATTATTTTATTCATCCTTAATTTTTTTTTTTTGTTTTTCAGTAACTAAAGGTGTAAGTGAAGTTAAAACTGATGGAATAACTATCGATAGCGATAAATATGTAACTCATTCTATACACGTAGATGATACGATGAGATCATCGCTGAACTACACTCGCCAAGAGGACATAGAGGTTAAAGATTTAAGTAACCTTATAGAATCATATTGTGCTAAAGTAGCAAACTATGACTCGAACAATTCGCAAAAAAAATGCATATCTTCCTGTCGATATAAGAAGATTAATTAAGAAATCCCGGACAGTCAGAAAATACTGCCAGTTCGTCCTTAAAGACAATTTATAAGAAGCTTCAAACCGAATTCAAAAATAAAATAAACGAATATAAAAACAATTATTTCAAATCTCGTTTAAAGTCGTTGAACAGAAATAACGGACCACTCTGGTATACAACAAAAAAAAAATTGCTGGGACAATCGAAATTTTCAATATAAAAAAATACATGGGCTAAATCGGACAAACAGAAAACAAATGCCCTCGCAGGACACCCTAGTATTTACCCCACATCCCATTTATGCGAACTTTTCCAACCACACGAAAACAATGCGACCAACGACGTTGAAGAGGAAATAAACAAGTTCTTTCTAAGCCCGTATCAGATGTCACCTCCCATTACGTTTTTCTCCCCCACGAAAATCAAGTACCATATAAAAAAGTTAAATATAAAGAAAGCCCCGGGTATTACCCTATTTCAGTCAGTATGATTAAAAAACTTCCCGGGGAAGCTATATTACTACTTACATATCTGTATAACGCAATCCTCCGGATATCGTACTTCCCGGTGCAATGAAAATTTGCAGTAGTAAAAGTGATTCATAAACATGGGGAGCCAATTGAGGAAATGACATCTTATAGACCCGTTAGCTTACTCCGGATACTAGCTCAGCTCTTTGAAACATTATTAAACCCTTTACTCATCGAATATTCAATACTTCCAGATTTCCAGTTCCGATTCCGAAATAACGATAGTACAATATAGAGCAGATTCATAGAGTAGTCGATATCAAATACATGTTTTTTGGGGGGAAATATTGTTCTTCCGTGTTTTTGGACATCGAGAAGTCTTTTGGTAGAGTCTGACACAAAGGTATTCTATACAAATTAAAACCTAAGCTGTCTTATCAGTACTACCTAATAATAACATATTACCTCACAGAGAGATATTTTCAAGTAAATTTTAACGGTTCACTATCATCTATATTTCCGACCAAGACACATGCATTATATCGAATTAGTGACTTCCCGGTAAATGATGATATTTCAACCGCCTTATTCGCCAATGATACTGAAATTTTAGCAATACACAATGACGTTGGTACTGCAGCCAGTTTTACATTCAAGAACACTTAAACTATCTTAAAAATTGGTTCAAACAGTGGAGAATGAAAGTTAACGATAATAAAATGTATTATCTACATTGAAAATCGTAACGGCCAGTCCGATATATCTCAACACAAAACCAATTTCAACAGCAAGTGGCGCGAAATACCTTGTTCTACATCTCGACCAGAGATTGACTTGGAATAAACACATCAACTCCAAACGTACACAGATCAGATTGAAACTGAGAAATATGAACTGGATGATTGGATGAAATTCAGTTCTTTCATTAGAAAATAAAGTTCTGCTTTATAAATCAATAATAAAACCAATTTGGACATGTGACATTGAGCAATGAGGAGTACCACATCTAACTCCGATATAGCTTTTATGGAAAGGACACGAGCAAATATTTTACGTATTTAACGCAGCTTGGTTTATACGAAATAACGACATATTGAAGGACTTGAAAATAAGTTTCGTTAAAGAACAGATCCGCAGTTCAGGTGCAAGATATAAGGAAAGATTTAACCAACATATAAATATTTCAGCAAAGAACCTGCTGACAGACAGTATAAAACTCAAAGGAATAGAACAGATTGAATCCTCTCCAGCTTCAACATCGATCCTGATTACTCACAAATCATGTAGTTATAGATTTTTTAACGTAAAGTAATCGTCAATAAGTAGTATCAGCATCCATTGGGAGCCTATCCTCCTTCCGAGTTTTGATAAAATCATGTCCCCACTGCTGCTTATTGTTAAATACAGATTGCATACATTTAAAAAAAAAAAAAAAAAAAATATATTTTAAGCAAAATGATCTTACCAGTTTTTACGAAAATCCGATACTTTGACAAGGAGAATTGAGAAAAATTAACATTGATGTGTTCCCGTGATTTTCTGAATTTATTGAAGAAAATAATATAGATTTTTTTGTATTTAAAAATTATTGTTATTGTTAATTCCAACATCCTTTTTAAATGAAAAAGAATCATTAAATCATGTTTCAAATAACAAAACATTCCATATTCAATTATGACTTGTCTAAAATTTTGTTTAGATTTGAAAAGAAACTAATTTTTGTACACATGTAGATCCCGATTTTTAAAATTTAAATTTAAATATCATTGTCGACTGAGTCCAGAGGTAACTTTTAGGTTGCGATTTCCAACACAGATCAGAACATGCAAGCGATCGTGAACACTTTACATGCGATTGAATTTTTATCGTGTAAACGTTTTTATAAGTATTTTTTAGTAAAGAACATTACTTGCATAAACAAAACTATTGTGTCATGCGTTTCATTCAAATCTGTAATCAAGTAAAAATGTGTAAAATATTTTTTGGTACGCTATTGTAATCGATGATGGCACTAACAATGACAGCCAGTAAATGCAAATCACAAAAAGAATTTTACTTTATGTAAACGATTAAAAAAAATCTAATGCCTACTCAGGTGCAATGACATAATTTCAACCAAAATAGGAGGTCGAAAATGATAATAATTTTTGTGTACCACATTGGTATAAACAATAAATTTGCACTCCTAAATTTAAAAAAAATGTTCTCGAATATATCTTCAAACATTTTAGCTTTATTAATGTGAAATTTATTTGATCAGCCCCCTCTCGGTCGGTAGTACTAATACTGTGCAAATAGTAATTGAAAATATGAATGTGGGAACACTTCAAAGAAACAAAACGATTTCATTTTAGTCAATAACCCATCGTTATGAATATAAAAAAAATTATCTTTCCCCTTATATTAATTTTCAATTCGTAGGAATTCTTACGGGAATGACGCCGGCTTTATTTACTTAATTGTCAATTATGAATAATGTATACATGTATGTAAGCATATATATACACACACACACCTCCTTAAATGACCGACTGATTTTCAAAAAATCGGGATACCATATTTTTAATTTAATCTAGAAATGACAGGTAAAATTCATTCTACTTTACCTCATTATGAGTTTGTATTTTTGCGTTTCTTTTTTCTGTAGAGGGTCCGCGTGTTAACAATGAATAATAAGCTAATTACATGAGCATTCCGTATGACATTAATCCTAAAAGCGGAACAAATTAAAATAATGTAATAAAAATTATCCGATTATACTTAAAATCCAATTGTTATTATGAAATACAGAAAATTATCCGATTACTATTATGAAATTATGATATTTATAATGGTTTTTTACCGAATTTATTAAGGTTAAATTTCCTCGATTTAACATAAACCTAATATTTTAATGCATAAAAAAAGAAAAACAAGAAAAAGATTCGGGTAAAAAAATCCTTAAACAAGCAAACACTAAATTAGACGAGTATACCGTCTTTTATTTGTAACACGCAAATTATTTCTCTGTTGGAAAGATTATGTATAAAATTCACATCACCGCATCCTATTATTAAGTCGTTAGCAAAACAAAGACTTCGGTACACTTTATTAATGCCTACCAATTTTCTAAATCTCTTCGTTCGTAATATAAATATTCCTGTTGAAATATCAGATCGACCCGAATATCAATCAGTTGAACCTGAATATCTAATTTGAAATATTGGGCATTAGGAATAAAAAATATTCAGAATCAGAATTACGGACCCCATTTGTAATATTCTAATATTCACACGATCACGATGCGCTTATATCAATCCACTGCTGGATGTAAGCGTTCCCCTTTTGTTTCCACCTGTAGCGATCTTGGGCCTCGTTTATCCATTTCACACCGGCTGATCTATGTATATCGTCCTGCCACATTGTATCCGGCCGACCGCGACTTCTGCGTCCTTTTCTTGGAAGCCATTCTGTTATTCGTTTCGTCCACCTATCATCGTTTCTTCTTGCTACATGACCTGCCCAATTCCATTTCAACTGCGCTACACGTCCGACTACATCTGACAATTTAGTCTGCTGTCTTATCCATGTGTTGGTCTGATATCTTGATGCCCAATATTAATCTTTCGTGGGCTCTCTGTGTCACTGGAAGTTTCTTAACAACATACTTCGTTAGGCTCCATGTTTCCGCTCCGTATGTAAGCACTGGAAGGATGCACTGTTCGTATACTTTCTTCTTCAAGCTGTTAGGTATATCTTTATTTTTGAGGACAGTACTCAACTTCCCAAAAGCTATCCACGATAGATGCGTTCGCCTTTTAATTTCTTTACGCATTGTTTCTTTCTGTGTGGTAATAATTTGACCTAGGCATATATATTCATTGACCTGTTCCAGTATCTGGTCATCTAGTTTTATTTGTAACTTTTGAGGTGTATTTGTCATGATCTTCGTTTTATTAATACTGATGGTTAATCCTGCTTTTTTAGAACAGTTATGTAGGTCAGTTATCATTTACTGTAAGGTACCAACATTATTACTAATCAACACAATGTCATCGGCAAAACGCAAGTGACTAATTTTCTTCCCATCAATATTCACACCTTTAGACTCCCAAGACAAATTTTTGAACATACGTTCTAAGGCTGCTATAAATAACTTCGGAGATATTGTGTCTCCTTGTCTGACGCCTCTCTTTAACGGTATTTTATTTGTTTTTTCCACCAGCTGTACTTGCATCATTGGCGAATTATAAATATTTTTAATTATGTTGATGTATTCATCATCTATACCATTTTCTTCAAGCGCCTTCAACACTGTCCATGTTTCCACGGTATCAAACGCTTTATGAAAATCGATGAACGCCATGTGCAATTCCACGTTGTATTCTTTGCATTTAGATATTAAAATCCTCATAGTGTGAATGTGATCATGCGTGCTGAAACCGGATCTAAAGCCCGCTTGCTTGCACGGTTGGCAGTAATCTATTTGTTTCGTCATTCGATTTGTAATAATACTTATATAAAGTTTGTACATATGTGATAATAAGCTAATTGGCCTGTAATTTTCTAGACTAGCTGTATCACCATTTTTGTGTATTAGGATAACATCTGCTTCGTTCCACAGTCGCGGGATAGAGTTCTCTTTTAAACATTTGTTGAACAGATTTTTCAGCAAATCCAAAATCTCCTCATTTCCTTCTTTAATCATTTCTGGGACTATACCATCCGGCCCGCTAGCTTTGTTATTTTTCATTTTCTTTAAAGCGTATTTGATTTCACTTATTGTTATATCCGGCAGGTTTCCCTTATCCTCATTTATTGTTAATTTATCTTTCATTGTAGGATTAACTTTTGTGTCATAGAGATCTGTATAGAATCTTCCGACCTCTTTGGATAGTTCAGTTTTGTCTGTAAGGATATTTCCGTCACGATTTTTCAAATTCGTCAGCAGCTTACTTCCCAACGACAATGATTTCTTGAATACTTTAGGCCCTCTGTTATGCTCAATTATTTCACAAATTTTCTTTGTGTTGTTTTGACGTATATCACTTCTCAGTTGTTTTCTAATTAATTTATTCAATTCTGCCCACTCAGTTTGATTTTTATCTTTATCCACTTTTAGTTTCCTCCTTCGTGCCATTAAATCTTTTGTTACATCACTTATTTTACTGTTTACCTTTTTTGTACGTGGTGCAACTTTAACCGCAGCTTCTTTTATAATTTTAGTAATCTGTTCAGATTGTTTATTTATTTCCAGTGTTTTAATTTCTTCAGATTTCTGTATTTGTAATTTTAGTTCATCTTGATATTTGCTTCTATATTTTATTAATGTAAATATTATACCAGGTTAATTCGGTTCGGATAGAATAGAATATATGGGTAATAAAGTAAATGGAGGCAACGACCATATGCAAAAGCTGCGGATTCACGGTTGAATTAATATTATAAAGCATACAAAAAAAGGGCAAAAAAATTATTAAAACATTTTACCCACTACTCTTAAATTTTCTTTACATTGACAACTCCACGTATGACAGGAGACTGACATGATTCTTTTTTTAGAGAATACAAGAAGCTGTCCTCTATGTATTTTAAATTTATTTCTAAAATCCTCAAATAGGGGACAATCAAACATCAAATGCTCAATATCATCAACAGTGGCAGAGGAGTCATCAATGGAAGTGCAAAAGACACACACTGGAGCAGAAACAAGATGGAACCTATAAAGATAGGAACCAAACTTACCACGACCAGACCTGAGCATTATAAAATTAAGATTAAGATTTTTAAGTTTACACCGTACCGAGACTTTTTGAAAAACAAAAATGTTTTCCTTCCAGTTGAACATCTGTCCCACCTAGCTTGCTAAAAATCAACGAGTGAGGAATGAATATATTTTTTAAAAAGGAGAATACTAGGAAAAGATTCCAAGATAAGCGGATTAACATTAAGGAACTGGAAATTTATTTTATTAACATAGACAAGAGAGCCGTGTGCATAAAGTGATTGAATTAGTCCCCCATGCACAATGGCTCTCTATCTGTATTTCGATTAGCTAAGATGTTTAGCCGTGTCGCGTGTTATGTTTCGTGTTCATCTTATATACGTATCGTTTCTTAATAATTATTCCTCGCTCGATAAAGTTATCTATCCACGGGGAACCTGCAGACCGGTAAGATAAAACCTTGTTATTTATCTTATCTACATAATAACTGTTTATACTTTTTTTCGTTATCATAAAATTTAATACACTTACATATATCCGTTCTGCTTAATACATATTACAATACGCATATATATAATCGCACTAACACGATACACACATATACACACCATCACGGGCGTTAGTTGCTGTGGTCGCTCATGGCGACGACAGCGACTACGTCTACTTACACACCATCATTGTCTAATATGTATACACAAATACAGCCATCATCGACGATACAACATAATACCATACCACATACGACACAAGTACTACAAGCGCATCCTAATTTCTACTGGAATTCTTTTGGGGAGCACTAAAGGGTGTTGACTCCTCTCAAGCTACTTTACAATTAAAAAAATCTGTATTTCAATCCAAAAGTATTTGGCTGTAATCTTTTGAGCTTGTGATAAATAGAATGACACTTTTTGTGTTTGTGTTCTACATGGGGAATAAAAGTAAGTTTATGCTCAAGAATCGGACCTAGATGTTTAAGATTATTACTATGAGAAATAGGCTGACCAGAAGTTAAATTCAAGTTCTTGATGTATTTTACAATATTTTGATTACCAAACACAATAAAATTGCATTTGAGAACAGAAAACAACAAATCTAGATCATTGATTGTATTTTCAAGTAATATACAAACAACTTCAACAAGAGCAAAATCATAATATTTCTCAACATTAATAATTAAACAGAGATCATCAGCATAAGAGACCAGCTCAAACCCCTTACAAGTAAAGAACAGGAGCTGCTTCATATGATGATGAACTCTCGAATACAAAATATTCCAGAGAGCCAAAGGACAGAACCTTGAAGTATCGACACTAGACTCCTGCAGCCGACAGAGTCACCAACTGCCAAGGAATTATTTCTATTTGAAAAATAATTTATAATAACGCTAATAATATAGGCATTAAAATTATATCAATTTAAAATACCGATAATTGATGGCTATCTACAGCTGTCAAAAGCTCCTTTGATATCAAAAGAAATGACAACTACAGACACAAGGAATGCCTTCCAGCGGAAACAAACCAGTTTGTAGAGAGCATTCTCAGTAGAGAGACTTCTCCGCAAACCAACCTGGTTTTGATGAAAAACACCACTGCTGTCAGATTCCTCCAGCAAGTATTAACCTTCTCATAAACTTTACCTACCGAATTTAACAGGGAAATGGGTAGATACCCAGATAAACTACTGGGATCTTTCCCAGCATTGGGTAAAAGCTTAATATTAGCCAGTTTCCAACAATCTGAAAAAAGTTAAAAATAGAGGCATTAATTAGACTACAAAAAAAACTGGGAATTTAGATTTTATGAATTTAAGAACCTTATTATTAATTTTATCATTCAAGCAGCTTTTTTTATTTACTAAATTTTTAATAATGGTTTTCACATCATCAGATTTTACTGAATGAGCGACTGACCCAAGAGTTGAAATGATAACAAGCTTGTCATCTTGTATATGGGAGAAGAAATGATTAAGAAAAGCACCACATTTGTCCGCATCATTGGAGAAAGTTACATTACCAGATAGGATATCAGGAACAAGAAATTGTTGATTTTTATTGAAAATAAATTTATATCCCATGTGGTGCTAACCTGCACAAACGTTCGCCAGGAATCTAACTTAGATTTAATAATTAATTTTTTTGTAATCTGAAGTTAATGTTTTAAGAATAGAATCTAGAATAAATAAACGTGTTCTATTTTTATACTTGTTTATCTTTTTTTAACACTGAATTAATAGAATCATTCAAAATTTGCAGCTGAGGATTCCACCAAACAACTCTTTGGACAAACACCTCAGTTTGTGACGTTACAATCTTAGATACATAAATATGCATTATTTAACTCTAGTCGATCTGAAAAATCACTAATCATAATGTGTAAGAAGTTAATATAATTATTGTCAATACTATGTAAAAATTTCTTAAAATTCAGAGTGAAAAATGTGTTTTTAGAAGGACTAAGCAGATCTAATTGGAGTGTAGAGAAAATATTTTTATGGGGTGTAAGATTAAAATCATTCAATGAGAAGGTTACCAATAGTTGAATTCTGCTATGGACAATCAAGTAATCAATGATGCTCTTTCCATTATTATTAGAAAAAGTCGGTATTTTGCTGTTCATGATCACCAAGTCATTGCAATGCAAAAATTCAGTAAACATGACAGAGTTTTGGGTTGAAGTCTGCTTATCGTCAGTGAATGGTAACCTTATATTAAAATCGCCGACCAGAATAGGGGAAAGCAGATAATTGGATCTGATAAAATAATCCATACGGTCCAAATGATGTAATTTAGGTTTATTGGGAGACATTTTCATATTACGTGCAAATCTAAGGTATGTTTTTTCAGATTAAAACGATGCTGCTGTATTAAAATTTTATTTAGTGTTCCGTAGTGTTCTGTTTTGAGATCAATTATTTTTCGGACAAACGTGGAGTCAGAAGCATTTGCTGATGATATAGTATTGCTTGTAAAGGATTCCTGTATCAACATCAAAAAAACTACAGATGGGTTTGTATGAATTAGAGAAATGGCCACGAGAGTGGGAAATTAAGATTAACTCATCAAAATCAGTGTATATGAAATTTACAACCAAACGGAAAACATTTCCACCCATTGATATTAACGGTCCTCTTCAGCAAAAAAGTGAGTAACAATCAGCGTACCGTGGTATGTTGGCAGTGGTAACCTGCAGTAAGATTTAAATGGACACGATGTGCGAACCAAAATAATAGCAGATGTTACATGCACAGGTTATTTGAAATTAAAATAGATGTAGGACAACGAGATGGATTATCTGCAAAATTATTCAAGTGCGTACTAGAATAATTTATAAGAGAACGAAAAATGTTATTAGAATCAGATAATAACAAATATGCAGGCAAGATTACCATTTATGAAGACAACACTAATGTCGCATGGGATGTCTCTTTCAGTAAAAACTAGATCTTTAAAATGCTACGTATGATCAGTGTTGCTATATAATAATAAGCACTATAAAAGCTTTCGAAACGTAGTTTGACCACCGTATACTGCATATATTGCGGACAGAAAAAAAGAAATATTAAGAAGTATTAGATATTTAAAAAAAAAAAAAGTTATTAGATATGATCAAAAAAGAAAAACAGTTTATAAGATGGCCAAAATATGTACCACCGCAGATCATTTTCATGTGAAAAATAAAAGGAAAAAGGAAAGTTTGTAAAATAAAGTCTGCTTGGCTAGATAATATTTACAAATGGTCTTCTGTGAAGGTAAAAGATTTGTCCCACAAAGGCAGACACCAAACTTCATATAGAGAAATAGTCGCGATTGTTGCTACCAACGTCTGAGAACAGTCAAATGGACAAAAGAAGAAAAAGAAGTGGGTTACTATGAAACATTCGATCATGTGCAATCGGAAAGCTATTTTCGCTATTATAACAAATAGGATTTCTGAGATCTACATAAAAAAACAGAAAATCAGAATTAAAATGAACAATAATCTGGAAGAATTAATCTGCTCGCTTTGGCAGCACATACAGTAAAATTGGAACCATACAGAGAAGATTAGCATGGCCTCTGCGCAAAGATGACACGTGAAATACAAATCACTACACATTTAAAAAAATTCCCATTTCTTACAGCTATTGCGATATACAAAGCGCTTGCACGCATCACTACCACTTATCCTTCAACAAAATCATTATTCTAACCGACTCCGAAAGCTGCCTTTAAGCCTTACATTCATTTCTCATCTCACTCCAAAACGTACAATTCCCTTATAACCTTTTTGCCAACTTGTATAACACCGACAACATGTAGAATTCGCGTAAGGTCTCCCGTTACTCTGGTATTTTCGGAAATAATCCGCTATGAATTTTAAAATTTTGGGTTATTTGGAAATTTCGATTTTTTTCCCCATTGTCCTTCTTTTTTAATATTTAAATGTATATTCAAAATTTCAGCTCCGAATTAAAGAATTTTCCGTTAATTTATTTTTTAATCTACGAATGAATTATTTTAAGGAAAAACATCCGATCGAAAAATACCGCGATTTAAAAAACATCAAAACTGACAATTCGTATCTAAAAATATTTTCCGAAAAAACACGAAAAAAATACCCACACCGATTGGTCGCCCATTTATTATACGATGATAGTAAATAAATATTATTACATAATAGGAAACGTACATACTAAATCATAACATAAAATTCACTAGCAACATAATTAAAATGTTCCAAATACTTTAAAATTAAAGAAATAAATTTTATTTTAAAAACGCACAAACCAGGACACACACACATATATATATATATATATATATATATATATATATATATATATATATATATATAAGCGAAAAGTAGGTTTAACTGGGTCCCACATTGTTTCCGTGTTCCCAAAAATATCCGAATACTATTTGAATATTATCAGTTCAATCCGATTCAAATTCATCTGAACATCATTAGTGAACACAGATGTTTTCGAAAAAACACTTCCATAAAAATATAATTAAAAACACCGCCTTCAGTTAGTTCCTCGTACGAATTAATAATATTAATGATTTAAGTTATACAAACCCGGTCTGGTATCCGTTATGTATTGGCAACACCGTTGGATTCTAAAATCGAAAGCAACGAACAGAAGTAGAAGACATCTGACTACTTGTTACCCATTTTCAAAACTTTTTTCAGAATAATAAGCTGCTTCCGTCTACAATAATGTTATCTATTATTCGAGAATGGCTTTTTAAAGTTACGTACGATATCAGTCTATAGTGGGTATGTATACGTTCCTAGTAAATAAAGTATGCGTACGCGTAATAGAAATAATAAATCAGTTTCCGAACACTGCATATTTAAAATTTAAACTGTTAACATTGAAATAGTGAATGTCAGGTTCATAAATATCACAAACACAAAACATTATGTATGACCGTAAATATTTTTAAAAAGTATCTATATCTACATATCTATCTATCTGTATCTCTCTCTCTATATATATATATAGATATATATATATATATATATATACATATATATATATATACATATATATATATATATATATATATATATATATATACATATATATATGTGTGTGTGGGTGTGTATATCCATAAAACTTAAATTATTTGATTTTTTTTTAATATTTTCTTTTATTATTCTATTATATAATAATAATTCACTACCTTTAAAAAAAGTGACCCTGCAACAGCACCCTATATTTCTCTAAAATCAGTTTTCATGAATGCATGCATACACATGTACACTGACATAATATATATATGTATATATCCCCCCAGGGGGGTACTTTGTACCTTCTGGGGACCAGAGCTCTAACTGGTATAGGGCGCGTCCACAGGTGGCGGATAGTGGAACGGGCTACAGATATGTAGGTTAGCTGCGAATAAGACATTAGTCAAATAAGCAGTCGCGGACCAAGAGCGGCTACTGGTGGAAAGCCTCAGGCAGGTGATTCCAGTAGCGCCAGGGTAAGAGACACGAGGATGCAGATGGCCAGCTTGAGGAGCTGGCGAATAAAAGTCTGCACAGATCTTATGACTGTCTCTCCCTCCGCGTGTTTAGGTCGCCGTAAAAGCCTAACATATGTTACCTCCTCAGTAACAAACCGCTGCCTTGCGGTTAGGGTCTTTACCCAAAGGCTAAGGGAGTAAATCCTGACAGAAAATCCTCAGGCAGGCAACGTGAAACCACCTGAGTAACTTTCCCAAGAACATCAAGATGACAGACGATTCAATAAAAAATATCACGCCATGCGATCCGAAGGGCAATCGGCGTCCTGAATACCGGGGTCAGGATGTAAAGTATGTGACCGGCCATATGGACAGAGACTCCCAGCTTCCATATGGAAAATGTGCGACTGGGAGATTTACAAAAGCAAAATTCAATTTGGGAACTTGGAATGTCAGAGGTCTTCAAGAACCAGGCAAACTCCTTGTGGTGAAAAGAGAATTAAGAAGATATGGAGTAGATATATGTGGAATTGACAAAAACACATTATCGTCAAACCGGTCATTTTGAAACGACTCATAATATCGTATTTTGTTCGAGTAATGTTAACGAAAGTAGAAATGGCGTAGCAATACTAGTAAATGAACGACTGTGTAGTTTAGTTACGGGGTATAGAACTAAAAGCGATCGAGTAATCGCACTAAGAATAAATACAAGACCAATAGCAGTCAATTTAATACAGGTGTATGCACCAACAAATGTTTTGAATGATGAGAAGGTAGAAGAGTTCTATACCGATGTTCAAGAAGAAATTAATAGAATACCGAGAAATGAAATAGTAATTGTGATGGGCGATCTAAATGCAAAGGTTGGAGCAACATGTGCAGACAAACATTTAAAACATGTAGTCGGAAAATTTGGAGTGGGAACACGTAATGAAAGGGGTGAGCGCCTCATAGAATTTGCAATTGAAAATAAACTGATGATAGCGAATACGATCTTCCAACATCACCATAGAAGATTGAACACATGGATCTCCCCTGGAAGTCGGCATAGAAATCAAATAGATTATTTCATGATCTCAAATAGATGGAAGTCATGTAAGAATGTTATTGTTCGACCTGGAGCTGAGTGCGGTTCTGACCACAGATTAATAATAATGGAAATGCAGGGAAAACTGAAAGCTCCTAGGAAGCAGCAGCGAGCAGAGAGATTGGTGATCAATGATCCCAAAGCCTTTGTAACAGCACTTGAAACAAGAACAATAACGAACGCAGTAAACTTATCAGCACAACAACAGTGGGATAAAATGAAAAATATCATAAAGAACACATATAAGGAAACACAAAGACAGAATCAGCAATCATTGAATAAAAAACCATGGCTGTCTGAAGAAACTACGAAACTTATTAACAACCGGAGAGAAATGAAGGAAAATGGACAGTACAACGCAGATATAACAAAATTAATAAATCGACAAATTTCAAAAAGTTGTAAAAATGATAAAAATACGTGCATCAAAAATATATGTAAAGAAATCCAATCCCACGCGGAGAATGTGGAACCAAAGGATTTGTACAAAAAAGTAAAACTATTACCACGTGATTTTCAAACTAGGAATTGGATGATTGAAGATGAAAAAGGTATTATTAGAACAGAAAAGAAAGAAGTAGCGGAAGTATGGAGAAATTATTGCCGATCTTTATATTATCATGATGATGAACGAACACTGGCAATCTCACAACCGCTGACAGAATTAGAAATAGAACAAGACATACTAAAAAGCGAAGTCATTGGGATGAAGGCGTTTCTATCGGAGGACTCAAAAGTTACAAACTTACGGTTTGCTGACGATATAGCATTGATAGCACCTAATATGGAAAAAATGCAACGATTGTTGAAGAAATTAGAAGATATAAGTAAATGCTATCGTCTACAAATAAATAATGGGAAAACTAAGTTAATGGTAATTGATCGGAAGAATACAATAAAGGAAAAACATAAAACTATTCCTGGTTATGAAACGGTAGGAAATTTCGTTTATTTGGGATCCTTGTTGGAAAATAAAAGCGGATCTGAAGGTGAGATCAAGAGAAGAATTCAACTAGCACGGAGTGCGATGGTTAAACTAACACGGATATGGAAAGATTCCTCTGTTACGAAAAATACAAAAATTTAACTTGTACGCACTCTGGTTTTTTCAATATTTCTATATAGTTCAGAAACGTGGACGATCGCATAAATAGTTTCGAAATATGGTGCTGGAGGCGGCTCCTTCGAGTTTCGTGGATGGAAAAGGGTACTAATACGTCTATTTTGGAAGAAATTCGTCCAACCCGCAGATTAACAACGGAAGTTCTCGCACGTATTATGAGATTTTTTGGTCATATCATACGAAAACATGACGGAATCGAAAGAACAATAGTTATCGGAAGAATGAATGGTGTGCGGCCAAAAGGCAGAGCACCAATTAAATGGACAGATGCAGTGACTGCTGCAGCTCGGATGTCATTTTCAAAATGCGTTCATGATGGCGAAGATCGTCCGGGATGGAGGCAGAAAATAATGAAACTGTTACCTTGATCACGATACTCCTACGTGGAGTTACGACTAAATGATGATGATGATATATATATATATATATATATATACGTATATTTATATAATTACACGAGTATGTGATGAATGCGAGTATGTTTTTAGAAATGAAAATGACTCCCTTATTTTTAACCTATTCCGATTTTTTTTATTAGTAAACAATAATTACGTAATGTGATTTTGTAGGTGGTTTCTCTATTGCTAACATTTGTTTCATTATCTACAAATTTTTATGAAGATAGTTACATTTTCTGAAATAGTAATTTTAATAAAACTAATGATACGTCCATATGTTCCAGTCATTTTGGCAGACTTTCCTGTCATATAACAAATGTTCTTTGTATTCGTGTTAATTATAAACAGATTGAGAAATATTTTGTTAAAATTACAACTATTATGAAAATATAAAAATGTGCGTACAATTTAATAAAATTAAATGTTTATACAAAAATTTGAACACATAAATTTAGTGTTTAAAAAAATCGATATGAAAATTTTCTATTTTATTAAGATGTTAAAAAATAGTTTTTGCTGACTGACTATAAACTTGTAATTTAAAGCATTAAAGTATGTGAGTATAAATATAAATATCTCGCGGTACATGTTCAGGTGGATATATATATATGTGTATGTGTCTGTGTAGTGTTTAGCATGATATGTATAAATTTCACTAATTTAATTATACTCCATAGTAATGTGAATAATAATCAATTAAATTAATTTGTTTTCTTGTTTTTTACAAGCCTCATAAAATATTTTTGATAGTTTTTGTACTTTACAAACTGATATATTTTACATAATTACTAAATTATCATCAAGTGCATACTATGACATTTAATCAATTAGTTTTCGAGGAGAACTATTCTACATAATTCTGATTTGTTCATATTTTTATAATGTTCTAATGGAAAATTTATTCCATTATGCAAAAAGCAACATAAATAAACGTTTATTTATCACAGAAATGATTTTATTCTTTTAATGTACTTTGTAAACGATTAATTTGCATCGATTACCGAAAGTTTTCCAACTAATGATACTTGAATATATGATAGAAGTACAATGAAGAACAAAGGGCTTTTAAAAATCACGATAAAAGTGAAACAAGTGCTATTGTATGTTATTCAATCTTGTATATTAAATAGCAGATCAGAACGAGCACACACACACACACATATTATATATATTTATATTTGTATTCTTAGAATATATATTGCAAAGCTGAAATTCCAAAATAGTAGTGTACTTGTTTTGACGGCAGAAATGCTAGGTCAAAAAATCTTTGCAACCATCGTCTCACATCTAAATCCGTTATATAGTCACTTCTTAAATTTCTTATTTTGATCTTTCTATACCACGATTTCCCTGAATGAAATCAAAAACCGAGTACTTCGCATTCTGGGAAAACGATAGTAACAGCATTTTGCGCTACCCCTTCGAAGTCTAGCGTAACTTACATTCTGATTTATGCTCATTTGAGAAAGCAACGTCCGCAATGCAGTATACGTACGGTGTCCTTTCCTGATAATAAGCAATACACCGATGCAATATATAAATAATTTTAATGTGCGTGAATTGTATACAACTAACGGGAAAATTTCGGTCGATATTTAAATGTTCCGTCAGCAAAAAAAAAGGCCTCCATCCAATGTGATAAGATTTTCATATTTGTCTAACATGTTTTCACAGCGATTTAGTGAATATCGTCAATATACAGAAACGTTTGATTTTTGTACGTTTGAAAACTTTCCTGCATATTGCATTTGAAATTAATGAATATTTAAGAAATAGCAATAATAAATTGTGATTTATTTTATAAATGCTCGAAACTTGAACTATTTACTCATACTTATATTTTGATTACTGACTATAAATTTGTAATCTATCGCATATATAGATGTGTATTATTTGGCAATACACGTACATACATACATATATTATATTTAGTAGACATGATGTATCTCGCCAGCTACCCGATTGTATACGTTGTGACGAAAATCATTCGAGTTCTATGCGTAGTGTTAAGATGCATAAATGTGCAAACTTTCTGGATCAACACTCAGAAAATTCTCAAGAATGTCATATCATTTTAAAAAACTTGTTAGCGCGCGTAGTAATCATGTTCACTCTAGTTTAAGGAAACCACCTTTCGGATCGTTCTCGCGGAATATTCATAATACCAAAAATAACGCAGGACGTCAGGATTAAATAGTATCTCATTAATGAAACCTATGCTAGCAAAGTGAGAGCTCCAGTTACGACCCAAAGAGAAGATGACCTTTCAATACATGATGCTCTATCATTCTTTCATGATCTAAATTTAAGACATTTTTTAACGTAATTAAAATGATAATCGCTAAATTAGAAAATCGATTAGAAATAAGGATACTTTTACTAAGTTACAAGTAAATATTGAAACCGTTGTTGATTTATTATAAATGTCTGTAAATCCTGATACTCGTATAGTTGCCTGGAATTGTAATTCTATTATTAATAAGTGTAATGAACTATACGTTTACGCAACTCGTAATAAGTTGGATATCATTGAATCATCTGAAACTAGTGTATAAGTTAACATTTCGCGGCTATTTTGTTTATAAAAATGATATGACTCGTAGAGGTGGTGGAGTTGCTTTGCTTATTATAAACGTATAAAATTTGACTTATTGCCTGTACCACAGCTATATTGTGTACAGGCAGTAGGCGTTAATTTATATATTAATAATAATAGTAATAATAATAATTTTATTCGCATTTTTGCGATATATAGACCACTTAGATATACTCATAAATTCCTAGATGATCTTCAATACTTGATGAGTGTAAATAACAAAGTTATTCTAATTGGTAATAATTTAAATTGAAATACCCTTATAATCACAAAACCAATCTGTAATTTTGCGTTCGGCCCAGTGAGCAGAAAAACACAAAAAACATCCAATAATTGAATATCTGCCGCGCAAACTTCGTCACATGATTGAAATACGAAAAAAAAAAAATCAGAATCTGACATGGCATTAAATAAGAATAATTATATATATATATATATATATATATATATATATATATATATATATATATATACATATATCGAAATATAAGTTTCTAACAATAAGAAATAATAATGAAACTCGGGCACAGGATCTATCCTGAAGTATTCACAAGGAAGAGGTAGGAGCAAAAATGTTCGTTAAGAAAGGAATATTCAGTTTGATTTTATGAGATCAACAGGAAGAATGTAGGATGACCAATGTGTAAAAAAGTGACATTAAATATTCTGATCATGTTGTAGAGAAATTAGAAATCATTAGACCTATTGAAGCAAAAGTTTATGAAGTGGAATGCCGGATAAAGTAAAGCACAGCGAGGTTATTTGTAATTCTTAATCAGTTAACGCGAAAGAAGAATTTTTTTATTACTGAAAGCATAAAATTATATCGCTTGAGTTATTAAAAGAAAAATATAATTAAAAATAACGTGATTCTTTTGCATGCGATTATTATCGCTATCGCTATTCGAAATTAAATTACTTTTTTTTCGCGTATTACTATTAAAATTTCACATTAAATTTATATATTTGTACATTATAAGATTTTAAATAATTAATTTACACTTTGCCCATTTAAAATTGCATTTGTTTATGAAAACGGTATCATTAAGCACACAACGTATTGTACATAGTTTCACTCGTAACTAAAAAGAAAAAGTCTGTTCAGTAAAACTTCTCAAACGAGTTCACATCGTGAAATCAAAAAAATCTTCAGTTGTAAAATAGTAAGCTGGTATATTATGGTCTCTTTCGCACAAAACAGTATTCTAACTCAATCTAGCTTTAGTAAAAGATTGAACTAAGTACTTTAGAAGCTAGATGGAGAATATACCGACAACGATGAATAATAATACAAAAACCGACGAGTGTTTGTGCTTACTGATTCGTGTAAACGTAGAAATGAATATTTTTCTCCACATTTGTATCTTTCACTCTTTTATGTTGGCAATTAGTTGTCTCTTAGCACGAGTCATTTTGAAAGCCGTCTACTTTCTTAACCTTTGCACTCACGATATCTTCAACATTCTACGAATGATTCACATGTTATTTATCTTTAAAGAGAAGATTTTGCAACTACACAAATGATATAGAGTTAGAAGTTCCCTATATTCGCATAAGGGATTTGAAACCATTTCCAATTAATTCAATGTATAGGCACCATCTATGTTGTTCCGTTCGAAATGTATTTATTCTGCACCGTCACCGTCATGGTAGATTCATTCCCGAAGGTTCTATGTAGTAGATCTGCATTAATGGCTTACTCTTTGTCGTTTCATTTTTCCTTCCAATTTCTTGACGCGTTCTGCATATGTACTACCGTTTTCTAGGGTGGCTGTTTAGATTTCAGTTTCCTATTTGGTTTGTAGTCTTTATCTAGATGCATTAAGCAGTTCTCCGTATGTGTGAAATTTTCCCAAAGTTTTAGGAAATCCTCTTCTCGTCTTAATTTTGAAGGACCAATGTTAGCAACAAAAGGAAGACAGTCTTTACTCGTCCACCTTAATTTGCCGCTAATTATACGCATTGCGGCTTTCAGCTGGATATCTATTTTCTCAGTATGTGCACTGTTCAGTCAAACAGGTGCGCGATACTACGCCGCTGAACAGGCGAGCGCTGAGTTGTTGTTCTCAACACCTTTGCAGCTGCTAAACACTCTGTACCGGCAAGTTTCCTTAATAGGTTCATCCTTGTCTTTACTTTATTCTCAATATGCGACCTATATGTTAGGTTTCTGTCCAGTATAATCTTTATTATCTTCTAATGTACGTTAAGTTCGGACTTTACCATTTTCGCCGTACGATGGAATAACGATGACTCTGTTTTGTTCTTAGTTTTCACGACTGAAAATATGTGTTTGGGATTTCTTTAAATTAAACAATAAGGGAGCCAAGATGGACACTTGCGGTAGATCATTATTTGCTCTTCTAGGCCGACTGCTTTCATTACCTACCATTAGCTTGAAGACACGATTTGTTATCATTTTATCCAATAAATATACGAACCTGTTACATGGAACCACTTTACTTTTAAGAGTAATCATTCTCTCCATAGAGTGTCATAAGCAGATGTCAGACGACAAAAAATTCGCCCGTCTTTAATTGTCTGTCATTACCTGTTTCAATGTTGTTTATTAACGCCATGACTTGATTTGCTCAGGTTCTTTGTAAACCCATCATGCTCTGTGGGCAAGGCGTTTTTAATGAGCAAGTTATTCATCCATTTACCATCTTATACTTAAGTCACTCATTGAGCGCTAATGATGATACTTAGTGAATATTGTTGAAAGTATCGTTAAAAAACTTGAATTGCGCATCCACGAACAATGTACTCCAAATCAATACATCGCTCATTCTCAGTCCGAATGCGATTTAATTGTACCCATTCTCTTCGGGTTAGGTTAAAACTGTCTTATTATCAGGGTATGCGACCAGTTTCCATTTGTCTGGATTTGATCGCGTCCATTTTTATCGCTACTTCATCTTGCCATTATTGTTCTTTGCAAGAAGGGCGTTTACCATAATGCACACTGGTTTCCTTCACTTTAGCCTGGTTGCTTCAAACGTATTTCTATTTGCGGGAAGTCGTTGATCGGCTTTGTACTTCTGTGTTCCCGGTTAAAACGTATATCGGTTGCCGAGCTTCATTTGTTTTCTGTGCGTTTATCTACTTTTAATGATAACCTTAACTGTCTTTCATTCATTCGCAGAACGTTCGGAGGAAAAAATAAAAGTTTCCGTAAAAATATGAAGTATATCGTTTTTGAAACAAATTATAATTTTATATACGTGTGAATGAAATAAAATGAAAGAATTATAATTTTCACAAAACGATAAATTTTTATTATAGTCATTTCAAATTAAACTTTCGGTATTTACGACACTGGCGGAGTAATATCATAAGTCATGTTCTCCGTCATGGTATATTTTGAAATTAACGTTCTGAAGAAGAAGGCCGAATGCTTCATCGTTCTTTTCCGTTGTGTATCATTAAAGTTGACGTGAACGATTCCGAAACGACTTCTGCAAGTGACATTAATGACAATTCATTTATAACGTAGGAATTATATTAAGAGATAATTTAAAACGTAATGGAAAATATTCAATTCTAGAATACTTACGAGTACCCATCAACCCATTCGAACGAATCTATTAACGACCAAGCGGTATAACCGATCACATTACATCCGTCTTCGTGAATAGCTTTTAACATTTCCATCATATAAGCCTGTAAAACGATTGGTCGTTACGTACGAAATTTACGTCAAACTGGTGTCTATCCTACACTTTTGAGTTAAAATTAAGTATTAAACCCTCGAGTACTAGAAAAAAAGATAAGTAATCCGAAGTTCGTGCATGATCTTTGTCCCGTTTATCGTCATTATCGATTAACAATTTCCTTGCATAGGAACATGTGTATATGATTTGTATTCAGTCCTGTTTTTTTTTGTATTTGCGAATCAGCGGATTTTCGTGATTTTCCAATCTCGCCAGGTAATCGCGAACAGCTCGTTGGATTACTTGTTCACATATTGTATCTGAAGATCTTTATACAATGTGTAGTTAGTGACATACCATGGAGCGCCAGATTTCCTTCGTAGTACCGTTGTATATTTTGAATGTTGTTTCTTCAAGACACTGTTCAATTTGGCTTACAACTCGATGAACCTGCTGTACTGTCGCGTGTATAATGCGGAATCCGAATTGATGATTCGATATTGCCTTCTCTTGAATCAATAATCTTCTGGAGCATTTTTTTTGTATTAATTTTTCAAAGACTTTAAGAAACATTGAAAGGAGAGAGATGGGTCGATAAGATGTAATATTTTCTTGGGGTTTACCTGGTTTTAATATCATTTTAATATTAGCAAACTTCCATAATATCGGAACATACTGAAGTATTAGTATTGCATTATACACATATGTCAGAAATACTAGAGATATTCTTGGATGTTGCTTAAGAATGTTTGTAGTAATTAGATCATACCCCGGTGCTCTTTTATTATTCAGTTTTTTTATTATGGCTCCCATCTCCATTGGAGAAAATGGTTTTATCTGTCTATGCATGGTTGCTGAAGAAGGTTTGAGATAATTATGAACTTCAGTTTCAATATGTGACGTGATGTTATGTGACTGGAAAATGTCTGCTAGATGAGTAGCATATATTTCTGTTTTTATTTCGTCGTCTATTGCCCAATTTCCGTCATGCGTTTTGATCGGATCGTTTCTAGATTTTGGGCGATTCACATATTTAGTTGCTTTCCACAAGGAGTAGTTGTAATCCTTATAGATAACTTAGTTACATAATCGGTGAATGAATCGTTTTTAAGTTTTTGTAATAGCATCTTGAGTTTTTTCGTTTGATTATTTAGTTGAGTTTTGTCTTTTGGGCATCTAGTAAATCCATCGTTTACGCAGTTGCCTTTTAACCTTCCTCTAGTCGCGCCTATTTTTGTAACACGACTGGTCGCGCGGTGCACACCACTTCAGATTTTTAGTATTTTTTTAGTTATTTGTAACTTTAACTCTGCGATTCCAGATAAAGGTTTTTTTTTTTAATGGGCACAGGATTAGAGATAAAGGGTTAATAAACAGATGTGTTTAGTATAAAAATATATTATTTAACAAGTATAGAAATATCTGTAAACAAAAGACTGAATCATTTTTATAAAATTTGACACGAAAACATCACAATTTTATGTTAATATTACAAAAAAGTAAACCATTGAAACAAATATATTATAACATAGAAGAGAAAAAATTGATCCATTATTCTTAACTGGAGGTAAAACAATTTGTACACTTCAATAGAATTTCTGAATGACTTTTACAAATATGTTTTTGACATGAGTCACATTTTCTCGTAACGCTCGAATTCTTTTTCCGCCACAAAGAAAGCATCGCCCTCTAATTTTTTTTCGGCGGTTCTTCTATGCTTTCTCCTTGTACTGATGAATAATTGTTAGATAAAAAAAGCTTAAAGTGAGAAGGAAGAGATGTAATTTTAGATCTTTCTATGAAATGATCTTTCATAAAAAAAAAAACACTTCTAAGAACTCTTAGAAAAAATAAAATTTCCATCCGAATTTCAACCAAACAAAAGCGGAGAAATTGGTTCATGGATAACTGGATTCCAAAAGGATAAGACGTTAATTCCTTATACAACGAAAAAAAAAAGAATTGTGCAATTTTATTTTCCACTATACATGACAGTAATGACATAAATGGGGAAACTAAAAAGCTACAAATTACAGTCGATATAACCGAACAAAAGGTGGCGTTGATACCGTTGACAAGTTGTTCTCATACGCTCGAGAAGACAAAAGACAATATATTTTATTTGAAGAAAGCAGTGTAAACGTAAAATATAGAACAAACATGCTAAAAACAGAAATTTTCTTCAAAACAACGTTTATTACACATTTAGTCATCCAAGTGCAAGAAAATAAAATTTATGAACTTACATGGAATTCAGAATAAGGTTCCTGAAAATATTTCAATGCTGGTTTCAAAAATAAAAAAGTAAATTGAACAAAACATATGAAAGACTGACTGCACAAAAATTATTACAAGACTGGTCGCGCGGTGCACAAAGTACACCAACCATGCCGCTGTGTGAATTAAACTTTACAGATTAGCAAGTATTTTTTATAAAATGTCTGTGAGCGGATTATATTACATGAATAGATACTAGGTATAAGAAAAATGGTCAACTGTAAAAAGATTTATAAAGAAAAAATTCACAGTGGTGCACCTACCAGCGCGACTACTCGAAGGTTAATAGCTACTTGTTTACGAACAAAGTCAGGATAAATTATAGTTTGACTGACTTCGATGTTTAGCGGCGGAGTACTTGAATAAGCAGCATTTATAATGAGGTTGGTAAATAAATTTGTGACGTCATCGATACTAGATTTTGTTTTCAGCGAAATAGTTAGATCGACTGAGTCATCCAATAGCTGTTTAAACTTGTTCCAATCAGTAAACCTATTGGTTAGTGTAGATTTTGTTTCCCTTATCCAAACCTGGTCACTAATCGTTAATATAACAATTGAATGGTCCGAAGATAACGAGGAGTTGTCATTAGTGACTTTAAAATAAGTTTCTGAAATACCTTTTGTTATAAATAAAAATCGAACAGATCAGAAATCTTATTTTTGTCTGTAGGCCAATAGGTAGGCAATCCTCCGGATACAATGCTGCAACGTTCAGTATCAATAGCAGATTTTGAGATGTTTTCTCTAGAAGTAATTAACCTAGAAGCCCAATGCGTATGCTTCGCATTAAAGTCACCTCCAATAAGAAATCGCTTACCCATTCTTTTCGTAAAATCTATGAACTGAAGATCTTATATTCTATGTTTTGGAGGGCAATACACTGTCGCCAAGTTTAAAAATTTTTGCGATAATTTTAGACAATCTTTACTGAAACCTGACATAGTGTTATGAGGAATGCAGCGTTTAATAATTATCGCTGTTCCAGCATACGCTTTTTATAATTTTTAATATTTAAAAAGCTCCTATTTGTGAAATGGGCTTCTGATACATAATATCAATATAATTTGATTGTAGGTAAAATTCGACTTCAAGTCGGTGCTGGGCTTGTAGAATCCTTCATTTTTTGTTTATTAACGATTGTATGATATTAGAAAGTACGTTGTTTAACATCTGAGTTTGTTGTTGCATGATTTCTTTAGATAATTCTTTAATTTCATCTAGGAATAGTATTAATGTCTTCTTAATATCATCGTCATTGTCAGTAGTATTAGAGATACTACTCGGAATATTCTGGTCTTAAACTTCCACCTCGCATTTATTCCAACCTGCAGAGTGCCATACCGACGCGGGTGTGAAGAAACTCCAGGCATTCCATATTGCTGTGGGTGACTATTATCTGTTGTACTATCTCTAGCGCAATCCATTGATGTAGCATTAATACGATTACCTTTATGCGCAATTTCATTTGAAGGAAACGAAAAAGAAGTCGGTGGTCATTTCTCATTGCCTTCCACCAGTTTGCCTGTTAGAGTTTACTCCCTTAGTCTTTAGATAAACATTCTAATCGCAAGGCAGCCGATTGTTACTGAGGAGGCAACAATTTAAAGTTTTTTTACAGCGACCTAAACTCATCGAGAGGAGACAGTTATAGGATTCCTGCAGACTTTTAGTAGACAGATCCTCAAACTATCCACCTGTGTCCTTGTGTCTCCTTACCCTGTAACTACTGGAATCGTCTACCAGAGACTTTCCGCCAGTAACCGCTCTTGGTTCTCGACTGCTTGTTGGTTATTCGCAGCTGGCCAGTATATCTACTGGGCATTCCACTATCCAACACCCGTAAACGCGCTTCGTTCCGGTTAGAGCCCTGTACCCGAGGAGCTACATATTACACAGATAGTAGTGTAAATTTTATTATTAATTTCTACATGTTTTACCATAAGAACTATGTTGTTCTTTCAGACATACACACCATCGAGAATACTTACGTTTAAAAAAGATACCCTTTCAGTATCTATCAACTGGCCGGAATCGCAATAACCATTTTCAGTGATGAAAACATCTGGATTGCCGTATACGTCTCTAATTCGAACAAGTAATTTTCTAAATCCCCACGGAACAACCTGAAAAATCGACGAGATCACATTATGGTACGAAATAGTGTAAGAAACAAATGATCATAACGGTTTGCATGTATATTTAAACTTAAACTTATCACATCATTACCTCGTATTTATCATAATAAAAAATTATAACAACCATTTATTTTATTTTTTTAATTCCTATAAAATTTGCTTTACGTATTTCTGTGACTGAGTTTATAAAATCAAGAAATACAGGATATATCGGGATGAATAGATTTGTACTTATAGACAACCATAAGAAACCGATCTCAACGCTTCCTAATATTCTCTATGAACATTTATGATAATAGTAAGGAGATGAATGTAATGCGAGCAGATAATTAATTGAGCTTAAATGATCAGATAAACAAGGGAATATTCCATAATAGCTGAGTGAACAGGAAAGCACGCAAACTCAACTGCTATATTAACATGACGTAATTAATTAGAAAGTTGTAAATCTGAGTATAATAGGAGGAGAACGAAGATAAAAAGTAGAACTACTGGGTTCTTTCCCTTCACGTGTCATCGTGACTTCCACGTTGGCTAGTTGTAATTAATTTTTTTTTTTTTAAAGGAAAAAAAAAGAAATATTGTTTTAAAACTAGTCACTTAATAAGAATAAGTTAACATATTTTTCTTTAAGGAAAATTTTTTATAAAGAAATAACTAAATATAAAAAAAATACTTACAAATTTAAAACAATATTCATTTTAATTTTAAAAATACGTAATAACTTCTAAAATATGCAAAGATAACGAATGTAAATAAATAATTTAAAGATTCGTAACACAAATTAAAATAACGATTTGTGTATACTTACTTTAAGCCAACTGCATTTACTTGATGGCCAACTTGGATCAACGGTCATTATCACATTGGCATCGCGATAAAATGTTAAGAACGAAGGTAACGTGCCGCTAGTACATAAATTAGTAGTGTAGTGATTAACACCGATATAATCATAGGATCCTGGAATTAAATGAAATTTTCAAACTAAATTAATTGACGAATTTTAAATTGTCACCTAATACCATCATAAATTTCAAACATTTTAAATTTAATTCAAGTAACTAAACTTTATTTTTATTGTTTTCGGTTGCAACGATACAGATGTTTGAAAGTATTTAAAAATGTAAAAAACTTAGGTTTATTTTTTTTTCGACAGTACTGATCATAGTTAAACCAAAGTCGTTTAGAAGGACCTTCGCTAAATAAACATCGGTGAACCGGTTATCGATAATTATGGAACGATTTGAATGTTTGAAATCTATTACAAGCATTTTGTACGAAATAATCTGCTGCAGGAACGTTATCAAGAGTAGTTCCTTTTCCTTTATATGGAATTGCAGTAAACATATATTGTGTCGCTTGATCGCGTACCGTCATAATTTTTAAACTGTATTTATTTGGTTTACCTGCTCACACTTCACGCATCTGTTATATTAGAATTCAACGAGACATGCCCGTAAAGCTGACAACGATAGCACTACAACGCTCCTTTCCTAGGTTGGTATTTTTCTCATGTTACGACACAGTAGAACATGATATTAGTACATTTCTAATATCGGTGTCGTCCGGAAATTTCACGCAGTATACCCTTTTTTTTTTTTAAAATAGGGACATAGATATAAACTATTATATACAGCGGTCGACATTAACATACGCATGCTCTGTACGGTGTTCAGTATCCGACAGCACTTATAACCAATCGCAGATGGTGCAAAATCAGTGCTGCCCGACCACTCTGGCGATACACCGAAATTTACATGCTCAACTCTACATGTGTAATAAACATTTCGCAAATATTTCCCGATAATCGAAATACGTATCCCAGTAAATTAATTAAAGTTATCGACATTTATGATATGGCGTTATTTAAGTATAAACGTTTTTAAACGTAGATTATAAATAATTAATGTTGATGTATTGGAGAGTAGTGATTTTATGAATTTAGCAAAACAAAATAAAATCGAAGTTAATCACTAAAAAATTTTTTTTATTACACAAACACGAACGAAGCTTTTCGACTATTAAGTCATTATCAAGCTATTGTTAAAAATGTTATAAATAAACCAAAGATATTACTAAAAAGCTTTTATAAATATCGATACATTGAATAGCCAGATATAAAAAATTTTTTTACAATAACATGTAGTTATAAAACCGATTTTAAAATTAATTCTTCATAAAAATTAATCATATTATTTAATAAATTATTACTACTTCTATGTTTTATAATTTGTAGTTTTTTTTCTTTTTACACATAGAATATAAATTTAAAAAACGAAAATTATTAGAAAAACTACAAATTATAAAACATAGGCTACGGCATGGTTAACAGAGTATCTCAATACAGTGGTTCAGGCAGGTGTACTTCCTGACTGTTGGAAAACCAGCGTCACCATACCAATATTCAAAAACAAAGGGGACCCATCGGACTGTAGTAACTATCGTCCAATACGATTATTATCACACTCTTTAAAAATACTGGAAAGAGTAATAAACGATCGCCTTCGAAATATCATAAATTTAACTACCAATCAGTGTGGATTCGTAAAGGGACGCGGCACTACTGATGCAATTTTCACATTGCGCATAGAGAAAAGGGTAGGAATGTGCATTGCATTTTTATAGACATGGAAAAAGCATTTGACCGCATCCCTCATAACTTAATTTGGTTTTCGCTGAGAGAGCATGGAGTTCCAGAAGCACTGATAAAATGGGTACAATTGCTCTATAAACAACCAGGGTCAGATGTGCTGTAGGCGATTGTGATGACTATCCTGTCCGAATAGGTGTGCACCAAGGTTCAGCGCTCTCACCATTATTGTTTAATGCGATTTTAGATACAATCACGCGCGATATACAGATGCCTATACCCTGGACTCTTCTGTATGCAGACGATGTTGTTTTAATTGAAAACTCAAAGGATGCTCTCCAAAATGGTGTTCAAATATGGGTTGATCGTTTGGAAAAGTTCGGCCTCAAAGTAAATATGAAGAAAACAGAATATATGACTACTGATAATAATACAGTTGGGTCTATACAATTATCTGGTGAACAACTACCTCGGACAAACAGCTTTAAATATCTTGGTTCCTGTGTGCAGAGTGATAGTGGCTCATCCGGAGCAGTGCGTAATCGAATAAGCACGACATGGCTGAAATGGAAATCTGTGACCGGTGTATTATGCGACAAACGCATGCCCATTCGATTGAAATCAAAAATTTACAGAACAGTTATTAGACCAGCCGCATTGTATGGCGGTGAGTGCTGGCCGGTAACAAGGCATGAAGAAAAATCGCTGCATGCTATGGAGATGCGTATGTTAAGATGGTCAATGGGTATTAGTCTACCAGATAGAATCAGAAATGAACGGATCCGCGCAGCAATGGGAGTCGCGCCTATCGTAGGTAAACTACGTGAAAGTCAGCTAAGGTGGTATGGCCACGTAGTACGAGCCCAGAACGTGGGGGATGGCGCACTGATATCGGCAGCGCGTACGCTTCAAGTTCCTGGAAAAAGGCCAGTTGGAAGACCAAAGCAAAGATGGCACGATGTCATAGCAAGAGATCTCAAAGATGCGGATATACCAGCAGAACTAGCGTACAACCGAATTGAGTGGAAACGGTCTATTTATATGGCACACCACGCACCAGCGGGAAATTGCCGATGAAGAAGAAGAAGTAGTAATAATTTATTAAATAATATGATTAATTTTGATGAAGAATTAATTTTAAAATCGGTTTTATAACTACATGTTATTGTAAAAAAAAATTTTATATCTGGCTATTCAATGTATCGATATTTATAAAAGTTTTTTAGTAATATCTTTGGTTTATTTATAACATTTTTAACAATAGCTTGATAATGACTTAATAGTCGAAAAGCTTCGTTCGTGTTTGTGTAATAAAAAAATTTTTTAGTGATTAACTTCGATTTTATTTTGTTTTGCTAAAAAAAATATAAATAATTATAAGTACTTATCTCACAGTTTATCCATTTCTCTCTGATAATATTAATTCGATTCTTTTGTATTTTGAAAACTTTATATAATTTTTTTCCATCGTACAAAAATAGATTTACTTTAGTCGGATAAATTTTAGTAGCGATATTGTAGTATTATATCATCGCTATACGTGGCCATTTATATACTCGTCATTCGATATATTTCTTTACGTACGAATAAATTCGAAATCTCCTTCTTCATTTAAATATGTAAACGCAAGTAATTATTCTTATTTTTCAAACGTATTTATTATCACGCCTTTGAAAAAGTTACTTTTTACCCAATAGAACGCGTGGTACAATTTATTTTCCATGAACACACTTTTTTTGTTTAAAATTTAAATATTACTTATTACATACATTACCTCTGATTTCTTCGATTTCTTTCGTTGTAAACCGCGGTAATCTCGATCGTGAACGACCTTCCTTTTTACTATTACGGTCCACTATTTCGCGTATTAATTTCGGATAATCCCCTTTTTTACTTAAAATCGGATGTGCGAACAAATCTAACTATATAAACAATTATAACAGAAATTATAATAAACAAATTTTATTACATAAAGAGAGATTGTAGTCTAATCTGCCGAACAGTACAGAATACTGAAAGAAAAATAATAGAAACTAAGGACGAATAGAGTAATCGCAATGACTTAACGTACCGCGGTCGTTGTTGTGGTCTAAGCCAACATGGCGAATTTACAAAGGGGCTGGAATTTACGATCGTCGAAATGTAATATATATATGAATTAGGGTTCGTTAGTCTAACCCCCTAGCAGCAAATAAAATCCACTGAAAGACAAGTCAATTTCTAATATGTGGAATATATATATATATATATATATATATATCTGTGAGTCTTAAGTCCCTCGTGGAGATATCGTGATTTGAAAAATCCATCTGCTGTACAAGATCCCGCTACAAATCTCTATTTCGGGCCATTCGGATGCTATCTGAGAAATTTCCTCCTGCTGCTATTCTTACCATGTCTGACCATGTTTTAGGAACGCGACCGCGTCTTCTTTTTCCTTCTACTATTCCTTCAAGAATTCTCGCTGAAATCCGTCTGCTCTTATTATATGGTCGAAGTATGTAAATATTCTTCTGATTACTACCGAGGATAATCTTCTGTTTGTTGCTTTGTCCGTCCACAGAATTCTTAACATTCACCTCCAACAATACATTTCCAGCGCATTTATCTTTTTTCAATCACATTTTCGTAGTGTCCAAGAAACAACGAGAAGACGAGACTATTAATTACTTTTATTTTCACGTTCTTCGATACTGCAGCATCAGCCCATATACGTTTTAAACACTCGTATATATACATATATATTTATTCATTCACGGTATCGAGTAATCATCGTCATTTGTGGTTTCGTAGTATGGCTAATAAGTCCAATTCTGTCAATACATCGTTTTTTGCTAGTATATACGTTATCCGCATTATATAATCCTCCGGTACCTTGCAGCCGTTTCTGAACGTTTCCACATAGTTAGATTTTGTGCGAGTTTTTGACAGTTGCCAAAGTGAATTCTACATTCGATGAATATATATGTGATATTTACGTTAACTAGATACAAATGTAAAAGATTCATTTCTAACTTATTTACATACACAACGAAGTAAAAATCGTGAAAAATATTGACAAAGTCTTGTGCCTTTGAAGATAAGTTGGATTTCATCTTCACATTAAGAAAATGCTAATTTTATGGATGCAAGTAAATGTGTAAAATCTCAACTCACAGTTTAATTTCCTTTATTCGTCACAATAGTGTATATTTCTCTAGTAAAAAAAATATAATTTCCAATCTTTTGTTTTTTATTTTTGGGTGTTCATCGTCCATAACAAAATTTTTCTGCACGCTGAAAAATAGTTTAAAATTAGAAGTTCTTTTTAAATTTAATCATCATTGTTATAAAATCAGCTAAATATCTTTTAGCTTATAATTCCACAGCCGTTTAAGGGACAATCAACAAACCTGGAATCAAACTTATCAAATGAAGGTTACTTTTCGGTTAATAGGGACAAAGATTAATAGGCTTTCAAGGCAATAAATAGTGAGACAGGTGATAAGCCATAAAATGACACTTCCGGTGCTAAAACGAAAATATTCACATAAACAAAAATTAAATAAAAATGTTTTAGTCATTTTTACAATTCGTTTTTGTTTAAGTGAACATTTTTGTTTTTTCTTCGTTTTGTTTGAGATGTCCTTGCGTTCTAATCAGAGTTTTCATGATTAGCGTTGGACATTTCATTATTACTACCACTATTAAGGTAGAGCGCGTTACAATTAATTTACTTTTATTTTCGTGCGCATTTAATTTCACAAACTATTAATTTGTGTGATTTAGTACCTCTGCTTATTCCGCCTATTTACATAATGAGGATCGATTTATTTTTGAATGTTGCGTACGTTTCACTTAAATTCAAGAAAAACGACATATGCAAGAAGAAAATATTTGGCAAGTATCCAGTTTGAAAAAGTATACTTCTGTTATATCGTTATTTTTATAATTCTGACTTTCTTTTGCTATTGATTATTTAGATGTTAGTTATTCATTGTTTTTTTCTATGTAATTGCTGGAAAATTAATCACGATTTCCACGTTTTCTGATATAGTTGAATATACTTTAAACACTTTTATTTTAACATTATTCAATTTAGATACTTTTTCAGCTTGTTCCAATGTATAAAAAACAAATTATGTAGGTTTTGTAAAAAAACAGATATCCTCCTCGGTCCGGGCGTGCAGCTTGCTGGGCACTTTTCAAATTCGAATAACGTGTTAACTGAATTAATTGGCGTCATTATAACCTATTGTGCAGCATCCTGGACACTTCTATTAAATAATATATTCCATGCTCATAGATAGCGCTCACTGACACACTACGAACAAGAATAGGTCGCCTCTCTTAAAAAATATGAAAATTTAGAATGATATTATAATTTTACATATATTGTAACAACCATGTTGTTACATGTTAATGATTAAATAAATAAATAAGATGAGTTTGAGAATTAAAAAATAAGTAAAAAGAATAATGATAACGACGATGGTTTAATTGTATTATTACATGTTACATCGTTAGTAAAAGGGTAACAGAGAAGACGAGGTTGAAGAGAGAAAATAGTTATGTCAAAAGGTCAATAATAAGTTTAGATGACACACAAAGTTTATTAACCTTTCTGTTGCTTTCTCGTCGTACTAGTTACACAATTAGTATATGTGTGTGTGTATATATATATGTATGTGTAAGTATATGCCTAATTTTTCCACGAGAAAATGAGGATAAATTTAACACATTTTAATTGGTTATTGAAAATCGTCTGATCGACGTATTAATAATGGAAACATACACACACACACACACAAATATTACAATATATTAAGTGACAAGATAATTACTACACTTGAGGTTCTCCACGTGTAGCCGGCAAAATCACGTTTATGATTGGATATTAAAAATTATGTTAAACCAATCAAAAAATACACTCACAGATATATAAATATATAAAGATTTTTCTTGGAGTTCCATAAGGTATATACAACAATAATAAACGAATCTTTCTAGAAAAATATGCATATATATGGGTATATATATATGTATATTCATTAGTATAAAAGGAAATGTTCGATTATTAATTTAAGTCAGTTTAGTTTTAATTAAGTCAGTTTATAGTTTTAATTTAGTTCAGTTTTTAGTTTTAATTTAGTTCAGTTTAGTCTAGTTTTAAGTCAGTTTCAGTTAGTTAAATCGTTCAGTTTCGATCGTCATATTTTAGTATTAATAATTGTGTCGCTGTTATATTGTGATCGATCTTATTACAATGTTTTTGTGAGTATGAATAAACATTATTATAAAAATACAAGATTTTACAGATTTATTATTGAAGTTTTTTAATCAAATTTATCATTTGCGGACGATATGCCATCCTAGGGGACACGACCTCATACCGATCATATATATATATATACAGTCGAATCCGCTTTTAAGGGACTCCGGATAAGAGGGACAGCCGTTTAAGGGGCAATCAACAAACCTGGAATCAAACTTATCAAATGAAGGTTACTTTAGTTCGCTTTAGGTGTAGAAGGCCTCGGTTAATAGGGACAAAGATTAATAGGCTTTCAAGGCAATAAATAGTGAGACAGGTGATAAGCTGTAAAATGACACTTCCGGTGCTAAAACGAAAATATTCACATAAACAAAAATTGAATAAAAATGTTTTAGTCATTTTTACAATTCGTTTTTGTTTAAGTGAACATTTTTGTTTTTTCTTCCTTTTGTTTGAGATGTTCTTGTGTTGACATTCTTTCATTGACGCTATACTGTTTTTTGCTCTGTACGTTTATTAATTATGCACTCTCCGATAGCTTATTATGTTCTTAGTTTAGTTCTGCAAAAATTGTAGTGCGTCGTGCGGTTTATTATTTTTTTTCTTACGAAAATTTTCTTTTCTTTTTTTAGTTCTGGTGAATTTTTGTATGAATAAAATGTCGCATAAATGTTTATCATTAAAGGAAAAAATTTCTATTTCAGACAAAATCGAAATTCAACCTCCCAATATGCCTATTCGGGAGTTAGCAAAAATCATGGGCGTCTCCAAAAACACCATCTCCCATTTAAAAACAGATGAACAGAACTTACATAAAAAATGGAGTAGTACTGAAAAGGGCAGTTAGGTGGTGGAAAGGAAACGAAAAAGAGAAGGTAAAAACCCAGAGGTTGATGAAGCTCTTAATTTATGGTTTAGCACAGTAACACAAAGAGGTGTTCATGTCAGTGGGCCAATGTTGAAATTAAAATCTGAAGAGTTTGCGAAAAAAAATCGCTTATGAAGACTTTGCATCTATGAATGGTTGGCTTGCTCGGTGGAAAGGGAGACATGATATCGAATTCAAAAAAACTCATGCTGAGAAAAGGCAAGCGCTGATTTGACAGGAGCTAAACAATGGAGTTCAAGCAAAATTTCCAAATTCCTTCAAAGTTACAGCCTGAATGACATTTATAATGCGGATGAAACTGGTTTATTTTATCGAACCACTCCAGATCGGTCATTAGTATACAAACACAAACAATTTATTGGTTCAAAAGCTATAGATCATATCACTGTGCTATGTTGTTGCAATGCAACTGGAAGTGACAAAAAAACTTTAATTATCCTAAAAAGCCACATTGCTTTAAAAATCTCAATGTAAGTAATCTGCCACTAACATATTACGCAAACAAAAATGGGATGACTGCTACTATTTTTCCAAAATGGTTAGAAAACTGGGATATAGAATTACAGAGAGATTCTAGAAAAATTTTACTCTTTATTGACAATGCAACTTCGCACCACACTGTCATTAAACTGAAGAATATTCAAATTGAATTCTTACCTCCAAACACTGCTTCACTAATTCAGCCACTTGATATGGGTGTCATAAAAAATTTAAAAGTGTAATATAGGCAGATGTTGATACAGCATATCTTGGAAGCTATTGAAGACGACCTGGTAACAGTTTCTAAATGGCAAAAGATATCAATTCCACAATAACAATACTGAAGGCTATACAATTTGTTGCTGATAGCTGGAGAAAAGTCACTTTTATGAAAATTCAGAACTGCTTTGCTCATTGGGGTTTCAAGGAGCCCGATTATGAAATTGTTGAAATGGAAAGTAATTGAAAAGCTCCGGCGGTATTTTATGCAAGAGAATACTGAAGTTGCGCCTACGGCATCATTAGATAACTGTGCAAATTTTGTTTAAACGCAGCAGATGAAGAATATACACCAAACAATTATAGCGCATTTTTACAGTAAATGAACAATTTTTACAAATATCAGGTCAGGTTCTTTTACCTTATGTATGCCTCCTGTATTTTTCTCTTAATTTCCATATAATTAAATATTACGCATTAATAAGGTTATAAGTATGTTAATTGTTTACTAAACTGTATATATTCTAACACCCACTCGCTTCAATAAGAGATTTTAAAAAATTCGCTTTAAAGGGACAACCCGTTATAAGGGACAAATGACTTCCGCCCGAAAGGCCTTGGAACATTACAGAAAAATATAATGGAGTTATTAAATTCTAAAATGTATATATATATGTATAGCAGAATGTGCTATTACATGTAATCCAGCTATAATTACCAATACCAACAAGGGATTGTAGAATGTCTGGAGCAGAACACTTGTTAATTTGTGCAGTAAATGATAAATATATATATATATATATATATATATATATATATATATATATATATATGTAGGAATAAAGGATGTAAGGGCAAAATAAGATTTATATATAGCAAATGTAAATTTTTTTATGCATCACGTCTGAGTGTATTTTTTGTAATTTCACCACATAATAATCCTAATTATAAAATTATCATACGCAAATCCATTTTTTTATTTATGTTTTTGTTTACACCCACAAGTAATAGTAATTGAATTTTTCAAATATATGGAATTCGTTTATAAATTTGTTTCATTTATTTATTTAAATCTTCAACTGAATTAACAAATTTATATATAATTTTTAGATAACAATTTCACGTTCTATGATTATTTTGTTCTGTGTCCAACTTCTTAATGCACATTGATAGTAATTTGGTGAGCGTCGCTGATCATATTATCCTCGAATGCTTCTATTCAAATGATTTTTAACAATCTCTTTCATTAAATGTTCCTCTTCCTCAGATACCAATGTGTGAGAATGTTTTCTAGCTCATCTCTCGAGAGAAATTGGTAAACCGTTGAACATATTATCTCTACATAAGCATGCAGCTCCTGCATTCGGTGGTGATTTGTCGAATAATACTACAGAAAAAGAAAAACTTTGTAATATAGTCCTTTCTGAATACTTTCAATGTAAAGTGGCTGACATTAAGTTGGTTTTGAAGCCCGGGTAAGATCTTTCTCTAGTTAGTAGTTACTGTACTATATCTCTATTAAATTCCATTCGTAATGTGTTCAAAAAGGTTGTCCTTAGAAACCTTCTGCATGAGAAGTCCAGCAAAGAAGTACCTCACCCTCTTCAGGTTCTTCTTTTCACTAGATATTAATCACAGTTTGCTATCTATAAATCCTCAATGGTCGCACCATGTCTGTTGTTATCTTCTTTTACGATTTACTGGCTTAAATATGATAAAAGAAGAAAAATCCTAAAAATGTGGACCTAATTTTTAGATATTCTCGTAAAGAAATCGCATACGAATTAGATACCTCGTCCTACACAAGGAAACACAAGTGGCATTTGCTGTTTCCTTAGTGCATCATATAATAGAAAAAAATTCAAATACTTTTAAAAAAATTGTATCTTAATTCATTATACAGATTACCTCTGTTCAGTATTCAACATCTTCAAATGCATTTATTTGAAACAGATTGCAATAATTTCTTAACATGTGGACGTAGTAGTGCACAAGCTTGGTCTATAGTCCTCGAACAGCAAATGCAGCTTTTCTGTGTGTGGTCACAACGGAATGATTTACCATGTAACTGACCTACTTTTAGCCTCTGAGCAATCAATTTATTATTGTCTAAATGGGGAATATTTAGGTATATTAATAAAATCACTGTCAAAAACGTTATTAATTTAAATGAACCAACTGGTATTCATAATTCTCTAGCATTGATATTAAAAGAACAGTGTATACTGTTCAAGTGAATCTTACTTCTTTTCGCGAGTATGGAGCTGTTATCTATTTCAACAAGATAATTTTATGCTTAAATAAAATCAATTTTTACACCAACAAAATTTATGCTTAAGGAAATTTTTTATACTGTTAGCTGAAAATAGAGCAGGGTAGGCTTGTTCTTATATTTGACTTGATCGGCGGTTGATTTTCTCAGATACCGACGGATGAGAATGTTTGCCAGCTAATTTTTTGAGAGATATTGATAAACAGTTGATTATATTACATCTACAAAAATATGACCCATCTGTGTTCCATAAAGACATGTTGAGTAACATTACAGAAAATGAAAAATCTTCCATGAGGAAACGTGGATGATATTATGTCGTTTTCCATGATCAGGTAGAACCTTCGCCAGTTGGAAATTACTATGCAGTATGTCTATCGAATTCCATTGGTTGTGTGTTGGGAAATGTCCTTAGAAAGCTTTTGAACGTGGAGTCCATAGGTTCTTCCTATTCCTGGATATTTCTTATGATCCATAAATCTTCAATGATAGCACATATATCTGCCATTATCTTTTTTTACAATATTAAGGAAATCTCTGACAACTGAAGTCCAGCTGACTTAATATATATAATGAATGAATTGAATTCAATCAAAATATTAACTTTTATAACAAAATCGCGCAACCAAAATTAGGCACCTTATTTTCCACGAGGAATACCACAAGTTGGTTGTGGTAAAAATTCATTTTGGGCTTCACTCTTTGAAATAAGCTATATCCTTTTGTACATCATATATCAGAGGAATGTTGCAAAAACTTTAACAATAGTTATATTTTTTTGTACAGATTATCTTCGTGTGGTAGTCAACATCTACAAAAAAAATTATTTTAAACATATTGAAAAATTTTCTTAATATGTTTACATAGTAGTAGACAAGCTTGGTTTAGAGTTCTCTAACCGCACATGCAGCCTTTCTACGTGTAGTGATCATGAAATTTCTGGCCACGTAGCTAACTTTCTTTTGGCATAGTTTTAACCAAAAGTGACAATAATTTTTTTAAATTTATAGTTTTTAGTTTACGTACTGCTGAAAGAGAGTCTGTTATTACAATTTTTTGGTCTCTACTATTTCTTTTTTCATTTTTTTAAATGTAGTTTAACGCCATCATTATCGCGTATAGTTTTCTACTGTATACGAAGATCATGTGTAATCCAACTTCTGAACTCTCAAAAAATTAATACGAACAAACATTTTTATTATTGAAAAAAGTGATTAGCACTCACCAAAAATGTGTATGCTCTCTCCGCTGCTTCTATGTCATCAGTACTATTGGTCTTCGGTTCATAATGCATCGGACCAAGTGTTATACCGAGTTTACCTGAAATAGAAACGTCATTTACTAACTTTCAGTACACGTTTTATGATTTTATTATTTTTTTTTTTTTTGTTGTTGTAATTAATTACTTTTAATAAAAAAAAAAGTCGATACAGATAAAGGGAATTCGTTTAATTAGTCAAATGAATAGATTAAGCGAGATAAGGATGAAAGCAAAAATGCCCTTAAATTAAAGCGTGATAATATGTTGTACTTCAGCGGACTAGAGCATATCAAAATAGAGTCAGTTTTTTTATCAATAAAGCTAAACCAACGGGTTACTCGATGGGGTGCAGTTTCATATAGAATATTATATATTACTCTACAAGTATCAGATAAAACCGGTGTGAAATTGAAGACGAACTAAACGAGTTCTACGATAGCCTACTAGAAACTATGCAACAGCAAAGAATATCTTATAGATACTTGAGATTTCAATATGAAAACAAGCATCAGAGAAAACGATTTGAAACAACGGTTGGTAATTACGGCTTGGGTAAACGAAATGAAAGAGAAGAAACTTTACTTAACTTCGTAGAAAGTGATGACTTCTTTATAATGAACACTTTCTTTTTAAAAAGTTTAATGGTCCTGGAGAAGTCCAGATTTTTTGCAAATCGACTGACGAAGCAAATAGGTTATTACCAACCATGTGAGCAAGCGGATTTTTAGATCCGATTTGAGTGTGCATAATCACATCCGTACAATGGGAATTATGATTTCTAAGTGCAGGGAATATAATATAGAACTGAAAATGACGTTTATCGACTATCAAAAAGAGTTTGATACTGTTAAAAGTGCATGTAGGAAATGGCATACGTGATGAAATAAAGGACATTTACAATTCGACAACGATGCAAGCGCAATTGGTAGAAAAACAAACAAAATAATATTAAAGAAAATTAGACAAGCGGGATACAATATCTCCCATGTTGTTTATAGCATCCCTAGAACGTATGTTCAAAAATTTGATTTGAGAGTCTAAAAGTATCTATATTTGTGGGGAGAAAATTATTCGTCTGAGATTTGCCGACGATATTGTTTTAATTAGCAACAACATTGAACCTTCCAGAACCAGATAACTGACCTTCACAACTGTTTCAAAAAGTAGAATTAATGATAAACATCAATAAAACTAATGTTATGAAAAATACGTCTCTGTAATTACAAATAAAAATAGATAGGCACATACTGGAATAGGTCAGTGAATATATATATTTAGGTCAAGTAATTACGACAAAAATTGAAGCGATGGTTAAGGAAGTAAAAAGACGAACGCATCTCTCGTGGATAGCTTTTGAAAAGTTGAGCAAGGTGTTCAAGAATAAAGACATAGCCAACGGACTAAAAAAGAAAGCATATGAACAGCGCGTCTTTCCGGTGCTTACATATGGAGCGGAAACATGAAGTCTGTCGAAATATGAACCTACGAAATACAGTAACTTTGGCAATTAAGATGTCAGACAGGAAAGCCAACAGCAGACTACACTGTTGGATGCAGTACAATGTGCAGTGTAGCTGAAATGAACTGGGCAGATCATGTGGCAAGAAAAAATGATGACAGTTAGATGAAACGAATAAGAGAATTTCTACCAAGGGAAAGATACAGAAGCCGCGGTCGGCCGAACAGAAGGTGGCAGAATTATATAAAAAGGTCAACCGGTTTAAAAGTGGATGGAAGAGGCCAGTTATCGCTATAGATGGAAAACAATGGTGAACACATCCAGCAGTGGACTAATAATGTATATATGTATATATATATATAAAACAAGGTGTACGACTTAATCACCAAAGTTCAATGATAAAAATGCATAAATTCGAAGATACAGTATGTACAAAATTTAGGAGTCATTCTGTGTTCTTGGTCAATATTTAATTGTAATAATATGCGCAAAATTGTCCATTTACTCTCATTAATTTTTAATCAGCGATCATACCTATCTAGACGATTAATGAGAAACTACTGTTATGCATCTGTTATTCGATCACGACTAACATACACCTGTCATGTTTCGTAATTAGTTTCTGATAGCGCTTAAAAAATTTACAACTGATCCAAAATCACCGTTGCAGAGTTATATTAAATCGTTGCAGTTATTCAAAACTTACTGATATGCATTCAGAATTGCGCCTTTTGTATTTAATTTCGTACATAAATAAATTATGTAAAAAATTCAGAAATGCATCAGAATAAATTGTTAATGTTATAGGTGACTACGATTCTTTCATTTCTGAAATAAAATCTAATAATGAACAAAATTACTAGAAATTGATTTCCTAAATATCTATCCATCTGCGAGTTGCAAATCTCTCGTGGAGATACCGTTATTATGAAAAATTCATCTGCTGTACAAGATTGTCATGAATCTCTGTTGTGAGCCATCCGGATGCATTCTGCGAAACTTCCTCCTACACTGCAATCCTTACCATGTTTAATCATATTGTAGGAACGCAACCGCGTCTTGTTTTTCCCTCTACTATTCCTTCAAGAATTCTCAGCTCAATTCCGTCTGATCTTATTATATGGTCGAAGTATGCCAGTATTCTTCTGATTACTACCGACGATAATCATCCGTTTGTCGCTTCAACTTCTTGTAATATCGAGTAGTTCGTTTTCTTGTCCGTCCACGGAATTATTAACAACCACCTCCGATAACACATTTCCAGCGCATTTATCTTTTGTCGATAACCCACTTTTATTCGTCCTTATTACGGGCAGAACGAGGAAATTAAATTAACAGAATCCATAAATACCTATACTTACCGCGTTGGCTGGAACGAAATTCATTATCGTACAATCGATATATTTTACCGTGAGCTCTAATCAACGTATGCGCCGCGATATAATCCGCGGGCGAATCCAGATTTAAAGCGGGCGCTCTATCGTTAGCACGATAACCCCTTATAATTTGATCAGGCTCGTTAAACGTAAACCACCATTTAACCTATTCAAGAATATAACATTATAATTTATATTTTATTTACTTATCTACATACGCACGGGCCAAAACTAAACAAATAGTATTATAAGTAGAAAATAATTAATTTTTGGTAATTTATTGTATCTAATTTCCATGGACGCAAATGACCTTTGTATTCGAGCGTCCTAAAATAAAGATATAATAAATAAAAAAATTACTTAAATTAAAATAATAACGTGCTCATCCGTATGTATAAATAATTCGTCAACAATACATTCGACCGGTACAATAAATTTTATATCATCATCAAGTTGCATCTCCTTAGAGGAGGTTGCACATCAAGGGCGTTGGCTATTTCATATTTTCCTAAATCTTGCTGGAGCTTACTTCCCTGGCTCTGTTGAATCCAGTGTTTGATGCTACATATTTCAATCTTTTCTTTTCTCTTGTTGTTTTTCCAACTATTTTCCCTTGTACTTCCAACATAAACAAACATTTTTCCCAAAGTTTGTGACCTACATATTTCAATCCTCTTTTCGTTGTATCTTCTATTATCGTCACCCTGTCTACGTTGCATTGCTTTAACATCTTCTTGTTGGAAATGAAATCTAACCATGATACCCAGAACAATCGTCGATAAGTCCACATTTTCAATACGTTCTTGCATTTGGCCATAAAAGTAGCATCTCCAATTCGGGGGAGGTTGCACATCACGAACTCTATATACATCGGCATCTGGCTGATTCAGTTAATTTGACGAAATCCCCGTATTTCTGGTAATTAATTCCATTCTTTTTCTTCCTCTAAGTGGGATTATAGAATTTTACCGTGTGCTGCTAGGTTGGAAAACCATTTTTCTCAAATTTTATGAGCGATATATGTAATTTTTCTTCGTTTTATATGGCCATGAACGCTCTCCGGTCGGTCACTTCATCTGTCCACTGAATTTTCTGCATGCGTCTATGTGCCCACACTTCAACGGCGTTAATTCTTCTTTCGCAATCTCCATTTATTGTCCAGATTTCTGTTGAATAAAGCAACATAGACCTAATATAGAAACGTAGTATTCGTGTTCTTGTTTCTAAGTCCATCTTTCTGTTTTTTTAGAAATTTTTCTAGATTTTCAAACGCCTATCGGCCATTGTTATTTTGGTAATTATTTCATTTTTATCACGCCCAACTTCTGTAATCAAAACTCCTAAATATTTATACTGTTTTACCTTTTCTAATTGTCGTCCAACTATTTCCAGTTTTGTCCTTCTAGTTTTCTGTCTGCTAAATCTCATCATTTTTATTCTATTTACATTTATTTTCATGTTGTATTTTCTTCCCTCTTTATTTATATTGTCTAGCATTTTCTTGCATCGGCTACTCCGTTTCGACTATCAATACTTTATCATCTGCGTAAGTAACGTTGTTTATTGTAAGCCCATTAATTTTAAAATCCATTGCATTTATTTTTGAAGATTTCATCATTTCTACTACATATGCATTAAATAATTTAGGAGACAAAGGACAACCTTGTGTGATACCCTGTTTTATATTGCAATGATTTTCCCAATAATCACTCCCTATTATTATGTTTGTTTTTTGCTCCCAATACAGCTCTTTTATTATTTAAATATCTCCATATCGATATCGTATTATCAATTAATTTCGCGTGATCAACTCTATCAAAAGCTTTCTCGTAATATCTATAAAACGTACTACTAGTTCTCTATTTATATTTAAAGCTTTCTGTATGATCGTTTTGAACAATATAATGGCGCCTCTGGTGTCTTTATTTGCTCTAAAACCAAATTGCGTTTCACTGAAAAATTTATCTATTTTATGTTCCAGTCTGTGATTTATAAATGCTAGTAACAGTTTTAAAGTATGACTCGTTAGGGTAATCGTTTGATGTTCTGCTTTTCCGGTTTAGGAATGAAGTTAATTTTCTAGAAATCTTCCGGAAGTTAACCTTTACAATATATTGTATTCAATAAATGCGATAAATGTATTTTACAATATTTTTTCATGTTAAAAGAATTTCGCGTTAAACGATATACTTAATGAAATTCAATGCATACATAGTTTTCAATTTTTTCAAAACAAATATAAACCGTGAAATATGCGACCGGTATTTTTAAGACACGTGATATAAACAGATTTGGTACGTGGAATGTTCGTGGGCTATTAACTCCAGGCAAACTTCAGATTATTGGAAACGAACTCATGAGATACAACATTCCAATTTGTGGGCTTGCTGAGACTTACTATAGTCAAAATGGTCATTTTAATACCAAATATTATGTTGTTTATTCTTCCAGCAAGTTAAATTTACATAGAGAAGGCGTTGCTTTCCTGTTGAAAAAGTTTAAAGGGTACAAAGCGATCAACAACCGTATAATTATGATTTGCTTAAAAACACTTCCTTTTAATATAAATCTGATACAAGTATATGCTCCGACAGCCGCTGCAGATGATACAGAAACACAGTCTTTCTATGATGCACTTTTAAATCTGCTAAACTCGCTTCCTTCTAGAGGAATTACTGACTCCGAAGAAATTGCTGAAGCATGGAGAAAGTATTGCGTCAAACTATGCACGGCAGAAGATACTAATGAAATCGTTAACAAGGCACTTAATAACCATATTGGAAATTTTATCGAACCAGAACCAGAAATTTTACTGGATGAGGTTGCAAATGCTATTGAATATCTGAAGATAAATAAAGCTCCCGGCCCAGACGGCATTCCCGCTGAAATTTTTAAAGCTGCGGGTGAACAAATTATACAAGCAATTTATCATATCTGTAATGCGATTTGGTTCACAGGAGAATTTCCTGAAGAGTGGTGTCAGGCAACTTATATTACTATACATAAGAAGGGATCACCTGAGTATTGTGAAAATTATCGGAATATCTCACTATTACCTCACATAAGCAAAGTAATGATCAAAATTACATATGACCGCATGTACTCTTTCCGCAGAGCAGGCCGGTTCTACAAGAAGTAGGGGAACAAGAGAACAGATTCTCAATCTTAGACTACTCATTGAGAAAGTACGTGATTACAATGTCCCAGCTATATTATGTTTCATTGATTTCAAGAAAGCATTTGACTGCGTATACTGCCCAAAAATATGGTCGTTTTTATTAGACATGGGTGCACCATTACATCTTGTACAGCTGATCAGGCGGTTATATGAAAAAAACCACGTCAAAAGTTCGCATCAATAAAGGTACTTACTCGGAGAAGTTTCATCCTGAGCGAAGTGTTCACCAACCGCTACTGTTTAACCTCTACAGTGAATGTTTAATGCGCAGAACTCTCCAAATCAACGCATCAAATGGAGCTTTAAATTGGGATGGAGGCATTTCAATTGAAGGCGTGTACATTAATAACCTCCGGTATACAGATGACATAACGTTAGTGGCAAAAAACGTGGATGAAATGTCATATATTTTAAACCGGTTGATAAGAATTAGTACGGAGTATGGCCTACTCGTCAACAAGCCAAAACTAAAATTATGATCATTAATCGTCCAAAGAATAACTGCCCCGCGATACGAGAAATTGATGGAATTGAAGTAGTAAACCGATTTACATATCTAGGATCTATAGTAGAAAATAGCGGCGGCTGCAGAAATGAGATACGCCATAGAGCCCAACTAACTCGAAGAGCAATGAGCCGTTTGAATAGAATCTAGACCGACTCCGCAGTTAGCAAATCGGTTAAAATTAAAATAGTAAACTCACTTGTTTTCTCAGTGTTCCTTTACGGCTAGGAAATCTGGTCAGTAAGCAGAGCCGACAGAAAACATAGATGCACTGGAAATGTGGTGTTGGAAACGAATGCTGCGTGTCTCATGTACAGCTAGGAGTTCGATTTTAGACAATATTGGTAATCCGAAAAGATTAAAATCGATCGTTCTCAACAGAAAACTACGATTTTTTAGTTAGAGCAGAAAATATGGAGCCGCTTTTCGTTTAAGGTGCAGTGACTGGTAAAAGAGAGCGCGGTCGCGTACCTCTTCAATGGTCGGACGCGATTTGCAAGACAACTGGCCGTACTTTTCACGATTGTGTAAATATCACACACGACCGTATTTGCTGGCGTAGCCTAGTCTGTCGTGTGACATATCATGGTCACGATACCCCTGCACGGGGTGATACGACTCACTGATGATATATTTTTCCCCCATCACAACTGACCAATCTTAGAGGTCATTTAGTGATTGACTTAATGAGATGAGTGATATTCTGTGGAGTGGCAGTACTCAGCAATACTCAGCAGTACTCTCTCTAAACTTATGCTGGTTGGACAAAGTCTAGAGGCTTACTTCGCCACAGCCTACGTATTTCACCGGAATCATTCAGCAAATCAGTAGCAAGTGGATTCGTGTGAACGCTAATTCGTTCAACATGTTTGTTTGCTTGTCTTTTTATTTCATCATCCACAAACATAACGTTTAAGTCATTATGGAGGGTAAGGTTTGAGTACCAGGGAGCTGCAGTAATAGTTCTTAATACCCTATTTTGTATCGCTGTATTTTCTGTAAGTTATATGTTTTGGCGCAGCCTCATAGTTGTATACCATATACCCAGATCAGTCTTAGAGCAATTTTATACAGCAGAGTTTCATTTTCCAACGATAACCCCGATTTATTAGTTAGCATCCATGGCATAGATCTGGTTTTAAGCCTCTAATGCTCGATTTTCTTCTGAATGTGAGTAGCTCAAGTCAGCCTAGTGTCCAAATGCATGCCCAAATATTTTACACTATTGGTATTTGGAATGACAACGTTGTTTATTTTGATTGGCAGGCGTTCAATCTTTCGATTTTTGAATTTAGTTTCATTGACTACAACGCGCCATCGTTTTAGCCAAGTCTCTACATGCCCGAGTGACTACTGCAGTTTTTTGGTGGCTGTGTTTTCACTCTTATCCACAGCTAGAATTGCTGCGTCATCGGCGTACCATGCTACTTCTGCATTACTAGGTTTCGGGAAGTCGGACGTGTAAATTAAGTATAATATTGGACCGAGGACGCTTCCCTGCGGTACGCCCGCCCTTACTGGAGAAATATCTGAGTATTCATCAGCTATTTTCACTCGAAAGTATCTCTCTTGTATGTACGATTTAAGAGTAGTAGATAGAAAGGGTGAGGAAGCGGGAGTTTAAGCTTGTATAACAGTCCCTGGTGCCACACCCGATCAAAAGCTTGCCTAACATCCAGAAATGCAGCTGTACAGATATTCTTGTTTTCCAAGCTATTTTCAATAATCTTTGTTAATCCGTGAACCTGTTCTACAGTGTTGTGAAGATTAGGAAAACCAAATTGAAAATTCGGAATAATTGAATTCATAGATAATATTGGAAATAATGGTTTTAAAATTAGTTTTTCTAGAAACTTTGAAAGAATATGAAGCAGCGAAATAGGCCTGTATGACGAAACCAGTTCAGACGATTTACCAGGCTTTGGTACAACAATTGTTTGAGAAAACTTCCAACTCAAGGGAAAATATTGGTTACGTAGGACAGCGTTATATATTTGTGTTATGAGTACAATACTTTTACGTGGCAACTCATTTAATAGCTCTGCTGTGATTAAGTCAAATCCGGGACACTTTTTCCGTTTCATATTTTTAATAATTTGCTGAATCTAATTTGGGGTAACCAGTGTTATACGTGGATTCATTTGCAGTGGTTTTTCTAGGTATTCAAGGATATCTGTGAAGTCACTAGCTTTGGCATTCGGCGTGAATACATCGCAAAAATAATTTGTAAAGAGCGCTGCTTTATCGAAGTTAGTGAGTTTTTCTATCGCAGGAATATGCACGATTGGCCGTTGAAAACGTTTGGTCGCTCTCCATAGTGAGTGGTCATCTTGTTTGGTCGGCAATAATTTCGATAGAAATGTTGTAAGCATTGCATTTTTATTTTCACGTAATACTTTACGCAGTTGCTTTATTTTTCTATTCAGTTGCGTTTTAATAGCCGGATTTCTCGTTGTATTCCAAGAGTTTCGAATTGTTCTCTTTTCGCGTATTAGTGTCGGTATATGTTTTGGAACATTATTAAACCCCTTTGGTGGCTTTACAATGGGAGTGGCTAGCCACACGGCATTTTGTATAGTTTCTGTTAGGTTTTGTACCGCTTTATCAATATCGTAATTAGTTTTCAGCGACATATTTAACTTTATTTTAGACTCTAGATATTGTTTAAACAATGGCGAATTAGTTCTTTTATTGATAAGACATGGTTCAGGTGTTTTTGTTATTGAAGAAATGCTTACCGTTAATATAACTGCCGAGTGATCTGACTGTAGGTCGAAACACGAGTCTGCTCTCATATGTAATGATGATATTCCTTTGTTAGAAAAAAGTCAAGCAGATCAGGTTTCCTTTTACGAACTTGAGGCCAGTAAGTAGGTTCGCCTGCCGAGAAGTAACCTAGATTTTGGCTGGAAATTACTTTATACAGAATTTTCCCCCGAAGATTATCTAAACGAGAGCACCATTTGGGACTTTTTGAGTTCCAGTCTCCGCCAGATATGAATTTCGCTCCAATGATTTGAAATACTTAACAAGCAGATTTTCATCCAATCGCTCATTTGGAGAGCAGTATACGGTGGAGATGGCGACAGTTCCAATAAATGAACATAATTTTACCGTACAAGCCTGTTTTCCCGAATAGTTTTTCTCTTCGTAATGCTTGATTGTTTTTTTAATAATAATTGCACTACCACCGCGAGCTTTATTATCTGGCGAAGACAAGTGTACACATCGTAGTTGGGAATATTAAAAACGGTTTTATTTGTAAAATGCGTTTCCTAGATGAAAAGTATATCAATGTAATAAGATTTCAGAAAGAGCTCTATTTCTAACTTATGTTGTAACGCGCCACTAGGGGTTCCAAAGTGCAATTCTTAATGAAGTAGTCATTATTTACTAGTTTTATTCAGAACTGAGGACAATAAATTTAATATCATGGCGTTCTGGTTCATTAACTGCTGAAACATAGTTTTAAATTCACTCAAAAATGCGCTTAATGTATCTATACTAGTAGGCGAGTTAGTTGCGAATCGGTTATTCATTATATTACCACCAACATTTGAGGGACCAACATCATTATAGACATTATTTCCTGGATTAAATACTGCATTGGCGCCATTCGTCTCTGACGTATATATATATATATATATAACTATAAGTTATCCACGGCTTCAACAGTGTAATTATTTTTTTAAAGCTTTGTTTCGCATTGATATCATAAATAGGAGAGAAATTACAATAATTTAAAGTTTTAAAAAGCAGTAAAGAGCGATATCTCTGCCAAATCGTTTAAAATTTAACACATTTTCCGGGTCGAAGGTACCTTCACTAACAACACACGCAATACAAACGACGTTTTGTTACGTTAGGAGCAGACGAATATGTATTATACTATAATATATAAAATTGTTAAAAGAAAGAGACAGCGATATTTTAAAATTTTAAATTATTGGTCATTTCTGTCCTATTTATGATATCAATGTGAAACAAAGCTTAGAACAAATCCGATAATATAGGCAGTGCCGTATTAAATGATTCGAGGCACATGGGTAGAAACAGCGTGGTAGCCCCCATATAAGGTAGAAAAAATTTCTTATTATTTTAGCTACTAATTAAAAAAAAAATCAATTGAAAATTAGTTAAATCACTAATATTTATTTTCTTAAAGAAAACACCTAATTTTCAATTGATTTTTTATAAAAAAATCATTACATTCCACATTATAAAAAATTAAAATACTAATTAAAAATATTACTAATAAACAAAACAAGTGAACATGATGAATTTTTTCTCATTACACGTGAAAAAATATTAATTTGATGAAATAAATTGAAATTTACGCTTACGGTCACAGAAAACAACTATTAAAAAAAAATTTCAATAGTTTAATTTTTTTTGTGGGGGCCCTAAACACGTCTACGAGATTTGGCAGACTTGAAAACTCGTATTTCTGAAGGAATTTAAAAAATTCAGTGACTTATGTTTGAAAAATCTTCGAAAATTTTGGAAAGACTGAATGAATGTATTGTTGCAAATAACGGCCATCTGAACGATATTGTGTTCCACTAATGATTGCGAGCTAATCTCTCGTTTTCCTATTTTTAAATAAAATTTTGGTCGAGGAATTTTCGAGTTATTCAAAAAACAACAAAGCCGTCTATTTTCTCTTGGTCACCCTATATTTCAAAAAATATCTTCAATATTTAATGCTAAAAAAAAAAAAAAAAAAGGGAAGAAAACGACGGTATCATAAGTACCATTGAAAGTTAATGCTGAATAACAAAACCGACGAACTGAGATGTCATTTTTATAGAATACAGCGACCAGCGCCACCGATCGATTTATGTAAAGAGTAATTACTTCTCTTAGATTACCAGAAACTTCATAATTTGTCATTATAAAACCTTCAATTCTACACGACCAGCTCCAGTAATATTACTTCTTGTTCTTTCCGCCCCGACTGGTCTCGGTCGTGTGTAGTCATCTACAGAAATCGCGACTATATTTCGTTATCGTTCTCTGTTATATGCGAAGTTGTGTACTAATAACTCTGTACTTAGTCCTATCCAAATCTTCATATTGTATAACCAAATACGTTTCCTTCATCTAATTCTTTGTTTGCCTTCAATACTTCCCGTCAAAATGGTTTGTTGCAATAAGATATATTTTGCTCCATCGATCATATATCCGAAATATTTCGGTTTCATAATTTTCATTAGTTTGATATCTTCATACCACTGAGTATATCCTATTTTGTTTTCTTTTCCTGTTCGGCATATCTTCAAGATTCGTCAGTAACAGTGTTTATTGATTTTGAAAGCCCCTCCACCTCCCCGAGCCGGTGTTCCTCAGCGCGGGACAAGCCCAATGCTTATACCACCGACCCGTTCCTTCCAAAGACCTAGACGACTTCCAGCCAGATGATCTGGTGGCGCGATTGAGGAGTTGCGGCAGCCGTCATCGTCCAACTTATCACCTACCGGTATAGTTCTCGGTGTCCGAAGCCGAGCCGGTAAAAACGACTACTAACATATAGTGAATTCCAGAGACGGAGCCACTGCCCCCCAACAAGAAGCGCAAGCGCGACTTGTCAGGTACTAGATGTATTCATCTCGGGTGAAAAAGTTGCGGCCCTAATTGCGGCCTGCATAGAGCAACTTCTTCTCCACTTTCAAGCGCTATTCTATAAAGAATGCGCAGGAGATTGAGGCCAACGGACCAGGTAGACTTCTGACGGAAGAATCAGTAACACTAAAATTCAGAAGTTTTTACGATTCAAGATATTTTTCTTGAATCACTTTAGAATTCGAGTTCTTAATTACAAGTTAAATGGACTGCCAATATTTTCCTCATCTTGTTGATTGTAGTTCTATCCGGCTTTTCGTCTTAGTTTCCAATACACCCGTAATGTTCTACCGCACTGAGGTATTTAAACGATTACACTTTCTCCAAGCGTACTCCATTAATACTTACCCTAGGGTTATTTATATTTTCAATAATCAATATCTCCGTTTTTTTTTACGTTTATCGATATTCCGTATTTTTGGCTAATCTCATCTGGTTTTGCTGCTATAGTCAGTTTCAAAATTTTTGGCACTACTAGCTATCAAAACTGCGTCATCCGCATAGCGAATATTATTTATATATTTTCCGCCTATTCTGATACTGTGGATTGACGACAGGACCCAAGCCTCATTCCTCGGTTTATATTAACTGGGTCCAAGTAACATTTCGATTGACGGAAACAACAGCGCTTTGATTTAGATACAGATTTTTGATTGTTACACGGACTGCTGAATCTGTTTCCAATGTCTTCTAGTAACCTCTGATGTCTGACTTTATCCAAGGATTTCTTCAAAATTAATCAAATACAGAAATAGGGGTTGTTTGATCTTTGAATAAATACGTTGGGTGGCCAAAAAAAGTTTCACCTGTTTTCTAGATAAGCTTCAAGTTTATGTATTCCACATGCTTAACCTGATTATTATTATTATTAAATTTGTAATTATAAATATACTACCAAATGTTATTTTAAAAGTTCATCGTTTTTATTCCATGTATCAGTTCACTTATATAATTTTCTGACGACACACAATGTAAAGTAGATCAAATTAGAGCGTGTGTATCTTTAAATTATGAAACATAGAATTCAATTTAGCATCCGCGTCATTACTAAAAAGAAGGAAAGGAGCAGTCACAGAACCCGCACTAACGACGTTAACTTAATTGTAGCGATCAACTCAATGGAAAAGTTTAGTAAAGTTATCTTAATACTGTCTATCTTACGTAACTAACGAGGTTAACTTACAAATTACAAATCCGTGTTATTAAAGAATTCATTAGATTGCTCTGAATAATTCGGTCTTAAAAAACCTTTTGGTGCAGAAAGGCGGATTATTAAAAAATGTAAACAACGCCGTATAGATAATTTTGGAATCTGGTACTAGAAGTGACATCTTAGACCTCCGTGAACAGAAAAATACATATATTTTAAGGGAAAACTCAGATTGTTAACAAAGGTTCTTGTACGTGCCATAAAACTTTTCTGTCGCGTGGTCGAACAGATGATAGTTATGGGGAAATAGGTAATGCCCAACTGAATGGACAGTTGCAGTGATTGTTGCAGCGTAGATACAATTCTCAAGATGCGTCCATGTTGCCGAAGATCGACATGGTTGTGGACGAAAAATTAAGGAGCTCTGTTGTCTCAATCACAACAGTCCTACCTAGAATTACGACCAAAGAATAAGATATCAGTTTAACATAGTATATAATATAGTTTATATTTTTTTTAGTAGTGGTAATATTAATACCGAAATTACGATAGATCGATAATTCACAATGAAATGTTTATCCTGGCAGGTTTAAAAGTAAACGTTATGAAATAAACTATCAGATCCCATACCCATGATTTAGGCTTCAGCGCTCAATAGTTTCATAATAGGCATTATTACCAACCGATTCGAGCTTTAAATAGAATTTCATTTTATTATATATACTTTGTAAAGAGTTAAACGAAGCATCTGTATGTAAACGCAGAGAGAGAACGTTCAGCAGTTTTATTTTCAAGAGCTTAACATCGTGGTAACTTCTACGTTTTATTTTAAAACTATAAGAACTCTTATTCCGGTGTTAAAAAACGGACGTTAATAATTTTACCAGTTCGAAATAACGTTCGCAATATAAAAATGAGCCCAGAACAAAATCATAGAATCATAACTTTTACCCTGTCTCCGAATAACTTGAAACAAACTCTGGCGTAATCTACAAAGTAATCAACCAATAACGGATTAGTAAATCCTCCAATATCTTGTAATTTCTGTGGTAAATCCCAGTGGTATATGGTCACCTGAAAATGTAAAAATAAGTGATAGTAATTTTAAAAAATAATTACAATAGCAGTTAGAAGTGTACAATTTTTTAAAAAAAATTATTATTTACCCGTTTCTACTGGACCGTTTAATGGTCATCCAACAACTTTTATGGGAATGAAAAGTGACATATGCAGAACCAACGTCCGATGGTGTTTCTCAATCGAATTTTAATTAATTTATGTTAGATATGATCCTGTTACACTGATTTCTTCTTACTTCCCTGCTGTTATATTATAGCTAGTTTTTTATCGTGGCTCATAAGCCTGCTTATACTTTTGTATCTGATTTTTGAATTCATCCCTTATATAGGAAATTTAAAAGTTACTTTGTGAGGTTTCATTGGTAACATACCAAGGTGGGGAGAAAATTAGTTTTATTGCCTCATCTTAGAACCACTGTAATTTATGTACATGAATATCTTTAGCGTAGCCCCGCATGAGACCATACGTCCATACAGGCTTCATGAGATAGCTTTTTTTAAATGAATAATTTATTTTTAATGGTTAATCCTGAATACTTGCAGCTAACCGCCGCAATTTCGTGTCTAATTGTTTACGTTTTACATTAATATTCTTAGCACAAGTTAATTTTTTGTCTTCATGAATACCTAAATATTTATCTCGAACGGAGGACAGAATACATCCATTAACATAAACGATCTGAGCGAATTTGGTTTCGTTCATACAGACAAGCAAACATTTTAACAAAGTTTCATTTTCACTCAAAGCTATTTGAATTTTCGTTGAGACCTTACTATGGTCTATAGAGTTAAACAATATGGAACTGATCTATAATGTAAAAGACAATGGAACTTTTAGATCCACAAGATGGAACAAGACATATACACCAGATTTGTGTTTTGTTTCTACAAACGACACGGTAGACTGTATTGATAAACCTCAAAGTATAACACTGGATGCTTTTCCATACAGCCAACATCGGCCAGTTATGTTAATAATCTGGTATACCAGTGATGAACTCTGTTCCAAAAAAGAGATGGAATTTCAAGAAGGCCAACTGGGATAATTTCAGGGATCATATCGAAAATGCGCTAAAAAATATTACCCCTCTCTTAAAAACTACAACTCATTCATCCGTAAGATGCAGCCAGATATAGTATAAGGAAACAGTATATTCCAGGTTGGTCAGCCGAATGCGAACAGTTACTGCACAAGTTTAGACATACACAAGAAAAGGAGACGGCAGAAATGCTACTTACAATACTGAATAGCGAAAGACGACAAAAATGGATCAATACAGTTTAAAACATCGATTTCGCACATAGTAGTCGGAAGGCATGGAATCTTCTTAGAAGATTGGGGACAGATCCAGTAAACACGCGTAAAATTCAGGCGCAATTAAAACCTGATAGAATAGCTACAAGACTCTTAAAATTAAGTAAATACAAAATGGATAAGAAAGTATCCTCAGAAATTAAGAAACTGCATAACCTCAAAAGAATCCTAACACCACATAATATCTTTTCAGAAAATATTGAAATTAATGAGTTAGAATCGGCATTAAAATCAACCAAGAGTGGTAAGACCGCTGGCCTAGACGGAATTTACCCAGAATTTATGAAGAATTTGGGAGAAACAGCAAAAAGATTCATTATCACTATTTATAATGAAATATTAGATGGCGGCCATTTGCCCACGAATTTAAAAAAAGTAAAGGTAATTCCTATTAAAAAGCCAGGAAAAAATGGGAACGACCCGGCTGAATATCGACCGATATCTCTACTATCTATCCCGTATAAAATTTTTGAACGAATTATATACAACAGAATATCCACAGAAATCGAAAAATACCTACCTGTTGAGCAAGCTAGTTTTCGTACTAAGAGATCTTGTGTTGATCAAGTAGCTGCATTAACACAATTTATCGAAAATGGTTTCCAGAAAAACCTAAAAACAGCGGTTGTTTTCCTAGACCTTACAGCCGCATACGATACAGTTTTGAGGCACATTTTGTTGATTAAGTTGTCAAAGTTAATACCTTGTTCCAAAATTATAAATTTACTAAACAGAATGTTGGCTGGTCGTTTCTTTCGCATCTTCCTCGGGGATAAAAGTAGCAGATGGCGAAGAATAAACAATGGTTTACCTCAAGGTTCCATTTTGGCACCACTGCTTTTTAATGTATATCTTCACGTATTTCAATACGCTGATGATATTGCAATTGCAGTGCACGATAGCAATATTGCCGAATGTCAAAGGAAGTTACAGACTGAATTAAGCATAATAAGTCCGTATATGGGAAAATGTAATTTACGATCAAATCCGAACAAAACTGAAGTTACCCTATTCCACCTTAATAATAGGCTAGTAAATACACAACTAAATCTGACAATAGATGGAACGCAACTTAATAACACGAAGAATCCAAAATATCTAGAAATAACGTTAGATCGTTCGCTCACGTACAAAACACACCTCATTAACCTAAGCCAGAAAATTAGACACGGGTAAATTTTTTTTTTTTTTAAATTGTATAAAAATTACAATCTGGCTTACATAGCCAATAAGCAATTTATCTATATGGGTCGTGACAGGATTGGAGATATCATTCATCAATGATACTCCGAGTTACCTCGCCAATCAATCAAACCGATGTGGAAGGCCTGAGGGGGTGTATCGATTAAGTCTATGAACATCGTTACCACTATCTAGTAAGTCAACTGCCAGTCGGTTCGGGTGGTATTCTAATCTGTGCAAGTAATGTTCACTATATGTTTGGATTACCTCTCGCACATATGGTACACCTAGGTCGCGATGCAGGTTGTCATTACGCATGTACCATGGCGCATTTGTTATAATTCTTAATATTTTTGACTGACATCGTTGCATCGTGTTAATATTAGACACCGATGCTGTACCCCAAAGGGATATACCGTAGGTCCACACCGATCTGATAACTGCGTTATACAGCAATAATTTCGATTTGAGAGGTAACTCGGAATGTCTGCCCAGGAGCCAGTACATCTTTCTCAGTTTTATGTTTATTTCTTTAACCTTCATCTTAATGTGTGTTTTCCACGTCATTCGTCGATCAAGCCACATCCCCAAATACCGAGCTTTACTTTCCTGTGGAATAAGACCATCAAGATAAACGGGTGGGCATGTATCGCGTCTATTTATGAACGTGACATGTACTGACTTCAATGGGTTGACCTTAATTCTCCACTGTCGTGCCCATTTTTTTAGGTGATTTAAACCGGTCTGTAATTTTTTCGACGCCGCTATCGGATCGTTGTCGCTTGCAAACAATGCTGTGCCATCAGCGAATGCTGCAACCTCAATGTTGGTTTTAACTGGGAGGTCATGTGTATACAAAAGAAATAGAATTGGACCCAAAACAAAACCCTGTGGAACGCCAGCCTCTGCAGGATAAAATCCAGATACATCGCCGTCGAGTTTAATCTGAAAGAATCTATCTGTTAGAAATGAGGCCAATAACATGTAATATGCATGTGGCAAAGAGTGTTTTATTTTCAGAAGTAACCCCTCGTCGTGCCACACCCGATCGAAGGCCTGACTAACATCCAGGAAAGTAGAAGAACAATACTGTTTCCTGTCGAAACTATTATTAATATACTTCTGCACTCTGTGAATTTGCTCTACCGTAGAATGCCCTTGACGAAACCCGAATTGATAGTCTGGAATCGTGCCTGGCAGCGGTTCCCGTAATCGCGAGAGCAGTAACTTCTCAAAGGCGTTCGATAGTATGGGTAGAAGGCTAATTGGTCGATATGAGGATGTTTCGCAGATAGATTTACCTGGTTTATGTATCATTATAATCTGAGCCATTTTCCATTGCGAAGGATAGTAGCCCAATCGAATAACAGCGTTACAGATGCTGGTTACTAATACTATAGCCTTTCGTGGCAAACATTTCAGCATATTCCCAGTGATTAGATCATACCCAGGAGCTTTATATACTGGTAAGTGGCCCGTTATCACTTTCATAATTTCTGCAGGAGAAAATGGTTTGATTGGGCGAGACATTTGAAAGGGAGCAGCCAGTTCTTGTTTTATTTGATTATAGAAAGGCTCTGACCCTGTATCAGGTGGGTGTGGTTTGAACACATTCTTCAGATATAACCCAAAAACTTCCGCCTTATCAAGATTGCTGCGTGCCCATTCGCCACTACTTTTTCAAAAGGGAGGAATCATTTCCTTTGGCCTTTTAAACGATTTAGTGGCCTTCCACAATGAGTGGTCATCATTTTTTGAGTATGCACAGGATCGATTTTAAAGTATCATTCTTGTGCTGTTTTAACAAATTGCTTAGGTCTTTACCTATTTTGTTGAGAGCACTTTTATCGACTGGATTCCTAGTAAATATCATAAGAAGATTCGCTGGTACGTCGTGGGGATCAACAGCTAAGACTTTGCGCATATCCGGTTTATCATTAGTTTATGCAGTCGTGGAATTTTGCTCGCGCCGGTGTGGATGAACAGATGTGCGGAAATTCAGCTTATCGAAGTAATGCGTATTATCTCAGCAACGGTAAGCAGCACACCGACTGCACGGCTTCCAGTTCTTACGAACATTCAACCGCCTCATATTCGAAGAACCGACTCGTTTAAAAAGAACTCAGCAAAATTCAAAGAAACTGAAAATTTATTAAAATTTATAAGAGAAGCTCCTAAAGTTAGATTAAAATCTAGGAAATCCCAATGGACAACTTTGGATCAAGTACGATTTGCATTCGATTGGAAACAACAATGAACCAAGGAATGGAATTGCGTAATTCGTTCATGGATCCCTCGTCGAAAACCCTACGGAGCAACCTCTAGGAATGGAACTTCGACGAAAGGAGTGGCGACTCTTGAACATAATCCGAACTGGCCATGGTAGATGCGGTGACCTCCTGCAGAAGTGGAATATTTCTGACTCGGCTAGTTGCTGTTGCGGACATCCCATGCAAACAATAAAACACATCGTCGAAGAATGCGAAGTATACTCGGAAAATGGGATTACGGTTGAAGATGTACATCATCTGCGCGGCGAGAGTTCAGACTGGCTTTCCCGTTTAGAGCTCCATCTATAAATCAACATCATACCGATACGATACGAGTTCCTATATACAAAAATAAGGGCGATAAATAGACTGCACCATTACAGGGTAATTGCTCTCCTATGTACAGCTTCCAAGATATTTAGTAAACTTTTACATGATAAGTTGAAAGTAAACTTTTACATGTTAAGTTGAAACCTTTATTGAACTCATATTTGCCTGAAGAAGAGTGCCGATGTAGGCAACATCATAGTGATACAAACATGATATTCACTCATAGACAATTAGTAGAGAAAACCAGAGAACAAAATACCTCATTACGTATGGCCCATATTGATGTTAAAAATTCGTTTCAGTAAACAGAACAGGCCTCTGGAAATGTTTAAAAACAATAGAATGCCCACGAAAAATAATACATTCGATAATTCAACTTTATGATAAAACAAAAGGATCAATGATATGTGACGATGGACGATCCGACACTTTTGATATCAATATTGGCGTAAAGCAGGGATACATATTGGCTCCTATGCTCTTCAATGTCTACATGGGCATGATAGATATGGTCTTACAATAACGTTCACCGTCGGAACCAGGGATAGAAGTAACATTCCGGTTCGATAAAAGTCTTTATAATTTAACGAAATATAAATCTCGTTCAAGCAACCAGCACTTTCAAAATTGTAAGTCTAAATATGCTGATGACTGGGTACTTTTTGGCAATAATCCGAAAAAACTATAGAAAGCGCTTGATTATTTATTGCCCGTATTCGCTGAATTTGGATTGATTATAAATCATAATAAAACAGAGGTAGTCTAGGTCGACAGCAATATGTTTCATTTTCATTTGTCTAGTAATCGGCTAAGTATCATCGATTCATTTAAATACTTGGGAAGTATTATATCGAACAATACAAATTTGGATTGCTAGGTAACATAGAAAAGTAGAAATGCAAATGCTGGGTTTAGCAAATTAACACAAAAAGTATTCTGCAATCGAAATTTAGATATAAAAACCAAATTAGCGGTATACAAGGCTATGATAACACTGGTCATGCTATATGGGAATGAAACGTGGCCAATAATTAAAAAACAAACCCATAAACTCGAATTTTGCCACTAGAGACTATTACGCAGCATAAGCAGAATATCATGTAAAGATCGCGTGAGAAATCCAGAAGCGCTAGCAAAATCCAATTGTTTATCTTAGAACAATATTTAACACAGAAGCGCGTGCTTTGGCTAGGTCATGTTATCCGCATGTGAAATGAGTGAATACCCAAAAGGATGTTGTACGGTGAGATACGGGTATTTGTCATACATAATATCTGGACTGCGGAGTAATTAATCCTAAAACAGCGAAATAATTTCGTTTTTCGTAATTAACGTGGTAAAACGACAGCGTTTCATCTTTAAAACATTTCTAATAAAAGTTTTTTATTGTTTAAATTACAACATCTTTCAATAGGTAGGTTCGATAAAATGAAAACGATTTGACGAAAATTTCGTTATCTTAAAAGTTTAGGAACTTATTTTTAGCGTTAAAAAAAAAAAAACTATATTTTCATAATAATAATCCTAAAAATATTTCCATAGCACATTAAAAATTATCTACTCAGTCAGAGTTATCTAAAAAGCATTATACATACATACATACATATATATATATATGCATATATATATTTATACATATATATATATATAAAGTATGTTTGTGGGTGAGTATATACATGTTTATGTAAATAATACCTATATTTGTTGGTAGGTTTAAATGGACGTAAGTTGTTTATAGTTGGTGTGAATAACCAAACATATTCTATTTCGCGCGGATTTGTTCGTTTATTGTGCTGCTGATATCGTTTGAATCTGTTGGAAAGTCAGGAGCAAGTGGCATAAAAGCCGCCTGTTTAGCTACTGTGTCGGCCAGAGATTATTCCCAACAATTCAATAGTGGCTTCTCGTTGAGAAGAATGACCGGTAGATACGATGCCGCTTATCTCCTTGGTCATCGGATACTGATTTTTGTGCTTATAATTATTGTTGCTGGTGATTGCTGAATAACAGTCAGTGGCAATGGCAGACTGCTTAAAATTTCTACCAACAGTATCTTGTATATAAATGACATCTAGTTTTATAGCATAAAGTTCAGCCGATAGGATTAAAAAGTGAGGAGGTAGAGGAAATCTGATTATTATTTCGTTGGAAGATGCTACTGCACATCCTACACCAGAATTTGACTTTGAACCATCTGTAAATAACATCAGGTGGTTGTTGTATTGACATAACATACTAGAAAGGTTATTATGAAGTTATGAAGTTCTGTTTGGAGTAACGAAAGATTTACTATATTCAGTGAGATCCATGGCGGCAATGATGGCATGTGGAGGAACGTCTATTTCGATGTCTCTAATTATTATGGATTTACCACTAAGATTGATTTCAGATAAATGGATTGATTCATACAAATTTGTAGTACTTCTTATTTGAGTGTAAAAATATGACATAAGTTTGGGACGGCGAAATTTAAGTGATGTTTCGCCGAGTATGTTCAATAGGCTAGAGGAGGGTGTTGTACGAAAAGCACCTGAGCATGCTATCACGGCAGAGTGGTTAACACTTTCTAATAATTGTAAAATAGATCCTTTTGTATTTCTATGAACTATAGCACTGTAGTGCATTTGTGGGCGAATTACTATCTTGTATATTGTAATAAGCCAACTCTTATCCCCTTCATATTGAGTATGGGCTAATTTTCGTAATAAATTTAAGTTTATCATACTTTTATTTTTTAGCATATGTATGTGAGGCTTCCACGACAACTTCTGATCAAATGTTAGGCCCAGATACTTTACCGTAGTAGAAGATGGAATTAATTTATTATTTAAGTAAAGAGCTATATCATGAGGACAAGTGTTACATGACTGAGGATTTTAAAGCCGAGAACTGAAATTCGGATACCTCTGTCCACTTTAGAACTTTAAGCTGAGTTGTAGCGTTTCTGATCCAAGTGGTACATCACTACATGGTAAGAAAATAACCAAATCATCGGTATCATTTCAGTTAGGATATTATTTATGGCAATATTAAATAGGATTGGACTAAGGAGAGACTATTCTGTAGTGTTCGCCGAGTGGAGAAAGCGTTACCAAGACGAACTTGGAATGTTCGGTCTTCGAGGAAACTGCTAACGATTGTTGGGGGTCTGCCTCGAAAATTTCAGTTGAACAGCGAGGTCAAATTCTTGTGTCTCCAGATCGTATCAAAAGCCTTGGATATATCTAAGAAGAGCGCTAATAAGTGATGATTATTATTAGCTATCGAATTTGATATTCGATTGTGGAGGTAAACAGCTGGATCAATTGTTGAACAACCCGGACGAAATGCTCATTGTTTACTGCTTATTAGTTGTTGATGAATATTAGGCGACCTGCTACAAGCTTTTCAAATATTTTGCCTAACACCGACGTTAGAGAAATAGGTCGATAGGAATCTACAGTTGAAGGATTTTTTCCAGCCTCATCAGGTAATACCAATGCTTTTTTCCATAAATCAGGAAAGACATCCTCGTCCCAAATAACATTCAGTGTGCAAGAGGTCTGCTTTAATGTTTTTTGGTGCATTTTTCAGCAAGCAAATACGTTAAAGATTAACTATTATTTTTCGATTTTTATTAAATTTTCTATTACAGTAATTATAAATGTTAATGTTTTAGTCATCTAGTTTTTAAAATGGTATGACTACATTATTGTTTTATACATTAAAATATATACTGATCTAAATAAGATACTTACGCATGGTGGTTACCTATAATATCTGGCAATTTTTTTCACGTTTAACCGGTTATTAAAATTCAAAATTATATATATGTATGAGTGTGTGTGTGTGGAATTGTCAGCTTACTACGACATTTTAAATATTTAATAAGTTGCTCCGCGCATGAAGGAGTGAGAAATTAAACAATCCCGTGTACTTCAGAGTTATCAGAATAACTTTTTAAATTTCTCGTTGACGACACTAATCCTGACTTTGCCGTTGACACGTTTATTATTGTCAATTAGCTTAATACGTTTTCACACGAAATTTCATTCGAGTTTGATGGGTAATGTCCGGACGGCATCGTCAATTATTCGGGACAACATGCATCAAATTCCCCGGAATGACGTATCATTCAAAAATTATTAGCTCGCGTAGTAATAATATACAGATTATTTAACGAGAATGATAGGTAAACGTCATTTGGTCCTTTTTCGGACCATACAAGCGGAAGTGACGCAACAATTACGCGATAACCTTGAAGTCTATAAGGAAACGTCAATTATCGTCACATGTTTTACCTTTTTTCAATTTTATTCTTCTTTCCCAAAACGTGCAATTTAGAAGTTCGATATATAGAAAAACTAATCAGCATTATTTAGTACGTTAATTTTAACTGAAAATATAAAATTTCATCGAAAATAATAAGAAATGTAAATGAAACCCAGACGATATAAATTAAATTTTATAAATTTAATAAACCTCCGGTCGCTTGTAGCTTTTAAAGTTCGTCATGAATGCTTCTTAATTTCATCCTAATAATTATATTAATGATTTTAGATCGAATGCGTCCATTATTTAATTTATTCTAGTTATTTATTTTTTTCCACATTGTACCGGCACCAAAGCATCCTAATCAACGGTGATGAATAAAGTAATAAAAATGTGATTAATCAAACGTCTCCAGTGAGACAGTTACATTCTCGGTGACAATATCGTTGAAGTTGGAGCTCCAAATTATTGAGTTATCTGATTATTATAGCCGAACGCAAGTTTATGTTTCAACAATTAATCGATATTTCGAATCAATAAAATCGTCTTTGAACTATTTATTTTTCCAGTTATTGGAAGATCATCTGTGCACCATCTCCTCTTTTTTAACCGTCCTGTACGATTGTCCGGGAGTGTAGATAAATGTGCATTCTGCGGACATGCGGGTTAATATTAAATTGCAATTTATCAAAGAACTTTTTATACTTGTTTATATATACTTCATCGATATATGGTATATTTTTAAGGTTAAGTTAGACACATATTTAAGATGCAGATGATAAGGAGTATTTTCGATTGTTGATCTCAATACATTGTTTTTAATACATTGTTTTTACTTGCAGTTCCATATAATTTGATTCTTATCGTAATTGAATGAGTTTTTCTTTTTAAAGCAAAGTTTAAAGCAGGCTTCCATTTTGGGCCACATGAAACCGCCATGTTAGCCGTCAATATGTTACATAGTTTGTTCCCAGAATTCACGGATACATTTTGGAGGATACGTTACTTGTCCGTTAGTAAGGCTGGTATGTTAGCATTTGTATATACGCCATTTATATGCCCACTTTACGAATCGATCCACGCGATTTTGAACAGTCGTACTAGCATATTCTGGAACCGAATTAGCGGATAGTATGGCTATATCATCAGCAAATGTTGCCAATATTGTTTGATCCGAGACAGGTATATCCGCAGTATAAATGTTATATAATATTGGACCAACCAAACTGCCTTGTGGCATTCAAGCCAAATACTTTATGTTCATGGGAAAAGACATCGTTTATTTTAATTTTTAATTGCGAATTCTTCGATCATAGACGTATTGATTTACTTGATAATCTCGTACAGAATTTTTCCTATTTATTTTTATCATATCCGTGTTATCCTCCGATGTCTCTTTTTTTTTTTTAAATGTGAGATGTATTGATTTTTATTCAAATAAACAACAAAAATGAAGTTAAAATCACTAAAAGTTTTTTCTTTATTAGACACATTCACTGTCTGATTGTTTTATTTAACATTGTTCTTCATTTTGCTGATTTTTTGTGAAGTGTAATCTGAAATTAATATTTTGTCACTCCATATGGTTATTATATTTTTTTAAATACTCACTCGATAATGGCCTAACAGCCGAAAAGCTTTGTGATTTTTCATTTAAAATTCCTCGTATTTTATTCGCATTATTTCAATTCGTCAGCATTAATCTTATTCTCATTAAACCGTTATATTTCTTTAGTCTCGGGATGCTTTTGTCTCCGTACTCTTCATTTCAATCGTTCCGTTTTCTGCAATTTTCCCTTGACTTATATAAATATTTTAAAGTTTTTAGTTCTTAGTTTATTTAATTTTATAGATATTTATCTATGGCTTACGCGTCGCCGAACGGTACATTTAATGCCGGGACAAAAGATTAAGAACCGAATGATCATGTAATTACGAATAAGAAAATTAAAAAAACAAATAATATTCAAATAAAAAAAAAGGAATAAAAACAATCGCATTTCGACTGATTTGAAAGTAACTTTTTTCCCCCGCTGTACCAGACATATCAATTACGTCACGTGTGGTACAGTTGCTAGAGTGCTCTTAGTCCATTCTATACGTAAAAATCAACGTACAACAGCTAGTAAATTCGTCAACGAACGATACGAAGATTATAACGACGAATTTCAGACTCTCTTGACTGAAAATTAAATTACCGCCTTTTGCTTTAGTATTCAGTAAAATTACCCGTTTATTGTGTATTATAATCGAAGCGAATCGTAATCACAAATTTTACTTTTTGATTATAATGACGGTTAATGGTAAAAGATATTCCTACTGCCACAAATTCCGATACCGTTATTAGATCAAATACGCAACGTTAAAAGCAGTTTTCACGATGCGTGGAACTTAAACTGGAAGTGTAACCCCTACGCTAACAAATTCCGAAACATCAAGTCTACCACAGCCAACCATACCAACAAGACGATATGAGGTTTTGCTAACTCCGCTTAGAATATACCGCAGTAACACATAAGCGTTTATTAGAAAAGAAAACGTCACCAACACGCTGCCACTGTGATTCGAACACATTCTAATATCGTAAATACCACTTCAAAAAATTCCGTCCAATCTATGTACATAGGGCCACTTTCCGAAAATCCAGAGAATATTAAAAACATCATCTCATTTGGGAAAGCAATAAACATATATCCGCTCGCTTGAATAATTAACCTCGGTGTCTCTCACTTAAGTTATGGTACACGACATAGCCGAACAGTTATAAAAACGAAAGATGTAATAAGAATTCATACCATCGGCTCTATGTTATTCGCAATTAATTCGTTTATTAAATTATTGTAATAATCGATTCCTTTCTGATTTAACGAAGTTATATCTCCATTCGGCATAATTCGAGCCCAACTAATGGAAAATCTATACAGCTGAAACTAAGAAATAAACGATTAATCGATAAACGGACTAATACAAAAAGAATTATATATTTTATACACGGAACGAACTGATTTTCGAAAATATATTCATTAGGGGATTCCCCGGATTTCGTATACATATATTTTTTAATCTCGATTTAACATTTTTATACTGTATGGTACGTGAAAAATTTTAATGTTGAAAAAAATAGATATTTTCCGGTTAAAAAGTCTCAATTTTAAACATATTTATATAAATCTCGTGTAAAATTTATAATTTTGTGTCAATATTTTATAAAGTACGACTGGGAATGATTTTGAGTAGTTCGTGTGTTATCGCGTTTAATATACACGCAGTCGCAATGTACGTATTTAATTCTTTATACAGTATATTTATGTATACGGTGAGTTCGAACCATTTTCTTATCTATCGGTATCGGTATATGTTCAGGTGTATGTGTAAGCGCGTGGCGCGTCTCTTATCGTTATCATGACGATGACTGACGTGGCTACACATCTATTGTATACACAACTACGTCACAGTCATTATCTACGACAATAATTAATAATAAAATGACTGACACAGTACTATAACCAAACCTAAATAGTAACACATACGAATCAAAAAATGTTCCAAAACGAGATCAAGCAATTATATGCGTTTGATGATATTAAATTAAAAGAGTACATATCAGCGGTCGTGTAAAACTTGTAAAACCAGAAAATATTCTATTCGCATCGCGTATATCTAACAACAGAATATGCATATATTAGCTTCTATTGCAGATTCTTTCGCGCATAATTATAAAAAAATATTAGTATCAGATAAAGAAACATTTGCGCGGAAACTTATAAACCCTTCGAAACGATTAGTTATTTCAAATGTTTCACCACCTCACATTCCTCATAAGGTAACTTAACATAAAATTCGTATCCAAAATGTCTTTCATTAAAGCTGGAATGTGTTGAAAATGGATTTGAACACATTTTTAGTTTTAGACGTCAGGTATATGTAACGGAAAATGACGTAGAAAATCATCAAACACTAACAATACCAAATTCGATATTAATAACGTATGAAGGTAAACAATTCCGAGTATTTCTTTCTATGGAAGAACCAATGAAAGTGCAAAGTTTACCCGCCGTAGCAAAGGATAGATCAGAAAACAAGACGGGGGGATGAGATATGTACTCACGATCTAAATAAGCAGATTAAAATACGCGTTCAAATAGGCGCAGTAAAAACTGATGCACCACCGCATACTGGAAAACAATCTATACCATAAAGCGGCCACATCCAATATCTCCAGAACCACAAACACAGATGCCTTCAATGGAAAAACTGAATGAAAATTTCGATCAAATCGTTGGTAACAGTGACCAATCTATTAGAGCAAAATCAAATACTCCAAAAAAAGAACAGCCTTGAATAATTAACTAAACTAACAACAAAAGATTTGTTAGCACCTCTTGCAGAAAACATAATAACAAAACTTATCCATTATCATTTGCAAACTTCACTGTATTAATGGATATGATCAAAGGGCATCAAGAAACTCCGGATGTTATACGCGGCTTCACTGATGATATTGAAAAAAAAAATGCTACCAGAAAACCATGTGGGCTGTTACAAAATGCTGCGACGAAAGGTCGTTTTGTAAGACTTTTAAATAAATTAAATAAATCATCGAACGTCTCAAGAGGCAGTGCCTTCGGAAACTGATGAATAATATTTATAAATTTAACTGACCCAAAATTAACATCTTACAGCGAGAAAGTTAAATCAATAGAATGATTAAGATATTACAGTACAACGAAAACCATTCTAGTTTAGCTACGGATGTATTACTTAGTAAAATTATACTGAATAATATAGACATTACATTAAAAAAATCATACATAAATTCATGATAATCTATCGATCTGGAATACCGCTAAGCACAGTTTATATACACAATACTTACATTATAATTGTTAAAACTTGTAATATAAACACCATTTAACAACCTAGCTACTTTTTATTTTCAATTCTTAGATATATACATACGGAACAATAATTTGAATAATACTGTTGGGAGGTTTAAACTCGCGAGATTTATTATGGAACACAGTAAATAATCAGAGAGGAAAACATTTATTGAATATAATACAAACCTACGACTTAAATGTATTTAATGTTAAAAATAAGCATACATTTCAGAGAAGAAATCAAAAAAAGTGTAATAGATTTAACATTGGCAACAAGTAATATAGTAGACTTAATCGATCAAGTCAGTTATGAAATTCTAGCGATCATTACTATGTTACCTTCAACATAAATGTAGTTACACATGAGACCGGAATAGTAGTATCAAAGCTATTAACTACAATAGATTAGCAATAAATTTAAGAAAGCCACGTATACATAAGAACATAGAAATTAAAAGATGGCTTTATCAATTCCAAGATTATGTTGATGTAGTAATAAGAAATTCATATACCACTATAAAATCTAAGGTTTACTGGTGGAGTACTGCCCTGCAAAAGGAAAAAATATTGGTCAACAAGTTGTACAAGTTGTATAATGGCTGCAAAAATATGGATAAAAAAAAAACAATTATTACAATTACAAAAAGCATTTTAAGTTAAAAAAGAAAAAAAAAAAATAAGCGATATAAGTTCATGATTAAAAGTGCAAAACTAAAAGCTTGGAAAAAGCTTATGGATGATAAAAACGTTTTTGGACTTGAATATAAAACGTTAACGAACAAGTTAAAATCACATACCAACATTAGATAACCGTGCGAATACGGATCAAGACAAGGTTGATTTATTGGTGCCGAATCTATTCCTCGACACAAAACCTTTCAAAATGGAAACTTACCATCCTAAAACAAAAATTGTTTTCAGCAACGATGAAATTGACATAATAATTAAAAAATTGAAAAACAAAGTAGCCACAGGAATAGACAAATTAACCGATGGATTTGTTAAAAAATTTCACAACATTTTCCGCGTGTTATTGCCAAACTTGTAAACTTATTTTTTGAATTTAGTCATTCACCAGATGCATGGAAAACAAGCAAAACAGTCATTCTGCCAAAACGGAATAAAAACCCGAATCTGTCTACATTGTACACAGCCATAGCACTATTATCCAACTTATGCAAAATATATGAAAAATGCATAAAAGACTAAAAGAATTTGTAGAAAGCAAAAATATAATTAACGAAAATCAGTACGATGCATTGCCAGGCAGATCGTCTGAAATGGCGATATATAATATTTTGCATACCATTAAAACTTTTAAGAATAACGGCTTTTGTACTTGTCTAATTACACTTGACATTACAAAGGCTTTTGATAGCTTAGATTTAAATAAGCTTATATTATTATTAAAAAAAAAATTACCATTACATTACAGCATACTGAATATTATCAATCGATACTTCCAAAATCGATCCACAATACTTGAAATAGCTACATATTCCAAACGACAAAAAATCGTTATGGCAGTACTACAAGGGTCTGTATTAGGGCCGTTCTTGTGGAACTTAATTTTCTCACAAATGTACAACATACTGATTCCAAATAATGTAAAAAATTTTACTTTTGCGGACGATATAGTAATTGACGATAAAAATGAAATCTCATTAGAAAAGAAATTAAATGAGCTATTACAATGCAATAAATAAATGGTTACACAATCATTTCATCTGAGCATCAACAATTCGAAATCAACCTATATGCTGTTCAATAGGAAATTACAAAATAAAAAATTAAATTTAACGCAATATGGATTAGACATAAAATATGTCACACAAACCAAATACTTAGGAGTATTAATTGATAATAACTTAAAATTCTATAATCATTTCAATCGTAAATTTATAAGGGTATTCGATAAACTATATAACAATAACAATAGAATAAACTATAAGAAGGGAATAATATTATATAAAAGTATAATATTATCAAACATATACTTTATTAATGATATGTTAAATATCAAACGATTTCAAAACAAAATCATTCCACAGAATGATTGCCATAAAATTAATGAAATCTTACGGAACAATTATATGACCAGCATTGTCATCGCTGGTATTAAACCGTCGGTGTATGAGATTTGGAAACATTAATATTTTATTAATAAAAAATAATGTAAATATAACTCACGAATTTAACAACACGCAATATCAGCATTCATACTATTTGCATCAAGAAAAAAAGCTAACAATTAAACAATTCAAAATAGTATTGGATGAATATTATGTTAAGAAATATCAAAGGTTACGGGATGAATATAACGGACTAGCGAAACAATATTTTCCCAGCGTAGACAGAAGATTAAAAAATGTTGTATTCGTGCTAAATTATTTCAATACACAGTTTATCAGCGGACATGGATTATTTTAAAACTATTTATATAAGTATGGAATATCGCTTACGAATAAATGTGCAATATGCAATTTAACCGATGATGTAAAGCATATACTGACAGGATTACGACAACGCTGATTTCACAGATATAAAATACAACAGAATTGGTGGATAAGCAGTTCAAAATTTTTGACGTTTTCACAGTATCGGAAATAATATACCGCAAATATATTTTAATCAAATTAATTGTACAATATCACCTTAATGTAAAGTGGGCTGAGCACCGTAAACTTAATTGGATGGGCTCTTTTCAGTTCATTATTTATAAATTACATGTATCTCACTTATAAATAAATTTATCCCATCGTAATTTACGAACTGGGGACTAAAAAAAAAAAATAATAAAAAAATGGAACGATTAAAAACGAACTTAAGGGTGAAAAAGTACAACTTTCATTACCTTAAATCGTATTATATTAGCACTACCACCAGTTAAAAAGTAAAAATGCATTATAAGCGGCCGATAAAAGATAATAACAATTTAAAAATTATATTCGAACTTCGATATTATTCGAGTACAATAAAAGATGAATACAGATATAAAAAAATTTAATTTCGATCTAATAGAATGTAATAGACAGATTTGAAAATTAAACTAATATTTTAAAATACAAAAATTTTAAAATTAAAATAGTATTTTGAAGTATATAAATTTTAAAATTAACCTAATATTTGAAATATATATAAAGTTTAAAATTATACTAATATTTTAAATTTCGTCATATATAAATTTTGTCAAAAAATTGTTCTGTATCGCCACAGAAACAATGTGTACAAATTAATTCGAAATGAGTTCGTAGAATTTTTACAGGGATTATCAAGAATAACAATGAAGATAACTTTCTCTTTAGCTCAATATACACACATATATACGCGTACACGCATACATACATACATACATTCACACCAATATATATATATCACCGTCATATATCGTGACTAGCCCATTGTAATTCCACATGTTTAGTTGCGTCTACAAAGGCGGACTTGTTTCATCGCTGGAGCTCCATGTTCTGTATTTCTACAAACAAATTCAAACTAGTTTACCCAAACAATCTCTCTTTCCAATTAAGCCTCCACACTCAATAGCGAGATCCGTAAATTTTTCTCTATTTTAATTCGTATTAGTTCAGGGCATAATCTGCTGCCCAGCTATCTCCACCTGATAGTGCTGGTTAGTTCCAGTACTTGCCAGTCCCCGTTGGACTGTGGTTCGACAGCAGACATTAATCATGTCATTTTTTCATGCGATCTATATAGTGCACACAGAGAAACCTTAATCAAGACATTACTACAGTCAGGTATCTTCCCTCCGTACACTATTGCATACCACCTATGCTTAAATAATCCTTCCGTGTCAATAGCACTGGTCTCTTATATATATATATATATATAAATCTAATATTATTTTGTAATTTTTACATTCATGTATAATTATCCTTATATGTCTTAGTTTAGTTAATTACCTCTCTATTTTATAACTCATCTGTTAGCGTTTAGTTTATTTTAATTTGTATATACAATGAGTAGTAATGGCTTTATAACCTAAACTCAATTTGTGTAACGATAAAGACTAATAATTATTTTCAACATGTTTCACTTCTGAAGGCGTTATTAATACTGTATAATATATATATATATATATATATAAAGAGATTAATTACCCCGATCTCCTTTAATAAACGAACATCTTCTTTATAAAGGTGATAAGAATTGCTGGTCACATCCGCGTTATCTCTATTATTTATTATATAAGGTCTCGTGTGACACAATCGATCCCATATATTTTCACCTTTACCTATTTAAATGAAAGAAAAATCGCTTACTTTTTAATTTTCATATTCCGTAACTTTAAATTCTAGTAACAAGATCAGACTGGAAGTTTTTATTTGTTTAGTATCATCTTATCAGATACACCGTCTTGTTCCTTCAGATATCGAATGAGTCCTTTGGAGTGTGTTAGAGCTGCGTCAAGGCGTTTTTTCGTGTTATCATCTGCCTCTTCTCAACTCAATTCTGAAACCATACCTGATGCACGATCAACAATTTGTTCATCAGTAAGGTTTTCAAAGACTGGATCATTGGCATCGCAATTAATCCACTCAACAATGTATTCGCTTCGCTGACGTCACTCCCTCGTATAACGGATTTCGCTAAATTGGATAAATCACAAGTCAAAAATTCCTATTTTTTTTCTTCTGTAGATTCTTGTAAAGTATTTTCCACATTAAGTAAAACCTCCCTCCAGGACTTTACCAGCGTAGATTGTTTAATTGACTCCCAAGCAGTATTATAATATCATAAAGCTGTCAAGAATCGTGTAAAATAAAACGAAATCGGTTCTAGAAAAACCGAGTTTACTATATATTTATGTGTACGTATAATGATAAAAATACATTGAAGTTTTAGAAAATTGTGAATCTGTCAATATTTCATCGAAGTACTAACATAATAAATCATTTTTTCTATGATTATTATAAAAATATCATTTTAAGGCAAATAATGTTTGCAAATTACTCGAAACTTAAAATCGGATGAGACGAACGCAACAGTGCGATTCGTAGTTTGCAAGAATGCAGTTAAAATTATTTTACAAAAAATACCGGTTTATATATTTATTTAATTATTGATTTATATAGTTATTTCTATATTTATATGTCGCCTTTATTAGTAGTTGTTTTTTTTTTTATATTCCCCAATTTTAAGAAGTGGATAGAGCAAATATATTTGTGAAATGTTTATAAAAGAGCAAAGTATTAGTGTGTGCATTGAGTTAAAAAAAAAAAAAAGCATATTTCTCTTATATTATGATAAACGGTTAACTGTGTGTGATCGTTTCTTGCCAAATGTATTTTAAATGAAGTGGTGGGTAAGAGTAACATAGTCCTTCCGGCCAAGTGTGTGTGTGTGTGTGTTTGTGCAAGCGGTTAAGTGTTCCTTAATGTATATATACAAACTTCGAGAAAAATAATATTCAAGATTACTACAAATGCACGATTATAATAATAATTTATGACACTAAAGATTATTACATAATGAATTTTTAAAAGTATATTTGGCAGAGGTAAACCACGCGAGATACAGTTTTATGATACGGTTCAAAATTATTGATATGACGTTTTTGCCTTTACTGCGAATGTTAAGGTTTCTATATTATTTTTTTGTTTTTAGAATTAGGGATTGAATGGATTTAATGTTATAATTATATCTTAAGCTTGCATATGAGGTGTTCGACTTCGTCACTATCACATACTGTACAGTATGGATCACTAGATATACGGAAACTATAAATTTTCCATGCCCAGAAAGAACGTGAGATGTGAATAAATTAATATTTAAGTTTTTCATTCTTCCACCGGTTTCGATGCTAGGTGAAAAATTATAAGTCTTCCCTTCCAGTTTCTCAAATATCCCATTTTCGCTGCCAAATATTGATTTATATTTGATTAATATATTTTTTCAGGGTTTTATAGGAGGGTCTAGATTTGAGGATATCATTATTAAATATGTACCCTTCACGAAGCTAATGCTGTCAGTTATTTTATATTCCGAAGTAATTGCCCGGTCAATAATATATAAATCTAAAATTAATTGCGTCGCAGCCGTAAATACTTTAGCGGAACGCCCGACCTAAGTTGAAATCCCACCGCGGGCGAGAACGTTTTCCAGATTAAAAAAAAAAGTGTCTAGCCAATTCAACTACCTATTCGGGATCCCGTACCAACTTTCGTGTTAACGGAATTTTAATTTGCGTAGTTTTAACAACGAATATATTTTTATTTCTGTTCTATGGTAAGTTTCTATAGTGATTATAATCCGCTTTGTGAGGTTTGCCCGACGAACCGATTGAACGCGTCTATTTATTAATTTATCTTTTAAGAACATAAAATTATAAAACTTACCATCCTCATTCCACGCTCCTTCAACCTGATAAGAACCTGTTGCCGCGCCGAAGATAAAGTTTTTAGGAAATTGATAACACAATACACAATGCATCAGTTGCAGGTGTATACTTATAAATGTAACATTCGTCAAAAGTGAAAACAAACGAAGCATATTGAACCTAGAACAGAATTACGAATTTTTTGTAATAGATCGGTCGATGAAATTAACGTTATAACGGATGATGAAATAAAACTGTGGAATAAAACTATATATTACAAAAAAAAAAAAATCATAAATATATTGATACATTTTATTAAAAAATCATCCGAAGAAAACGGGAAGAGGTAAGTAAACGAACACGCAAGTGAAGACAAACGAACAAAAGAGAATTACCGACGATTAATAACGAACTTACGTCAATAATATCATCCGAAAAGACAAAAATTAATTCATAATGAACCATTGCGAATAAAACCGAAAAGAAAATAAGACGAAAGACCCGAATTAAGATATTAAACATTTTCCAACCGAGGAATAGATCCTACAAGAAGAAATCGAGTAAACAATAATCAAGCTAAAAGGTAATAATAAATCAGGAAGAACGGAAGACTGGAAACGCCCATAGCGAAATAGAATATGAAAAAGAACAACCGATAACTACGGGGAACAGTGGAAAAGATCACCGTATAGAAAATTGGAAGCGTCCGAAATAAATTGATATACAGTGAATTTACGTAGCAATTAAGAAATAAAGCAGAAAGATGGATTAACACGTATGATGAATGAATGCCTGAAGTTCTTTGTTCATATATTATGCGGTGAAATGAATCAAATAACAATAATAATAATAATAATAATGAAACTACGATAATTAAAAGTCGCGTAGGATACAGACAATTTAGGTAAATCGGTCGGCCCGATTGTAGACGACCAGAAATAAAACGAAAATCAAGTACTATTCGAATGGATATAATTAATTTATTTATATACTATTTATTATTATTCATCATATAAATAATAAAGAAAATAAAATGGATATAATTAATTTATTTATATACTATTTAACGAGTATAATACTTACTGTAATGTAACGAGAACAAATAAACATAATTTACTCTAAATGATTAGCATCGAAAACATTAGAAGTAGTTACGAAAATTATAAAAATAGAAATTAGTGCGATAAAAAATACAAAAATAGGACAAAGCATTAAATTATATCGCCTGTAAAATAATATACCAGGAAAGACAAACGGTATTTAGATAAGACTTTTAAATAATATGTTAATTTTTAAATGCTATTAATTTTTTGCAGTAAGGTAAACCAATACGACACTAACATTTTACAATTTGTTAATGATTTTTTTTTCTAAAATATTTCGAGTGCACTTTTATCGATTTTTTTTTCATTTTTTCAAAACTCAATTATCCCAACTGATAGCTGTTTGGAAACGTTACCAGGATAATTACTATTATCGTTACTTATTTATTTTTAAAATTAGTTTTAATACGGACGGATAAGAGGTACTACTGAACGCCCGAAAATAAACGATTGTCGTTATAAATTAAAAGGATAAAACGAACGTGTAGTGAACATAACTATGAATGAACGCGTAAATAAGAATAAATTCAGCGACATTCTATCTCGAAACATACCGTAAAAATATCTAAACAACAGATATGTTAACAGAATTCAAAATAACAAACGGCCGCCGATTACGGTAAAAAATAAACAGAATTTCAACAAATTTTAGAAAATTTATGTTAACAATACTAAATGCGCATTTTTTCATGAAATCCGTTAAGTTATATCGTTAAAACTTTAAGGGAAAATAAATACGTTTACATATTCACTAGCAGAAGCCGTTTAGGGTTGTAATTAAAAAAACCTAAAGGAACAAATCCAATCTACTAAATGAAGAGTTCAGAATTACCAACATTTTAACCATTACCGATGTTCTATTTCAGATTTAAAACCGTCCCCCAAAAAATGGCGATATATTTAAAATTAACCGTCTTCTAAATACACTTGTAGTTGTTGAGGATCAAAGGACCGTAGGCGTAAACAATGTAAACGGTGTCAGCTTTTCGGGCGCATACTGCAAGTGTTAAATGTGTTGGTAAACATGATACAAAATCCTGCAACAAAAGTGCAAACGAACCAGCTGTGTGTATGTTATGTGACGGTAGCGACCGAGTCAGTTATAGAGGATGCACCGTATATAAGCAGCAAAGTTTTACAATAAAACGCATACATTGAATAGGAAAACTAATCACATTTTCGACAAATCAAATGATACTTCGGCAAACACAAGCACAAATGATATAAATGTTAACCGTCAAAATTATGCAAGTGTAACTAAAGCAAAACAAAATAAATTGTGCTTAAGCTGATCAAACTACAATAGTGATATTTCATCCTGACATCTCTTTCACACTGTTTAGGCCTACGGTTGTTCCTCAACAACTACAAGTGTATTTAAAAGACGGTTAATTTAAAATATATCCTCATTTTTTGGAGACAGTTTTAAATCTATATAGAACATCGGTAATGGTTGTTTTGTTCTTTAAAATTTTAGTAATTCTGAAGGTCAAATTCATTTTTAAGCGAATTCAAAATATTGATACATCCATTAATCTCACTATTCACTAGTATAAGGGATATCTGAGAAAAGCTTCAAAATGCACGGAATAAGATGTCATGGTGGTACAATGACCATCGTTAGAAACACCGTTAAATAATATAAAAATTTTCCATCTCTTACCGTGCCAGATGGTAGCCGTTAATATCGGAACCTTTATAAACGACCTTACAATCGCTACAATTTATCGACACGCGAAATTTCGTATACCGGAGACTGAGTACGGCTCCATTTTTTAGAGAGTTGGGAAATAAATTTGTATGCGGCAACGATTACAATGCCAAATGTAGCTCATGGGGATCGACAATGACGAACCAATCTGGATGAAAACTTGATCAAGCTATTCGAAACAACTCACTCGCTATTCTCACCCCGAGAACTCCTACATACCAGCCAAACCAACGAAACATACTGCCGGGTATAATAAACTTTTATATAACACGAGGACTACAAGCATATAATATTAAATTTAAAACGGCTATTTATCACCAGACCACGTTCAGGTTACTGTGCGGCCTTACAAGTGCATAGTAAACCAACAGACATTCCACAAGGACTTGTAACTACAGATCGGATACTTATAACGTAAATCTTGAAATAAAATTAAAAAATGAAAACGACATCGAATTCGGGTTAAAGATTTAAGTAACCTTATAGAATCATATTGTGCTAAAATAGCAAACTATGACTAGAACAATTCGCAAAAAAAATGCATATCTTCCTGTCGATATAAGAAGATTAATTAAGAAATCCCGGACAGCCAGAAAATACTGGCAGTTCGTCCTTAAAGACAATTTATAGAAAGCTGCAAATCAAAATTAAAAAAAATAAACTAAACGAATATAAAAACAATTATTTCAAATCTCGTTTAAAGTCGTTGAACAGAAATAACGGATCACTCTGGTATACAACAAAAAAAAAAATTGCTGGGACAATCGAAATTTTCAATATAAAAAAATACATGAGCTAAATCGGACAAACAGAAAACAAATGCCCTCGCAGAACACCCTAGTATTTACCCCACATCCCATTTATGCGAACTTTTCCAACCACACGAAAACAATGCGACCACCGACGTTCAAGAGGAAATAAACAAGTTCTTTCTAAGCCCGTATCAGATGTCACCTCCCATTACGTTTTTCTCCCCCACTAAAATCAAGTACCATATAAAAAAGTTAAATATAAAGAAAGCCCCCGAGTATTACCCTATTACAGTCAGTATGATTAAAAAACTTCCCGGGGAAGCTATATTACTACTTACATATTTGTATAATGCAATCTTCCGGACATCGTACTTCCCGGTGCAATGAAAATTTGCAGTAGTAAAAGTGCTTCAATAAACATGGGAGGCCAATTGAGGAAATGACATCTTACAGACCCGTTAGCTTACTCTGCTTTGAAACATTAAACACTTTACTCATCGAATATTCAGAAATAACGATAGTACCATAGAGCAGATTCATAGAGTAGTCGATATCATAAATACATGTTTTTTTGGGGGAAAATATTGTTCTTCCGCGTTTTCGGACATCGAGAAGTCTTTTGATAGAGTCTGACACAAAGGTATTCTATACAAATTAAAACTTAAGCTGCCTTACCATTACTACCTAATAATAAGGTTCTAGATCATACATTATATCAAATTAGTGACTTCCGGGTAAATGATAATACTTCAACCGCCTCTTTCGCCGATGATACTGAAATTTTAGCAATACACAATGACTACTGCAGCCAGTTACATTCAAGAACACTTAAACTATCTTAAAAATTGTTTCAAACAGTGGAGAGTGAAAGTTAACGATAATAAATGCCTGAATGTATTATTCACATTGAAAACCGGAACGGCCAGTCCGATACATCTCAACAAAAAGCCAATTTCAACAGCAAGTGGTGCGAAATACCTTGTTCTACATCTCGACCAGAGATTGACTTGGAATAAACACATCAACTCCAAAACGTACACAGATCAGATTGAAACTGAGAAATATCGACTGGTTGGTTGGAAGAAATTCAGTTCTTTCGCTAGAAAATAAAGTTGCGCTTTATAAATTAATAATAAAGCCACTTTGGACATGTGACATTGAGCAATGAGGAGTACCACATCTAACTCCGATCTTTTACGGAAAGGACACGAGCAAAAATTTTACATATTTAACGCAGCCTGGTTTATACGAAATGAAGACATTTTAAAGGACTCGGAGATAAGTTTCGTTAAAGAAGAGATTCGCAGTTCAAGTGCAAGATATAAGGAAGGATTTAACCAACATTTAAATATTTTAGCAAAGAACCTGCTGACAGACAGTATAAAACTCAAAGTAATAGAACAGATTGAATCCTCTCCAGCTTCAACATCGATCCTGATTACTCACAAATCATGTAGTTATAGATTTTTCAACGTAAAATAATCGCCAATAAGTAGTATCAGCAACCATTGGGAGGCTATCCTCCTTCCGAGTTTTGATAAAATCATGTCCCCACTGCTGCTTATTGTTAAATACAGATTGCATGCATTTAAAAAAAAAAAAAACAGATATTTTAAGCAAAATGATCTTACCAGTTTTTACGAAAATCCGATACTTTGACAAGGAAAATTGGGAAAAATTAACATTGATATGTTCCCGTGATTTTCTGAATTTATTGAAGAAAATAATATAGATTTTATGGTATTTAAAAATTATTGTTATTGTTAATTTCAACATCCTTTCAAATGAAAAAGAATCATTAAATCATGTTTCAAATAACAAAACACTCCATATTCAATTATGACTTGTCTAAAATTTTGTTTAGTTTTTAAAATTTAAATTGAAATATCATTGTCGACTGAGTCCAGAGGTAACTTTTAGGTTGCGATTTCCAACACAGATCAGAACATGGAAGCGGTCGGGAACTCTTTACATGCGTTTACCTAATATTGAATTTTTATCGTGTAAACGTTTTTAGAAGTATTTTTAAGTAAAATGACTTGCATAAATAAAAGTCAAGTGTTTCATTCAAATCTCTAATCAAGTAGAAACGTATAAAATATTTTTTGGTGCGCTATTGTAATCGATGATGGCACTAACAATCACAGCCAGTAAATGCAAATCACAAAAAGAATTGTACTTTAATTATGTAAATGATTAAAAAAAAAACCTAATGCCTACTCATGTAGTCATGACATAATTTCACACAAAATGGGAGGTCGCAAATGAAAATTATCGCATGGGATGTCTCTTTCAGTAAGAACTAGATCTTTAAAATGCTATGCATGATCAGTGTTGCTACATAATAATAAGTACTATAAAAGCTTTACAACGTAGTTTGACCGCCGTATACTGTGTATATTGTGGACAGAAAAAAAGAAATATTAAGAAGTATTAGATATATTAAAAAAAAAAAAAAAAGTAATCCGGACATAAATTAAGATGGCCAAAATATGTACTACCGCAGATCATTTTCATGTGAAAAATATAAGAAAAAGGAAAGTTTGTAAAAGAATGCGTGCCTCGATAATATTCACAAATGCTCATCTGCGAAGGTAGAAGATTTATCCCACAAAGGCAGACACCGAACTTCATATAGAGAAATAGTCGCGATTGTTGCTACCAACGACTGAGAACAGTCAAATGGACAAAAGAGGAAAAAGAAGTGGATTACTATGAAACATTCGATCAAGTACAATCGGAAAACTTTTTTCGCTATTAGAATAGGATTTCTGAGATCTACATAAAAAAAACAGAAAATCAGAATTAAAATGAACAATAATCATCTGGAAGAATTAATCTGCTCGCTTTGGCAGCACATACAGTAAAATTGGAACCATACAGAGAAGATTAGCATGGCATCTGCGCAAAGATGACACGTGAAATACAAATCGTTACACATTAAAAAAATTCCCATTTCTTACAGCTATTGCGATATACAAAGCGCTTGCACGCATCACTAACACTTATCCTTCAACAAAATCATTATTCTAACCGACTCCGAAAGCTGCCTTTAAGCCTTACATTCATCTCTCATCTCATTCCAAAACGTACAATTCCCTTATAACCTTTAAAATGTGTAGCTTCCTTACCAACTTGTATAACACCGACAACATGTAGAATTCGAGTAAGGTCTCCCGTTACTCTGGTATTTTCGGAAATAATCCGCTACGAATTTTAAAATTTTGGGTTATTTGGAAATTTCGATTTTTCCTCATTGTCCTTCTTTTTTAATATTTAAATGTATATTCAAAATTTCAGCTCCGAATTAAAGAATTTTCCGTTAATTTATTTTTTAATCTACGAATGAATTATTTTAAGGAAAAACATCCGATCGAAAAATACCGCGATTTAAAAAACATCAAAACTGACAATTCGTATCTAAAAATATTTTCCGAAAAAACACGAAAAAAATACCCACACCGAATTTATTATACGATGATAGTAAATAACTGTTATTACATAATAGGAAACGTAGATACTAAATCAGAACATATAATTTACTAGTAACATAATTAATTCCGAATGCTTTAAAATTAAAGAAATAAATTTTATTTTAAAAACGCACAAACCAGGACACACACATATATATATATATATATATATATATATATATATATATATATATATATATATATATAAGCGAAAAGTAGGTTTAACTGGGTCCCACATTGTTTTCGTGTTCCCAAAAATATCCGAATACTATTTGAATATTATCAGTTCAATCCGATTCAAATTCATCTGAACATCATTAGTGAACACAAATGTTTTCGAAAAAACACTTCCATAAAAATATAATTAAAAACACCGCCTTCAGTTAGTTCCTCGCACGAATTAATAATATTAATGATTTAAGTTATACAAACCCGGTCTGGTATCCGTTATTTATTCGTAACACCGTTGGATTCTAAAAGCGAAAGCAGAAGACATCTAACTAATTGTTATTAATTTGCAAAACTGTTTTCCAGAATATCGAGAATGGCTTTTTAAAGTTACGTACGAATCTTCGATATCAGTCTATAGTGGGTACGTATACATACGTAGTTTATAAATTATGCGCGTGCGTAATAGAAATAATAAATCGGTATCTTTCGGAACAGGGTATATTTAAAATTTAAACTGTCATCAATGAACCTCTTACTACACAATAGTAAATGACAGGTCCATAAATATCACATATCACTAAACATTATGTATGACTGTACATATTTTTAAAAAGTATCTATATATATATATATATATATATACATGTATATATATATGTGTGTGTGTGTGTGTTTGTATATAAAACTTAAAATCTTTGATTTTTCTTTTATTATTCTATTATATAACAAGTTATTGTAAGAAATTTATTACATCATATTCTTCTAGTAGTTAGATTGAATAATTCATTACCAATAAAAAAAGTCACCTGCACCAATACCCTATATTTCTCTAAAATCAGTTTTCATGGATGCATGCTAACACATGTACACTGACATATATATATATATATATATATATATATATATATATATATATATATACGTATATTTATATAATTACACGAGTATGTGATAAATGCGAGTATGTTTTCAGAAATGAAAATTACTTCCTTGATTTTTTTTTATTAATAAACAAAAATTACGTAATGTGATTTTGTAGGTGGTTTCTCTATTGCTAACATTTGTTTTATTATCTACACATTTTATGAAGATAGTTACAGTTTCTGAAAATGTAATTTTAATAAAACTAATGCTACGTCCATATGTTCTAGTCATTTTGGCAGACTTTCCTGTTATATAACAAATGTTCTTTGTATTCGTGTTAATTATAAACAGAATGAGAAATATTTTGTTAGCCTTGTCAATTCTACCAGACTTAAATCTTCTCGGAAATTACCTTATTATTACCGATTCCAAAAGCGTGGTGACGGCTGTAGACAATAAACGTAGCGTGTCGGATACATTAATTGGTTTAATTTTGCTAAAACTTAATAATTTGGAACGTGTGAGAATATCTGTGTCTTTCTTGTGGATACCGGGACATAGAGGTATTCCAGACAACGAATTTGTTGACTCATTAGCTAAAGACGCGTCGTCTAGTGGTGTAGAGGTCTCCTTAATAACTCACAAAGATATCATTCACTTTATTCAGCTAAAGCATAGGGATCAATGGAAGCGAATGTACACTAAGAGCATTAGTCAATCACCTCTGACTTATTACTATCATCTCCAGCCGTCTCTTCCCAAACTCCCGCGGTTCTATCTTTTTAAAAAGATTAGTCGTAAGGAAATTGTACTCATCGGCAGATTGCGATTTGGACATCATTTGTTGCCTGACCGTCTATTTCGTATGCAGCTTAGAGAAAGTCCGTTCTGTTCCTTCCATTCTGAACAGGTAGTCTGCAGCCCCGATCATGTCTTTTTTGAATGTTCTGCTGTAGCACCGTTGCGCTCGGAGCTTTACCTTATCTTGTTGCGTTCTTCGAGTATTACACCTCCGTATAATGTATCGTCCCTTTTACATCTGGATAACCTACAATTGCTCCCCCATATAGCGACGTTTTTAGAGAAGTCAGCATGCTTGATTAAGATGTAGATAGTCCCCACAGTATCACGTTGGGTAGGCTGTAAAGGCACCCCCCATTATAAAAAAATAAAAAAAAAATAAAAAAAAACTATTATGAAATTATAAAAATGTGCGTGCAATTTAATATAATTAAATGTTTAGACAAAAATTTGAACGCATAAATTTTGTGTTTAAAAATATCTATATGAAATTTTCTATTTTATTAAGATGTTAAAAAATATTTTTTGCTGACTGACTATAAACTCATGATGTAAAGCATTAAAGTATGTGAGTATAAATATAAATATCTCGCGGTACATGTTCATATATTACCGGCGATTACTTATAGATCATAAACATGCTCATATAATGTTAAGCAAATAAAAAGAAAGTTACAAATTGTGCAGCGAGCGATGGAAAGAAAATGTTAGGGGTTACATAATGATATTTGAATATATGATAGAAGTAGAATGAAGAACAAATGGCTTTTTAAAAAAAGTGAAACAAGTGCTATTGTATGTTATTCAATCTTGTATATTAAATAGCAGAATCAGAACGAACACACACACACATATTATATATATTTATATTTGTATTCTTAGAATATATATTGCACAGCTAAAATTCGAAAATAGTAGTGTACTTGTTTTGACGGCAGAAATGCTAGGCCACAAAATCATCGTCCCATATCTAAATCCGTTATATAGTCACTTCTTAAATTTCTTATTTTGATCTTTCTATACCACGATTTCCCTGAATGAAATCAAAAACCGAGTACTTCGCATTCTGGGAAAACGATAGTAACAGCATTTTGCGCTACCCCTTCGAAGTCTAGCGTAACTTACATTCTGATTTATGCTCATTTGAGAAAGCAACGTCCGCAATGCAGTATACGTACGGTGTCCTTTCCCTGATAATTAAGCAATACACCGATGCAATATATAAATAATTTTAATGTGCGTGAATTGTATACAACTAACGGAAAAATTTCGGTCGATATTTAAATGTCCCGTCAGCAAAAAAAAAAGGCCTCCATCCAATGTGATAAGATTTTCATATTTGTCTAACATGTTTTCACAGCGATTTAGTGAATATCGTCAATATACAGAAACGTTTGATTTTTGTACGTTTGAAAACTTTCCTGCATATTGCATTTGAAATTAATGAATATTTAAGAAATAGCAATAATAAATTGTGATTTATTTTATAAATGCTCGAAACTTGAACTATTTACTCATACTTATATTTTGATTACTGACTATAAATTTGTAATCTATCGCATATATAGACGTGTATTATTTGGCAATACACGTACATACATACATATATTATATTTAGTATACATGATGTATCTCGCCAGCTACCCGACCGTTGTATACGTTGTGACGAAAATCATTCGAGTTCTATGCGTAGTGTTAAGATGTATAAATGTGCAAATTTTCTGGATCAACACGCAGCAAATTCTCAAGAATGTCATATCATTCAAAAAATTGTTAGCGCGCGTAGTAATCATGTTCACTCCAGTTTAAGGAAACCACCTTTCGGATCGTTCTCGCGGAATATTCATAATACCAAAAATAACGCAGGACAGTCAGGATTAAATATTATCGTTAATGAAACCTATGCTAGCAAAGTGAGAGCTCCAATTACCACTCAAAGAGAAGATGACCTTTCAATACATGATGCTCTATCATTCTTTCGTGATCTAATTTTAAGACATTTTTTAACGTAATTAAAACGGTAATCGCTAAACTAAAATCGATTAGAAATGAGGATACTTTTACTAAGTTACAAGTAATTATTGAAACCGTTGTTAAACGTGCTCAGTTTATCCCAGAAGTTAGTCTTTTCATCTTCCGAACTACCTGCGTGTGGTCCATAGCATGAAATAATTCTTATTGATGACTGTCCTGTATTAAATTTAATGGCTATAATTCTGTCTGTAAGTCTATTTACTTCCATAACGCTATCCCGCCATTTCTCACCGACTACGATTCCGACTCCATTTCGAACTGAAGTTGTGCCGTTGTAAAAAAAGTTTATATCCATCTGCAATCTGCTTACTCTTTGCGCCTTTCTATCTCGTTTCTTGGACACAAGCAATGTCGATTTTCCTTCTGGAAATTCAACAAGTGATAAAAGACAAAAAACAGACTTTCAAAAAGTGATGGCAAACGAAAAATACTGAGAATTTGGAAAATATAAACGCATTAAATCACTAGCGAAAATAGCAGTAGCAAAAGCGAAAGAAGCTCATTACCAATATATATATATATGATCAGCTGGAAGCAAAGGAAAATGTAAACTTGATATACAAAATTGCCAAAGCAAGACATAGAGCGACTGAAGATATTGGCCCCACCTTTCATATGAAATCTACAGACAATCAAATAATAAAAGCGCCAAAAGAAATTTTAAAAATATGGTCAGATGATTACAAACAGATTTGTGAGGAGGAATTTCCACACCCTAAAACATCAAATTGTTTACCTATTCAGAGACCTATCGAGCAGATAACGATGGACGAGGGGCTGCATGCTTTAAAGAAAATGAAGAATGGAAAACCAACGGGTCCAGACGATATTTCAGTCGAAATTTGGAAATTACTTGGGTAAAAGGGAGCTAATATACTATTGACACTTTTTAACCGAATAATAGATGAAGGACGTATCCCTCAAATTTGGACCACGAGCACAACCATCCTTATATGGAAACAAAAAGGAGACATTATGAACTGCAGCAATTACCGCCCAATTCGTCTACTCTGCCACACCCTTAAAATATTTGAGCGCATACTAGATTGTCAACTACAGAATTTGACACAAGTCACCATAAACCAATGTGGATTTGTGAAAGGACGAGGGACAACGGATGCGATCCATATGGCGCGATTGCTTGGAGGGAAACATCGGGAAGAAAGAACCCCATCCACATAGCCTTTTCAGATCTAAAGAAGGCTTTTGACAAAGTTACTTTGGAAGACGCTACGAACGCATAAGATTCCAGAACATTATGTGAAGATAATACAGGCCATATACAAATCAGCGACCTGTGCTGTGCGATGTCCGACGGGCATTTCACCGCCTTTCCAGATCACTGTGGGAGTCCATCAAGGCTCAGCATTGCCGCCGCTACTATTCATCCTCTGCATGGATGTTATAACAGCAGATCTACAGATGCCGCCTCCGTGGACACTGCTATATGCGGACGACGTCTTTCTGACAGATAAATGCAGGGAAAATTTCGAAAGACGCGTGCAAACTTGGAAAAATAGATTGCAGGAAAATGGACTGAGACTCAACATCAGCAAAACCGAGTACGTAGAATGTGAAACACACTCATATGAGCCTATAAAAATAGATAATACGGTGTTAAAAAAGACCGAGAAGTTCAAGTATTTAGGCTCAATCATTACTTCGGATGGAAGCACACAACATGACATAGATTACCGGATACAAATAGCATGGATGAAGTGCTGGAGTTTTATGTGACAAAAGAGTCCCAATTCACCTCAAGGGGATGATATATAAAACAGTCATCAGACCGGCAATGTTATATGGAGCCGAATGCTGGGCTACAACTATAAAAATGGAACAAAAACTTCATGTTACGGAAATGAAAATGTTACGCTGGTCGCTTGGGCACACACTCCTGGACCACGTCAAAAACGAGGACATAAGAAAGCGTATAAGAGTTGCTCCTGTACATCTGAAAATACGGGAAGCACGACTTAGATGGTACGGCCATGTCATGACGAAAGCAGAAAATAGCCCAGCGAAAATGATAACGGAGTATAACCCTGGAGGAAAGCGGCCGCAAGGAAGACCAAAAATACTTTGGATAGACTCCATCAACAATCATGTGGAGCATGCCGGTGTTGAGATAGAGGACGTAAAATATCGTAAAAAATGGAAAAGACTGTGTCAACAAGCGGACCCCGCACAGGGAAAACGCTAGGAAAGAAGAAATAATAATAATAATTTTATTAGCATTTTTGCGATATATAGACCACTTAGATATACTCATAAATTCCTAGATGATCTTCAATCCTTGATGAGTGTAAATAACAAAGTTATTCTAATTGGAGATTTTAATGCAAAAAAGAAGTTATGGAACTGCTTTAATAATAATCAGGCTGGTAATATTGTCTTTAAATTCGCATTACGTTCAAATGTTTGTATCTGCGCTTCTAAAGAACCTACTTACTTTCTCGATGTTGTTCAATATCGAACTAGCACCTTAGATGTTGCTTTGGTTAAAAATGTTTCAACTGCAACTCCTGTTTCAATTAATTGTTTATCCTCCAACCACAACCCAATTTTCACTATTATCGCAGGAAATCAATTAAATATAGCCGATAAAGTTCTGTCCGATTTCCAAAATTCTAATTGGGCAGGATTTAGGATATTAACAATAATATAAATTTGCTTCCTAAGCTACATAGTCCAGCTGATATTGACCATCACTTATCAACTCTTACGAAGTTAATTACATTTTCCTCGGAACTTTTTATTCCGAATAAACCACTTAATAACTATCCACATACGATATTACCAACTTGTATCGTGGTTCTCATAAAATTTAAAAATTATATTAGGAGATCGTACATTAAGCATCGTTTTTCTAATCTTTCCCAAAATTTGAAATTTAATATTCTTAATAAACTTGTTAGTTTTCTATTGCGTAAATTTAAAAAGTACAATTTCAATTCAATTTTCTCAAAGCTTAAGCCCAATGATAGTCGGCTACGGAAAGTATGCAGAAAATACACGAGACAGCATACAGATCTTCCACCACTCTGCGATTTAAATAACTGTTTATAAAAATAAAGCGAAAGCTGAGTTTTTAGCATCAGAGTATTCAAAAGTTAAAATAGCAGAAAAAATTATACTATTCCGTTTAAGACTTCATGCAGATAAACAAAAAATAATTCCTAACACACAGTTTGGCTTTCGTCCGGGTCATTTCCGCCACCCAACAAGTAGCACGAATCACAGAGTTTATTACGCATAATTTTAATCGTAATATACATACTGTTATAGTTCTCCTGGATGTAGCGAAAGCTTTCGATACAATTTGGCATAAAGGTATTATTTACAAAATGATAAAATATCAGTTTCCTCGTTATGTAATCAACGTTATTAACAGTTATTTAGCAAACAGACTATTTTACGTTACCATCAATGATTCAAGGTCTACTATGAAAACTTACTCAGCGGGGGTTCCTCAAGGTAGTATTCTGGGTCTCTTTCTGTTTACTTTGCTCTTATCTGATTCCCCAAATCTACCTGATGTTCAGACTGCTCTTTATGCAGACGACACAGCTCTTCTTTGTACTTCTTACATACCTAAAGCAATTAGTAATAAGTTACAAACAGGAATAAATCGGAGCATGCATTATTATAAAAAGTGGCAAATTGATATTAATTGTGATAAAACTGAGGCTATATTTTTCACCCGCAGGCGTCCCACGTTACCTGCTGAAGTTAAGGTCAACCCCACCGTTGTGAGTTGGTCAAAACATGTTCGTTATCTCGGGGTAGTCTTGGATAACGGACTAAATTTTTCCGAACATGTCAATCATACTACTTTAAAAGCTAGCAGGAGTATATCTGCTATATATCCACTAATCAACAGAAAATCATTTCTCAATGTTAATAATAAATTAATTCTGTATAAAACACTTATTACGTCCCGTAATGACATATGTCCAGCTTGGGGTTTTATTTCAAATACAAATTTTAACAAATTACAAGCATTTCAAAACGGGTGTCTCAGATGTGTACTAAATGTTCCTAGATACTACAAAATCGTTGACACGCATACTACCTTAAACATGCCTTATATTAAGGATCATATCTTAAATTTAACGATTAAGTTCTGCGATGACTGCTTAGACCACGATAATCATTTAATTTCTACCATATTTATGTATATAGTAAATACAAACATAGGAGGTTCAAACATAATCTGTTGTAACGTTTCACGGCGCTTATTTTAATTAATTATTCCTCCTATATTTACTTAATGTCTTACGTGTATTTCTTTTGTTTTATTATTACTATCAATAAATTTTTATTTTTGCTGTGCAGTTTTTTTTTAATTATTTTTTGCTGTCATTATAAGTATAAGTATAATTACTTCTTTTATTTGTTAGGGGTCTTTTTCTGTTGTACGGCGAGCCATGGCGTTACGTAATTATTATTTAAAATTTTTGTTTTTTTTTTACTATTCTCTGTAAATTATATTGAAATATAGGTTGTTGTTGTTGTTGTTTTATATATTGATTCATGATTACTTTACAAATAGGACAGTAATGTGGTCATATCAGAAGGATATTATATTTGCTAAGAATGATTTTGGCGTTCCTCAGTGGGCGGTTCTTGGTCCAGTCCTGAGGAATATTTCATTTCCTATCACTCTAAGTTAAATAATATTTATACACGCCTACGTTTATACAGCTATGCTGATGATTTACTTTTAGTTTATAATGCATATTTATGTAGAACTTTAACTTTGTCTTCTCATATCACTAATTGTAATGATATCATTAATAAACTCAGAGTAATAGTAAATGTTTTAAACCTCCAGTTTGAGATTAATAAATCTCAAATCATGGTGGTATCTGGTTGTGGTAAAAATTTTGGCCTAGTTTTATATGATAATATTAAAATTGATAATTGTTACGATCAGTTCTTCAGACCATATTAAATATTTAGGTTTCATTATAGACAATAAGTTAAAATGCAATAAGCACATAGAATACATAAATAATAAGGTCAATAAATATTACTGTATCTTTACATCTCTTGGTAGAAAACAGTGGGGACTAGACTACAAATCCAAGGTAATACTCTACAAAGGGTTAGTGCAATCATTGTACTCATAGTGCGCAGGTGTCTGTTATAGTTATATGACTAAACAACAAATAAATAAAGTAAACTCTAATTGTCGGAAGTTCCTAATTGATTTAACTTCTTTGTATATAACTGTACCTAACATCGCGATCCAGACCATAGCACGGATTTTACCTAATGATCTTCATATTAAGAAAAGATCTGTAATCTTTAATGTTAAAAAAATAAAAAACCGTGATATCAACAAAGATACTCTTAAATCAATTAATTTGCAAATTCACAACGAGTTTAAAATACGATACGATACTCTAGCAAAGGATAAATTGATATATAAGTTCTTTCCTAACGTATTAGAACGCTTTGCCTGAAATATAATTATATGTCTCAAAATGATCGATCGATTCAAGCACCCCCTATTGGTTAATTAGGAATACATAATTTTGATATAATAGCAAACAAAGGATTTTATTTTATTTATTTAGGTAGAAGTTCATCTAAATAGAGTTAAGATTTAAGTCGACGCACGTTATCGTTGCAAACGTGTCTACCTATAGCTACAGTTTTTATTATAATTATTACTGTATCGTTAAAATCTGACTTGACACGTGTAAACTTTTATCATATAGCAATGATAATAATTTAAATTGAAATACCCTTATAATTTCAAACAGAGTCGGAATTAAAAATTGCACATGCACAAAACCAATCCGTAATTTTGCGTAGAAAAACAAAAAAAAAACATCTAATAAGAAATATCTGCCGCGCAAACTTCGTCACATGATTGAAATAAGAAAAAAAAACAGATCCCGACATGGGTTTAAATAAAGATAATTATATATATATATATATATATATATATATATATATATATATATATATATATATACATCGAAATATAAGTTTCTAACAATAAAAGATAATAATGAAACTCGGACACAGGATCTATCCTGAAGTATTCACAAGGAAGGGGTAGGAGCAAAAATGTTCGTTAAGAAAGGAATATTCAGTTTGATTTTATGAGACCAACAGGAAGAATGTAGGATGACCAATGTGTAAAAAAGTGACATTAATTGTTCTGATCCTGTTGTAGAGAAATTAGAAATCATTACACCTATTGAAGCAAAAGTTTATGAAGTGGACTGCCGGATAAAGTAAAGCACAGCGAGGTTATTTGTAATTCTTAATCAGTTAACGTGAAAGAAGAATTTTTTTATTAGTGAAAGCATAAAATTTTATTGCTTGACTTATTAAAAGAAAAATATAATTAAAAATAACGTGATTCTTTTGCATGCGATTATTATCGCTATCGCTATTCGAAATTAAATTACTTTTTTTTCGCGTATTACTATTAAAATTTCACATTAAATTTATATATTTGTACATTATAACATTTTAAATAATTAATTTACAATTTGCCCATTTAAAATTGCATTTGTTTATGAAAACGATATCATTAAGCACACAAAGTATTGTACATAGTCTCACTCGTAACTAAAAAGAAAAAGTCTGTTCAGTAAAACTTGTCAAACGAGTTCACATCGTGAAATCAAAAAAATCTTCAGTTGTAAAATAGTAAGCTGGTATATTATGGTCTCTTTCACACAAAACAGTATTCTAACTCAATCTAGCTTTAGTAAAAGATTGAACTAAGTATTTTAGAAGCTAGATGGAGAATATACCAACAACGATGAATAATAATACAAAAACCGACGAGTGTTTGTGCTTACTGATTCGTGTAAACGTAGAAATGAATATTTTTCTCCACATAAGGTCCATTTATCTTTCACTCTTTTATGTTGGCAATTAGTTGTCTCTTAGCACGAGTCATTTTGAAAGCCGTCTACTTTCTTAACCTTTGCACTCACGATATCTTCAACATTCTACGAATGATTCGCATATTATTTATCTTTAAAGACAAGATTTTGCAACTACACAAATGATCTTGAAATTCCCTATATTCACATAAGGGATTTGAAGCCATTTCCAAATCATTCAATGTATAGGCACCATCTATGTTGTTCCGTTCGAAAGGTATTTATTCTGCATCATCACGGTCCATTCCCGGAGGTTCTATGTAGTTGATCTGCATTAATGGCTTTACTCTTTGTCTTTCCATTTTCCTTCCAATTTCTTGACGCGTTCTGCATATGTACTGCTTTTTTCCAGCGTAGCTGTCTAGATTTCAGTTTCCTTATTGGTTTGTATATGCATTAAGCAGTTCTCCGTGTGTGTGAAATTTTCCCAAAGTTTTCATATATCCTCTTCTCGTCTTAATTTTAGAGGAGCAATGTTAGCAAGAACAGGAAGCCATTATTCGTCAACCTTAATTTGCCGCTAATTATTCGCATTGCGGCTTTCAGCTGGATATCCATTTTCTCAGTATGTTCATTGTTCAGTCAAACAGGCGAGCGCTAGAGTTGTTGTTCTCAACACCTTTGCAGCTGCTCACCACTCTGTACCGACAAGTTTCCTTAATAAGTTCATCCTTGTCTTTACTTGATTTTCAAGACGCGACCTATATGTTAGCTTTCTATCCAGTATAACCCCAACATTTTATTATTTCCTAATGTAACGTTAAGTTCGGACTTCACCATCTTCGCCATAAGATGGAATAACGATGTGCAGGTCTTAGTTTGCACGACTGAAAATATCTGTTCACGGTTTCTTTTATTACTTACTTCGTTGCATTTATTCACGGATTCACTTTGGTACGCGAACGCAATATCATCCGCACACCATAATTTCTTGGATTCAGTAGTAGGCATATCGCTGATATATAAATTAAACAATAGGGGAACCAAGATAGACACTTGTGGCAGATCATTATCTGCTCTTCTAGGCCGACTGCTTTCATTACCTACCATTAGCTTGAAGGCACGATTTGTTACCATTTTATCCAATAAATATACGAACTTGTTAACCACTTTACTTTTAAGCGTAATCATTCTCTCCATAGAGTGTCATAAGCACATGTCAGACGACAAAAAGTTCGCCCGTCTTTAATTTTCTCTCATAACCTGTTTCAATGTAGTTTATTAACGCCATGACTTGATTTGCACAGTTCAGATTCTTTGTAAACCCAGCTTGCTCTGTGAGGAAGACGTTTTTAATGAGCACGACAATTCTATCGTATATTACGCGATCTAACACGACAAAATATCATCAGATATGTAAAAGATGTTATTTATACAGATTATACACGAAAATCCGCTGGTACCGATTTTACTGAATCAACCGACGAGATCAGAAGGCTAAGAAAGAAAACGTTTTACCGACTTCAGATAACGTTATCCGGTTGTTTTATAACTTCAGAGATCTGTCACTACTCCCTGTAAATATCTCAGGATGATTAAATCTGATCCTGAAGCATACAAGGTCCTTGAACGACTATCCAAACGAAGCATTGGTTATTAACATTCGTCAACTTGCGCATCCACGAACAGGGTACTCAAAATCATTACATCGCTCATTCTCAGTCCGAATGCGATTTAATTGTACCCATTCTCTTCGGGTCAGGTTAAAACCGTTCACCTTATGATCAGGGTATGTGACCAGTTTCCGTTTGTCTGGGTTTGATCGAGTCCATTTTTATAGCCACTTCTTCTTGCCATTGTTGTTCTTTGCAAGAAGGGCGCTTGCCGTAATGCACACTGGTTTCCTTGACTTTAGCCTGGTTGCTTCAAACGTTTATCTATTTGCGGGAAGTCGTTGATCGGCTCTTCTGTGTTCCTTGTTAAAACGTATATCGGTTGCCGCGAGATTGTACTTCACTTGTTTTCTTTGTGCGTTTATCGCCTCTGAATGATAACCTTAACTGTCGAATTTCATTCATTCACGAATGGAACGTTCGGGGAAAAAAATAAAAGTTACCGTAAAAATATGAAGTATATCGTTTTTGAAACAAATTATAATTTTATATACGTGTAAATGAAATAAAATGAAAGAATTATAATTTTCACAAAACGATAAATTTTCATTATAGTCATTTCAAATTAAACTTTTTGTTTTGACGGTATTGACGGTATTGACGGTATTGACCACACTGGCGGAGTAATATCAAAAGTCATATTCTCCGTCATGGTATATGTAGAAATTAACGTTCTGAAGAAGAAGGCCGAATGCTTCATCGTTCTTTTTCGTTGTGTATCATTAAAGTCGACGCGAACGATTCCGAAACGACTTCTGCAAGTGACATTAATGACAATTCATTTATAACGTAGGAATTATATTAAGAGATAATTTAAAACGTAAAGGAAAATATTCAATTCTAGGATACTTACGAATATGCATCCCTCCATTCGAACGAATCTATTAACGACCAAGCGGTATAACCGATTACGTTACATCCGTCTTCGTGAATAGCTTTTAACATTTCCATCATATAAGCCTGTAAAACGATTGGTCGTTACGTACGAAATTACGTCAAACTGGTGTCTATCCTACACTTTCGAGTTATAATTAAATATTAAACCCTCGAGTACTAGAAAAAAAGATAAGTAATCCAAAGTTCGTGCATGATCTTTGTCCCGTTTATCGTCATTATCGATTAACAATTTCCTTGCATAGGAATATGTGTACATGATTTGTATTCAGTCCTGTTTTTTTTGTATTTGCGAATCAGTATGTGTTTATGTGCGTTTCTCGAGGGAGAGTTTGTTTACATGGGAATATGTGTGTATGATTGATATTTCTGCTTTTTGTTCTGTTCGGATGTGTTCTGGTCTACAGGTATTGTACTAGAAACATTATTTTTGTTGTTGGTATTAGTAATTTATTTTTCCACTTTTAATATTATTTATATTAGCGTGTTGAGAGTGGTCTAGTTTTACTTTTGTTCATACTTTTATTTTATAATCATTCTGTAAGTGCGTACACTGTAATCGGCGTTTTGCTGTCGTGTACGACGTAATGTTTTCTACATAAATAGATAAATTTCGAATTTTCAGTAAAACAACACGCTACATCGATAATGATTTTTTTTATCTTCTTCTAATCTATAACTGACGTGTCTAACTTGTCATCTACCAGATGTAATGAATGTGAAAAAAAAATAATAAATAAATAAACATTTTGAACTTGCAAACTTATTGCCAGCGGATTTTCGTGAGTTTCCAATCTCGCCATCGCGAGCAGCTCGTTGGATTACTTGTTCACATATTGTATCCGAAGATCTTTATGCAATGTGTAGTTTGTGACATACCATGGAGCGCCAGCTATCCTTCGTACTATCTTATTCTGCTACCGTTGTATGTTTTGAATGTTGTTTCTTCAAGACACTGTTCAATTTGGCTTACAACTCGATGAACCTGCTGTACAGTCTCGTGTATAATGCGGAATCCGAATTGATGATTCGATATTGCCTTCTCTTGAATCAATAATCTTCTGGAGCCTTTTTTTTGTATTAATCTTTCAAAGACTTTAGGAAACATTGAAAGGAGAGAGATGGGTCGATAAGATGTAATATTTTCTCGGGGTTTACCTGGTTTTAATATCATTTTAATATTAGCAAACTTCCATAATATCGGAACATACTGAAGTATTAGTATTGCATTATACACATATGTCAGAAATACTAGAGACATTCTTGGATGTTGCTTAAGAATGTTTGTAGTAATTAGATCATACCCCGGTGCTCTTTTATTATTCAGTTTTTTTATTATGGCTCCCATCTCCATTGGAGAAAATGGTTTTATCTGTCTATGCATGGTTGCTGAGGAATGTTTGAGATAATCATGTGATGTTATGTGACTGGAAAGTGTCTGCTAGATGAGTAGCATATATTTCTGTTTTTATTTCGTCGTCTATTGCCTAATTTCCGTCATGCGTTTTAATCGGATCGTTTCTAGATTTTGGGCGATTCACATATTTAGTCGCTTTCCATAAGGAGTAGTTGTAATCCTTATAGATAACCTAGTTACCTTATCGGTGAATAAATCGTTTTTAAATTTTTGTAATAGCATCTTGAGCTTTTTCGTTTTTATTATTTCGTTGAGTTTTGTCTTTTGGGCATCTCATCGTTTACGCGGTTACCTTTTAATAGCTACTTGTTTACGAACAAAGTCAGGATAAATTATAGTTTGACTGACTTCGATGTTTAGCGGCGGAGTACTTGAATAAGAAACATTTATAATGAGGTTGGTAAATAAATTCGTGGCGTCATCGATACTAGATTTTGTTTTCAGTGAAATAGTTAGATCGACTGAGTCATCAAATAGCTGTTTAAACTTGTTCCAATCAGTAAACTTATTGGTTAGTGTAGGTGTTTTGTTTCCCTTATCCAAACCCGGTCACTAATCGTTATTACAACAATTGAATGGTCCGAAGATAACGAGGAGTTGTCATTAGTGACTTTAAAATAAGTTTCTGAAATACCTTTTGTTATAAATAAAAATCGAACAGATCAGAAATCTTATTTTTGTCTGTAGGCCAATAGGTAGGCAATCCTCCGGATACAATGCTGCAACGTTCAGTATCAATAGCAGATTTTAAGATGTTTTCTCTAGAAGTAATTAACCTAGAAGCCCAATGCGTATGCTTCGCATTAAAGTCACCTCCAATAAGAAATCGCTTACCCATTCTTTTCGTAAAATCTATGAACTGAAGATCTTATATTCTATGTTTTGCAGGGCAATACACTGTCGCCAAGTTTAAAATTTTTTGCGACAATTTTACAGTGATGCAAGTAGCCTGGCGATAATCTTTACTAAAACCTGACATAGTATTATGAGGAATACGGCTTTTAATAATTATCGCTGTTCCAGCATACGCTTTATTGTCAGGATGTGATGTCCAGTATGTATTATAATTTTTAATATATAAAGAGCTCCTATTTGTGAAATGGGCTTCTGATATTAGCATAATATCAATATAGTCGGTGATTTAGTAATCCATTCGCATTCCACAAGGAGATTTTGTAGCATTTGTTTTGAACTGGGCCTGTAGAATCCTTCATTTTTTGTTTAATAACGATGACACGCTATTAGAAAGTACGTTGTTTAACATCTGAGTTTGTTGTTGCATCATTTCTTTAAATAATTCTTTAATTTAATCTAGGAATAATATTAGTGTCTTCTTAATATCATCGTCATTGTCGGTAGTATTAGAGATACTTGCGGTTAATGTACTCGGAATATTCTGATCCTAAACTTCCACCGCGCATTTATTCCAACCTGCAGAGTGCCATACCGACGCGGGTGTGAAGAAACTCCAGGCATTCCATATTGCTATGGGTGACTATTATCTGTTGTACTATCTCTAGCGCAATTCATTGATGTAGCATTAATGCGATTACCTTTATGCGCAATTCCATTTGAAGGAAACGAAAAAGAAGTCGGTGGTCATTTCTCATTGCCTTCTACCGGTTTGCCTGTTAGAGTTTACTCCCTTAGTCTTTATATAAACATTCTAATCGCAAGGCAACCGATTGTTACTGAGGAGGCAACAATTTAAAGTTTTTACAGCGACCTAAACTCATCGAGAGGAGACAGTTATAGGATTCCTGCCGACTTTTAGTAGACAGGTCCTCAAACTAGCCAACTGTATCCTCGTGTCTCCTTGTCCTGTCACTACTGGAATCGTCTACCAGAGACTTTCCGCCAGTAACCGCTCTTGGTTCTCGACTGCTTGTTGGTTATTCGCAGCTGGCCAGTATATCTACTGGGGATTCCACTATTCAACACCCCTAAACGCGCTTCGTTCCGGTTAGAGCCCTGGACCCAAAGAGCTACATATTACGCAGATAGTAGTGTAAATTTTATTATTAATTTCTACATGTTTTACCATAATAACTATGTTGTTCTTTCAGACATACACACCATCGATAATACTTACGTTTAAAAAAGATACCCTTTCAGTATCTATTAACTGGCCGGAATCGCAATAACCATTTTCAGTGATGAAAACATCTGGATTGCCGTATACGTCTTTAATTCGAACAAGTACTTTTCTAAATCCCCACGGAACAACCTGAAAAATCGACGAGATTACATTATGGTACGAAATAGTGTAAGAAACAAATGATCATAACGGTTTGCATGTATATTTAAACTTAAACTTATCACATCATTACCTCGTATTTATCATAATAAAAAATTATAACAAACATTTATTTTATTTTGTTAATTCCTATAAAATTTGCTTTACGTATTTCTGTGACTGAGTTTATAAAATCAAGAAATACAGGATATATCGGGATGAATAGATTTGTACTTATAGACAACCATAAGAAACCGATCTCAACGCTTCCTAATATTCTCTATGAACATTTATGATAATAGTAAGGAGATGAATGTAATGCGAGCAGATAATTAATTGAGCTTAAATGATCAGATAAACAAGGGAATATTCCATAATAGCTGAGTGAACAGGAAAGCACGCAAACTCAACTGCTATATTAACATGACGTAATTAATTAGAAAGTTGTAAATCTGAGTATAATAGGAGGAGAACGAAGATAAAAAGTAGAACTACTGGGTTCTTTCCCTTCACGTGTCATCGTGACTTCCACGTTGGCTAGTTGTAATTAATTTTTTTTTTTTTAAAGGAAAAAAAAAGAAATATTGTTTTAAAACTAGTCACTTAATAAGAATAAGTTAACATATTTTTCTTTAAGGAAAATTTTTTATAAAGAAATAACTAAATATAAAAAAAAAATACTTACAAATTTAAAACAATATTCATTTTAATTTTAAAAATACGTAATAACTTCCAAAATACACAAACATAACGAATGTAAATAAATAATTTAAAGATTTATAACATAAATTATAATGATTTACGTATACTTACTTTAAACCAACTGCATTCAGTTGATGGCCAACTTGGATCGAAGCTCATTATCACATTAGCATCGCGATAAAATGTATAGAACGAAGGTAACGTGCCGGTAGTACATAAATTAGTAGTGTAGTGATTAACACCGATATAATCATAGGATCCTGGAATTAAATGAAATTTTCAAACTAAATTAATTTACGAATTTTAAAGTGTCACCTAATACCATCATAAATTTCAAACATTTTAAATTTAATTCAATTAACTAAACTTTACTTTTATTGTTTTCGGTTGCAGCGATACACATGTTTGAAAGTGTTCAAAAATGTAGAAAATTTCTATATTATTTTAAATTAATAACATTATTTAATTATCTTAACGATACAAATTTTTTAACGAAACCAATATTTATAAATTCTTTTTCAAATCACCTTAAATATATATATATATATATATATATATATATATATATATATATATATATATATATATATAAATATAAAAGAAATAACTGCAATTTAAATAAATTATAATAAAAAACGGATTCTTTTACTACAAGCGTCAGTTGGTATTAATTGTAGCGCGATTTATTTTGACGAATTATATTGGTTCATGTATATATATATATAATTCGTTCTAATCGTAATGGGGCGTGCCAACTCGTGGTGTTAAATGAATGATTTGAAGACACGTAGATCAGCTGCGAACAAACAGTAAGTAGTCGCAGATTGGAAGCAGCTGCCTGATGAAAATCTCCAAGTAGATGATTCCAGTAGTGGCACAAAAATGTTGTAGAGGACGTAGAGTGGTGTTGTTAAAATTAAGTTCTGTTGATGTTGCTAATAATATGTTACCGCGCTTATCGTGACTAAAACAATTCCACGCCCTAGGTTTGCAGTTAAAATCTCCTATAACTGTAGTACGTGAGTATTGACTGAGTATTAATTTTAAGTCGTGTACAAAGTACAATTAATTTTTTTAGATATCGGTAAACACAGACTATGCATAAACACGATTCGTCTGCTCTTCAATGTCCACAGCATCTACACATCTAACTGATAACACTGGTAACATATTATTCTTAATTCAATCACCTACAATTAGTGCAACAACCCCACTACGCCTACTTTTATCACATCGATAAAAACGATAACGTGGAAATTTAAGTTTCATTTTATAATTTAATTTCGCATAGAACAGCTATATGAATAAAAAATACGTAAATTCGTTAATTTTAGAATGGAGGGAGCTTGCCCACCCTACTAAAGAAAGTTTGTTATGGGGACTGTAACAAGTTATAGGTTATGTTAAAATTACATTGAGAAAAATTGCAATACGCTTTCAGGAATAATCATAATTTTTGTAAGCGCATCAGAGTTACGTAATGCCGATAATTTCATATTAATTTCTGTTAAAAATAACATAATTTTACTAAAATTAAATTCACTATGTTAAGCAATTCCGAGAGAATGTAATTGCTGAACTCGTTATTAACTAGGTTATTACTACGGGTAATACCTGCATACGAAATTCTAGTATAATTGTTATTACTAGTGCCACACCATTATTACCATTACTATTATTAGTAGTATTATTACCATTACTATTAACCCTAGTAATATTCGAATCAAATCAAATTTATTTTAATTTCAATACAATACACCAGTACATTTCAAAATAGAAGAAATATAAAATAAAAATTAATTACAAATCGAATACGAATAAACAAATAAAATAAAATATGAATGTAGTAGCAGTAGTGTTACTGTTCGGACGTACGTGAGTTGTGTTCGAAGTTTGTGTAACATTATTCGGTTGCTGCTTGAAAGCGCTCGCAGTCTTCCAGTCTACTTCTCAATTCTAAATTTTCTTCTTTTAAAAGGGATATTTCGCTCTTGAGAGAGATTATTTCGTCTTTGCAATTTTAATAATTCGTCCAACTTTATACTATTAAATTCTATAGATCGTAACACTTGCTCTAGTTTATCATTAACAGGCGATAATTCCAATTTTATCGCATGGGAAACTGTAGATTCGTCTGATGATTGCAAAGCTGACTTATTTCGTGGCGTTCTGCAGCTAAAACAGCGCCATGCAGATGTACTCATTTTGACACGAGCGCAGTCTAAATGCCAGCCTTGCAGCTGCCGCATATAATAAATTCGCCGTTCGCGGGTAACGTTTTATTACACTCGGAGGAATTCATAATCCTTATTTGAGATAATTCCGATTGTTATAAATAGCTGCACCGATTAAGAACGATAATTTTGCTCGTTGTATACGGTTACCCTGTTAATTGACGATCTACTACGATCGTAAAAACTGGTTTTTTTTTTCGTGGAATATCCCGTTTATACTACGCCTCATATACGTATTATACACGAATGAACTATTTTTTTCATGTTACGACACAGTAGAGCGTGATATATTAGTACTTTTCTAATATCGGTGTCGTGCGGAAATTTCACCAAGTACATCGGTTAGGAATAACAGTCACTACTTCTTTAAGTGCGTGAGTAATATCCTGTGTACCGATGTCCGATGGTAAATATTTTAAGACCATCTTCAGTGGTTTCCTATCAGACGGCGAGTGCGTATAAAAAACAACGCCACTTTGTTTTAGAGTTGTAATAAGTTTATCACATAGTCTTCCGTTGCATTTAAATAAAGTATTTATTTTCACGAACGCGAATATTAAATGACGACTTTAAAAAAAAACCTATTATATACAGCGGTCGACATTAACATATGCATTCTCTGCACGGTGTTCAGTATCCGACAGCACTTATAACCAATCGCAGATGGTGCAAAATCAGTGCTGCCCGACCACTCTGGCCGAAATTTACATGCTCAACTCCACATGTGTAATAAACATTTCGCAAATATTTCCCGATAATCGAAATCCGTATCCCAGTAAATTAATTAAAGTTATCGACATTTATGATATGGCGTTATTTAAGTATAAACGTTTTTAAACGTACATTATAAATAAATATATCACAGTTTATCCATTTCTCTCTGATAATATTAATTCGATTCTTTTGTATTTTGAAAACTTTTTATAATTTTTTTCCATCGTACAAAAATAGATTTACTTTAGTCGGATAAATTTTAGTAGTGATATTGTAGTATTATATTATCGCTATACGCGGCCATTTATATACTCGTCATTCGATATATTTCTTTACGTAGGAATAAATTCGAAATATCCTTCTTCATTTAAATATGTAAACGCAAGTAATTATTCTTATTTTTCAAACGTATTTATTATCACGCTTTGAAAAAGTTACTTTTTACCCGATACACCACGTGGTACATTTTATTTTCCATGAACACACTTTTTTTGTTTAAAATTTAAATATTACTTATTACATACATTACCTCTGATTTCTTCGATTTCTTTCGTTGTAAACTGCGGTAATCTCGATCGTGAACGACCTTCCTTTTTACTATTACGGTCCACTGTTTCGCGTATTAATTTCGGATAATCCCCTTTTTTACTTAAAATCGGATGTGCGAACAAATCTAACTATATAAACAATTATAACAGAAATTATAATAAACAAATTTTATTACATAAAGAGAAATTGTAGTCTAATCTGCCGAGTAGTACAGGAAAGAAAAATAATAGAAACTAAGGACGAATAGAGTAGTTCGCATTGACTTAAAGTACTGCGGTCGTTGTAGTGGTCTACGCCACCGTGCGAATTTACAAAGGGGGCTAGAATTTACGATCGTCGAAATGTAATATATATGTATTAGGGTTCGTTAGTCTAACCCCCTAGCAGCAAATAAAATCCACTGAAAGACAAGTCAATTTCTAATACGTGGAAAATATAATATATATATGTATATATCTGTGAGTCTTAAATCCCTCGTGGAGATATCGTGATTTGAAAAATCCATCTGCTGTACAAGATCCCGCCATATAAATCTCTATTTCGGGCCGTTCGGATGCATTCTGATAAATTTCCTCCTGCTGCTATTCTTACCATGTCTGACCATCTCAGGAACGCGACCGCGTCTTCTTTTTCCTTCTACTATTGCCTTCAAGAATTCTCTCCCCAAGTCCGTCTGCTCTTATTATATGGTCGAAATATGTAACATTACTACCGAGGATAATCTTCTGTTTGCTGCTTTGTCCGTCCACGGAATTCTTAACATCCGCCTCTAACAATACATTCCCAGCGCATTTATCTTTTGCCGATCACATTTTCGTAGTTTCTGCGCCGTAAAGAAACAACGAGAAGACGATACTATTGACTAGTTTTATTTTCACCTTCTTCGATACTGCAGCATCAGCCCATATACGTTTTAAACATTTGTATATATATATATATATATATATATACATATATATTTAGTCATTCATTCATTGGGCACATCGATCGTCATTTGTGGGTTCGTAGTATGGCTAATAAGTCCAATTCCGTCTATACATCGTTTTCCGCCTTCATTGCTGGTATATACGTTATCCGCATTATATAATCCTCCGGTATCTTGCAGCTGTTTCTGAACGTTTAGACATAGTTCGATTTTGTGCGAGTTCTTGCCAGTTGCCAAAGTGAATTCTACATTCGATGAATATATATGTGATATTTACGTTAACTAGATACAGATGTAAAAGAGAATGATTCATTTCTAACGTATTTACGTACACAACAAAGCAAAAATCGAGAGAACTATTTACAAAGTTTTGTGCCTTTGAAGATAAGTTAGATTTCATCTATTAAGAAAAAAGAAAATTAAAGTACAGATGCTAATTTTATGAATGCAAGTAAACGTGTAGCATCTCAACTCGCAGTTTAATTTCCTTTATTCGTCACAATAGTGTACCTTTCTCTAGTATAAAAAAAAGGCATTTTCATTCTTTTATTTTTTATTTTAAGGTGTTCATCGTCCATAACAAAATTTTTCTGCACGCTGAAAAATAGTTTAAAATTAGAAGATCTTTTTAAATTTAATCATCATTGTTATAAAATCAGCTAAATATCTTTTAGCTTATAATTCTACGTAATGCGTTCTAATCAGAGTTTTCATGATTAGCGTTGGACATTTCATTATTACTACCACTATTAAGGTAGAGCGCGTTACAATTAATTTACTTTTATTTTCGTGCGCATTTAATTTAACAAATTATTAATTTGTGTGATTTAGTACCTCTGTTTATTCCGCCTATTTACATAATAAGCATCGATTTATTTTTGAATGTTGCGTACGTTTCACTTATATTCATGAAAAACAGTATATGCAAGAAGAAAATATTTGGTAAGTACCCAGTTTGGATACGACGAGAAGACAAAAAAGCTGAATCATTTTCTAAACACCTGTCAAAGATACTCAATTACCTAATATCAGTTAATAAAATACGTGACACCATTAGAAGTCGCATAAGAAATAGATCATATTAATCCAAAGAAATCACCAGGAATAGATGAAATATCGCCTACAATACTGAAAGAATTATCCAAAAAAGGAATTACATCTTTAACGCCTCATTTCGACTTAAACATGTACCTGGATGTTTTAAAACGGCGCAGAACCAGGAAAACCTGCCGAAGAAGTAACAGCTTACAGTCCAATATCTTTATTACCGACAATCTCTAAATTATATGAGAAACTGCTCCTTAAACGTCTTAAACCGTTAACGTATATACCGCATCATCAATTTGGATTCCGTAGTCAGCATTATCGACCAGGTACATCGAGTTACTTCAGTAATAGAAAAAGCGTTCGAGAAAAAAAATACTGTACTGCGGTATTTCTCGACGTCGCGCAAGCATTCGACCGCGTTTGGCATCAGGGCCTTATATATAAATTAAGTACCCGATTACCTGTCAATTGTGTCGCCTGTTGAGGTCGTATTTATCAAACAGAAAATTTCGCGTATCTTATGAAGATGCAAAGTCAATATTTTATCTAATACGTGCAGGGGTACCGCAAGGTAGCGACCAACAACGTCAAAAATTGCGACTACCTGATGATACAGCAATATTGTCAGTCGGCGAATCTGACGCTGAAGCAACGCGAAATCTTCAGAATGCTTTGGATTGTGTAACAAAATGGACGAAGGACTGGAAAATTAAGCTTAATGAGCAAAAATCTATCCATATCACTTTTGCCTTGCAGAAACATGATTTCCATCAAGCAGTTTATATAAATAATCAAAAAATACTTAACGCTGACACAGCAAAATACTTAGAACTACATCTAGATGCTAACTTGGAGAGCTAACATCGATGCGAATGCTCAACAAATCAGAGGAAAAATACGCCAAATGTACTGGCTTATTGGGCGACCCTCTAAGATGAAGCTTGAAAACAAAGTACTCATCTACTAAGCCATCATACGGCCCATTTAGACGCATGGAATTCAATTATGGGGGTGCGCCAATGCATTAAACAGAAGAATTATACAAACAGTGCAAAACTAGATCCTTCGCATGATAACCAACGCTAGATAGTTTCAACGGAATGAATTATTGCATAATGATCTTATGATTAAGTTTGTCGACGAAGTTATTGCTGACTTTGCTCACCGGCATGAACGCAGACTCCAGAAACATCCGAACCCGGAAGTATCCATCCTCCTTAAAACCGGCCAAGACTCAAGACGCCTTAAATGTCTTAAACCAAAGGGCCTAGTCCTTTTGTAAAATATTATTAAATGTGTATATGCTTGTGTATGTGTACACGTGCAGCGCATTAACTTGCGTGTATATCTATGTGTTATATATCGGTGTGTGTGTGTGTTGTAAGTATACAGGTATATTCATAAATAACATTAGCTATTGAGCCTATCTCTGTAACATGTTAATAATCTCAGTTTTAATCATAGTTATTACTTATTTAGAATATATTTGTAAGACTGTAATATATATAATTTCCATAAATTATTTTTAAAACAAAAAAAAGTTTTGAAAAAGTTCTGTTATATCTTTATTTTTACATAATAATTCTGACTTTCGTTTGTTATTAATAATTTTATTTTTTCTATGTAATGCTGGAAAATTAATCACAATCTCTACGTTTTCTAATGTGGTTGAAGATATTTTAAGCACTTTTATCTTAACATTATTCAGTTTAGATGCTGTTTCAGTTGTTCCAATATGTAAAAATTTTATACAAGTTTGTATGAACAGATATCCTCCTCGGTTTAGACGTGCAGCCTGATGAACACTTTCCAACTGTGAATAACATGTTAACTGAATTAATTGGCGTCATTATAACCTTCTGTGCAGCTTCCTGGACACTTCTATTAAATAATATATTCCACCGCTCATAGATAGCGCTCACTGACACACTATAAACAAGAATAGGTCGCATCTCTTAAAAAACATTATTATAATTTTACATATATTTAATATGACTTTTTTTAAAAAAAAAAAAAAAAAAACTTATTATTGCAGATAGAGAAGTGTTAAATGCATAGTTTAATATTTTATTTTTATTCACAATGTGTAGTCATATCGTTTTGAAGTTGCATGCAGCCGGCTGTAGATTGGATTCCAAAGGGGAAAAAAGTTAAATATTTTGTTTATTACCGTTCAAAGTAATTTGTGTTTTATTTTATATATTATTATTATTATTATTATTATTATTGTGGCTAGTGACTGATTTTTTATGAAAGCTAAAATTTGGCCAAATGGTCGTCCTGAACCAACTTTAGGAGTTGGTTGCAGGTTCATTAAAAACTTTTCACAATACGAAGTGGCCGTGTTTTATGTTTTGATAAATATTTTACATCTGTGCATGTTGTTGAATACTTGCTCAATGAAAGAAATATTGCAACTAAAAGCACTAGAAAAAATAAATTATCAACAGACAAGAACTAGTGCAAGAAAGCAAGAGGCGCATATGAAAATATTGTTTGAGCAAATAATCAGATGTGTCTAACAAAGTGGTACAATAACAGGACTGTATTAATGTTATCATCTGCACCTATTGGAGATGTAAAAGTTTCAAAAGTAAAGAGGTATGATCAAAAACTAAAAGAATTCATTGATCAACCAGTGGTTATATCAAACCATAATAAGTGTATGAGTACCTAATGTGATCGATACATATCACATAACAAAATAAACATGGGAACCAAAAAGTGACCAGTTAGAGGTATAGTTCTATACAAAGATCCAGTGTATTCCACCTTTTGAACTTTCAAAAAATTAATATAATACGAACTAACATTTTATTTTTTATTATTGGAAAAAGTGATTAGCACTCACCAAAAATGTGTATGCTCTCTCCGCTGCTTCCTTGTCTTCAGTACTATTGGTCTTCGGTTCATAATGTCTCGGACCAAGTGTTATACCGAGTTTACCTGAAATAGAAACGTCATTTACTAACTTTCAGTATACGTTTTATGATTTTATTATTGGTTTTTTTTGTTGTTGTTATTGTAATTAATAAAAAAAAGTCGGTACAGATAAAGGGAATTCGTTTAATTAGACAAATGAATAGATTAAGCGAGATAAGGATGAAAGGAAAGGTGTCCTTAAATTAAAGCGTGATAATCTGTTGTACTTCAGCGGAGTACATAGTGCATATCAAAATAGAGTCAGCTTAAAGCTAAACCAACGGGTTACTCGATGAGGTGCAGTTTCAGATAGAATATTATATATTACTCTACAAGTATCAGATAAAACCGGTGCGAAAGTAATTCAAATTAAAGACGAACTAAACGAGTTCTACGATAGCCTACTAGAAAGTAGGCAATAGCAAAGAATATCTTATAGTTACTTGAGATTTTAAAATGAAAATAAGCGCCAGAGAAAACGATTTGAAACGGCGGTTGGTAATTACGGCTTGAGTAAACGAAATGAAAGAGAAGAAACTCTACTTAACTTCGTATAGAAAGTGATGACTTCTTTATAATGAACACTTTCTTTTTAAAAAGTTTAATGGTCCTGGAGAGGTCCAGATTTTTTGCAAATCGACTGACGAAGCAAATAGGATATTACCAACCATGCGAGAAAGCGGATTTTAGATCAGATTTGAGTATGCATAATCACATCCGTACAATGGGAACTTTGATTTCTAGGTGCAGGGAATATAATATAGAACTGAAAATGACGTTTATCGACTATCAAAAATAGTTTGATACTGTTAAAAATGCTTGTAGGAAATGGCATACACGATGAATATATTAACCTAATGAAGAACATTTATAATTCGACAACGACGCAAGCGCAATTGGTAGAAAAAAACAAATAACATTAAAGAAAATTAGACAAGAGGGATACAATATCTCCCATTTTGTTTATCTTAGAACGCATGTTTAAAAACTTGATTTGAGAGTCTAAAGGTATCAATATTAATGGGAAAGTAAATTAATCGTCTGTGATTTTCCGACGATATTGTATTAATGAGCAAGAACGTCTAATGTTATAACAAATACACCTCTGTAATTACGAATAAAAATAGATAGGCACATACTGGAACAGGTCAGTGAATATATATATTTAGGTCAAGTAATTACCACAAAAATGAAGCGATGGTTAAGGAAGTAAAAAGACGAACGCATCTCTCGTGAATAGCTTTTGGAAGGTTGAGCAAGGTGTTATAAAGATATTGCCAGCGGACTAAAAAAGAAATTATATGAACAGCGCGTGTTTCCGGTGCTTACATATAGAGTGGAAACATGAAGTCTAACGAAATATGAATCCACGAAATACAGTAACTTTGGCAATTAGGATGTCAGACAGGAAAGCCAATACATAGATAAGACAGCAGACTACACTGTTGGATGCAGTAGAATGTGCAGCGTAGCTGAAATGGAGCTGGGCAGATCATGTGGCCTAGGAATGATGAGAGATGAAACGAATAAGAGAATTTCTACCAAGGGAAGGATAATGAAGCCGCGGTCGGCCGAACAGAAGGTGGCAGGATGGTATAAAAAGGTCAACCGATTTAAAAGTGGATGGAAGAGTCTAATTATCGCTATAGATGGAAAAAAATTTGGAACACATCCAGCACTTGGTCATTATTTGATTGTAATAATATGCGCAAAATTGTCCATTCACTTTCATTAATTTTTAATCAGCGATCATACCTATCGAGATGATTAATGAGAAACTACTGTATGCACCTATTATTCGATCACGACTAACATACACCTGTCATGTTTCGTAATTAGTTTCTGATAGCGCTTAACAACTGATCCAAAATCACCGTTGCAGAGTTATTAAATCGTTATATTCAAAACTTACTGATATGCATTCAGAATTGCGCCTTTTGTATTTAATTTCGTACATAAATAAATTATGTAAAAAATTCAGAAATGCCTCAGAATAAATTGATTAATATTATAGGTGACTACGACTCTTTCATTTCTGAGATAAAAATCTAATAATGAACAAAATTGCTAAAAATTGATTTCCTGAATATCTATCCATCTGCGAGTTGCTGCAAATCTCTCGTGGAGATACCGTTATTATGAAAAATTCATCTGCTGTACAAGATTCCGTCATGAATCTCTGTTGTGAGCTATCCGAATGCATTCTGCGAAACTTCCTCCTAATCCTTACCATGTTTAACCATCTTGTAGGAACGTGACCGCGTCTTGTTTTTCCCTCTACTATTCCTTCAAGAATTCTCGCCTCAATTCCGTCTGCTCTTATTATATGGTCGAAGTATGCCAGTATTCTTCTGATTACTACCGACGATAATCTTCCGCTTGTCGCTTCAACTTCTTGTAATATCGAGTAGTTCGTTTTCTTGTCCGTCCACGGAATTATTAACTACCGCCTCCGATAACACATTTCCGGCGCATTTATCTTTTGTCGATAACCCACTTTTATTCGTCCTTATTACGGGCAAAACGAGGAAATTAAATTAACAGAAGCAATAAATACATATACTTACCGCGTTGGCTGGAACGAAATTCATTATCGTACAATCGATATATTTTACCGTGAGCTCTAATCAACGTATGCGCAACTATATAATCCGCTGGCGAATCCAGATTTAATGAGGGCGCGTTATCGATATCACGATAACCGCTTACAATTTGATCAGGCTCGTTAAACGTAAACCACCATTTAACCTATTCAAGAATATAACATTATAATTTATATTTTATTTACTTATCTACACATACGCACGGGCCACTAATCTAGGAGAATGCGTCGTCGGTAACATGCAAGTTTTGTCAAGGTTCAGCGCTTACCGTAGAACGTGTCATTACAGAGTGTCCGAAATTCGAACGACAACGTAATCATTAATAACTGGACTAGGTTGAAGTGAAGCACTACAATGAAGATGTAATACAACGAGTAATATACTTTCTGAAAATAACCGATTAAAAAAAAATTATCATAAACTAAACAAATAGTATTATAAGTAGAAAATAATTAATTTTTGGTAATTTATTGTATCTAATTTCCATGGACGCAAATGACCTTTGTAGTCGAGCGTCCTAAAATAAAAATATAATAAATAAAAAAATTACTTAAATTAAAATAATAACGTGCTCATCCGTATGTATAAATAATTCGTCAACAATACATATTTTATATCATCATCAAGTTGCATCTCCTTAGAGGAGGTTGCACATCAAGGGCGTTGGCTATTTCATATTTTCCTAAATCTTGCTGGAGCTTACTTCCCTGGCTCTGTTGAATCCAGTGTTTGATGCTACATATTTCAATCTTTTCTTTTGTCTTGTTGTTTTTCCAAGTATTTTCCCGTGTACTTCCAACATAAACAAACATTTTTCCCAAAGTTTGTGACCTACATATTTCAATCCTCTTTTCGTTGTATCTTCTATTATAGTCACCCTGTCTATGTTGCATTGCTTTAACATCTTCTTGTTGGAAATGAAATCTGACCATGATACCCTGAACAATCGTCGATGAGTCCACATTTTCAATGCGTTCTTTCATTTGGCCATAAAAGTAGCATCTCCAATTCGGGGGAGGTTGCACATCACGAACTCTATATACATCGGCATCTGGCTGATTCAATTAATTTGACGAAATCCCCGTATTTCTGGTAATTAATTCCATTCTTTTTCTTCCTCTAAGTGGGATGATAGAATTTTACCGTGTGCTGCTAGGTTGGAAAACCATTTTTCTCAAATTTTATGAGCGATATATGTAATTTTTCTTCGTTTTATATCGGCCATGAACGCTCTCCGGTCGGTCACTTCATCTGTCCACTGAATTTTCTGCATGCGTCTATGTGCCCACACTTCAACGGCGTTAATTCTTCTTTCGCAATCTCCATTTATTGTCCAGATTTCCGTTGAATAAAGCAACATGGACCTAATATAGAAACGTAGTATTCGTGTTCTTGTTCCTAAGTCCTGTTTCTTTAGAAATTTTTCTAGATTTTCAAACGCCTGTCGGCCATTTTTATTCTGGTAATTATTTCTTTTTTATCACGCCCAACTTTTGTAATCAAAACTCCTAAATATTTATACTGTTTTACCTTTTCTAATTGTTGTCCAACTATTTCCAGTTTTGTCCTTCTAGTTTTCTGCCTGCTAAATCTCATGATTTTTATTCTATTTACATTTATTTTCATGTTGTATTTTCTTCCCTCTTTATTTATATTGTCTAGCATTTTCTGCATCGGCTACTCCGTTTCGACTATCAATACTTTATCATCTGCGTAAGTAACGTTTTTTATTGTAAGCCCATTAATTTTAAAATCCATTGCATTTATTTTTGAAGATTTCATCATTTCTTCTACATATGCATTAAATAATTTAGGAGACAAAAGATAACCTTGTGCGACACCCTGTTTTATATTCCAATGATTTTCCCAATAATCACTCCCTATTATTACGTTTGTTTTTTACTCCCAATACAGCTCTTTTATTATTTAAATATCTCCACTATCGACATCGTGTTTTCGCAATACTTCAATTAATTTCGCGTGATCAACTCTATCAAAAGCTTTCTCGTAATATCTATAAAACGTACTACTAGTTCTCTATTTATATTTAAAGCTCTCTGTATGATCGTTTTGAATAATATAACGACGCCTCTGGTGCCTTTATTTGCTCTAAAACCAAATTGCGTTTCACTGAAAAATTTATCTATTTTATGTTCCAGTCTGTGGTTTATAATTGCTAGTAATCGTTTGATGTTCTGCTTTTCCGGTTTAGTAATGAAATTGATTTTCTAGAAATCTTCCGGAAGTTAACCTTTACAATATATTGTATTCAATAAATGCGATAAATGTGTTTTACAACATTTTTTCATGTTAAAAGAATTTCGCGTTAAACGATATTAAAAACAAATTATATTTATTTGAGTACATTTTGTATACGATAGATATTCGTGCATTTAATAACGATCAATAAAACAACAATATTATTAACGAGAACTTAATGAAATTTTATACGTGAATAATTTTAATGTTTTCAAAACAAATATAAAACATTTACTGATTTTTTGAAAAATAAACCGGTATTTTTTTTACATCGTATTTTTTACCATTAAATGTTCAACAAATTGATATCGCTTTCCGTATAGATAAAGTTAAACAACAAACGCGTGATAACGACGACTCAGTTTAGTTCTGAGAAGCGAAATCTTTTAGTGTTAAACGAGTTTTGTTTCGTGTTAAGAGAAAAACGAATATACGAAGACACGTGGAAATTTTTCAGGACCGCCTTTAATTATTTCGTGTTAACTGATATTTAATCTTAAGCGTTTTCGCGTTATAATATATATATATATATATATATATATATATATATATATATATATATATATATATTTCGACGCCACACTCACACCGTCTACCAATACATATAAGGGTTCGTGTGACGTCACATACAGTTATTATTATTATTTTTATAGGGTTATTTAATTATATTATTTTTATATGAATTATATTTAATTATTATTATTACTATTGTTATTATTATTATCGTTCTTCTTATTATTATTATTGTTATTTTTAAAAATGTTGAAATTAATATTATATATATATATATATATATATATATATATATATATATATTATACACGTTACCGACATATTTGGTTGGACTCCACGAATTCGCCTGTCCAGATGGGATGCCACGTGAGTTGGCCCACGACCGTTAATAGAATAAAATAAATAAATAAAAATAGGACAAAAAAAACGGTTTTTATTTTATTAAAAATTCATTATATTTTGAAAAAGAAAAGAAGTGAAATTATGGATTTCGAACGGGCACGATCTACGTTCATATGTTTACTATTTAACTTTTAAAAATATAAGTGATTGAATTTTATAATAACTTATTAATATAATTTACGGAACTTTCCGTAGCCATTAGTGTTGGCTAAAGAATGAATGACTGGATTCACTGAATCAATTCCTTATGATCATATAATGAATTAATTCTTTTTTAAAAAGACTCATTGGTTCATCGAGTCTTTTTTTATCTAAAGGAATCGTCTAGTGAATTATACTTTGTACGTTGACTACTGATTCATAACTGAAAATAATTATGAAGGTGATTCAAAAAGGAATCGTCTAATAAACCGTGGTTTTCGTAATTATAAGCAGGATTCAAATAACTATAGACTAAAAAAAAATGTTAGACAATAAATATTTATCGTCTAGGTATTTAAGACATCGTAACATATTATTATATACCTGATAAAGATAATTAATAAACTGAAGTTTATAGGTTCATGAACTAAATTGAAATTATGAACATTTGTGTTATATAAATTATTAAATGCCCAAACCTGTTCTTTTTTAATCTAATAAAAACTTGGTTTCCATAACATTACTCTAGCATGAGCTGTTTTTAAAATTATTATATAAAATATGAATATTTTAATATTTATTAAAATATTTCTGTCTGTGTTTATGTTTGAGCAAATACAAATAATTAATACAATTCGAATCGTCAATTCACGACATATAAATAAGATACGAGTTTGCTTGTATTTTAATTTTTCTTTACTTTTGATTCGTGAACGATGAATGTGTTTTGTTTATAAGATTTTTTTTTATAATCGCTATCATTTAATTATGTACATAGCCGGTGTTGCATATGATTTTGATTTAGACATCCATAAATTTGAACAAATATGTTTATCGAATTAATTATTGAAACTTACTATATACTTTTAAAAGCAAATATGAAATAAATATGCAAAGTTTCTTTTGTTATAATGACATTCAAATTATATACTATAAGTAAAATTGTGTATTATTTTTTAACATATGAACATATATTTTAACACATAATTTCTTGATAGCCTAAATAATATAATATTAATAATTATATATATATATTATATTACGTAATACAAATTATATTTAATCAAACTCACTCTTATGCATTAAATATTTACATTTGTACACATTTTTCAAACACTGATCTAATTCATAGAATGAATTTATAATTTTAAAAGAACTCAAAAACTCAAAGAATCAATTCAGTGACTCAATTCACTCTGAAAGAATGAATTACGTGAATCAATTCACCCAACTGACTCAAATTTTCAACACTAAGTAGCCATGATGGACGAGCTTCACGATCGAAGTCCCAACGATCCATCCTAACTTCTTCACACGACCAACTATCCGGCTTAACTTGACTCAACTCACTCGCTTAAGTCAACTGACTAAACTGACGAAACTCGTATTTCTAACTCTCCAAGACGACACAGGTATTTTATTATTATTATTATTATTATTATTATTATTATTATTATTATTATTTCCTTTACTTTTGGCGAAATGACGGTTTCTTTTCATTTATATTTTTTGCAGATCTTTTCTCGTCCTCAATCGATTTTGCCTGTTTTCGACAAAAAAAACTGATAGTTGGACCAAGGAAAAGTTCCGTTATTCCTTATATATTAAGGTTATATAGTTATATATATATATATATATATATATACATAGTCTTATACATAGTTATCATTAGTACGGCGGCCAGCAATACCTGCATTTCTACGAATTCTATAGATACTAGGACTTTTCTAAATTTCGCCGAAACCCTCCAATTTCTCTTTTGGGATAGCCAATCAGGAAATTCGGAGCTGTTTCTTTTAATCTTTGACTAAAATACCGACTGGGCCCATTTTATGAAGTCTATTTTCAGCTACTTTCGAAGTCTATTTTCAGCTCCTTTTCGTCTGTAATTGCTAGATTTTTTATAGATATTTTTCGCATTTTTTCTATATACATTACTTTCGACGAATTTCTTAAAACTCTAATCTTAGGGTCGAAGTAACATTTCGATTGACGGAAACAACAACGCTTTGATTTAGATACAGATTTTTGATTATTACACTGACTGCTGAATCTGTTTCCAATGTCTTCTAGTAACCTCTGATGTCTGACTTTATCCAAGGATTTTTACAAAATTAATCAAATACAGAAATAGGGGTTGTTTGATGTTTGAATAAATACGTTGGATGGGCAAAAAAAGTTTCAATTGTTTTCTAGATAAGCTTCAAGTGTACGTATTCTACACGCTTAACCTGATTATTATTATTATTAAATTTGTAATTATAAATATACTACCAAATATTATTTTATAAGTTCATCATTCCATGTATCAGTTCACTTATATAATTTTCTGACGACACACAATGTAGAGTAGATCAAATTAGAGCGTGTGTATCTTTAAATTATGAAACATAGAATTCAATTCAGCATCCGCGTCATTAGTAAAAAGAAGGAAAGGAGCAATCACAGAACCCGTACTAACGACGTTAACTTAATTGTAGCGATCAACTCAATGAAAAAGTTTAGTAAAGTTATCTTAATACTGTCTATCTTACGTAACTAACGAGGTTAACTTACACATTACAAATCCGTGTTATTAAATTAGGTTGCTCTAAATACATCAGTCTTAAAAAGCGTTTTGGTGCGGAAAGGCGGATGATTAAAAAATGGAAACAACGCCCTATAGATAATTTTGAAATCCGGTACTAGAAGTGACATCTTAGACCTCCGTGAACAGAAAAATACATATATTTTAAGGGAAATTGGCATAACTCAGGTTATTAACAAAGGTTCTTGTACGTGCTATAAAACTTTTCTGTCGCGTGATCGAACAGATGATAGTTATGGGGGAAATAGGTAATGTCCAACTGAATGGACAGTGATTGCTACAGGGTAGATACAATTCTCAAGATGCGTCTATGTTGCCGAAGATCGGCAGGGTTGTGGACGAAAAATTAAGGAGCTCTGTTGTCTCAATCACAATACTGATACCTAAGTTTATAATATTTTTTTTTAAATAGTAGTAATATTAATACCGAAATCACGATTGATCGATAATTCACAATGAAATGTTTTTCATGATAGGCTTAAAATTAAACGTTATCAAATAAACTATCAGATCCCATACCCACGGTTAGGATTCAGCACTCAATAGTTTCATAATAGTCATTATTACCAACCCATTCGAACTTTAAATAGAATTTCATTTTATTATATATAGTTTTTAAAGGGTTACACGATGCAACTGCATGTAAATGCAGAAAGAGAGAACGTTTAACAGTTTTATTTTCCTTAGCTTAACATCGTGGTATCTTTTGCGTGTTATTTAAAAACTCGAAGCACTCTTATTCCGGTTAAAAAACTGACGTAAATAATTTTACCAGTTCGAAATTACATTCGCAATATAAAAACGAACCCAGAACAAAATCATAAAATCATAACGTTTACCCTGTCTCCGAATGACTGGAAACAAACTCTGGCGTAATCTACAAAGTAATCAACCAATAAAGGATTAGTAAATCCTCCAATATCTTGCAGTTTCTGTGGTAAATCCCAGTGATATATGGTCACCTGAAAATGTAAAAATAAGTGATAGTAATTTTAAAAAATAATTACAATAGCAGTTAGAAATGTACAATTTTTTAAAAAAAATTATTATTTACCCGTTTCAATTGGCCCGTTTTATGGTCATCTAGCAACTTTTATGGGAATGAAAAGTGACATGTGCTGAGCCAACACCCGATGGTGTTTCTCAATCGAATTTTAATTAATTTATGTTAGACATAACCAATGATCCTGTTACATTGATTTCTTCTTACTTCCCCGCTGTTATCTTGTAGCTAGTGTGTTATCGTTACTTATCAGCCTGCTTATACTTTTGTACTTGATTTATGAATTCATCCCTTATATAGGCAATTTCAAAATCTCTGTGTAAAGTGTCATTGGTTACATACCAAGGTGGGGAGAAAATTAGTTTTATTGCCTCATCTTGGAACCACCGTATTTTATTTACATGAATATCTTTAGTGCAGCCCCACAACACGGGACCATACGTCCATTTAGGCTTCATGAGATAGATTTTTAAATTAATAATTTATTTTTAATGGTTAAACCTGAATACTTGCAGAGCATATAATCTGTCCGCCGCAATTTCGTGTCTAATTGTTTACGTCTTGCATTAATATGCTTAGCACAATTTAATTTTTATTTTCATAAAACCTAAATATTTCACCTCGAACAGGAAGACCCTTAACGTAAGCGATCTGAGCGCATTTGGTTTTATTCATACAAACAAGCAAACATTTTAACAAAGTTTCATTTTCAGAAAAAACTACTTGGATTTTCGTTCAGACCTTATATGGTCTTTATCTACCGCTGAAAAGTGATGTTTCATCAGCAAACATAGCAGCGCTGACATATCCATTATTTATAAGTGATGAAATAACAAATATCTAATTAAGTTGCTTGCGTTTTAGTTTCAAATTTAATTTATTATATATACATATATATATATATATATATATATATATATATATATATATATATATATAATGGATTTTGATCCAAAGGCTAGTGTTCCTCCTCGTAATAGAAGTATCCCTTTCCCTCACTATCCACATAATTTCCTTGAACTTTTTTGCCCTCGCAATCTCCTATAACCTCTCCTTTCTTCAAACTATCCTCCTCCTTTGAGCAGCGAGAATCGCATTAGCGCGAGTGGGCCAGTCGTCTTGGTTTGCCTTGCCTCTGATAACCCACTCACGTTGGAAGGCAGCACGTAGACTAGGTTGCGTTTCAGTTTACGTGTTCCCTTAATTGCGATGCTAATTTTATCCTCTAATCCCCTAATTAATCTGATACTAAATAAATCATGAAAGTGAAGCATATGGAAGAAACTGCTGGTTCCGCGGGGCGAAACATCGTCAGGCAGCGGATTGCCATCTGTGGTATAACACAAAATAACTTGAGCTCTTCTGTACCAGTTTGGCACAACACTATCTAGGATAGAGAACATTTGCGGTTAAAAAGTAATAAAGACAGGAAGAAATGCAAAATCAACGTGGAATGTGAGAACATTGTTAGAGAAGAAGGAGTTACCAAGTAGAAGAACAGTGATTATAATGCACGAATTAAGAAGAAATGGAATAGACATAGCAGCTTGAAATGAGACAAGATTACCTAAACTTTTTGAAAATATACGGCTGGATACATCTTATACTCGAAAGGTACAGCGATCGGAAAAAAGAGAGAGCGTGGAGTTGGCATAGCTATTAATAATAGATTAATACCTTACATAACTGCAGAATCTGCAGGCGTTAACGAACGCATTATGACGATGAAAGTTCGACTTCCGAATGCTCAAGACCTAATTATTATTGGCGTGTACGCACCTACATTGGATAGTCCAGAAAAAGAAAAGGACATATTCTACGAACAATTACAAAAAGGTGTCGATACGCGTACATACGAAAATATCATAATGCTAGGTGACTTCAATGCAAGGGTTGGCCAGAACCCAAATCATGGAAAGGTGTTATTGGCCTGCACGGGATCGGAAAGGTGAACAGCAATGGAGAAAAGCTATTACAATTCTGCTCAACAAACGCCTTATGTATAACAAACACAAATTTTAAACTGAAAGATGTACACAATGGCACGTGGATACACCCAAGATCCAAGTTACCTCATATGATTGATTATATAATTACCCGACAAAGAATGAAACCGGAATATTTAATAACACGAGTAATGCACGGGGCTGAACGACGATGCGCTCCATATGATGGTAAGTCCGCGTTTTCGGTTCAGATTCCGACGGAACCACAATCAGCACTATGTAAATAAAAGGAATATCCAAGATGTGAAAATAGGAAGATATAACATAAATGCACTAAAAAATAAACAGATTTTTCGAATGTTTCGATCGAAAATTACTCAGCCACTTAAAGGATATACAGCAGAATAATAACACCTCGGTAGAAGAATGTTGGAACCTGATTAAAAATGAACTCAACGAGGCGTGTAAAAACATCGTTGGGATCCAAAAAAAAAAAGAAACAGCAAGATTGGTTTGAAGACACGTCGTCTGAAATAAAAACGTGTTTGGAAACTAAGAGGCTGACATTCGTGACATGGCAAGCGGACAAAACAAATAAAAAGAAACATGATGCATTTAAAACGGCTAAGGCACAAAAGGAAACTAGGCGATTGCAAAATGCGTGGTGGAAAAACAAAGCCGCCAAAAACGAACTACTATCAGATACAAATGATTCCCGGGGCTTCTTCAGCGCTATAAAAGCTATCTACGGCCCTAAATATACACGGAAACCTGCTACTACCTAGTAGAGATGATGTTACAAAAAGATGGCAAGAATATTTCAAAAAACTTCTCAACAGAATCTATCTTTAGCAAGAACATGCTTGACTCTATAACTAAAATGGAGGAGAGGAGAGAACTAAATGAACGTCCGAGTTTGGAAGTATTATCAAATGTCGTCGAAACTTAAAAAACAATAAAGCTCCTGGCGTTGACGGTATTTCAGCAGATATATATATATATATAAATAGGATGAGAAATGATGCCTCAATGTCTGCACAACTTGTTTATTAAACGGTACCAGCTGATTTCAAACAGGCAGTTTTAGTTTCTATACATAAAAATAACGGCGATAAGTCCGACTGTACCAATTACAGGGGAATTTCTCTTCTACGTACAGCTAGCAAGATATTTAGTAAACTTTTACATGATAAGTTGAAACCTATATTGAAGTCAGTTCGGATTTAAGCAACATCGCAGTGCTACAAACATGATATTCTCTCTTAGACAATTAGTAGAGAAAACCAGAGAACAAAATACCTCATGATGTACGGCCTTCATTGATGTTAAAAATATGGACAATCCGACAATTTTGATATCAATACTAGCGTAAAGCAAGGATGCATATTAACTCCTCTGCTCTTCAATATTTACATATGGTCTTACAACAATATCACAACGTTTATCATCGGAAGCAGGGATAGAAGTAAAATTCCAGTTCAATAAAGCCCTTTATAATTTAACTAAATATAAAATTCATTCGGCAACCAGCACCTTCAAAATCGTAAGTCTATAATATGCTGATGACCGGGTACTTTTTGGCAACAATCCGTAAAAACTACAGAAAACGCTCGATTGCTTAGTGTCCAATAAATCATAATAAAACAGAGGTTGTCTAATTCGACAGCAGTATGTTTAATTTTCATTTGTCTGGTAATCGGCTAAGTATCGTCGATTCATTTAAATACTGGGGAAGTATTGTATCGTACAATGCAAATTTAAATTGCGAGGTAACATCGAAAATTAAAAATTCAAATGCTGGGTTTAGCAAATTAACATAGAAAATATTCTGCAATCGAAATTTAGATATAAAAACCAAATTAGCTTTATACAATGATAACACTGATCATGCTATACGGGACCGAAACGTGGCCAATAATTAAAAAACATACCAATAAACTCGAATTTTGCCACCAGAGACTATTAAGCAGCATAAGCAGAATATCATGTATAGATCGCGTGATAAATGTAGAAGTGTTAGTAAAATCTAATTGTTTATCTATAGAACGATATTTAACACAGAAGTGCGTGAAACGGCTGGGTCATGTTATCCGCATGGGAAATGAGTGAATACCCAAAAGGATGTTATACGGTGAGATACGGGTGTTTGTCATACATAATATCTGGACTGCGGAGTAATTAATCCTAAAACAGCGAAATAATTTCGTTTTTCGTATTTAACGCGTTTCATCTTTAAAGCATTTCTAATAAAAGTTTTTATTATACGTAGGTTCCATAAAATGGAAACGATTTGACGAAAATTTCGTTATCTCAAAAGTTTAGGAACTTAATTTTAGCGTTAAAAAAAAAAACAACTATATTTTCATAATAATGGAAATTTAAATTCTAAAAATATTTCATAACACATTAAATGTTATCTACTCAGAGTTATCTAAAAAGCATTATACATATATATATATATAATATACTTATACATATATATATATTATATATTTATACATATATATAAAATATGTTTGTGGGTCAGTATATACATGTTTATGTAAATAGTACTTATTTTTGTTGGGTTTTTCACCTAGAATTTCATACATTATTATTATTATCGTATCAGGTCGGTTATTATAGTCCTTTCTTCGTTCAGTATTTCAGAAAAATTAATGTTTCTTCATCAATATGTTCATATAGTTTGTCACAAACAACAATTAAACATGTGTTCATTATTCTGAATTTCGCCACATTCACATTGACCATCTTGGGCCATGCCCCACCTATGTAGGTTGAATTTCGTACGCGCCGTTCCACTTCTAACGAGATTTGAAATTTTCCACAAGTATTAATTCAAATCTCTGCCTGCTGAAAGTATACTAAGATTTTTGATCCCGTCTTGATTCATTGGTTCCTCGGTTATCCTCATAAAGCTAAATCTAGATTTTTGTCGTCTATCAGCAAGTTCCGTGTAGCCATCAAGTGGGTGGCGATTGTCATGAGATGTTTTCCACTTCTCTTTCTTTGCTGGCCATCCCTCCTGACATCTGGAGTTAATCTGAGCGTAATAAAGAAAATAATACTCATAATTTGATAAAGGTAATTTAGTAAAAAATTAAAACTGGTGACTATTATAAACAAACGGAAAGTAGCTTATCTCGGTCGTGTTCTGAGAAATGGAAGATATGACCTATTGCAAATGATCATTGAAGGAAACGTCACAGAAAAACGGCGAAGAGGTAGATGAATGAAAACTCGGTTTGAAAACATGAAGAAATTGACAGGTCTGAACACAGAAGCCTTACTGCGAACACTATCTGACAGATCAGAAGCCAAACGGATGATCACTGACACCTATTGAAGATACGGTACAACAAGAAGAATAAATAGAAATACTTCCCAGCAACGAACACATAAACAATTTGGGAAGTGAAAAAAAAATAAAACAAATCTAATTTTTAGGACAAACATCAAAATTATAAGGTGCTGACGATGATAGAAATTAAATAATAGAATCCTGAATTAAAAAGGTATCTTCTAATGGACTCGAGTTCGTCGGCAAATGATTAAGTTTTGGCAAATAATAAAATAAAGCTAGCATTCAGCAAAACAAAAAATAAAATGGCATAAACAATTAGATCGGAGGCTGCAAGTCATCAACCGAAAAAGGGCCCATCAGAGCGTTGTGTCCTCTACAACGCAAAAATAATCCTGTACGGAGACGTTTTGGATTTGTTCTATCCGCAATGCACCGTTACATTTAAATAAAGATAAAAACTGTTTCCAAGTATTTCATAAACATGATGAGGCACAGACACGGAAGCTATAGTTGTTGAATTGGACCGGCTGTATTTGGCTACAATAATTGGAAGATCATATCAGATACGTTCAACCTTGTACTTTTGAAAGTATAGTAGAAAGTGTTTTGTTGTTAATTCAACACTGCTGCAGGAACAAATCGGTGATGATTCTCTCCGATTAAGTAACTATGAGTGAGTGTCATATGTTCTTGTAGTATGCAACGAATTACTACTTTTTCATGGCGTATCAACGATGGACGAGATCGCCACAAATTACTATAAGGTTTAAAATGGACGTAAGTTGTTTATAGTTGGTGTGAATAACCACAACATATTCTATTTCGCGCGGATTTGTTCGTTTATTATGCCGAAAGTCAGGAGCAGGTGGCATATAAGTCGCCTGTTTAGCTACTGTGTCGGCTGGAGATTATTCCCAACAATTCCATAGTGGCTTGGAACCCACATAAATAATAGTTGAGAAGAATGACCGGTAGATACGATGCCGCTTATCTCCTTGGCCTCTGGATACTGATTTTTGTGCTTATAATTATTGTTGCTGGTGATTGCTGAATAATAGTCGGCGGCAACGACAGACTGCTTAGAATTTCTACCAACAGTATCTTGTATATAAATGACATCTAGTTTTATAGCATAAAGTTCAGTCGATAGGATTAAAAAGTGAGGAGGTAGAGGAAATCTGATTATTATTTCGTTGGAAGATGCTATTGCACATCCTACACCAGAATATGACTTTGAACCGTCTGTAAAGAACATTAGGTGGTTGTTGTACTGATATAACATACTAGAAAGGTTATTATGAAGTTATGAAGTTCTCTTTGGAGTAACGAAAGATTTACTATATTCAGTGAGATCCATAGCGGCAATGCTGGCATGTGGAGGAACGTCTATTTCGATGTCTCTAAGTATTGATGTTGCTTGTGTCCAATGACTGTTTATGAATTTACCACTAAGATTGATTTCAGATCAATGGATTGATTCATACAAAGTTGGAGTACTTCTTATTTGAGTGTAAAAATATGACATAAGTTTGGGACGGCGAAATTTAAGTGATGTTTCACCGAGTATGTTCAATCTAATAATTGTAAAATAGATCCTTTTGTATTTCTATGAACTATAGCACTGTAGTGCATTTGTGGGCGAATTACTATCTTGTATATTGTAATAAGCCATCTCTTATCCCCTTCATATTGAGTATGGGCTAATTTTCGTAATAAATTTAAGTTTATCATACTTTTATTTTTTAGCATATGTATGTGAGGCTTCCATGACAACTTCTGATCAAATGTTAGGCCCAGATACTTTACCGTAGTAGAAGATGGAATTAATTTATTATTTAAGTAAAGAGCTATATCATGAGGACAAGTGTTACATGACTGAGGATTTTAAAGCCGAGAACTGAAATTCGGATACCTCTGTCCACTTTAGAACTTTAAGCTGAGTTGTAGCGTTTCTGATCCAAGTGGTAATCACTAGATGGTAAGAAAATAACCAAATCATCGGTATCATCTCAGTTAGGATATTATTTATGGCAATATTAAATAGGATTGGACTAAGGAGAGACTATTCTGTACTGTTCGCCGAGTGGAGAAAGCGTTACCAAGACGAACCTGGAATGTTCGGTCTTCGAGGAAACTGCTAACGATTGTTGGGAGTCTACCTCGAAAATTTCAGTTGAACAGCAAGGTCAGAATCTTGTGTCTCCAGATCGTATCAAAAATATATCCAAGAAGAGCGCTAATAAGTGATGATTATTATTAGCTATCGAATTTGATATTCGATTGTGGAGGTAAACAGCTGGATCAATTGTTGAACAACCCGGACGAAATGCTCATTGTTTACTGCTTATTAGTTGTTGATGAATATTAGGCGACCTGCTACAAGTTTTTCAAATATTTTGCCTAACACCGACGTTAGAGAAATAGGTCGATAAGAATCCACAGTTGAAAGAATTTTTCCAGCCTCATCAGGTAATACCAATGCTTTTTTCCATAAATCAGGAAAGACATCCTCGTCCCAAATAACATTCAGTACATGCAAGAGGTCTGCTTTAATGTTTTTTGGTGCATTTTTCAGCAAGCAAATACGTTAAACATTAACTATTATTTTTCGATTTTTATTAAATTTTCTATTACAGTAATTATAAATGTTAATGTTTTAGTCATCTAGTTTTTAAAATGGTATGACTACATTATTGATTTATACATTAAAATATATACTGATCTAAATAACATACGCATGGTGGTTACCTATAATATCCTACAAATTTTTTCACATTTAACCGGTTATTTTAAATTCAAAATTACATATATATATATATATATATATATATATATATATATATATATGAAATTTTCAGCTTACTACATTTGGACGACTCATTCGAGACAACATTTTAAATATTTAATTTTTAAAAGTTGCTCCGCGCATGAAGGAGTGAGAAATTAAACAGTCGCGTGTACTTCAAAGAGTTATCAGAATAACTTTTTAAATTTATTGTAGAGATAACGTCATCGCGTTGACGGCACTAATCCTGACTTCGCCGTTAACACGTTTATTATTGTCATTGTCAATTAGCACGTTGTGACACGAAATTTAATTCGAGTTTAATGGGTAACGTCCGGGAGTATCGTCAATTACTCCGGACAACATTCATCAAATTCCCTGGAATGACATAATTCAAAAATATTACCTCGCCTAGTAATAATATTCCGATTATTTAAGGAGAATAATAGGTAAACGTCATTTGGTCATTTTTCGAGCCATCAAGCGGAAGTGACGCAACAATTACGCGATAACCTTCAAGTCTATAAGGAAACGTCCATTATCGTCACATGTTTTACCTTTTTTCAATTTTATTCTTCTTTCCCAAAACGTGCAATTTAGAGGTTCGATATATAGAAAAACTAATCAGCATTATTTAGTACGTTAATTTTAACTGAAATTATAAAATTTCATCGAAAATAATAAGAAATGTAAATGAAACACAGACGATATAAATTAAATTTTATAAATTTAATAAACCTCCGGTCGCTTGTATCCTTTAAAGTTCGTCATGAATGCTTCTTAATTTCATCCTAATAATTATATTAATGGTTTTAGATCGAATGCGTCCATTATTTAATTTATTCTAGTTATTTATTTTTTTCCACATTGTACCGGCACCAAAGCATCGTAATCAATGGTGATGAATAAAGTAATAAAAATGTGATTAATCAAACGTCTCCAGTGAGACAATTACATTCTCGGTGACAATATCGTTGAAGTTGGAGCTCCAAATTATTGAGTTATCTGATTATTATAGTCGAACGTAAGTTTATGCTTCAAGTTTTAATCGATATTTCGAATCAATAAAATCGTCTTTAAACTATTTATTTTTCCAGTTATTGGAAGATCATCTCTGCACCATCTCCTCTTTTTTAAACGTCCTGTACGATTGTCCGGGAGTGTAGATAAATGTGCATTCTGCGGACATGCGGGTTAATATTAAATTACAATTTATCAAAGAACTTTTTATACTTGTTTATGTATACTTCATCGACACATGGTATATTTTGAAGGTTAAGTTAGACACATATTTAAGATGCAGATGATAAGAAGTATTTTCGATTGTTGATCTCAATACATTGTTTTTACTTACAGTTTCATATAATTTGATTCTTATCGTGATTAAATGAATTTTTCTTTTTAAAGCAAAGTTTATAGCAGGTTTCCATAGGACAGGATACAGCCATCTAGCTCGCGAAATCATAGATTTCCTTGTTTTGGGCCACATGAAACCGCCATGTTATCCGTCGGTCAATATGCATTCTGAAATATGTTACACAGTTTGTTCGCAGAATTCCATCGCCACGGATACATTTTAGAGGATCCGTCGTTACTTATCTGTTAGCAAAGGTGGTATGTTTTGGATATACGCCATTTATATGCCCACTTTACTATTCGATCCACGCGATTTTGAACAGTCGTATTATTCTGGAACTGAATTAGCAGCTAGTATGGCTATATCATCAGCAAATGTTGCCAATATTGTTTGATCCGAGACAGGTATATCCGCAATATGAATGTATTCTCATTAAACCGTTATGTTTCTTTAGTCTCGGGATGTTTTGTCTGCGTACTCTTCATTTCAATCATTCCCTTTTCTACGATTTTCCTTGACTTATATAAATATTTTAAAGTTTTTAATTCTTAGTTTATTTAATTTGATAGATATTTATCTATGGCTTACGCGTCGTCGAACGGTACGTTTAATGCCGGGACAAAAGATTAAGAACCGAATGCTCAAGTAATTACGAATAAGAAAATTAAAAAAACAAGTAATAATAAAATAAAACGAAAGGAATAAAAACAATCGCATTTCGACTGATTTGAAAGTAACTTTCCCCCCCCCCCCCTGTACCAAACAGATCAATTTTTGCTAGAGTGCTCGACTGTCAACTTCAAATAACTCGCGATATAAAAGTTTAAAACATTTTTCATCATTACGTAATTCTCAATTATCACGGAAAAGTCAATGGCATCCCCCGTTCTGTAGAACATCATACGTACATAAATATATACGTTGCAATTAATTAGATATTAGTCCATTCTATACGTAAAAGTCAACGTACAACAGTCAACTCGTCAACGATACGAAGGTGATAACGACGAATTTCAGAAATCACTCGAATGGAAACTAAATTACCGCATTTTGCTTTAGTATTCAGTAAAATTACTCGTTTATTGTGTATTATAATCGTAATTACAAATTCTACTTTGATTATAATGACGGTTAATAGAAATATCAAAAGATATTCCTACTGCCACAAATTCCGGTACCGATATTAGATCAAATACGCAACGTTAAAAACAGTTTTCACGATGCGTGGTACTTTAATTAGAAGCGTATCCCTCCACTAACAAATTCCGAAACATCAAGTCTACCACAACCAACCATACCAACAAGACGATATGAGGTTTTGCTAACTCGGATTAACCGCAGTAACACATAAGCGCTTATTAGGAAAGAAAACGCCACCAACACGCTGCCACTGTGAGTCGAACACATTCTAATATCGTAAATACCACTTCAAAAAAATTCCGTCCCAGTCTACGTACAGGCGGCATTTTCTGAAAATCTACATGATCTTAAAAACACCATCTAATTTGTGAAAGCATAATATATCCGCTCGCTTGAATAATTAACCTCGGTGTGTCTCACTTAAGTTATAGTACACGACATCTTAAAATATATATATATATATATATATATATGTATATATATAGCCGAACAGTTATAAAAACTAAAGATGTAATAAAAATTCATACCATCGGCTCTATGTTATTCGCAATTAATTCGTTTATTAAATTATTGTAAAAATCGATTCCTTTCTGATTTAACGAAGTTATATCTCCATCCGGCATAATTCGAGTCCAACTAATGGAGAATCGATACATCTGAAACTAAGAAATAAACGATTAATCGATAAACGGACTAATACAAAAAAGAATCATATATTTTATACGGAACGAACTGATTTTCGAAAATATATTCATCAGGGGATACCGCGGATTTCGTCTGCATATATTTTTTAATCGCAATTTAACATTTTCATACTGTATGGTACGTGAAATTTTAATGTTGAAAAAAAATATATTTTCCGGTTAAAATGTCTCAATTTTAAAAATATTTATATAAATCTCGTGTAAAATTTATAATTTTGTGTCAAAATTTTATAAAGTACGACTGGAACGATTAAAAACGAACTTAAGTTGGAAAGTACAACTTTCATTACCTTAAATCGTATTATATTAGCACTACCGGTTAACAACGACAAAGTAAAAAGTAAAATATCTTTCTTTTTAGCTCAATACACACACATACGTGTACATACACACATACATACACTCGCAAGAATACATATATATCACCGTCATATATCCTGAGTAGCCCGTTGTAATTATTTTCAACATGTTTCGCTTCTGAAGGCGTTATTAATATACTGTATAATATATATAAAGATTAATTAATTACCCCCATCTCCTTTAATAAACGAATATCTTGTTTATAAAGGTGATAAGAATTGCTGGTCACATCTGCGTTATCCCTATTATTTATCAAATCAGGTCTCGTGTGGCACAATCGATCCCATATATTTTCACCTTTACCTATTTAAATGAAAGACAAAATCGCTTACTTTTTAATTTTCATATTCATAACTTTAAATTCTAGTAACAAGATCACACTGTTAACTCCGTGTATACATACACACATACATACATACATACATATATATATATATATATATATATATATACATAGTAGACACCCAATTATCCGTGGTATCGGGTGGCATGGTAACCGCAGATAAGCCAATTTCGCGGATAATAATTCAAATCAACGCAAAAAGCATATTTATAATAAGTACATACGCACATGCATATATATATATATATATATATATATATATATATATGTACGTGCGTGTGTATGTATATACATATTATTTTATAAAGTGAAGAAGGTTTTAAAAATTACTTGTAGCTTTTACAAAAAATTTATCACCAGCCTTCCTTACTTAAGATTGAAGTTTTTTAGTGCCATCTTGTCAGATGCACCTCCAGATATCGAATAAATCCTTTGGTGTGTTTAAAGCTGCGTCATGGCTTACTTGCTTCTTCCTCTTCTCAACTCTCTTCTGAAACCATACCTGATGCCCGATCAACAATTTGTTCAGCAGTAAGGTTTTCGAAGACTGGATCATTGGCATCGCAATTAATCCACTCAACAATGTTTTCGCTTCGTTGACGTCAATTCCTCGTGTAACGGATTTCGCTAAATTAGCTAAATCACAAGTAGAAAATTCCTCTTTATTTTTTTCTGTAGATTCTTGTAAAGTATTTTCCACATTAGGTAAAACCTCCCTCCAGGACTTTACCAGCGTAGATTGTTTAATTGACTCCCAAGCAGTATTAATATCATAACGCTGTCAAGAATCGTGTAAAATAAAAGGAAATCGGTTCTAGAAAAACCGAGTTTACTATATATTTATGTGTATGTATAATGATAAAAACACATTGAAGTTTTAGAAAATTGTGAATCTGTCAATATTTCATCGAAGTACTAACATAATAAATCATTTTTTCTATGATTATTATAAAAATATCATTTTAAGGCAAATAATGTTTGCAAATTAGGCAAAACTTAACTTAAAATCGGATGAGACGAACGCAACAGTGCGATTCGTAGTTTGCAAGAATGCAGTTAAAATTATTTTACAAAAAACACCGGTTTATATATTTATTTAATTATTGATTTATATAGTTATTTCTATATTTATATGTCGCCTTTATTAGTAGGTGGTTTTTTTTTTATATTCCCCAATTTTAAGAAGTGGATAGAGCAAATATATTTGTGAAATGTTTATAAAAGAGCAAAGTATTAGTGTGTGCATTGAGAAAAAAAAAAATGAAAAGCATATTTCTCTTATATTATGATAAATAGTTAACACTAATTGTGTGTGACGGTTCCTTGACAAATGTACTTAAAATTTGGTGGAGGGGAAGAGTAACATAGTCCTTCCGTCCACGTATGTGTATGCAAGAGGTTAAGTGTTTCTTAATATATATATATATATATATATATATATATATAACAACAACAACAACAACAACAACAACAACGTATATTTCAACATAATTTACAGTGAGTATACACAAACCAAAAATTTTAAAATAATAATTAGGTAACGCCCAGGATGGCTCGCCGTACATCAGAAATAATAATACAAAGACCCGTAATAAATAAAAGAAGTAATTATACTTCTACTTATAATGACAGCAAAAAATAATTGAAAAAAAAACTGTACAGCAAAAAACAAAAAATTTAATAAAACAAAAGAAAAAACACGTTAGACATTAAAAAATAAATAAAGAAGGAATATTAATTTCTAAAATAATCGCCATATAACGTTACAACAGGTTATGTTTGAGCCTCTCCTATGTTTATACTATACATAAATCGGAGTTAAACGTAATTACCAATGGTAGAAACTAAACGATTATCGTGGACTAAGCAGTCGTCACAGAACTTACGCGTTAAATTTAAGATATGATCCTTAATATAAGGCATGTTTAAGGTAGCATGCATGTCAACGATTTTGTGGTATCTAGGGACGTTTAGCATACATCTGAGACACCTATTTTGAAATACTTGTAACTTATTAAAATTTGTATTTGAAATAAAACTCCAAGCTGGACAACAGTACGTCATTATGGGACGTATAAGTGTTTTATACGGAATTAATTTATTATTTACATTAAGAAATGATTTTCTGTTGATTAATGGATATATGGCAGATATACTCCTGCTAGCTTTTAAGGTAGTATGACTGACATGTTCAGAAAAATTTAGCCTGTTATCCAAGACTACCCCTAGGTATTGAACATGTTTTGACCAACTCACAATGGTAGAGTTGACCTTAACTTCAGCAGGTAACGTATATATATATATATATATATATATATATATATATATATATATATATATATATACAAGCTTAGAGAAAAGTAATATTCAAGTTTATTACAAATGCACGATTATAATAATAACTTATGGCACTAAATAATAAATTTTTAAAAGTATATTGGCAGAGGTAAACCACGCGAGATACAATTTTATGATATGGTTCGGAATTATTGGTATGATGCTTTAATTGGTTTTATCAAAATTTCTACTACCCATAATCGCCTATTACAAATTTTCTTTTCATTGCCTTTACTACGAATGTTAAGAAGGTTTCCATATTATTTTTTGTTTACAATTAGCGATTGAATGTTTTTTTTTAATTTATTTATTTATTTCGGCTATGACCACTTAATTTACATTAATTAAGTACAACGCATTAAATTTGTACAAATAAGATACGCGTACAGTGTTCCATCTTTGCTGGTTAAATATTGATTAATATTTGATTAACATATTTTTTCAGGATTTTATAAGGTATCGATCAGATTTGAGGGTAGTTTTAATCATTATTAAATATGTACTCTTGGAAGCTAATGCTGTCAGTTATTTTATATTCCGAAGTAACTGCCCGGTCAATAATATATAAATCTAAAATTAAAGACATTGCGTCGCAGCCGTAAATACTTTAGCGGAACGCCCGACCTAAGTTGAAATCCCACCGCGGGCGAGAACGTTTTCCAGATTAAAAAAAAGTGTCTAGCCAATTCAGCTACCTATTCGGGATCCCGTACCAACTTTCGTGTTAACGGAATTTTAATTTGCGTAGTTTTAACAACGAATATATTTTTATTTCTGTTCTATTGTAAGTTTCTATGGTGATTATAATCCGCTTTGTGAGGTTTGCCCGACGAACCGATTGAACGCGTCTATTTATTAATTTATCTTTTAAGAACATAACAAAATTATAAAACTTACCATCCTCATTCCACGCTCCTTCAACCTGATAAGAACCTGTTGCCGCGCCGAAGATAAAGTTTTTAGGAAATTGGTAACACAATACACAATGCATCAGTTGCAGGTGTATACTTATAAATGTAACATCCGTCAAAAGTGAAAACAAACGAAGCATATTGAACCTAGAACAGAATTACGAATTTTTTGTAATAGATCGGTCGATGAAATTAACGTTATAACGGATGATGAAATAAAGTGTTTAAACTGTGGAATAAAACCGTATATTACAAAAAAAAAAAAAGAAATTAATAAAATAAGACGAAAGACCCGAATTAAGATATTAAACATTTTCCAACCGAGGAATAGATCCTACAAGAAGAAATCGAGTAAACAATAATCAAGCTAAAAGGTAATAATAAATCAGGAAGAACGGAAGACTGGAAATGCCCATAGCGAAATAGAATATGAAAAAGAACAACCGATAACTGCGAGGAACAGTGGAAAAGAACACCGTATAGAAAATTGGAAGCGTCCGAAATAAATTGATATACAGTGAATTTATGTAGCAATTAAGAAATAAAGCAGAAAGATGGAGAAAGATGGATTAATACTTACGATGAATGAATGGCTGAAGTTCTTTGTTCATATTATGCGGTGAAATGAATCAAATAATAATAATGATAATAATGAAACGACGATAATTAAAAGTCGCGTAGGATACAGACAAATTAGGTAAATCTGTCGGCCCGATTGTGGACGACCAGAAATAAAACGAAAATCAAGTACTATTCGAATGGATATAATTAATTTATTTATATACTATTTATTATTATTCATCATATAAATAATAAAGAAAATAAAATGGATATAATTAATTTATTTATATACTATTTAACGAGTATAATACTTACTGTAATGTAACGAGAACGGATAAGCATAATTTACTCTAAATGATTAGGATCGATTAAAAGTAGTTACGAAAATTAGAAAAATAGAAATGAATGCGATAAAAAATACAAAAATAGGACAAAGCATTAAATTATATCGCGTGTAAAATAATATACCGGGAAAGACAAACGGTATTTAGATAATCCTTGTATTACTTTTAAATAATATGTTAATTTTTAAATATTATTAATTTTTTGCAGTAAGGTAAACCAATACGACACCAACATTTTACAACTGTCAAAACAATTATATAGTTTGGGTTTTTTTTTATAAAAGTTAAAATTTGTTTTGTATATTAGCTAAATGTGGTAAACTGATTCGTCTAGTCTGCTATCTTTCGACAATGCGGATTACATGATTCATCTAAGCTCGATGATATAAAAGTTTCAAGAAAGCTTTAATATATTCGAACGACTGTTTATGAGTTCGTTAAAGTCAACTACGACCACGATACTTTCGTTGAAGAAGAAAGACATTCACAAATTAAGTTTTAATGCGGCGATGGCGAAAAACACGGTAAAAATATGAGTTTAGTAACACGAAGAAAGTTCATACCCAAACATCGAGGGAAATTGAAAAAAAAAAATGTAAAATATCAAATATAATTAATTATATATTAATATTCGTATATATCAAATATAATTATATATGTATATATATATATTTTATATATATATTTTATATATATATGTATATATATATATATATATATATATATATATATATATATATATATATATATATATATATTTGTAATTGACAAAAAAATCTCCGCAAATTAAAATCGGAAAATATTATTTCGAGGTTCAATTACGTTCGTTGTTAACTGATTACACTTGAGGGTAACATAAAGAAAGTATATAAATGAACATATAATTGGAGTTTAAGTGGGTCCCTGCTCATTGTGGCGTCCGTGGAAATGAGCGATTACTCGATCGGATCTAATTCCGGCTATTGAGAAGCACGTTAAACTACAATGGAGACAGTTAATACCGAAGCTTAAATACCGTTCTTTTCAATCATATTTCAAATTTTAAAGCTCGTTAAAAGGCAAAAAATATATTCGAAAGACAATTCCAAAAGAGCCCTGGTTTAAACATAGGGATCTTCTCCACAATGATTTTGTATTTGTGTTTGTTAGACTAAGGAGTGATCATAACTGTTCACATCATCAGAATGGGAGTTTGTGAGATATGTAATATCGAAGATAGCATCATCAGATCTGGTCCTGCCCAAAATACAAAAATAGAGACAGCTTTATGTCTGATAGCTTTTATCGACAAGGAATACGCTTCCAATACAACTTGCAGAACTTATGGTAGATCCTATCTCCTTGGATGCGCGTAGATTATATAATTTTATTAAGGCTAATAATATAAGGTTATAGTCTGACCAATCCACTTAAACTGGCCAAAGGGTGAAAACTGGGCCAAAAAAAAAAAAAAAAAATTCTAAGTCATCACGTTATAGGTCTAAGTGTAGTCCATTATCACGTTTACCATCATACTAATTACTGAAATAGACGAGGAATAATTATTATACTATAAGCTAGTTTTGACCAAATCGTAGATCGCGGCCTGCGAGGGGTTGCTCGCAACTCGCCGAGCGACTCCAAATTCAAACAAATATACATCCCAGTAAGAAATGAAAGGGTAGTACCACCGTCATAATCATAATGTTCTTCCCATTTTACACACACACACACACATTACCGAGAATTGTGTTCTGATGCAACAATTGTACATTGTTTTAATCCGATCTATTTTCAATCCTTAGTTATAGCGAATGTATAGTCATTTTCTGTCTTTGTATTATTAATTAGGTTTTTTAAGTTTTTCATTCATTCCAATGTAATTCTGTTTATCTTTCGTTAGTTCCAATTAATTTGTTATCAAGTACGTAACTTACTTTTTCAGTATTTATACTCGGAGAGCTACGTTTGCTGTAATAGCAATTGTTTAAATGATTTTTTTTCTAAACTATTTCGAGTTCACTTTTCAAAACTCAATTATCCCAACTGATAGCTGTTTGGAAACGTTACCGGGATAGTTACTATTATAAAACGCGAACAAGTATCACTTATTTATTTTTAAAATAACCAAGTTTTAGTTTTAATACGAACGGATAAGAGGTACCGAACGCGCGAAAATAAACGAGTGTCGATATAAATTAAAAGGATAAAACGAACATGTAATGAACATAACTATGAATGAACGGGTAAATAAGAATAAATTCAATGACATTCTATCTCGAAACATACCGTAAAAATATATAGACAGAATTTTAACAAATTCAGGAAATTTTAACGATACCAAATGCGTAATTTCGGTCGTGGTTACATTGGAGCTGTGCGATACGAAATGGATCAAAAATCGTACGAAATTTTCGTACGAATTGAGTGGTTACATTCGATACGAATTCGGACGAAAATTTCACGCGAATATTGCGAATTGTAAACTTCGCGGAAGGCACTAGTCGCGTGTTTCTTATTTATTTTTTTTTTTGTTTAGCGAAATGGACCCACTGGTTCAAAATGAATACTTCTTAGGTAATTCGATTTCTTTTAATTAAAAATTAGGACAGAATAAGTGTGTTCGTGTAGTTGATTATTTAAAAACCGGAAATGTAAACGGAGAATTCGAAATACGCAGAATTGAAATGATCGAAATTTTTTCGAATACATCGGAATGACGCGATTTCGATTTTATTTTAAACGCTATAAAGGGGAAATTTCAAAAATATTCAAATACGCGGAATTGAAATGATAAAAAAATTTTCGAATACATCTAAATGACGCAATTTAGATTTTAAATGCTATAAAGGGGAAACTTCAAAAATATTCAAACTTTAGAGAACGTATTTCACCGTGTGTCTCATTCAAATCTCTAATAAAGCCAAAACGTATAAAATATTTTTTTTTTTCTGGTGCGCTATTGTAATCGATGATGATACCAACAATTTTAGAACAGCCGGTAAATGCGAATCGCAAAAAAAAAATATTTTAATTATGTAAACGATTAAAAAAAGATGTCTAATAAAATTGTAAAAATAATTTTTCTGCGCCACATTGGTATAGACAATAAATTTGCTGTCGCCTATTTCAAATGAAATAATAACTCCTAAATTTAAAAAACAAAAAAGGTTCTCGAATATAATGCTTTCTCTACGCGGTGCTCCTGGAAACGACAACAATTGTTGATCGGCTAACTCTACCTCCTAGATGTTGAGAATAACAGATGCTCATATTGGAAAGTTTAGAAATAGTCCTTTTAAGGACTCCCGCAATGATAACGACATTAAAAACTCTTTATATATGAGTAAAGGATTTTTCAAAATACTAAGCTTAAATGTAGAATCCCAGAGCAAAACAGATTGTATTGCACGGATAATTCAAGAACACAATATAGATATAATTACGCTGCAAGAAACTCATACCATCTCTGATGAAGATATAACGCGAAGAGGAAATTCGGTCGGTTTTAAAATAGCTGCACATATCCCACATAGAAAATATGGTATAGCAACATACGTCCGTAATGATCTTCAATCAATCACGAGGATAATTCAAACATCAGATCGGAATAACATATTTTTCATAGTAATTAAAATATCGAACACGACTATAACGAATGTTTATAAACCCCCTAATGTTAAGTGGAAAACCAAAATAGTTCCAATATTTAAACATCCTTCGATCTATATCGGTGATTACAATAGCCACTCAACAAACTGGAGATACGCCGATGAAGATGAAAACGGAAAGATGCTTAATAATTGGATAGAGTTAAACAATATGGAACTGATCTATAATGCAAAAGACAATGAAACTTTTAGATCCACAAGATGGAACAAGACATATACATCAGATTTGTGTATTGTTTCTACAAACGACACGGTAGACTGTATTGATAAACCTCAAAGGATAACACTGGTTGCTTTTCCACACAGCCAACATAATAATCTCACCTGGCATACCAGTGATAAACTCAGTTCCAAAAAAGAGATGGAATTTCAAGAAGGCCAACTGGGATAATTTCAGGGATCATATCGAAAATGCGCTAAAAAATATTACCCCTCTCTTAAAAACTACAACTCATTCATCCGTAAGATGCAGCCAGATATAGTATACCTCGTGGTTTTAGGAAAGAGTATATTCCAGGTTGGTCAGCCGAATGCGAACAGTTACTGCAAAAGTATAGACATACACAAGAAAAGGAGACGGCAGAAATACTACTTACAAAACTGAATAGCGAAAGACGACAAAAATGGATCAATACAGTTGAAAACATCGATTTCACACATAGTAGTCGGAAGGCATGGAATCTTCTTAGAAGATTAGGGACAGATCCGGTGAAAACGCGTAAAATTCAGGCGCAATTAAAACCTGATAGAATAGCTACAAGACTCTTAAAATTAAGTAAATACAAAATGGAGTATCCTCAGAAATTAATAAACAACTGCATAACCTCAAAAGAATCCTAACACCACATAATATCTTTTCAAAAAATATTGAAATTAATGAGTTAGAAGCGGCATTAAAATCTACCAAGAGTGGCAAGGCCGCTGGCCTAGACGGAATTTACCCAGAATTTATGAAGAATTTGGGAGAAACAGCAAAAAGATTCATTATCACTATTTATAATGAAATATTAGATGGCGGCCAATTGCCAAGGGATTTCAAAAAAGCAAAGGTAATTGCTATTAAAAAGCCGGGAAAAAATGGCGAGCCGGCGGAATATCGACCGATATCTCTACTATCTATCCCGTATAAAATTTTTGAACGAATTATATACAACAGAATATCCACAGAAATCGAAAAATACCTACCTGTCGAGCAAGCTGGTTTTCGTACTAACAGATCTTGTGTTGATCAAGTAGCTGCATTAACACAATTTATCGAAAATGGTTTCCAGAAAAACCTAAAAACCAGCGGTTGTTTTCCTAGACCTTACAGCCGCATATACAGTTTTGAAGCATATTTTGTTGATTAAGTTGTCAAAATTAATACCTTGTTCCAAAATTATAAATTTACTAAACAGAATGTTGGCTGATCGTTTCTTTCGCGTGTTCCTCGGAGATAAAAGTAGCAGATGGCGAAGAATAAACAATGGTTTACCTCAAGGTTCCATTTTCTGCTTTTTAATGTATATCTTCAAGATTTTCCAAACATACTGAATAGTACCGTATTTCAATACGCTGATGATATTGCAATTGCAGTGCAAGATAACAATATTGCCGAATGTCAAAGGAAGTTACAGACGGAATTAAACATAATAAGTGCATATATATGGGAAAATGTAATTTACGACCAAATCCGAACAAAACTGAAGTTGCCCTATTCCACCTTAATAATAGGCTAGTAAATACACAACTAAATCTGACAATAGATGGAACGCAACTTAATAACACGAAGAATCCAAAATATCAAGGAATAACGTTAGATCGTTCGCTCACGTACAAAACACACCTAACTAACCTAAAGAAAATTAGAACACGCGTAAATATCATAAGAAGATTAGCTGGTACGTCGTGGGGATCAACAGCTAAGACTTTGCGCATATACGCTTTATCATTAGTTTATACAGCCGCGGAATTTTGCTCGCCGGTGTGGATGAACAGTTGTTATGTGCGGAAAGTGGACGTTCAGCTTAACGAAGTAATGCGTATTATCTCAGCGACGATACGCAGCACACCGACTGCTTGGCTTCCAGTTCTTACGAACATTCAACCGCCTCATATTCGAAGTACCGACTCGTTGAAAAAGAACTCAGCAAAATTCAAAGAAAATGAAAATTTATAAGAGAAGCACCTAAAAGTTAGATTAAAATCTAGGAAATCCCAATGGACAACTTTGGATCAAGCACGATTTGCATTCGATTGGAAAGAACAATGGACCAAAGAATGGAATTCGGTGCGTAATTCGTTCATAAATGGATCCCTCGTCTAAAACCCTTCGGAGCAACCTCTAGGAATGGAACTTCGACGAAAGGAGTGGCGACTCTTGAACAGAATCCGAACAGGTCATGGTAGATGCGGTCACCTTCTACAGAAATGGAGTATATCTGACTCGGCTAGTTGCTGTTGCGGACATCCCATGCAAATAATAAAACACATCGTCGAAGAATGCGAAGTATACTCGGAAAATGGGATTACGGTTGAAGATGTACATCATCTGCGCGGCGGGAGTTTAGACTGGCTTTCCCGTTTAGAGCTCGACCTATAAATCAACATCATACGATATACGATACGATACGATACTGAAAGCATTTTAGCTTTACTAATATGAAATTTATTTGATCGGCCCCCCTCAGTCGTTAGTACTAATTCTGTGCAAATATTAATTGAAAATATGAATGTTGGAACACTTCAAACAAACAAAGCTCTTTGATTTATCTTTTCCCTTGTATTCGTAATTACTCCGCTTTATTTACTCAATTACGAATGATATATATATATATATATATATATATATATATATATATATATATATATATATGAACCGTCCGATTTCCATAAAATCGTGATACCGTGCTTTTAATTTTATCTAGAAATGACAGGTAAAATTGATTCTTACCTCATGATCAGTCTATATTTTTGCGTTTATTTGTTTCCGGTATAATGGGTGGTCCGCGTGTTGATAATGAATAATAAGCTAATTACATAAGCATTCTGTATGGCGTTAATGCTAAAAACAAAATAATGTAATCAAAATTATCCGATTATATTTAAGCATCGTAAATTAATATACTTCGGTCACCTAATAATACATCCAGAACGATGCAGCCTGCTTCACGTGTTAATGCAGGGAAAGATTAGAGGAAAAAGACTACGGGGAAGAACAACCTGGTGACAGAATTTGTCGGATTGGTACAATTTACCAGTAGTAATAAGTTTCTTCCGAGCAGTTTTAGACAGACGTAGAACCGCCATGTTACACGGCACCCTGATGATGATGATACTTAACAATTATCATTATGAAATACATATATAATTAATAGCGGTAAATTTATGATATTTATAATGCTTTTTTTATCAATTTATTAACGGAAATTACCTAATCCTAACATTTTAATGAATGATAAAAAAAGAAGATTCGCTAAGAATAAACAAGCAAACGCGAAATTAGACGAGTTATTTCATTTGTAACGCAAAAATTATTTATCTATCGGAAAAATTATCTAGAAAATTATCTAGAAAATTCACATCACCACATCGTACGATATGAACGACAGAGAAGAAAAATCAATTTAATTATTAAGTCGTTAAAGATTTTATTACACTTTATTAATGCCTATATAATTTTTTAAATAATTTCTTCGTTCGTAATTTAAATATTCGTGTTGCAATAATATCGAATCGAGCCATCAGAATTACGGACCAATATTCTAATATTATACCATGTTAATTCTGTTCGGATAAAGTAGAATATATTTGTATTCTTTCAATTTTTAACCCACCCACCCCCCATAAAACTATTACAATCAAATTGATTTGTTAACAAGTTGACGGTAATAGTAGTTATATATAAATACAAATAAATGATAACGCGATTCTGTCGGTCCATCTTTGATTCCTCATTGGATCACCATCCAAGAATAATATTACATATAAGCCGATGCGCTAAGAAAACTAACTTTATCTCGACCTCAATATTCTACCCAAAAAATGATGTATAAAATTCACGGAGCAATAAAATACTTCAATCAGATAAAGCTCCCCGACAGATGTCCCCAAAACGTTGACTTCAACTACTCACAACACTATTAGAGTAAAACCATCACAAAAAAACATAATTTGAAAACTACGGCAGATATCACGATACTCAGTTCATGAATTCTCAATAAAATAACCGAATGATTAGGCGCATTGCTGAAAAGATATAAAAATAATTCGCTAAAATCTATTTTACGTAAAAATCGCCCTTTTTAGAAAGCTATAATTCTCTTAAAAGTCCACGGAAAACAATCCCATCCCTTAATAAATTGAATTATACTTAAGTATGCCCACAATCATATTTTATCAGAGTCGTTCTATAACGAAATGTGATCTAGCCGCTCCATTTCGCATAATAAAACAATTTTCTCCTTCGGAAGTGTAAACTATCAGCGGCGCATAAATACCCAGCATACCATCTGATTACTAGCTGTATAATCGCATCATTATCGCAAAAGGATACAGCGTTGTTAATCTGTAATGTTATTATTTGACTATCGCAGTAGGAAATCGTGTAGATAATAATGATATAAATAAGTTTCATCGTGTTGATCTATAAGTCTTTTATCGATAATATCGAAGATACATAAAAACTATCTAATCTAATAAAAACTACTTAGTTTGATTTTCATAATTACCGTGTTAGGGTGTATCTCAGAATCGGACGATACTTTAAAAGGAAACTGTTCTATAGCTTCCTTAGATGTTAGTCGGACTTTTGATCGTGTACGACGCACTAGGAATTACTTTTAAAAATAAAACACAGCCTGCCCCACATTCGTATTACGTGCTACTTTGAGATATGTTTTTCCAGATTAAAACGATACCGATGTATTCAAATTTTATTTAGCGTTCCGCGATGTTCTGTTTCGGGATCAATTATTTGTTTCTTCTGCACACAATTGAGAGAAACTGAAGTCAGAAGCATTTGATGATGATATAGTATTGCTTGTAAAAGATAACATTCCGCTAAACAGAAAAATTACGGGTGGGTTTGTATGAACTAGAGAAATGGCCACGAGAATGGGAAATTAATCTCGTCAAAGTCGGCATATATGAAATTTACAACCAAACTGAAAACATTTCCACCCATTGATGTTAATGGTCGTGTTCGGAAAACAAAGGGAGTAATAATCAGCGTACCGTGGTATGTTGGCATAACCTGCAGTAGGATACTCGATGTGCGAACCAAAATAATTGCAGATGTTACACGCACAGATTAGAAAGCCATCGAAATCAGCTGGGATTTAATTACGTAGATCGTTGTAATATAAGGCATGCAAACCGAATCGCTATAAACGTTTACACCTTCCTCGTCGGTTTAATCGACTATAAAATATAAACTCGGAGTATCGTTAACATTTTTCATTGTATTACAATTACGCGTTTTTGTAAAAAGATATATATCGATCGAGGAAATTTAATTGGGCTTTTAAAAGAATTTCGGTGTGGATGATAAATCGATAAGATTTAAAAATAAAAATTTAGGGAACGAATCTACAAAATCTTCGAATTAAAATGAAAAGATGGATTATCTGCAATATTTGTCAACTCGTACTAGAATAATTTATAAGAGAAGGAAAATTGTTATTCGAATCGGGTAATAAACAAATATGCTCCGGATATAAAACGGATAATATTGCCATCAGTTTAGCGTTTTCGCACACGACAATCATAAACCTTCTAAAGACACGCCGGGAAAAAGAATCAGTCTGTAGATTTTTTGAACAGACGGAATACATGAAATTTTTTTTTATTGTAATTGTTAATACAATCTTATCTATGAGATAAATAAGTATTAATTATAAAATAGAACCCGTAACTTTAGATATTTATATATATGTACAGTTACATACATACGAACTGTAATCTAATAAGTCGTGCGATATTATTCGCTAAAGGTGTATTAAATCTATTATAAATCATGTGGTTTTGTTCGTTGAAGGCGTCTTAATTCACAATTCCGATTGATTAAATCTGATGCTTCAGGATTTGGATGTTGGTGAAGTCGGTTTGTATGTTTCTTTGCGAAGCAGCGAATTACATCGTCGATCCACGGAATGTTTAAGTCCGAATGTATGTCACGATTTCGTTTTGGTACCAGTGAGCCGCTGTGATAGTCCGCAAACAGCTGTTTTGAGCTCGCTGAATAATCGATCGCTCTGCTTTATACAGCCACATAGCTGGATGCCGTATGTCCAGATCGGCTTAATCAGCTGGTTATATATTAAAACTTTGTTAAATAAACTGACTTTTGAATACCGCCCTAACACCCAGTCTATTTCCCGTAACTTATGAGAAATTTGTTTTCTTTTCATCTTGTCATGCACCTTCCAGTTCAGACGTGAGTCTAGATGCATGCCAAGGTACTTGGCTGAATCTGCCTCGGGGACTGCAATGCCATCAATATATACTGGTAAATAGGTATATCGTCTGAGAGTGAATATGACATGAGCTGATTTCTGTAAGATTTTCCAAACACGCATCCATTTACTAATTTTGTGTATGGCTCGTTGCAGGTTAGTTGTTGCACTTTCTATTGTATCACCAACTGACAGAAAAGCAGTATCATCAGCAAATGTGGCAATACAGGTTTCTGTAGTTGGCGGTATGTCTGCTGTGTATAACAGGTACAAGGTCCAAGGACGCTACCTTGTGGCACTCCTGCCTTTATTGGATACGGTAACGGTATAGCCTCTGCCAGAGAGAGACCTGAAAGCTTCTCTCTGCAAGGTAGGATTCGAGTAATTGACACATATTTCTTGGAAGGATTGTACTAATTTTGTAAATTAGTCCTTCATGCCATACCTTGTCGAAGGCTTGCGATACGTCTAGAAACACTGTTGCACAATATTTCTTTTCCTCCATAGCACGTTCAATGGTCGCAGTTACCCGATGTAACTGATCGTAGAGTGCTTATAAATCCAAATTGATGATTCGGAAGAGCAACAAGGGGCTTTAATCGTTTCAACAGCAGTTTTTCAAATAATTTAGATATAGACGGCAAAAGTGAAATTGGCCTATATGATGTCATATGTTCTAACGGTTTTCCCGGTTTTGGAATCATAGTGACTTGCGCGATTTTGAAACATTTAGGAATGTGCCTCAACCTGAAGCATGTGTTGAATAGATACGTTAGCATAATGGTCCCCTTACGAGAAAGTTGTTTAAGAACTGCTGGCGAAATGTTGTCTATACCATCATATTAAAAAAAAATCTCTCGCTAGAAAGATAAAAAAATTCAAGTACTTAGGTGAGGTCATTATACAAAATGTATTAAAGGCGTTAAAATAAGAATAAAAAAAATGGAAAAGCCTTAACTCGAAATATGCGTAAAAAATCAATAATGCTAGGGGGAGACGTTATAACGAAACTATTAAATTGGCTAGAACAATATACGCAGTATAATAATTAATGTTGGGTGGTCCAAAGATACGTAAGATGCGATAGCAGTATTATGTTGGAGAAAGGATGATTGATTTGAAACAATATATAGCTTTGCGGACAGAGCAGGCAAGATTAATGAAAATTAAGACGACACTAACGTCGCATGGGATGTCTCAGTAAGAACTAGATCTTTAAAATGCTATGTACGATCAGTGTTGCTATATAATAATAAGCACTATAGAAGCTTTCGAAACTTAGTTTGACCGACGTATACTGCGTATATTGTGGACGAAAAAATATAATAAAATAAAATAAGAAGTATTAGATATATTAAAAAAAAAAAAAAAAAAAACAGAAAGTTATCAGATATGATCAAAAAAGAAAAACAGCGTGCTTGGTACATATGTTAAGATGTCCAACATATGTAGATCATTTTTATTGGGAAAATAGAAGTAAAAAGAAAATTTTGCAAAAGAACCTCGATAATATTCACAAATGGTCATCTGTAAAGGTGGAACCCATAAGGCAGAGATTCATAGAGAGAAATAGTCGCGATTGTTGCTACCACCAACGACTGAGAACAGTCAAATGGACAAAAGAAGAAAAAGAAATGGATTACTATGAAACATTCGATCAAGTACAATCGGAAAGCTTTTTTCGCTATCAGGATTTCTGAGATCTACATAAAAAAAAAAAAACAGAAAATCAGAATTAAAATTAACAATAATCCGCTAGAATCAACAGCTATGTGCTCGTTTTGGCGGCACATACACTAATTATTGGAACGATACAGAGAATATTAGCATGGCCTCGGCGCAAAGATGACACGTGAAATATAATTACACATTTAAAAAATTTCATTTCTTCCAGCTGTTGCGAAATCGCTTGCATAACTACCAGTTATCCTTCAAAAAAAATCATTATCGGCTCCGAAAACTGCCTTTCATCCTTACACTCGTCTCACTCCAAAACGTACAATTCCCTTATAATCTTTAAAATTTACTTGTATAACACTGTAGATTTCGCGTGGGTCTCCCGTTACTCCGGTATTTTTGGAAATAATCTATCTAATTAACAATCCTCCGGTTCTACTACTTATTCGTGGCTCTGTAGAACGTCTTTTAGTGTAAACCGTCTTCTCAGTTCCTTGTTTCACAACAATTTCCTCCCCACTATCTTCCCATACTTTCGATAATAAGCTGATGCTGAATTTGTCTTGAATATTCCTTCGACCGTTTATTTAATTTTACACATTCGTCTTATAACACTTGAAATTTTATTACCTGCTAATATCTCCTATCTCTTCGCTATTTGTAATGTACACGTTTATATTCTATTATTTTGTATTAAGTAATAATATTCTAATTTAATCGTCTAATTGATCACGTTACATTATTTCGTCTTATTTTTGTAATGAGGAAACATACAAAAGTCAATATGTATATATATATAACTATCGATAAAGGCCTATAATTCACATAAATAACCGAGAGCCAGATTTAAAATTACAATGATCTGATGGAGCTAGCAACTCTCGATAAAGACGTAAGACAAAGATGTTTCCCGTCTACACGGCTATTTAATGTATACATATAGAACTAGTAGTTAACGAAGTATCGGGAAATAAAAATTGCTGTATAAATGAAATTTACGATTAAAGGTAATCAAATTCGTAGGCTGTGATTGCTGAAATCTGCAAGAACTCTAAATAGAATGTTACAAAAAAACTAAATGGGACAGTAAAAAAAGTTTTATAACGGAAATAAATACAAAACAAAAATAATGTAATAATAACGTATAAGATTTGTTTTGCGACCGAGAAATTAGCTCGTATTTAATTTACAAAGAAACGAAATATTATACAAAGCCAAAAAATGTAAGACACGATTATATTGGATTAGTTATGTGTTAAGCAATAAAATAGGTTACTCTGAGACGTGCTTCAAACAAGAAAAAACATATAAATCCTCGAAATTAATTTTGTAGCGACGTTACTAAAAAAAATAAATAGCCAGCGGTGCGGAAAGAACTGAGAAAATCGGAAATATTAAAGACGTCAAACAAGTATTAAGAAATATTACATCGAAAGTAGATTACTTGAAATTACGAATTTCAAAATTTTGGGCTATTATTTCGATTTTTCCACGTTGTCCTTTTTATTTTTATATTTATCTAAATGTATATTCAAAATTTCAGCTCGATCGCATTAACAACAACAGTATATTCAAAAAAAAAAAAAACAGTGTGAACACCTTACGACAACATCGTAGGAATATAAAAAGTAAAACGAAAGCTTTGCAAGAAAAAAGCAAATAAAAACTTGCGACTACAAAATTCAACGAGTTTCCTTTAATAACGAATTACCGATGATAATACTCGTTAATATTGGAACTTAATTTATTATTATTTTATGTATATAGTTATTCTTCATCGATACTCTGATATTATCTCATATTCCATTTTATTCAATACTTATTTCATGCGGGTTTCGGTTTTTCCTGCGGTTTATTTTAAGCTTCGTATCTTTTATTTATATTATTATTCATATATACGCGGGAAGAATCTTGTTTTATTCCATTATAGATGATAATTGTTGTTTCTTATTTTAAATGTAAAAATACACTATTTATTTATTATTTATTTATTTATTTATTTATTTATTTATTTATTATTTAAGTTTAAATTAATAATCGTTAAAACGTTGTCAGCTAGTAAATTAGAATTTAATCTGGCCGGTATAGTTCCGATTTAAGGTATCGAATTTTCCGGAATTTCTTTTTTAATCTACGAACGAATTTTTTCAAGGAAAAACATCCGATCGAAAAATTCCGCAATTTAAAAACATCAAAACTGACAATTCGTATGTAAAAATATTTTCCGAAAAAACACGATTTTACAAAACCGATCGGTCGCCCAGTTATTATACACGATGATAGTAAATAAATGTTATTACATAATGGGAAACGTAGATACTAAATCAGAACATACAATTTACTAGTAACAATAATTGAAAAGGTTCCGAATATTTTAAAATTAAAGAAATAGCTTTTCTTTTAAAAACGCTCAAAACACACATATATATATATATATATATATATATATATATATATATATATATATATATATATATATATATATATATATAATGTGTTGATGTATTGAAGAGTAGTGATTTTATGAATTAACAAAACAAAATCAAAGTTAATCACTATAAAAGTTACTTTATTAATGCAAAAACAAAGTTAATCACTATAAAAGTTACTTTATTAATGCAAATCTTTTCAACGTCATTTTCAAGCATATACAAAAACGTTTATTTGTATATGCTTGAAAATGACGTTAATGTCGAAAAACTTTGCATTAACAAAGCAACTTTTATAGTGATTAACTTTGTTTTTATTTTGTTTTATATATATATATGATCGAAAAGTGTCCAGTATTGTTTCCGTGTTCCCCAAAATATCCGAATACTATTTGAATATTATCAGTTCAATCCGATTCAAATTCATCTGAACATCATTAATGAACAGAAAACGTTTTCGAAAAAACACTTCCAATAAAAATATAATTAAACGCACCGCCTTCAGTTAGTTCAAATAATATTAATGATTTAAGTTATACAAACCCGGTCTGGTATCCGTTATGTATTGGCAACACAGTTGGATTCTAAAATCGAAAGCAACAAACAGAAGTAGAAGACATCTGACTACTTATTACCCATTTGCAAAACTGTTTTTTACAATAATAAACTGCTTCCGTCTACAATAATGTTATCTATTATTCGAGAATGGCTTTTTAAAGTTACGTACGATATCAGTCTATAGTGGGTACGTTATACGTAGTTTATAAAGTATGCGTACGCGTAATAGAAATAATAAATCCGTTTCCGAACACTGTATATTTAAAATTTAAACTGTTATCATTAAACCTGTTACCAAACAATAGTACGTGACAGGTTCATAAATATCACACATCACTTGTAAATATATGCAAAAATATATATATATATATATATATGTCTTATAAGAAATTTATTATATAATATTCTTCTAGTAGTTAGATTGACTAATTCATTACCAATACAACAACAATACCCTATATTTCTCTAAAGTAGCTGGTTTAATTTTAAAAATAACTATCAAAAATAAAATATAAATTTTCGCGAAGTACGAAAATCTAGTTGTTTTTTTAATAATTTTCGTATAAAAACGCATTTTTTAAAATATATAGCGGATTTGTTCATTTTTCAATGTTATATTGAACAGCAGTCTAACTGTTAACAACGGGAATCAGTAAATTACGTCGTTAATTTAACTAACCATACGAAAATACATTGGTTAACAACCGTAGATAATATATTTAGCAGCGGTACACAACGTAATGCATAATATATTAAAAAACAAATAAAACTCGTTGGAACTTCTATTTAATTCTCGAACAGATTTCTTCTTGAGTTGTCTTCGCGATCGAAGGATGACGTCCAGCACATTTTTCACTTCCTCGCCGATTTCGTGCCAGATAGAAAATTTTACCAGCCTCGGTAAATCCATTTTTGGATGTTGGAAATTGTCCTTTTGCAACCGATAACGGACTACAGATTACTATTACGACGATCGTCATTTGTATTTCACCTATACGAACTAATTTATTTGAAAATAAAAAATCGATTAATTAAAAAATTTTATATGATAATAAATCGTTAAAGATTTAAATTATTATAAAACGCGTGAAAATGAACGGTGTGAAAACCTTATTATAATATGAAAAATGTAGCGATTAAGCGCAAGATTGCGCGCACATCTTTTTGAGAAAATGCAGAAGCTACTTCTGGAACTGTTGCTAGTGACTGAAGAAAAAGGAAGCCACGATGTTTAAACGTTCATTATTGGCTTTATATGTAGAAGCTAAAAGAATTACAGATCCGAAATAATAATACATTAAGAACCAGATTTTCATTAAGTAACGAGGATTTTAGTACTTTTAAAAATATGTGCAAAAAGCAAAAAGTATAATAATATTTTCGAAATAATAAATATATGTAATATTAATTAGTTATTGAATAATGAAATTTTAATCGATTTTTATCGTTAGGCGATTACTTTTATGCGTAATAAAAAAAATATACGAAAATTTTTTGGGGTACTTTTTTCTAGTTTTGCGATTTTTTGTAGTTGATGAAAGATATATTTCACCACCACGTGTGGTTGATCACGTATTTTTTTTTAACTGTCTGCGATTTTAATTTGTCTAGTTTTTGATTTTAAAGTGTATATTTTATTAATAAATTTTATTCCTTTAATTAATAAGGTTAAGTGTTTTATAGGCGGGTGGTTTTTATTAAAATAACTGATATGGTATCGTTAAGACGATCAACAGAGAAGGATTTACGGTATACATTTTAAGTTTCCCGTTCAACATTTCAGTTATTAGATTTTGTTGAAAGTAAAAATAAACATTAATATATGCTAAAGGTCGTATTTATTATTTTCCGGAATCGTTTATTTCATAGTTTGGAGTTAACATCAGTGAACTTCATTGCGACGATTTTTAAAGACTAGTTTTACAAACAACCGAAAATAGGAACGTAAATAAGCCTTCTTCTACTCCTCAACCGTTTACAAGTACGAGGTTATCCTCTAATTAGGGCGCGGTTTAGTCTGCTGATGACAGTGCCGGTTATGTGATATTATTCGGTGTGCTGTGGAAAATTTACATATGCTAAACATGCCACTGTGACTCTACCCTTCTTCTGTTTTACCACTTCTGTCTTTTTCTTTACAGCTCGTTTGCCGCAGATAACAGTTTTCTTAACGCTGTCCATTTGGGACGATTTTACGCCACCCATTTGACTGACATTGGTGTCTTCTTTGCTATCTTCAACATCTTTCGAGCGAAGTTTCGGGCACCGGCGCGGTATTTTTCCATATAGTATAATACGCCGTATAATATGCTCATTTCCCATACGAATAACATGACCCAGCCATTTTATGCGCTTCTATCAATTGGATTTTGACTTCTGCATTTATCACTCGATTCTGCTTATTCTGCGTTAGTCTATGGTGGCAAAATTCGAGTTTATGGTTTTATTTTTTCATTAATGGCCATGTTTCGCTCACATTGACTGGTGTTATCATAGCCTTGTATATCGCTAATTGAGTTTTTATCTCTAAATTTCAAAATACTTTCTGTGTTAATTTGCTAAACCCAGCATTTGCATTTCTAATCTTCGATGTTGCCTCCCAATCCAAATTTTCATTGTTCGATACAATACTTCCCAAGTGTTTAAATGAATCGACGATACTTAACCGATTACCAGACAAATGAAAATTAAACATACCGCTGTCGAATTAGACAGCCTCTGTTTTATTATGATTTATAATTAATCCAAATTCAGCGAATGCGGTCAATAAACAATCGAGCGCTTTCTGTAGTTATTATTGCCAAAACCCAGTCATCAGCATGTTGTAGACTTACGATTTTGCTGATTGCTGAACGAGTTTTATATTTCGTTAAATTAAAAAGGCCTTTATCGAGTCGGAATTTTGCTTACCTGCTTCCGATGATAAACGTCGTTGTAAGACCATATCTATCATGCCCGTGTAGACACTGAAGAGCATAGGATACGCATCCCTGCTTTACGACAATATTCATATAAAAAGTGTCTAATTGTCCATCGTCACATATGATTGATCCTTATGTGTTATCGTAAAGTTGAATTATCAAATGTATTATTTCTCGTGAGCGTCCTATTGTTTTTAAACATTTTCACAGGCTTGTTCTGTTTACTGAAACGAATTTTTAACATCAATAAAGGCCATACATAATGATGTTCTCTCATTTTCTCCATTAATTGTCTGAAAGAGAATATCATGTCTGTAGCACTAAGAAGTTGCTTAAATCCGCACTGTTCTTCAGATAAATCTGAGTTTAATATAGGTTTCAACTTATCATGTAAAGGTTTATTAAATTTGAAACCATCATTTCTCCTCCTACTTATATATAAATCTGCTGAAATACCGTCAACGCCGGCAATTTTATTTATTTGTTTTAAGCTTTTGACGGCATTTGATAATACTTCCAAACTCGGAGGTTCATTTAGTTCTATCCTCTCCTCAATTTTAGTTATAGAGTCAAGCACGTTCTTGCTAAAGATGGATTAAATGTCGAGAATTTTTTTTTTTAATATTCTTGCATTCTTATTTTAACATCATCTCTATTACGTAACAGAGATCCATCTTGGATTGCAGTTTTCCGTCTATATTAGATAGCTTTTATAGCACTGAAGAAGCCTCGGGAATCATTTGTGTCTGATATCCGCTGTTTTGTTTTTCCACCACGCATTTTGCAATCGTCTGGTTTCCTTTTGTGCCAGTGCTTTAGCAGCTTTAAACGAATCATGTTTCCGTTTATTTCTTCTGTCCGCTTACCATGTCACGAACGCCCGCCTCTTAGTTTCCAAACACTCTTTAATTTCAGACGATGTGTTTTCGAAGCTTCTTTTTCTCTATACCAACGATGTTTTTGCACGCCTCGTTGGATTCATTTTAATCAGGTTTCAGTATTCATGCTCTTAAGTTGCTGAGTAATTTCCGACGACCGAAACATTTCCACAATATGTTTATTTTTTAGTCCATCTACGTTATATTTTCCTATTTTCACATCTTAGGTACTCCTTTTTTTTTTCTTTTGTTAGGTGCCGTGCACCAGTCCACCACAACTTAGGTTACGGACACAGAAGCTATTTTAATTAAATGAACGGATATATCTTTGTTACTTTTAAAAACTGAATCGTTTTTTCAAGTTCCACTGGATTATCAAAAAGTGCCGTGTGAATTGAAGTGGCCTACACTTTGTTAGCATGTGTTTAACTATTAGAGGCTCCCGTCCGCAGTAGCAGCATATCGGTTGATGGGTCAATGCAGTATGTCCAATTCTGAGCCGAGTTAGTACAACATCATCAACGATGGGATAATTGTTCTCCATGGAGCTGTGTTCAATTTGACGTTTCGGAGTTTGTTGGTTGCGGGAATACGCTTCCACCGTAAGTTACATGCCTGATGAAATTGGTTTTTATTTTGTGTATTTCGTCTTGTATTTGGGGATTGAAATTTTTGGTACTGGAAACATCTCCGCCGCTTCTTTCGCAGCCGTGTCAGCTTTTTCATTTTCCTTTATGTTGGAGTGTGTAAGGATCCAGCATATGATGGTTTCTTGTATGTGTTGGTTAGCTAACAGGGGTGAATATCTTGGGCTATCGGTTGGTTAGATTTCGATAGAAATGCTTTGAACGGAGTAAAGTGCGTCGGTAAAAATAATTATTTTTTTTAAGCGCAAGTCTATAAATCGATAGCTAAGTTGATTGTCATTAACAGATAAGACTGAGAATTCGATTGGTAAAACGTATCTTACGGTGATATCTCGATGTATGACGGAATTAGCTTGGGCTGTCGTTGATATAGAATTTTTCATATGAATCGAATGATGTCATTAGTCCGTCATAGGCTCTTTGTTTTGACATCATATTTTTGTTGTATAATGCTAACGATACGTCAATATTTAAATTTGTTCTTTTGTTCTGTGGTAGCGATGGTATTATACGAAGGTCTATTTGTTCTGAAAGGTTGAGGTTCAAGATCTTGATGATATTTGTAATATGAGTTTGAAATAATCCTATTAAGTGGGGGGGAGATTTGTTTTTTGTATGTTTGTTCTATGTAATCTGGTATACGTATCCAATATACATAGTGCTGATGGTGATTTCGTCGAAGCCGAAAACGCAAACATACCAGCTCCGCGCATTACTCGCGTTATTAAGCATTCAAGTGGTAATTATGTAATCAATCATATGAGATAACTTGAATCTTGGGTGTGTCCTTGTGTACATCCTTCAGTTTCAAATTTGTGTTTATATTGCATAAGGCGTTTGTTGAGCAGAATTGTAACAGCCTTTCTCCATTGCTGTTCACCTTTCCGAACTCGTGCAGGTCAATAACAGCTTCCCATGATTTTAAGTGCTGGCCAACCGTTACATTGAAGTCACCTAGAACCATGATATTTTCGTATATACATGCGGTGTCAACAACTTTTTGTCATTTTTTATAGAACCTTTTCTTCTTCTGGAATATCCAACGTAGGTGCGTACATGCCGATAATAATTAGGTCTTGAACATTCTGTAGTCGAACTCTCATCGTAATAATGAGCTTCAGGTTCTTCAGTTATGTTAGGTGTTAATCTATTATTAATCACTATGCCAAGTCCACGCTCTCTCTTTTTTCCGATCGCTGTACCTTTCCAGTATAAGATGTACCTTTAGCAGGTAATCTTGTCTCATTTAAAGCTGCTATGTCTATTCCGTTTCTTCTTAATTCGTGCATTATAATCGCTGTTCTTCTACTTGGTAACTCCTTATCTAACAATGAGTTAGAATAGTTTCTATTAATCGAGGAGTAAAAATTATAATTGGCGGCTAGTGGTAGAACATTGTACTTAAATGAGGAAAACAGTTGTATGTTGATATTAAGGCTAACGGTATTATACTCGAAAGGAATCGTATAGAAGGGAGACGGATAGGATGGGAGAAGAATATCACTGTACCTGGAAAGATGACCAGAGGAATGACATAATAAAGGACGTCGAAGTATAGAGAAACGCCAGTTGTGAAAAATTTCTTAGAATATAGAAAGATATGAGTGAATGCTTTTAGAAGAAATTTATCTGACAGAAACATTCTTCGTAAGAATAGAGGGGGAACCTTTGCCACCATCTCGAGAGCAGTGAAGTGCTCCTAAACATCTACGTAAGCACTCGTTTTGAATTTTATCTAGCCTACAAAGGCAGTGATTTGAAGCATTCCCGAAAATAAAGCTGCCATAATCGAGAATAGAACGTATGAAATTTTTATACAAAAGTAGTATTAAGGGGTCCCCACCCCAAGGGCAGTGATTTGAAGCATTCCCGAAAATAAAACTGCCATAATCGAGAATAGAACGTATGAAATTTTTATACAAAAGTAGTATTAAGGGGTCCCCACCCCAAGGAGTGTGACTCAGAGCTTTTATAGGACTTATTCTTTTAAAAGCCTTGGTATAAACTTTTTCCGTATGCAGTCTCCACGTTAACCTGCGATCAAGAATAAATCCTAAGTACTGATAGTAATGAACAAAAGGTATGAGATTGTTGTTATACATAAGTCCGCGTGAGTCAGTATTGACGGTTCTATATGAGAATATTATCGAAGCACATTTGTTGTGCGAAACAGTAAGACCTAATTTAGACAAAACTTGGACTATGGATCTAAGCGATATATTAAGAGTTTGGATAGCATTATCTAGATTATCGTGCATGACGTAAACTATTATATCGTCTGCGAAAGATAAAATTTTCACTGTATCTGGAAGGGGTGTATTGGGAAGTTTAAACAATACTATGTTAAATAAAATAGGGCTGAGAACGGACCCTTGGAGAATACCTAAGTACACCATGCGAGTTGTTGGTTTCATATTGGAATGAAAGAAGGTAAGCTGTCTTTTAGTGAATAGGTTACACAATGCTTCTTTAAATGGGGATGGGACATCCAAGTTCGTTAGAGACTCGTGTAAGACAGGAATTGAGATGATATCAAATGCTTTATTTATGTCTAAAAAAACAAGTTATTAAATACTTCTTGGAAATGAAAATACTTAAAAACTAAGAAATAATGTCTACAGTTAATTTCTATAAACAGTATTTTCTAATTCAACATGTATCAGAAATTTCAGACATAAAAAAACGTGAACATCGTAATATATGCAACATATATCGTTGACTTTATATTCGTGTCTCGATCATTCTGTGTCTGTATTGTAATAAATTTAATATTTTGCTCGACGCATTTCTCGTTCGTGTTCCGACTTTAGCTTTTGAAACATCCGTTCGAGTAATTCGTTTTCTGCTCTATGACGTCTTATATAACTTCTTAATTGTTCCTCAGACATTTGCTGGATTTCCGTCGTTAAATTCCTACGAGGAACATTGTCCAAACGATGTTCCTTTCTCATATCATTTTATACATGGGCTTTCCTGATTTCGATATCCTAGTGGTCGTTGTCTTCTGTTCCATAGCGTCTGAATGCGTTTCCATTCGAGAAATAAAGAGTCGGACAAGTTCCGTGGCTGTCTTCACCGACTTTTCTATCTTTGAGATCCTCTTTATCCGATTATTTCCTCTATCATCGGCGTTAGGAGGTTCTGATCGATTCGTACCTTTATTCAGTTTTTCGACCGTCGGAACGTCGATATTAGGCAGTGACGATTTATTCCGATTGTTTTTTTAGATTTTTTTATAGGAATCTTCGGTACCGGTCCAATTCTCTTCATTGCATGTATCTTGATGGGATTGTTTTACATTCGTAGTTACCATATATACATGTGCTCTTTTGATTTGGAGGTCCTAGTCGTCGTTGTCTTCTGTTCCACAGCGTCTGAATGCGATTGCATCCGAGAGTTATGGAGTCGGACATTTTCCATAGATGTCTTCGACGATTTTTCTTTCGGTAATATTCCCTTTACCCGATTATTTCCTCTATCATCGACGGTAGAAGGTGCTGGTCGATTCGAGCCTATTTTTTGACTTCCGACTGTTGGAACGTCGACCGACGTTGTATTCTGATTGTTTTTTTTTCGATTTTTTAATGGGAATCTTCGGTACCGTTCCAATTCTCTACATTGCATGTACGCGAAATATTGCATTACATATATAAGCCAGCAATTAGCTCTTCGCGGAAGTTCATTCAATAATTCAGCGCTTATTAAGTCGAAACCCGGACTTTTCTTCTTTTTCAACGTTTTAAGTAAACATTCCACCTCAGAAGGTGAGGCTAACTTAATCGAAGAAGATGATTCGTATACGACTATTTATATAGTCGTATATTTCCCTGTCCGTGCTAGCCGTTATGTTTGGCTGAAACACGGTTACCTGGTGCTAAGCAAATAAATCTGACTTCTGTTTATCATCTCTCGCCCATGATCCGTTACCATGTTTTATCGGAGAAATATGTGTATTGGACCGTTTAATATTTTTGGTGCACTTCCACAAGGATGCTAGGGGTGAACGTTTATTTAAATAGCTATTAAGGGTTTTGTTTTTAATTTCTGCTAATAACATTTTTAATTCTTTTACTTTATTGTTGAACAATTTTTTATCCCAAGGATTCCCTGTTTGGAACCACCTTCGTCTCAACTTTCTCTCTTCCAAGACTAGCTTTCGGACTGATAGCGGATAATTATTACTCTTTTTGTAAGTATTAACTGGAGTATTCAGCGTGGCTGCTGTTTGTATCTCTCTAGTTAGATATATCGTACGGCATTCTCGATGTAAATTTCGCTTTTTAATTGAATTTTTAGATTTAATTTGGTATCTACGTATTCTCTAAATGATTCCCAATCTGTTCGGTGGTTACACAAATATATTTTTTCCTCACGACATATAACCGAATCGCCAAACGTTAAAATGATACAAGAGTGGTCCGAAAAAAGATCGAAAGAAGAATTTATTTCTGAGTAGTAACTAGCAGTTCCTTTCGTGATGAAAAAATCCAGCAGATCCGGTATTTTACCATTGTCGGTTGGCCAATATGGTTGATATGTATTTAGCATTATGACTTTCCAGTGCTTGTTTCAGCATACGCCCCTTGTTGTCGTTAACCTGGAGCCCCACACTGTATGTTTGGCGTTCCAATCAGCTCCAGAAACGAATTTACTCCCCAAATATTTTATGTATTTGCTAAATTCTATTGTCGTTGTCTTGCGTCGTGGCGGACAATAAGCAGCTGATAACACAAGCTGGCCACCCATCATCTGTATGCTAATACTAGCTCCCTGTAGATACTCCTCTTTAAACTGATTTAATTCATGATGTACAATGTCAGTTTTTATTAGTATTGCTGAACCACCATGCGATTTTCCCGAGGTGTGTGTACACGAATACGTGTTATAATTATTTATTTTGAAATTACCCTTATCAGTAAGGTGAGTTTCAGAAACTAAAACTACATCGATTGAATTAATATTGAAAAACAATTCAACTTCAGCTTTATGATTTTTCAAGCCATCCGCGTTCCACTGAGCAACCCTTAGATACCTGGGCATTATTTGATTAGTTTTTGAACTAATGTGGTAAGCATGGATAACATCATGCTATCTTGTTCAGCTAATTGGCGGAATATTGCCTTAAATTCGTTCAGAAACTTCCCCAAGTTCACCATAGGCACATTTTGTCCCTCTACATTTAGATTACTCGACGATCTATTACTGTCGGAGATTTGACCGTAAATTCCTACATGGTTCATATTTGCTGTAGTATTATTCATCTGGCCTGAGGTGTTAGCATTAATAACTTGTGAATAGCTTACAGATGGCCATCGATAATTTCGTTTGATAGGTTGACTCGCTTTAAGTTTGAGATTTGTTTTATTTTGTACTAATTTTTGATATATCTCACAACCTTTATAATTCGCGGGATGAGATCCACCGCACAGTCCGCATGTAGGAGGTGATTGTGGGTCCTTTTTGCATTCGTAGGTTGTGTCCATTTCCACATTTCACGCATACTGGCGCTCGTGTACAGTAGGCTTTCGTATGTCCCCATTGTTGACAGTTCAGACACTATTGATGCTTTCTTTTTAGGCAATTCTATTTTAATAATTGTATTACACGGTGATTTTAAATTATATATTTCTCGACAATTTGTTGTTGGTTCTAGATCTATGAATAATAATGGCGATGTTTTGTTTTGTCTGATACTGCCTCACATTATAAACATTGCAAACTTTAAACCCATGCGATTCTAATTCTTCTTTTATGACCATTGGATCGATTGAAAGGTGTAAATGCCTGATCACAACTTTGTAAGCTCTATCTTGTTTAATTTGGTAGGTGTGAAAAATATTTTCTTCTCTGAAGACTCGCATTAACTTGCGGTATTCTTCCGGAGAGCGTACATTAATTTTAACCACCCGATCTGTCAGCGCTTTTGCATAGTAATCAGCTCTGTTTTTTACTAGTTCTATTTTTTTCTACATTTTTTTGAAATTTTGCATTCCATGTACAGAAATAGGAGGTGGTTTTGGAATAGATGGAGTAGGAATATTTGTTGAATTTGTTTGTATAGCCGCATTGCTTTCTTCATCGGTATCATTTCCATGGTCAGTTGGAAGGGCCTTGTATCTATTGCGTGTCATTTTAGCATGATTATCATCCTTAACAATAACTGACTGCCGTTTTTCCCCCTTTTCACTTTAACTATTTGCCAATCATTCTCGTGATTATTCTCACTCATAACGATTTCTTTGCCACTGGCATTTTCACTTTCCACTTTGGAACTGTTTTCTTGTAGGGGAGGGAAATATTGGTTGTTGATACTATTTTGATTATCTATGTAATTATAACTTGGCTGTAAGTATTGTAAATTTGTCAGACTGTGTGATAAACAAATAGGGGTTGCGCGGTGGGAATACTCGTTGATGGTCCTGCTATATTGTGCGGACTTATAAATGACGGAGTAAATCTAGCCGGGTTGCATGATTTGGTTAGTATAAATTTGTGACATTTCATTGTGTTGTATGCGTGTACCAGTCGACGTATAAACCGGTTCTTGTGTATGGGTTTGCGTAGCTACCGTCGTCTTCATGTCGACAACAGTAGCCCGCACTTGTATATATGTGTAAATATATATAGACTATACTTTAATAAACCTAAACGTAGCGTAATACAGAAAATTATGATATGGAATAAATAGTAATAGTAATGACAACAACAATAATAGGTAATAAAGATAAAGATAAATAAAATGCTATTATCTCACCGATCTGATATGATTCGATGAAAAAGTGATGCCTCCGAGTATATCTACATATTAGGAGAAATATATTAACGATTTAATGAATAATTACCGAATGCAAAACGGGAACGTCAATGACCATAGTGAAAAATATGTATATGTAAACTAAAATTGGTGTATAATTATAAGATCCAAACATTCCAATAGTAAGTATTCCATTTCTTAAATAGTTATTTTAACATCTCAATCTGACTACCTTACTAATGAAATTTACATATTTCAACCTGCACAATTTTAATTCTCGCCTAGCTTCTGTATATCGAATATAAATAAATAATTCTTAAGCTTATATATATATATATATATATATATATATATATATATATATATGTATATATATATATATAAATTATTTCATTCACTTTTAGTGTAAGTGTGCAAGGCCCATTTTGATCGGTTCGAAAATGAGCTATATGAAGAAAACCGGATGTAGAATCACGTACACTTTTTAACTTGAAATTTTGAATTAATATATACGCGTGTATATTATTAGCATGTACGTGTTACACATTTTTATCTGGAATATGTGTCTTTCAACTTTTCGCTAAAGAGCCTATATGATTATTATAATCTAAAAATTAGACTACCACATGTTATAAAATCAGCCCACTAGTTTTTGACTTTAGACTATTTATACATATAGATCTTCATATCAACCAATATTTCAGAATGCTATTATTATTATTAAGGTTATGTCTCCGATATATGTGCAAATTTTTTTATCCCTTCCCTTCGACTTCCTGTATCTTCAACATTCTTCAATGGAAACAAACATTTCCATAGCCTCATACCGATTTAACTGTTTTTTATTTATTATTATTATTATTATTATACGGGCGCCGGCTGCACTAATGGGCCAAATGCGCCCACGGGCTTACTGTGGTCCTAGATCTGATTTAAGAGGCTCAGTGAATCCAGGAACAGGAACACATTATGAATATGGTCAGTAGATTCAGATAAAAGTTGAGGTAAAGAAGGAGGAAGGCTGTGCTGGATTCTTAATGTTGTGAGAGCATGACAGGATGTTAGTATGTGGGGTATGAGCAGTTGAGACATTTGGCAAAAGGGACAGAGTGGCGGGTCTGTGCCATGAAGAAGATAGGAATGGGTAAGGTTTGAGTGGGATATACGGAGTCTTGTAAGGATAACATTTTTCTTTCTTGTTTTGAAAGGAAATGGCAGTTGGGATAGTGGATTAGATTTGATTAAAAGGAGGTGGTTTTGTTCATTAGACTTCCATGCACGACACCAAGATTTAGTTACGAGAGATTTCAGGAAAGCTTTAACGTCACTATAGAGAGAGAGACGAGCGGATATGTGTGGAAGCAAAGACGCCTCTTTGGCAGCTCGGTCAATAGCCTCATTTCCAGGAATACCGATGTGGCTGGGAATCCAAATGAACGCTATGGAAACTTGAGATTTAGTAAGGAAGTCATGGACAAGCAGAATGCGTTGTAGAAGTGCATTATCTGTATATAGGTTGTGGAGAGACTTTAAAACATTGAGTGAATCAGAAAGAATAAGGAATTTAGAAGAAGACTGCGTCATGGACAGGAACTCTAGACACTTGAATATAGCAAAGGATTCAGCTGAAAAAATGGAGCAGGACTTAGGAAGTCGAAAGCGATGAATGATAGGGGTTTCTGTTCGGAAGTACGTCGATTGTTTGTTCGCGTTCATGCCGGTTTCTCTAACCGATAAGAAGATAATAATGGTGAGATCGTTTTATTCTATTTTATTTTATCGTATAATTACAACGAAATCGTCTTATCTTATCGCTTAGTAATAAGTAATAACAATTATCGATATCGATATTTATTCACGTTAATTTAGTTCTATTCAACTGTCGGCTATATATATAGCCGCAACTTACATCTGTATTCCGACACGTGTGTATATACACACTATGTCGACTAAACCAAAAAAAGATACCAAATCCGATATTAATAAATCTACAATCCACAAAATTACTAATAAATCTCCAACAGGCAAACCAGTTTCCGTTAATCCGGCTAAGCAGCTCATCAATGAACCAACTACAAACATATATGTTCATCCTACACATGCCATAACTGTGGATTCAGGCACAATGTTAAATCAAATAGATCATCAAACACCTCCTATCTCTTACGCAACAGCTGTAAACAAAGAACCAGTACTGGACAAAACACACGCAATAGTAATTCCTACGATAGACGGTGTCAGACAACTAGAATATGTAGAAAAAGTCGCGGAATTTGTCAACCCTCAACATATCAAAGCAGCCTATCGCATGTCAAATCAAAGATTCTGTATCTTTTTTACGTCGAAGCAAATAGTAGACAACATTATTCACCAAAACCGAGTTATTACAATTAGTAATCAAACACTTAACATCCGCCGCCTAATCAATCCAGCTAAGCGCATCATCATCTCACATGTTTGCCCTAGTATCCCAACCTCAGTAATTGAAGACGAACTAAAGAAACACAACATACCGCTGTCGTCACCTATCACCACCTTGCGAGCAGGCTTCGCACCATCGGCGCTAGCACATATTTTAACAAACAAGAAACAGTTTTATGTCGCGCCAGATTCAACCACCATTATACCTGATACTTTAGTAATCACACATGACAACACCACATACCGGATCTTTTTAGCTGAAGAAGGCTCGATATGCTACCGATGTAAACTCAGAGGTCATATAGCAGCCCAGTGTTCAGATTTATTAACGACAAATAAGTCTCCTCCAGTTATAGATAATGCTGATGTGCCCACAGTAAAGGGTGAATCCAAAGAGGAAGAACTGATGGACTCCCAGATCATCGACAATGGTAAATGTACAGTTCCTGCAATTCCAGCTTTCAAAAGAGCGATTTCTTCTTCCACTTCCGCTTCATCCACTGAAGCGACCTGTGATACAAATGTTGAAAAACATCCACCTAAAACAAAGAAGCTGAAATCAACGGAATTTAAAACCGATCAGCTTTTAGATACGATTAAAGCAGCAAAACAGGAAATGGAACAAAACCCAGACAGGTACGAAGTCACACCAGACCAGTTTGAAGACATAATGTTTGCAATTCTTACAGAAACGAATTACATTGAAGCGGTGAAGCAAATGAACTTTGACCCAATACAGCTTACCAACTCGCTGCCAATCCTGAAAAAGTTTATTGTTGGACAAGGCGTAAAGAACAAATTAACCAGACTGATCAATGCACTTCGTGGCAGTACCACTGATTCTGAAACTGAACTAACGAAGAATGAATAAAATCCTGCAATGGAATATAAATGGTGCATTTTCGCACCTGGCCGAATTAAAATTATTGATAGCACAATACCAACCTCCAGTAATTTGTATTCAGGAATCACATTTGAAGACTAACCAACTGTTCACAATCCATAACTACAGTTCATTTAGGTTCGATGATACCTCACATTTGATTGCAGCTGGAGGGGTATTAACATTAGTCCACAACTCGATCCCCCAAGCAGTGCCTTTATCAATTACATCCGACTTACAAGTAGTTGCAGTCTCAATATTAATCCCAATAATCCACCGTAAACCAATCTCAGTATGCAACATTTATATTCCACCCACCTATCAAACATCTAAGCATGATTTTAATAATATCATAAAACAGCTACCAACACCTTTTATCATACTTGGTGACTTTAATGCACATAGCCATACATGGGGGTCCAGACGTCAAAATTCTAGAGGAAATCAAATCGATCACTTACTTATCAATAACCACAGTATCGCTTTATTAAACAAACGAGATCAACCAACGTACTGTGATCCAAAAACAGGGCAATTTTCCTCTATCGACCTCACATTTGTTTCCACTGATCTGATAAATGAATTGGAGTGGCAGACACACATGGACTTATGCGATAGTGATCATTACCCCATCTCTCTCTCGTATAAGTTATCTAACTTTCACCCTTCACGGAGGCAGAAATGGAAAATAAAAGAAGCTAACTGGCCCTATTTCACCAACAGCACTATAATTGATTCCTATCACATGGATGATCTGGAAAAGGATGTCGAATTCCTAACTACTATAATCATACAAGCTGGACTGTTGACAATACCCGTGTCCTCAGCTAACCCCCGCTCAAGAAAACGAGTACCCTGGTGGAACAACAAGATTGCAAAGGCAACCAATATGCGGAAAAAAGCATTAAGAATATTGAAAAAACAAAATTCATTAGTAAATCTTATTGAGTATCGTAAACGTCGGGCGTACGCGCGCACTCTCATAAGAGCATCTAAAAAAGAATGCTGGCAAGTTTTCACCTCTTCCATCAATCAATATGAACCGATTCCAGCAGTGTGGAAGAAAATACAGCTGATCAATGGGAAAAATTGTCAATCAAGTATCTCTGCATTATACAAGAACGGTTCTCTTATTACAAATACCGCCGAGATGGCCGATCTGTTGGCTTCCCACTTTTCTGCTGTATCATCTAATTCCAGTTATAATAAAGAATTTTTACATCTAAAACAAAGAACAGAAGCTACACCAATCAGTTTTGATACTTGCAATGATGAAAACTACAATCGTCCAATATTGTTAGACGAGCTCGAATACTGTATTCAATACCACATCCGTGACTCCTCACCAGGACCAGACAATATCCACCCTATTATGTTGAAACATCTTCATGCATCAGCCAAGTTATATTTGTTACACATCTTTAATAGGATGTGGAATGCGGGAACTTTCCCGGCAAAATGGAAAGTAGCCATAGTAATCCCTATACTAAAAAATGGAAAAAATAAAACAGAAACAACTAGTTACCGCCCCATTGCATTAACAAGTGTACTTGGCAAACTATTGGAAAAAATTATTCAAAAGAGGCTAACCTGGACCTTAGAAATGAATAATATGTTCACTCCAAAGCAATATGGTTTCCGAAAACATCGATCAGCAATACAAGCTATCATTGATCTCCAACTCAAGATCCAGAAGGCATTCCATGATCGCAATCATCTATATGCTGTCTTTTTTGACCTGCAAAAGGCATATGATACAGTATGGAAATATCAGGCGCTTACTAGCCTACAAAAAGCAGGAATCAATGGCCGCATGGCCAATTTAATTCAAAGTTTTTTAATTGGCAGACAAATCAAGGTACGCTTAGGCAACACCTATTCCAAATTGTTTCATATGGAGAATGGTGTACCACAAGGATGCGTCCTTAGTGTAACACTCTTCCTGCTAGTTATTAACGATATAATGCAGGCAATCCGACCACCGGTACAATTCAGCCTTTTTGCAGATGATTTAACGATAACGTTCCAATCGTCTTCGCCAACCAGAGCTGGTAAAATCATACAGCGTTGCATCAATGAAATAGTCGAATGGGCTTCTGCACGTGGATTCAATTTTTCAGCAGAAAAAACAACCTGCGTTGACTTCCACCGAAATACCAAGTGTAGTCAACAACCTAAAATCTTCCTGAATAGTTTAGAATTAAGTTTCCAAGATACAGTGCGCTATCTCGGAGTAACTTTTGACAGCAAACTGGTATGGAACGCGCACATTAAAAACCTCAAGAAATCAGCTATAAAAGGTCTAAACATATTGAAGAAAATTAATAATAGACGTAACGGAGGCGATCGAAAAATGTTATTACTGTTATATAAAGCATTAATTCGTTCTAGATTAGAGTACGGTTGCCTAGCATTCGCCTCTGCGGCCCAGGGGTTACTGAGGTCCTTGGATACCATTCAACATTCAGCCATCCGAATAGCCACTGGAGCTTTTCATACTAGCCCTACAGCTAGTCTTAATAGTGAATCGGGATTACTTCCTTTATGTTACCGAAGGCAAATCCTGACAGGTAACTTCCTCACCTCCACACTTATCTCTCCAAACCTACCGTTTAATGATCTTTTGTACAACATTCCAAGATACAATGAAATATCCATAAACATCCCTAAATATGCAATTAACATCAAAAATAAATTCTTATCATTATTTCCTCAATTTAACAAATTCATTCTTAATCCCCCTCTTCTTCCAATATATACTGACCCACCACCCTGGCTTTTGCAACCACTCCATATAAACTTGAAACTTACCCACCTTTCCAAGCTTTTATGCCCACCCCATATACTTCAAAACTACATTACTCTTGAAATCTCCAAATATAAGGACGCTGTGTGCTGTTTTACTGATGGCTCTAAATCGGGTAGGCGTGTGGGGTCTGCCTTCTCGGTACCCCCTGTTTTTTATTTAGAGGCAACCTATTTATTAAATAATATAAATGTTCGAACATACTTTGGTTTCCTGGGAAGCTTGTATTATTTCTACAGGTAATTTCGAGAATAATTACCACGGTAATGAATTTACAGAGACCTTAATCGTAACTAGTGAAATTGAAAAAAAAAAGAAACATTTTTAAAAGAAGAGACATATATGATATCGAAATAAAGTCGAATATCCGGACAACATTTCGAACGTCCGCTTCGCAATTAACCGCATTGATGACTTCGCCGCGTACAAGTAAATTACCGTTATCGTCAAAGATTCGATTTAACGCTCCGTCTAGCGTAAATCATCGTCCGAATATAAATAATTCAGACAACGAACAAGTATCGCCGATGGATGTTCCAAAAATTTCGGAATCTAACATACCTTCATTTGTGTATTATTAAAATTTAGTTTGACTTTCTCGATGTACGTTGACCCTGACATAATACCGCGGCCACAATCGGTAACATTTTTTTCGGGGAAGGATGACTTATTTATGGTCAACATGGATCCTCTTTTGGATATTTCCTTCGATTTTGGAATTATGTTAGATTCCGAAATTTTTGGAACATCCATCGGCGATACTTGTTCGTTGTCTGAATTATTTATATTCGGACGATGATTTACGCTAGACGGAGCGTTAAATCGAATCTTCGACGATAACGGTAATTTACTTGTACGCGGCGAAGTCATCGAAGCGGTTAATTGCGAAGCGGACGTTCGAAATGTTGTCCGGATATTCGACTTTATTTCGATATCGTATATGTCTCTTCTTTTAAAAATGTTTCTTTTTTTTCAATTTCACTAGTTACGATTAAGGTCTCTGTAAATTCATTACCGTGGTAATTATTCTCGAAATTACCTGTAGAAATAATACAAGCTTCCCAGGAAACCAAAATATGTTCGAACATTTGTATTATTTAATAAATAGGTTGCCTCTAAATAAAAAACAGTTAAATATCGGTATGAGGCTATGGAAATGTTTGTTTCCATTGAAGAATGTTGAAGATACAGGAAGTCGAAGGGAAGGGATAAAAAAATTTGCACATATATCGGAGACATAACCTTTAATAATAATAATAGCATTCTGAAATATTGGTTGATATGAAGATCTATATGTATAAATAGTCTAAAGTCAAAAACTAGTGGGCTGGCTTTATAACACGTGGTAGTCTAATTTTTAGATTATAATAATTATATAGGCTCTTTAGCGAAAAGTTGAAAGACACATATTCCGGATAAAAATGTGTAACACGTACATGCTAATAATATACACGCGTATATATTAATTCAAAATTTCAAGTTAAAAAGTGTACGTGATTCTACATCCGGTTTTCTTCATATAGCTCATTTTCGAACCGATCAAAATGGGCCTTGCACACTTACACTAAAAGTGAATGAAATAATTTATATATATATACATATATATATATATATATATATATATATATATATATATATATATATATATATATATATATATATATAAGCTTAAGAATTATTTATTTATATTCGATATACAGAAGCTAGGCGAGAATTAAAATTGTGCAGGTTGAAATATGTAAATTTCATTAGTAAGGTAGTCAGATTGAGATGTTAAAATAACTATTTAAGAAATGGAATACTTACTATTGGAATGTTTGGATCTTATAATTATACACCAATTTTAATTTACATATACTTAATTACTAAAAACAGTTGAAATCACTAAATTTATTTAATTATGTGAAGCTTTTCGGCATTTACGCCATTGTCAAGCTATATACAATTAAAATTAGCTCTACAAAATCATAAAATATTAATTTAAAACTAAGTTTACAATTTTACACTAAAATGAATTATAAATACTTAAAATTATCTGACAATGACAGTGGTAAACAACATCATCAATTATCAGTAATATAAAATTTACAGAACAGTAGCTAGAAAATAATTATTTTATAAAAATATGTATTTGAACAATGAAAAATATATGTTTATGTAATTAAAAAAATCAATAGTTAGGAATAATATTTTTATAATATATGGAAATAATAAAAGAAAGGGATAAAAATAATTTATTAAATTCAATGGTAAAGTTTGAGGAAGAATTAATTTTAAAAAGTATATTATAAAAATATTATTCCTAACTATTGATTTTTTTAATTACATAAACATATATTTTTCATTGTTCAAATACATATTTTTATAAAATAATTATTTTCTAGCTACTGTTCTGTAAATTTTATATTACTGATAATTGATGGTGTTGTTTACCACAAATACATAAAATATTTGGGAGTAAATTCGTTTCTGGAGCTGATTGGAACGCCAAACATACAGCGTGGGGCTCCAGGTTAACGACAACAAGGGGCGTATGCTGAAACAAGCACTGGAAAGTCATAATGCTAAATACATATCAACCATATTGGCCAACCGACAATGGTAAAATACCGGATCTGCTGGATTTTTTCATCACGAAAGGAACTGCTAGTTACTACTCAGAAATAAATTCTTCTTTCGATCTTTTTTCGGACCACTCTTGTATCATTTTAACGTTTGGCGATTCGGTTATATGTCGTGAGGAAAAAATATATTTGTGTAACCACCGAACAGATTGGGAATCATTTAGAGAATACGTAGATACCAAATTAAATCTAAAAATTCAATTAAAAAGCGAAATTTACATCGAGAATGCCGTACGATATATCTAACTAGAGAGATACAAACAGCAGCCACGCTGAATACTCCAGTTAATACTTACAAAAAGAGTAATAATTATCCGCTATCAGTCCGAAAGCTAGTCTTGGAAAAGAGAAAGTTTAGACGAAGGTGGTTCCAAACAGGAAATCCTTGGGATAAAAAATTGTTCAACAATAAAGTAAAAGAATTAAAAATGTTATTAGCAGAAATTAAAAACAAAACCCTTAATAGCTATTTAAATAAACTTTCACCCCTAGCAATAGATGACTATTCCTTGTGGAAGTGCTCCAAAAATATTAAACGGTCCAATACACATATTCCTCCGATAAAACATGGTAACGGATCATGGGCGAGAGATGATAAACAGAAGTCAGATTTATTTGCTTAGCACCAGGTAACCGTGTTTCAGCCAAACATAACGGCTAGCATGGACAGGGAAATATACGACTATATAAATAGTCGTATACGAATCATCTTCTTCGATTAAGTTAGTCTCACCTTCTGTGGTGAAATGTTTACTTAAAATGTTGAAAAAGAAGAAAAGTCTGGGTTTCGACTTAATAAGCGCTGAATTATTGAATGAACTTCCGCGAAAAGCTAATTGCTGACTTATATATATATAATGTAATATTTCGCGTACAATATTTTCCAGTACAGTGGAAATTCGCGCAAATTATAATGATTCCGAAACCTGGCAAAGATTCGTATTCTGTTTCATCTTATCGTACGATCTCTTTGTTGCCTGTTTTGTCGAAGGTAGTAGAAATTTTAATATTAAAAAGATTACAGCCTTACATACAATCCAATGATATAATACCGCAACATCAATTCGGTTTTATAAAACACCATTCCAGCACTGATCAATTACACAGGCTGGTTAGTGTAATTGAAAATAGCTTAGAAACCCAAAAAGTATGTACCATTTCTCGATGTTCAACAAGCTTTTGATAAAGTTTGGCACGATGGTCTATTATATAAATTGAAGTGTCTATTGCCGAAAAATTTTTACCTGTTGTTGAAATCATACTTAAAAAATCGGCACTTTCAAATGCGTTACAGACATACCTATTAAGAAATATATCCTGTTTTAGCAGGCGTTCCCCAAGGTTCTGTGCTGGGCCCCACGCTGTACTTGTTATACACGGCTGATTTCCCTACAATGGAAAACGTACAGCTGGCTACATTTGCGGATAACACTGCACTGATCTCAATACAACCGATCCGAAGATAGCTATCCGTAACCTACAGAAAGCTCTTACTAAGGCGGAGATATGGTTTAAAAAATGGAAAATTGGAATTAATGAAAACAAATCTGTCAATATCCATTTTACCAACAGAAAAGTTACACCCCTACCCGTGAGGATTAATAGCGCCGATCTGTCAGTGCGATCAATGGTCAAGTACTTAGGATTACACCTGGATAGCCGATTAACATGGAAACATCACATACAGATGAAGAAAAAATAATTAGATATTCGAGTTAAAAAAATGTGCTGGCTGATAGGGAGAAACAGTGTACTAACGACAGATAATAAACGTTTAATATATACGGTGGTTCTAAGTCTTGTCTGGACCTATGGGGTGCAACTTTGGGGTTGTGCTAGACCATCAAACTTGAAAATAATACAAACGTCACAAAATAAAATTCTTCGGATGATAACCAAAGCACCCTGGTATGTCGGGTAGTATCGTTGGATACTTGTCCCCTCATGTTCAATTCTTTTAAACGTACTGCTAAATGCCCTTGGTGGGAAGCTCGTAGTATTATAAATAATAATTAATGTAATCTAGTTTTACGTGTATCTGAACGAGTGTTGTTATTAGAAGAATTTCGTACTTGACAAGTTTCTATATTGGGGGTGGAAGGTATTGGAGCATACCGTTGATTAGAAGAATATGGGCGTTTTGCTATGTCTGAAAAGAAGAAAGCCTCACTAATGTGTCCTGATTTATTCTTACGGATTGCTTCCGATAATGATATGTTATCCATAAGACATAATTTGTTGGATTTGAAAACGTTCTTTATATATAGGACAAGATTTGTCAGTGGCCACATGAGCTCCCATACAGTTAATGCATAAAGGGGCAGAAGTATTTGTATTTGAGCAACTGGAGGGTAAATAGCTCTCATGGCAAAATGAGCACCTAGGTTTGGATCGGCATTGTTGAGCAGTGCGTGAGAACCGCAAGCAATTCGCACACTGTCTTGGCGGCCGAATACTTGGATCTACCTTTAAGCGCAACCGATGTAGTGCGACATACTCTGGTAGAGAGTAACCAAGGAATTTAATTTCAACCGTCTGCGTTGGGATTAACGACCCTTCCGCGCGACGGTGGATACGTCTGATCCTTTCAACTTGGACAGAGCTTTCTATACTTTCAAAAATTTCTGTGTCTGAAATATTAGTGGAAATACCTCTAATCACGCCAAATCTATACAAAAGAGAACTTGGAATAAAAGCTGATAAATTATCTTCTTTGTTGACCTGTTCAACAAAAAAAATAAGCATGTTCCAGACTATTAAAGGCTACTTTAATTTTATTAATTTACATTGGAAATATTCAACGCCGGGATATTTTGCTAATAATTTGCATATGGCCAAAAGGATGGTAATTGCCAAGATTACTATTTGCAACTCGAGAAGACGATATAATAGCTATATAAGTCCCCGAATGAACATTTTTCACATATAGTGAATTAATAATTGAGTTATTAATATTAAAATTATTATTACCACTATTATTTGAGATGATCATACTATTACCATCATTATCATTACTAATACTATGATTATCATTATTAACGTTATCACCACTACCAATACTACTACTACCGCTAATACTAATATTACTATATCGTTTCCGTTAGCGTACGGTTTGTTTGTGTTTTGCTCCTGTTAATTTAGGTATTTTTATTTGTTATATCGTGTTTTTTATATTGGAGTGCCCGAAATTAAAATTTTATTTCTCTTTAACTATTAAACGGGATTTTGTTAATTTTTGTTTGTTCTGTAGTTATTTTGTTTTGTTTCATTTTCGTTTTGTTACGCGTTAAAGTTTTTGAAATTTTGGTATAATCTTCATATATATTGACATTCGTGATTGTATAGTAACAGTAACTGCGTCGCGTTATCTTTCTTGATTAGATAACGTCGTCTCAATAAACCCGACTATTATCTAAACCTGAAATTATTCTCTCGGAGGTAATTTTTCATTTATTATTTTTATTAGTTATTGCCAGCTTTATTTGAACTATGCCAACCGTAATAATGTGCAGTGTTTGCCAGAAAGACTTGCCAGTGGACGGAGAATATGCGAACTGCTCTGCATGCAGTGGAAAAATTCATTTCAGTTGTTCTGGTGTAGCTAAATCAACCTGGAGAACAATGAGCGCGGCTAACAAATCGTGCTGGCGGTGTGCGTCGTGTAGAGGAAAGGCTCACGATACCACTAAACTTTCTGTATTGCTAAGTTGATTAGGGCTGAATTTAAACCCATAAATGATAGAATGACTGAAGTGTTAAAATCTGTAGCTTTCCATTCGGCTAAATTTGACGAATTAGTGGCGGAGGTAAGGAAATATAGGGAAGAAGTAGTAGAATTAAAAAAGGCAGTCATAAGCCTCAAAAAAGAGAACATCGAACTGCGTGGGAGATTGGATGATGCGGAGCAATATAGCCGTAAAAATAATTTAATTATTAGTAACGTACCGTTTAGTAGGGAGGAAAATGTTTATGAAGTAGTCAAAAAATTGGATCTGCCATTGGTTGCAATGTGGATGATTCTGACATCGACGTTTGTCATCGTTTACCTCGACCGTCAAGAGGTGGAAATTCTGGTATAATAGTAAAATTTTGTCGGCGTGTGTTAAAACACAAATTTCATGAAAGACGTCGATCTGTAAAGCTATCTACTGGCCTACTTAATATGCGTTCAGATACCAATAGTGGGACAGGCGATATACCTATATACCTGAATGATCATTTAACGCCTGCACGTTCTGCGATTTATAAGGCGGCACGTGAACTTCGTCATTATGGGTATAAATTCGTGTGGATCAAAGACTGTAAAATGTTCGTGCGTAAATCGGAAGAGCACAAGGCTCAACAAATAAAGAATATTGACCAAGTCGAATTGTTGAAATCTTCTTAGTTTTTAAGAATTAAGGTAAAGTTAATTATTAGAAATGATGGATTGCGTATGTGATTGTATAGGTAATACTAGTATATATATATATATATGTATTCTGTTCAAATTAACGTATCACTAACTGATGTAAATATGTACTTATATGTATATTTGTATATGAGCTTTGTACGTGTTTGTTGTTATATATTTGTTAAATTCAAGTGCATATTGTTTACCGTAAATGCAAATGCAATTAATGTGTGTAAATGGCTGTGCAAATGCACAAGTATTGACCAAGAGTGTACTGTTGGTTTCATATAAGGAAGGTTATAAACCGTGTGTATAAGAATTGAGTCTTCCGATGAATGTGGGTAATATTAAGTTATTGGTATTGAATGTGCGTAGTCTTCATAAGAATTATGAACAGTTTATGGTATATTTATATGAGAGTGATGTTTGTTATGATATTATTGTGCTAACTGAAACTTGGTTACATGAGGCAGAAATAACGCGATACTATATAACAGGTTATAATCATGTTGCTCAGTGTAGACAAAATAAGCGTTCTGGAGGTGTACTTATATATATTAAGGAGGATATAAAGTTTCATACCATAGATACAGCATTGATAAGTGCTAATATAGTTCGCATATCAGTTCAACTAGACGAAGCATCTTTGACATTATTGGGGTATATAGATTCTGCGAATTACATCGTTCCTTGTTTTTGAGTGATATAAGTCATTTATTTGATATATCATCTGACCTTATGGTAGTGGCTGGTGATATGAATATCAATTTATTAAACGAGAAAGATTCTGCTGATTATTTAAATTTATTTTCTTCCAAGGGTTTTGTACATATTATCGATAAACCTACTTATCAGCGTACAAGCACTGAGTATGAATCCTGTTTGGATCATGTTTTAATTCGTGGCTTAAATAATAAAAATATTGATATAGATATTAATCACCGTATTTGTGAAGTTGATTTTTCAGATCATCGTGCTTTGTCCGTGACGCTTAGCTTAGCGGCAAGGCGGCTATTAAGGTTTGAAGATAATAGGTATCTGTTAGATAAGTACTTATTACGGGATAATTTTTATTCACTTGACTTGGGTCCTTTATATATTTCTAGAGCGAATATAGATGAAAAGTTTAAATGGTTTGTGTCTAGAGTAAGTGAATGTATATTAAAAAGTAAAAAAATCAGGAAGGTTAAAAGTTTTGGCCGTAAACGATCGCCCTGGATAACGAATTATCTTGTTGGGATGACTCGTTCAAAAAATGCTTTATATAGACAAACTAGGTTATATCCGCTAGATATAGGTTTATACCAAAAGTATAGAGCTATGTCAAAGCAAGTTCAAGTTGCGGTTAGAAAGGCAAAATTTGAATACTATACTAGACTTTTGGATAAAAGATAGTGTTTTGAAATTAGTTGATAGGTCCGGCGAGGATATTCATAAAACGAACGGTGGAAAAAGACAGTTTTTAGCTAATTCTTTCGCTTTCTTTGGATTTACCTGCGATGATGTTAGGAATGCTATTTTATCATTACATAACAAGTTTTCTTTCGGTTTCGATCAGTTGTCAATAATTATTATTAAGGAACACTTGAATTTCTTTGTACCTCCCTTGACGTTTTTATTTAATGAATCATTTGCCACAGGAAAATTTTCAGATATTTTGAAATTAGGTGTTATAACGCCCGTACATAAGTCCGGGTTAAAGACTGACATTACGAACTACAGACCTATATGTATTCTTTCATCACTATCTAAAGTTTTTGAAAAATGTGTTAAAAAAGTCATATTACATTACTTAATGGGAATTAATTTTTTTAGCCCTAATCAATTTGGTTTCCTACCTAATAGGAGTATAAATGACGCTCTATTTGAACATTACTCTTATATTGCAGACAATTTGGAGGATGGCCGTTCTATACTAGCTGTTTATTTTGATATATGTAAAGCTTTTGATACTATTAACCATGAAATCCTTTTAAACAAGTTATATGCATGCGGATTTCGGGGAAATACTTATTTTTGGTTTAAATCATATGTAAGTAATAGAAAATATGTGACAAAAATAAATGATGTTTTTAGCGATAGTGCGCAGCAATGTTACGGTGTTCCTCAGGGAAGTGTTTTAGGTCCGTATTTATTTCTGATATATATAAATGATCTATGTAATTTGCATGTTGCAGGAAAAATTTTAACTTATGCTGATGATACAGTAATGCTAGTTAGTTCGCGTTTCCCGATAGTGCTTGAACAACTTGCTCAGGATGATGTGAATACATGATTGGTTAAAATTACACCGCTTAGTAGTTAACACAAATAAAACAAAATTTGTTGTGTATACGTATCAAAATCGGGATGCGCTGAATGGTCTATCTTTAACCCTAAATAAAAATACTATAATAAATAGTGTATGTGAAATAAAATATTTAGGCGTTGTAATAGATAATAAGTTATCTCGGAATAGCCATATAGAATATATTAGTAGTAAACTCAGGAAGTTAAATTATTTATTTTACTATCTTAAGCAGTTCTTTAATGAAAAACAATTGCGTCGGCTTTATCTTGCTTTGTATCAACCTATTTTATCGTATGCTATAATACACTGGGGCGGAGCTGCTGTGTACCATATACGACCTTTAGAAATTTTACAGAATTATTTGTGTAGATTAATAAGTGGGAAAAATGGTTCTGATGATATTCTTAAACTAAAGGACATTTATAAATTGCACTTACTCGAGTTTGTATTTAGAAATAAAGAAAGATTTGATATTCGGATTAGAGGTGGGATGCATGAGATTGCTAGAGTACCAAAGTTTAACAAATATCATACGCGTATGCAGACAATTTATATGGGTCCTGCATATTACAATACTGTACCTATAGACATAAGGAATAGTTTAAAAAATTATAAGAGGAGGCGTAAGGCTATTGTTAAATATTTATTAACTAATAGTTGATTGTGTTCTTCTTAATATGTGCTTTGAGTTGGAGTGTGTTATTAAAAACAAAATTTGTTCATATATCAGTTTGATGATAAGCATCTAGTTTTTTTCTTTTGCAGGTGTAAATGTGTATGCTTTGTTGTAGTGTGTACCTAGTAAGTGTATGCTAAATTATATTCTGGTGTTAGGTACATATGGACGTTTGTATGTGCGTTATGTCTCTTTTCTGTTTTACCCCTTATGTTTAAATAAGTTTGATGTGTGCATATTTATGTCTGTATATGTAGTAGGTGTATGTAATGTGTATTGGGTACTACATAGTTAATAGCATATGTATATGTAAAATTTCAGTATTGTGATTTACTTTTTTTTTTCTTTTTGTTTTTTTTTTTTGGTGCCTAGTAATAATGTAAACCGTTAACGGTGCTACAAGTATAGTATATTAATTTTATTATGTAATCCGCGACTCGCGCAGAATTGCGCATCCGCGGAAATCTTGTGTGTATTATTTATATCATGTAATTGTTAAATATTTTGAAATAAAATTGAATTGAAATTGAAATTGAGGACTATAGTTATGAGATAAATTGGGCTTACTATTAATAGTATTATCGCCATCACCATTATTACTACTATTATAAAATTCTTTATTTAAGCTATCGGAACTGACGAACGAGTTATCCTTATGAACCGGGGCGAACCCCCGTCGCTCGAGTCATTCATCAGCTGGCGAAACGAGTAAAGCTGGTACTATATACGAAAATGAAAACGCGTGGGTAAGAAAAAGAAATTAAAGAAATCGACACGTGTAACTTGTTAAATAAGAACTATTTACGATTAACAAGCAACACTATAAACACGACCGATCGAAAATATTACGACGGTGACTGGTTATGTTATAGTCCCCATGATAAACTTTCTTTAATAGGGTGGAATGGAAATTCCCTCCGCTCTAAAATTAACGAATTTACGTATTTTCTAAGTTCAAATAATGTTGATATAGCTGCTCTGTGTGAAACTAAATTAAACTACAAAATGAAAATTAAATTCCCAGGGTATCATGTTTATCGATGTGATAAAAGTAGACGTAGTGGAGGTGTTGCACTAGTTGTACGGGATTCAATTAAGCATAATGTGCTACCAGCACTATCAGCTAAATGTGTAGATACTGTGGGCATTGAAGTGCAGATGAATTATGTGTCATTGTGCATAGTCTGTGTTTACCGATATCCGAAGAATAAATTGTACTTTGTAGACGTCTTAAAATTAATATTCAGCCAATACTCACGCACTATCGTTATAGGAGATTTTAACTGCAAACATAGGGCATAGAATTGTTTCAGTAATGATAGCGCGGGTAACATATTATTAGCAAAACATCAACAAAACTCAATTTTAACATATTGTTTCCTCTTGATCCCACATATATATTCCTCTGCAAGCTAATCACAGACATAGCGTTATAGATCTAATACTAGTTAAAGGTTTCAACAATAGCACAGTCCCTATTTCACTTTCATGTTTACCCTCCAATCACAATCCTACATTATCTTATATACTACTTGCTGACAAGCAAGATATACTAATACCAACACATAATATGTTTCAATATAAAAATGCAGATTGGAATCGATCTAAAACTTTCATTCATAATAATATTAATCTAACTGAAAATTTTTACAGTCCACCTGCAATTGACAAAGCCATTGACAATCTTAATTAATTACACACGGTGCTAACCTTTTTATCCCAAAAATTTCAGTTCTAATCAGGTTCCATATTATACTATAATAATCATTTCTCTTAAAAACTATTATAAAAGAATGATACCTAAATACAAATTTACACATCGATACATGAAAATTAAACATATATATTCTTTTTCGCTGAAATTTTCGTCATTCTTATTAAATAATTGGAAAAATAAAAACAATTTCTTATCCAAGCTAACTACCAAAAATAATACTCTCTGGAAAACCAGTAAGTTTTTAACTAAACACAATTACTTCCCCCTTTATCCCACAACTAGTCAACTGGTTTATAAATTAAATGATAAACTAGAATTGCTCGCTAACAATTTTTCAAAAATCAGTAAACAAAACAACAAGTTAGCGCCCAGAACGCATCATTATGAAGTAAGTAAATTAAAAACAAATTCCAAACTATTGCAGCTAACTCCACGGAGGTAACACATCTCGCTACGCCTTCAAAAGTTAATAAACACATTAAATCCTTGAAGAATAAGACATCTTCTCGTACAGAAGAAATTTCTGCAACAATGGTTAAAAACTTACCCCGCAAAGCGATTGTTTATTTAACCAAAATAATAAATAGTATTCTCGTAAATTCTTACTTTCCGGTTAAATGGAAGACATCTAAAGTTATTATTCTACCTAAACCTAGGAAAGATATGTCAAATATAAATAATATTCGTCCCATTAGTTTATTAAGTACTTTGAGTAAATTAACAGAAAAGTTATACTTAGTCGGTTGCAAAAGTTTACATCGGAAAACAATATTCTTGTAAATGTATGGTTTTAGAACTAATCACTCTACAGTGCATCAGGTTGCGAGGACTTTATAACAGTTAATTTGAACTTGAATAAACACACCGGATTATTATTAATTGATTTAGAAAAAGCATTTGACACGGCTTGGCACGATGCTATTTTATATAAAATGTTCCAATACCATTATCCACATATTTAATTAAAGTAATAAAATCGTATTTATATAATAAAGTTTTCTATGTTACTCATCAGTCTATTAGCTCTTCAATGAGGTCCTATTACGCTGTGGTGTCCCACAAGGTAGTGTGTTAGGTCCTTTCCTTTTCCTGCTCTTAATAAATGATTTACCTAATATACCTTATATTAAAACTGCTCTTTACACAGACGTTTTAGCTTTGTATTGTGATTCATACAGAACCGATACAAGCCGCCTTCACTCTCTGTAAGCACTATAAACGTTGGAAACTGAAACTGAACACCGAGAAAATGGAAGCCATTCTTTTTTCCCCGAACGCAAGGGGATTATAATATGGCCAGCTTACGCAATCGGTATACGTGCTACAAACATCGCCGACTAAAACACCGATTTCTAACATAATTTTTATTTGTTATTTTATATATTTGTTTATTTATTTATTAAGTAAATTAACTGTAATCAACTTTTTTTTTAATTTAATTTATGCTGTTTGTAGCATGGTTTTTTTTTTCAAATTTGCCTCTATATTATCATCGTGGCTTTTATATCTTGTTATTGTTATTATTATTGTATTAGCTACTAAGGGTAATGTACTTAGTATACACAATGTGTTGTATTTCATGTTTACAATTTAAATAAATGATATTTCTTCTTCTTCTATTGATATCTGTTACAATGCATCAAGCAATACAGCAAAATACTTCAGTGACGTGTTGTGTAACACTAAAACTAACAACCTTTATTTCAAGATCTATTACACAGATGGTAATGTAAATGTTAATGTATCGGAGAGTAGTGATTTTATGTATGCTTGAAAATGAGGTAACTGTCGAAAAGCTTAGCATGCATAAAATAAATTTTATATCGATTAACATTGTTATTATTTTGTTTTGTTAACAGATGGTAATGTTATAAGTGTATATCAACATTCTTACTATAATAAACGTATTTATGTTAATCTTAAAGATAATAATGTAGGTACCACTGGTGCTCACTATCTAAGTCAAATCTATAAACATATTATGATTACCTGAACTTTCATTTAAGTTCTACCATGCATCGAATGATGCTCAGTATCTGGCGCAAGCTTTCAAAGACATCAAAATTAATCAACTTGTAATACATTTTGTATATCGGAGGCAAAATGATTGTGCCAAATGTAAAGCGTTGAAAGATAGTAAAATTGCTAAATTAAGTTTTAATTCGAGTATAATTGGAATTGAAGGTTCTCGATATTTAGTCAAATTTTTAAAAAAAAATTAAAGTTTTAGATCTTGATCTCTATGTAAATTATATAAAAGATGAAGGCATGTGTTTGAAATTATTTAAGCTGCAATTACGTCAGCATCGCGTCGCGTCTGATTCGATGTCAGCCGATATCTTATCTGACCTTGAACTCTTTGCATCAGCGTCGCGTCGAGTCGCGTCTGGTTCGATCATACTACGAGTTAGTCATTCTAGTGTTAATATAAATAGACCTTCCGTGAGAATACAACATTCATTATGTTCAAAGTATTCACGAAGTTGATACATGTTTTTATATATAATATATAATATATAATATATATATATTAATTTTTTTGGAGATTTTTTAAATATCTCGCAGCATGAAACATTTAGTGTCGGGGGTTTGAAACTAATGATGTTATGTATCTCCATCGTTTATGAAACGATATAAAGGCTGAGAGAGTAAGATACTTTCTGAATTTCTACCAAACTCTAAAATTCTTTATATAAATTTATGCGATAATGATAAAGAGGTTGATGGTGTTCAGTATCTAGCAGATACTCTGCCATATAGTAAGTCACTGGTATTCATCTTCATGGAAATATGATTAAAAACACAGGATATCAATATCTTATTGATGTTGTTGATCAAACTAATGTATCCTGGGTTAATTTGAATAAAAATAGTATAAGTGGATATAAAGAACCCCGGGCTTATTACAATTGAAGAAATACACAGCTTCTATCGCGTGCAATTTATGTCACATTTAAAGAATTAGTATCACTAGTGTGAATAATTATCTTGAATTTAAAGTACCTAGTAAAAATAATATCGATGAGTATGTTTTATGATGTGCAATGATAATCCAAATAATTTCGATCTAAAGATGATAAATAATATTAATGAATTTATTACGATGATGCCAAATAAATTTAATAAATTTATTTATAAATAATAAATTGCCTGAGTCGATTAATTGACAATTCTAATTATGTAAATATTATAAAGCAGTTTGAAAATATGGAACTATATGACATTGTTCAAAATGTATTGCAACATAGGATATTATATTATGTAGATGAAAATCAAGAAATTTTACACCCATATATATATATATATATAAAAGATGTTAAATAAATATAAATACGCCTTTATATAATGAACAACTTGAGCCAAATAAGAAGGAAACAATAATGTATTATTGTCAAAAGCACCGAGAAATTGTGTACAAGAAATTATAGACTTGTTAATATCAGTTACTTTACCGACTTCAAGTTTGCCTTTTTAATGGATGCTTAAATTTATAGATTTTCATAATTTTACATAAGAATTTGTTTCGCTAGTTCTAACACTAATACAGATGGCAGTAATGGTAACATTCCTTGTTTGTTTAGCATAATTTATGCTTCAGTAATTAGTTTGCTAAATTTACTGATAAACTTTCTTTTATATTATATTTAAATTTAATTTGTAAAATCAGTAAATTAAAATTATTGTTTTACAAAAAAATTATATTCTATTGAATTTAGCTGTGTTTATTTTATTTTTAAATTTGTTTTTATAATTATCCTATTTCCCTCGTGGTGGAATTTTTTGTAGCAGCAATGATGATATTTCTTTATCAGTAGGCTAAGCTGTTTTATTTCATCATTCCACCAACTATTTACTTCGTTTATTGTTTATATGTAGAGTTTATTTCAAGCTATTCTGAAATGTATTCAGAAAAATTCTTAGTTCAATTATCACATGGGTTATTGTCACATATTAAATTACAGTTGCTAATAAACTTATCAGAATTTTCATTTAAGCTTTTTGGTATAAAATGATTTCATCATCTATAATGTGTGATTCATAATTAAAAGTGATATATTCATACTGAGAATGCCTCTCATCTTAGAACCGCAATATATTTTTTTTAGATATAATTTCACCATTTTCGAAGCAATAACTAGATTAATCAAACTCCTCCAATTTGCATTTACCAGCGGGTTTTTTTTTTTAAATTTATTACACATTAGGTTATGAGTGCTCAGAAAACTATGGAAAAGCTGGGTTTTATTTCCTGAATTTTTAATATCCCACAATTTAGATCTAATATTATGTGAAACATTTAAATATGACTGAGTAGGTTTATAAAATAACGAATTCCAGATATACATAGTTATCATGTCGGATTTTACAAATAATGAGATAAGAATGTCACATTATATCTTAAACGCATAAATAATTCGAATGTTACAAAAAAACCCGATTAAGATTCATAACAGATGTAGAAAAAACGTATTATTTATAGAGGGTTAACATCGCATTCATCTTTCGGTTCCATTTCATGCCGTATTCATCATAATACTATTTCTAAAACCTACACCGGACTCCTTTCCTAAACATTTTTCGACTTTATTAATGAATCGGACACTCTACTTGTAGAGTATTTAATCAACCGACAAATAGAACATTAATGGTCGTTTACATATTTGTCAAGCAGTTTCTTAGACAATTCCAATTTCAAGTAGTTGTGTACATCGGCTCAGTCATGAACCATTAAATTAAACAAAGCATCTATCCGCACAAAAATATTAAATAGAATTAAGCTGTTTTTCGTGTTTTTTTATAATTTCAAATTTTGTCCTCACTTGAAACGTATATCACAGTTGGTAGAAGACTTCATCTCGTTCGCTGTTTCTGTTTAATGTTAACTTTAACTATGGATTAATTATAAACAAACAAAATAAAACACAATCACTAAAAGTTTTTTAATCGCGAAGCTTTTCGACAGTTACGTCATTTTCAAGCGCGAACTAAAAATTATTACATCTTTTTGTATATCTGAAAAACCAGAAATGTTTATATAACGACAACTTAAAATTTAATATAGATATTTCACTAGCCAAACATAATTTCAATTTTAGATTAATTTACAACAAATTTCATTTATCAAACAGATTTTTGAATAAATTCTTCATCAAAATTGGTAAATATCTCCCAAACCTGTTCAGATTCTATTAAAAGTTGAATATATCGGAGATACCAATTTTGATGAAGAATTTATTCAAAAATCTGTTTTATAAATGAAATTTGTTGTAATCTAAAATTGAAATTATGTTTGGCTAGTGAAATATGTATATCAAATTTTAAGTTGTCGTTATATAAACATTTCTTGTTTTTCAGATATACAAAAAGATGTAATAATTTTTAGTTCGCGCTTTAAAATGACGTAACTGTCGAAAAGCTTCGCGATTAAAAAACTTTTAGTGATTGTGTTTTATTTTGTTTGTTTATAATTAATTAATAAAATCACTACTCTCCAATATATTCAACTTTTAACTATGGAGATTAACGAATAATTTAATCGGTTCGTACATATTCCGTGAAAAAATATTACTTCTCTACTCAGACGAAATATATATATATATATATATATTCTCACAAATGTAACGTTTCCAAAAATAAAATTATACAATATCTACCAACAAAATAAAATGAACGAGAAGGATAATTTTGACAAAACAACAAAATTTCATTTAATTCAAATTAAATTTCATTACTGTAAATATCAAAATTCGTATTATTCGGAATGACACGTGTAGAAATTATGTTTTTGAATAACAACGCTGACTTCTTCAATGTCCTTTTTCGGCCTGGATCATTAAAGTCAATATGAACAATTCCGAACCGATTTCTGTAAATGAAAAATAATAATCGTAATTCATTTCGGCGAGGAATTATTTTAAAAGAAAATATCCATTTAAGCGGCGACGAAAAATATTAAATTCTAAAACATTTACTCGTATCCATCCATCCATTCGAAATTATCCATTAATGACCAAACTGTATAACCGATCACGTTACATCCTTTTTCCTTGATAGCTTTCAACATTTCGACCATATATTCCTGTAAAACATTTTTAACGAAAAACATTATATTCCAGTTTCCTTTTCGAATATCTTAAAAACATGAAATGACTGTAAATAGGTAGGAAAGATGTAAAAATAATATACGAATTACAATACCAAAACTTACCATCAGAAAATAAAAATATAAATAATCTTAATATTATCGCGTAGAAAGCAATGGCAAACCACCACCAAGTACAACACCGTACACGCGCTAGTACGAATATAGTACCCAAAAAACACGCGAGGCTGCATTGTGTCGTGACAAGAAAACGATTACAGTCAGTTCTCCCGGGGGTGTGTGATATATAGGTACATAGTCATCTACCACCGACACGGAGATAGCACACCTAATGAATAATAATGATACTAAGCAAGAAGAGATATTAAAAATAAATGAAGAAACTAATCAAACAGGTTTAAGGCATGCATGTTCACGAAATTACTATTTAGATTATATATATAGAAGAAGCTATAAATTAAGACGACGGAAGGAAAAGATAGAAGACTTAGAAAACGTAATAGGCGGATAATCTTACTATTGAAGCTGAAATCATGAAGAATTTCAAGAAACGATTCAAAATATTAAAATGTAGCAAGCATTAAAATAAAGATAAAACCAATAGTAAACGCACGCTACCCCGATCGGAACGGTTGATATCGAGTTAGAAATATGTAAACTGGAACAGATATCTGAATATTGAAAGACGGAAATTATGTAGAAGATAAGAAACATATATTAAATATAACAAAATAACAGCTAATACGAATGAATTAGGTGAATCGTTTCGCCGAATGTTCAAGAATTAATTTATTAGTATTAATCGCAGTCGAATCAACGTGATTACAAGTCTCCGTTCAAATAGAGAACGTTTTAGATCGTTTCCGTTTTGTATTCTTTTAGAAAAATACTGTCTGCAAGGATATGCCATATTATGTTTTTGTAATGGGCGTGATTTAAGATAAAATAACGATCTAAAGACGGCCAACCTCACTTATAAGGCGATACCTTAAGAACCGCGTTTACGAAACACGTCCACGAGATGTGGAAGACTTGGATTTCTGGAGAGAAATTTCAAAAATTCGACCACCTATGCTGGAAAAAGTCTTCGAAAAATTTGTAAAAAGACCGAACAAATGTACTAATTGCAAGTAGCGGTCATCTGAACGATTTCCACAAATGATTGTAAGCTAATCTGTCGTTTTTCTATTTTTAAATAAAATTTCATTCAACAATTTTTGGTCGAATAGTTTTTGAGTTATTCGAAAAACAAAACCGTCCGTCTTCTCCGGGTCAGCCTATACTACTAGTTACATTATCCGCGCATTTCACGATGCAGATAGTTTCCTAACAATTTTCTTTAAAATAGCGAACAGCTTTTAAAAATAATTACAAACACTAAACAAAACGAAGGTCAGAACAACGAACACAACCGCGTCTTCAGCACAAAAAAAAAAAAACACAACAAAAAAAAACGTTTATATCGATAAAAGACATTAACATCGACGGAGTTAAAATAGAAAGCTTAACGGAAATGAGATATTTAGGTAGCCTCATCACTGATGATGGGGGAGATGACAAAGAAATCAAATCGAGAATTGGCATGGCGAAACAGGCATTTAACAACCTGAGTCATAAAGGATTCGAGATTAAGTTTAAATCTTAAGAAAAGAATAATGCGTTGTTATGTTTGGTCAGTACTTACGCATGCGAAACATGGACCATAAGTGCAAGTAGTAAAAAAAAAGAATAAACTCATTCGAAATGCGGTGTTACCGCAGGTTGTTAAAAATTCCCTGGACGGACTTCGTCACCAATATGATAATGTACTAACCCGAGTAGATGAAAAGAACCCGGTAATAGGTGACAACATTCAAAAAAGAAAAATGAAATACATAGTTTATGGAGATAAGAAAAAACGGAATATTCATGTTGGCGGCACAAGGGAAAATATACAAGGGGAACGCTGCAGAGTCAAGACGACTGGAAATAGTAACATCGAATTTACCGGATAAAACTTTTCAAGAAACAGTGACCAATGCCACAAATCGGATCATACGAGTTGCAGTTGTTGATGATGATGATGATCGATAAAAACGAACTCGTGCGAATCAAGTTAATCTGCAATCAGAAGAACTCTTTAATTTAATAGATTTTCTCCCCCGTTCGATTTCTAATATTTGTACAAGTTAGCAAGTAAGTGGAAATAATTTCTAAATTTCAGTTTTAACATGAGATGAAAAGATTCAAGGAGCATTCACCGTTCATAAACTTCGGATCGCCTATATACTAACGGCAAACAAATTAATCGTCTCCAAAATTAATTTTTTAAATTTGCAAAAGTAATGCGAACTTCTTAAACATTGATAATTTTCCTTAATACATTAAAATCAGCGCACTGATAGTAGTGTAATTTTTATGATTAATTTGGATATTAAGACTTACTTTAACGTATGATATTCTTTCATTATCTGCCAACTGGCCGGAATCGCAATAACCATTTTCGGTGATGAAAACATCCGGATTGCCGTATACGTCTTTAATTCGAATAAGTAATTTTCTAAGTCCCCACGGAACAACCTGAAAAATCGATGAGTTCACATTATCGTATATGATCGGAAACAAATGATCATACATAATACATCCGGAGGGAGATAAATGTTCTAATTTTGACGGATTTGTATATTTTCGGAAATACCATTAAAACGAAAATGAAAATAATTGAAATAAAATATATCATCGAGATAAATTTTGACAAAGTAAAAAACACGGGTCATTAATAATTTTACCGTCGTATTCTTGAAGCAAGGAGAAAAATACATCGCAATAAAACACGTAATATATTACAGCAATTAAAAATAACAAAAATCAAAATAAATTAAAAAATAAAAATAAATAAATAAAAGACGTAATTAAAACGTAAACTTTAAAATAATATAAATAAAATAAAGTTTAAATTTTAAAAGTTTTGAAATGAACGAACGTAAACAGGAATACAATTGCGTAGTAATTATGACCGTTATGATTGCTTATTTATATAATATAAATAAAAGTAAGCAAATGCATACATATATATATATTACACACGTAATACGTGTTAAAGATATATTAAATTTACAAATAAAAATTAAGTAAATTCGATTACGCCAAACCGCGATTTTCGAATTATAAAAATAAGTTTTCATAAAAATTCAAGCAGGTGTCGCGCGCAATATTAATACGAAATATTGTAAAAGCCTTATTTTCAATATTTGTTAATGCGTGTACTACTACTGGTAATCATGCTTTTGCGATAGTGATTGATAGTGAAGTTACTATTATAAATAATCGTGCGATGTTAAGCCACTTTAATTAATTTGTATTTTTGTTACTGAAATTTAATTTAAAACCGACGAAAAAAACTTTCTATGAAAATATTTTAAATACTTCGAAAATTCAATTTGCGCTTTCTATCGTGTAATTGAAATTATTTGCATAATGTCCTATAGTAAAAAATTTTGACACGATTTCTATCAAAAACGCTGTACGTAAACAATCAAACATGTAATGTTAAAATTTTATTTCGATAGAACAATATTTCGAACATAATAATAAATAATAACGAATAGGAGACGAACAGGCATTATTATTACGTAGAAACGAAATAATTACTTTAAAATACATGAACAAATTTATACATGTTAATCTATAATCGATTTACACTCTTGAATACGCACAAACACATTCGTTCAAACAAAAAATTCGGAATTAAAGGTCAATCTAATTTGTATATTTGGACTTTTTTATTTTTTTGTGTCCTTTACAAGTATTAGAAAAACCATTTTTCATTGTAAATAAAAATTCGAAAGAATTAAAATATGAATTTATATTATCACGAAACAAAAAAAAAATACGCGAGTTTAAAAAATATCTATCGACAGAATAAAAACTTTCGCAATTTTTTTTAAAAACCAGTCACTTAGAAAAGAAACATTGAAAAAAATTTAACATATTTATGCTTTTAAAAAAAAATTAATAAATAATTAACTAAATATCGTGAAAAAAATTTGCTTATAATATTTTAACAACGTTTGTTTCATTATTTCAACTGTTTTTTTTTCTTACGTCCCTTTATAAATATTAGAAAAATCATTTTTCATCGTAGGTAAAAATTCGAAAGAATTAAATTAATCGTTCGTTATTATATTAATAAAATATAACGTGTAAATAAATAATAGCCGAAATTAAAATAACGATCTACGCTTACTTTTAACCAACTAGCTTGACTCGGTGGCCAACTTGGATCAAAGCTTTCTATGACATCAGCATCGCGATATAAAGTTAAATACCAAGGTAACGTACCGGTAGTACACAAGCTACTGGTATAATGATTAAGACCGAGGTAATCGTACGATCCTGGAATTAAACGAATTTTTTTAATTAAATTAATCGACGAATTATTTATTTATATTATTTTTTTTTTTTTTAATTTAAATAGTAAACTTTTATCGTTTTCGATATCTACGCATATTTTAGAAAAAAATCGCTCAACTTACATGTATATATTATTTTGAAGACGCTAATATATTTATCGTGTTTCATTTATACAAATTACATTTTATATTTCGGAATAATCTGGTATTCCCAAAATAAGATCGAGTTCGAAAGAATGTAAAATAATTTTATGTTAAAACTTCCGTCTAAAAAAAAAAAATAAATGATGAATGAAATAAGACGATCCGACATAGAATTTAATATTATATAGGCGTTGTAATAATAAATAAAATAAAAATCTTTTACGTGAAATTTCATATTTGTCGTGTTTTTGATTTAAAACATGAATATCTGAAAAGTGGTTAATAATTATAATAAAAAATAATAATGTTAAGTATTAGCAGGGGCGGCTCCTCCAGGGGGCTCAAGGGCGCGAGCCTCCCTGTGCGAGTTTTTAAGAAATGCATATTATTTAATGACTTAAAAAAAATCAGTATACGGAATAAAACTTTTAATTTTAAAATAATTTTTTTGTAAGAATCCATTTTAAAAAAGAATGCAAAATATTAAACGAACAGCTACAACACCGGCTAACAATCGTCGGATTTTTTTAACTGTACTGAAACTACGCAAATAGCTGATTTTACGGTCACGTGATAATAACAACCAATAATACAGTACGCGGGCTATTCAGAATTGAGCCCTCACACGGTATATAGAATACATGCGAAAAACGAAGAGAACCCAAGTTTCCCGAGCGTAACTTAAAGGCGTCTGGGGGCTCTAGATAAGTGAGCCCTCGACTATTTCACACGCGATTATAACCAGTTTTAACAATATATTTGCGTTGCAGGTCGTTGTTTACTTATCGAAAAACACGTGTTTTCATTTGCCGTTTTTTTATTTTTTTTTGTTATCCTTCTTTCTCTTCTTTAAATAATCCATTTTACAATTTCGATTTTGTTACTTAACTGAACGCAAGCACTGCTTTTCGCCGACACTTATTTTACAGTAATTTTTCAACGAGTAATATTTTTTATTTATCTAATTAAACGTTTAAATTTAATTATTGTTAAACGTTGATTTTTAAAACATAATGATGGATAATAAAATTAGTAATATTTTAAAAGGAAATTTTAAAATGCTTCCATTATCAGAAAAGGTTAGAATTAAGAAACTAGGGAGACCCACACCCATATTAAATTTGAATCGACAAGATAAAGTAGGTACACGTATTTTTATAAGACATTTTTCAAAAGAAATTTACAAAAAATTCAAATAGATATGCGGATGTGAGGTAATTTTTCCTTGTGTATTTTTTTTTTAAGATGGAAGTGACATGGGCACGATTAGGATTTAATGATCTAAAACATTTAAATCAAAGAGCAAAAAAGCATGAACTATCAGCTCGTCACATGAATTGTTGTATGGAACTAGGTTTAATCTGTAAATATTGCGCTTAAATTAGATTCTGCTTATAGGTTAAACATTATTAAACATAATGAAGAAGTCGCTAAAAATAGATATTTATGTCATTACATTTTATAAGAGTTTACAAATTTAATTTCTGAAGCCACTGATCTATTTGTACCTAAAAATATGCATACTAATTTGTCGCTAACTTCGGCGCCGCATTACATTGTTACCATTATTAAATTTAAAAATTATGTGAGAAGAATTTATATAAATAACCGCAACACTCATCGCCGTGGCAATATTAAGAAATTTCTTAACTTTTTAAATAGATTAGTACGGGCGATGTTAAAATACCACAATAATAATAAGTTTAATAAGTTTCTAACTACACTAAATACTAAAAACAACAGTCTGTGGAAAGTGTGCAAATACTATCATAAACCACACGAAGCTTTTCCTCCATTTTATGACACTGTTACAAATAATTATGCTTACAAAGACTTTGATAAGGTAGAATTACTTGCTAACCATTATTTTAAAGTGCATGCCCAGAACGCACGCATGGGGACTAGTTATCATTCTAAGAAAGTTAAAAGTACAATCTGTAAGTTTATGAAGTATAATCAAATTTCATCTGGTATTAATTATATAAAACCTAGGGAGGTTCATGCTAGTATAAAACTGTTAAAAAATAAAACTTCAGTAGGTAACGACAATATTTCCTCTATATTAATTAAAAGATTTCCTGTGAAAGCTATTGTTAAGATTACTAATATTATAAATACTATGATTAAATATGAATACTATCCACGTACTTGGAAAATTGGTAAAATTATAGCGCTTCCAAAACCTGGGAAAGATTCTTCTAACATCAATAATATACGACCTATTACTTTACTCAGTAATCTAAATAAATTGTGCGAAAAAATAATTTTAAAGAGGTTATATGAGTACGCTATTTGCCACGATATTATTCCTAAAGTACAATTTGGATTCAGGCCAGCTCATTCTACTACTCATCAAATCGCGAGAATCGCAGAACACATTACAGATAATTTCAACCGTAATAAGCATACTGGATTGGTTATGTTTGACATCGCTAAAGCATTCGATACTACTTGGCACAATGGCATTATATACAAAATGATTGTCTGTAATTTTCCATTGTATTTGGTTAAACTTGTACAAAGCTACCTAAGTAACAGGATATTTTATGTTGAAATTAATGAAGCGCGTTCTTCCAGCAAGACTTGTCTAGCTGGTGTACCTCAGGGTAGCGTCTTAGGATCGTTTCTATTTTCGCTTTATTTTTACGATTTTCCCAAATTAAACAACATCGAAGTTGCTCTTTATGCTGATGATACAGCTTTATTCTGTAGTTCCTTTATACCACGCGCAATTAGTAATAGATTACAACAAGGATCTTCACGAGTTTTGAAATATTTCACTAAATGGAAAATTGTCATCAATCCTTTAAAAACAGAATCGATACTTTTTACTCGAAGACGACCTTTGTTACCCGAAAAAATTAATATTAATGGCGATCTTATCGAGTGGTCTGATCATGTTCGTTACTTAGGCGTAATTTTCGATAAAAAATTGACATTTACTAAACACATTAATGCTGCTATTACAAAAGCGAATAAAACTATATGTTCAATTTATCCGCTTTTTAAAGGTAAATCTCACCTGAATATTGATAATAAGTTAATTTTATATAAAACTATTATCCGTCCAACAATGACTTATTCTTGTCCGGTTTGGTGCTCTGTATCTAATTCTAATTTTAAGAAACTGCAACTTGTACAAAATCAATGTTTAAGATGCATTTTAAATGCATCTCGTTATACGAGAATATCAGATATGCACCACATGTTAAATATTCCATATATTAAAGAACATATATTTAAATTAGCGAACAAATTTTTTCAAAACTGCAGTGTACATAGCAATGAACTAATAACGACTATTGGCAACTATGATTCCAGGCAGCTTATGTTCATGTATACCAGGTACAAACATCGTCGTATTAAACATAATTTGTTGTAAATTAATATATTTGTAATATGTTCAATCGTTATTATTCGTAATTATATAGTTAAGTTATTTTAACACTTATTTATACCTCTGTACGCTTTATCTTTCATGCGCTTCGAAAAGAGTTTATTTTGTTTTGTATTTTTTCTTTTCTCCGCTGTATATATATGTGTATATATGTATATATAATTTTTATTTATTTATTTTTTTTATTTTTGTTTTGTTTTAACTTTTATGTGTGTTGTTACAATTTTTACCTTTGTATCGTTTTAAGTTATATGTGTATATGTGTATGCATGTACGTATATATTTGTATGTATATTTATGTATATATATATATATGTAATTTTTTTTTTATTATTATTATTTGTTTGCGGGTTTTATAAATTTTCCCCCGCTTATCATACTTACGTTTAAACTATAGCGTTGTTATTTTAATTTTAATACTGCGGTCGAGGTGAGGCTCATGCCGGAACTCTACTATGTAAATATTTGTGTGTACACGTTGTAATTTGATAAAATACATTTTTCTTTCTTTCTTTCTTTCTTATAAATTATTATAGTTTTATATTAGAGCCTCCCAAATTAACTTGTCACGAGCCGCCACTGAGTATTAGTATATTAATTCTTTCGGTCACGATTGTACACTATATACGGAACGCGAAATTTTGACGCTAACAAAATTGCTTATTTTCTGGTTGACGCGAAGTGTCTCAATTTTTAAAATATTTATATAAATGCATTGAAAATTAACTAAAGTTCACCTAAGAGCGGCATAGTGTATAATAAACACCTGTATAAAATTTATAATTTTGACACATAATTATAAACTTTATACCGGTGTTTATTATGCCACACGCTGCTCTAAAATTTACAGTGTGAATGTAGTTTCAGAGAATATCGAATAATTGAAATGTTTTCTAAGCTTACAACACTCGAAATCGAGCTGAAATTTTCAACGTACATTCCAGTTAAGGAAGGTGTACTCCGGGTCGAGGCCCGAAATTTCTAAATTCGTAATTTCGATACAGGCCATTTTCGATAACTTAATACATCGCGTGTATGTAGAAAATTTAATGAAAAATTATTAGAACCGTTTCCGGGATGACCGTTATATATAACGCAAGAATTGTTCGTTTAACGAGAAAAGATTACCTCGAATTTCTTCAATTTCTTCCGTTGTAAACCGCGGTAATCTCGATCGGGTACGACCTTCCTTCGCACTATTCCGATCCACCGTTTCGCGCATTAATTTCGGATAATCTCCTCCTTTACTGAAAATCGGATGTGCGAACCAATCGAACTATATACATGATTAAATTAAACGCGATAATAAACGCATTTACATAAAAAAGAGGTCGTTATTGTCCAATTTAATTTAGTATTTTCTATTTTTGTCGATTCAAATTTCTTAATATTAACTTTATTTATATTTATTTAATCATTTTAACTCTTGGTTATAATACGTCAATTGTTGCGGTAAGGTGCAGCAATGTTAAGCTGTGTGTGTAACTTTTTTTTTTTTAAATAAAATATTCGTTCATTTTTATTGTCTTTTCGTTATTCTACCGACACGACACTAATTTATAATAATTAAAAATGCATTCGGAGAAACAAAAATAATTACGCTAGAAGAAACCTCCTACTTATCGTCATCATCATCATCAGAATTGGTAACGTTTATTTTTCTTATGAACGAAACCTAAAAAAAAATTTAACACTCACGAAAAATGTATAAGCTCTCTCCGCTGCTTCCTTGTCTTCAGTACTATTGGTCTTCGGTTCGTAATGTCTCGAACAGATAGTTATACCGACTTTACCTGAAACAGAAACGTCGTTTAATTTTAATTTCCAGCGCACGTTTTACGATTTTATTAATCGATACAAAATTGACAATAAGTAAACGATACAAACGAGGAAAAAATTAAAATGATTTTTTTTTCAATTAGCAAACGAACAGTTTAACAACGCATTCCAAGAATCGACCTCGTACATAAATTCAAATATATATATATATATATATATATATATATATATATATATATATATATATATACACACTCGTAAATAAGAAATGGAATTATTTTACGAGCGATCAAAAAACTAAATAAATTTCGAGATCGATATACCGCTTATACATCGACAGTTAACAAATATGATACGTTTCTTCTATACGAATGTAATTTGACTCGTTAAAAATTCAAATAAATAAAATGACGAGCAACCGATCGATTTTTGAAAAACGTGTTTACTTGGAAAATATACGACATTCTTGCGGTTATCTGCTCGACTTGATTATTAAATTACTTTTATAAATATTTCATCTGTATTTTTTTTTTTAAATTTTCTAACCACATTATTTCTAGGTCGACCACGCCCGCGATTACCATTTATTTTACCCTGTATAATCAATTGAAGCCACCCTGTTATTCCACATTATGTGTCCAAAATAACTTAGTTTCATTAATAATTTCCGGGGTTTTTTTTTTTGTTCATCGTCGGAATTAGTTATTTTAGCCGTCCGAGGAATTTTTAATATCCTACGGTATGCCACACATTTCAACGGCTTCTAATTTTCTACATAGTGCCGCTGACACCGTCCAAGATTCGACGCCGTATGGCAGAACGCTAAAAACGTAACATTGTAGTAGACGTATCCGCAAATCTTTCTTCAAATTCCGGTTTGTCAGAAGTTTATTCGTTTATCAAAATGTGTTCTCGCCTGTTCAATTCTGGTTCTTATCTATCTGTCATTAATACGACATCCCAGATAATCGATCTGGTCTTTTTGATTGTTACATTTTCGAGGATGAAATAACCATCCATTTTGTTTTTTCCGTTTTAAGCCCGTGTTTTTACTGCTTTCATATTAAGCACGTTCAATAGTTCGTGCAGGTCTGCAAGGCTCGTTGCAATCACCACTGTGTCATTAACAACCACTCCATTAACCAGTACACCTAGGCGTTTTTCAATAAGTGCCCCCTCAAAAAAATTTTTTCTTCTTAGTAAATATTAAATAAAAGAGAACGTATCTCCTCGACGCATCCTCTTCATTATATCGACTTCTTCTGACATTTGATATACGTACCCCGATGAGCTTTGATTCCAGTATAAATTAGTTATTAATGTCTCTAATTACGTTAAAGCAATCTGATAGCGAATATGGTAAACAACATAATCAACAATCAACACATGCGTGAATCGACCAACCCAATTTATACTGCAACTAACATTTTCGACGCACTTAAAGTATACACAAATTATCGAACTATAAAGGAGGCAAAATATTTACACCCCCAACCCCCGGTAAAATCTTTGCCCACGTTTATATTTACTTTTCGCGCGATATTTAATTAGATGATTATTATTATCTACTCCTGATATATACTGCGACGTAAATGTGTTACAATGTGATATGTTTACAAAATGTGTATGTAATTACCGTTACTCAGCGATTAACTTTGAAAAATTATTTATACGCTAGTAATTTTGGGCATAACCAGATTTGATGAATTCGTTTATATATGTTAGGGTTTTTTTTTTTAATTTATTTTATATTTATCACGTGATATTCTCCGAATATTATTATTTAAATATATAATATTTAAAACTATTTTCACGGTCCGTATTCGTGATTAGACACAATAATTTCGGAATAACCGCGTGAAAAAAAACGATTTATTAATGAAAATAAAACGATACATTAATAAACACGAGTTTACGTTTCATTTTCAAGCACAGAAAGAAAGAAAGAAGAAAAGTATATTTTTGATTAATTAAATTTTATAAGAAAAAAATAACTTATAACGTTCTATCGCTCCGAAATATAATAAATTCCTTGATAAACTTAATCATAATTTGTTTTTAATATCGCTTAATGAAATGAAATTTACAGGAAAAATTCCGCAAAAAAAAACCTGCGTTTCACGCACAGAACTTCTGATGATGGACACGGCATGTTGCTTGAAAACTCGTGTTTATTAATATATCGTTTTACTTCTATTAATAAATCGGTTTTTTTTTTCTTTTTTGCACGCGATTATTCCGAAATTATTCTATCTAATTATTTAAATATAGTTTTATACGTCGTCGTAAAAATTATTTAAACACACTTGGATTTTTTTGGCCAGCATCGTCGGGTTAAAAAAAGATAAAACTAATTAAAAACTCAACCTCATAGATGTGTAAACCACGGATATAAAGGACAATTTTGGATTTCGGTATTTTATAGCTAACCATGAAGGGGAATTAGTTTTTGTTTTTAAAAATGCTTCGTTTATTTCTAAAATTTCCAGGAAATGAATGTTACTTTTTTCATTAAGGAATCGATTCTTACAGCTATTTTTTTTTTTTTTTATTTTAAGTTTGATTTCGTCTTGTTTAAACGAACAAGTAATTTTCGTATTTAATCCAGTTACGAATATCGATAAATTAAACAATAACGTAGTTTGAATAATAAATAATAAATTCGCCATTATTAAATTCGGAATAAGATAATAAAGATATTTAAAATGCACGAACATCGAAATTAAAATAATAACATCGTCGTCGTGAAATCTTTCAATATTGACGAGTACAAAATATTCATATATTCGTTTTGAAATAAGTTTTATCGTCGAATATATTTGATACTATTATTCATTCGACAAGAAACATTATTTTCAACAAAAAATTATTAAAAATAAAAAAAAAGAATTATTATATTTAAAATAAAAGCAATTTTTAAAAACTTAATCTCTTTAATTCTTTAATAAAATAAATTCTACGTAAACCATATAAACAATCAGAAATAACAAATAAACCGATAGTACTAAAACTTATCAATATCGAATTAACTGGTCGAACTTAATTTTAATTTTTTTAACGGTCCAGCTATAATACTCTTCGATCGGTTTAAGTAGATTAAAAAAGAAAGAAAAAAAAGTCTATGATATTAGATATAGATCTTGTTTTCATTAATATACTTGATATAACATTTTCACTGCATGTGAACGCGGTTCTGTTAATATTCGACGAATTATACCTATCGGCATTGTTCCATACTGTGCGATGAAAATCGTTCGCCACCTTCTACACAACTTGAACAGGTCCAAATAAAATGTGTCAAAGATCCTTTTTCTCGATCGCAAAATCAATAATTTTCAAACTAGCTCTAGATGTTCTGTAGTTCGCATGTGATTTACTCTCATTCTTAACACGGTTTTAATATAGCTGCTTTCTAAATTACCAGTTTGAAACAATAATTTTCGAATATGCGGATGTATATTATTGTAGTAATTATTTCCTCCGGTTTCAGATATCAATTTATCTTATTCCACGCATCATACACGCTTTTCTAAAATGTATTCCGTCTGTATGCGATGCTATCCACTTGAAGTGTATCTCGTTACCACGTATCCGCTTTTCTAATCTGGCAACATAATATACGGATTCAACTTTCTTACTTGTGATTGTTGTAATGCATTCATTGGATCACTGACGATTAAAATTTTTTTCTTTATAATATATATATATGTTAATGCTCTGAATATGGCTGGAAGTTCTAGTAGTCGACATTTATTCATTTAATCGTAGTATATTTTACGATTGATATAAACGCGAAACATTTTCTCGGTTTAGTTTATTTAGCCCGCAATTTAATCATGACCGTCAAAAAATATTATTAACGATACGCTGAAAACGGTTTAATGATTTAATTATGCGAAGAATTATCGTTATTTATTTATAGGCTTCAACGTCAAAAAGTCAAAACTAATTTCAGGAATAAAGGAAGCTAAACAGGGGATATTCGGATAGTTTCGATATGCGCGTGAATTTTAAACTTGCGCGAAAACTAAACCAATAATAATAATAATAATAGGTAATAAGGTAGATTCCATTAAACTATCGTTTAGTGATGTACGATCACTCTTACTAGTGGGGCAGGAGATGTGTACCGTAATAAGCAGTGGTGTAGCCAGACTTGGTTGAAGAGGGGGGGGGTTCAAACAAAACTAAATTATAACAGTAAACCCGAGTTAAATTGAACTTTAAGTAAATAACCAAAACTCAAGTAGGTTAAACCCCAAAGCAATCCAACTCGACAAAGTTATTTCGATACTTAGTAGACGCGAGCTAAAATAAAACAGCAACAGCCAGGCCTGTTTTTTGATATCAATATCACGAAAACGAAATCAACATATAGGGTTACATATAACATAAAAATTATTATTTGTAATATAAAACTATTTATTTACTTCAAAAACAACGAAATGTAAATAAAATAAATGAAAATAAAAAAAAAAACGAAATGGGTTTAACAAATGCAAAACTGCATTTAACAACGAGTATATATTTTCTTATTATCAGATTGATTCCAAGGGGGTTTCAGACCCCCATCCTGGCTACGCCACTGGTAGTAAATTAATACAAAAACTTACCGCGCTGGCTGGAACGAAATTCATTATCGTACATTCGATATATTTTACCGTGAGCTCTGAGTAAGGTATGCGCGACCATATAATCCGCGGGCGAATCAAGATCTAAAGAAGGCGCGTCGACTTGAGAGTTATAACCTCTTACAATTTCGGAAGGCTCATTAAACGTAATCCACCACTTAACCTATTCAAGAATATAACATTATAATTTATATTTTATTATACGCACGGGCCACTAATCTAGGAGAATGCGTCGTCGGTAATATGCAAGTTTTGTCAAGGTTCAGCGCTTACCGTAGAACATGTCATTACAGAATGTCCGAAATTCGTACGACAACGTAATCATTAATAACTGGAATAAAATTATAATTTACAACATATCGAAAAATACTTAATGATTTATTTATTCATTTATTTACATTAACGACATACGTACAATAAAATAATAACGTTTTTGTCCATCTATACGGAATATTCGAAAAAAAAAAAAATGTAACATAACAGAAGACAGACGGTTTTGATTATTGAATAGCGTGGTTCTACAAACACGGAAGATTCGTTTTTGTCCAATTTCAGTTATCACGGCATCCTAATAACGAGGAGCGCGCGTTTTGTGTGGAACGTTATTTTCTGCGTGAATCGATTACGACAGTACAACTCATCCTATATAATAAAAAGGGTGTCTTCTCTCGCCAACGTTATTTATGTGTATGTTAACGAAATAATGAAAGAGCGCGAATTCCAAAACTGTGATTAAAGAACTATGACAAACGAATAAATGAAATCAATTACGGGGACGACATAGCTATAGTTGCTGAAACAGAAACGCAAATATAGAAGATGATTGGCGGAATAAACAAAGTGGAATGGAAATCGATACAGGTAAAACAAAAGTGATTCGACAAAAATGCTATAATTAAGATCGAAACACAAAAAACTGAAATCCAGGTGTCATGGGGACAATGGTCGAGATTACAAAGAAATAAGGACACGAATTGGCAAAAAATAACTTAAATCATCTAAGTAAAGTGTTTGGAAATCAAAAAGGAAATATGAAAATAATAAGATGCTATTATTATTATTATCGAGATATTCTGCATTATAAATTTACGTTCGACAGCCAGTCTTCTGCGCATTCCTCTAGTGAATGTAGCCCAATCAGTCATTTATTAAAGCTATTTACTATACACGAATTGATAAAGTGCGACGTCGTTTAGATCTCGCCACAGCTGCACAGCTCCGTTTCCGACAATTTCAATTTGTTCATTAGATATTTGCAACGACCTTGGTTGGTTCTGACGCGATTTAAATTGCATCATGTTTTTCTGTTGAGGACCGCTAGCCGGATTTGATATTAGCTGTCCGTTTGTTGGAGTCTGCTTAACCGATATTTCCTTTCATTTCGAGAGAACTCGGAAAAAATAGCTCAAAAAGTGAAGAGTAAACCTTATCGCTCGCCTTAGCAGAGACAGAACTCATCAGGTACACTGGCACTAGTGTTTTCAGCTGCAGAATATTGTTGCCCAGTTTGGATGGCCAGTTCGCATGCTAAGAAGATCGATACATAACTAAACGTAGCAGTTACGCCAAAATCTACTCCTACTATGTGGCTTCCCGTGCTGGCAAATATATTTCCACCACACATCCGCAGAGAAGAAACATTCAAACGAGAATGGGCTAAATACAACAGTACGCACTCTCACGTGGTGGCAAAATTTATCAAAGATCCCCCACCTACACGTCTCTTCAGCAGGAAATCAGCATGGCTGACGACTAACGAGCTACAGAGCAGTGACGACGCAGCTACGAAATAAGATGCTATGCTTGAGCTATGAGCGCGAAATGTGAAAAAGCTTATCTGCTTTCGAAATATGGTGCTTTCGAAGATTGTTACGAATATCAAGGAAAGATTACATAACTAATGAGTAAATCTTCAGTACAATAGGAAAAAATTAGAAAAACGTATTAGACAAAATTAAAAAGATGTAAGCGGAATATATAGCATGTGAACAGATAAGGTGGCATTTTCATGCTCGTAATACAAGGAAAACCAACGGGGGGAAGAAATTGATAATATGAATCTCCCGAACAACTAACTTTGTAAGAACCTCAAAAAAATTATTACGGATGCTAGAAATCGACATGTATTAATGGAAATGTATGTACATAATTTCCTATAATTGGAAGCAATCATATATATATATATCGAAATCAAGTTTAACCTGCGTTATCAAGGTTCTGAACAGCGGTAGGAAAGTCGTTATCAGTTTCGATACCGAACTATTATCGGCTAGTTATAAATATTATTACCTCTTAGTGTGATCTATATTGCGTAGTGTATTCGGTTATCCAATTCACTGATAAAACAAATAAATAAAGCGGCTGCTCAAAAGATACTAAAATCAGGGTGGCCATTTAGGCCACAAAAAAGGTCGCAAAATGAAAAAATAAAAAAGTCACCTTTACCGATTTAGTCTAAAATAAATCAACCTACGAATAAATCAAAAACTTCGGTTCCAACTATTCCGTTCAACAATCAAAACATAATCCAATTAATGCATCAAAATCCGGGATGACCACGACCACAGTAGAAAACAAACATCCAAAAGAACCAATTAGTTTTTCAAATGCCGTCACATCGAAATGCTACCAGTACATTCAACTTCCCTACAGAAGAACAAGATATTATTTTCCCAGTCATAGGAGAATTTACAAACGAAGAATATCTCATAGAACTCGGTAATTATGTTGGTCACGCATGTTCAATAATATATTGTGTTTTCATTTTGACTCAAGGAAAACAGCTGAAGAATTCATATTGAATCAGGGAGAAATAAAAATAAGTAATGTAATAATAAAAGCCCCAGACCTCTAATAAGTCCGATTAGAAAGCTGGTTATATCTAATGTATAACCGATCATTCCACAGGATGTCATTAAAAAGATACTTAGAGATGAAGTTAATCTGAAACTGATATCTCCCATAACATTCATAAAAGCAGGACTTCAACAATCAATATTTCAGCATATTTGCATCTTTATGCGCGCGGTATATTACATCCAAAAAAACGAACAACAAATATACATACCGGACTCATTACTAGTAAACTACAATGAAAAATACTAGAGAATCTTTTCAACTACATATAAAAACCTGGTTTGTTTCTCATGCAAAAACATTGGACATTATGCAATAAATGTCCATTAGAGACTAAATACGAAGATCCAAATATTACTGACGGATATGAAGTAACCACAGACAAAGAACAGCTGAAAAGAACAGCCCCACCCACCACGGAGTCATACACTGAATCAGAAAATTCAAATACTAAACTGAAGGAAAAGAGTGAAATTCACAAAGATACCATCACAGAATCAAATCTCGAAGATACTTTTAAAGATCACTTAACAGTAGGCTGATATATAATTGAATATGAATATACGCTATTGTTCTGCGAGCTAATCAAGCATCTGATATTAGTTGGGAGAGATATTCCTTTACTTATAATACGTGACAGAAATGCTGATTGCTGCATTCTATAATAGCTATTGAAAAATACGTGCAAGCATGGGAACAGAATGGCGAAGAGATTAATTTTGTGTGAATAGAACGTACGGGATGTTGTTAACGATAAATCTTAGGCGACATATAATACGAATAAACGAAATCCTGTTTCCTATATTGCTAGGAAGATTGAAGAACCGAGGAATTACTGGAATTCAAGATTGAATATTCCTGCATTGTTTGACTAAACAGCAATAACTCCAAGCGCGGTTCCAAAATTCCTTGTACGAAAACGCAATCTCAGATAAAATGTCCGTAACAGGAGTATCGAAGTAGAATGAACCATTCTCGAGGGCGCTGCTAGAAAGATTGTCCCTGGAAATCAAGACAAATTCCAGATCAACACGTTTCGGAGATAGATCATAAATATTTTTTAAAATAACGTAAATGAAGGAAAACAGCGGCTATTAAATGAAGAATTTAAAATAAATTTGAGAGAGCTACATGAATCCGTGAAAATTATTACATTATGATTGATATTTGCAGAAGCGTAAAAGCGAAGCGCCCTGAGAATTACAATGCACTCTGTTGTAAGTATTGAAGAAAATTTAGATAGTTTAGAGATTTTATAACGTTCAAGAAATGAATAATAGATGCGGAACCAACTCCATCGGGGGGATTTAAATATAAACATGTATATAATTTAAGAATATAATAAATATTTAAAGAGTTATTAACTAAGAGTAACTTATTCAATAATTTTATATATATATATATATATATATATATATATATATATATATATATATATATATATATGTTAGAACAGGTTAGCAATGCCATGGTATCTACAAAAGTATTTATTTAAAAAAAAAACACACCGGTCAAAAACCAACGTTAATAATTTGACCAGCTCGAAATAATATTCAGAACTTAAAAAATAAGCCGATCAAAGAAAATCATAAAATCATATTTTTTACCCTGTCTCCGAATAATTTGAAACAAACTCTGGCGTAATCTATAAAGTAATCAACCAATAACGGATTAGTAAATCCTCCGATATCCTGTAGTCTCTGTGGTAAATCCCAATGATATATGGTCACCTGAAAATGTGAAAAAATAAATAACGTTAATCGAGAAATAATTAAAATAACGGTTAGAAATGTTAAAATATTATTCGACTTTGAAATAACAAATATTCGATTTTTAACGTATTTCGTAAATTTAACCAAATTTTTCAAGGCGCGGACTAAACTAAACAAAACTGAAACGTTATGGATAGAATATTAAATGACTATAATAAAAAGGATCGAATAAATAAGAATAAATTTAATCGTAAACCAAACACTGATAAATTAGAATCGGTGTACTTCAAACGGTGTCTGATATGAGCAAAAATTAAATTATTACCTTTTAATTAAAATTAAATAACCGAGAAACCAAAAGAAAAAATTTAAACATCGAAAAGAAAATTCTTAAAAATAACACCGAAAAATGTAAAAAGTAATAACGCGCATAAAAAGAGATAAAACACAAATGGTATATTAGTTTGGGGCCAAGTAGAAAGAAGTAAGTTTAAAGGAATAAACTTACAAAAAAAGGTGCTTGAAAATTATATGTAATAGTAACAAGAATGAAGAAATACCTATAAAAAAAAAACTTCTGGTAAGGTTAAATACATTATTACCAAAAATGCTATATTTTTACAGAAAAACTATAATATCAGAAAAAGTAGAAGATATGAAGAACAATGCTGGACAAAGGGGAATAATAACTTTATATACAGAACAGAATATATATTGCCTATATTATATAATAAAATACCAGCCGAAATCATGAACGAAAGGAAACTAGGAGTTTGGAAAAAAGAAATTAAATCATGATTGATAAATAATGAGGATATATACCTTAAGATGAAGAAGAATTCGTTTTTAGTAAAAAAGAATGAAAATCGCCGAATGAGGGGAAAGGAAAGAGAAAACGAAAAAGAACACCGATAGCCGATTACAACGTTTACTACTTTGTTTTTTTATTTTAATTTTTTTTTTTTTGAAATTGAGAATTAAAAGAAGGGGATGATATTGGATTAAATAGATGTATGGAAGGGTGAACAGAAGAGGAAAAGGAGAAAAGAGAGGAGAAGAAACAAGAAGCGTAATAATTGAAACAAGATAGTTTTATTTATCTATGTTGGATAATTACATATTTTGAATATGCATGTATACATTAAATTTATATGTAATATGCTCGTAGTATAAGGAATTATTGTAAAATTTCAAAAATTGCAACAAACGAAAACACCCTTTATATGTCGGTCTACCCGTTCGCAGCAATAAAATAGTAGTAGTACATAAACATATTTCACACAATAAGAACACAAACCTTTGTAATACATATAAGAGGTCACATAACATATCTACATTTTCACAACACCCACAGTAACATAAACATAACAACACAATCATAACACACAAATGAGTAGAGCAGTTGAGAAGTAATGAGAATATTAATTTTAATAACGTAACATATTTCACGCGCACTATGGTAGTACATACACATAAAGAAGAGGAAAAATAATTAATAAATATGACAGAGGGTTGTCTGCCGACGGGTAAAACCGGGCGAAAACCCATAATAGGAAAGGGATTGTTTAAAAAAATCACAAAAAACAATTTTAAAATCATACATTGCGTGTAGATTGCGCTACACATCATCGCAAGTAAGATTAATATAATCGAAACAAAATTAAACCAAAACAAAGAAAATTAAAGAAAGTGTTACAAGCTTGGGTTTAATTTAGATTTTAGTTACACTTACATTTACTTCCATAATGAATAGGGTACACGATATATATATATAGAGAGAGAAAAACCAGCGATCTATTTTTTTGTGGGTGTTGTTAGTTTCTACATTTTTCAGATTTCCTTATAAACAAAATTTCTTTTGGATTTCTAAAATCTTTTCTCGATTTGCTAGTTAATTTAAATATGAGCCCAAAATCGGGTTATGTTAATTTACTATCAACTTTCGCTTCGATAATATTGACGTTTGCAAAAAGTATAGTCACCGCGAATCGTTATGTCTAATTTCATTTTAATTAATCGTACTTAATTAATAAAAACTAATAATACAAAATCATACCATCGGCTGTATATTGTGCGAAAGCAGTTCGTTTATTAAATTATTATAATAATCTATTCCTTTCTGATTTAACGAAGTTATTTCACCATTTGGCATAATTCTAGTCCAACTAATGGAAAATCGATACATTTGAAACTAATAAATAAATTAATCAATAAGTAAACGAATGCAAAATTGATTTACTCGATAAATAAGAAACGAATCGATTTAATAGTTCTCGTTTTTTTTTGTTTTTTTTTTATTGTTGCGCAATTTAAAAACGGATTTAGTACTTTCATTCCCCGTGTAATCGTATTAACATTACAAGTTAACAACGAAAAAAAAAATAATAATAAAAATTAAAAATTAAATCTTTATTATAAGCGTGTGATAAAGAATAAGCACAGATGAAAATTTTAAAATCACAACTGAACTTAAATCGATATTTTAAGTGCATGATAAAATACGAATACATAAAAATTTAATTTTGATTTCGTACTAAGTACTAGATTAAATTAATATTATAAAATGTATCCTCGTACGACATTTTAAAAAAGTGCAAAATTTTTTCGTTGTTTTATAATCAAAGCAATAAAGTTAATCTTAAATCATTGTAACGGCCAATTTTCTATTTAAACAAAAAAAAAATTGTCGAATGCGTAATGTACGACTCGTGTACGCTAACATTAAAAAACAATGTACAAATTAATACAAAATAGGTTAATCGAAATTTGTATTCGAATTTTCAACTAGAAATTTCCGTATTAAACCCATTAAAAATAAAAATAACAAATAATATAACTGATTAATTACACCAATTTCCTGTAATAAGCTAACATCTTGTTTATAAAGATGATAAGAATCACACGCGATATCCCCATTATCACTGTTTTTTACCAAACTGGGTCTCGTGTGACACAATCGATCCCATATATTTTCGCCCTTTCCTATTTTAATGAAAATAAAAATCGTTAACATTTTAATTTTGCCACTCCAAAATTTTAAATCTAGTTTGCGAACACTATCTAACAGATCAGAAGATAATCACCAACATCTATTGAAGATATGGTACAAGAAAAACGAGAAACTATTTCGGTGCTCGTTGCTCATGAAATTTATTATAGCTCCGTATATATATTAATTGAAATAGGCTAACTTAGGACCACGGTGTTTCAACTGTTTAATTTTTTTTTTTTTTTATTTCTTCTCTATCCAAAATTATTGCATCCGCCCTTTTCTTTCCTCGATTCACTTTTTGCCTGTACGCAATTTCGGCTTGTCTTTAATTTTGCCACTTCCCGTTAGTTTCTTTCTCAATTGATGACGGGATTCCATACTACTCGGTTTAAGCTTCGTTCAAATCACTTTTTACCTCTACGAGCCATTTCCCTATTCTTCAGACTCTGCATGTAAGTAAATATTCGGCTAATCAGCCTTGTTGGGTTTTACCGCCTTATGTGACCGTAAAACCTAATTCGCCTTCCTTCAATTACATTCCTTCATTAAATCTTTGCTTATATATCTCGTTTACTTCAGTTTGGTCTAAGATTCTTCGTAATACTTTCCTTTCTTTTTTATATACTTCCTCGATCAGGCTCTTTGTACTTATTGTCCGGATTTCTGATGCATAGGGTACTTCGGACTAAATAACTGCACAGTAACTTGCGCGACATACATTTCTTATTATAAACGTTCTTCGTCAATTGAAAAGCTGCTATTAATTTGTTTATTCTAGAACGTATTGCTGTTTTTTCTAGCACGTTAGGTTTAATCCACTCTTTCAGATATTCAAATTTAGCTACTATATTTCTTGATTTTATTTAATAGAAATCCGGACGCTGATTGTATGATTAGTGATAAATTTCGCTTTTAATTTCTCCAGTATCTGAACTTGTTACAGATTCCTCTATTGTATTTACCAGAATCACTATATCATCAGGAAAAGCTGAGGCTATATAGCGACCATGTTCACTTTGACATGATCCCTTTAACCGATTTATGCGACATTTTCTAAGGAAAGTATTCCAAGTCTTTCCCGCTGCACCCTGCTGCATCACCGCTCATGAGGATTGCTTATTCGTCTATGAGTTATTCGCAATTAACACCATATTTGGAGACCGTTTCACTGTCCAACCATCTGTGGACGAACCCTTTCCCCTGAGCTCGGAGTCCCTCAGTGACACTATATATATATATATATATATATATATATATATATATATATATATATATATATATATATATATGCTAGCACAAAGCAATTGATGTTTCATAAATTTGTGACCCTACCAAACTAAATAACGTCGATAAATAAATAACGGAAAACATCGAACAATTATTCGCTGTACAACAACAGTAGAAATATAATTATAAAATTCTGAAAATTAATTAGATAAATAATTCCTTGTAAATTACTTAAAACTTAAACGCAACTTCGAATTTTACAACAACACGTTTCATCGTTTACACAAGAACGTCATTAAATTTATTTCACAAATAACGCCGATTTATATACATATTTATTTATTAAATTCTATTTTTCTTTTATTAATAATATTACTAAACTGCTGTTTGTATTTCGTAAGTTTCGATAGTAATTTTATCCATATAATCCACATTGTCAAGATGGTCTGACGAATTTACAAATTTACCCTTTATTTCAAAGGGATAATCTACGATTATCAGTTAACTACAGAAGGTGATAGATACAAATGAAAATATAAACAAACGAGATAGCTGAAATATCGATAGACATAGAACGATACAGTATTTTGAGCTATATTCCGTACTATGGAATCTTAGTAGTACTAGGAAATATTTAAATAAACAAATATACGCGTAAGTAAATTAACGTATACATATGCATGTATATATATATATATATTTTTTTAAAATGAGCATATTTAGTATACATTCAAATCGATACAATAATAAAGAAAAAATGAAATGATGGAAAAATATAAGATACCGATGAAATTAATTACATATTTACATAATAGTACTAATGCATGAAAATAATTAAGGAAATATGTATACATGTACATATATTTAAAAAAAAAAGCGATAAGTTTAAACAATTTAAAATTAAAACAAATTAAGAAATAAAGTTAAATTCGAACAGGCATTAGTTAATGTTAAAAATTAAGAAGAGTAAATAAATAATAAAATGACAAACATAAAAGTTTTCAGAGTTTTATTTAAAAAGTTTCACTATTTAAAAAAAACGAAAAAAATATTTTAACATTAGGCAACATATTGTTAATCGACCAAACAACATAACTAAAGTTGAATATATATATATATATATATATATATATATATATATATTTTATCACGTACTATCAATCCCGACGTCGTGATTACCAATTTATCACGTAATACCTCTTTGTGGTGGTCGGCCAATTATCACGTATCAGTATTCCGTGATTGATAAAAAAAATAATTATGTGGTCGCGGTCGCCAGTGCCTTATAGTGCACAAATTAATTTACAATGATTTAAAATTTTAATGAGATTAACTGAGTGATTAAATTTCATGCCTAACCTGAACTCAGCTTGTAGAACCCGCAGCCGGTAACACTACAATACATTGACTAGAATTTAATCTCAATTGCGAATTATTTTAATTTGTATATTGTTACACATTTTAAATAGGTATTAATGAACATAATTTAAAAAAAAAAAAATACTTATACTGTTGCGAAGCAACACGAAACATTCACAAACATATAGGTATTATTTATACATAATTAAAGACATATAAAAATTTTAATAATAGAAAAATAACAAATAAAAATAAAAAAAAACGTACGACCTGTGGTACCACAGTTTCCACTGCTGCTGCTTCCGGATAGGATGATATTTCCTGGTCGTACTCCGTCATCGTAACTCCGTATATTTTAACGATACATCGGATTTTGTGAATAAATGCGTATTTAATTTTTTTACTTTTAAATTTTACCACGAATACAGTTTTATTCGATCCGAAGTATTTGCCTCCAATATTCCAATATGGAGCAATCCTCCTATATTACTTATAACGTTCTCGTCATTTACGAGAGGTACAACAAGAAAGACTAGAAAATTTCGACCAGCCATTACGATGTTTCTCGTACGAAAAATAATATTCGAATAGCCACGAGGCTTAATGTTAACGACTACTTATCGATATAGATGTCACCATACACACACATGTACAAACACGCGATCGCCGGTTGCTGGCTCTACGCGCCGTTCAACTCCGGATTTCCCTTCATAACCTGGCAATTCGTATTTAATTGTACTTATTATTTCCCAGGTTATTACTATCATCATCCTAGTTATTAAGTCTTTACGATGTAACTTATCAGTTTTGACGATCTAAGACTCTTACGATGGAAATACCTTGGTTATTAAACGATATCTTATATTACGTTAACTATTATTAAAATTTTATTTTTATTTTTATTTTATTTTTTTTTCTTCGGTACCCCATCCTCTTAGATTGTCATATATCTCACACTTTTTGTGAATTGATTTTGGATGGTAAAATTTTGCAAAATCAATTCATGGAAATATTTACGTAAGAGGATCTGAATTTTATTAAGAATCGAGCACGAGTACATTGCGTCACACGAGTGTCTCAGGATGACTCGGATCTGGCTGAAATCGACTGGCTATTCACGCTACGAACGTAACGTTGATATAGCATTATACACACAACCAAACACTCTCGTCGCAACGTTGTTGCGGATAACAACGCGGACTGGTTTAATTACCGTATGTATGTGTGTACGTGCAATCAACGACCTTTAACTCAACTGTTTTCATTATCCCTCTATCGTTTAACGATAACTATGATTATTATTACTACTACAATAGCAAATACCTTACGCTGAAAGCAATATGTAATGGTTTTATCCGGTAGAGGTTAATAAATTTCCATCCTATGTCTGAGTGATAACGACATTTACATCAGCTGATCAATTTTGACGGTGAATCTTAGATATAACCTATATTCAAAAGGTATTGACCCTGGTTTTATTCATGTTATCCACTCTATTACGAAGGTTTTATCTTTTCTTCTCACAATTGTGTTCGTAGTTCAATATCTATCACTACTACTATTAAAATCTGTTAGTGTTTACATGACGCTATTTATGTGTGCGTTATTGTCGTTGCCGTTTATACCTACGTACGTTTCCGGCATATATATGTCGATTACCTCGATCCTTTCCGTCTTTTAATGGTACGCTATTCTATTTTGCATTTAGTGAAATTTAAGTTTTATTATTCTAATATCTCTGAGTCTAATCTTATTTTATCGTAATTTTAATTTATGTTTGGAATTTAGTTCCATATCGTAATTCAGTATTATTTATTATTAAATATCTTATGACGCTAATTTTATAAAATTACAATTATTATTATTTGCACATAAACGATCTATTACCGAGAATATCTATATCTCGATATTTATGCTATATTGCGACATATTTTATTTCGAGTAATTTTTTTTTTTTTTTTTTAATTGATAAGATATATACGTATTTACAGAACCATATAATTTAAATATACAAATTTATTTTTTAATGTTAATCTATATTTACTTTTACGACACTTAACTTATCGCAATGCTATTTACATGTTTTATTATTCAATATCTACACATACACACGCTCCTCTTAACGATGACACTAGGGTTTATATACTCCTCGTATTTGTTTTTGAATTAAACACATTTAAGATAACTATATGCATGTTCGAAATTTATTACGTTTGATTTATTACTGCATTTTAAGTGTATTGTTTTAATTTGCCAATATTATTTAAAGAAGAAGAAAATTTGTATTTGCTATTTGTAGGGTACAGTATAAACAAACATTAAAATTATATAATATCGTTCCGGGAAAAAAAATGAAATTCCTTAATCGATACACTTATTGTTAATTATAAATACAAACAAAGAATTAAACTAGAATTACAATGTTAAAGAAAATTACAGGAAAAAATTCCACAAAAACCTGCATCTTAAAAATTAAAAGGACAAATGAAATAGCTTACTCGTTAACTAACGATGAGAGTAATATAAGTGATTAAAAATAAACAGCTGTATGAATAATAATCATAGTTAAAATGAGTTTAAGCACAAAATGTAGTTAATGTAAGTAGAATGCTGGGATTAACATTAGTTACAGATATACTACTCAAGTAAAATATGTTTTATTCGTCTGTGTTTAATGTTTTACTGCTTTTAGTATCTTATTCTTTCATCCTGCTTTTATGTTTTTTACGTTTTGTATCCTTAAACTTTTGCCATTTACTTCATCATAAATATTACACCCAATTCTCCTTCTTATCGTGTATGGTCCTTTATATACTGGATCGAGCTTTTTCATTCTATTCATTTTCTTATTCGACAATGTATAATTCCGTACATATACTGTGTCTCCTACCTTGTATTCTATGGTCTTAACGTTGGAATATCTTTTTTCTTTTGCTTTTGCAGCATTTTCTAATCTATTCCTAATTTCTGTTATTATGTTGTCATGATTTAAAGGTATCTGATCCGGAAATTGCATTTTATTAGTTAACAATGATTCCTTTGACCTGTCAGTGCCGTTATTGGTGGAACCTTTGTTATAGCATGTGGGAGATTATTTATAATTCTTTCTATTCTTTCTATATGGAACGCCCAATGAGTATGTTTGTACTCACAGAAAAGTCTTAAATACTTTGCTATTTCTAAATTATACCGTTCTACGGGGTTTCCTCGTGGAAAATATGGAGGTACGTGTTTTAGTTCTACTTTCAATTTTGCAAAATGTTCCCTCCATGCCCTACTCGTAAAGATTGTAGCGTTATCGGACAATATAGTTTTCATTTTCCCATATCGTTTTATAAAGTCATTTAATTTTGCGATTATAATTCTACTGGATAGTTTTCTTATCGAGTACAGTTTTATGAATTTTGTGAAACTGTCTAATACTACTAACTTGTCCTTCCCTCTAGACATGGGTAGTGGCCCAAATATATCAATGGAAACCATGTCTAGTGGGTAGGCAACAGTACGTGGCTTATATTTAGGTTTATTTCCTTGGTTGTCATATTTTATCCTTTTGCATAATTGACACTTATTAATTTCTCGCCTTACCATTGTTCGCATATTATTGAGATAACATTCCTGTTTTAAAAGTTGTACGGTTTTTGTAATTCCTCGGTGTGCGAACTCAATATGATACAACCATATCATTTCTGTGATCATAGATGCTGGACTCTCCAATAGGTTTTCTGTCCACTCTTATCAATAAAGAGGATTCCATGTTGATATTTGTAATATAGTCTCAGTTTTCTATCATTCGACAATCTGTTTATAACTATTTTCCACGCTTTATCCTGCAGTTGTTCTACTTTTATCTAATATCTCCTCTAGCTTGTTTTTTTTTTTTAATCATATGTCCAATCAACACCGGTTATCTGTCATTTTATTTTCATTACATAAATACCTGGACAAACTATCCGCTACTATGTTGTCTTTACCTTCTATGTACTCCAATTCAAAATTAAATGCTTGTAGGTATAACATCCATCTTACCAGTCTTTGCGATTTCCACTTGCTTTCCCGCGAGAATTTTAAGCAATGATGATCGGTTTTTAGTATTGTTTTATATCCTTCTATGAATATTCGAAATTTTTGTGCTGCATAAACTATTGCTAATAATTCTTTTTCCGTACAAGAATAGTTCTTTTCATATTTATTTAATAAGCGCGATACAAACATTACGGGTCTAGGATCATCACCATCATATTGATATAATTCTCCCCCCTATCCCAATGTCCGATGCATCTGTCCTTATGTAGAATGATCTGGCATAATCGGGAGTTTGTAAATATATTTTTTCTCTAAATTTTTTCTTAAACAGCTCAAACGCCTCCTCTTGCTCTTTTTCCCACATAAAAACTTATTCATATTTTTCTGCAGTTTTGATATTGGTTCAATTATATCGGCGTAATTCTGTATGAATCTTCTATAGAAATTACATAATCCTAGGAAACTTTGTATGTCCTTTTTATTTTTTGGTGGTTTAAATGATCTTATTAGTTGCACCGTTTCCTCTTGCTTGGATATACCCTTATTGCTCAAAACATAACCCAGGAAATTTATTCTCGGAACACCAAATTCCGATTTCCTAATATTTACGGTCATTCCAGCAAGTTTTAATTTCGCTAACACTGAATCTATGTGACATAGATGCTGTTCCTCCGTGTCCGATATGATACACACATCATCCACGTAGTTTATTATGAAAGATTTACACTCTTCTCCCAGTACGATAGTTAATGCTTTTACAAACTGTACTTATGGATAATCCAAATGGTACTACGGTAAACTCGTAATTTGTTCCCTCAAACGTAAAAGCTGTATATTTCCGTGAATTCACTTCTAACGGAACTTCCCGCAACTAAATCTATTGAACTAATGTATTTAAAATTATGATGCTTATATAACAACTCTTCAATTGGTCGAGGTTTCTCATTATCCATTTCGATTATTTTATTTGTCGTGCATTCAAACATACTCTTACCTCACCCGATTTTTTTCATGACAGCTACGAGAGGACTATTGTATGGAGAATTCGAAGATGTAATTATTCCTTCATTTAACATTCTCCTAATTTCCTCCCTCGCCTATTAAAATTTTATTTTTATTTTTTTTATTTTTTTTATTTTTTCTTCGGTACCCCCATCGTCTTAGATGGTCAATATATATATATATACATATATATATATATATATATGGACGTATTTGTTTTATTTTAAATATTTCAACGATGAAATTAACAGCTCCAATAAAATTATCATATGTGTATATCATATACCATTAAAAATATAATTATTATAAAACTAACCATCCTCGTCCCATCCTCCTTCAATTTGATAAGAAGCTGTGGCCGAGCTGAAGATAAAATCTTCGGGAAATGACATCTCAGTTTACTATGATCGAAACACGTTTCTCTTTGTTTTATGCTTGTTCAAAAGTATTTCTAAAATATTAAATAAATTTGAAGTTAGATTTAAAAATAAGTAAATGAAATTAAATAATTTTAATACGATATAAATATATAGAAAAATATATAATTATAAAAAATCGTTTAAAAAAAAAAAAATTGCACGAAATATAATACATTCGAATATGAAGGAAAAGAAGAAAATACCGTTCCCGTCTACGAAAATTATCAGTTAGTAAAATGACGATGTAAAATTTATTGCTTAAATATAATACATTTTAGTTTTTAACGATAAGTCTTTACTGAAATTACATATCCAACGTACCGTTCGTGTTATATATATCATGCTTAACTGTAATTATCATTAATGATAAGGACGACCTTGAAGAAATAATTTTAAAAGATTAAGACAAAACCTCTATTTAGGTTAATATTAGTATTATTAATAACGTACACGAGGCGATTAAACATATTTTTAAAAGTAAAACAATAAAATAAATGACAAATTGTTGGGGGCATTTATTTTCGTGAATACGACACCAATAAGCAAAATGAAAAATTCCCTCTCCATTATATTTTTCCCGGTCACTTTTGACCGATAATCGTGAAAAGCTTTTATACATATACACGTCGACATAGCCTAATGGCTAGAGCACGGACTTCTCAAAAAAATAAAAATTTAAATAATTCCAATGTTATCCCGTGGAAGGCAATAGCAAGAATATGCGCGCTAGTAATACAATACACTACAAAAACATGCAGGGTCGCATTGTTGATTACAATCAGTTCTCCCGGGTGTGGGCGTCTATCTACCCTAACGCCATATTATGATTGTCTTGTACGCTACTTACACTGTACAACAAAGTATTTATAGGTAAGTATAGTCGCCTACCTTCGATACGAAGACGGTACTTAAAGATGATGATAATGATGATTGTATATATACTCTAGGATACTTTTCACATACACTCTAGTATGTATATACTAAGTTGATTTAAACACAATCGTTTTATATTTTATTTGTATAATTAATTCTTAAATAATACTCTTTCAAATCAGACGATCGACCTTTGTAGGACTAAACATCATATTGGTCCTACAAATGTATTCAATAACGTGTGCGACACATGTAATTTCAATACTATTACTACTATTAAAATGTTTTAAAATTTATATTTGAATATTTACAATTTATTAAAAGTTATAGAACTATTCATAAAGATGTAGGTTTAGTAATAGCAGGACATTTGTGTTTAGTACTGAATAATTATGTAATTAAGTATTAAGCGTAATATAGACAATACTTATGGAACATTTTTTCCTACCTTGAATAAGTTTAACATTTTATCAAAATGGCGTTTTGATAAATATATTTATAATATACTCTGTAACGAATATAATGAGCAATGGCAAAAGGTAAATATGTAATTAATTCCTTCATGACATAATGCCTAATTTTAAGGATAGGATAGGATACAAATTTATTGTTCCTGACTTTTACATAACGCAGTTACTAAATACACATGGTGAATTTAACGAATATCTTATCCGTTTTAAATTAGCTTTAGCCATGTGTTCGTTTTATAGATTGCAAGACGCTGTTATGAAAGCTATCATCTTTTAATAATATTATACAATAAAACGGAATTTAACGAATTTTCTCGGTTTTGTGCAAAAACAATAATTTGCAGAATGAACTGCGATCTTTTATAATTAAAGATACTATTTTATTTTCAATAAATTTTTGGTTGATTAACAATATGTTGCCTAATGTTAATAGTATTTCTTTATTTTCTTAAAGTAGTTGTTAAACTTTTTAAATAAAACTCTGAAAACTTTTATGTGATTTTATTTATTTACTCTTCTTAATTTTTACGATTAATTAATGCCTGTTCGAATTTAATATTATTTTTTTATTTGTTTTAATTTTAAATTGTTCAAACATCGTTTTTTTATATATGTACATGTATACATATTTCCTTAATTATTTTCATGCATTAGTACTTTTTCGCCCATACTGGGAAAATTCACTTCGAACATGTTTCGAAGAGGATACCACTAGTACTAATAATAATAAATGCCTTACATGTAGCATAGAGAATTTTTGTGCAAATTAACTAATTAATATTGATACATTACCAGAACTCTCTTTGATATAATACTCAATAGTAAGATATCCATAAATGCGTGTATTTTACCGCAATTCGTTGTTTAATTTAATTTTGTTTAAATTATTTTTTTTTAAAATAAAAATGAAAATAAAAATTTCACGTTAAAATACAACTCTCTTCAAATAATAGATTTTTAATTAAAAAAATGATTACTGTGTTGTATTATTAATTAACATGTACGAGGACACAAAAGTTGTGATGACTAATACGTACCTTGATTACAATATAACCGCTATAGTGCGTCACTTTCTATGACAATTATGGTTTTGAAATAAAAATAATCGATGAATGAAAAAAAAATCTATTTCCAAATTTTAAAATAATTGTGCAAACATCCGAATAAATATTATCAGCGAGACATTAAACGAGTTTCCGCTAATGATAAAGAACTGCGATTACAATATAACCGTATATAGTGCGCCACTTTCTCCGCCAACCATGATTCTGAAATAAAAATAATCTATGAATGAAAAAAAAATCGATTTCTAAATAAAAAAATAATTGTGCATACAGCCGAATAAATATTATCAGCCGGAAATTAAAATTAAACGACTTTCCGCTAATGATGAACTGCAGATGACATATAAACAACTTTCTATCGCCTGGAAAGATAAATATTTCATATATATTAAATAAATGCACAGCATTAGGATAAATATATGATAATTATTAAAGTTTTAATTTTATTATAAAATTTTAGACAGTGTATAAAACCTTGTCGTTGGTTAGAATAGCGCTAAGAACAATTTATACTCATGTACCGATGAATTAAAACTTAATTTTCCGTTAAATAAGCAAATAAGGAACAAAAATAATAATAATAAAAAGAAACCTGTACCAATTATAAGAGGCCATTTACAGACTCGATAGAAAATTAAGTTCCATTAAAGAGAATTCTTTTTAATAATTTTTCTCGAAGCATCACAGCAATATAGATATTAAAGAAATCAGTTTAATATATTATTAATCAAATTAATAAATTTATAAAAAATAACGATTAACTATTTTAACGATCGAATTGTAAGTATGAAATTGAAAAAATGACGCCAATAAGCTCGGAACATAATCCAAATATATGTTACAACGACGACTTCAATGGATTCAAGAACGTATAAAAATTCAATAATGATACGATCAAAGTAATGTAAAAACTTTGGTAAAATTGTAAAGTAATAACCCGGTCTTGATGGTGTGACAGATCACAATGCATCAGTTTGCAGAAATATGCCTAAAAACGGGATCGTCCAAACAAAACTGATAGCACGCAAAACATTCGTAGCAGAAGGGACCGAAGAAATTAACAACATATCGAAGGATAAAAAATGAACAAATTGCGAAATAACTATACAACTACATTACAAAAATAGGCTAAAACAGATAAATTTATTCATAAACCTAAAAACAAATCGCCCAAGGAACAAGGTAACAATTAAACAAAGGCACAAATAAAGAAAAACGGATTAAGAAAAATGTCAAATAATTAATATATGCTGAACTCGTGAAAGAAATCAATGTTTCGAAAAGACAAAAATAAATCCACAATGAAAGCATGCGACGAAACTGAAAATAGACAAAAAACCTTTTTAAAAAAATGAAGATAAAATAGACAAAAAACCTTTTTAAAAAAATGAAGATAAAATAGACAAAAACCTTTTTAAAAAAATGAAGATAAAATAGACAAAAAAACTTTTTAAAAAAATGAAGATAAAATAGACAAAAAACCTTTTTAAAAAAATGAAGATAAAATAGACAAAAAACCTTTTTAAAAAAATGAAGATAAAATAGACAAAAAACATTTTTAAAAAAATGAAGATATTAAACACATTCCCGGGAACAAAATCGAATAAGCAATAAGCTAACTAAAATGTAATAAATCGGTCGGAGGGAGTAGTAGAATTGCAGAAATGATGAAATTATTTACAGAACAGCCATAAAAGCGAATTTACAAGCAGAACAATTAAAAAAACTGAAAAATTTATCAAATTATTCGACACATTAGTTCTACTAATGAAGCCAGAATTACATTATTACATATCATAGGGTGAAATTAAACTTTCATTTCGAAAAAAGGTAAACTGTAAACTAATTCTTGAAAAATGTTATAATTTTAACGCACCATCAGGAACGGTTAAATAGGATACACTGTTGTTATATATGAAAAAAACGTAGCTGAAGAAAAAAGTAGCCAGCAAATAACCGAAAACTTTATAACATCAAAAATAACAAAGTATAGAGTTAAATTGAAAAAACATAAAATGGCGTATCTCGAAGGGTACGAGTGATTTATGCGAAACTAAACAATGAGTTGAACTGATTAAAAATGTCACAGCAAAAAAACAAGAACTTGGAGAAACCATAAATAACAACGGGAAAAAGATTAAACACTGGTACTTTCGAATCGGGATTAACAAAAAAAAAAAACAAGCACACGAATGTTTAGATCTCATTGATTAAATATCGGAAAAGAACTGTGAATGAAATAGAAAGATTGATTAATAATGATGATAAATGAATGCCTGAAGTTCTTTGGTCACATTATGCTGCGAAATGTATTTAAAAAAGGAGGACAAAGAAACGATTAATAGGAGCCGTACAAGATAAATGAAAAAACTGGTTAGATTGTACACATGATTGGTCACGACGTTTGAAGAAAAACGACAAAGAATAAAACTAAAATAAATGAATTGGAATGTGGCTTAAACAAGAATAAAATATATATAATTTATTTATTTATACTATTTAGCTATTATATTACGAACTACAACAAGAATTAATAAACATAATTCACTACATTAATTACCAGGAAATCTGAAATATTAGAAGTAATTATAAAATTATGAAAATAGAAATAAATGCAACAAAAAAATCACATTTAAAATAATATATGGGGTTTATTCGAATAAAAAATGCCAATCCATTTAAACAATCCTTGTACTAATTGTAATATGTTAATTTTTTAAATATTATTAATTACTGCACTAAGGTAAATTAAATACGACCCGAACAGTTAACTGTGAAATTAGAAATTCTATTTTTTAAACAGTAAATAAATTTGTAAATGCGGTAAGTTAGTTCATCGGTCAGCTTCGTATCCTTTGACAATACATATTAAATTACAATTTCCATCTAAGCTCTATAAGGTTCAATAAAAGCTTTAATATTCGAAGAACAATTCATTAATTTGTTAAAGTCACGTATGACTACACTGTTACCAAAAAAGATAAAAATTGCTATCAACTATTGTTATAAATAACTCAGTTGAAGAAGAAAGCCTTAACGACAAATTATCTACTCAAGAATTAATAATGTGATCGTGCAAATTGCAAAACACGTTTAAAACACAAAACATTTGTTTTAGTAAAATTAAAGAAGTTTTCACTCAAATATCGAAGGTAATTTGAAAAAATATAGAATATCAAATATAGAAAAATATACTCCATGATTAAAACAATAATAAGTTTTAACACAACAAAATAATAAATTTGTAAATGGGGTAAGTTACTTCATCTTCCAGCTTCGTACCCTTTGACAATACATATTAAATTATTAATTTCCATCTGAGCTATAAGATAGATAAAGTTCATACTCACCAATACATCAACAATAATAAGTTTTCTTCGTTGTAAATAATAAATTTTCGGTCATCTATCTCATAATATTAAGTTCTCGTAGATAATATAAAAATCATCTTTGCTATAATTATCTGATATACTTTTTTTTCGTTCGTTCAAATCTCTGTACTCTGTAGTCGAATGATGTAAATTCTGTGGTAAACATAAAGAAGTGTTGTAATAGATATGAATGTGGAAACACTTTATGATGTTTTAATGTTTGGGAAACACTTTATGATGTTTTAATGTTTGGGCAAAGATAGAAAACTATTTGTTTTCCTATTTCAAAACCATAATGGTAAAGATGAAATAACGCTGCTTCATTTACTCAACACAGAAATATATATACGTTTATTGCCAATGGGCACTAACGTAATGATATAATTTGATTTATATAAAAACTTGATTGAATGTGTTACCATACTTATAAAAGTTAATATAGATATGTTATGAAAAAATCATTCATTTTAATTAACAATTATATTTTTGCTTTTATTTACTCAATGCAACTGAAGATAATTGCAAAACATTAAGCTAATTATATAAATACTCTATAATTAATACTAAAAACAAACTAAAATATGAAAATAATCTAATAAAAATAAAAATTACCTTCTTAACGCCTCATTTTTATTATGAAATATGTATATCAGGACGAATTTTAGAATATTTATATAGCTGTTTCCCTGGTTCAACGTAATCTTGTTTTAATTCTTAAACAAGCAATTTCCCCCCCTATAATTATTAAATTGTCACAAACTATAAAATATTTCATAAACTTAAATTTGTGCACTTATAGTTTATTGAAAATAAATTTTTGTGTAATACAATGCTCATTTATGTTTGATGAAAATTAGGTCTTCCAGTGGCTATTTTGTTATGATATATAAAGTACATTTTATTTTTGATAGATCTTGAGGTAACAAATTTATAAAAAATTATTTATTTGTATAGAATATAACAATTTTATCAAGTTTGATTAATATAATTTTTTACTATTACAGAATGTGAGTGTAAAATAATTTTATGAAACATGTTTTAGTATTGTGAATCAAAAAGTAACAAAATTGCATAATAATAAAATAATCATTATGCCAGTTATTTTATTGATATCATAGCCGAAATTATAAAAACCAAATTGTAGATTAATGTAATAGATTACATGTTAATTATTTTTGCATCGTATTTTATTCTTGTTATACAAAAAAATGCATAATAAATTTATAAAATTCATTTTTTAGCGGTAACAAAATTATATTTAATTTCGTAACGAATCTTTCGAAGTTATAAAAGGATAATTAACCACTAGTAATGTGTTTTTTTTTTCTTGAAAACTTATAGAATAATTATACATAGTTTAATTATTCTGTATAAATAATAATATTACAAATTTGAAGGAAATATTCATTTTGAATCTGGCGTTTAATAGATTTAAATCATAATTTCTGCTGAAATGTACAAAATCCTTGCTACACGATATTTATGTTCAGCTGATTTTGTAATTTCAAGGAAATTTATTAAAGAAAATTTTTTCACATAAGTAACAAACAAATTCAAAATATAGAAAATGCTGTTTTTTTTTTTTAATAAATAACTGCCTTTTAGGAAGACAGTTACACTACTACAATCTTAAACTATAGGTTAAATAATTAATAACTTTGATAATTTAACATGTGTATGCTGATCCAGTGATCAGTTTCTACTAATATTAACTAAATATTAATTATGAATATGGGGTTCAATAGAACTATAATTATTATTTAACTGTAAATTAGGTCAAATGGATGTGTTCGCTTAAATTGTGCTTAATTTGTGCAACAAACCTTTATGCCATACTCAGTCAAATGCCTGTGCCACATCTAGGAATACCGCGGCACAGTACTTTTTTTCTTCGAGTGCTTTTAAGATGTACTTAATAACTCGATACACTTGATGGGTTGTTGAATGATAGATTCGAAAATCAAACTGATGATCAGGTAACTGGGTTTCCACCAGTGGCTTAAGTCTTTTCAAAAGAAGTTTTTCAAATAATTTTGATAAAACTGGCACAAGTTTCTTCAGCATGATGATTTCAGGCGTTTTAAAAAGAATGAATCGGTTTATACTGAAGTCGAAAACTGGCATTAAAAAGATATGTAATTAATACAACCGCTGGTTTTGGTATTTCCTGTATTATTGATGGTGAAATTTCATCAATCCCAGGAGCTTTCCTTGGATTGATATTATCAATCTCAATAGCTATTTCCATTGGTGTAATATACCGAATTGGTTGGCCAAATTGACATTCCATTGTCGCCCCAATGTTTTATGAGATTTCATGCGACTGAAACACACTGGCTAAGTGCTGTGCAAAAAGATCAGACTTTTCTTCATCCCTACGAATCTATCTTCCACGATCATCTTTTAACAATGGAATTTGGATCAGAGGTCGCTTAAATTTACGAATTGCACGCCAAATGGAGTAATCTTTATCTTCATTCGGATTTAGATTTTCCAGAAAGTTATCAAACGTTCTTTGCTTGATTTCTTTTATTAGCGATTTAGCTGATTACTAAAACGGTTAAAGATATTTTTATCTTCAGGTTTTCTAGTTCTCTGCCAGTTACGCCTTGCTTGTCTTCACTCTTTGATTAGCCGCCTGACCTCCAGTAGATAACATTTTTCTTGTACCGTATTGTTAACGACTGGCGTTGCTGCAATCGCTGATTCGCGGATTATATTCACATAGCGTTGACACTGCAGTTCCAATAACTGTTTTGTTTTGAGATTTACTTTTAAATCTATACGGTAATTTAGTTCGGATCTAAACTGATCCCAGTTTGTATTTTTATTAGTTAACATCCGGCGTTTTTGCTTTCGTATTACCACAGGTACATGGTGTCAGATATAAGTTAATCATAGTTCTTGACTTGCACATAATTTGCTGCGATATTTTTGATTATATAAAAATCTATTAGATCTGGAACCTTGCTGGAATCAGAAGGCCAGTAAGTTGGTTTTCTAAATGATTGAACTTCACATAATTCAGCAGGTACAGTTTTAAATAGTTTATTTTCCTACATCAAATTTTGATAATTCCTATATGTTATAAGTAATAGGTATTCAAATATATGTACTAATGAGAACATTTTTTTCTAGGAATTTATAAAATATTTCAAAGTAAATTTTGCTTTCTTTTTTTCATGTAAATAAGCACAGAATGTGATGTATTTATTGATAACGAAAAAATCGCATACAATAGATTTCTAAAAAATGTTTAAGTTTTACACATTTGACCTTTTAAAATTTTTTTTCTATGGTGAAAGAAGAACCAAAAATAAAAAGGTAAAAATAGGCCGCAGTTTTTCTTCCATTAAACTTTTTTTTTAAAATAATAAAAATCTATTAAAAGTTAGGAAAATAATTTAAGATATATTATAAAAATTCTTTTAATTTTTGATGTTTAGCGTTTTGAAAAGATTACACATACCATCGTCAGAAAATATTGTTTCCTATGATGTTTTAAGCATTCCGAAACATTAAAAACAAATTACATTTTTTTTATAAATTAGTATATAGTAAATTATTTTTCTAATCATATCCGGCATGGAAGTTTTACGTGTTTAACTATTAATGGTTAACAGAATACACAACAAATTTATTAATTACTGAAAATGATTTTTTTTAGTCATGGCCCAGAAATAGTTAAATAATTTTTTTTCGGATCATAAAATTACACTACTTTTTAGAATGAAATTTATAAAAGTTTGTGAAAAACATACGTAGTTTCAATAAAAATTGGCGAAACGAAAAAATGATAATTTAATAAACGTTCATGTAGCATTCATAACCCACAATATAAAGAAACCATTGAAAATATTTAACATTTTCCATTCTTTCCATCCATGAAAAATTTGATTTCAAGGCTCTGAAGACTTGTGTAGATTCAAATTAATAATCAAAAAGTAATTGTTTTATTTATTTTATTACTCGAGCATTAAAATAAATAAAATGCATATGTTTCTTTCAACACAAGAAGCTGAAACATATGAAATTGGTTTCGTTAAATAATTGTTTATAATTTTAAGAAGGTTACTTTATTTTATTTAAAATGTAAATTGCAATCAGATTATTATTTTTTAAGCATAAGATGAATACTTGAAATTTATAAGCTTACTATATTTGAATAATAAATACATATAAGTTTAAATAAATTGATTAGCCTGAAAATTGATAAATATGTGATATTTGCAGTTTAAAAAAAATAATGATTTGATAGTAAGAATTTTAATAAATTTGTCCATCGATTACATCCAAATTAGGAAACTAGAAAATAAACATGGTTTAAACGTTTGTTTTCCAAAAAGAGTTATAAAATATAAATTTTTTTCTATAACTCAAAATTTGCATTCCATCAGAAATCTTAAAACATTTGAATAGGATATTAATTTGTTTATTGATTTTTTTAGTTCTAATATTATAAACAAGGTAAAATTGGTTTCTATGAATATAGGAACAAAATCAATTTATATATTAAAAAAGAAAAAAACAAAATGTTGAACCTATTAGTTTAAATTAATAATATTAACTTAACATATATAAACAAAACGAACGATATTTAATATATTTCTTTCAACAGTGTACAATTACATTAATCAAAAAGATTAAAATTAACAACCACAAAATGATTTATAAATAAAATTAATATATAATTAGAATTAGAATTATTTAACTAAATCTAAAGCGTCATACTTGTAATAAAAGTTTCATATAACGATTAAATTTTGCAGTTTAAAATGACGAAGGTTTATAATTAATTTAAATATTACGAGCAGTTCAAAAATTTAATTAAATTCATTAACATCGGAGTATATGAAATGGAGACGTGATGATGATCGTAAAAGTAACTGCTTACACATAACAAAACGTACGAATATATTGAAAAATGAAGAGCAAAAAATTATTGCATTTATTTAAAAAAAATTAAAATGTGATCGAAAGTGGTATGAATGTTGAGAACTTTCTGATTAGGATTTTCCAGCACATGAATTTTTGAATTTTTTTCAACTTCCTTAGGATAATTTTAGATTAGTGTTCAAAATTAATACCCTCAAGAAACCAAGAAGACTATTATAACTCTGCTCCTTTTTATAACGATGAATAGGCGCGAAATGAGCTCTTCAGCTTATATATATAAAAAATAAATTCAGGAGCAAATTGAATCGTACTCCGGACATCCACATACAACTGTTGGATAGATATTAAACCAAATTTTAAAGTGACTATTAGTAATACAATGAAACAATTTCATTTCTCACACTAAGCTGTTTAAACATTTTTATTAAATAACATTTATTTACATAACTGAAATTATAATACCTTATAAGTCATACAAAGTGGAATCGTTAAAAGTTAAGAAACCACCCTTTAATACATTATCTCACTCTTTGGCAGAGTTTCTTTAATCCATGGGTTTATCTGTGCTTTTTCAGGTTGTGACCTCAGTGTGTTAGTGCTTTTCATAAAGTTATTTCTCGTCTAAGTCTATATGCCACCTCTGTTTGACCATACATTCAGGGGCATATTTCAACTTTTGTCGCCCCTACGCCACACAAGTGGTGCCGCCCCATGTAAGGCCATCGATTTTCCAAAATTTTGTTACTCAAATATGTTGGTTGTTATGCATCGAAAATGATTTGAATCGACGAATAAATTTTGAAAATTTGATCGAAGAATTCGCCTTAAGAAAGTCAAGAAAAATTGTACTATAAAATAATTACTTGTATTTTTTGTGATAAATATATCTGATTTAAAACTAAAAAAATTAATTTTTTTTGTTAACAAAATTTATTTTTGGTCCTGCATGCCGCCCTCCCAAAATTTGCCGCCCTATGCCATGGCATTCTTGACATTGGGGGTAATACGCCCCTGCATACATTGAATGTTTCTCGTTTCGACACTGGGCTGTCCTTTCCTTGTTGGATACTATATGGTTTGTTATATGTGGTGGCGCTATTCTGCTCAGGAGATAAAGATTTCTTGTTGCGGTTAGTTTTAGGCAACCTGTAATTAAATGGCATGATTCGTTTAACGCAATATCCACATGTTTCTAATGTACAGACCTAGCCCATTTCACTTCCTATGGTCTGATCGTTTATATAGATGTTAAACAGGATAGGAGCCACGTTGCACTGTGGTAATCCATTATTTTGTCTTCTCCATTGACTTTTTCTCTTTGGAGGGTTACATAGAAATAACGATCTTTTAGCATGGTTTCTACCATTTTTGTGAATGTTATATTCTTTGTTGTTTTATAAACTTTTTGTAGAAGTAATTTATGGTTGACAGTATCACAGGCTGCTGTTAGATCCATGAACACTGCTCTTGTAATATTTTTATTTTCGTACCCATTTTCTATATGCTGTGTGAGCTTTGTAATCTGTGAACAAAATGATTTGCCATCTCTAAAACCAGTTTATTCAGGTGTTACTTGCAGAACTATCGTTTTGTTGTATACGATTTAGCACACGCTCAAAAAACTTAAAGATGCAGCGTAGCAGCGAAATTGGACGATAGTTTTTTGCTTCTGTGCGATCTTATTATAGTTTTGCCAAAGCAAGTACGTGCGCTTTTTTCCATATCTTTGGTAATTTATTCATATATATTATATTGTTAAACAGCTCAGTTAATTATTTTAAAGTTCACTATCAAAAATGTTTAATTTTCTCTGGCATTATTTCATCGAATCTTGCAGCTTTTTCTACTTTGATTGTTTTCAATGCTTTTTTAATTTCATCTACTCTGAAGGCGGTAGCATAGTGATTTACTTCAGAGCTTGGATCTCTAACCAAATGTTTTTTTAACAGGAGTTTCCTTGCTTTACCGTTTAATCTCATGTCATATCAAGCATTTCAATAGTTTCTATCCATCTTTTACGTTTTGTTTCTCCTATCGCCTGTAGGATTTTTCTACAGTTATGCTGTCTTTGTTCAGAAGGGGTTGTTTTCATATTCGTTATATATTATAGCTATTCCTCTGTTTATCTCTGGTATGTATGAAGTACAGCAGCCTCTTGGTATGTTTAACCTCAAAATATTAAAAATAAGTTTTTTGAATGCCTCATATTCCTCAAGTATCGGTGTAATGATCGTTATTTGTTCATCCAATTGTTTTGTAAAATTTGACCAATCAGCTTTTTGGTAGTTGAATCTTCTTTTAAGACAATGGTCTTATGGCTATAAACATTAATTGATTTGCTATTGTATTTGTCACCAAAAGTAGGTCAGGATTGTATCCTTTTTTCCACCCAGGGGCATATTACCCCCAATGTCAAGAATGCCATGGCATAGGGCGGCAAATTTTGGGAGGGCGGCATGTAGGACCAAAAATAAATTTTGTTAACAAAAAAAATTAATTTTTTTAGTTTTAAATCAGATATATTTATCACAAAAAATACAAGTAATTATTTTATAGTACAATTTTTCTTGACTTTCTTAAGGCGAATTCTTCGATCAAATTTTCAAAATTTATTCGTTTTTTCTATCAACTATAATTATTGAAACAGTGTAAAGTTTTCAAATGTAAATTATTTATTATACAGTAAATACAAAAATGGATTATTTTTAAAAAGTTTTTATTTTACTCATACCATAGACTTTAAATTTTTTATTTTTGTGTTTAAGAATAGTAAAACACTTTTCAGAAAATAAAATTTTGTAACCGAACCAACATATTTGAGTAACAAAATTTTGGAAAATCGATGGCCTTACATGGGGCGGCACCACTTGTGTGGCGTAGGGGCGACAAAAGTTGAAATACGCCCCTGTTTCCACCTACCGCTGGCAAAAGAAGACGGTAGTTTTGGGTCATGGATCAAAACAAGGTTTTTTGGTATTGTCCAGTTCCCAACTTATATCCCAGTTTATGCTATGGCTATTAAAATCGCTAATGCTTAACTTAATACCCTTATTGTTAAAATTTTTCGTAGCACTGAATTCAAACGTCGTATTAACTGGTTTGTATGAGGATGCGATTATATAATTATTCATTTCTACAGTTATAATTTCTATATTACTATTTTCTGTTAAAATACGCTATTTTTCAAAAAATACATAATCAATTTTCAAATATATTTTACCACACATAAAAATTATCTAAAAATAAATAATAATAACAATTTCATTATTGAAGAAAAAATATTTAATAAATATAGGATATCTATTGATTGTAAAATATCATCATTATCAACATTATACTGGTAAATTTTTTACACATATTTTCAGGACTAAAAATCTTATTACTTAACGCGTCACCGTGAAAAGTGGTGTTAAATTATAAAAGTAATAAAGTGTAATAAGTATACGCAACACACCCATATATTATATAATGTAGTTAAACTGAATGATGCAAAATATTACATATTTATCAGAAAACTCAGGAATCAATTTCCAAGATACTCTAATTTTTACTATAAAATAACAACACTCCAACCAGAATATCACCAATCACATTATCATTACATTAGAATACTATACACAACCACTTCAACATTACAACACAATAAATGTATTCTCTAAACAAACTAGTATTAATATGCAAAATAAAATATTACAACACATATTATTTACTAACTTCAGCAACATACCATGAAAATATAGATTACATACGAACCTTCAGAATAAAATACGCTGGTTCATTCACAAGTACTGAAATATATGCCATATATAAAGCACTTGACTATCTCAAAAATAAAAAAAACATTTATAGTAATGACGGACTCCATAACTGTAATACAGTAATTGATTGCTATTAATACAAAATAAGACAATATTGTCGCTAAAACAAAAACCATACATGAAAAATACAGAATAACAAATCAACACTTACATTGATGTGAATACCAGGGCACTGCGGTATATATGGGAATGAAATAGTAGATAACGCAGCAAAATCGGAAACAAATGTCAAAATAGATAATATTAATAGACACTATACACAGAATATATCCCACGAATAAAAGTAATGAAATATGAACAAATGCAAGAAGAATATAATAAACAAAAAGAAATTTGGAAACAATACCATAAAATTCAGACAAAATTACCCAAAACCCCATAGTTTTGGAATAGTTCAGTACAGTATAGCAAAAACTTTTTCACAACAATTATCCGATTAAGAATAGGGCATAATAAAACACCTATACATCTATCTCGAATACACATAATTCAAAATAGTCTATACGATAAATGTCAAGAGGAAGAGGACATCAACCATATCATACGGAAATGTGAGAAGTACAAACAAAATCGAAATAATCTGATACGGGAATTATTAAAATCCAAACATGCATTTCCTCTAAACATAGAATCAATAGTAAGTGATCAAAACAACGAAGATCTGGTCAAAATCATACATCAGTTTATATCTAGAATAACATAGAAGTATAATAAGTCAACTATTATAAAACAAGAAAACTATCATAGTGTAGATGACCAAAGCGATCAATGGTACAGGCCAAAAGAAAAATTACATTAAAAACATAATTTGTTAAAATTCAACTTTGTACATGCGTAGAACAGTTTTTATATGTGAGTAACTTGAAAAACTCTAAAAAAATTATATCCCATTTTTAACCCTACAGAGCTCAAAACCCCCACAAGAGGGATAACCTCCAAAACAGGGGGAAAACCCTCAAGGCAAACAGGCAACAATATACACTGAGTATGTGGTGTGAAACCATTACTAAGAAAATGTGGGCTATATTTGTGAAGGAATACTGTTTCATAAAATTCAAAAAGATTTGTACACGAAATTATTAGTACTTATTTCTTTTTCATAATCATAAATTTATTGTACTACTCTTCAAGTAGTTAAATTTAATAATTTATTACAAATGAAAGTGCTCCCTGAAACAATACATTATATTTCTCTAAAGTAGTTATGATTAGTTTAAAATAAAAAATAATTTTTTAAAAATAATATTCCAAGACATTACTGCCCTTTTATACATTTGAAGCTTTTAATTATAAAATATTAGAGTAGTTAATACTGCTTCTTATTATAGAAAGATTAAAAAGTTTTACGGGTTCATTGAGTTCTATTTTTTAAAAAACTAACCGTTAAAGTTGTTTATCAATTATAAGTGAAGAATGTTAATTGACTTATTATTTATTGCACTATGATAAAGTTCAGGCCAGGTGGAGCTAAAAGAGAGAAAATATCCCTTTTGGTTAGTATTTTTAAAAACCGTCACAATACATTCAGTGTTTTGTATGACTAGGTTATTTCAGACTAAACAGAATGATATTAAATTACAAATCAAGAAAGTAGATATGTTTTTGGTCATAATAATAAACATTCGAAATTTATTTATTTGTTAATATACATGATCAACAAAAGCATAGCATACTCAAGTTGTTTTATCTGCAGGTTTTTTTGTTTTTGTTTTTTTTTTCTAAAAATAATATGTAAATAAATACAGAAATATATTTTCCTTAATTCATTACAGATGATTGGTAATACAAATTATTGTAATATAATGAACGATGCTATTGAAGAAGTAAATAATTCCAGTCATAAATTGGAGCTTATGCGGATTAGAGCAGAAAGTGTTGATATCATTTTAGAATCATCGGCTAGTCATGTTCATATTGATTTTGTTGTTTTTTTGTTAGACACTACTAACAGAAATGTTGTCGACTATGTTAGTATTTTAAAAGTTAAAACTTAATTCAGATTCTTAATTTATATTAAATATTCGCTGCTCTTTTATCATGAATTTATTTCTCGTAATATGTGTTTTTAACATGTTTTTCCATGCATATTATTTTTGAACATTAACAAAAAAAAATAGTTTAAATTTTGTCTCAACAATTTTTCAGTGTTCTAAAGTTGGTCGATATAATTTACTCATAATTTTCTTCCGAACGCAAGTAACTAGTAAAGTAGGTGTTCATTTGTTCCTGTCATAATTGTAAAATTAAACACTAATTTTTACAATTTAATTTGAAAAGTAAACATAATAACGGATTTCGATATTTAGGGTTTATTGATAATTCCTAAATATATCCTTAGGCCATTGTAATGTTATAAATGAAGAACCATTTTTTTTTCAACATATATTTCTGGTGTAACCGTATACTTTTTTTGATTAAAGTGAAACAATTGCATAAAGTTTTTAATGGTTTAAATAAATGTAATAAAGTAATACCTATTGGAATTGATATTTGTGAAAATTTCCATCTATTTTTTCATATAACGTTAAGGTAAAATGCAAATTATCTTTAACGAAATAACGCTGCCGCTCGTATTATTTAACAAAATAATTTTCGTTTTTTTTTACCATAATTTTAACTTAAATAGTGTTTTAATAATTGTTCCAGTATATCTGTTAAAGATAAAAATGATATTACAATTAATACAACTTCGGATATATGAAATAATATTAAAGTTAATCATCTGCGACGTATGTTTCTACTTTCTACAATAAATAATTATTCGTAAGTGATAGCTTGGATACTACGCTATGTTGGACTTATCAATAGTCAACATACATTTAAACCTGTAATTTTAAATAAAAAGAAATGTATTTATATTTTATTCCTTTATTTTCTATTTTGAATAAATGTTAATATTTTTAAATATGCAAACTAATATTACTGTCTATCATGAATGATTTTTTCTTACTTCAATTTGTTGAATACTCCGGTACATCGGCGATGAGAAAAGGGCTATTTTAATGCTAAAACCTTTAAACTACCAAAATTTTCTTCAATATTTACAGCTGAGTGTCTTGCTATTCTCAGGGCCTTTCGCTTTTACGATTCTGCAAATATAAGTCAAAATTTAGTAATTTTCACGGTTTCACGCTCTCAAGCTACTTCAAGTTCCTCATTTAATAATCGCCATTTTCCATCAATCTACGATATCCTAAGAAATATTTACGATCTATCTCTGAAACGTGTCAGTGTAAAATTTGTCTGGATTCCAAACCATTCAGGTATTCACTGGAATGATATTGTAGACAATCTTGCTAGAATCTCCAACGAGAATGGCTCATTATACTTCAATACCCCTGTTAGGAACATTTTATCTGAGATTAAGTTTTAAAAAATTTTGGAACCGCACTTGGAAATGTTATTCAGGCAAACAATTTAGGAATATTCAACCTTCAATTCCAGTCTTCCTGTCAACATAGAAAACGGAATTTCGTTTATTCTTATTATATGTCGCCTAAGGCTGAACGTCAACATTCCATACGTTCTATTTACTCACAAATTAGCCCCTTCGACTTTCTGCACCCATCCTTGCGATGCAGATTAGATCACCGATGAAAACCACCTATTTTTCAGCTGCAGTTATTACAGAATGTATCAATCGAAATTCCTGTCACGTATTTATAATAAGCAACGGAATCCCTCTCTCAACTGGTCTTAGATGTCTGCTCAGCTCACATAATAATGGCGTATGCTCATATTTGATTACATGCATGTAATGTAAATATTTAGCAAGACGTGTCGTCCGTTCGTTACAGCCCTGGGTGGAATCTCAAAGCCCATATATATAAAAAAAAAAAAAGTTACGTTATTGTTAGATGATAAAATGTGACCCTTCTTTCGATTTGATTTTAACAGTCGACTCCATCATTTTAAATTTTTGGTTTCTCGGTTTTATTGAAATTCTTAAATTTAAATTTTGTTTTATAAAGTCGTCAATTTCCGAGATTATAATTTTTCAATATTTTCGGTAGCTTAGTCACTTTTTTAAATCTCGAAAATGGATATAGTATGTTCTTTAAAAATAAGAATTACACTAAATATGTAATATTGATCTATCATCGAATATTTCTCAAAATCTACAATATACAATGTTACCTTTTTTTTTTGTTTGTAAAATGTAAAAACGCGTATATTTGGCATTATATTAAAAAGTTATAATAATATTTAATAAATGTACCGGAACAAATGCCCTCTCCATTTATGAAAGTAACTAATAATATAAACTGGTAAATAATAAATATACAAGATGAAAATAGTATCGATGGAAAAATCAGACAAAAAACCATCACAAATGAAAAGCGGTAATTTAAAAAATAATAAGTTTAATTATATAACGAATATGCAATATCATTTATAAGTAATGGAAACGAAAGCAAACAAATTATGACGTTATGAGAATAATACATTATGTTTAATGCGTCGATGCTTACACTTAGTATATCTAATACTTAGTTCCCTGGAATCGTAATTTCCTATTGCTGGAAGTAAATTATTACGGTGCACACTACAACTGGGAAAAATTTTTTGGGATAGTTTGAGAATTTAGTCTTTTACATATGGTATCTGCAGAGCATTATGCATATATGAAATTTCAGTGTATACGGGGACATTGAGGATAACATCTAAGACATCGATTTTGGACTAATTGCAGTCTATTAAAACTAGCATTTGAGATTGAAGACCAAACTGGACAAGAATATGTTAAAATAGGCCTAATGATTGACTTGTAGATTATTAATTTATTATTAATATTTAAGTGAGGTTTACGTTTGAAAATGGGATAAATTGAACAGATTTTGTTTGTTTTAAACGCAGGTAACGGAAAATGTATCCAAATTGGATCATCCGTATATGTGCGGAAGAATAACGTTGGTTAATTGTAGCAACAAAATACCACAATCAAAAATGGGTTGTAATGCGGAAGAATTAAGTTCATTATGTCAAAAATATGGCGCATCTTTAATTCACGACGATATTATGGTATGTACTTTTGTATTTCATATAATAAGTTTTATTTCGTCAAAAATAAATGAAACTTAATTTTACGAATAGTTTAATATGTTTAGAAAAATTACTTAAATGCAATTTATTTGTAAACAAGTTTTTACTGCCTATCACAAATTTCTTATTTTAAGATCCGTATGGATATGAATTTTCCTCATAGTTAATTTTGTGTGTACACCTGGATTTCGTAATCCTGAAATACATTTTTCAAATACGTATATTTACAAACAGATTTATTTTTCATCTATCCAAATTTATTAATTTCTAAAAGTCCATAATTGCCTAATAGAAACTCGCAATCACTTATGCCAGTAGGTTTATTCAAACTGCTACCTTTTCAGTTTATTGATTGCCTTATTAGGATGCAATTTTCTGTTACTGGATCGTTTATCTTTGAATTGTTTTGTTGTTTTTTTTTATTTCATTTTACACAGTTCGAATAAGCACGTCTTGATGCATATCGTCTCTTACACACCAGCATATTGGGCAGATTATTCAGAACGCTGCGTTTTTAACCCTTTCAGTCAGGATGTCCACTATATGGTACATAAAATTTTATCTCTAAAAATTTTTATTTTCTGGTTGATGTGAAATGTCTGAATTTTAAGAATATTTACATATTATCTACAGGTCACCTAGGAAGCGGTATTGTATAATAAACACGTGTATAAAATTTATAATTTTGCGTCAAAATCGTATAATGTGTGACAGAATGGGTTAAAACGTTGATTTCTATTTACCGTCGACTTACACCAAATGTTGATAGCGACATATTGGTCTTAACATTGATGTAAACGATAATCTACTTTTTAAGGTTAATCTTGAATTTTTAGTCTATGACCCGATTCATTTTGCTCAATTCTACATTCATTTCTTTGTCTTGTTTGTACATGTTCCTGGAGTTCGGTAATTTATCAAACAAATTCTCGAATATTTGTCATCCCTTTTTAAGTGTCGTATTTCCACGCACAATATCGAAGAATTTTGCATAACTGAATATTAAATTTATATTTATTTTTTGGCCCTCGTCAATCGACTTCATCTGTAAATTTTTTTTCATGGTCACGATCTTTGCAGTTGATTGTTCTGCGCATTTGATGATCAAGTAAGCTTGTCCCAAACTAAATCCGAACTGATATAAAATTTATTAATATAATTTAATCTGAAATGTATTCATTTATCTTACTGAGAATTTTTTTTGATTTTCGATTTTTTAAGATTCAATTATTACTATCTCCGCCTTGTTTTAACCGATGTTTTATCTTATAAATTATGTGATTTTTTTATTTATAGGATCCCGATGGTCGAACGTCTTTAGCAAGCAGAATTTTGAATCTGCTTGTAATAACCTGCGGTTTAAATTTTGGCGTACCAGTACCTATTCAGTTTACCCCCGTTACGTTTCCTTTCGATTAAATTTTTCACGACCTAGATAATATTATTACTTGACAATTTCGTCTAAGAACAACAATTTGTCAATATTCATATTATTTACTATATTTCCACTTTATCGTGATTAAATTACGCCTATATATATATATATATATATATATATATATATATCAATACGGTAAATGAAGATTTTGAATAGAATGTCCACACGTTGTTATTATTTCTATTGAAATAAAATGATTATGTCATTTAAAACAAAAAATATATAAAAAGAAAAAAATGAAATTGCCGTGTACGACATTGACGTAAAATTGTGTTACGTAATAAATTTTACAGATACGATCGCCTGTTAATCTATCGAAATGTATACAAATAAAGTTTATTAATTGTATTTATAAAACACGTTATAGACTAATAAATTTTAAACGCAAGACGTATTGTGTAAATAAAATTCGAATTATCTTTATTTTTTATGTATTATATATATATTCATATTTTATAATATTTATTTTAAAACGCAACGACTTTTGTGTTTTAAATAAAAATTTAAATATTTTTACAATATAATTATTTTCTCACTATCTCGTACTTACGTTTTTATTTTATGCACATCTACGTCGACTGGAATTATCGGGGGGAAAAAATGAAAAAGTAAATAAAATTCAACGTGCGCTCTTCAATTTATTTGGAATATATTTACCCGAATAAATATATAAGAGGCCTATTTTAATTCGTTCTTTAAAGAAAAACTTTCGTTTAATTTTATTAATTTACATAATAAACGAATAAAATTATATAATTATATAGCAAACACAACGTTTATCGATTAACTGGTCTGCCATTTTTTACATTTCGGAAAAAAATAAAATTAATCATAATAAATTCATTAATTTATTTATAAAACTTCTAAATACCGTGAAATAAATTTAAATATTTCGGATGATGTTAATTAAAAATTCATAGTCGCCGAACATTTTCATTAAGTAGTGAATATATTTTAAAGATTAATCAGGCTTATGTACAGAAATTAAAAACTTATGCATATTTGTATATTGACATTCCTCATGTTATTCTTAAAACATGACTAATTTATGGAATTCGTTAAAATTACGTAATTATTTAGTTGAATTTTGATATGCGGATAAACAAAAAGTCCGTTCTAATGTACAAACAGGGAAATATGGCAACAGTGCATATTTATACAGTATAAAAATTAACAAAATAATAAGAAAAATTAAAAGCATATACGGCTTCTATGACAACTTAGTTTAGCTGTCAACACTTCTGCTATTGCACGCGTTAGTGGTAGAATTTGTCAGGTTTGAAATTAACTCCAAATTTTTTCAAATCTACATTTCCGTCTCTGCCCAGGGACACTGCATGGAGGTTACCTTAGGGAAAGAGCAACAGCGATTAAATACTGAACCTGACTCAATATATTGAGAAAGAATTACAAATCACAATGTTTATTGATCCAATTGCCGCTTATGATACAGTGAACCATAGCTTACTGTTTAAAAAAAATATATATGATATGACAGAAGATTACAAATTCACAACTAAAACACCTGTAAAATATCAACGCTACTTGTTGTCCTGTTCAAGGACAGATCGTATGCCAAAAAAAAAAAAAAAAAAAAAATTGATTTCGTCATAGTATCTTTAGAATCACGACAATATTTTTATTTTCATCATTATTATATTGTAAGAAAAAAAAACACGTCGACTTACTCAAATAAACACCAATTTCAGAATAATAAATAAATATATTGTTTAAAAACGAAATTTAAAAAATATATATACACACAATTCAAAGTAAAAAATTAACTGACGGACACAAATTACAAACATATAAAATACGCATAAAAAATAAATGCAAATACATTTGTACCTAAAATTAAATAAAAACTTATTATTTAAATATACGAATAAAAAAATTTATAATAAACAATGTGACACGCGAGCTAAGATATTTGCGTGTGAATACTTGGTGTTCTTTACCGCTGCTCATTTCGTTTATATAGAGTGACCCAGAGAAGACGGACGGTTTTGTTGTTTTTTAAATAACTCAAAAACTACACAAAAATTTATGAATGAAATTTTATTTAAAAGTAGGAAAACGAGAGATTAGCTTACAATTATTTGTGGAACATAATATCGTTTTACCGACATTTACAATAATACATTCAGTCTTTACAAAATTTTCGAAGACTTTCGAGCAGTGGTCGCTGAATTTTTGAAATTTCTTCAGAAATCCGAGTTTTCAGGTCTTCCAGATCTCGTGGACGTGTGTTTCGTAAACGCGGTTCTTAAGGTACCTCCCACAAAAAATAATCGCGTAACTTTTTTGAATTCCTTTCGAAACTCTCTTTGCACCGTCGTGATCGATTCTCATGCAGAAAATAACGTTCCACGCACGCGCTCCATCTCGTTATAGAATGTCGCGATAACTGAAATTGGACAAAAAAACGAATATCTCGTGTGTACACTAAACGTGCAGCACGCGGTTTGGGTTGTAACAGTGTTACCAACTGCGCTATTCAAAAAACAAAACCGTCTCTCCTTTGGCCCGCACTATATATATTGCAATTAAATGTAGATTTGATTTTTAATTCATTTTAACGTAACCCATTTATCTCTATTCCGACATTTCGAATTATCAAATTTTTCATTTAATATTCTATTCTCCGTTCTTTTTACGTAAATCCTGCATTTATCAAAAATACCAATCGCGTTCGTTATCAGTTGCTGACTTCACAGTTAATTCAACAGATGATGCTCCGGTTTTTGTCTCGGAGTTAACGTTGCCCAGTCTAAGCGAGAATATTTTTACATAAACATAAAAAATTAATATCAAAGTTAACAAAAAACATTAAAGTACAATTTTCAAAACTTGCGTAAATTTAAAAAATAAGTAATGTTTATCGAAAGAAGCAGAATCATTTGTAAAAATTCATGTAATGATTGAAATACTTGTAAATTATTGAATTCACGGTTGATATTCATATCACGATTTTTTTTTCTGGAAAACACGCCATTTTTTTCGTTACGTAATAAAAACACTTTCGATTTTAATAAATTATTTTTTATTTATAAATTTTAATTGGATATAGACAATTTACGCGCGTGTATTTTTATTTTATAACGAATTATATCGATAACTCACTAACGATATATATATAGTATTATTTTATTATGAATTGCGTCAATACGCTATGTAATTCGTATGTACGCGCATATCTAATGCTGTAATTTTCGAGACTCAAAACCTTAACTTACGTTAAAACAAAAGTGAACTGTATAATTAATCTATTAATCTGGTCAGAAATAATTTAAAATAAGTCACTATTCACGAAAATCAATTATATAATATTCAAATTAACTTTGTAAATTAAACTCGTATTTCCGAGCAATTATTTTGTAATAGGCATTTTTTATATTCGTTAAATTGTTATTTAAATACTTTAACGTACGTTTCACCTAACACTTATTCTATAAACGCGCTAAAAACAAAACAAAAAAAATCAAACCTATATGACATTTTTTTAACGTCGCATTTAAATAAAGGAAATAATATAACATCGTCACAATTTAAATACCTTATATTAAGACTCCGAATTTGTGCTTCAAGATTGAAAATTTTTTCTTTCGAATCGTCTTCTTTCGCCTGATGTAATTTCCTGTCAACATTTAATAATTTATAATTACGATTATAATTCTTTAATTTGGAGATACTAACATCTAAAATATTGACGCATATATGTATATAAAATCTTTACCTTGAGTCGTCATTATCAATAGAATTAACCTCGGTTGATATAATAGGTTTAATTTCTATATCAGAATGTAATTTCTTAATATCGCTTTCGTACTGTTCAATTCTTTTGGATGCGTTATCCAATTCTAACCTTTTTTCTGTTACAGATTTTTTCAAATTTGAAAGCATCTGTTGTATTGTATTGTTTAGCTGTTGAAAATACATTATTGTCAACTTCAACGAAATGTTTCTTAAATAGTAAATAAAAATAATCAAAGTAATGAAAATTATTTACCCAATTACTCTTCGGTAAATTAAAAAAAAAAAAACAATTATAAATGGCGCCGATTGAACCCTATTATTATTATTATTATACCTAAATCGTACGGGTCCATTAAAATATGTTATTTTAAAATATCAATCAACAAAGTGATATATGAAAGCAGCACATATTGACAAAATTAATCGTGTACAGAAAGCAATGGAAAGTTCTGTACTTAAATTAGAAGACTCGACTGAATTCGTTCGGAAACCATAAGACATAAAAAAAAATTAAGGACATTGTGCAGAGAGCAGTCAGCCTAAAATGGAACTGGTCTGGTCACATGATTCGTCGGGATGGTTTTAACCAAATGGATTCCAGATTACAGTAAAACAAGTGTAGGCTCGACAACCGCTGAGGTGAGCAGATGACTTCAGACAGCGGATGGGTTCTACTTGGTTGCGATTAAGCTCGGATAGAACGTAATGGAAGAAAATGTGGGCCATTATATGGTGCTCATAACGATGTCTATTATTATTTATAGGTATCCGGTATGCATGTTTATATGTTACATAATATTGTTAGTATACTTATGGGTAGGAAGCCCTCGGCCGATTTATTTATTCATTTATCATTCGGCATCAATATTTGCAGGGATAAGAGGTGGACAATTTATCGTGATCTTCAATCATAAATTTAAAATATCGATCTTAATCGTGAAATTAGAAAACCTTTTAGTAATAACGTATGATAGATATTTCCAATTGAATCACATAAATCCTTCAAACAACAGGCGCCGAAAAAACAGTACGGTATAATATGATACAAATACAAATACAAATAAAGTATATTTATGATAATTTGTACAGTTACAGAAAAGACGAGTAAATAAAAATGCGCATACCGAGCAGCGTTAACGCTCTTACTACGATGCGGAATCTGCTAAATACCTCGGTATGCACTTGGACAAACGACTAACATGGGAAGTGCATGTTAGGACAAAAATTAAACAGATGAAGATCAAAACAAAAGAATTATACTGGCTTATTGGACAAAATTCAAAGCTCAGCATCATCCATAAGCGACTATTGTATCAGCAAATTATTAAACCGATATGGACGTATGGTATTCAATTATGGGCATGTGCTAGCAAAACAAATATCAACAGGATACAGGCTAGGCAAAGCGTGATCTTGCGAGCCATAGTTGATGCATATCGCTATTCTCGCAACGATGATATTCATCGAGATCTTGGCGTATCTTTCGTACAGGAAGTCATCAAGGATTTCGCAAATACACATGAACAGCGGTTGCAGCAGCATGTAAACGCTGAGGCTGTTAAACTGTTGGATACCAACGATGACATCAGACGATTAAAACGTCGACACCCGCATGATCTGTCGTGCAAATAAATTAAAATTCAAAAAACTGTGATTGTAGCTATTGAGCTACAGGATCGCTCACGTTTGCATTTAGTATATAAGTCTGTGTATTAAATGAGCACTATGCAAATAAGAATACTTATTTAATCTGTATGATTAAGATTGTATTGTAAATATATATATATATATATTAAAAAAAAAAAACCTACGCGTCTTAAAGTTAGTGTACAAGGAGGTCATACATTAGTTTATAAATTATGCTATATTTTTACAGGGAAAAATACAACTAAAAAACCCTGCATAGTCGAAAAGATAAAGAAATTAATTATGATTTAGATATTAATAGTATGTATTAATATAACTAAATAAATAAGGAAATAAAGAGAGAGAAATAATGATACATTAATTTAAAAACGAGACTAATTTATAACGACCTGCATAGTTAGACAACCTGGTGCTAAAGCAGCGAATGTTTAATCCTTTTGTGTTTATAATTTTTATATTTCCGAGTCAGTGAGTTATGAGTATAATTTCCAATACGCTGTACGATATGGTACTGGCTAGTCAGACATTTGCTATAGAATCTGTTAGCTTTTTCCTGTACAAGGTCAAAGATAGAAGGCTGGTTTAAAGCTGTATGCATGTCTGTTATCTTAGTGTAATATGGAGCATTGAGTATGATACGCAGGCATTTATTTTGAACAGTTAGCAATTTATTAATGGTGGACTTACTAACACCAGACCAAATTGGGCAGGAATATAATAATATCGGCAATATGTACGCTTTGTATATTATTAGCTTGTTTTTAACACTGACTTTAGAGCGTTTGTTAAATATAGGGAAAATTTTGTATAATCGGGAGTGCGCTTTGTCCGTGATATGTTTGATGTGATCATAAAACGACAATCGTTTGTCCATGGTGAGACCAAGATATGTTAATCGCGATTTCCAAGATAGGTGCGTATTATTTATTTCAATGTGATGAGTTACTTATTATAGAAGTATTTACAGGATTATATGGTTTTGTAACAAAATCTAAAAAAGTTCGTTCATTTAAGATACAATTTAAATATACGAGTTCTGCAGAAAATGATTTAACGCTACCGGAAGAAGAAAATTTCATTTATTTAAATTACGAACATAGAATACAGCCAAGTTAGCGCACAAAATTAAACTTAATAGCCAATATAATGAGAAAAAGCGCAACATATAAAACGTACGATGATGTAATATAAGGAAATTTGAAGGAAAAAAAAACTGCTACAGTAAAAATAGTAATAAAAAACAATTAATACATAATTAAGCTGGAAAACTGATTAATTTACTTAATAGATATTCAGTTAAACATCGGTGTTTTAAACGGTGATGTTTGTAACGAGTATACCGATTACGTAACTGGCCACATTATAGTCCCATATTGATTTAATTTTTTGAAATTTTCATAAAATTTTTTTGGCAAGCTTTTTGATGTAGAAAAATAAGAGCTCAAAGTTTAGTTATGAATATATATCTCGATCGTAGAAAACCCGTTGGCACAAAGGAAATTCTCAAACGGGACACGAACGTGTTAACCGGACACGAATAATAGTTATACATAGGTGTTTTTTCTTTATAACAGTGAGGTGGAATCTCCGATAAAATACGTGTGAAAGAATTCGAACAAACTTCAAAGCATTATCGATAATACGATTAATATAATTATCGAAGGAAAAACGCGAGTCCAGAATAGCTTCTAAATACTCGACATATTTAACCCACTCCATATTTTAACCGTTGATAAAAATTTCCGATGAGGGTAATGTGTGTTTTTTTTTTAAAAAAAAAAAGAATGGCCTTCAGTTTTCTCAATGTTAAGTTTCAGCTTCCAACGTTTATAGTATTTACAAAGCTTTTAGCAATCTATTTTCCGGCTTATTGGCTAAGATCAAAGTGTAGTATCTGTTTTTATCAAAGCTTAATATCTAGTACAGCTCGCAATGTAGGGTCAGTATATTAAAATAATTGTTCTTCTTCTTATCGCGTCGGTCATTTATACTCTTTTTTTTCCTCCAATATTTCACTATCTAGACTGCCTCGTCCGAGATTCCGTCTATTCTTGTCATATCTTCCATCCCGCATCGCACTGGCAGCAATGAGCAAGTTAATAAGTGCTCCGAATATTGTACCATGCCACAATCACATCTGTCGTTATCTGTAATTTTCCATCGTTTCGTGTTCTTCGCTGTTCTACCTGTCAGAGTTCTTATTCTATTTAGAGTTTTGGCAATTTATTACCGGGAGGTAGATGTTCGTCCGGTTGTTCCAATAATTTTAATCGGGTTTCTTTCAGCCTTCCTTTCCATAATTCTATCCTAGTGATTTCCTGCGTTTGTGTCAGAGCGTTTGCTGTTTTAAGAAAACTGTTTCTTGACTTGAGTTGACTTATTGCCGCATCTTTTACATTCAACGGATGTCTTATGTCTTGTTCTTGTGTTGTTTTTTCCTTTCCAGCCATCATTTCCCGTCTTATATCTGGTGGTGCTATACCGTATGATATTTCTATTTTATCGATCGGTGTTGGCTTCAAACAACCTGTAACTATACGATCGGTTTCGTATAGTGCTACATCAATTCTTTTTACATGTGCTGAATTCCGCCATACTGCACTAGCATATTCACCTGCGGAATAACACAGAGCTAAAGCTGATGTTTTTAATACATTTGGATCTGCACCCCAGGTGGAGCCAATCAATTTTCGGAGTAAACCATTGCTTGTACCGATTTTTCTTTTAGTATCTTCGCAATGTTCTTTAAATGTTAAGGCTCGATCCAACTTAACGCCTAAGTACTTTGGGTTGTTACAGTGTTCCAGCGATATTCCTTGCCATTTAACATTTAATTTGCGTTTTTCATCCTTATTTCTCAAATGAAACGCCGAAACTTGTGTTTATTAGGGTTCGATTTGAGGTAATTGCTAGCATAGTATTTTTCCATAGTCTCCAATTCCATTCAAATTCTTTTCTACCTCGCAAAACGTTTTCTCTTGAGTTATAATGTAAACGGACGAGGTGTTAAAAGCTTGCTGCACCCTTGTCACTTGGCATTACCATGAAACACCACCGGACGATTGAACAGTTACAATCTAACTCGAAACTCGAATTTTAGGTTGTTTTAATTATTAAATTAGATTTATACCCGATTTATAAACGGTTTGCGCCTTATGAAGTATATCTGAAAAGGAGAACAAATATCGTGACGCTAAATTTCGGGAATGATGATTACTTAGTCGTCAGGATTATCGAATTAAATTCGATCTAGACGCGTTGGGTATAAGGATAAATAGTTGCTCTGGAAAAAATAATAGACTAGCTATTCCACGATTATTACACATTTTGTTGTCCGAAGATACTAAAATTTATGTATACTAAGTATAAACATAGACGTATTAAGCATAATTTATTATAAGCTTGCTTAACCATAATTACTATTTTGTAAATGTTTAACCTTTTTTTTTTAAAAAAAAAAGCTGCAGATTTACATATATATATATATATATATATATATATATATATATATATATATATATATATATATATATATATAATATTTCATAATTAATTTTCAGTTATAAGATAATTTTGTTTTTGGAGTAAGGATGTATCAGTACACAATTAACTAGCAACATAAGTTGTGTATAACTTGTTTTTTCCCAAATTAAAATATATATATACCTTATTCTTATTTGCATGTTCGACCTGCTTTAGTCTTGAAACTTTAGCATTATATTGCCGTTTCAAATCGAATAACGCATCTTTACTTTCGCTTAATTCTTTCTTTATTTGCTGTTTTATTAATAATATTTCCGCATATAGACATTCATTTTCGGCCCATTTGTTGACGGCCTGAATGTGATTCATCTGTAATGAAGAATAATTTAAACATTTTAAACGCTTAAAGAAGTATTTAAAATAAATGACGATTAATAATAAACAATAATATCCGAAGTAGGAATAAGAATTTTGCTTGACAGCTTACATAAATTTTATGACATCATAAGAGGACGAGATTTCTATTATAAATTTGAACATTTACATTATTATATATATAAATACGATCAATCATTTACGAACAGAGCACATATAATTAACACACAATTTCCCTATCCAGCCTCAACGTCACTTGACTCTAATGATACATATCTTCATTGTCACAATCCTTTCCATCCCCTTCAGCTATTAATAACTTAATTTCTTTTATTAATATTTGGAACCTATCTAGATACATCTAACAATTTGTTATTTTCGTCATGAATCGATCACGGCCAGTGCAAAGTTTCGAAAAGAATTTAAAGTTACGCAGTATAAACCTGTGCCATCTCACAATTCAATTTTAAGGTGGGGTCAAAACTAACGAGAGACAGCTTCTGCAACGGATAAAAAACATCCTGGACAAAAAAAAAATCTATCGAGTTCGGGCAGAAATCATTCGGAGTCCCGGACGATCTGTTTGTCGTCATGCTGTTTCTTTAAAGCTGTCGAGAAAATCTGTTCGCCGTATATTGCTGGAAGACTTAAAATTTCATTCTCATAAACTGGTAATGACTCAGCAATGAAAAAGTACCGACCATGCAAAAAGAAAACTTTTTGTTGAAACAATGCTGGGAAAAATCGAAGACAAAGAGATCGATTTAAACAATCTTTTGATGAGCTATGATGCTCATTTTCAGCCAGATACTGCCGCTGCTGGTCCGAATCTAATCCGAATTCAATCGATTAGAAGCTGTCACACAGTGAGCGAGAAACCGTATGGCTGGAATGGCGAAGTGGAGAATAGTGAGGCCTTATTTTTTTCACTTGTCAACGGATCGCGCTATATCGAGATGATAAACTTGTTTTTGCTTCCTGACTTCGTCGTCATCTGGGCTGTACATAGTTTTAACAAGATGGTGCGACATGTCACTCTGTTCAGCAGAAACGCTCGCAGTACTGATTTCGCTTGGGTACTGCGCTCGCCAGATTTGGCCGCTCCTACGGGCATACCTTAAGAGACACGTTTACGAAACAAGTCTACGAAATCTGAATGAAAACTCGGATTTCTGAAGAAATTTCAACAATTCATCGAAAAAAAGTACGAAAATTTTATAAAAAGACTGAATGAGTACTGTTGCAAATGGCGGTCGTATGAGCGATAATGTAATCGACAAATGATTGTAAGCTAATCTTTCATTTCCCTATTTTTAAATAAAATTTCATTAAAAAATTTCGTTTGAGTAGTTTTTGAGTTATTAAAAAAACAAAACCATTCGTCTTCTCTGGGTCATCCTATAGTTAAATAAATTATATATTACGAAAATATTAATGTTAATTAAAAAAATATACAAACGATTTTTATAACTTTACATTACTTGTATATTTTACGTTTCTAGTATAATAATCGATAGTTCCGACTGATTTATAATTTTTTAAAGCAGCGTTGTAAATATTTATAATTTCCTTTCGTTGCTAACGTAAATGAATAAACCGCCGACTGCGATATATATTTCTCGTAATTTTCCAAATCTTAACTTCGTATCGCGACTACTGGTTCAAAAACAATTTATTTTTTAATATTATCGAAAATTTACCGATAAAAATAATGATTAGTTTAAATAATTTTTATGTAAGTTACTTTATTGTAATAGTAACAAAATATACGATGAAGGAACGCTGCCCAAGGACTTCAAAGTGATAAACCTCGTGCATTACCAAAGAAAAATAATGCGCAAAAATGCTCAGAATATGGAACCATCGCGCTAATGAGTCATGCGCTTAAATTGTTACTGTCAATCATTAATGCCAGAATTGGAAGGAAGTTAGAAATCTAAGTGAAACCCAGTACGGATTCGTAGCAAAAAAAGGAACGAGAGATGTAATAGACCTTATGAAAGTAATCATTCAAAGGACATTAAATGCTAATAGGGAACTCATTGTATGCTTCATTGATTATGAAAAAGCATCTGATCGTGTCAATCACGAGAAATTGATGTGAATACTAAAGAAATACAATATCGACGATAAGGACCTAAAAATTATCAATAATCTGTACTGGAGTCAAAGCGCTAATATAAAGATCAGAACGGAGTATTCAAATAATAAATGCGATATACAGAAAGGAGTCAGGCAAGGCTGTCTTCTCTCGCCAAGGTTGTTCAACATATATGCAGACGAAATGATTAAAGAAGCGCGAATTGGAAAAATGGGATTAAAGATTAATGGGGAACGAATAAATGAAATTAGTTACGCAGACGATAAGGTAATAATTGCTGAAACGGAAACGCAAATGCAGAAGATGATCGACCGAATAACTAGCGCTGGCTTGAAATACGGAATGAAAATCAATGTAGGTAAAACAAAAGTAATGAAATTTACAAAGAATGACGACAAGAAGGTTATAATCAAAATTGGAACACACGAAATTGAAAATGTAAATGAATTCAGATATCTTGGCACGCTGATAAATAACAGGAAATAAAGACACGAATTGGTACGGCGAAAAAGGCCTTCAATATCCTAAGCAAAGTTCTTGGAAATCGAACGATGAACCTCACTCTACGAAAGCGGATAATGAAATGTTAATGGTTCGTTTTAGAATATGCTTGTGAAACGTGGACTATGAGCGCGAAGTGAAACTTGCTGTTTTTGAAATGTGGTGTTATCGAAGACTGCTCCGGATTTCATGGAAAGATTACATAACCAAAGTGGCAGTTTTATAAAAAATAGGAGAAAACCGGAAAAACACGGTAGATGATGTTAAGAACAGAAAAATGAAATACATAGCACATAAAATCCGTGAAGGTGGAGTCTTTCTGCTGACAGTACAAGGAAAAATACAGGGAAAGCCAGCAAGAGGAAGAAAACGACTTGATGACGGCGAATCCACCGGATGACTCACCAAGCAGAATCCTGACGGAGATCATTAAAGACGCCAGAAATCGCAGCATATGAGAAAGGATGTACGCAATCTCCTGTAAAGGGGAAGCGACTACGATGAGGATGATTATTGTAATAGTAAACACTTCTCTATTTTTCCATTCCCTTCATGATTATAGGATTTCGTTCAATTATAGTGACTAACACGAAGACTAAATTAATAATTATTTGATGAAACTACCGGTTCTATTCCTCGACAATAGTTTTTTTTTTAAAAGATAAATAATAATTTAATTTACTTTCCTAGATCAAATATTTTGTTGAAAAATCGAAAGATAAATTTAAAAAAAAATACGTATTTCCCGGTATTTCTTCTAGCCTTTTTACAATATTCGCCAAAAAGCACACAATTACATTGAAATTTTTAACTAGTGTATGTGTAATTTCGATAGCATTAATCGCCGTGTATATTGAACGCTGCAAAACACGATACACGAATATCCTAAATTTAATTCATAAAATTGTAGACATTACATTTCGGATTTTAAATAAAAATTGGAAAATATTTTGAAATACGACAAACCTGCATTTGAATATCCGTTAAACTTCGATCATCTTCTTTCAGCAATTTCAAATCCGAATGTGTAATAAACGGTTCATCATCATGATCATTTAAATTTAGTTCGAATATATTCGAATTTTTACACGTGTATTTGATATTTGTCAATTCTGATTTTACATTTTCCAACGATTTAATAATATCTAATTTTTCTCTAAAAAAAAAAAAAAACATACGGATAATTCAATCGATAACAAAGTTTTATCCGATGAAAGTTAATATTTCAAAAGATACAGGCGTAAGCTCTAAATGAGCCGAAATATAATGCTTTAAATATATAAGAGGAATGGGTTCCCCGCAATTTGCAGACTCGATATTATAACGCGCAGACACGTTTAGATATTTACAATAAATAATACATATACATTTAAAGTCGGCCAACATTTTTCCAATTCTTTATCTCATGCATTCCGGAACAGTTTAACTGTATTTACGTTCTACCACTGTGCTAACTTCGGCACCTATGTTCTTCTTATCACGGAGGTCTCTTCCCCGCGATCTTCCCTTGTATAAGAATATGTAATGTATTATAAAATAAATCACCAAGTTCCTTGATCTTTAAGATCGTTAAATGTTGTGTGTACACATGATATTAAATTCAACGTTAATATTACAATTCCACTAACACTATGATTATAATTATTATTGTTATTAATATGTTTTTTCCATGGTCGTGTCATTGTTATCGTCTAGTATATAAATGTGATATAGTAGGAATTTTCTGTATACGCTGCTATCCTGTGGCTGTAAGGCGTGTTTGTATTGGCTGAATGTGCGCCGTCGTTGTTACCTTTCCCATCGTGCTATCAGCTGAACTTAACACATTTTTATATAAAACAAAATCAAGATGCCTACCTTAAGATCTCCGCCCAGTTCTACAGCGAACAAACAAGCGTACTTGACAATGTCACAGTAATTATCTAAAGTTATTAACTTAAGTGGAGAATCACGATTAACCAAGCAAAAAGCAGCCACTTTACATTCACTCTGCGAAAAGTACTGACTCGAGTAAATCATGTAAAACACATCGGTATGTGTCTTCAAATAAAACTTACCCGTAGTCGACATATTAGCAACAAAATAAACGTTACGCGGAAACTGTATATACTGCTCATTCGTCTATTTAGTAAGCGAACAAGAATTTGGACTTACGGTATCGAATTATATGGATTCGCGAAGCCAACTAGCATACGATTATACAGTCAAATGGCATCTAGAATCTTACGTGAACTTGTAGATGCGCCACCATGGTCTGTCTCAAATCAATCAATATATTCCGATTTTCCGACTCCATCTGTATTTTAAATATTGAAAAATATACAATTTCTTGTCAGATTAAGAAGCCATACTAATCCGATATGTCAACCCGGAATGTTCCAAAAGTTTCCTGCATATCGTTTAACCCAGTAAAATGACACACAACACATCACATTTACCAATCGGCAAGTAACGTGTTCAAAGTCGAAGATCGACGACACTAAAATTCCGCAGAAAGACTCAGTACGTTACTTGGGTTTGTTCATGCATAGGAGACTGACGTGGCGTTTGTGATTACTCGCGCCAGAATATTGCACTCGTTGCTGGGGAAAAAAATCAGGTCTTAACTTGAATGTCAAAAATGAAGTATATATTTAACAATTATTGCGCCGATCTGGAAGTATGTTATCGAGCTGTAAAAGCAATCTATTACGAATACAACAACAAACACTTGAAAATACTACGCACGATCACGTGCGCGTTGATGTCTCAAATTTAAAGCTTCACAATGACCTCATACCATCTATTCAAGAAACTTACGCTGAACAGTACAAGATATTTTTCTTCGAGAAACTACAAAATAGTGCAAATCCAAACATAAGCAGAATGTATACGATCACATTGCCGGACAATCCCAAGAGACTATTGAAAAGAAAAAAATGGTGTCGCGACGCCCTTCTTATTACCTGAATAAAAAAAAAATCTGAGTCAACGTGATTTAATCTTATCTTCAATCTTCTTAGGCTAGTCGACTCATTGTAGTCGTTAGTCTAATATTTACTTCTCCCTTTGGTTTCCCATGCTCCTTCTACTTCCTTTTGTCTCGTCTTAATTCTTAGCACCGTTGGTTGTGGTATTTTATACCGGTACAAAGAAAAAAAAATGAATAAAAAAGTCCCAAGTTGTACCATCAACAGTATCTTATTTTCTTTTTTCATCATTTCTTCATCCCATTTAATTAATACAGTTTGTAAATAAATAAATAAAAATATGTAAAAATAATTCAACTAAAACTTACTTTCTTCGCAAACTTGTGTTTTTATAAGTCTCAGAAATACCAACGTGGTTTAGTAATTTATCACGAGATAAATGTGCAATATTAAATTCAGATGAGCTTGATGAAGAATCGGTTAAAGTATCGTATACGTTTAAATATTCGTCGCGAAAAATTTCTACAGCATGCTTAGGAACAGAGGCTCCGTTTAATACATATTCTTCAATTCCAGAATCTTGAATATTAACTGACGATTTCGTCGCAGTGAATCCATTTAAAGAACCTGAAAAGGTTAATAATTTGTTATCGAGTTTCCTATATTGAAACATAATTTTTTTTAGATTATTTATTTATTCTCATAAATACATAACTAATCTGCAATAACGATTACTAACTTTAACAAGAAAAAAGAAAATAATAATATACCGTACCGATATGTTCCATAAGCAACGTATGCATCTGCTCCAATTCGCGTTGCATTCGTTCATTCCGCATTTGTAAACTGTGTTTCTCTTTCTGACAGATGCTATTCTGCTTCATCAAAGAATCAATTTTCAACTGAAGTAATTTGATTTCGTCTCGAGCTTTATTACGTTCTTTTCTCACCTATTTATGATTTTAAAGCTGATAAGAATTTAACGAAAATATACTTGTTTAAAATGAAATATAAAGTTAACCGCATAAAAAATTATTTTTTTGGACTTTAACACATATTAACGATCGCCAAAAGTATTTAAAACAAAATTTATAACTTGTAATGATAAAAGTAATTTTTCTATATCATACACGTGTGTGAACCAATGAATACTTAAAAACCAATTTAAAAATATTTGCTCTTAACACCATTATTAATGATACATTTTTTTTTTTTTTAAACTAAACGAACCACCGCTTATTACATTAACACGGAACTTCTTTCCAAATAAACGTCCTCGAATTCAACTCCGCATGAAATACAGGTAACACAAAAGTACAGAACACCATTATAATCGAATCGTTAAAGGAACTGTTGTTATTAAGCGAGCTGGTGATAAATTTGAACAGTTTTAATAACAATTGGTTTAGTTCTTAATTAAGTTGCCTGAACTGTTCGGAAAGCTATTGATAAAATACGGTTTTTGAATCCAACATATATTTGGTGCTTAAAACACAGTCGTTTTTATCGAGTTAAATCAATAATGAAAGCACACAAGATTAAAAAATTAAGTATATATTACACGTACTGAGATTTATTATTTTCTGGCCTAAACCAACTTGTTTTGAAATATGACAAACATTGTAAAAAATTTAATAAGATTTGCGAGTACACATTACATGATTTCCACTGTGACCTCATCAGTTACATCTTATACTATGGATATTCCTGAAACACCTAAGACAACAACAAGTCTTTTTGCCGACGACACTGCAATAATTTCACATAGTCGTAGTTATGATACAGCTGCATGTATCCTTCAAACAGCTGTAGACAATATTTCAACTTGGGCTCATACCTGGGAAATTAAACTAAATGACAGCAAGTCAGTACGAGTAGACTTTTCTCTCCGACACCATTGATACATTCCAACTTATTTGGATGGTACACCGGTTCCAGTATCTAACTCTGCTCGCTATTTAGGTCTGCATCTTGACTGTAAGCTCAATTGGCACGAGCATTCTGCTCTCCAACTTTCGATGGCTCCTTCAACCTCATTCTGGGCTCAGTCTCGAAAGTAAGAGGCTCATATCTATACTTCAATTTTCCGGCCAGCATGGAGCTATGGCGCAGAGGTCTGGGAAACCGCAGCCAAATCCAATCTGGAAATTCTTGAAAAATGTCAAAACAAGTTTATGCGTATGATTTCAAGAGCACCTTAGTTTGTCTCGAACGTCCAACTTCGCATCGATCTCAAAATGGATCCAGTTCCTGTTATCATTCATCAGAAGGCAAACAGCTACATTAATCGTCTTTACCTCCATCCAAACGTTGAAGCAGTTTTACTATTAGATGATCGTAATGACACTCGTCGGCTGAAAAGAAAACATCAGCTGGATCTTATTAATATTTAATTTTATTATTTTTTATGAAATAATTTAACTACCAGTGAAATCCTCCTATAATTAGTTATCGTAAATGTAATTAGTTTTGCAGTCCCATTAAAATCTTTATTAAAGAAAAAAAAAAAAACAAAAAAAAACCTGAACGAAGTAATCCTAAAACGTAACACATGTCTAATAAAGATCGTATCATTATCGCTCGCAGTTTGGTAATAAACTTTAAATGAATTTCATGCACAACTTTACCAAACTTTTTATCTCTTATTTCGTCCGCTCGTAAAGATCAATGAAATATCTTGTTAAATTATTCTCTAGTCGCATATAACTACGACCCTGAAAATTACTTCAATAACAATCATCCCAACAACATGTTCGTTTTAAATATGCACGCCATTTTGGAATACTAAACGCCTACTACTGTGACAACGTCATAAATTCTTCATTTTATTAACATTCCACCACTGATGACAAAGTAGGAAATACGGATCATGTATTTTTGAGATATTCATCTCTCAACAATCATTATACGATAAATTCATTTATAATGAACCGGGAAAAATAAAATACTATACTCAAAACTCCAAACTTTGTCGGATAAATACCATCTACTGTGTCAAAAATCATTCTAAACCGTCTAAACCGATCAAGCCTTACGAAACTATAGATATCTTTTAAAAAATAAAAATGAAAAATCGTTCAAAGTAAAGTGAACCGATAACAGAAAAAAATACAACGAAACGAAGAAAACAATGTACGATATCAAGAAGGTAACAACGAATAGTTCAGCTCATTAGATACAATGTTCGGTTACAACTTACAAGTAATATAATCACAATGGTGAATACGAGTTACATTTAGATTTGAAAATAGAAAATATAATAATAGGCATACTTTACACCATTTTTCTCGCCAGTTTGCTGTGCAATCAGACCACCATCTCATTGTTTTCTCCATCTGTAAAGTCCTGTATCGTGCTTCTTCTAATTCTTGCAGCCGTAATAATTCTTTCTTTTCCCATTTTGTATCAAACGTAGTAGTTACTGGTTTCATTATTATTGCTGAACAATAAACCTACTTTTAAAATTCTGATTATAAATTGTTATGTAAACATGAGCTAAGAGGTAGTCTACGCTCTACATCTACCATAACTCATTTCTGATTCATTGTACATTATATTATAAACAATAACGTTATATAATAGCACTATTTCACATTTGCTGGCAATAAATTTTAGTATAACAGTGGATTTACGTAACCCTATCCCTAACTAAAGCACTTATCATACAATTAAAACAAAACAACGAAATAAACAAACTATTTTGAATTGATAGAATAGCAATAGTCTGTTCCGTACGCATTAAATGTTAGGAATAGTTCAAACCAATAAACCACGAAGTAAAATAATTCTTTTCATAATGCCCTTACATACGAATGTGATAAAATAATTATTATTATTCCATATTTAACCAAAACTAATGGAATATAGGTTACTAAATTAATACATTTACTACATAATATTTGTGTTGTATTATGACAATTAATGTCGTTTTATATGATTATATATTTATTATTCTTAAAATGAATTATTTTATAAACTGTAATTTATTAAAAACTAAAAACATAATCTTACTGTTAATAATAGTGAGTTACTTTACTGTAGAAAAAGTATAAAATTTAGTATTGTGAAAACGAAGTAAGTTCAGAGTCCTAAAAGTTTTTAATTACGTAAAATGAGAATTGTAAATTTGTAATTATGGCCTTCAAATCTACTAGTGTAGAACTGATTCTAATTGTTTGTTAAAAAGAGAAATATAATTATTTTGTACACTTAAAATGGCTGGATCAGCACTACGTAGGTTAATGGCAGAATACAAACGTAAGTAGAAATATGTTATTTCGATGTTACTTTGCAGAGATAAACACTACTATTTAAAAATATAGTGAATATATGTAAAATTAGTATTTACATATAAATAGTAATGTTAAAATTGATTACTTATTTCAGAATTAACAGCAAGTTGTCCTGAAGGTATACTTGCCGGGCCAGTTAACGAAGAAAACTTTTTTGAGTGGGAAGCACTTATAACGTGTGTGCATAAGTTTTTATTTTATTTACTTTTAAACTACACATAAATATTTTAAATGCTAATTTGTAAAATATAATTTGATGTTGCTTATGTAAGTAATTACTTAATTCACAAATGTATGGTTGTGTGATATTTAAGGATTAAATTTTATTTCAAGCTAATATAAATTTTATTTTGTTTAAAACAATTTGTAAAAATTTATTTAATATTTTACTGGCATGGAACAAATTGCACGCACGCATATGTATATTATAATTTATTTCTATGTACATTTTGAGATGTTTGCAACAAAAATACATGTACACTATATTGTTTGAAATTCACGTAATTCGTCTTATAAATTTTGTAATATAATATTTAAGTTGCTTATATCTTCTAGAAATTTCTGTATTATAAGTTATGAATAATTTAAATAAATTCAATAGATTTTACGCTTTTCTATAACGCATGACTTTACAAGTAAGTTCTTAACAAAAATTGTATTCATCCATAGCGAAGACAGAATTTTTATTAAGTCCAGTAAAGCTGATACTTAAATATACTAAACTAAAAAAATTTTAATGCTATATAAGAATAATTAATCATTATTTTCAGGTTTTGTAACATTTTAAAGGAAAATAAATTTATAATCATACACCATGATTTTTCATATTATATTATATATATAGCATCGTTATAACTATATATTAAATATTTTTAGTGGACCGGATAACACATGCTTTGAAGGTGGTGTGTTTATTGCCAGACTATATTTCCCTACTGATTATCCCTTAAGTCCACCCAAAATGCGTTTTATAACTGAAGTATTTCATCCGAACGGTAATTATATATATTTTTAAGTATCGACTATTATATTTTTTAATTTGTAAACGAGTACGTTTATCGTGGGATTGGTTTTTTATTTCTATCCTTTCAAAGTGTCGTTTATGATTGTATAATATTTTTAAATAATTCTGCTGTTTTGAATATTTGTAATATTTATTTCATTAGTTGGTCTTACAAAATCTATTCTGCTTGCGCGATCTGAATTCGAATCCCATCGAGGACCAGAATTTTTCATGGTAAAAAGCTTTAGCCAACTCAATAATCATCCGATTGGTCGGAAAAGAAGTACGAGCTTGCTGGAAAAGCAAAAAAGCCAGGATAAACACTGATGAATAACCCGGTATTGGTTTGTCTGCGATGCGTCGTTTAACCGACTCTTTATTAATCTTAGGGGTGGCAAGGTTCTCTTAAGCGCTTCCAATTTTCGAGTTTATGGGTCTGTATTTACGAGAGATATGTATCGGAGAAAGAGATGCATCCAGAATTGCGTTACATTTTTTTTTTATCTGAAATATTCTTATACGTTAACATTTCCATTCCTTCACTGTTTCATTTTCTGCTTCAGACTTGTTGCGTGGAATATTTGATTGTATGCTCTGTCAACTGCATCTTTCTTGTAGATTATTCATTTTGGAAATCAGTTTTTAATAAATGTTTTAGTTTCGTTCCTTAGAGATTCTTTCGTCTAATTTTAATGAGTGATACAATGTCGACAGTGTACCGATTATATTGTTTTTTATATTTTTATGGTTAAGTTCGACATCTATTTTTTTATGTTTTCCTTAATTTTGATTATTATAATTATTTTTATTTATTTCACTAATGGAGACTGCTTATATTTTTAAGCTCCTGATTTAATTCTTTATGTTCGAAGTATTCCATATTCTCAGTAATGTGAATAGTTTTTCCGCGTCATATCTTGTAAGAAGTGTAATGTTTTCGAATGTAATTTTTGACATTCATATAGTCAATCATATCTAACATTTTTACACTTTTGTTTTGTACTAACAGATTTCTCCTTTTTGTCCAAGTTCGCGAATGTAATTCTTGTCGGTAGTGCATATTTTCCAACAAATTCTTTAAATATATTTTCTGGTAAATAAAATTACCAGTTTTGTGAAACAATCGTAATTGGTCATTATTATTATTATTATTATTAGGTCCATTTTTCAATTACATTATTGAAGTTCCGCCGTGGATTTGACAAATATTTCTCGAATACATGTTAAACGCAACTCGTTGATTTAATACGCTCTATTTAAAGTACAAATTGATTCATTAACTTCATTTATTAAAAATTTTTATTTTCAATTAATGTCATAAATTTTCATTCCATTTATTAAACATACGAAGGTTAAAGAGAAAAATATTATAAATAATACAATCAAAGTTAGTCTCGTTGTAGAACACCTTAAAATTAAATGATGCGATATATGTTATAAATGATTTTTAATGTCGACTTTAGCATATTATTAAAAAAAAAAACACTATTCTGAAACATTCATATACATAGTAAAATATTGTTTAATAAAAACTGCGTGGCGATTTCAGTTTATCCAGATGGACGGGTTTGTATTTCAATTTTACATGCTCCGGGTGATGATCCTTTGGGTTACGAATCCAGCGCGGAAAGATGGAGTCCTGTACAAAGCGTTGAAAAAATATTATTATCCGTCATTAGTATCTTAGCCGGTATGTTAGTTTATTTATTTTTTCAAACTGCAATATGTTGTAAAAATGTTAAATAACTCGATAAAAACAATCCACATAGTAAATTTTAGATTTCGATATTTTTCCATGAAGTTGAACATTGTTTAAAATAACGATTATATGTTCAATTAACCTGTGGAATTAATTTCTTCTTTGAACTACAAGTTATCCTTGAATTATTAGAAAAATTAAATTAAATTCTGTTAGTTCATCCAAAATTGTTGTATTAAACAAATTCAAACACTCGGTTAAATTCAATATTTGAATGATTAAACTAATATTAACCGGCTTGAAAGTCATAAAATAAAGTTAATAAAAATTTTTAATAAATAATATTTGGGTTTTAAAAGGTTATATAGTTTCCATTAAATATTGTTTAAAAAGTTTCGAAAGATCTACACTTATCTGTCACCAAGAAACGTAACTGTTCGTTTTGAAGCCTTAAATTTTTGATTGAATTTATTTTATTAACTTTGATAATACTTTTAATTTATTTTGACTTTAATATTGACAAATTGTTAAATATATATATATATATATATATATATATATATATATATATATATATATATATATATATATATATATATATATAAATAAAATCATTTATCCTCAATCGCTAGGTTGGTGAGCAATTATTCATATTTTGTTGTCATACCCATGTTATTACTAGCGCTGTGCGTGGTGGTTTGCAATTACCTTCCACGCGAGAATGTTACTATGATTTATATTTTTATTTTTTAATATTTTTGGGTCATCGATCGTATTCGAATCCGAGACCTTCCATATAGAAGTCCGTACTCTTAGCCACTCGGCTATTCCGACAACTTTTATATTATATATATATATATATATATATATATATATATATATATATATATATATATATATATATATACACGCACACATATGATAACATGCATATGTTTATTTATAGAGCCAAATGATGAAAGTGGTGCTAATGTAGATGCGGCAAAAATGTGGCGGGAAAATAGAGAAGAATTTAACCGAATCGCCCAATGCACAGTACGTAAATCTTTGGGACTTGACCGGAATGATAAAAATAATGATGGAGATAGTCAGTAATGCGTTTAAATATTAAATATTTTTTTGTTAGATTACTTGAATTCGATTCGATTTTTTCATTCCTTTTACGAGTTTTAGTTTTCTCGTGTTCTTGAGATATTATATACATTATGTATACTTGCAAAAATTGTTAAAATTGTATATTTAAATAATAACAAAACGAGAGTAGTTGTTTTGATTTCTCTCATTCAAACCCTTCTGCCTATTGAATCATCACCACACATAAAATAATTAAAAATTAAATAACTCATGTTACTAAATTTTATCTGTTAATTTAATAATAAAAAGAAAAATTCTAATCACAATATTATTACATAATTTTATATTTAAATGAGACTTAATTAACTAACATATATCATTGATAAAAATACACGCTGGCCATACATTCAACATCCAGGTGATAATTACAAATTTGTATTTAGATGGAATTGTTATAATTTAATTTTTTCGAGAGCACGGTTACGAACTGTAAATCTATGTACGTCTGTGCGAATGAAAGTAATTAAACCAAAATATCATGTGTGTATATATATATATTTTTTAAACATGTTAAAAATGTACAAAATTAGTAAAGAAAAATATACGTGCGATATCAAAATAGTTTGGTAGTTTTTTTCATTAATTTTATTCAGTGTGTATATATGTTAAAAAGATAATAGCCATTACACGCTTCGAGTTAAGTTTAATGCAATTTTTATTGATCGCTTCTAATAGGTAATAAAATAATTATTTTCAATCAAAAATAAGTTGTCTTTTCATGACATGTATAATTTCTCCTAGAAATTATCCAGTTTGAATAATTTATATTATGTATTTGCAATTTCATAAAGTAACGATATATTTAAAATAGCATAAGGACTTGCTTCCTAGTTATTGCGATATTAGTCAATAGTTTCAAGAAAATCAATGCCTCGTTTGATTAAATTAAAATAGTAATTCCATAGTTTTATTATTACAAATTATTACATTGAATAAATAACATTAAGATTGATTTGTAATCTGTATCAGCACAACCGAATAGTTGTAAAATAGTGTAATAATTATTTAATAAATTCAGCAATTCTGTTACTAACATTAGCGATCAGAATGTAATGCCTTTCAAAACCAAAGTACATGAAATATATGAAAAAGATGAAACCACCGATTTTAACCATGTATGTCGTCAATGTCAACATTTATCTTTTATAAGTGATTATACCTTCTGAGATGATGAACATCTTACATTTAACCCAGGTAATATTCTGTTCTTTAATATAGTTTAATAGTTCAAGACGTTGTTCACTATCTAGAGTTGTTTAATAAGATCTTCAGTATTCACTGATACTAATAATTCAAAAGATTTGGTGATTATCTCTAACAGATTGTTGAGTGTGAATCTGTCGTAAACGTGTGGCAAAATCGAAAAATTGTAACATTTTTGCGCCGTTGAAGACTTATGATGAATATGTTGTTTTTTTTTTCCTGTTCCCCAATCTCGGCAACCGGGTGTATTTTTAAATAATTATATATAAAGGCACAGGGATACATTAGAAATAAAACATAACATCTGCATGAAGCCATCTGCGAGTATGCTGATATTTTAAATTGGTAGTCAGGATGACAATAATATAGTCCCAAAAACCACCAGTGATTGTTTATACGATAGTTCCAAGGTGAAAAAATAATTTATTTACAAACTTAATTCTCTAAACATGTAATAAATGCAGTAGCAGAAGATTGATCAGTTGCTCTAGATACTGATTTTACAGTTGAATTAATTAATTTTCTTTATTGGATGTAAGAATTAACTCATTGCGTTGCATTGCACTTTCAGAGAACTTGAGGAATGCTGATTGATTATTGCTGTTCAAATGAAGGAACTGCATGTTTTCTATTTGATACTTAAGACGCTGATCTGCAAATGCAGGGTATTCAAAGATAAAATGTTCCAGATCATCAATAATATCTCCAGAACAACAGATACATCTTGGAATATTAACAAGATGTAACTTATATAAATAAGCCGCAAACTTTCCATGGCCAGATAAGAATTGAGAACTGTAGAAGTTAATATTTAATTTTTCTTAATTTATTCGTAATATTAGGGAAGAATTGGTGTTTCTTCTCCTGTGACGTCAGCATCCCACCTCATCTGCCATTCTATCAACAATATTTGAGAAATATGATTTTTAAATAGGTTTATTGTAATTGTATTATGAAGAGTTTATAGTACATTATTATTCAATCATTTAAGAGTTATTGATAACTTTAGGTCACTAGTGTGCAAAATTCATTTGTGATTGCTCTGTGTATAGATCCAGTGGGAGGACACCACCAAAGTAGCTGAAGTGGAAACAATAGTAGTAGTGTTACTGTTCGGACGTACGTGAGTTGTGTTCGAAGTTTCTGTAACATTATTCGGTTGCTGCTTGAAAGCAGACGTTAGGAAAATACCATAAAATTAACGACGTGTAGTATTATTCTTGTGGTCGTACCGTAATTATAACGCGATGGAAAAACGGTGTGCGGAGTGTAAAATACAATTACCGAAAGACGGTCAATATGTTGCGTGTAAAACCGGTTGTAAATCAGGTTATCATTTTGACTGCACGACGATATCGTTATCGACTTATCGTACGCGTAGTAAAAAGGACAAAGATGCGTGGCGGTGTCATCGCTGCCGTCACGGCGACGGGGATAAAAATCGATCACCCTCCCCGTGTAACAGTGACGAAGACGCGCGTAATGACGATTCGAATTCGACTGTCAATGATAATACATATAAACAGAAGGACGTTAGTACCCTCAAACAAATTGCCAGTAAAATGAACGATATTTAAGCTGAAATTAGGAATAGTTATCAGATGTTACAGCGTGAGAATGATGAACTGAAAAAGAAAATGGATGAACTAATTGAAAATAGTAAAATGATAAGATTACTTATCAGCTGAACATAAGGGTAAACGAACTGGAACAGTATAGTCGGAGATACACTGTTGAGATATATGGTGTCCAAGAAGATAATAATGAAAATTTAGAAGATAATAGTAATAAAAATCGGTCAAAAACTCGACGTAAGTATAAATAACGATGATATACAAACGGTCCATTGCATACGCGGTAAAAATAATAAAAAAATAGGCCGATAATGCTGAAAAAAGATAACAATAACAAAGAAGGATATCCATACCGGTAACGATAGCAGTACGAAAATATACATAAACGAAGCCTTAACACCGCATTACAGAAATTTAATGTGAATGGCCAAGACTAAAGCGAAAGAGTCGGGTTATAGGTTCGTGTGGTTTAGAAGAGGGAAACTTTTAATAAGAAAGGAAGCTGGGTTCCGGGCGTCCCGGATATTTACCGAAGAAGATATCGATCGGTGCATTAAATAGATTAATTAAAATGTAAGTTAAAAATTAAATAGTTTAAGTACAGAATAAATGTGAAGTATAAGTGTGATATTTGACGATAAACGTACATAATTTAAAAATGAAACGTCAAATTAATATCGGATATGTTAATATAAGATCGATACGGAAAAAGTGGGAAGAAGTGTTAATACAATGTGAACTGAGAAGTATATCTTAATAATAGCAGAGGTGAATGTATCGGAGTATGAAATAAAAAATTATACTATAAACGGTTACGAGAGGCTTCATAATTTGGATGTAAAAAGAAAAAACCGAGGAATAGTGTTTAAGTTGTAATCTAAATACGGAAACTAAAATAGTGACGAATAATATGCTAAATGCGAAATGTATATTGCTAGAAATTAAGATTATACACTCTTTAACATTTTTAGATGGTGATCTATATAAAGCCCATATAAATAAGCTAAACAGCGATATATATATAGGTGATATAAACATTGATACTTCACATAAAACAACAAATGCGAGTAACTATGAAGCAGTTATGGCTGAGATAGGTTATGCAACTAACATGATAGACTTCACAAGGGAGGAATGGAAAGGAAGAATTTTTACGCAAACCAGAGTAGATCATATTTATACAAAACAAAATTGTAAAAATATAGAAACGAAACATATAAATACTGGTGTAAAGATATCTGATCATAATATAATATGTTGCGAAGTAAGTTTACAGGTGAAAAGTATTGTAGAACATAATAAATAAAAATAAGATATTTAACGAAAATATGTTGCTGCATAAATTAAAAAGTATAAATTGGTCAACAATAGGGAATCAGCAAAAAACAGAACAAATGTATAACACGATAACAGAAACATTTAAGAAAGTATATGAGCAATGTCGAATAAAATTAAATAAAAAAATAAATAGAAGAGTTACAGATATAAAAGACTGGATGACTAAATTAAAAAAAAAAAGTAAAAAGAACATAATATCTAATCAAATATTGAGGAAACAGTATGAAAACTTGAGAAATACAACAAACAAAATGATAAGATTAAAGAAAGATGATTTCAAAGTATCCAACAAGCTAAAGGGGATATTAGGAAAATTTGGATGAATATAAATAGCATTATGGGGAAAAAGACAACGATAAGTATTGATGAAACTGTAGCTAAATATTTGTGCGGAAAGAATAATATTGTGGAAGTAGTTAAGGAATTTACGTGCGAATTTAACAATTCAGTTAAAAAAATTGAGCATACATGTGACAGAACATTACTTAAAAACGACGAAGGAATACATAATGTAAACATGTACATACTAAAAGTGTCAAATGAAAAAGTTTCCAAAATTATAGAGGGTTTAGTGTCACAAAAAGCTCACGGAATTGATGAAATTCGTATAAAAGACGTAAAAAATATTAAGGAAAAATTACTACGGTAATAGCTAGGTTAATAAATCAAACATTAGAGGAAAGTGTGATTCCAACAAACTTGAAGATAACATTAGTTAGACCCGTATACAAAAAAAAGGTAACCATAACGTATACAGTAATTATAGACCTATTGCGGTAAACACGATAATAGCTAAAATAATGGAAAAATATGTCACGCAACAATTAGCTAAGTACTTAAAAGAAAATAACATAATCGATAAAGAGCAGTATGGATTTCAAAGTAAGAAATCAACATCACAGGCACTGGGGAGGAGGTACGGATAAACTTTGAAACGGGAAATAGGGTACTTGTGACATTCATAGATCTAACAAAAGCATTCGACACAGTCAGTCATTATAAGCTGCTAGCAAGAATTGAAGAAATCGTATAAAAGGTAGTGTCAAAGCATGGTTCGAAAGTTATCTAAAGGACAGGAAAACAGTAGTTAGTATAAATAATATACGAGGTGAAAGGAATTCCGCAAGGTAGTAATCTGGCACCGTTATTGTTTATTATATACACAAACGGTTTACAAAAAAAAAGTTGACTAACAGCAAGGTTTTCGCTTTTGCGGACGATATTGCTATAATGACAGTTCACAGGAAAACTGAAGTGGCAGAAATAAGTAAGCAGATGGGCTCACCACCTTAATCTTACAGTTAATACAACAACAACGAAATGTATGCTGATGAAATTGATGAGCCATAATGATCTGTATAAGCCAAAAATTAAAATGCACACTAACAAGTGCGCACATTACTGGTCGAACAAACATAGATGTTCAAATTTGGGTTGTAACATAATAGAACTGGTAAGTGAATACAAATATCTAGGTGTAACAATAGATAGACACTTAAGGTGGAACTTACAAATACAAAAATTGGAAAATAAATTGAAATCAATAATACCAACATTATATACATTAAGAAATTATGTAGGTCAGGAGACAATGAGAATGGTATACTTTGCGTTAGTCGAATCCAGATTGAAATATGGCATAGAAGCATGGGGACCGGCGTCTAAATATTACATGGGAAAAATTGATCGTTTGCAAAGGAAAAGTTTGAACCTAATAAACGAGTATAAATGTAGAAATCAGAACTAAAAGATCTGTTACGTCATCATAATGTATTAAATATAGCGGTACTGCATTTGTTTAGCAAAGTTTGGAATTATTTAATAAAAAATAAGATTTAAAGGAGAATAAAATATAAACTAAGGAAAACGAACAGGTACGTCTGTTCGGTAGCACGGTCAAGGTTTGGTGAACCCACTAATATAATAAATACGTGACGATGATTAACACTTTGAGCTCCGCGTCAGTCAATATATGACTGACGGCGTTTACTACCATGGGCCCACGTGAATTTTTTGTATAAATGTGATAACATGCTAATTTTTAATTTTTACCCCATATTAATCTATATCACTTTCGAATCATTGTGGTTAACTTAAAATATTTCTATTTCTTTTAGAAATGAGATAAAACCTCAAAAAAAGTGTCATTCATTCAGTCATTTATGACTGACACTAAGCCCGTTATCACACATATGTTATGTGAAGTTTTCATCTGCAACTTTCATTATCAAAAAATCTTATAAAAATGTAAGTTATAATAAATGACACACTTTTTGACATCATAAATAAACTACAAAACATTCTTTTCATTAGTTTCAAGACAAAAATTTAACAACTTGTACTGTATATATTTATGTATTTGTAAAATATTCACAAAACATTATTATAATATATACACTAAATTTAATGATAAAAATTAAATAATTATATTGTTTATTATATACAGATTTTTAGAATTATACACTAAACTAAAATAGACCATATTATTTGATAAAAACTAAGTTATATTGTTTATATATGTTAAAATGTTAGGAATGCAATCGTTTGTAACAAGCAAAACATTGCGCAGGCATACCTGGACATCCTTCGCAATATGTGTTAACTTTTCGAACTTTTTTTCTTGCAATGTCTCTGGTTAAAATGGAACTTAAATGCTTATAACAAGCAGAGCACTGTTTACGTTTCGTTTCTTTTTGTAAAATGTGCTTTATTTTAATTTGCTTATAAGAGTATAATTAACTAACTGTAAAATTAATTGTTCCCTAAATTTTGTAATTGCTAACCTTTGGTTACATTTTATGCTTTTAAAAAGTATGAAAGCATTTACTACCGATATGTTTAAGAGAAATTCAAATGCAACTTTCCTATACCATTTTAAACCTTTTCTATACTTCCATATGACCCTAATTGGCCACTTAAATCAATACCAACCTTGTTTTTGTTGTAATCAATAATTGCAGTCGGCTTTAAAACCTGTTAATTCCATTTATTTTTTATTATTTTCATATCTAAACTATGTTTTGAAGACATAAATAACACTGGTCTTTTATCGTGCCACTTGTACACACAAATTCCATTATTTTCTTCCACAACCATCAGTTCTCCTCTTTTTATTTTTGTTGAGTACACTTTTCTTGGGATATGTCTCCTTCCTTTTCTAAGCGTACCCACAATGTGTGTCTGTCTGTTCAAAAGTTCATGTACTAATGGAATTGAGGTATAATAATTGTCGCAAAACACTGTATATCTAAATATTTATCACATAATTTGATTACTATTTCATGTGAAATATTTTTTTTAGCAGTACATGTAGTCTTTCCACTATATATTATTGTGTCTAATACATAGCCATTTGATGTACATGCTTTAAATACTTTTATTCCATATCTATGTCACGAATGTACTGTTTAAAAGCTAACCGCCCACGAAAAGGAATCATTGATTCATCGATAATAACCGATTTTCCTACCCCAATAGATTTACTATAATATTCATTTAATAATGAAATCAAACCAGAAATTTTATAAAGTCGATTACAGCTTGCATCTACAGCTTTATTGTCGCTAAAATGAATGTTTCTTAATATCTGCTCAAATCGATTTCGGGGCATGCATTTCATTACTTCTATATTGAAAACCGGAGATGATGACCAATAGCTGCGTATTGATGGTAGCTGCACAATTCCAATTGTTAAAACTAGTCCGAAAAATATTCGTAACTCTTCCACGTCAATATAATTCCAATTTGTAATATTATTCTGTTCGGCATATCGGTTTGTTTCAGTAACTATCAAATCTCATACCTAAAATTGTTTTAAAAAAAATTGTCAAAGCATGTTCTTTACTGAGAAACAATTTCAAATAATTTTTATTGAAGTATTAATACTTTTTATATAACAATATTAAAACGGTATTACAAATTACATACCCCATTGGTTAAGAATAATTTGTAAAAATCTAGAGGATTTTCCATATTTGATACATCAAATGGCACGGGACATGGTTGAAGGAAATTGAATTCTTTTTGTTTCCCTTGATAAAAATTTCAAGTCTCATCATCAACATCAGTAATTTCAGCGGTTGATTCTTTAATTTCAGATAAAGAATCATGTTCATCTAACATAAAAGTACAAAAAATATCAAATAATTAAGCCATCTACATTATTATGGTAGTAATATTTTCTCATCTATAATATACAGATTAATAAACGTTGTTTACCTGTAATATATTCCTCGCTTGATTCAGAAAATATATTATCATCTGATCCGTATATAATATCTTCAATTTCAGAATTTCACAGACGATTCATTTTTAAAACAAATTAACACGCAAAACACAATCACAAAGTACATAAAATACAAAAACTGAAATGAAAATACTAAAACTTATATATACATTGCTATTAAGCTCTTTCACACTAACAAGAATATATTACTTATAAATAATTCCTATAAATTTTCCGATATTGTAAAATATAATTCATTTTGGAGATGGAAAATTGAAAAATTATCATATACAAACATTTCATTATATTTCAAGATCTGTTGCATGTTTATGTTTACATTGCCTGCTCGCAACTTGTAGGGTCAGTCACTTTTGATAAAAAGAGTTACAAAGTTAGAAGTGTCAGTCAGAAATGACTGAATCAGTTATCACAACCATACTCGTCAATTATAATTGACTGACATGTGTTTGTTATCACCAAGGTTCAAAATGTGGCTTGTGGCTTAAAGTGTTAAATAATATACCGGAAGAAATATTGAAAGAAAAAGATTGGGAAACTAAAACAGCAGTTGAAAGAGAGGTTACAAGATATAGGGATAATATAAACAAAATAATAAGAAACCAAAAATTGGAATTCGAAGTGGTGCGACAAGTGAGAGCAGTAAGTTAATATAGCGTTTGCTACTACTAATGAGGTAATGGCAATATGGTAAATAAAAATAGTTACTGTGAGTGTAATTGGGAATGTGTGAGTACTATAAATGTAACTTTGTGTATATTTGAGTTTTATAAATTAAAAATAACGATTATTGTATAATAGTTTAGATGTACATATTGTAAAATGGTGTACATCTGTCGACAAGCGTAAGCTTGACGGAACACATATTATCTAAGTACAGAATGGCGTGGGAGTGTGAGTGTGTGTGATTGGGTTTACTTATTGTATTTTTATTTTATAATAAATATACGCTTTTTGAAAAAAAAAAAGTCCGATACAAAGATCATACTAAGAAGAAATTTTCTTTTTATTCGTTCACATTTTTTAGAATATTTGGTATGACATATGTAGCAGGCTCATAAGCATGAAGTGAATGAATAAATCCCTTATATAGAATAAGACTCTGTATATTGGAGACTACAGATATTATGTTGCAATCGGCTAATGTTGCTAAAAAGAACATCACATCTTGAATATAAAAGTCTGTTCTTTATGTGAACGGGCATTTTCTACCCCATATTAGTTTCGATCGCAATACATTATTTCATAAGAACTGCGTAAGATATACAAGGTGTACTAATATCTGCTGCTATTAGCAATACTATTGCAACTGAAGTAATCAGTACCATCCTTAATTGTGTTTGTTACAAGGTTTTTGTAGTAGCTGTTACTATTAAGGAAAAATAATTACGACTTACTGATGGACGTTGTACTTGTAAAATAATTCCTATAGGTACTTTATAATGTCATATTGTCAACCACGCAAAGGTAAATCATAATTTGGCAGAAGAATATGTTTTGATAATGTAAATAAACAATAGATTAGAAAATATATTTCAACTTTTCGTTATTAAAGTAATATTTTAATTAGTACATAATGATACTGTTTATATACATAATTTAGATTATAAATTAAAAAATCCTAACATAAAGTGTGATGTGTACGAATTACGTAAAAATTATTGAGTGGATTTCTCCATTTATCCCTTTGCCATTTGATCTGCATAAAATATTTTTATAACTTGTTAAAAGTGAAAATAAGCGAATACAAATCTGAAAGATACGCTCAATTCTTTACCTCATTAAATCCGGAGGACATGACTGTATGGAAGGCTACTAAGTCATACTTAAAAGAGAAACCGAATACTCCATTAGAAAACCAAATGATGAATGGGCAATGACAGATAATGATAAGGCTGATACCTTTGCATTGCATTTGTACAATATTTTACAACCGTATACCGATTTAATGAATACCAAACATGAAAACAAAGTCGAACAGTATTTACAGAGCCCAATTCAAATATTACCGACGAAACATGTATCACCACGTGAGGTACGAACAAAAATTAAAAAGGTACAACTAAAAAAAGCACCAGGTAAGGTTCAAATAACAGCTGAAATAATGAAAAATTTGACAACAAAATTGGTACTACATTTAACATATATTTTTAATGCAATTAGAGCCGGCTACTTCCCACGAATGTGTAAAGACTCAATCATTCGACTGATTCCAAAACCTCAAAAATTAACATCTTATAGGCCAATTAGCCTATTAATAAGTATATTGGGTAAAATATTTGAAATGATACTACATGATAGAATACAGAAGGTAATAACCATAAATAATCTAATTCAGATCATCAGTTTTATTTTCGAACTAATCACTCGACTATCCACCAGGTTCATCGAATAACCGATCGAATCTGTTCCGCATTTGAGAGGCATCAGTATTGTAATGCCGTATTTCTCGATGTTGAACAAGCATTTGATCGTGTGTGGTATAAAGGCCTATTGTACAAATTAAAATCAACTATGTCAAATGATATATATAAACTCCTAGAATCATATTTATCGAACAGATATTTTCAAGTTATCATTAATTCACCGGCCTCTGAACAGTACCTGATCCGAGCGTCTGTTCCTCAAAGGAGTATACTTGGGCCAGTATTGTTTTCGCTATGTGATATTCCGGTGCTAAATGCCACAGTTACGGCCACTTTTGCTGATGATACATGCATATTAGCAGCTCACGAAAATCCAATACACCCTTCAATAATGGTGCAGGAACATCTCAATAGAATTAACGTTTGGGCTGTTAAATGGAAAATAAAAATTAAAGTAAAAGCCAGCAAGTCACATTTACTTTAAATACCGACAACTGTCCACGAATGAGTTGTGGAAACGAACTAATTCCTGCATCAAATTCGGTGAAATACTTAGGATTAGTACTTGATCGTCGACTTAGATATGAACCCCATGTAGCGAATGTAAGACAACGGATCATGGAAAGAATCTATAAGCTACAGCCACTAATTATAAAAAAATTCAGAGTCAATCTCTACTGCAAAAAAATTAATTTATCAGACGATACTTGCTCCAATTTGGAGGTACGGTATTGAAATATATGGAGCAGCATTCAACAATAATATGAAGCGAGTGCAACAGCCGCAGTCAAAAGTTCTCAGGATAATAGCAGATGCTCCGTATTACGTGTCAAACCGGACTCTACGTACCGTATGTACAGGAATATTATAAACATCGTTATATACGATTTTTTAACGATATAAAATCGACCAGAGCTTCCAGGATGTCCAGCAAGAAGACTTAAGAAAAAGCAGTCGAGAGATATTTTAGGCGTTACTCCGTGTTAAAGTTACCTCAGCGTGCTTTAGCTGTTAAGTAAGCACACAACTGATAAAAACAATCAAGATGATGGTGTCACTTGTTGGCGCTAGTTAATAATGATCATTGATGTATACCAACTATGTTGTAATTCTATCATCGGTGTTGTTTGTCCTATTGGGGATGGACAATATAGAAAACAGTTACGTCATATGGTCATATGTTATCGGCACCAATAGTGGTCGTCAGAGCGGAGTGGTGTATTAAAAAAAAAAAATATTTTTATACAAAAAACTACTTTACTTTTTTTTGTTCCTTAATTTTTATTAATAGAACCACTCATTAATGTTTCACCATATAATTGTTGTACATTACTTTATTTATTGTTATTTAAAACCCTTAATATAAGATAATTGAATTTATCTTCATTTGGAAAATGTAAGAACATACAGATGTTTTAACGAACAAAAATGAAGACACAATTGCATCATAACTGTTAGCAATTTAGCTCATTGCTGAAAAAACAATCAATAACAATAGTGTGGATTACTTAAATCATTATTTTAATTATTATGTAACTCTATTTTTGCTTTATTAATGCAGAACATGTTACAAAATTAGCCGATACGAACACCCGCAAAAATATCGTACGGTTAACGAACGTTATTTAAATTACTTACATAATTCCTATTTTATGCTTAATTGCTTATATTATTTTAAATCCTGGTCACTACTATCTACTGTATATATATCTCAGTTATATCACATACTGCAATATCTCTTTATGTCCAACTGATCTTTTCATGCATAACTAATATTTACACAGATATTGCATATTTATAACACAAATAAACACACAACACATTTTTCTAAAATGGATAACAATGGAAACAAAAATATCTGTAATTTAGTGGATATCTGCTCATGACATATAACATTTTTCTTCTGATACCTTCTTTACAATTAATTGGAACACTGTAAAAGTAATTCGTCTATTAACAAAACAATTGATGTACTAACGTTTAGCGACACTCGACTGTTATTAATTTATAATAATCATTAAAAAAGTAGATCACTAATAAAAGTAACAGCTAATACGAGAATTAATATAAAATTTTGATTGTAAATATTAAAAATAAAAATGGTCGAGTTCTAAACATTAGGCGGAACTACAAATCGTAAATTTAAAAACAAGTTCGTTTACATTTAGATATTCACTGTAAAAATTACTACTTTTTAAAAGACTAGAAAATATGTTTAATAGCATTTTATATAAAAAATAAAAGAATGTTACGTATTATCCATCATATATATATATATATATATATATATATATATATATATATATATATATATATATATTATATATATATATATGGCAAGAAAGCAAAATATAAAAATAAATATTAAATAAACATTACTTCAGTACAAAAATAAAATAGATTATCTTTAATCTAAACGTAATAATTTATAAACTACAATTACATTCAGGAAATGCATTAATAAATATACTTTATACATACAATTAATTAAACGACGCCAGTAAAAACGAAAATTTTCATTTTTAATTTAAAGAAAGTATGTTTTATTAGACTTCGATCAAGATTCTGTAACTATAACGAACAAAATTTAGAGTTGAGAAATAAATCTCAACAGACTTGACATATCTTAAGATATGATTTTAGACAAATCTAAAATATTTCAGTTAAAGTTTTTTTGAATGTTTTAAAACCGAAAATTCAACTAATCTGAAAATAAATTTTGTTGTGCACTGATAGAAAACTTTAAATATATTTATTTAATGAAGAACAACTCTATTAATACACACATACATTACTGAAAACAAGTCTAATCATCTTCCGAAATTAAGATTCAGTTTCTACGTATCGGTTAAAAGAAAGACGTCATTAAAATAATTCAAAATTTAACAAATATATAAATTATAAATAAAGATAACAATTGTTCGAAAGTAAAATTATAGTTATTAAATTCCGAAAAGTGTAGTACATGTATTTACATAGGTTTGATGATATAACGTGGAAATACCTGGACTTTGATACCGTGAATACAATATACACCGTTAAAAAAAAAAATTAATTAAATAAGGCGAGTAAATTGTTCTTATTCTAAAAAGTACTGCGGATTGTTTAAATATTTCAGTAAAGGCGGTGGAAGCGGAAGTGAAGATATTAAATCTTTCCTTACATTTTTCAAGATCACAAACCTGTAACAATGAAATTAATCGGAATAATAAGCGTACATTTTTTTTATAAACATAAAATTTTAATTCGATCGATCTAATCTAACTTATATTAGTCGTGAAGCAATGACATAAATATTAGATTTAGTCCACAATTACAAATTTACATCTAAATTAAATACCTGCATATATGTTTCAAACTCTGTACTCGTTTAAAACGTGAAACAGGATGCAAAAGCTGAACTCTCAGAGGTCCGAAGGTAGGACGCTGATGAAGAAAAAATAAATAACGTCCATTTCTAGAGTGTGTCATAGCATTTTCTATGAAATCAACTATCGTCTGATTTCTGAAAACAACGAAGGAACCAAAACTGAAACAACCTAATATTGAAAAATATGAAATGTTACATTTCAAAACAACCGAATTAAGTTAATCTTATTTCAATTAGCTTTTACTGTTCTAAATATAAAATTAAAAATACTAATAAAATTTAGGAATTTCAAATTTTGTATTTTAACGGATTTTCGGCTACATGTTTTAATCAAGTATCCGTTTTACAAAAACTGATTATAAGACTATAATTTATAAAGTAAAACTGGAGAGCAGTAAATGATTTACAAGTTAAAAATTATTTCAATGTACTAAGTTCTAACATATTAACTATAAAATTTAAATTCGAATAAATAAAAATAAGGACGGAAAACAGCAATACGCGAAGATTAATTTTATTTTCGAACCTTCTGGATAAGTTAAGCTTCACATTCGTTCCCAATAACATTATTTGTGATAAAATAATATTATTTTCGTTTATTTTTTAAATACATTACAGTCTGATTTGTCTACTAAAAACTATATCTGTTAGATATGAAATTTTAGAAAGTTACAATAATTTTAAAAAGAAGTAACACCTACCTTGAGAATGTTCTATCCTTACATGACGTACACAATCAGTTAATTTAATGGATACGGAGAAAATATAATGATCATCGCTGCTGTCACGTACTAAAAATGATCCATCTGGTTCATTCATTAATAAATGTTCTGCATAATCACTGGATATAGGACCCCAATACCATCCGCACTGTAATTATTTTAAGAACTTGTAAGAAGCTTAAATTTCATTTCGCTTAAGTTCCATGCTTCTATACAATATTTGTATAAAATAAAAAATGCGACGAATTTTACAGTACCTTAATTATAACGAGTTTATGAATATAAACATGCTTGAAACTAACATAAAAATAATAAGATGATTCTATAAAGTTCAATATTATAGGTACTAATTGACGCTCACGGTTTTTGAAATAATTGATATTTTAGTTTGATTAAGCATACTTATATAATTACTTTAAACTATTAGACATTTATTTAACGAATATTTAAATTTCTTTCGATCATAACTGCTCGTTTACGAATTAACAAAAAATTATACTTCACGTAATTTTATTATGTATTTTTTTTTTGCAATAAAAGTCGTACACCAGTCAAATGTAAATACAAACAAAAATATTTTTTTCATATATTATATTCGATTTCACCGACTCACTTCTAAAGATTTTATTTAACAGATTAAAAAATGTGATATAGTAATAGAATATTAATTAACTGTAAGTTTAAATATTGGACAAACAATTATTTAACTAATCGCAATAATGTAAAATAACAAATAAGAAAAAAATGAAGAAAACATATACTCATACATCTTGAATTTTAGCAAAATGTGTAGAAAAATTAACCAGAGTGCGTACAACAGTTTCACGATTCTCTGGAGCAGCAGTATTTTTAAAACCATCGATGTCTGCTAAAGAATAATCCTGACATTGTTCCCTGACTTCATCAACGTGAACTGTTTCGTGACATTCCAAATCAATATTAGAATTAACAGATGGAATCGGTGGAAGACCTCTTGTCGAAATTTGAATATCTCCTGTATTGTTATTTATATCTTCGTTCGTCGACGCCATACTATGAGATTTAAAAATACCGTGTAGAGAATTCTTTATGCCGATTGTCAAATTTTTTTTCTTGAATTTAATGTGACTCAATTTCAAGTTGCTATGTTCATCAGCAACATTAGCGTCTTTTCTTGTTTTATCTATATCAAATAACTGTTTAATTTTATCCACTATTTTAACATTATTAGCCATCAGCTTATGGTTACATTATTACAATAGTTAACAAATATTTAAGGAGAATAGTCTTCAAAATCCATACATTTTATTATAGAATAAAGAAAATTTTCTCCGTTACTTGAAAATTAGTTTACAATTAAAGTAGATAAATGTACTTGAATAACGCAAGAACCTGAGTTGTATTTATTAACATATAAAACTTTTTCATTTGTCAAATTCACACTTGAAATAGTCATCAAGTTCCGATTAAATCACTTTAACTTGTATTTAAAATACTAAGCAAATAATTTCAAAAAGTTTTTTAATGCGTGACAATTTAATACACTATTTCATATTCACATTACTTCAAATGTATCAGTAAATAAAAGTAAGCATTTAGTGATAATTAAAAATTAATATAAAAGTAATAAAATTTAATACAAAATCGAAAAATCACAAACTAAAACCACTAATCTGCTAAATCAAAACTCGGTGAACTGTAACATTAACCTGAATTTGTTGGCAATCAGTCAAACAAAATAAAAAAACTATTTTATCTGATTCATAACAATAACATTTAGTGCAATATAATACCGTGTGAGACCACTAGTTGTGTTACGTGTACTAAATTTTACAAAATAAAATCAACGTAAATTTTACTATTTATGTGAAATAAGTATGCCAAAATAATAATAATATTTAAATAATTTTGTGGTATTTCAAAGTTATTATGCGTTAGTTTTGACTATGTACTTATAATTATCGTATATGATTATCTTTTAAAAAAATAAAAATTTTTACATGTAAAAAACATAAATTTATTACTTGATAAAATATAATTTATAATACTTAACAGCGGATGATTTTGGATTATGGAAGCAGCAAACCAATAAAAAATTATGTAAATAAATAAATTGATAATTTCAACTTTTGACATTTCCACGTTTAAATTTTTTCAATGGAATCATTTTAATAAGTAGTATGAGTTGAAGTACTTATTATTAAGATATTCAACTTCTGACTGTAATCTTACATGATCCTAAAATGTCTGGCGATGAAATGAAAATTGCTCTGATAACTGGTATAACGGGGCAGGTAGTATTTAATGTGATTTCTACTCTATTTATTGTTGTTCTTCAGCTAGATGTACTGTTAATGATGGATCCTAAATTATTTAATTATTACTGTCGTTTAAAATTTATCCTAACATACCGATAATGAATCTTTTATTATAAATAGACCAGCTAGATGTAATCATGGATCCTAAATTATTTAATTATTACTGTCGTTTAAAATTTTTCCTAACATTTATACCGATGATGAATATTTTATCATAAATATTAGACTTCTATTTTCATCCGACGTACATTAAACCAAAACACATGTTTATACTCTCGCCTGTGATTCATATACATATAATAATTTTACATATATAACTAAATTCTTTGTTATTGATTTATTTGAAGACTTGTATTTAATGAAATTTGACAAATAAGTAATTATTCCTTTCAAAGTCATAATATTGTTTACTGTAGATTTTTTTTTAAATGGTTTTTCTAGTTTTAGAGAACTAATCGCAGAGATATTTATGTGGAAACCTATAATACGAATTACGTATAAGTTTGCACGAAGTGGTAAATTTTAATAAATCCACTACACGCAAGCAATATTTTTCCGTCGATATAAGCCAGTTTCGCCTCTCTTATATGCAAAAACAATATTAATATATAAATGTGTACAGTGGTCGGAACAAATCACATATCTCGATGTTGTACTAGATAAAAGACTTATGAAACATCTACGTTATACTGTGTTCAAAATATACAAAAAAAAAAATTGCTTTGTGTTATTTAAACGTAATTCATTTCTAAATATTATTAATCATATATAAATCCCTTATTATACCAGCAATAACATTTGCGTACCCTGTTTAAAGCTGTATATCTAATATACGATCGAAGCGAGTTTGCGCTTTTCGCAGTATGATTATTAACATTAAAATTTAAAAAACTTTCGGTCGATACCGCTTCACTATTTTGAAAAAAAAAAACAACGTTTCGAACATGTTTACATAGTTCATTATCAAGGCAGAACATCAACTGACTGCGGTATCATGTTCGAAACGTCGTTTTTTTTTTTCAAATTAGTAAGGTACCGATAGCTTTTTAAATTTTAATATGTATATGTAATGTTAGCTTCAAAGCACTTAAACAAAACTGATGCATCCTTAATGCGTCCGTATATAGGAATATTACAAGAATGCATGAAGAACTAAAGTTGCCATTCATAGAAGAACATATCTTTTTTGTTTTACATGCACCTAAAAAAATAAGCACGTTGGCTGTTCGTTAAATGTATTAATGTGGGTAAAGAAGAGCATTTACTCCAATGAGTAACCTATTCATGATTGAAGCTGTTTTTTTTTTTTTTAGAGTAGTGCATCCCTGTACTGTCTACGCATAAGGCGCCTTGGTAGAACATATCTTGAAAGTATCCAAATTGCTCTGCATGAAAATAAATTAATAAAAGTCATAGGAAATGAGCACTTAGTTATACACTATACGAAATACAAACACCGTAGGATTAAACATAATTTACTTTAATGTGCATAACCTTTAAGTAGTTCCCTCTCAGGTATTAATTATTTACACTATTTTTTATTTATATTTAGTATGATATTATACTAAGTGTTAAGTTTTATGAAACGTGGTCTTATTAGATATTATTTTTCTATGTAATACAGCAGGATGAGTCTTTGTATTTTCCTTATGAAGGCTATATTTACAACACTCGTTTTATCTAGCTATTATCTTTTCCTCTACTATGTGTTCTACCCATGTCTACTTCAATTTGACTATCTGCTCCACTACGTTGCAGAATCATATGCAAGTATTTCGCTTTCGGAGAAAAAATGAATAATGGTCATATTTAACTGTATACTTCGACGAATAGTGTGAAAGTTAAATTAATATTTTTATCTGTTAGACTGTTCTTCCGATTTAAGTGCAATAAGTTCGTTTCTGTGACAGTTTCAAGTTTCTACTAATTTTGGTAAAAGGCTGATATTTACTTTTAATACCTCGATAATGGACTTATTCGTTCGATGGGTTGTCCATGGTACTGGAAGAAGTTTTCGATATATTTTTATCTCGAAAGCATTTACTTTCTACTTCCTTTTCTCTTGTCTTAATTCTTAGCACCGTTGGTTGTGTTATATACCGGTACAACGTAAAAGACAAAAAAAAGTATTTATACCTTTTGGTGATTCTTCGAATCCTTATGTCGCAACCGAAAAAATGACTACATTGACCAGTCTTAATTTTGTTGTTTTTTTTTTGAGGCGATTATCTTTTTAGATTTTATTCATTCTTGCCATTTTTATTCTCGGTACAACGAGACGCCAGCATATTCGCCTGTGTTTGTATTATCGCACATAGGTAGCTGAATTGTGGTACTACTTCATAAACCCTAACTTCTGTAGTTTCTGGTCGATAATTTCCAGCTCTGTCGACAATTATCACTTTTGTTTTTGATTTGTTTCCTACTATTGTAATTTTCATTTGACTTCAAGTTTTTTCATAATGGTTTGAAGTTCTTTTTCCGAGGAGGCTAATGATACTGTCATCAGCGTACCGCAAATTGGTAATTTTGTCACCTTCTATTATTATTCCACCTTCTTATCCATCGAGTACTGCTCTATCGTAGAAGATATTATACATTCCTAACTCCTGATTCAAATTTAAACGGTTACGATTTATTAACTCTTACAGTACTGATGCTATTTTAGTATAGATTGCGTATAATCCCTATTATATGTTCTTATACGCTGGTTTTTATTTAGTGCCTGTCACAGTCTGTTCCATTTGACTGTCAGATGCTTTAGAAAAGTCAACGAAGCGCATATATAATTCTAGTCGATGCTCTCGTGTTTTTTCAATGATCTGCCTTGCATTCAAGATATTTTTGTTCTTCGGCAGGCACGAATTTCGATTGTTCTTGCAGTACTATATAAGCTTTGAGTCTCTCATTGATAATACTTAGGAGAACTTTGCTAGTGCAAGCTATTAATACTGCAGGTATATAGTTTTCATAGTTCGTAGGTGAACCTTCTTTTAATAACGGGGTAAAAGTGGTCATTTTCTGGTAGTCCATACTTTATTAAAGTAATACCACGATTTTCAAGTTTTTTTTATTGCTTCTGCACCATCATCTCCGCTACTTTTACTTTTTTTTTTTAAAACCTATTTATCGCTGATCACTTCTAATCATACGGTTCTTTTTCTATTCTATAGCTGTTTTGATTTCATGATTTTTCATTTAAATTTATATAATAATTTCTCCATATTTTGGAAATAGGTATGGGGTTAGTTATTATTTTCCCGTCTTTATTGTTTACACTACCCTTTGAGGCCGTAATTTAAATTCTCTAATAAGATATTTTACTATATATATATATATATCGACTGAATATTGTTCACACTTCCAATTATCGTTTAATTTATCGAAGTACTGTTTTTTAATAAATTCAATAAACGCCGCAGTTACAAATTTTTGCATTTTAATTATTTGCGTATAAGTCTATTATTCCCGAGTTATCATGATAGGAGAATGTAGACAAATGTTTCGCAAATTTATTGTAGCTAATAAATGAATTATAAAATTAATTTCGATATTAATTAGGCGTTTAGTTTTGATAAAATATATTTAATTATTTTTTGTGGCATAACTTTCATTATAACAAAAAAAAAACACAATTGTAACTGTTAATTCTAATTTTTCATAATATACGCGATATGTATTATCGAGGTGGAATATGGACGGCTACACTTTTCGGATAATATCGAATTATATTTTATATTGTTTTTTTTTTTGTTATTATTATATCGAATTATCATTTTCAGGATGGTTCTTATTTAGCGGAATTTTTACTCAATAAAGGATATTACGTACATGGAATCATCCGGCGTTCTAGCACGTTCAATACCGGGCGTATAGAACATTTGTATTCTAATCCTTACGCCCATCAAGGTGGTAAAATGAAACTACATTACGGTGATTTAACGGATAGTAGTAGTTTGGTTAGAATTATTACCGAAATTCGCCCAACCGAAATATACAACTTGGCTGCTCAAAGTCACGTTAAAGTAATCCTATTTATATTTATTAGTAGATATTTTATATTAACTCATAATACATACGTATGTAAATTTTACAATTCAAATATTACGAATATCGAAATTACTATAGAAACGATTTCATTTTGTTATTTATATATTACCTATATATAAAGGTGACCTAGAGAAAACGGATGATTTTGTTGTTTTTTGAATAACTCGAAAAGTACTCGGTCAAAATTTTTGAATGAAATTTTACTTAAAAATAGGAAAACGAAAGATTAGCTTGTAATCATTTGTGGAACCTAATATCGTTCAAGTGACCGCCATTTGCAACAATACATTCATTCAGTCTTTGCAAAATTTTCGAAGACGTTTTCGAGCATAGGTTGCTGAATTTTTGAAATTTCTTCAGAAATTCGGTTTTTCAGGTCTTCCAGATCTCGTAGACGTGTTTCGTAAGTGCAGCTCTTACCCACACACAAAAACATTGTGTAACTTTGAATTCTTTTTTAAACTCTTGCACTGTCGTGATCGATTCACGTTGAAAATAATGTTCCACGTACTTCTCCTTATAGAATGTTATCGTAACTGAAACTGTACAAAAACGAATCTCTCGTATGTACACTAAATGTGGAGCACTCGGTTTGCGTAGTGTAACCAAGTGCGCTATTTAAAAAACAAAACCGTCCATCTTCTCTGGGTCACTATATATATATATATATAGTCAAAGAAAGCCGCTTTTAAGGGACGCCGAATTAAAGGGACAGCCGTTTATAAGGGACAATCAGCAAAACCCCGAAACAAACGTATGAAATGAAGGTTATTTTAGTTTGGTTTTTTGGGACAACGAGTCGGTTACAAGGGACAAAGATTAATAGACTTTCAAGGCAATAAATAGTGAGACGGGCGATATGCGAGCCGAGGAGTTATAAAATGACACTTCCGGTCATAAAACGAAAATGTTCACATAAACAAAAATTGAATAAAAATGACTAAAATAATTTAGCCATTTTTACAATTCGTTTTCTGTTTATGTGAACATTTTTGTTTTTTCTTTGTTTTGTTTGAGATGTCCTTGTGTTGACATTCTCTCATTGACGCTATACTATTTTTTGCTCTGTTCGTTTATTAATTATGCTATCTCCGATAGCTCATTATGTTCTTAGTTTAGTTCTGCAAAAACTGTAATGCATCGTGCGGTTTTATTTTTTTTCATTACGAAAATTTTCTTTTCTTTTTTTAGTTCTGGTGAATTTTTTGTACGAATAAAATGTCCCGTAAATGTTTATCATTAAAGGAAAAAATTTCTATTTTAGGCAAAATCGAAATTCAACCTCCCAATACGGGAGTTAGCAAAAATCATGGGCGTCTCCAAAAACACCATCTCCCATTTAAAAACAGATGAACAGAATTTACGTAAAAAATGGAGTAGTACTGAAAAGGGCAGTCAGGTGGTGGAAAGGAAACGGAAAAGAGAATATAAAAACCCAGAGGTTGAGAACCTCTTAATTTATGGTTTAGCACAGTAACACAACACAACGAGGTGTTCATGTCAGTGGGCCAATGTTGAAATTAAAATCTGAAGAGTTTGCGAAAAAAATGGGTTATGAAAACTTTGCAGCTACAGATGGTTGGCTTGCTCGGTGGAAAGGGAGACACGATATCAAATTCAAAAAAACTCATGGACAAAATGCAAGCGCTGATTTGACAGGAGCTGAACAATGGAATTCAAGCAAAATTTCCAAATTCCTTCAAAGTTACAGCCTGAATGACATTTATAATGGGGATGAAACTGTTTTATTCTATCGAACCACTCCAGATGGGTCATTAGTGTACAAACACGAATAACTTATTGGTTCGAAAAAAGCTATGGATCGTATCACTGTGCTATGTTGTTGCAATGCAACTGGAAGTGATAAAAAAAAACCTTTTAGTTATTGGTAAAACTAAAAAGCCACGTTGCTTTAAAAATCTCAGTGTAAGTAATCTGTCTGTAACATATTACGCAAACAAAAATGCACGGATGACTGCTACTATTTTTTCAAAATGGTTAGAAGACTGGGATATAGAATTGCAGAGAGATTCTAGAAAAATTTTACTCCTTATTGACAATGCAACTTCGCCCCACACTATCGTTAAACTTTAAACTAAAGAATATTCAAATTGAATTCTTACCTCCAAACACTACTTCACTAATTCAGCCACCTGATATGGGTGTCATAAAAAATTTAAAAGTGCAATATAGGAATATGTTGATGCAGCATATCTTAGAGGCTACTGAAGACGACCTGGTAACAGTTTCTACAATGGCAAAATATATCAGTTCCACAATAACAATACTGCAGGCTATACAATTTGTTGTTGATAGCTGGAGAAAAGTCACTTTTATGACATTTCAGAACTGCTTTGCTCATTGTGGTTTCAAAGAGCACGATTATGAAATTGTTGAAATGGAAAGTAATGAAACACCAAATGAATTACTACGTGTAACCAACTAGGAACAATTTTCTGATATTGACTCCAATCTGCCATGCTGTGACAATAATATTGAAGACTTGGATAACGAAATTATGGAAAATATCACAATGAAGAATCAAATACAAGAATTAGAAAGTGATGTTGACACGGATGACATTTCCTTACCTCCTGTGTCTACTGCAGAGGCGAAAAAATGTATTGATAAGCTCCAGCGGTATTTTATGCAACAGAATAATGAAGGTGCTCCTACGGCATCATTAGATAACTGTGCAGATTTTGTTCAAACGCAGCAGATGAAGAATTTACACCAAACAACTATAGCGCATTTTTACAGTAAATGAACAATTTTTACAAATATCAGGTCAGGTTCTTTTACCTTATGTATGCCAACTGTAATTTTCTCTTAATTTCCATATAGATAAATATTACGCATTAATAAGGTTATAAGTATGTTAATTGTTTACTAAATTGTATATATTCTAACACCCACTCGCTTCAATAAGAGATTTTAAAAAATTCGCTTTAAGGGACAGCCGGTTATCTGGGACAAATGATTTCCGCCCGATGTGTCCCTTATAAGCGGCCTCGACTGTAATATATATATATATATATATATATATATATATATATATATATATATATATATATATATATATATATATAATAAACCAAACAAAATCACATATCAATTGTGCACGCTTGAAAATGACGTAACTGTCGAAAAGCTTAAAAATTACATTTCCATTTAAGATATCAAGTGAGTGAAATAATCCGATGATATTTAAATGAAAGATATTTTCTTAAATATATATCCGCTGATGTGCAGGATAGTCGGTTCGTTGCTTTATATCATTTACACCGCGACTATTCCTACATGACCATATAGATTGTGTTTAGACAATTGTGTAAATGTTCATGGTAAAATTTAGAAGCTATCAATGAATGGAATAGATTGGTAGAGTAAATTACGGAAAATCGAAATTCACGAGAATAAATAATTTCGAGTGATTTTTCCTTTTTTTTTTTGTAATCGAATAATTTTTGATGTTTTTTTTTTTTTTTTTTTAATTGGCCCTGGCTGTACGTATCATTTGGGCACCGAAAGAACAAAAATAAAACATAAATAAATATAACGAATGAATTAGAGTAAACTAAAAGCTATGAAATATGAATATAGCAGGAGAGGATAATCATAATAAAAGGAATCATATAAAAAAAAGAAAGGAAAAATTACTCCCAGAACAAAAACCAACACTTAAATTAGAATACGATTAATACTAATGAATTTAAATAAAACTATCAAAACACGAACATCCAAACATACCAATGATAGGATACAGTAAGGAAAACACCAAGGGAGAATAACTTCTCAAGCAAATCCATATATGTTCAAACCAATATCTTCTCTAAAATTGACGCTACTATGATCGGTACAATGAATGTAAGAAGGATTTACAAGATTGAAGTTCAAAGCTACTCTAGAATCGCCAGAACGTAGCCTACATATGACAGTGGTAAATCTGCGGATAGTAGTGATCGGGATAACAGGTGAAAGGTGTTTGAACCAAGGGACCTGGGGAAATTCGGTTTGAAGAACCATACTATAGGTTTTACCTTTGATTGAAGAATTAAGTAAGATTCCAGAGAACGAAAATATGTACACAGAGGCTTGACGTAATAACGAAGCGAAATAAATAGTAAGACAATTGTATCATTTGCTAGTTAATAAATCAACGATGTCTGTTGAAAACAAATTATTACTTTACAAGTAATTATGGTTGGTAAAGGCGTACTAAAAAACAAGATGACAAATACTTTACTAATACAGGACACACGAAATAATTAATATATTACGCGTAATTATCGAATGCTTCCTAGTATGTGGCCAAAAAAATTCAAACTGTAAATTATTAAAAATAGCATTTGTTATTCTAAGTTTCCAAATTAGAAAAATATTTCAATGATGTATGAAAAAAATTGCTAAAAGAAATTATGCCAAGTAAAGCGCGATTTTCAAGATCTTACATAACATATGTGTATGTCTGTATAGGCCGGATACGTTCGAATCTAAAGTATGTATAAGGAAAATATTGAGACGTTAATCGGTTGTAATGATCCGATAATGATTTTTCTTATATTAAAAGCGTGAGAAAAGCGGAACGGTGATAGATTTTAAATACGTTTAAACGCAAAATATTTCCCATCACTATTTCGTCGTATCGAAAATCATAACACTATGTAGAAGAAGTGAATAAAATCTTAATATTTTCCGATCTAACTGGAGGGCATCGTCAAAATGCGAGTATTGCTAGATTGATGCCCGGAAAAAGTTAATTTCTTGTGCAGATGTAAGGGTTTTAAGCTTTGCAGCTTTTGCCGAATTATTCTTCATCGGACGGGCACTGAGTTGCATAATGCTGGAATTCCGACCGTCTTTACTTATTTAAATTTAAAATATTTCGAAAATCACATATTGCTTCCATCGCAAATCCAGCTTTGATGGATATTCTTTAATTCTATTTTAACTGCGCGATTAATATTAATTTATCTGTATTTTACGCGTAGGTTTCTTTCGAACTTAGCGAATATACGGCCGAAGTAGACGCAGTTGGTACGTTGAGATTATTAGACGCTATAAGAACAAGCGGAACGCAGTCTTCTATTAGATTTTATCAAGCATCCACTTCCGAACTGTATGGTAAAGTTATGGAAACACCCCAAAAGGAAACAACACCATTTTATCCACGATCTCCGTATGGTAATCGAATTTATTACTTGCGCCTTTTTTTCATTTATTGTAACGGTGAACGAAAAATATATGACCGAATTGTATATTTCTTTCTACAATATAACAGACCTCTGTATATCGTTGCAAGATCAAATTATGGAACGAACACTACAAGACGTCGTTTGTTGTTGTTTGCGGAATCAACGAATTTAATTTGACCGAAATAAGAACATGTTAATTTATTTAGAAGTATAGATTTTTTTTTTATATATAAACACGAAATGTCTCTGATGAACGGATTGGTTAAAGAACTTGACAATAGAGATAAATGAAGTAAACGAAGTAAATGTCAACAAAAACGCTATATCTCTAGTTTTTTAAACATGACATTATATTCGATTTCAGCTATAAAATTGCCCATGACACCGAACAGCAGCAATTTCAATGTTTACAGCTACAATCTCATACGCGTATGTAAATACGATTTAAACGAGCCTTTTGACCATCACCATGGTTCGTCCATCGATTGTATCATCGGAATGGTGTGCAGAATATATCTTGTAATCGTGTAGTTTAAAACTATTTTCGCGCGTAAGATGCGTTTCTGTAATCTATGTCTATAACGTGTTGACGAAGAACATTTTTTAATTCATTTCTTTTTTCTGGAATTCCGTTCGCATTTCGCGACATTATCACGAGTAAGTGTTGCGTCTGTATCGCTGTGACAACATTTTTTCAATAACTTTTGATAACGGTGATATTGTTAGCGTGTTAATGACAGATTTAAATTCGTTTAAGATCAGATTTTTTCATATTTATTTTCATTTTACTTGTAAAATTGTGTTTTTTAAAAAATTTTGCGTTCGTATAATTTTATGTTTTATAATTTACTTTCGGAGATCATACATCGCAACAGTAAATGAAAAATTTAAAATTCCACCAGTATACAACTTTTACAGAATCCGGGAAGAAAAAATTAATATAAAAAAACAAAATTAATAAACAAATATATTGATGTTTAATTTCAACAATTCAAAAAATAGACAGAACAGAAGCAGAACAGCATTTTTGGAGTATATTTTCACAATAACCTTCAAATATTTTTAAGTAATTATATTTAATTTATATTTTTAAAATTATGATTTTTTAAAAATGTTTCACTTGATAATGGCGTAAATGCCGAAAAGCTTTGTGTTTTCTATAAGAAAATAAATATTAGTGATTTAACTCATTTTCAATTGATTTTTTATAAAAAATCAGTACATTCCACATTATATAAAAAATTATATAAAAAATTAAAATAAAAAGAAATATATATATATATATATTTAGTAATAATGAAATGTCATTGTTGTTATTGAGTCTGTTATTAATATCGTCGTTGCTATTGATGTTGAATTTATTATTACTCGTGTTACAATTACTGTCGATGATTCTATGATTAGTTTCAATACATCTGTGAGACTAATAAAAAATAAAAAAATATTCTACGCAAAATGTTTTCCCCTCCTCAAGTTATTTTCTAGAATTATTTCACACGCCGAAATTTATATATCAAAAAGTATTCCTGAACTGGTAGTTGTTTTATATATTGTGATACGATATACGAGTATTTTTATGTTACGATACGATATACGAGTATTTTTATGTTATTTAATTTTTAAATTATAATTCTGCGTAAAAAATTGATAATGCGCGACCGAATGAAAAGGTTTTAACGTAATAAACGGTTTTTAAATTAGAGTTTAAAAAAAAAAATGTCGAAATTTAATTAATTTATTATTCTTCATTATCGAATAATTTTGCTAAAATTAATAAAAAAACATCTCGTTTGAGCTATTAAAACGAGCGTACGAACGAAGTTTTACGACTGTAGTACGTTTATTATTATTTTTTCTTAGGATTTATCAGTTTATTATTAGTTATAGTTAATAAACTTGTTTACAGCTTGCGCTAAATTATACGGTTATTGGATAGTTATAAATTATCGCGAAGCTTACAATATGTTCGGGTGTAACGGTATTTTGTTTAATCACGAAAGTCCCCGACGAGGTGAAAATTTTGTTACCAGGAAAATTACGCGAGCCGTAGCTAAAATATCGTTAGGTCTGTTAGATTGCGTAGTACTGGGAAACTTAGATTCTCAGCGAGACTGGGGACACGCTAAAGATTACGTAGAGGTAAAAACGATATATAAATTACAATTTACGTGTTTTTCCAGGGTTATATTGTTATTTTTACACGTTTCGAAGAAAAAATAAATTATATATATATTTTTAAAAACATAACTCGTTCGAATTTTAAATACGTACATTCGATAATTTAATAACACGGTTTTTTTTTCATATACCACTCGAATTCATCAAATTTTCTTAAATTTACTGATTTAAGGTTAAATCGCTGGTTGAAGAATTTTTGTGTAAATTTAACGAATATTTATCATCTCGAAGTATAATTTCTTAAAGAAGCGAGTAAATTGATAGAAATTAAAATCGGTTCTATATAGCAAAAAAAATTAATGAAACTGAGTTATCTTTTTTATTATCCAAAACCGATACTTCTGATTAAACGTTTATATTTCGTTTTGTATCCACCTACTCTCAGTTATCGAATAAAGCATTGGGGCATTTGGGAGGGGCTGCTAAGCAACATCTTAGACCTCTTCGAGTATTGCAAAACTTATTGTTTAAATTTGCCTTTAAAGTAAAAACATCAGTGTCGCATGAATACTTTTTCTATGTTCGAAAACTGTATAACTTACTGTTACTGGAATATCGTATTTAGGAATAAACCATATACTTAATTAAAGCCCTACAGGTCGTTTTACTAGATCTGAAGGACAAGGTACTGCAAGAGCCAAAACTCAATAAATATCATTCTAGAATACAAACCATTTGATGTTAAAATTTAGAACTCATTGCCTCTAGCGGTAAAAAATAAATAATTTTAAAAAGCGCCTTAAGCCCTTAACACGATATATTAAAAGTAAAAACAAACATGAAAATAGTACACTGCCTTAGAAGAATACACAATATCTTGTAGATGTGCGAGTGCTTGCCGGTTTCCCCTGTAATTTATAATAAAATTATGAGGAAAACCTCATTTAGTTAAATATTGACAATGGCGTTATACATTCCATTGCCTGCGTGTTTATATGTAGGTACGTATGTGTAGTATACATGTGTACATGGGTAGGTATATGTATTTTTTCGTATATGTGAAGTGTATACGTTAATATATATTGCGAATTTATATATGTGGTCTTGTCTGCTGAATTGTTAGCAATTCGAGCTATAAGGAAGTATGCTATATTTTTTTTTTGAAGCGGGAGGGGGGAAAATCTTCAAAAGACACTGATATATTTATAAGATATATTTTTGAGAGCAGCACATGCACTCAACAAGTGCTGCTGGAATCCAAAGAAATCAGCGTGTGGGATTTTTACCCACTAAACCCCCCCTCTGTTGAAAAAAGAGAAAAATATACATGTAAATATAGAGGTCCGTGAACAAATGCAAAGACCTCCACATTATAATAACATAATATGTGATGGAAAAGGGGTGAAAAATACATAGTCCCTTATTCCACCAAGAAAGCAGATAACGAGTTTGTGATTTATAAAATATTACATTAGATTATAATAAATCTTGATATAAACTTATATCGTAGTATAAATAATAAATTACTGTATACGTTTGTGACTTACATAGATGAATAACTGTTATTAAAGAAAAGAATAAAACAACTTGTTAACAATGACTTACACCTTAATAAATGAATATACATGTAATCATTAACCAGTAAGAGTTATCCATTATCTACAAAAACAATACCTAGTAAAACAGTATGCTATATTATATATATATATATATATATATATATATATATATATATATTGCGAGTGTATATATGTGGCCTTGTCTGCTGAATTGTTAGCAATTCGAACTATAAAGAAGTATGCTATATTTTCTATAAGTATAAAATTCTTAAGGCTCGGTCACACAGAAAAGCGGTCTGTCGCGGCGGTCTACTATATAAGGACGTAACGCAGGAATGCGATATCTTTTAAGCGGTTCAGTCTGTTGCTTTAATACGTTTCTTAATATTTTTTGTTTGAAATTATTATTGATCATGAACTCAGATGAAGAATAGCTTTCAATAACCTAACGCGCTAAAACTGGTTGCGATTAAGTTGAATACTGAAAATGAACGTTGTATACATTTATGCGGTGACGGTTTAAAACTGATTATACTTGTGACTGTGGGTTTCCATGTCAAAACCATTAGACACATTGATTTCGGTTCGACGATGGTCACGAAGTGACATCAGCAACGCTGATATGGATCCGAAGTTTACACATCATCCAATAATAATGATCAATGTTCAGTTAAAAATTCCTTTAAGCCTCAAGAATTTACACGACGGAATTCCTATTTGTTACTTTTATGTACTACGTTTTTTTCTCGTTTTTCTTTTTTAATATTATGCAAATTTTACCGTAATATTCCGTCTAATTTTCGTGAACTAACTGTTCACGTAGAAATTTAATTCATTAGTAATTTGTGTCATTTAAATGACTAAATGCATCGTTAATTATTTTTTGAGATTTCAAAAAGACGATACAAATGGACAGTTTATTATATTTATCGAATTACGTTTAAAATTTTTTCCGTCATTTTCTAAACATAAAATTTATATTCGTAATTTTCGTGACGACGCTTTAAATACACATCGTAAATATGAAATTCTTCGCGCTGTTTAGGAGATTACTTTTTTATTGTTCTGTTTATCTTAAATAATTCGATAATGTTTATAAATAATTTGAAATATTCTATATTTACGAAATATTTAAAGTGTCATAACTAAAATTACGACTTATATAAATTTAGTTTCGTCGTTCAATTTCAGCCCAATAATATATTAAATGAACGAAATCATGCACCACATAAATGAAAATAATGATTAAATATCGTAATTTTCAATTTAGAGCACAAATCAACATCGACGCAAATTACGTTTTACGACATTTAAATAAAAAATGTAAACAAACCAGTTATATTAAAATGTTTTAAATAAAATTGATCCTGCTTTTACTTTTAAAAATAATATGTTATATCTGTTTCAGGCAATGTGGTTAATACTTCAACAAAATGAGGCTGATGATTATGTTATAGCAACCGGAGAAATGCATAGTGTGCGTGAATTCGTTGAAGTAGCTTTTAGCAACGTCGGTAAATCTATTATATGGGAAGGAACGGGAGTAGATGAAGTTGGAAAAGAGTCTGGAACCGACATCGTCCGTGTTAAAGTAAATCCAAAATACTTCCGGCCTACTGAAGTGGTATATATTTTTGTTAACTAATGAAATATTTCAAGATTGTAATCGTCCATTTTGTAGAAATTATTCGTGTTTATCTTAATTATAATATTGTTTAATAAAGTACTAAACACACGTTGGTTATTAAACAATTTCCATTTTTAATCGCCTACAACAGAAATGTATATGTATATATATATTTTTTGTAAAATAATTTACTTACGAATATTACATTTACTATAGATCTACGAAAATGTTTATTGCTATAATGATCAAAACTTACAAAGCTGCAAAGCAAAAAAAACAGTTGCAAAAGCTAAATACCAGAATTATACAAGATTAGACGAAAGGTCATGATATATATATATATATATATATATATATATATATATATATATATACAATATATCGGTTGCCTAAGACATGTGACAAATCGAACATTATGTATACATTACAGATGACACAAGAATTCGACTTCACGATTTAGTGTAAATTTTAAACGTTGGATGTATAATGTTTTCATGATCTGAAATACTCAGAAATCCCAATTAATAGAGGAACTATGCAACCGATCACTTATATATATACCGATGATGAAATATCGAGAACAGTGAACAATGAAAACGTCAAAAATACTATCTTCTAATGGTATACCTGTAAATATTTGTTAAATTGTGAAACATACAGCAATTGCTTGGTTGACGGAATACTGAAGCATAATAACGGACACAGGCGTGATTTTCAGTAGCGTAATTTTATCGATTTTCAAAAATAAAGGGGGATTCGGCAGATTGTAGCATCTAGCATCCGCTAAGATAGTTGTAGTAATCGCTAAAAATATCGAACTATAGAATAGTATACAAATAACAAACAAGTCGTGTAGGTTAACGAACTGGAAGGCAGTTGGTGTAGATGAAATTCCTTCACTGATTATCTGGAGAATTGAAAAATGAACAATAAAATGATGTAGATCCATATATGTTCCAAAATGAACGAAGTTTGCAAATTGTAGAATTATTTCACTAATTTCAAATACGAGCAAAATAACGTTAGGTATGCTGAATAATCTAATTTACGAATTAATGCATCACTAAATCTCGAACGAACAAGCTGGTTTAATGAAAGGACGCGGCACTCGGTATTAAATAATGAACTTAATTCCAATAATAGAGAATGCTCGGGAACAACAGATACCATTTGTTTCATCGACTTCAATGAAGCTATTGACAATATCGTATGGAGCAAATTATGGACAGCACTTTTTCAAATGGGATAAGCACGTTAGTTTAATACAAAGTTTATATGGACAGTATAGCAACATTGACGGAGTACATAGAAATTTACAAAAGCAAATAATTCTACGCGAGAAAGGGTGTCCGCCATGGTATGAAAGATAATGTATATAGAAAATCAAATATATGACTGCGAATTCGAATCGGTTCTATTCAGTCGCTAGTAAACAATTGTTCAGAGCAAGTAGTTTAAATATTTGTGTTTTTGTGCGCAGAAATTTATATTACTCCATCAATAAAACCCGGATGAAATGAAAAATAACCTACAAACATTGAATTTATCAATTGAAAATTAACTTTTTTTTTTTTTTTTTAATAGAAATGATTGATGAATTGTTTAAATACAAAAAGTTTTGTATCGTTATATGGCTTATTGCAAAAGGGAGAATTGCAACGATATACGCTTGTTCATGTATTACTCGATTTTCGACATCGCTATACTCGCTTCAAAGAACATAAAGTTAGTCGAATTAAAAACAGAATTTTTGAATTTTTGGCGAAGGTACAGACATACCCTCTATAGTTTCGCGTCTTTCCTAACGCCGGATAACCATTTTAACACCCATCCGTCTTAGTTTTCAGTTACATTATATAACGACAAGACTAATAATAGTAAACGCTAGACTTCCCACAATAAGCTGTGAGACTTCTTCACGTTTATCATCGTCAGTTGTATTCGTTTTGCATCTTAGTTACTTCAAGTTTATGGGATCATAGTTAGAAACTGTTCTTAAATTTCAGCCGACTAGTTTGCCAAATAGTAGGTGTCTGTCATATGTCATTTTTGATGTACTCTCTGATGACGCTGCTAATACTAGTCCATGTAATTCCTGATGTTATTTCTAGCTGAAATTTTTTTGATGGAGATGAAATGTTATTTAAACGTAAGTGAAATTTATACGTCAGGGTACTTTGGCATATCACAATATACCGGTTTTGTTATATCCCATGTAATGTTCAGCTTTCTCCTTATATGCCAGTTACGAAGATGGAATGCGCAAAACTTGTTTTTTGATTGAGTTAGATTTCGGCTAATTGTTTTCTTGAACTGCAATTATAGCATCATCAGCGTATATGATTTCTCTAAGCTAAAATAAGCTTGTAAATGTTTTGTAATATAGTTGTCAGAACACTACCATAGCGTACGTCGTTATTCTGAACTTTTTATCTATTGTTTTTCCCGTATAATATAACAGAATAGGCGACATCACTGCTTTCTGCAGTTGATAATCGTTGGTCAATTTATATATTATTGCGGTAACAATCCATGGTTGGCTGTGTTATATGCTACTGTTAAGTCGATAAAATGAGCATTTTTTACCATTTATCTCTTCTAACTAACGTAACTGCTTCATTCCTCCTCTCTCGTTACGTACGGGCGAACATAAGAACCCTTGATTAACAATTATGCATATTTATAACGCATATGAGACATAAGCTCGATGCGATGTGTAGTTTGAAAGGTGACATCGAATATAAGTATTACCGACATACACCTCATTTCTTTTGAAGTTGCTTTTACTCATTCGATCACTAGTGTGATCTCCTGAGCGACCTATATCCATATTTTAAAATTACATATATCAGCGTTGGTATCTGTTTTCTCATTATAGGCCATATTTCTTCACCGTACAATAACACGGTGAAAAGCATTGATTTATACACAGATATATATGCTCGGTATGTTTTTATGATTATAAGTTATGAACGTAAAATCTTGAAATCTTTGATTTACTATCTTTCAAATTCAGCCACAAATCTGACTTCTTTATTTTATATTTTTAGTTCATTTATTTGTTGCTCCTCATATATATATATATATATATATATATATATATTTATATATATATATATAGCTCCGCTCGTGTTTTTGACAAGTAACTGATGAAATATTAAATTTTACAATTATATTCGATGTACCATCGTTTAATTGAAAATGTCAAAAATTTGTGTGTTTGTGCAATCAAATAATAATAATAATAATTGTTAATTTTTCGCTTAAAAATGTGTACCCTACAAATTTAACTTGATACATATTTTAATTTATTCACCAGGATATATTACAAGGGGACGCCAGCAAAGCATATCATAAATTTGGATGGAAACCAAAAGTCAGATTTTCGGTGAGTACAAATTTAAAATGTTTATTGTTTTAATGTTTGTTTTTACTTTCTTGAGCTAAGGATAAAGCTTTTAAATTATATATGCAAGTAGCCAAACATTGTTTTAACAAATACTGATATTAATTATAAACGAACAAAATAAAACACAATCACTAAAAGTTTTTAATCGCGAAGCTTTTCGACAGTTACGTCATTTTCAAGCGCGAACTAAAATTATTACATCTTTTTTTATATATGAAAAATCAGAAATGTTTATATAACAACAACTTAAAATTTGATATACATATTTCACTAGCCAAACATAATTTCAATTTTAGATTAATTTACAATAAATTTCATTTATAAAACAAATTTTCGAAAAATTCTTCATCAAAATTGGTAAATATCTCCCAAACCTGGTTCAGGTTCTATTAAAAGTTGAATATATTGGAGAGTAGTGATTTTATTAATTAATTATAAACGAACAAAATAAAACACAATCACTAAAAGTTTTTAATCGCGAAGCTTTTCGACAGTTACGTCATTTTCAAGCGCGAACTAAAATTATTACATCTTTTTTTTATATATGAAAAATCAGAAATGTTTATATAACAACAACTTAAAATTTGATATACATATTTCACTAGCCAAACATAATTTCAATTTTAGATTAATTTACAATAAATTTCATTTATAAAACAAATTTTTGAAAAATTCTTCATCAAAATTGGTAAATATCTCCCAAACCTGGTTCAGGTTCTATTAAAAGTTGAATATATTGGAGAGTAGTGATTTTATTAATTAATTATAAACGAACAAAATAAAACACAATCACTAAAAGTTTTTAATCGCAAGGTTTGGGAGATATTTACCAATTTTGATGAAGAATTTTTCAAAAATTTGTTTTATAAATGAAATTTATTGTAAATTAATCTAAAATTGAAATTATGTTTGGCTAGTGAAATATGTATATCAAATTTTAAGTTGTTGTTATATAAAAATTTTTGATTTTTCATATATAAAAAAAGATGTAATAATTTTAGTTCGCGCTTGAAAATGGCGTAACTGTCGAAAAGCTTCGCGATTAAAAACTTTTAATGATTGTGTTTTATTTTGTTCGTTTATAATTAATTAATAAAATCACTACTCTCCAATATATTCAACTTTTAAATACTGATATGTACAATTAGAAAAGTTGTAAACCTGGTCATTTATAATCTTTTTATATATTAGTAATTTTTATCTTTTTACTTTCTTTTTCCTATTAATACACGCAGACAATATATATATATATATATATATATATATATATATATATATATATATATATATATATATGCAACGGAGATCCACTCACTTTGGTGCCACACTCTCCAACTTTCTCACACTTGAATAATAAAAATTACAAGTTGATATGTATTGTAGTTTTCAGCTCTTGTTTTTTCTTTTAAAAATAATGATCGTATTTTATCTATGCGCAAGTAAAAATATCATCTACGCGCCTACATTTTTTTTCGTTTTATACCTATAATTCTGTTCTAGTTATCTCCTTGAGTTTTTGTTGTAAGGTTTAGTGTTTCTTTTCTTGTACCTTTTCAACGTTGTGAAACGAAATACTCTATATAATAATACGTATGATATAGATTAACTTTTTTTTGTGAACGCTACTATTTTTAATAGTTTTTAATTCTCCTATTCGTGATTTAAACTTTCTTCTACTGGTAATTTATTAGTTAGAAGGTAGCATCTCAAGCTAGTTTCATACGTTTAGTTGACCCGTGGTTTCAAAACAGGTTTGTTATTTAAAATGACGCTATCCTCTGACGGGCTAACTTGATATATTCTTAATAACTATACTTATTAAGAATCGTACTTGAAATACGTGCAGTTTATTAATACTACTTTTCGACGAATTATCTATCTATTCCGAAGAAGCTTTAATTGTATTTATATTCGTTTTCGTAAAATTAGGTTGCTTGAAAGTTGATTTTATAAAATTTCTGTACAATGAAAGGATTTATTTATTAGATCGCTTGAGGTGTGTTATAAGTAAACATAAATTTAAAACGTCCGTGAATGAAATTTACGCGAGTGCGATAAAAATAACCGACTTTTAAATAATATACGAAAATGATTAATTTAAGAAGAGACAAATATATAATATATTTATTTTATCGATAAGGTGTTAATTTACTGTTCGAATATCTATATTAGAGCGGTTTAATAAATTTTTATAACAGTGGCATGTAGAAGATTTTATCTTTTCTGAATATCGAAATTAAGGTTAATCTCTACGGACATGATCACTATATATTAGTCTCATATGCTAGTTTTGAACATCATAAAATGTAATAACCACAATTGTCGCGCGTTGAATTTATCCCTTTTTGTCTAATTCTTTCCATGTACCTCATCGATGGTCTTATGATATGTGCGTTTTTCTCCTACGTGTTCAATCTGAGATGAACCTTTTTGTAACATTGCCGAATTCGTTTTCCAACAATCCATGGATTAACATCATCATTATTATGTTACGACCTTTCCATGTTATCGTGAGTTGTGATTTTCGTCGTTTAAATTTTAAGTTTCCTGTTTTTTTTTTTGTTCTTTTTTAATGACAGCGATACCGTACAGACTACCCGACTTTCTTCTGTTATTAAGGATCATTACTTTATTGTTTCTGTGTACTTTTGAAAGAGAACTTTACTTCCAGCCATGTAAAATATTACGTTGTCGCTACTTCGTCTATGTGTCCGATATTCAGAATTTCTTCTCGCACGTCTTTTACCGTAAGACATAATTTAGTTCGTAAAAAAAAAATCCCTAATAAATCAGAACATATAGCCGAAAGTATTCATGGTTATATTTTGAAGATGTTCGTTTTATTGTAATTTTAATTTTCAGCGTGTTCATCGCACAAGACGGTATGAAGTGATGTTGTTCTCTTACTTGCTCAACTTGTAATGTTCAAATCACTATATAGCTCATATCTTACTCCACTGTTCTCTATATAATTTCACTTCGTTGCACTTTTCTAACACACTTAATGAAATACTTTTGTCTAAAAATGAAAATACTCATAACTTTCCTCATTCGAACTAAATTATCTTCGCATCTGTAATAACGGAATAATTAACTTCGTGCTTTTAGTATTTGTAGCGGTATATGGCGCGAAAGAAAAAAAAAACATCTGTAAATATATTTAGATTGAGTTAGTCTCTTGTCCTTGATACGATTATTATATATTTAGATATCTCGTTGATGATTCGAGAATTTCTAAATTAATTTTAATTCGTTATATACATACATTCGTGGCCATATTTTCAAGATATTCGTTTTATCATAATTTTAATGTCTATAAATATATTTAGATTGGATGATTGTTGTCTTTAATACGATTTTTATATTTAGATATATCATATTGATGGTTCGAGAATCTCAAAATCATTTTATTCTAATTCGTTTCAAATGTATATACAGAAATAAGTGGCCATATTTTCGAGATATTTCTTTTTTGTATTTTTTTTTTTTGTAGGGGGAATTATAAATTAAACAAGTAATATTAAAATTCGTTCGATAAACTGTGTATAAATAATTGATTTATATATTTAAAAAATCAAGTTTACTGTAAAAGTGTACGCGATGTGATTTTTTACATATTCGATTTATTTATCGTAATTTTTTTCAAACTAAAAATAGGACGTTGTAAAGAAATATTAAAACTTGTTCGATTAACTACGGTAATTAATTGATTCATCGCTTAATTCTCGTCGACGAATAAGGAAAACATTTTATTATATTAAATATTTTCATTCGGATAATACTCTTAATTCAAAGAAAATGTAACCTACTATTTCGAATGATTATCTCTATATTTAATAGAAATAATATTATAGTAATACGTTCGATTCTGATAGCGTATTTAAAGATATTCGATCCGAAAGGTGTATTTATTTCGTTATTAAAAAAATCTCGATTTTGTTTTACTAACAATTTCCGACAAATCTCGGAAATTATTGTCGATATGCGAAAGAAGAAAACTTGTTGCCGATTGTATACGATCAAAATTTCTCGCTTAATTTCTATTTTACATCTATCCGTACTTACCGGATTGTCATCGTGAATAAAAAAAAAACGAAATTTTATTTACGGGCGATATATTAAAAATCACAAATAATTCGTATCATCGGCAATTAAGTGTTTTGTCTTTAATATTGACGCAGGAACTCGTAAAAGACATGGTCGATGCTGATCTCAGATTGATGAGTAAAAACCCGGAAGCGTAATATTGTTACGTCGATCGGTTCGAGCTTGGAATGCATTATATATATATATATATATATATATATATATATATATATATATATATATATATATATATATATATATATATATATATGGTATTCATATAAGAAACATTGTATTTTATCATGAAAATACTGTTTCCAATAAACCTAATTGAGAATGAATTTTAAAGTATCGAGAACAAAATCATTTAATCATATAAAGAAATAAAAAAGAAGTTAACACGACTAAAGGTTTTTTCTTTATGAAAAATCACAAAGCTTTTCGGCTGTTAGGCAATTATCAAGTGAATATTTAAAAAGATAAAACATAAAATGAAAAAATCTGAATTTAACGTTACAACTCATAAAAATCATTTTCTTAGTTTTAGTGATTTTTGTGAATGGTAATCTTAAATTCAAATTTTTTCATTTTACATTTTGACCTAACAGCCGAAAAGTTTTATGATTTTTCATAAAGAAAAAGAAATAGTTTAACTTCTTTTTTGTTGTTTATTTTAATTAAAGAATCACCACATTCCACATTCTTCAAATTTAATCATATATTGATAATACGACATTTGTGCTAATTTGAAGTCGACGTGTCTATAACTTAAAATGTGAGATATGTTCGGAATTTTGTAAAAAAAAATAACGAATTTTGCGATTCGTTAATTGTTTAGATTAACGGAATTCTATGTTATAAAAATTATATTTCAATTAAGAAATTGAAATAAATAACGCGACAATATTACTATCTTAAAAAATTATAATAATCGATAGATTTAAATTTGTCGACTTCAAAATGTAATGTATTTTTTGCTTTATTTGATATATAACCATTATTATTATTATTATTTTAATTTCCTTTCCCGATATGCGATCTATAAAAGTATATTCGTAAAGTTGAAATGACTATCTCTAGTTTATTTCCCTAATCCGATCGTAAAAATGTTTAATTTTAAAAATACGATATAGAGGATATTTTTTTGATAAATATATATTCGTACGTCTTCAGTTATTTACATAAATTAAAAACTGTTCGATTCCTAAGACAAAAAAAAATCAGGCCGTAACTTAACCAATGAACAACAATAAAAAAATATATATTGTTAAAATCGTTAAAAATTGTATTGTTTACCACATTCACCATCGTGTTATGTTATAATCAAATCTGTCATTTCACTTTACTTTTCTTTGTAATAGATCAAATTAAGTATTTTCTTACATTTTATTTTTGTTGCTATTTTTTTTTATTACTATTATTATTATTATTTTTTATTTACGTACACTCGAAAATGGCTCAATAGCTGAAAAGCTTTGCGTCTTTTAATGCAAATTTAATGACCTTAACTGCTTATGTATCGTTTATTTTTTCGAAATCGCTATATTTCACTCCAGTTCAAATTATGAAACGCAATTTTACCAGTTCGAAATATGTCAAAACCGATTTGTTTATTATTTATTATTATAATAAACGTGTACGAAAATCGTAGAAAGCGCGGGCTGTGATAATGCTTTTAAAATCGTTCCACGATATATTAAAAGTCGACATTTTAAGCGATGGGTATTAAATTCGAACAGTATCTTTTAATACTCTGAATAATAAAAAATTATTCGCGTAATTCATTATGAGTCGATGTAACACACATATGAATCAAGCATTTTAAAGAGTAACATTCTAGTGATTTTTTGTTTTAATTTCATCTTCCGTTATTTTTTTTCTTTATTTTATGAATTCATCTATAATTTAAATTTTCATTATTTGTAAATTTTTTTTTTAAATGTATTATAAATGTTAGAGTTAGCATACCACCGCAGTTATTTTTAAAGACTTAATTTGTTGAATTATATATATATATATATATATATATATATAATATGTGTGTGTGTGTGAATTAATGTACATTACTTTATAAACATTTTTATGGAATTTTTATAATCGTCTATACATAATTAAAATGAATATAAATGTATATTTTAAATATTTTCTGTTTAATATATATATATATATATATATATATATATATATATATATATATATATATATATATATATATATATATAATAAGAAAAATAATGTTTAGCAATGAAAATACAAATATTAATATTGTGTACCAGCTCAATACAACGCACAGTAACTTATATAATATACACACGCATATATATATATGTGTGTGCGTTTATAGTATAGTTTTGAATATATATGATTTTAACAAGAAAATTAATCAAATAAATCACCACTGACCAAGTTAAGGAGACGGTAGTCGGAACTATATATAATATATGTCTGTCTGCGCGTGTGCGTCTGTGTGATTCATGTGCTTATGATCTTGGACGAAATCAGAGCACTGAAGACTCGGTAGTAAATGAAATTGGTAACAAGTATAGAATAGAAATTATTTCACTACTATACTGCTCCAAATCGTGTTAGTGTACATCGAAATTTACAAAGTGCAGTTTACGGGGACATAGTAAATCGGTTGAGGACGAACAAAGAGCACATATTCGTATGTAATTTGGTTGCCGTTAAATGCACACGATGGAGAGTGTTGTGAACGTGGACGAGAATTGGCGGAGTACCGATACGAAAGTATTTGGTAAATTTAAAATCTACTCAGACGCGGATAGTAGATAATATCTACAGTGAAAACTCTGAACTAAATGTTCTATAGTTTGTACACTGATGATGATAATGTCAATTTTCTCGCTTGTTTTTGGTTTAGCTGTAATAAGGGAAACCTTTTTAATTTCAAAATCTTCCGAAACGAATACTGGTATATTTATTATTGTATAACGCGCTGAGTAAGTGAGCAATTTGATTAAGTATTTATTTGGTCACGTGTTTTTTACATCGTCAAATTATTATAAACTCGGCGTTATATTGTTTCGGCGATGTTATTAATCATGGCGGATCGGTAAACAATTATAATTTGCTCTTGTGTACACAAAGATGGTTTAAATTCGTGACGACCGAAGAACAATAACGAATATATTTATGTAATATCGCGCAAATGTTTTCAAACTTCTCTAAATATACACAAACACATACATACATACATATATATATATATTATATATATATATATAATATCGAAGGTCGGACGAAAGTCGTTAACGATATAAATAACGATAATTATATCGCAGTCCATCAATTTTAATTTTTAATGAAAGAATAATAATAATGATAATAAAATAAAATATCGGATGTATAAGTGGATTAAATTTCTTAAAATTATCAAATTTAATTATCAATAAAAAAATACAATAATTTAGAATAATCGTTGAATAATAGTAAAAATTATTAAAAAAAAAAAAACAAAAAAAAACTTGTCAAATAAATAATAAGAAACAAATAAGGGATTTTTATTTTTTTAAGAAAAGAAAAAAAATTACATGCAGGAGATCATCCCAATTTCTCTCCCCATCCCATCAATTTATCCTGAACTGAATTTCATCTGTCAATCGTATCGTCGGTCGGCCTAGTGCTAGTTTGCCATCAGGTTTCCATGTTACCGATGCACTTGTGTCCAGCTTTCTTCGCCTCTATGTCCGCACAATTACGATTTACTATTTTTAATGATATTGCATTTGTCACTTTTTTTTGTTGTTTCGTTTATTTGTCGTTCAGAGTGATACCCGGCATAATTTTCATGTTTCGTTGATTAATTCTTATTTTTTGTTCTATTTTTTTCGCTGTTAATACCCGTATTTAACTAGCATGCATTAAAACTGGCAAAAGACACGGATTAAACAGCGACTATTGACATAATAGATCACCTTGTATGTATGACATAACCTGCTGATGGGTGTTCTTTTATGATTATTAAAATCTGGGATCTTTGTCATCTTCAGTCTTCTGCTGCACCACTAGTTTTTTGTTTTTTTTGTTTTTTTTTTTTTAGATAAAGTCGCAGCAGTTGTAGATGTGAATTAGTAATTTCTCGAAATAGGCCCGATTAGATTTTCTAGAAGGCCACATGCCGTGATACTGAGTATATTTGGTGTGTCACTTTATTTGGAATCTGTGTATTTTATTTGTAGTTGTTTTTTTCGCAGTTTCATAGCTATACGCCGTAAATTTATGTGGGTTTGATCGTGCGTTTTGTATATAAAAAAAAAAATGAAGTAATTTCCGTTATATTTTTCGAAATTTTAACTCCATTTTCTTTTGATTTATATATGTTTTCCACGTTAGTCGACTATATCAAGGTAATTTCTCACATATTTTGTATAATTTAATTTTCTAATATTAGTTCGTGATTATGTTGTGGTTGGTTGTTAAATCTAATATGGTTGACTTTGCCGGGTTAATTTCTCTTAGTAGCCATTGCATGGCCCAATCTCTCATCATATTTGCATATGTTCGAAATTTGTTTGTGGCTTTTTTCGGATTTTTGTTTGATAATCGTATGATAGTATCTCGTCTGTTACCGTTGCTATTAGTACTGTCTTTTGGCATGTCTGCAGTGTGTATAACATACAATAAAGAGTCCAATACACTATCCCGTCAGTATGTTGTAAATATCTGATACGTTCTTACCATATACAACGTATCTCTGCCCTATTTGGGTATTATTAATATTCTGACAGTATCTCCTTTAGTTTAATGTATATTAATATTTCAATATACGTATGATAATTCGATATATATATATATATATACATATACACTTCATAATAGAAAATATAATTATTTGAAAAGTTTTTTTTTTTTAAATGTAGATTGCGTTGTTTATCGTTCACTCTAAGATTATTTTATAAATATTATTTTTCATTTATAAATTGTATATTTTGGTATGTATATCTAAATTAGAATTTTTACATTTCTTATATATTTATATATTTCATATTCACTCAGTAATAGCTTAGTAGCCAAAATGGTTTGTGATTTTTATAAAACGTTTAGTAATTTTAACTCCTTTCTTGTTACTTAAAAAAAAAAAAAATGATTTAATGCAACGAGTAGAAATATTCTAAAAATCGAAAAGATATTTATCTGTTATTTTGCTACCAAGCATCTTATACGTGCGCGACTATATTTCGTTTTATAAGTGTGTGTTTTGGAGATTAATGATCGTAATTACCTATTTCATTCGTAGTTATTTAGATATTAAAAAATTCAACTTGTGTTTTCATCATAATATTTTATATATAAGTCGGGTCTTGCATAAACGGGCATTATAGTGTATCACGCACAATGCTAATTCGCAGGTTTATTTAGTACGATTCGCAATGGTTGTATAAATGTTGTAATTTATTTCTTTTAGCAATATTTGTGTTAGACCAAACGGTCGGGCTTAAAGTATTTTTTTTATGAAAAAAAAATCGTTTATTTATATATTAAGAGCTTGTTGATTGGAAGTAGTGTAGATTCTCCATTGAATATAGGAATAAACCACATTTTTCAAATAATGGATTAATAAACAACTAAATCCGAATAATCAGGCGCTACCGAACAGTTCGTGTTCGATATTTTTGAAGATATATTTTGTAATCGACTTTATTATGCCTGTTGATTGGTTTATGTAATGTAGGAGAGTAATGTTTTATATATTTTTTAGAGAAATAAATAAAATAATTATATTAAATGGTTACCACGCGTGAACCCTTTTCAAAGCCCGGCTGTTGTATACATAGATGATTGCATGAGGGTTATAATACAGCAGATAAAAAATGGTGAATTTCAGATTGGATAGATATGAATAATATGAATCTTGGATTTGAAACAAAAAACGAGGGAACTTTTCGTTCAGCGAGATTGGACAAGGACTCTACTTCCAGACCTCTGCATTGTCACTAGTCTACTTACAAGTAGTCCAAATTATGTGATTCGTTCAGTGCTCTCAGATTTTCCCAAAAGTCAGCATCATCATAATCATCATATGCGTTAATCTGATTCCAGATGTCGTGACTTAACACATGCAGTCAAGAAGAAAAATGATTCGTAACATTTCTCCACGCTAAGCGATCTTCAACCTTACGCATGATTTCATTTATCTGCAATTTTGTTAGTTGTTTGATGTAATCAATGAAACGTAAGGTAGGTCTTCCTCGATTCCGAGTTCCTAGTACTTTTTCTTGAATAATTTGTTTCTTTAAGCCAAGAATTCAGCATAGACCAATGCCAATAGAAATATGTAAAAAAAAAAGACATAGTTTGTCGCAGCTCCAAAGTCAAGATGAAATTTCTATATAACGAACTGGTACAAGAATAGTTTTGTCAATCTTGTAATCAGTGCTGCAAAGAAGTCAGTGTACCAACAGGTTTTTCAGAAAAGTTATCTTCCACGTTTGACAAAGAAACACGAAGATCTTTGGATAAAATATGAAAACACCCAAAACTAAGCCGTCTCAAATGAACTGTTCGACTCGTTAAACTGATCAAATGTGAAAAGTCTGTGGACTTTACACACTCTATATTTAGCCATCCTTTCATCACAGATGATGTAGAAATTATTAAGTTTGTTCAAAATAGGAAAGCTGCTGGTAAGGATTAAATCTATCCCAAACTTATTAAACATATGGGAACAAAAGCGATTGAATCGATCGCAATATTTTAATTATATTCGGAACACTGGGAAGATTCCAAAGCAATTTAATAAAATGCAAGTTATGATAGTAATTAAGCCGGGTAAATATAGTAATGATGCATCGCATTATAGGTTGATCTCACTATTACCATATAAATTGCCGAAACGTATACAAAAGAATAAATCATGCTCGTTGACAACGGTCCGCTTATGGAGCAAGTTGAATTTAGAATGAATCTTAAGTAATTGCATTGAACGGGATTTAACAGAAAACTGGCGCACTTCTTATCGATTTGATATCCGCTTATGACTCTGTGTTGAGAGAAGGATAACTCTTAAAAGCGGCAAAAGTGATTCTGTAGATAAAAATGATGTAGTTTTAAAATGAAATGCTAACAAATCCAGTTTTAAAAGTAATGATAGACGATAATAGCAGTCAAGTCAGAAGAACCAATAAATGATCTTCTATAGATGTCCATCGGAGCCTATCTACTGTTCACCTATAACTGAATCCAGGGAGTTCCAATGCTCGGATGATATTACACTTGCATATCAAAGTGAGCGTATAAATAAATGTAACAATGTAACAAATTATGAACGAAGGACTTAAAAATTTTAGACAGATACTTTCAGTTGTATTATTCCATGTTACAATGCAGATGGTAAAATCAAAAAATTTAACATTACACTTGGATCGATTAGATTAATTTTAACGTTAACCCAAAACTCGTATAGTTACGCTGGATATAATGTTAAAATAAAAAACTACATACTAAGAAATTTATACAAAAGGTTAAGACAAGGGTGAACATGGTAAGGAAACTTGCAGCACAAGGTGGGAAGCAGCAGCGAAAACGCTAATAATCACAACTCCTGCGCTTGTCTACTCAGCAGAAGATTATTGTGCACACGTTTGGCTGGACAGTGCGTACACTGAAAAAATAGATGTCCAGTTGAGAGCTGTAATAAATATAAATAGCGGGTTAATAATACCATCAGATAAGTCCTCACGTTGAAATAGGTGTGTTTGTCACATTGCTTTATAAATTATTTCTAACATACGACCGACAACATATTGTTTCAATTTATACGACATAGATATTTGAATTTTTTAATACAGTTCTTACTGTACATTGTAATTATTCGTTATTTTATTCCGATCTTGCGTATTTTTCTAATTCACATTAATTTTGTTTTATCAGTATTTATTTTCAATGCATTAGCACGTATCGATTTATTTAATTAATTTATATCATCTTGTAATTATTACAGAATGATAAATCATCCACAAACTGAATTTTACAAAATCCATCGAAAGTGATTATTTTCATATTCATACCGATTTTGACTAACTAAATTATTGTCGAATAAATAATTACTTAGATTTTTAGCCATATATTTTTCTAGTATTCTCCCTAACACTGTACCTATTAATTTTGCATCATTCTATAATTTAACTTTTAAAAATTGAACTGCTCTAATTTTCATTTCATTCAGTGTCCTTTCTTCTGTCAGACATTGGTTAATCTAATTATGTGAAAAAGTCTTTACATGTTTTCAAATTCGTGATCCTAATCCATATCTCATTGATTTATTATCAGTTATTTTTTTTATCATATCCCATTAAACAGGTTCACATATCTGGGATCTAGAATATAATATTTTATAAGATTATATTTTGTATTAATTTTTTCTGGAAAGAATCGTTGATATATTCGGTACAGAAAATTCTATTGAATGGTAACTTTACTTTTTTGTAAACAGAAAATATTTAAATATGCAAATATATTGTTGTTGTTGTTGTAAATATTGGTGGAAGTGAAACTGAAATTCGTCATAGAGTACAAATAACACGCAGTGCGATGGGACGATTGATGGAAAATCTGGTCCGACTCCTCGAGAAGCAAAACGTTAAAGATACGTTTAGTGAAATGAATTTCATAAATTCGCACAAGATTCCATTCCATTTTGTATCCAGTCAATTCTGAAATACCTGCAAGTGCTCTCCATAGATAACGATTCTGAGCTGTAGTGACTGCGGTTGCTACTGTACCAAATTGATTCCACAAGCCGTCAGTCCAGATACCTCTTCTTCTGCACCAGGTGCTTTACCAAGCAGTAATATTTTTTCTAGATTTTCTCGTCTATAATATATCTAAAAAATTGGCGGATTCGTCTTTCGCGCAGTCTGTATAATTCTATACGTAGTGAGAGATTTGTTCTTCTGACACCTTCATTGTTTAGGATGTATACATTTGCAAAAATAGCTTATGAAAATAGATTTCTCTTCATCTTGTGCACATTGTTATGGTTTTGTGACTGCATTTCGAAAATTTTCGATATTTATATTAAAATAAGTTTAAATTTATTCTGTCAGTTTTGTTGGAAATTTATGTAACGCCTGTCGAATTTTATTTTTTTAATATTTTTGTTGATAAATTTCCTTATTGCATTTGTAAATATCTATCGTATTCGCGCGTTACGCTAATTTTCGATAAAATGTTTTCATTTCGATATTTTATAATTCGTCTAAAATTTGTTTAAAAACATTTTCATAAATTTGCATTTAAGAATAATAATAAATATTTTCGTAATTGTTAATCGTGCATCTGATTCGATCTTTGATATTTATTCTTCACTTAAACGTAATTCGATATGTGTTAATCTGATGTCGCGCGTAGAGTTCTCTTTTGTTCGCAATAGTTGTTCTTTTTTCATATATTAGGTCAATAGACATTTCAAATTACCATAATTCGCATAGAGCCAAAAATTCGTGCAGACCTTTAATACGCTATTATAAATAATATATCAAAATTCTCTACCGATCTCATGTGTGCTAAACAAATTTATTCGAAGTCGGTCAAAAAATCGGTTTTTTGCATTTTCCTTGTAAAAAAGAAATATAACCAAAATAGGCGAAATAAAACTTGTCGACCATAAAATTGTCTACAACAATTGTTCTATTACTCTTGTTCGTACGTGTCGCCGTTTTAAAGATATCGCGATTCCAAAAGTTGAAAAAGTCGTATTCCATAGAACATGCGCACATTTCCGCACCACTCGTGAGGTAGTGCTTGGCGCTTTTTTTTTTAACGCGGTTTTCCCGGTAGAAATATTCCACGATCTGTTAACCCTTGAACAGTTCCAAGTATAACTTGTACGGAAATGTTTGTGGATTGTCACAGATTTTTCAAGAAATCCGTCATTTCTTCCAGCGCTTGAATCAAGTAAAGTCTCCACGATCAATAACAATAATTTCACTTTCACTCGAAGATTTATTACGAATACAAAAAAAAAAAATAGTCGCAATAAACACGCGTACACGCTGGAAAACAACATTCTATAAATACCTAAAATATAGAACAGTAACAAAGTTCATGTACATCCGTCGTCAGATGCTACTGCACATCCTATATCAGAATTCGACTTTGAATCATCTGTGAAAAGCATTTGGTGGTCGTTGTATTGATCTAATATACTAGAAGGGTTATTGCGAAGATCTGTTTGGAATAACGAAAGATTTACTTTCACATTCAGTGAGATACAGGTCGGCAATGCAGGCATATAGTTCTGATAAAGAAGAGGAAATCTTTGCGTATAGATATTGCTTGTGTCCAACGACTGTTTCTGGATTTACCACTAAGATTCATTTCAGATCGATGGATTGATTCGGGCAAGTTTGGAGTACTCCTTATGTATGTGTAAAAATATGACATAAGTTTTGGACGGTGAAATTTGAGTGATGTTTCGCTGCTCAATAGGCTAGCGGAGGGAGTCGTACGAAAATCATCTGGACATATTCTCAGGGCAGAGTAGTTAACACTTTCTAATAATTGTAAAATAGATTCTTTTGCATTTCCATAAACTACAGCATCGAAGTCCATTTTTGGGCGAAATACCGTTTTGTACATTATAATAAGTCATCTCGTGTCCGCTCCATATTGTGTATTAGCTAATTTTCGTGACAAGTTCAAGTTTAGCGTACTTTTTTTTTTTTAGTATATCCAAGTGGTACATTACCACATGTAAAAAAATAATAAATCATCTGCAAATAATGATGCTCTTATATCTCGGTTAAGATATCATTTATAGCAATATTAAATAGGATTGGCCTAAGGATAGCACCTTGCGAAACACCATGCTATAGTGTTAGCGTAGTGGGTAAAGTGTTACCAAGACTTGATGAATTATTGAGCGACCTGGACGAAATGCGTATTGTTTACTGCTTATTAGTTGTTCATGTTCTGACACCCACATTAGGCGACCTGCTATAAGTTTTTCAAATACTTTGCCTAGCACTGACGTCAGAGAAATAGGTCGACAGGAATTTATGGTTGAAGAATTTTCGCCAACCTTAAGAATGGGCAAGATCAGTGCTTTTTTCCATAAATCCGGAAAGACACCCTCGTCCCAAATTACATTCAGTATATGCAAGAAGACTGTTGTGAGTGCATTTTTCAACAAGCAAAATACGAAATGGCACTGTCCTTCAAATTACATATACCGGATTTCAGCTCATTTAAGGAGAACTATTGATTATATGGTTCTTTGTTTTGTGAATTGTTATATTTGATGAAAGTTGGATCTAGATTTGAGTCACTACAGTTATCTGAAAATAATTCTGCAAATAAATGTTCTAATTGACTGCGGTTCAGGATAATATATCTGTTTTGCATAATTCCCGACGGGATATATAACGTTGATGAGGATTCCATTGATTTAATTTTATTTCAGACTAATTTAGGTGGAACTGGTGGAGAGATTGAGGAAGTGAATTCATGCCACGTAGATCTTTTTGGCTGTTTTAAAGTATAGTGTGCTTTAGCTCGATATTTCCTAAAGAGAGCGTAATTTTCAGTCGAAGGGAGAGCTTTCAAGTTTTTCAGCGCCCTACGACGATCACGAATTGCAGCTTTACATTCGGCAGCCCACCATGAAAAATTTTCCTGCAAATAGCTCGGGTACTGTGAGGTGGAGAAGGCATTTTATAATAATGTTTTAGTGAATATCTCCACTGATAATTCGGAGGAAGTATTTACGTTTAGCGACGGAAAGCTTCTTAAAAATAATTGGAAGTAGTTAGTCCAATCCGTTTTACGCCAGTTCCAGGTAATAGTGGTTGTTTCTACTTCATGTTTGCTTGGGATACTTATAATTACAGGAATATGATCGCTTCCTGCTAAATCAATATGATTAAATAAGTATAGAGAATTTACTATTGAATGAGGTGAAAAAACTTAGAGTTGACCAGAAACGATGCGCAAAACTATAATGAGTTGGTAATGTGATATGAAGGATTAATGCGTATTGATCAATTATATCCTGTAGTATTCGCCAAGTTGAGTTGTACACTTTACTTCCACATGAGGGTAAATGAGCGTTAAAATCTCCAATCAGTATAAAAGGAGATTTAAGTTTCTGAATTAGAAGTTGAAGATCGTCAAATGAAGTGTGCGAATTTGGTGATAAGTATAAGGTGTAAATAGTGATTGCTGTAGGAGTGAAAATTCTTGCAGCAACAGCTTGTATGGTCGTATTGTTTCGAAGGTAGTGTCCTTCCTAATTGGTAGGAGAACACAGCCATGTGCTCGTTTGTGTGATGGAGGTCCATCTGTTTGCAATGAAGATTTCTCATTTTTAAGTGGGTTTCTTGAAGAGCTAAGGCAGCCGGATTGTATTTTTCAATGGTTAATACACCGTTACAGTTCCAAGTAATAATGTTGTACATGTATTCCATTTAATCAAGGTTTGCACGTTACTGTGTCAGATATAGTTCAGTTTTAAGTTTCTTCATGATTTTAGTAAATCTTATTGTTAAGGATCGATCAGTTATAATTTTATGTGTAGATAACATCATTTGAGTGAGAGCTTGTATGTCGGTTGTAAATTCTAATGCAATATAGGATAATATCTCAGAGCCTTTGCACATGTCAACAAATAATTGAAAGTTGGTGAATGAAATTGGATATGTTTCTTGATTTTGCTTGAAGGTTTCTTCCAGTGAGCTGAATGCCAATTTCCATGAAGAAAGTCAGTTGAATGCTGTTGAACTTTGCTTGGGTTTATAGTGGACTGTTCTTCTTCCATGTGAATTTCAAAATCGGATTGTGAATTACTATCGTTGGATGAACTTGATCTATTTTGCTTTATAATCTTTTTGTGCTTCTTGGTTTCTTTAGTCGTTTCGTTATGTACGACCGGTATTTCAGGATTTTGCTTTAATTCATTAGTTGGTAGAATAACTTTTTTGTAAATGAGGAATTTGTTTTGCGCCAATAATGCAGACTTTTTGTTAAATATTGGAAATAGACAACCCAATTTGCGCATCGTTCTATTTACACAATCATTAATATGTCTCGTAAATGTAAGTCGTCTATCCATAGTTATGCCTAAATATCTAACATTTTCCTTCCAATCGAGGTAATTGTTTTTGACTTAAGTAGAGGCCTACGTCTAGTAAAAATGATTGATTCAGTTTTTTCATCATTGACTTTAATTTTCCATTTGTAGAAAAATTTTGATATTTTATCAATTGCACTTGTTAGTCTGTTACTGATTGTGTCAATTCTATAAGAGGATACCATTAAAGAAGTATCATCAGCATATAGGTTTATGTCTACTCCCGGAATGGTTGGCAAGTCATTCAAATAGAGTATAAAAAGGAAAGGACCTAGGATGCTCCCTTGAGGTACCCCAGCTTTAATAAATCTCATGTTAGATTTATGATTTTTTATTTTCACGTAAAACTTCCTGTTCATTAAATAAGATTTAATAGTGAATATTAGATAAGGAGGAAATTCATATTTGATTAATTTATAGATAATTCCATCATGCCAGGTTGTGTCAAACGCTTTTCCAATGTCCATCAAGACTACTGCTGTATGTTTATTCTGATTAAAATTATCGGTAATTTTATCGCAAATTTTAGTTAATTAAATTGTGGTACTGAGTTTTGGCCGAAACCCAAATTGTGAGTCAGATATGATAGATCGACTGACGCTGAAATCTCTTAATCTGACCAAGAGTACTTTCTCAAATATTTTACTTAAATTACTAAGTAAGCTCACTGGCCTTACATTTTGTACGAGAGAGGCATCCTTCCCCGGTTTTGGTATGGGTATCGTTACCGACAATCTCCACGACAGAGGATAATAACACAGACGTAAACATGAGTTGAACATATTGACTAAGAAGAAGAAGAAGAAGAAAAGTATATTTTGATTGATTAAATTTTACAAGAAAATAATAACTTATAATATACGGTTCTATCGTTCCGAAATATAAAAAATTCCTTAACCGATAAACTTAATAATAATTTTAAAAAATATACACGAGTGATAGTTATAAACATTCATTGCTTAATGAAATTTACAGGAAAAATTAAACCTGCAACGTGTAATTCATAAGTGAATTTTAAACACAATGGTTAAAATAATTTATAAAATTTAAAGAGAAAAACGAAAAATACAAAAAATATATCAAATAAAATTTATCTATAATATCATTGAATTTTAAACCTAATGCTACCCTAATAAGATATGTTTAATTCGTCTATGTTTATATTTTTTATACCTGTGTCGTAGAGACTGATAATCGTAGTTTCCAATTTCATTGAAATTTCGGTCAGCAGACATGCGGCATGCATTAAAGAATTTTAAGGTCCTGTTTTTTGTTATTTCTTGTATATAGGGATAGTTTAAAATGTCATGCATTGTTTTAATGGGCGTGTATCTGGATTTGTTCAACACTATTCTTAAGCAATGATTTTGTAATCGTTGTAATTTGTTTATATTACTTAGGCAGGTGTTCGACCATACAGGACTAGCATAAAGAATTTTAGGTTGAATTACCTGATTATAAATCAAAAGCTTGTTCACCAGTGATAGCGTAGATTTCCTGTTAAATATTGGAAACAGTACACTCATTTTTTTTTTATGTCCTCTGTAGATACACTCGTTAATATGTTTAGTAAAAGTTAGCTTACTATCTAGTGTTACACCGAGATAATTTAGATTTCCAGTCTAGGTACTCATTATGAATTCGAACAAAGTCATTTATAGCGGGTTTACGAAAATAATAGTCTCTGTTTTACTATCGTTAATTTTAATTTTCCACTTATGAAAGTATTTGGACATTTTCTTAATTGCAGCGGTTAATCTGTTGCTAATCGAATCAATACGGTATGATGACGTCAGCAGAGCAGTACCATCAGCATATAAATTAACATCAACTTTTTTAATTGCACTAATATCATTTATGTAAATAATAAACAAGAATGGACCAAGGTTGCTGCCGTGAGATACTCCTGCCGATGCATATCTGACTTTAGAATTCTGATTTTTAATTTTCACATAAAATTTCCTGTTATGTAAATATGCTTTAGTCATGGAAACTAGTTGATATGGAAAACCATATTTTATTAGTTTATACAGAATTCCATCGTAGCAGTGTCGAAAGCTTTTTCAATGTCTAGCATAGCCCAGTGTGCTTATTTTTATTAAAATTATCAGTAATCAGATAACATATTTTTACTAGCTGCGTGGTAGTGTTTAAATTCGGTCGAAAGCCGAATTGGAACTTATTAAGAATACCATTTAAATCGCTATGTTTTCTAAATCTAATGAGTAATATTTTCTCAAAATTGACTAAGGCAACTATTGCTTTGAATGGTAGATTTTTAATCATTTTTATATTAATTTGGTCATGGACATTTCAACAAACATACAATTGTAGAATCTTATATAATAGTGAAATCTCTATACGTACACCATCTACTGTTTAGAAACAACTAAATTTCGTGAAACTTTACAAGTTACATATTTGACACGCATAATATACGTTGTTCGCACGTAATAACTGATAATTAACGTTGCATGTGATGTCAAATACTTTCTCCTATATAAAGTTGTGCGAGGTGTTTCGAAGACGTTAATTTTATATGTATTTATTGCTACATATATGTATGTGTGTGTGAATGAATCCTTTATTTAGTGTAACTATTTGTCTACATTTTAACACTATTACAAATATGGTTAGTAATGTTATTCATATTATTGTTATTTTTGAAGCTAAGATGGTATTTTTTATTTTTTTAATCGTTAAGACCGGTCCGAGCGAATATAGGTAGATCTCTCTCAGTTGTTTCCAATTATATTTATATATATTTATAATGGGCCATTCTATACTGGGATCTTGTGTTTCTTAAAAATTTTCTCGAAATCCTGGTCCCAACGTGTATATACGGCCTCGATTTTCTCCACTTTCGATATGCCAAGAACCATTCCATTAGTTTCCTCGTCCACTAAGATCTAACATGTCCTCTCCAATTTCATTTTAAAGTACGTATTGATATTACGATATCTCTGTTTTTTAATAGTCTTTAATTTAATTCATCTACCTTTTTGATGTTCAGTGTTGATCTTTCTAAATTATGTTCGGCAGGTTCTCAGGATGGTTTTTTGGTTTTTTTCGTTAGCAACCATGTTTAAGAGCTGTAATTTAAACACGGTGGCAAGCAACTATTGATAACAACGCTCTTAAGATCGAGCGGAATGTTATTAACATATAAATAGTGAAATGAAGTAATATAGAAGTTTCCAGCTTTAGGTTTTTATCTCCGTTAACCAGTAATTGAGTCAACTTAATTGTTAGTTTTCAACTTTTATTAACAAAAAAATAATATATGCCATTTAAAACATTAAATTCGTTTTTTTTCCATTATATATGAAGACTTCACTTTTCATCCGTTTTATGATGAGTGGCTGTGCTTTAAATTTGTATTTTAGCCTATCGTTCGATCAACGTGTCGATACTCTTTTAGTTACGCGTTATCAATTAACTTAAAAAAAGAAAAACATACTCCATACGGTAAAGTATGGAGAGGGAGAAAAAGTCTTTATTTCATTAATTAAGCTACTTTTCACGTAATGATCGGCCGAGTACCAACCTTGGCAAATAGTTATTTTAACTTAATAGTAAATTAAATTTTTAATATTTAGTATAAATCTGATGAAAATAATAATAATAAGAAAAAATGCCAAAATAAAAAACCTGTTAAGATGAGATAAAAAGAAAACACAATAAAAATACTTAAATTAATAAATTAGATAATTACAATTTACAATCGATATTTTATTAATTTAATAAATCATATAATAAAATAATAGTATACTCGAAATAAATAATTTTCATAAAAATCTACGCTTAATTTTACGGTTCTTATTAATAGTATATAGTGCACGGAGATGTGCCAATCATAGTTACCGAGGACTGATATCTACCATAAATGGAAAATAAAAGTTAACGATGAAAAAACAGAGTCAATACCAGACGTAGGCCTTCATTAAATCGTTTCGTTAAAATAAAAAACGTTGAACTCGACTGGAAGGAACATGTGAAGCATTTAGGCGTCATCATGGATAGAATGTTGATTTATTGGAGAGTAGTGATTTTATGAATTAACAAAACAAAATAAAATCAAAGTTAATCACTAAAAAATTTTTTATTACACAAATACGTACACGAAGCTTTTCGACTATTAAGATAGCTTGATAATGACTTAATAGTCGAAAAGCTTCGTGTACGTATTTGTGTAATAAAAAATTTTTTAGTGATTAACTTTGATTTTATTTTGTTTTGTTAAATCATGGATAGAAGACTCACATTTACAAAGCATATTAATGATTGTGCAAGTAGAACAATACGGAAAATGGTTTGTCTATTTCCTATATTTAATAAAAGATCTGCGCTTTCAACGCAAAACAAATTTTTATTATACAAAAAGGTAATTTTACCAAAGGTACTCTATGCCTGCCAAATATCGTCTTATACTGGCAGTAGTAATATAAACCGCGTGCAAAGAGTCTAAAACGATTGCCTTCGAATAATTTTGAATAAACCTCGCGATTTACTTCGATAAAATCTCTCCAAGATGCGTTGAAATTCCCTTACGTACGGGAAATGATTAAAACGAAAACATTTTTTTTCCGAGTGTAGATATACATTCCAATGGTAAATTCTATATTACGATTACCACAAGCTTTACGACACAGGTATAAAAGATATTAGGCGTATAAAACACATCCTTCTACAGTAATACAAATTCTAGTTCTAGTATTAATAAATAAGCTAAGATATTTGTAAGTATATATTTTTGATACGGTAAGAGTGTACGCACTCTGTTATTTTAAATGAGCAGGTTTTTTTGTATTAAAATTTTAAGAAGGCGTGAATTTAAATAATATTTTATAAGATTATATTTTGTATCAATTTTTTCTGGAAAGAATCGTTGATACATTCCGTACAGAAAATTCTATTGAATGGTAACTTTACTTTTTTTTTTTTTTTTTTGTAAACAGAAAATATTTAAATGTGCAAATATATTATTATTATTCTTAAAAAAAAAAACAAAAAACTGATATTAATAATTTATCGCGATGGATAGAACAATTATCGAAGAAATTATTGGAAATTTTGTTAATAAATTTATCAATAAACGGTAGCTTTGTTTGCTCGCGTATAATATGAAATTTTTGTATTACGGGTAGCATTTAATATAATTCTACAACGATAATTTTGGACTATCCGAGGCTTTTTATTACGTATAAATTAGAGACAGCAGACCATACAGAATAATAAGTTAATCTTACACGAATAACAGTTGTGTACGGTAATTTTCTATTTAATCTAGTTAAGGCCCGATTTTCTGTTAAATATTAGAAAAATGTTTTGTGGGTTTTGTCTATCGCGTATTTAATACGTTCTTTAAATGTTAATCACACCTAAATAACGAACTTCTTTTGATCGTGGGACTTGTTTGGAATTAATATTTATTTCATGCGGAAGTAGTGGATGTCTTCTAGTAATAATTGCTTCGAATTTATACGCATTTAGTTGCAATTTCCATCTTCCGTAATATTTAGAAATAGTAGTTATCGCTTTTCACTAATTCTCTACGTAACAGTATAGTGCTAGATCTTCGGCGTATAATGCAGTTTCGACAAAAGTATGTTGGGAAGATCGTTTAATAGTAACAGAAATAAATGTGATCCAATTCTCTCTTGTGATACACCTATAATTTGATCTTTCATAGTGGATACTTAATAGTTGTTTATAAAATCAGAATTTTCCGTTGCACAAGCGCGACTGCATTAATTTAATATATAGCATTGAAAAATTGGCGTCTCGGGTTGGGTACTCTAATGATACCACGTTACTTACAGACTTAATTTACTACAACAAATTGTTCATTAAAGACGGAAAATCCCACACATTTTCGAACTATAACGGGGTTTAATAAATACATTTCTGACGTCGTTGACAGGATATCGTCAAAGCTCCTGCTAATGACTGGTGGAATTCTAAATTACAATGACTTAAGGATAACATTAATATTGTTAGAAAAAAGTAAGAATTCTTTCACATATTTTATTTTGTACAATGTATTATCGGAATTAAATAGTATATACAAAAAAGAAATTATGCATTGGAAAACCTTTATTGGCGAGAAAATGGTGCATGGGGTAAACCCTGCAAGATGCCAGTGAAGGATAGGGCAGAATTGATTATTCCAGATTTATGGGATGGTCAGTAACTGCTCTCTTCCGACACTGACAGATGTGGGTTTCTCCTGGACCACTTCTTCCCCAATAAAACTGATGTCCCACTGCAGCTCGTGCATATTGGTGGTATTACATCACTTAACATCATTAAATCCCTCAGTAATAGGAAGGCCGCTGCGTCGGACCGAATTAATTATAAAATTGTTAAACACTTGAATCAGAAATTCCCACAGTTATTTGGTACACTTTTTACAAAGTGTATTGAATTTCAAATCTTTCCACAGTGCTGGAAACTAGCTAATGTTCAGCTGCTTCCAAAACCTGGCAAAGATCCTTCTTTGGCTAGCAGCTATCGTCCAAGTTCACTTCTAAATTCGATTTGCAAAGTGTTCGAAGAGGTTGTCCTAAAGTTATTACTAAGTGAGGTATCCAGTCAGAACCTGCTTCACACAAACCAATTTGGTTTTCGGACTGGACTCTCTTCGGAGGGTGCAGTTTACAAACTTGTTAAAAAAATTAAAATTTCCATCAGCGCTGGTGTGTTATGATTGAAAAAATATATAATTCAAACGTTTATTTATCGCGTCCGTTAATAACACGTTAACACTTTCAGTGGTACGTCATAAAAATAAATTTTATACAGTTGTTTATTATACAATATTCCTTTTTTTTTTTTTTTTTTTTTTTAGGTGAACTATCGATAATTTTCTCGATATATTTATATAAATATTTTTAAAATTCGGACATTTCGCCTCAATCAGAAGATAAAACATTTTTTGTTCGAATTAAAATTTCATATACCAATTAAAATTTCATATACCGTATAGCGGACAACACGACTGAAAGGGTTCATTTTAATATACTCGGACGACCCGTTAATTATCGCCGGTTAAAACTGAAAACGATTTCTTCGTCGTCTCGAAGTATAATTAAAAAAACAAATTTCGAATTAACGAATAAAACGAATAAAAAACGAAAACAATCGAATAATATAAAATAAATCGAATAATGATAATGAGGATGATGATTTTTTCTTAAGCATTACGAAAGAATGATGGTCTGCTGTTATTACGTAAAATTTAATAATTCGTCCATGTTAACAAAGTAAATAAGTTTATGGTTGTGGCCGCGTCGTAATTATTATTACAACAGGCGGGGAATGACGTTTATTAAATATTTCAACGAAATTTTAACGTATATTACATATATATATATATATATTTATATATATATATATATATATATATATATATATATATATATATATATATATATATATATATGTGTATAAAGTAAAAAAACACAAATATTTACAAAGTTTGGCAAGTTCATTTCGTCTTGTTTTGTATTTCAAAGCTATTATCGAACGAAATAATATCATATTTGTTTACCCGTCTCTTCTATTCTTAAACAAGGCCATCTTGTATCGCTATTACTACCACTACTAACGCTATTACTAACATTATTACTATGTAATCTATATTTCATTGTAAGGGTATAATAATAATAATAATAACAAATATTAATCATAATGTTAATAATAATAAGTAGATATTTATTATTTTAATTTTTTACTGCGTGTGTGTGTGTGTGTGTATGTACTGTACGGTATAATAGTGTTATATATAAGTATAATTAAGGAGGGTCTGAAAACGAATCGAAATTGAAAACAGAAAAAAAAATCGATAAAATATTAAATAAAATCGAGGGATAAAGTAATTATCGATTATTATTCAACTTTTTCCCTTAAATGCGATTATAGCAGGCGCGATTATTTCCCTCCCTTTTTATAATTTAACGCCAACCAATAATGTCGAGCTCGAGTGTATGTACGGTTTCACTAAAAGGTGTTTATATTGTTTTCAAAACGATATTATTTATTCAAAATTACGAATTACAAAATTTCTCTCGTAATTTCTATTTCGTAATATCTATTAATTTATACGCATATGTGAAATACGCGTAGCGCGGATTATCTACATTTCGGTCTCTATGTTTATCGCTCCGGAGCGATTGCGATTACGGGCGAAGTTTATATTTTTTATCCGATAGATAGCGCTATTGTAAAGTTATGAAATTATTTTTTGCCGGCTGGCTGCGATTAAAACGTAAAGAACAGCGATATACGTAATTAAAAATCCGCCATTTCTACGTATAAAGGAATTCGAATACGTTATGTCTTTTTTTTTTTTTATTATTAATAACGACATAATGACGATGCACGACTATAACTATGATATAAAAATTTCTATAGAACTTAAAAATAATCTTTCGTCTATTTCCAGTAATTAATATTTTATATATATATATATATATTTATAATATTAATTATTAGAATTAAACGAAAGTTTTTAATTCCAATAATTTATATTTATACCAGCGGCGTCCATCGCTGGATGCTAACAAACATGTTATTTCGCTATTTCGCGTTTCAGTCAATTGCTGGATGGTCTACCAGTCGTAATTTTGAAGAGAAAGAAAAAATATATACATTTATATATTTATATATCATCATCATTTGTTTTCAATCCGTAGATTGTTTTTGTCATTCTTTTTCCTGATAACCTGTTCGGTTACATGTAGTTGTCACCATTCCGGATCTTCTATAATGTGCGTCATATATTCGTGACGAGGACTTCCTCTGTGGGCTTTTTCCTTATACCATTATTTCCAATAGAGTTCTCACGAGGGTATCGTGCCTCGAAATATGCCCAACCAATTGATCCCGTCTACCGATAATTGTACGTTATCCATTTTCTTTAAAGATTTTTCCAGTTCTTTTTCACTCTCTGCCAGCGTTGCAATATCATCGGCGAATCTAATCGTATTTATTTTGTCTAATACGGAAAAATCGTAAAACTTACATTTCAATTAAAAAAACAACGCAAAACCGAATGATTTTTTATATATTCCGGTTAAATAAAAAAACGCGCGTGCGTATGAGGTAGAGTATACATATATGTACGTGGCGAAGAAATTTAGTTTACATTTGATGGGTGGGTAAAGAAAGGAGTGGAAGAAAAATCACCTGCATATACGCCTGATTTGGCGGGTTCTCCGTTAATTTGCCAGTTGGATAGTGTCGCTTTGACGTCCTCTAGCGGCTTTCAAATTGAGTGGGATATATGTAAATGTATATATGTGTTGTTTAGCGGAAAATATAAATTAATTTCCACGTATAAAGAATTAAAATAAGAAAAACGGTAGATCATTATTATTTCAATTTATTGAACGTTCGCGATATTCCATATACCGGTTTCAGAAAAAAAAAAAAAAAAAAATTCACTCTAAGAAGTTTTATCCGATTATCCACAAATGCGGTACAAGCATTTCTTCAATTTCAACTGCGTATAACACCCAATAATTACTTTCGGGTGCTCCTGACCGTAGCATCAGTACATGATGCTACGACAAAAATGAAAATAAAAAAGTTCAATTATTATATTTTTCGAACATCGAGATTTACATTTAGACGATGTTTTAAATATGCAAAAAACCGAAATGAAATATTTACGAAAGGAAAGAATCCGTTTTTTCAGTTATGATCGAATTTTGAAACAAAATTATAAATTTAATAGGAATTATTTATTATAAAATATCGCTTTTTAGACGACAGTAGATAATTTTCAATGCGTTTATATAAATATTTTAAATGAAAATCGAATCATTTCGTGTCAAGTACGCAATTTTGTTAACACCGTGTAAGGAACACCGTAACTGAAAGAATTTTAAAACTTCGATTAATATTTTAATATTTTGAGATTTTAATATTTTATTATTTGAACATTTTAAATTTAATAATCCGCGAACAACGGCGTCTATATAAACGGTTTGATGTGTGAGTTTATTTATTTCACGTCGATATAAAATGGCTAATTAGCGGAACGAGTATGTTAAACTTGCAACGGTATTATTAAATTTTTTTTACTTATGTATACGTATAAATTATTTTCTTCGAATTATTTATTAACGTTTAAATTTTCCACATTTATGAATCTATAATGACAAATTACAGAGGATTAATTTTTCTAATTTTCACTCGAAAATTAAATATTAACCTCTGTGCCCTGTAATACGACAGTCGTTAAATTTATTTTATTCCAGTAATAGTTTTATTCGTTTAAATTTTTTTCGGGTTTTATTTACATTTTTACGTTTTAAATGTTTGAATTTTTCAGATTTATTAATCTATAAAAGCAAATCACGGGTGATTAATCTTTACAATTTACGTCAACTGTTAAATTTGTTTTATTTAATTTAATCGACATACTCCTGAATTTTTAAATATATTTATATGTTCTATAATTGATTTTAATAATGTGTTATTATTCCTTATTGCTAGATCAATGTTATATTTGTTAAATGTTTTCACTTATTTTATATGTATGACTTCCTACATAATTTATTGAACCTAAATAATTATTTTTATCTTTTTCTGTATTTTTGTTGTTGTTAGAATTTATTCCGCATTTTATCAACACTATAATAGGATTATATTTATTACCGATTGCTATTTGTTTTATTATGTTTTTTATCGCTGTCTGTTAAAATTGTTTTTTGGCTCTATTGATTAGACTTCTTAAACTGGCTAATTTATACATTTTTCGATGAAATGGATCTTCGGGTATTAATATGTCTGTTTGTGTAGGTTTTCTGTATATATCTATATATCAATTTTTTTAAATTTTTAAATTTAAAAACTTATTGTTTTTCTTTCCTATTTCTAATGTAAATTGAATGTTTTTATTAGAGTTATTTAGATACAAAATTATTATCATTATCAGGGACGGATTAAAGGTTCACGAGGCCCGGGGCTAATATGCAAATGTGAGGCCCCCCCACCTTAGCAATAAAAATGTAATGTAAAAAGTTGCTTATATGAAAAATAAGGATAAGATTAAAATATCAACATTACTTTTATTAAATAGGTATAATATTATTACATTGATGTACAGACATATTCCAATTAAATTATACTTACAAAAATAATATATTTAATTAAACATTTTTTTCCTTGCTTTTTTTTTGGCGAAGTCATTAATTATGTCGGTAAAATCTAAAGATCTCAGTAAGTCTTTTTCAATGCACATGATCGTCAAAGCCGAAAGTCGATCTTCTAACATTAACGATCTGTACATGTTTTTTATTCTTTTTAATACAGAAAAAGATCGCTCGGACTCAGTATTGGCTATCGGAATAGTTACAAATAATCTGTAAGCAATAAAAATATTTGGAAAAATATCGGTAATTTTAGATTCCATCATCCAATTCATTACATTTAATGAATATAAAGTGTTATCATTGTGCTCGTAATTTGAAAAAAAGCCCATTTGTTGATTTTTTAATAACGGTATAAATTGCTCAAGCTCATTTAATAAATTTATTTCTAAATCTTTGGAATAGACGTCGACTAAATTTTTTGCTTTGAGACGAATTTCATTTTCATCCATAAATAGTAATTTTGTTAAAAAACCAAAAATATTTATTACATACTTATAGGCTTCATGCCTTTTTTCAAGTTCGGCAGATAATTTATCTATGATGACATAAAAAGTATGTACTCGAAATGCATCAGAACTACTTTGATTGACAACATGCTTTTCACCACTAGATAATTTTTTAGTTATTATTCTTTTTTTTTGCCTGAGTGTAGTTTTGATTAATCAAGCAACTTAATTGCTTAGCTTCTATTTCTATTTCGCAAAATTTTTCTCGCAAGTTTTTAATATAATCTATTAAAGAAGTGAACATATTACACGCTATATCTAAATCTAAATCTACTTTTTGAAAATATTTGTTAACAATATTAAATTTGTTAAGGATTCGATTCCACAGTATCGCCATAAATGCATTTTCATATTTAACTATATTTTTTAATAAAGATTCTGCTTCATTTCGCGTGTCTAATTTTTGTTCCGTATCTTCCAGCAAAATGGTTAGTGCCTTATGAATACCATCAAAATTTTTTACATAGTCTCTTGAAGCATCTCCTCTAGCAGACCATCTTGTTGTTGATAAGCTTGAAAGTTTAGATTGCTCCATTGACAAAATATTCCATCGATGTGTTGATGCAGTAAAAAATGAATAAAGCCGCTGAAGAAGACCAAAAAAATTGATAGAATGTAGGCATTCATTTACACTGTTCTCACCTACCAAGTTGAGAGAATGTCCAACACAAGGAACATAAAAAGCTAAATTATTTTTTTCTTTTAACCAAGCTTGTAGGCCTGAATATTTGCCAGACATGTTTGCTGCGTTATCATATGTTTGTGCACGACAATCAGCAATATTTATGTTATTATTTTTTAATAATTCAAAAATTTCGCAACTCAGTGATTTTCCGGTGTGGCTTTTAATCGGCAAAAAACAAAAAAATCGTTCATAGATACTTCCATCCAAATAATAGCGGAAAATCACAGACAATTGATCTACGTGAGTAATGTCAGGCGTAGAATCAAGTACGAGACCCCAATATTTCGCCGCTTTTATCTCTCCTATTATATGGTTTGATATTCCTTCACCAATCGATGTAATAAACTCTTCGTAAATAGTTTTCGATAAATAAGAGACATTTCCTTTACCTTTATTTCCGTAGGTATCGATATGGTTTTTTAAAAAAGGGTCGAATTGACTTATCAATTCCAAAATTCCTAAAAAATTACCATTGCCAGGTGACCCTATTTTTTCATCAGTTCCACGTAATGCAAGACCTCTTTCAGCTAAATATATAATCACCGCAATCACTCTTTTCAAAACCTCGGTCCAATAATTAATTTCATTTCGCATTACACTTATCATCGCATTATCCACATGCGAATCTCTTTGTAAAAAATTAACCCAATCAATCATGCTTTTATTGTGTTCTCTACTGTTTTCGTGACTGCAAATAAATTCTTCTCCTTTTTTCCAATTTGAAAAACCTTTAACGAAAACGTTATCACAAACCACAGAGAACATTTTACAAGCGAAGCAATATATATTTCCTGTTGACTCGGAAAATATCAACCATTTTCTTTCGCATTTTTCTCCATTATTCAAGTTTCGCCAGTAATATTTTGAACTAAAATATCTATTCTGATTAGTATATTCACGCTTCGAAGATTCAAAAGAGGCATCTTTATTTTGAAAAAAAGAATAGTCTTTCATTGTATATTTTTTTCTGTCGTCATCCTTAAATTCGATAGGCCACAGTGCCGGATCCTTTAATACAATACCTAAAAACAATTGATTTGATAATATTCGGAATAAAATTTGATAAATAATACTTTTATTATTTTATACATAACATATTGTTTGTTTCTAATAAAAATAAATATTTTTTATTTTATGGCTTTGTATCATAACATAAATATTGCTTTTTCATATTACTGTTTTCATACATACATAAATAAAAAACCCCGAAATAATGCATAAATAAAAAAAATAAAAAAAGCGGCGTTCCGCATTCAAAGACCCAAAATATCGCTAAAACAGCATACAATGTAAACTAAGCTTTTTAATAATCAATAGGTACGTTGATCCGCACAACATATTTACCAAACAAAATTCCCAATACTAATCATAAAAATACTGGAGAGAATAGTTTTTTTTTAATAAATACCTGTAGTATCTCTTTTGTCATTCGAGCTAGATGAATCAACATTTGCATGTGTTTCAATAGTTTCGTCCGGTTGCAGATTGTTTTTATAATTATCGCTATTAATCGGAATATCACATAAAACTTCTTTATCGCCACTTGTGATCGATTGATCTTTTTCAATGTTGTCTGTATCGCGAATTTCGTTTTCAATTAATTTTTCACTATTTTTTTTAGATTCTGTTGGAAAAAAACTTGTTAATCTCGGTAATTTATTTACAAACTCTTCTCTTTCTGCTACTTTTCTTCTTTTTTGCGCTCCGCTTTCAAATTTTCGAGACATTTCAAAAATATACCACTGAATAAATATCTAAACTACACAAAAAGTTTTTAACTTGGTACAGTTCAACTGCTATGTTACGAATCGTACGGTGCACGTAAAAATATGCACGATCGTGTAAAACAATTGACGTTTGACATCGTGTTAGGTTAGGCGCATACGCGCGTTTTTAGTACGTTTCATCAACGTGAAAAAAAAACGTCGTGTTTTGAGAATATCTGCTTACCATGCAATTAGCGTGAGAAACGCACGAAAAAACGCAGCAAGCCGCACACGGACGGATTTAGTTCGTTTGCGTTCCGTTTTTAATTTCTGAGTATATTTGTGCGCATATATATCACACGTATATATCCGGTTCACACACGCTGGATGCCACTCGATAAAAGCGTATTGTACAATTTCATAACTAGTTTTTCTAATTATACAAATCATATATTTCTCATATCATTACATATAGTATACTATTTTTTGTTGAGTTATACTCAAAAATATATTCTTCACCTTATGAGGCCCCCTTAGAAGTGAGGCCCGGGGCTATAGCCCCTTTTAGCCCCCCCTTAATCCGTCCCTGATCATTATTATTCCATATTATTAAGATATCATCGACAAATATTTTCCCAAATGATAAAACCTGATTCAGGTACGGAATTATATTAAATTTTTTATCAATTTCTAACTATTACGCGATATGGATCTTTATAATTTTCAAACTCAGGATTAAACATTTTTGCTTTTCGTTAATTAGTCGTGAAACTTGTTTAATTTTTGTATTCTAATAATTTTCCTTTAAATTATTTATTTTATATATATATATATATATATTTTAAATTTAAAATTCTTTATCAATATCGATTCTGTAATTAGCGTTTCTATTTTTCGTCCATTTCATTCGTGTATTAGAAAATTTATAATTTCTATTTAACGATTAGTTATTCTGGAAAGTCGGGAGACATTACAGCTGGTTGGTGTTACATGTCAAATATATAAAGCAATTTTACACAACGCCACTGAACATTAATAATAAATCAGAAGATTTTGGGGGGAAATATTCCAACGAATTTACATCGTACAAATAGTATTACGATTATGTATTACGATTATGTATTACGTGTACGACGAATAAATTGCCCTCTAGAAAAGTGAGGAAACAGAAAAAAAAAAAATACACATCGCGCCACATCACGACGTTTGTTTAGTGCAGAAATTTCAACGATAGAATATGGCGAATGTTTACAATAGGAACATTTATCTTTTATATAACACAGCCAAATAACAGATTCTCTTTTCTAGTCGGTTTATTTGTTTATTGCGACGAGTATATATTTTTACTGAGGTAATAAATTTGTCAATAATAAATAACGGAGGCTCCGCATTACCGTCGGTTTGATATTTCGCACGTCATTGATAATGGAACTGGTACAAATTGGTGGTAGCAGATGGGGTTCGTACGCGTAACGCGTAACACGTATGTACGTGTGTATAAGTATACATAATGAGGTATGCATGAAAACGTTTTGATGTAAATGCAATTGATTAGAAAATAATTTATTAATAAAAACAGAACAATCTAATCTATATAAGTGCTTACTTTATCAGTTGGCGCTTAAAATATACACATATTTGGGTTGAAACAGTTGATAGTAATGCTGTTGTTTGTCCACAATGGGAAACTTGATTTTTATTAACAGATGTCAATTTCCCCGAATAGAATATAGGAAATATGAAAGTTAATCCGACCTGTATTAATGCTTAATTTCCTATGTACAAGCACATACACACATGTATATATATATATATATATATATATATATATATGTATAAGTAGACTCCCGCTTATCTGTGGTATTGGGTGGCGTGGCAACCGCGGATACCAGCGGATTCAACAAAACAATTCCAATCAACGTAAAAAGTTTATTTATAATATGTACATACGCCCATGCATATATTAATTTATAAAGAAAGTGCCGCATCTAATTCTTCAGAGCAGCTCTTTTTAATGTTTTTTTTATTCATTGACGAGTAATTGTCTGATGTGGATGCAAATTGAATTAATTTATCGTTATATTTTAAAAGGTCTCTAACAGTGGATTCCTCTATTCTATACTGCAAGTTAATTTGCTTCTTCGAAGGCCATTTTCAATTTGTTTTTTTATTAATCTAGTTTCTCTTGAATTGATAAAACCACTTTTTTCCTTTTATCAATCACGGAATAAAATAAAATCACGAATCACGTTGCTATAATAAATTTTGGCAAAACCAAAACTTAGACGAACTATCTGCTACGGCCAAGTTCACAAAACTGACGTGAACGGGACGGTGAAACGTTGAAGGGAAAAAACTAAGATGAGAGCGCGGTTCTGGGAGTTGTGACTCATACAAACTTCCGGTAACGATGACTGGTATACTTGAGTAAACAAACGTTTTTTTTTCTTTGAAAAAAATAGAAAACTCGCGGATAATCGAGGGATAATCGAGAGTTTACTGTCAGATAATCGAGAGTTTATTGCTATTCAGTTAAACAATTCAGGAATATTCAACCTTCGATTCCAGTAATTGCTCGGTTCTTCAATCTTCCTAGCAATAACATGATTTCGTTTATTCGTTAAAACACATAATCCATTTCTTACAACCCTTGGTGGAATCACTAATGCCCTGGGTATATTAAAAAAGAAAAAAAGAAAAAATAAACATGGTTAAGTAAACTTAATCTAAAAGCAAATCGATATGTATATATATATATATATATATATATATATATATATATATATATATGTATTATAAATTAAACAAAATATAACACCGTTTAATCAGTAAAAGTTTTTTATTGCGAAGCTTTCGACCGTTACGTCATTTTCAAGCACACACGATAAATATTACATCTTATTTATTGTGTGTGCTTGAAAATGACGTAACTGTCGAAAAGCTACGCAATAAACAACTTTTAGTGATTAAACTGTGTTACGATTTTGTTTGGTTTATAATTTATAAAATCACTACTCTCCAATATATTCAACATTTATATGTATATATATATATATATGCATACAGTCGAAGCCGTTTATAAGAGAGCGAAAGTAATTTGTCGCTTATAACTGGCTGACTCTTTTAAGCGATTTTTTAAAAATCTTTTATTGAAGCGAGTGGCTGCTTAAAATATACAATTTAATAAATAATTAATTAACATACTAATAATATTATTAATGTGTAATATTCGAGAGAAAAATACATTAGGTATACGTCAAGCAAAAAAAAAGAAACCAAGAGAAAAAAACTCACACTGCAGGGAGCACTCTAATAATTCTCACCTACTGAGCTGAAATCAAAATGAGGTATGATAGTGAGTGGCATTTGCAGGAAAAGAGGAATGAAAAAACGATAAAGTGTCAATGAGGAAATATTCATAAAAAAATTAAACGAAGATGGAATTAAAAAAAAAAAACAAAAATTGAATAAAAAGAATAAGCAAAAATCGAATAATATGCTCATTTTTCCAAGAATCGCGGTGATCTAACCGATGTTTAAGAAATGTTTCAGTCGATGAAGGCGTCAACATGTCGGCTAAAAATGACAGTCCGTGTGAAATTCGAAACTTTTTTATAATTTTTGACGCGCCTATCGCTCTTTGAGTACAACTCCAATTAAATAATTCATCGTATTTAAATGTACGTCGAAAATTTAAGCTCGATCGCATTAACCGTTCGAACGTTATATAAGACTAGAAATTTAGTTTTAACGCATCTATGTTCATAAATATAATGAAAGTTTTATATCTCGGTTATAGTTTCGAATATTCCGGAAATTATTTTTTAATCCACTAGATAATTATTATAAGTAAAAAATTTATAAAATTCGTATATAAAAAAAAAAAAACATTAAAGATATTTGTCGAACATCTTTGATTATAACTTCGGTTTTACATAGTCTAAAGGGGCGCGCATTACTTTTCGCGCCATTTTTCGTTTATATAGTCTGAAAAATAAAACTGGTGCAATGCTTTTCGCGCCATAATTTAATTCGTACAATCTAGAAAACGTTTGTGTGTTCTTCGTTCGATTCGTTTTCTCTTTAAAAATAATCCGCAGTAAAATGTCGTTCGTATAACCGCGCTTATGTAATGATTAGGACACATTCTTTTCTTCGAAGGATAAATATATCGGTAAGAATAAACTTATTTTATTACAAAATATTAACCCTTTCAGCCATACATTATTAAATTATCAATTTTATAGCAGTATTTATTATTCAGTACTGCTTCTCGCCTTAGATAATTTTCAATGTATTTATATAAATATTTTTAAAATGGAGACGTTTCATCTATAAACATTTTTGGTTAATATTAAATTTCACATCCCGTATAGAGGACGTTGCGACTGAAAGGGTTAAGGTCGCGTGCCCACTTCGTCAAAACTAGAATTTTTGTTTATAACTTCGTAAAATTTATCGAAACCAAATTATTCGCGATTAAAGTAGTTATAGCGTATTTAATAGCTTTTTTAATACTATTATATAATTCGTAATTTAAATGAATAAACGAAGAAATCTTTTATTAAGTAATTACAGTCGATAAATATAATTTATAAATATATCGTATAACGGAACTCGTCCTTAATTTGCGGGATTAATTAATTAATTAAGTAACAAACGAAAAATGTACAACTATCACAAGGCGGGAGAAAAAAAGGTAAAGAAAACGCAAACAAACATAAAATTAGATAATGTTTAAACTAACGATTAGATATGAAAATAATTAATATAACGTTACTCTGATAATTTTAGAAAATTATTAATAAGCGAAGAACTTTACAATAAATTTTGTTTAATACGTCTAGGCTTATATTTTGTATACGTAAACATTAGCTGGCCTGGAATCGTAATTACCTATTAATGAGATAAACTTATTATCGTGTATACTGCAATTGTCGAAAAAAATTAACGCGAAATGTTAAGAATATGTAATTCTTAACACGAAGTAATTTCAGTAATGCATATAATTTATTCTAGTATAACGGGGAGCATTTAGTATGCACCTAACTGTTCCGAATGAGCTGCAATTTATTAGAACTAGCCTTAGGACAAGCGTAAATTGAATACCGGATGTATTAGTGTTTTGTAAATAATAAGTTTAGCATTAATGGAATGATTTTCTATTAAACGTGGGATATATGGAAGAAATTGATTTATTCGTATTAATATAGTTAATACGTTTGGCGAAGGTACTTAAACATATTTCGAAGGAAAACACGATTTTGCAAAACAAAAAAAGGAAAAAACACAATCGCGCCCGTTTGGTTATTTATTTATTTAATGAATTAATTAATAATAAGCTAAACGAAACGTTTTCGGAGAATAAATATAAAATAAATAAATATATTGTGAGTAAAATATGAAGCACACATGCGCTCTCTGGCGTGAAAAATAATATGTGGACTATATACATATTAAATAATCTCCGATATATAAATATATATATGTTACGCGCACACACACATAATGAACACACATTTATTATACATATATATATATATATACATATGAGATATAAATACATGTATGTTACTCGCACATACAAACGAAAATACGATACATAACAAAATTGCGTAAACAGAAGTGTATGGTATCAGTGCACGATGATAAAATAGCGAAACGTAGTTTACGTTATCATAACAAATAAACGAATATTTATTTATATTTTGAAAATGTACCATGTGTTAAACTACCTACGTTATTATTATTATTATTATTATTATTATTATTATTATTATTATTATTATTAAATATCAACATCGTTATCGTCTTCTTATATATTAGTTAGGTATATGTACTTCAAAACGTGATAAGATATGGCGTACACACCTCCTTTTTTATTAAACTTAAAAGAAACTTTGTTTCTTTATATATAATGCGAATTGAAATATATATATATATAAATAAATAGCAGTTGCTTAACAATTCTTATATTTGCCCGATCGACCTGTAAAAGTGAAAATTACCTACAAACCTCAGTCTTAGTAATGGTACTCGTAACGTCAATAGTGGGTGTTGATAAGAAGGAAGGTAAAGTTAAACGAAGATGATAACAAAAATAAAACTGGATTTAAACGCGCGTTATTGATAACAACAATGTTGAAAATAAAAATTACGAAATTAATCATACATCGCATCTCGTCGTCATCGTCTTAACAGCGGATAATTTAATTATTTCTGTTTTATTTATTAATAAAGATAATTATTTATTTTATTTATTTAATCGTTTTTATTTATTTATTTAATAACGACGTTACGCTATAAAGTCGGCGCCAATTACAATGTATTTAAACAGAAGACGATTTTCATAACGGATAACGTCGTAAATAACAAGAGTAACTCGTGAGGGAGAGATATAATATAGTATTTTTTTATATATATATATATAGTATTTAGTGATCAGTATGTAATGGACGTAATCTCCAGAAAATACATGTTTTTTTTTTTTAAAGCGACTGAAGTCCATTAAAAATTAATATTTTATATATATATAATAATAATAATAATAATACCTAACCTAACCTTTATTTGGCATAACTAAATTAACAATTTATAAATATCTGTTACAGCTTAAATTTCTAAAATTAATTTCGAATGTAATCATACTAGGCCCTTTCGAACGAAGGTATCTTCCAGTTTTTCCCAGTCGCGTTTGTTGTGTGCCAATCTATACAGAGCGCTTCTGGATCCCAGGAATTTTTTGAAGTCATCATCCCAACGTGTAAACGGTCGCGACTTTTTTCCCTCGCGATACGCTATGAACCATTCCGTTACTTCCTTCGTCCACCGCTGATCTCTGTATCTTATGACATGTCCTCCCCACTTCCATTTCAGCGCGCGGATTGAAGTTATGACATCCCTATTATCACTCATTTGTTCCTTAATCGTTTTTAATTTGACTCTATCTAGTTTCTTGATTTGTAATATTGATCTTTCTAAATTGGTTTGGCAGGTTCTTAGAATATATATATATATATATATATATATATATATATATATATATATATAGTGTGTATGTATGTTTGTAAAAGTACAGAATAATTGAAATTATAACCTATATACGAACATTTTCTGTATATATTCTTCGTTCCTTTATCCTTCGAGAGGACGTAGAGGTGTAAAGAAACAGCCGCGTATGTAATGCTTCGTCATATTGGCGTGTCTTGAGCAGATACATAAACGCTTCGTTCAGATTTAATTTAATTGAAGAGTTTAACTGATCAAGCCATCGCGTTTCTTTCTCTCATTATTCACTTTATTATTACATACCGAAAAGATCTCTCGCTACATGCTCGAAAAAACTGAGAATCTTTTTTTTTTTTAGTTTTTCAGCCCATCCACGATATTTTTAGTAGCTTCCTATATTCCAAGGTTTCAAAACCGTTTCTATTATACTGATGCACTCAGCAGTAAGGGAGCTACCGGGAAGACCAGGCAGTTTAACAAATTTAGTGTTCAGCGTCGGGGAATCGAAAAACTTTGTTAGTATAACTACAGCACTGCGCACTAATGTTAATTTGCGCTTTATGTCCGTTAGGTAGTTTCCACTATTAATTATAACATTAATCCAAGATACTATCCGCAAACTCCAAATCCACTTATATTCTTTTGATTGAAGTTATCACTAGGTAAAAGTATAGAGTAACATTCTGCGTAAAATTCCGCTATTACCGAAAATTATATACATTTCGGCGTATGAAATAATTTAAAAAATTATTCGAAAAGGTGAACGTATAAAGTAGTATTTTGTGTTCAATAGCGGTTTTTAGATAATTCTAGATAACTTTTTAAACATGTTCTGTATCGACTAAAAGGCTCTTATTGCTAAAATAGAGGACGCTATGACAGAAAATGTTAATAAGTTCGATATTTCATTAAATAAAATTCTAAGCAAACCACAAACGACATTGCTCAAAACTAAAAGAAACGAAAAAGAGATAAAAAAATAATTAATCTGCCCAACGGAAGGCTAGATTTTCATCGCGATAAGAAAGGTTCTTATAACAGCGTACGGTGCAACATCACAGCGAACCATCTGACTGCTTAGGTGATAGCGTCACGACACCATTTTCTTCTTTTTAGTCGTCTTCTATAGTTGACTGGATGTTTAAACATTCTGTGTATTAAGGGATTGACATTGCTCTGTAATTTTTCGAAGAACTTTCTGTACTGCTTCACGTAGACATCGGTCACATACTTGTGTAGTACATAGTTCGGTACGTAGCATGGTGCCGATGCAATAGTGCGCAATATCTTTGATTGCTGTTGTTGTATCTTACGTAAGTTGGTTTGACATGGTCGCACCATATACTTCTATACCATATCTCCACATAGGGGCAAGAATTGACTGATATATCTGTCTTTTTGTCGCGAGATTAAGAATCGACTTTCGTCCGAGCAACGGCGAGTCCGGCACGAGTTGCAACCGATTTTCTTACATTATTTATACGAACTCGCCAGGTTAGTCGTTTATCCATATGTATACCGAGATATCTAACAGATTTGACTTGCGGAATTTCAGTCTTACGAAACATTAGCTTAGAACACGTTATAGATCTGTTTGTAAACGTGATGTGCTGGCATTTAACTGGATTAAAGGTGATTCGCCGAAGACGGTTCCAAACGATCGAGATGTTTTTGAACCGCAGGGAATTAGCACATGCGGGGCATCCGTGTTTGGCGCGAGTATTGCAATATCATCGGCGAACGTAGCTAATAAAGTTAAGGTTGAAGTTGGTATGTCAGCAGTGTAGATAGAATATAATAATGATCCTCTTAGACCGCCTTGAGGCATAGAATATCTGATTGTATATGCTTCTGAGAATGAGTCCTTGATTTTTACAACGAACGAACGATCTAATAGGTACGATTTAAGCAATAGATAGATATGCTCGCTTAAAATTTCGCGTAGTTTATATAGCAATCCAGCGTGCCGTACTTTGTCGAATACCTGAGTTACATCGAGAAAGGCTGCGGAGCATACCTAGCCTTTTTCCAAAGTTAACGAAGTTGCATCGACTAATCGGTGGCATTGTTGAATATTGAAGAATGGTTGGTACGAAAACCAAACTGGTGATTCGGCAACACAGCATTTTTTATTATTATATCAATACGACTAAGAATCAGCTTTAACGCGATAAAAAATATTTTGCGAAGATTAGTGCTCCTCAGTAGTACTTTCTCGTAAATTTTATTACGGTTGAACATATATTTCGCCGTAAACTGCACATTTCACCAGAATCATTCGGCAGAGATTGGTAACAAGTGGATTCATACAAACACTATGACGTGATTGCTCGCTCGTCTTTTTCATCCCCCACAAACATAACATTTAGGTCATTATCGAAGATAAAGTTCGAGACGTACCAGGGGAACATAGTTCTAAGCGCGCTATTTTAATTTAGTTGTATTTTTTTTTGTGTGTAGTTTTAGATGTTATTGCATAACACCGACTGTATACAGTGCAACCTAAAAAAAAATATGGTTTTTCGGCGATAAAATTAAATATATACCGTCGTTAACAGTCGTAGGATAATAAAAATATAAGAATTATTATTATTATTATTCTGATAATTAATTAAATATGACGAAGTTTTATTGTTTCGTAGGAATTTTCACGCGTGTTTTTGTTGCCGTATTTTTTAATAGCGTCTCAGCTTGCGCCTGTTTTAGTTTAGATATTTGCATACACACGTAAATATGTTATACACACACACACACACACACACACACATATATATATATATATATATATATATATATATATATATATATATATATATATATATATATATATATATGAACAAATGTACGTGAGACTTTGTACATTTAAAAGTCCTGCTCTGTTATGGTAAAATGAATGTTTATTATGAACGATCCGTAAAATTGCGACGAACCTTCCTAAAATTGTGTAATAAAACGGGATATTAAAATACTGAAAAAAAAAATAATAATAAAACTAAAAAATTAAATGAATAAAATCGCAATTTTCACGAGTGGAATTTAACGTAATTAGGTTATTGAATTTTTCATTGTCCACGTCATAAATTACAGTCGTACGACTAAAAACTGGCGGGACTTGATAAACGAACTTAATTTGAAAAGTAAGAAATTTAAAAAACACTCGTCTAAAAATTCTCTTACCTTTAACAAATTGTAGCCTTATCGCTGAAGCTTTAAGAAGAAAAAACCATAACAGCTTATTTACGTATTTATTCTTCCGCGTATTATTGATTTATCGATGTATTGATTTATTTAGTTGACTTCCTTATTCATTTATCATTTATCGATTTATTCGTTTGGTTACTTTAAGATTTATTTATTTATTTATCTATGCACTTATGCATTTGTTAACTTACAGTCTGTAATCACAACCGAGAGAATATGCAGTTCAAGTTTTGAAATGTAAACTTGTGTTTACGTATCCACGAGTACACAAATAGATTCGCTTCAGTTCCCTTATTTATTTACGTATTATATATGAACCAACAACCTCTATGTAAGCTGGTCAGCTGCTTTTCTTTTTATCTCAGCATATGTCGATGTTTTGGCATCTTCCGGTATGGTATCCCACCAGGGTTATTCTTGGTCGCCCACGTGATTTCGTCCCGATAATCTTCCCTCCGATTACTTCTTTTAGGATATTTTAATCCTGCCGTAATATATGGCCGATCCATTTGAGCCTCGTTTGTGTAATCTTCTTCAGTATGTTTCTTTGTTCATCAATCCGGCCCAGTACCGAGTTATTGCTGACTTTGTCAGTTCATTTAATTTTCTGTAACTTTCCCCAGCACCACAACTCGAATGCCCGTACTTTATTTTTGCCTTTCTGCTTCCATGACCAAGTTTCTGCTCCGTATAAAGTTACTGGCCATACCAGCGTTTTCACTAGCCTCTTCCGCATTGGCACATTGTTTTCTGTGTTAACAACGAATAATTATCCCTAAATGCTTGTTTGTTCTCTTACGTCCCATGTTAGATGATACTATTTGGCCTAAGTATTTGAACGTTCTCACTTGTTCGATTACTTCATCTTCTATTTTTATGCGAATATTTCGGATGTCCTTACCAATTACCATAACCTTAGTATTCTTCGTATTGATTTTCATGTCATAACATGACCAAATTTAGTTTATTAATCATTTCGTGTTTTATATATATATATATATATATATATATATATATATATATGTCTGTGTATATGTATTGTATGTATATGCTGATCATGATATGAATCGATATATCAGTCATTGGACTGGTTCGTCGTCCAACCAATTGATCGTAGTTTCTGATTTTAAATTTCTCGACTAAGGCATCAGTGCTCGTAGTGCACGTCACTTTCGTACAGTCAATAAATGGCGTGACGTGACAAAATATCAACGACCGAATTAAATAAAGTTTAGTACAATATAAAAGCAACACATTTGTTAAAGTTTATGTTTTTCTAACTTTACTGAAGAAACCAAATGCAGTAGACTGCGAAAATTATTGTACAATAAGTTTTATTCTTCGTGTTTATAAGATATTTCTTTAAGATCGTTCCGAAAAAGATCTTCGATAAATGCGAGAATTACCGTTGGTATCTATGTTTCATAGATTATCGACTGCGTCAATCATTTATCGATGATACTCGGAGGAGTTACCTGGCCAATTAAACAAACCGATGTGGAAAGTCTAACGGGGTGCAACGGTTCAGTCTGTGGACTTTGTTGCCACTATTTAGCAAGTAAGCTGTCAGTCGGTTCGGGTGACATTCTAATGTGAAGGTAACGTTCACTATTTTTTTGGATTACCCCTCACATCTGGTACATTTAAGCCGCGATGTAGGTTGTCGTTGCGCATGTACCATGGCGCATTTGTTGTTGTAATTCTTAATCGGATGAAATTAAAATCGATAGAGAAGTAAGACGAAGTAGCTTCGCGTACATTATTTAACGTCTATTCCGTGGTTATTATTTAAAAGACCATTGCATCGAAAGATGTAATCGTGTTTGGAGGAAACAGAATATTCGAGATCGTTTACGTCAATGACGATACGGTAGTACTAGTGTTGGACAACGTCTTGACAGTTTACAATTGATTTATCTAAATTAAATACGGCTACAGTAAAACAGATATCGATGTGTAAATGTAAATATGAATACATCGGTGGAAAATATATTCATTGGTTCGGAACAAATTGAAAGAGTGGCCAAAGTTCAGTACCGGGGCACGTGATTCTGTAAATAAACCGACTAAAATATAGAAATTAAAATAAGAATCTAGGACTGTCTTTATCGCCCACGAAGAAATTACATCGAAGAAAGCATGTAAATCTTTGTCAGAATATTCGTATTAACAGTACGAAGTTAAAAATTGGATAATTACGATAGTAGTGGAAAAGACCTTCCAGATAAATTATATATAAAAATGTTAAAGATTCCGTATCAAATAACAACATCCAAAAGTTATAATTACGACGTCAAAAGACGGGACATTATTACGTACAATTCGCCAGCCTGAACGGAGTTATTATTGTCATGTTCATCGTAATGAAAAATATGTTGATATTTAAGATATAACTTTCGGAATGTTTGTCTGGACGCAGTGAGCGCGCAATGGGTTAATCTATGTTATTTATAATGTAGCCACGAGTCAGTGCAGTGCCACCAATACGGAGAGACGAGATATACCTGTTAAAAATCTCTAAAGAAAATGATAAGAGCGGATAGAAAAGGTGATTAGGAATAGCATTCTGTATATCACAAAAGGTTTTATTTGTCTGCGTTTCATGGAAGCGATATATAGGAGTTAATGGATAGGGTTGAATAGTGACTGGCCACGTAAGCTTTTTCGTCTGCCCGTTTATATTATTATTATTCCGTTAAAGACAAATATACATGATTTAATTCAATTTTTTTCTAGCTAGTTCGAAAATTTATTATCAGTCATTATTGAAGGAATATATATATATATATATATATATATATATAATAAAATTCGGTCAGACATTGGTCATCGCACAATGTAAAACAATAACGGTAAAGCGCGGTACTTGTTCAAAAAAACATCTTTAGAAAACTATTCGTCGGCTGTTATTAAAATTTATTTAAGAAACGTTAGAAACATATGTATACATCATATTTACGAAAATCACCTTCAATGGCAGATCTACGCGACGCTTCATACGAGTCTTTTTAAGTGTCGTACCTGTTAACTAGCCTGATAGGTGTAAACGTGTAACATATCGCGTTTCTTACGGGCGTACAACGTAATTTGACGTGATTTTGATATATTTGTGCCTATACATGTGTGAACTTTTTATGATAGTTGCACGCAATACAATTTATACTTTTGTTTCAACGTTTTCTGTTAATTTTATTTATTTATAATTACTAATAATAATAATAATAATAATACCCTATAACAAGATAGATCACAGTTCTGGTCTGAGGTCGCATTGATCCACTTCTCTGAATTATAAGTTGTAAGAGCTCGTATATCCATTAATAATGTGTTCACATACTCTTGTTTTCTTCTCTGTTGTCTACTTTTTCAACTAAATATTTTTTTATTCTCGGTTTGGAACCACAGATCATTCACGTAAAAAAATGTAGTTTTTTTGAAGGGATATTCCATTTCTGAAAGCATAGTGCAAGCAGTGTTATAAATGCGTATATATGTGTGTGTGTGTGTGTATGTCAGTAACAAACTGAAACCCCTTTTAAAAAGTTATTGTTTGTTTTTAATTAATTATGACAGCTGAAATTCCTAAAACAGAATACTACGGTTAAAAGAAAGATGGTTTCTTACTATTGCCAATAATTTCAGTCTTTATATATATATATATATATATATATATATATATGTATAACAGTTTTTTTTCTAGGATATGCTCGTTATTATTTTTCTAGTTATTATCATAGTCTGTCGGATTTATTGTTTTCGTTACGAATTGAACGAGGTACGTAAGATTGGTTAAAAGCTGTATCGAAGAGGCTACAATAAAGCTAAAAAGGAGCAAACACGGCAAGGACGCAAACAAGTTTCGAATTGTAAGGATGGTTAGATATCGAGTAATAATAGGATAGAAAAGAATAACGTTATATTGAGGACAGCACAATTTTTGACAACGACTACGATGATAGACGGTTATACGGTACAAGCCAGAGAGCAAGGCAACTGTGTCTCTCGTATAATGTACCAAAAATAGGGTTGAATTCTGTTGAATTTGTTTGTTTAGTTGACGGGTTTTCTTCTATAGTATATTTTAAAGTCCATCTCTTCACGTTATTTATATATATATATATATATATATATATATATATATATATATATATATATATAATATATATATATGTATATACTTATTTATTTATGTACGATATACATAAATAAATTGGTGTACATGTATTTTATGTATAAGACACAAGAGTGGTATAAAGTACTATCTTTTCTACTGATTATTAACTTAGCTCCTACATAGTCGTGTCTTCGTCCTTCATTCGGTTCTGCAGCTTAATTTTGGTCGGTCAGATGTTTTCCACATCGACTGGCTTTTTGTTTATCTTTTTATCTGCTGTGTTTGCCTGCTTTTCCTGCTTGGTTGCTTGTTTTGTTAGATTGCATGCTTCGGTCGTATTAGTTTATATATATATATATATGTATGTATATATGTATTTATATCTAACCACTCCTCTTCAGTTCGGGTCCTATCACATTTATTTCTTTCGTGTTTACACGTTGTTTAATATTTGTTTAGTAAACAAACAAATTTTTATTTATTTTCGCGCTGGCGTAGCGAATAATAAACTTAAGGGTATCCAGAGCGGATGTTCTAAACTGCTGGTTATATATATATATATATATATATATATATATATATATATATATATATATATATATATATATATATATATATATAATAAAGTGCGAGAAGGACTGGGCCCGAGGATGATGGAGTTTTCTAGAGCCCCGGCAACGGGAACGGCAACGATAGAAGAAATTACAGAATGGGAATAGAATAATATTCAACGCGCACCATATAGTTGCTCTCTTCTTTATTGTTGTTAGGTATAATATAAAATATACATAAATATTACTTTAACGCATTTGTATATTCTGTCCGTGTGTGCTTGTGTATATGTGTTTTGTGTATGTTTTTTTTCCATTGTTATTTTTACATGGAAGACTCTGTACGTTTTTAACGAATTTCCCGTCTAGTAAAATAAATAAATAAATAATAATGATAACTAAAAAAATAAACTAAGTATTCTCTACCTTGGATTGTGTATTTTACATTTGTTGCTGGTTGGTCGAATCGACCCCGGGGTCGGGTTATTTATAAAAATCGCGAATTTCCTTTATCCACTTTTCGGAGAATTCTTTCGACAGAATGTATTCTTTGCCGTCATTTGTTTGTTTAATAAATATCGTTACGGCGTATAGCAATCGAATTATCGATAACCGACCGGATGTGGCCCGACGACTTTAAAATATTCAAACTTCCCCGTTGGATTTTTTACTTCTTTAAACTTTTTCTACGCGCTAACTACATCCTGCGTCGTTGTCGCAAATACCGGAAATCTAATTACAACGGTACGAAATTCAAATTATTTTTCTAGGGTATATTTGATCTCCCCCAAAAAAAAAAATATATATCACTCCCTAATTCGATTTGGATAATTGGAGATTGTCCAGAATTATAGTAACAATGACGTACATAGCGAGTGCGAACAAAAATAAGAATTAATGTACACGTTAACGTCGATAAAGAGAAATAATACAATAATAATAATCAATCAATCAATCAACCAATCAATCAATCAATCAATCAATCAATCAATCAATCAATCAATCAATACATTTCAGGAAAATAAAGTTACAAAATAATAATAATAATAATAATAATATTTTTAATTTGTCAATTTTTCGACTGGCATATGTAATGTACTTTTTTCTGGTTTTCGCCTTTTCCTTCAATTCCTGGTACGTATTTACTTTATTATTTGGCTGATGTATTTTTGTCTCGGTCTTCCCCGTGATATGTTTCCATTTATTTCGATTATTAAATATTTCTTATTTCTAATAATATGTCATATCCAACTGCATCTTATTTCACTTATATATTTCATTAAGCAGCGTTTTTCGCTGATGGTCTTATATATTTTTTCTTTCGTCTGTTTAACTTTTTGCATTTTTCGAGCGCTTTTAATCGCTTTTGTCTACCCAACTTTCTGAACCATACAAAAGCAGCCTCCAAACATAAACCTTTATTAACTTTTTCCGTATTTCTGTATTTTTTAAATATTAACGATGATTTTATACATAAATGCCGCTTTCGCTTGCAATATTCTGGACCTTACTCCTTGATCACTTCTCCCATCTTCTGTTATTAGTGAACCGAGGCATTTGTACTTTTTTTACACGTTGTATTTTGTCATTTTCTAATTTTATAGTTATTGTTTTATTATTGTCCATTTACAACTGTTTTCTTCTTATTTATTGCCACGCTATAACATGACAACAAATAATAATAATAATAATGAAATGCTTATTACATCGTAGGGATTAAAGATCATTGACGAACGAATAAATGAAATCAGTTATTTGAACGACAAGGCGATAATCGCTGATAGAGAAACAACAAAAGATGATGGACCAAATAAACAAGGTCGGGTTAAAATATGGAATGAAAATCGACGTAGGTAAACCGAAAGTGATTAAATTTAAGGAGATATAATCAAGATTGAAAAGAAAAATGGAACCGTAAGAACCAATAATATGGTACGATAGACACACCGAATCGCAGGCCACCAGGTTTCGACCTAGAACGGAAATTCTCTAGGTCAGGCCATGGGCGCAGTGGTCATATGCGCGGGAAGTGGGGTTTTAAAGACGATCAGTTCTGCGATTTTCAATTAGGAGATCAGACAATGGATCACATCCTCAAAGTATGCCCACGTAGAGCCCTTAAAGGCGGTTAGAAGGATATTCGAGCAGTATCAGAGACGCGACAATAATATGGCTACGAAATCTGGACGTGAAGCTACCTGAATCATCAAATTATTAATAATTCTCGCGCAAATCAAAAAGTAAATGTAACTTAAAAGGTTTCTCTTTTTTATGTACATTATTATGTCGGATAAGAGTTTGTCGTCGAAAAATATTTTGCTGACAACACTTACGTATATTTACGTTAACTCTCTGTGTAACGTAGCCGTAATGAACATTTTCTATTGTTGAATATTTCATCAGGAAAAACCAGTTCGCTAGAAATGAATAATTCAAATTATTTTCGAAACGAACGCTAAAATTTGACTGGAATTAAAAGAAACGACAAGTTATATAGTGCACATTGCGAAATTGAATTACTTTCTTTTTTTCCCTTTAAAAATGATTTAGCGAAAATATGTAAATATATTTTTGCATGCTAATATTTTAAAATAATTTTGTGTAATGATAATCGTAACAATAATAATAACAATAATAATAGTAATAATAATAATAATAATAATAGCGATATTTAAGCGTTATAAGTTGTATCCATTTCGAAGCATGGCGAACTTCTTTAAATTTCGAAACATCAACATAATTTAATTAAATCGGCTGTAATTTTAAAATTCGAAAATATGCCCGTACCTAACGGGACGCGTTACCCTTGTAAATAACGAAATAACCGGTTTTGTAAATAATGCCATCATTTAGAGCTTTCTTCTTTTATACTATCATTATTATAACGATAATCAAATTAAATTTATTTCAATTTCTACGAAATACAGCGGAAGATTTTAAAAAGTCGCGATGAAAAGAATAAATATAAAATAAAAATTATTATAAATTAAAAAATAAATTCATAAAAGAAATAAAAAAAAAAAATAAAAAAATTTTGCAAATAATCGTCGGGAAAATAATTAATATAATAATAGTAATGATGATAATAATAATAATAATAATAATAGCGTATCAGTCAAATGTATGCGAAATTAAATTAAAAAGTATAAAACCGCCTAGCGCAACACTAAGATGGATTATTATCATAATTTTAAAATTTAAATATTCACCCAGGCTTACTTAGTTATTAGAAATTCTAAACGAACGATTAATCACAATACCGTCAGAGAACTAAACGGTACGAATTTATCTCTACTACAATATATGCGCTAGGTAATGATGAATGTAAAATTTCATTTATAAGTTTTGATAATTAAGTTCATTATTTAACACTTTTTTCGTCTTTGTAACAGATATTTAGTTAATAGTTTCCTTCTGTAATTAATTAGATCAGTTTTTGGTTCTCTGGCCAATGCATCGTACTTAATTGCTCCGGTATAAATTGTCTGCAACCTCATATAATATTAGTAATAATAATTATTATTATTTATTAACGTCAGTATGAATCGTTTCTGAATAATATTTTTCTAAAGGAACAAAGTCACGATTGAATGTAAACGCAATATGATAGACATACACACTTTTACTATACATCGTGACAAATTCGTATTAATTTATAAAGTATCAAACATCAAATGCGAATCATTATCGATTTAATAATAATTTATTTGAAATATATTTATCGCATACCGACCTGTTACTAACATATATATTTTTAACTCGATGACTGCGATACTTCCCGTTACAGTTAAAACTGTCGCAAATTGTTGTTATTCAAAAACCACAAAAGCCCCCAACGGAACCTTTATCATATCGGGCCCTATTTCGTTACTTCCTGAAAGCTGTTGCTGAAACGAATTGTGCCAATCGTTCGAAACAGCTGATACCTGACCACCAATTTGGGTTTAGAGAGCAAATCATGGTACACGATAGAGCAAGTGCATCGTGTAGTAAATATTATTGAGACATCCTTTGAAGAAAAAAAAAGTACTGCGATGCGGTATTTTTGGACATAAGCCAAGTCTTCGGTAAATGGCATCATGGCTTGTTATGGAAAATCAAACGATAATATTTTCTTATAAATTATTTGAAATAATACAATCATACACCTAAGCGATAGATATTTTCAAATCGACTATATGATAATATTTATCCAATGTTCAGGCATAGGGTAGTGTCCTGGGTCCACTACTGTATAGCATCTATACAGCTGACATTCCTACATCATCTAACGTAGAGGTATCTTCGCTGACGACACAGCAATTTTATGTAGTGATGTTTGACCCATAAATGCTCGTAATAATCTACAAGAAACGATCAATGAAATTTCATCGTGGTTTAATGCGTGGAGAATTAGGACTAACAAATAATCCACCCGCCTAATCTTCGCAAACAGAAGACACGAACTGTCGCAAGATATAACATTAAATGGCTTACCAACACCGCGAAAAAAAACAAACAAAAAAAACGGAAGCAAAATATCTTGGAATGTACCTTGATCAGCGCTTAACGTGGAGGAAACACGTAATAACTAAGAAAACTGAAATAAACGTGAAATTAGAATGAATTATCTACTAAATAGAAAATTTGTGCTATCTATAGATGACAAATCGATGATTTACAAGCAGATATTAAAGCCAATCTGCCGTTACGGATGTCCATTATGGGGCTGTTCAAAAAAAAAGTCGAATACCGATATAATACAAATTTTACGAATGATCAAAGCCCCGTGGTACATCACAAATGTGACGCTACACGATGATCTTAACATAAAGTTCATTCACCGAGTAATATCAGACGACGTTAAAATTAGATAATTCACTGGAGGTCCAACGACTTAAACGGGATAAGATATCGGACATAGCATTGTCATAAAGCTAGTAGACAAGTACATCACGTTATTTGGTTGAAAGCGATTATCATTGGATAATCTGCTCTGCATGTTAGTCGCATAATAGTATAAAACGCATGCTAAATAGCCATAAGCTAGGTACATTATAGCGTAAAAAAAAAAATTGAGCAGTATTGAAATATACATTTAAACGTGTATATATATATATATATAATATATATATATATATATATATATATATATATATATATATATATATATATATATATATATATATATATATATATTTTAACAAAACAAAATAAAATTGAAGATAATCACTAAAAAAATTTTTTATTACACGAATACGAAGCTTTTCGACTATTAAGTCATTTTCAAGCTTTTGTTAAAAATATATTAAATTTTGGGGAAGATATGTAGATGATATTTTAATTATTTGGAATAACAAGTTAGAAACTTATGAATTAAATAAATTTATAATAGAATTAAACAACTTTAATAAAAACATTAAATTTACAGTAGAAATAGGTAATAAAAATATAAATTTTTTAGACTTAAGTATTAATATAAACAATAATATATTAGATATTGATATATACAGAAAACAAACACTAACTGATGTAATAATTCCGAACGATTCTTTTCATGCAAAATCACATAAAGTAGCTAGTTTAAGAAATTATTGTAATAGAGCCAAAATTATTTTAAACTGCAACAAAGACAAACTTAATAAAGAATAGAATATTATTAAACAAATTGCCATAGCAAATAAATACAATCCGAATATAGTAGATCAATTATGGAACAAACCAAATAATAGTTCTTCACAACATAAAAAAGAAAAAGATAAATATTTAGGATCAATTAAATATATAGGAAAATACACATACAAATTTTTAAAAATATTTAAAAAGTACAATATTATGATAGCAATAAATAATAATAAAACATTATTTAAATCAATTTGCAACAATAAAATAAAAGATTATATGGTATTACAAAAATCTGGAGTATATAGAATAAATTGCTCAACATGTAATAAGTTTTATATAGGTGAAACAGGACGTCAAATAAATTATAGACTAAGAGAACACTTTAATTCATACAAAAATGAAAATGATGACAAGTCACTTTATGGTAAGCACTGTAGAGAAGAAAAACATTTTATAGAAAACATTTCAGATAATATAAAAATTTTACACATAGAATATAAATTTAAAAAAAGAAAATTATTAGAAAAATTACAAATTATAAAACATAGAAGTAGTAATAATTTATTAAATAATATGATTAATTTTGATGAAGAATTAATTTTAAAATCGGTTTTATAACTACATATTATTGTAAAAAAAATTTTTTTTTATATATCTGGCTATTCAATGTATCGATATTTATAAAGTTTTTTAGTAATATCTTTAGTTTATTTGTAAAAATTTTTAACAAAAGCTTGAAAATGACTTAATAGTCGAAAAGCTTCGTATTCGTGTAATAAAAAAATTTTTTAGTTATTATCTTCAATTTTATTTTGTTTTGTTAAATTCATAAATCACTACTCTCCAATAACATTGCAACACTAACCTTACACGCTGACTTTATTATTCGATTCATTAAAAATGTATAATTTTTGATATTCTGAAATATGATATTTTCGTTAAATACATAATTATATCACCATTTAATTTATTGAAGTACAGCATTTTTTTTTTAACGTTGTAATATTAATTCTTATTTTCGTGATAATAATTATGACGTCTTTATAATAATTATAGAAATTAATCGCAATTTTAGACTGTAATAATAAAAATAACGATAATAACATAATAATAATAATAATAATAATAGTAATAGTAATAATAATAATTTATTATTATTATAAACCTCGCGCGGGCGCATTTTTGTTTACAGCTGTGCATCTCTAACCGTCGCATTACATACATGAATACATGTAAAAGCATATCGTCGTATTTACATGGATAAAAATAAATTAATTATGTGATTTGATTTGAAATAATTATGTAATGTTATATTTTACATAGTAACTAATTAAAAAATGTATCAATTCATGTCAAATAAATTGATTTTAATCAGACTATAAGTACACCGATATTATCCCGTTATTTTATTGAATAAGTTCGTATTTATTTGGTAGTAATGAGATAGCAGCGCCGAATGAGCTGATAACGGACCGAAGAAAAAATAAATAAAAAAATGACTGCCAATTTTTTTCCCCAGATAACAATTGGTAATCATCGGTTTTGTATAAATAAATATATTTTCACTCCACGTCATAAGCAGACGTCGGCTTTAAATTACGTAGTATCGATCAGATAATGCGGTTAAATTTGTGATTCATGCGAAATCCTGAACAAAAAAACTACATATATATATATATATATATATATATATATATATATATATATATATATATATATATATATATGTGTGTGTGTGCGCGTATGTATATAACCTATAAGCTATTTATTCATATGCGATAAACATAATGAGACATTGTACATAAAAATTAACTTTTTAGTTACAAATAAACGAACACACCGACACACGTGCATATATGTATATATATATTCTTCTTATTCTTCCTTCTGACTCGTGTCGTCCCTAGCAAGGGCATTGTGACACAGAAATGCAATCTTTATGAATATTAGTTTGCACAATTTATCTTATTACAACTGAAGCACTTCTCCACAAATTTTCTTAATCCATCCGAACGTCTTAGAGGCACCGCAACATCTTGTTCCATCCAAGGTAAATAGAAGTACAAGGTAGATATCACGAACTAGGTGCGCAGTAGTCAAACGAGATTGTGACGTAGTTGGTACCCATCCTAAATCCAGATTTGTTATAGAACGGGTCATTGCGTTGCTTCATATGATTTCGCGCGGTTTTTTGTTTTCGTGTTTATGGTATTTTCTTATTTTTTAGTGCAGAATTTCTAATTTTATTTTTTAAGGTATTTTACTTTTAATTACTATCAGGGTAAGACTGAATAATATTTTTATCTCACTGATTCTTTGGTATAGACCTTTCGCACATAATTTGGTTAAATTTATTAACATTTATATTATGCTTTGTTGTGCTATTTTCGGATGTTGTAATCATAGCCGAGATGCTCATAAATTAGGTATTAGCTTTCATCGGTTTCCTAAAGATAAAGTTCTTCGAAAGCAGTGCTCGCATATGAGCAGAAGGGCTGATAACTTCAATATTTTAATGAAAATTATTTCGAACGTGATCTGCAATCAGAATTACTTGAGAACAAGACAAAAAATATATTAAAAAAGGATTCCATTCCTCATTTAAGGATGCCAACATTGATTGAGCTTAAGTCACATAAAGAAAATGAACGCAGTGAAAGGCAAATTAAACGGGAGTCTAAAAAAATAATTGTCGGTTCTTTGTTAGGAAACAACAATGGGGAGATAATTTTAAAAAATAATGGAAATGGTGGACTGGATAACTGTCCGTTACCCGACGTTAGTGATAACGAGGAATTAATTAAATTAAAATTAGAAAATAATTGCTTAAGACAAACTAATGAAAGTCTTTTGAACGATTTAGGAAGGGCAAAAGCTGAAATTACGTGTTTAAAACTTAAACTAAAGATGTTTGAAGGTATTTTCTCGACATGTCAGCAACAGGTAATAGTTGATGGAAAATGTTCCAGGTGGGCTTCCGATGATTTATCGAATGTCTTTAAGATGCATTTCTAAAAAATCCTTCCAGTTTTTCCTAGTGAAATAACTATAAAACGTTGCCTAAACGAATTCATCCCAGGTTTTATAAATGTGAGTTTGAATATTTTGAAATCACATTCGAGAATATTCACCGACTTCTCGAAAAAGATGTTGTACTTTCATTCGATGAGATGAAAGTGAAATCTGATATATGTTACGACAGTATTTCGGATATAATCCTCGGGCCACATTCTAATGTGCAGGTTATGCTTGTTCGTAGTCTTGTCGGTAAGTGGAAACAAACCATATACTATAATTTTTGATTGTTTGTTTTTCGAAGTCGTTAAATTGGTAGAGTATTCGGGATTCAAAGTTCGAGCGTTTGTATGCGACATGGGCTCATCAAATAGAAAACTCATGGCCGATCTTGGCATTAATCGTGATAAATCATACATTACACATTCACTTTGTGAAAACCGCAAAATCTGGTCTTTTTACGATATGTCCCCACCATGGTTTGAAACTATTGAGAAACCACCTTCTTGATCAAAAGTATCAATTATCTGGCGGTGAAGTTGTAACTGAAGATATTAACAGAATTCAGACGCAAGGAGATCTCAAATTCGCTTACAAAATTACACAAAATCAATAGAGACAAAAAGTTAGGATAGCAGCTCAGTTACTTTCAAGAACATGCCGCTATCGGTTATGAGCTTCCAGGCAATGAACATGTCGAATTCTTAAAAAACGACGGTTTCGATGTTTTAAATTCGAGAATTCCTTTTCATCCAACCGATGAAATGAAACACGCATTTGGGAATAATTTAGTCAGACAGAACGTGGCACTGGAAAAGTTGTATAATCTGTGCACATCGATGAAAGTAATCGGTAGATCAAATTTGTTACCATTTCAGACTGCTTTTCAGATTTCCATTAGTCTTCAGCGGATGTATGATAAATTACATTCTGAAGGATACTCTTATATAATGTCAGCGAGATGCAACCAAGATATTCTTGAATCATATTTTTCTTTAATCAGAGGCCTAGTTAAATTTTATGATCACCCTTTACCAACCGCTGTAAATCAAAGAATTAAGAGTATCCTGTTTACTAAACATAATAAATACTGGTAACTCATGGAATGAAGCATTAGTAACATGAAGTTCCGACTTGCTAGACGATAATGATAAAAATAAATCTCCGGAATGTGAAGAATTTAAATCAGAATAGGAACATACAAGTTTTCAAGAAGAAAAAAACGATTTTGCTGGAGTGATCGAACCAGACTCGGATGATGATGATGAAAAATTGGACAAAGTTCACGGTGAAAAGAAAAATTTGTTAAAAATGCTAGCCGGTTATATTGCATATCGAATGAAAAAACGAGGATTATATACTGCTTTTGAATACGACCATCCAACAGAATTCAGTCCACCTAAACAAATGGACTGGCTCGCTACAATATCGAGGGGTGCTTTAATGAATCCAATCGAACAATGGATAAGCATTATATACAATATGGAAAAAGATTTTAACAATTACCACGGCAGTAGCATTAATAAGAATTCGGACGTAATGAAAACACTGATAAACGCATTGAAATTGAAATACAGTAACACAGGTGTTGACGAAGAACACGAACATTTATCAGAATTAAGACGCTAAATAAGAAAAAGTCCAGTAAAAGAACAACTCACGGGAACAAAAATACCGAAAATGGACGAAAAAAGTGAAATAAATTAATGAAATTGCAGTAATTCGGTGAGTGAGACATTTCTTTATGCGCCTAGATTTTTATTACATTTCATTATTTACAATTTTACATGTCCATAAAGTAATACGTCCGTGTATCTTTAAATGCACACATATATATACACCCCAAAAGTCACAATTTAAAGATATTATTTACTGTTTGAATTATTTTAAAAATGAAACAGCAGTAAACTAATTGTGAGAAGTGGTAACACAGCGGTAATTAATACGATATTAAAATAAATAATTTATGTAGAAGAGGAAATAAAACAAAATTTAAAAAATAAAAACTAAACTAGTTAAAAAAACCATAATTTAACCAAAAACAGTATTCACGCGATGTTTCTTCTATACAGAGGCGGAGTCTAGTTGGGTACCAATGACGTAGTAGTTGCCAGCCGGTACGCGCGTGATACCTACCGTGTATTCTATATACCGTGGTTCCATCCATTTTCCTTTCGATGACGACCTTTTCCAATCCGTTTGCTCGAACTATGTGGCCGAAAAACCGTACCATTCTGATAAGTACTTTCGTTAGTAATCGTCTAGGTATGCCGACCTCCGTTAGTATAGATTCGTTTGTTCTCTCGGTTGTCCACGGAACGCATAACATTCGTCTCCAACACCACAGTTTAACACATTCGATGCGTCTGTGTTCAGTTCGGTGTAATATCCAATTTTCCGCACGGTATAAAAACATTGGAAATATTAATTTGGCTAGTCTAATTTTAACTTGTTGATGCTTGATCATATATATATATATATATATATATATATATATATATATATATATATATATATATATATATTTATACATATTTACACATATATATGTATGTGTACATATACACAATGTTTGGATCACCGAGCTTTGGTTAGTATTTGAAAATATATTCAGGCGCACCAACGGGCACCCTAATGTTATTTTGGAATTTTTTCCTTAAAATAATTCTTTAATAGACTTAAAAATTATTTCCAGATGATGCGATACTTTAAATTACTTCAAACATCACATGTGTGTTCAAAGTTTCATGAAAATCAATATATCCTCTTTCGGGATGTTATATATATAAGAATTATATGTAAATTAATTGATTTATATAAATATATATCATATTTATCAAAAAAAAAAAAAAACGATTCTCTGTGACTTCTGTAACAATTAACAATATGTAATTTTAGCTTATTGCTCTACTTCGGATTTATCGCTGTTTAATTCGATCAAAGTATGATTATGGTTCTGCAATCTACTCAACAACAAAGACAAGTAACCTACATGCTCTACATATTATACAAAGCATTTCGACTAGCCGTTGGAACTCTCCGTTCAATACCTGTTAACAGTTTGCATGGCATTAGCCTATCAGGAACTGTCAAATGTATTTACTATCCAACTTTTTGACACAATGTGATGCCTCCAACTTTACATCAGCTCATCCGGCATAATCTGCAATAAGCCTAAATTCACCACGATCAATACGGAAAAAATTTTAAAACATACTATTAATACTAAATATAAACAAACCATTACTCTATAAAAACATAAAAATCAGTAATGTCACCGTGGACAAATAATCCAATCAACTTGGACTTATTTATAACCTGAAAAAGAAAAAATTCCGATAATCAAGAAATTATTCAATCTGTTACTTCACAAACATCTCAGTCATTAGAATTCGATACAGATGGCTCAAAATTTGACTCGTTCGTTAGCTGTTCCGTTGTTAAAGATAATGAAGTCTATATTCGATTCTCATTACCGAAATCATTTACAATTTTATCTACCGAACTGTATATACTTGACCATCGATTTCAGTATAAATACTGAACTTGAGGCTAGCTCGTCAATAATAATCTGCTCAGTCTCTCTTCCAGCTTTGAACGCTATTCATAATGTATCTAACAACAATAGACATCCTATAGCGGAAACAATTGTATAATTAATTACTAAAAATACTGAATGATCCATTAGATACATTCGAATCCTAGTACATGCTGGAATTGCTGAATGTGAACAGGTGATAGGGCAATAAAGGAAGCAGCAACTGCATTACCTGTGCCTGATTTAACACATGCTTATCTTCTTAATAGATTAGAAGCTCCATTGTGTATGACCTGCAACGTTGTGCTGTGTCTGTCCAACATATACTAACTGAGTGTCCTCCAATACAGCCTGCAGAGATCATACTACGGTATTTCATTTTCATCGCAGCTACTCCTCGATTACAAAGTTTCTATACTATCCAGACTCATCCTGTTCCTGTATGGAACTGGATTATATCGTTTAATTTATTACTTATCTACTTCTGTGCCTTTTACCATTAGTTGCTTTATATGGCACATTAATTTAAATAATAATAAAATGAGAAATGTGCGTTTGGAGGTAATATTAGATAATGGTCATGTGTTCTCGGACGTGTAACTAACAAAGCGCGGCGATCTCACTTTATGCTTCATATATTTTATAATTCATCATCAGTACTTAAGAGCATGCTCTTGTCGTTGTAGCTGGGCAATCATTTTCTTCCATTCCTTCATGTTGTCATGTTCTTCATCTCTTCATATACGTTATTTGCATTATTTCTTTTACTCGATCGATCCACGTCATTCTAGGCCTTTCCCTTCTTCTTTCCAATTTTCCTTCGATTATGACCTTCATGAATATGCCGCAGTATGTGCCCTAGAAGTCTTTCGCGTCTTCGCTGTATTATTCCTTTTTTTCATTTACCATTTCCAAAAAACCTTTGAATTCCTTTTCTTCTGTGTCCATGTGATCTTCATCATGCGGCGCCAACCCCACATTTCGAAAGCTTACGTCATTTTTTTAAATTTTGCGTTAACACCCGTGTTTTTGAATCTTATAGTAATATATTCCATATGTATGTTTCCAAAAGTTTTTCCGTATTTCTATTTTCACGTTTTTATTAAATATAAATTTCTCTCATACGCTTGTTTGGCTATCGCAATTTTAGTTTTATAGCTAGCAATGTGATATTAGTGAAATTCATAAACTAATAATTGGTAAAACTCTCAGTATTTTCATATACATGTCCTGTAAAATTTTGTAGCTTAACGCGATTTTAAAACCAATGTAACGTAGTAACTAATAAGGTTAATCGATATTACAGTAGATCCGTGCAAAATATATTGTTAATTCTAATCCATATCTATTCGACAATTATTGATCAAGAAATCAATATAATAAATGTAATCAAAATAAAAAATTATATTAAGCGTAAATGTGTAATATTAAATCATAAGAAATGTAATTACCCGTCGACAAGCTAAAGCTTGACGAGATAAGTAGTATTAAAATAATTGTATTATGTCGTATGAGTATTGTTGTGTGTATAGATGAATTATGAGTGTATATATCATTATAAAATTTATCATAAATATACGTTTTAAAACAAAAAACGGTAGGATATGTATATATATATATATATATATATATGTGTGTGTAATGTCACAAAGTATATCTTCAAAGCTGTTTTTTTTTTTTTAAATGCGTAATTAATAAGCAATAGGTGGCAGAATTATCAGTATTGAATGCTGAATAGAATAATAATATATTTGCAAAATATTTTCTGTTTACAAAAAAGTAAAGTTACCATTCAATATAATTTTCTGTACTGAATATATCAACGATTCTTTCCAGAAAAAATTAATACAAAATATAATCTTATAAAATATTATTTAAATTACGCTTTAAAGTGCATAATTAACGACAGACAATTTTTTTTTTAATAATTATTATTAAATATGCATACAGTCTATACTAAATGGATTATCGATCGAATATTTCGCCTATGTTCCAGAAAATTTGATTAGGTTGCAAGTTATGTCGTAGTCGTCGATATTTTTACGAATTCCATTTTCAGGGACCACAGCAATTATCGAACGACCGGATGAAATATTCAATTAACGTATATATATATTATATATATATTATATATATATATATATATATATATATATATATATATATATGTATATATATGTATATATGTGTATATATATATATATATGCATGTATATACATACATACACACACACGCACACATATACATATATATATATATATATATATATATGTACGTGTGATTTCGTTTTATAAATGTTTATTTTATAATTATCTTTTTTTTCAGCATCATTCAGTTTCCACTTTTATCATGCATGCTGATAGGATTTTAAAAATAAAACCATAAATATTATCGGATATTGTTTATTACTGGCCATACAAACAAATAAAAATGAAAATTATTCTTTTCCGGAAGAAGTAAGTTAATTTTATTGCTTTTTCCAAATGACAAAACCTTTGGTTCTTTAGATAGTTCATTGTTGCTATTATTATTATTATTGTTAGTATTGTTATTGTTAGCATTATTATTGTTAGCATTATTATTGTTAGCATTATTATTGTTAGCATTATTATTGTTAGCATTATTATTGACATTGTTACTATTAAATAATAATAATAATAACAGTAGTGACGCTAGTACTAATATAAGGGTTTTAGTAATAATGTAATAGCAGTAATAACAGTTGTAAATTGATCGTAGTAATACTGGTGATAGTCGAAATAACCGAAGTGGTCGTAACAATAGTAATATTAGTAGGAAACTTGCTAATATTGTATTACACACGCGTCAGACTATAAGGTCATATTTTATTTCTATTTACAGCGGTTTATTGCAAAATTATCAATTTCGAAAGTATCAGTTTTTGACGATAGATTTTTTAGTTTTCTTGCGAATAATATTTAAAACTAAATTATTTTCACTTTTTTTTTTTTTTTTGCGTTATTATAAATCGCTCCGTCTAAACAGTTTCGTAACTATTTTAGTTATAAATCGCTCCGTCTAAACAGTTTCGTAACTATTTTAGTTCTACTCGTTTTAAATATTCCACCGACACCGAGCCGCTTCACCGACAGGTGCAATTTTTTTGTACATCGATAAAATTGATGTAAATTTTGAAAAATTTAACAATTGTATAAGAAAAAAATTACTCCGCAATTATGATAATTTAAAAATGCGCGTGTATTTACCCTTTCGGTCGCGGTAATACTGAAAAAATACCTATTTTTATAGTAATGGGCAACTTACGCATTAAAAACTGATCAATCAATAGAGATAAGGATGCGAATAGAGAAATCGAGGAATTCTTAACACGAAAAATTTGATCACTCGGAAGGATTTTTACAACCACGAATACGTCTACTCCGATGTTACATTTGGTCAATATATACGATACGCATAGCCTGGTTCTCACTGAAACCTTGGATAGGAAAATCGAAACGTTTGAGATGTATCGTAGAAAATGTTCATACCTAGATCACGTGACCGATAGGCTGAGGTGCTTTCTACCGTCCGAACCAGAAAATTAAAATACTACGGACACACGCGGACATTCAGAAAAATATCGTTCCTGTTGTACAATATGATGAAATTATTGGCCATAGAAATATGAGAAAATAGTATCAAATACCATCACCATAACTGCAAGAGACGTTCAGAGATATTTAGAAAAATTATGATTTATAACTGAACGGTATGTAATATAAGATGTTTTCGAACCCGCATTATTAGTACATACGGCATTATTTTCATGTTTGATGCGATTATTGCGATATCATCGGCGAATGTAGCTAAATGAAGTTAAGGTTGAAGTTAGTAGGTCAACAGTAAAGATTGAATATAATAATGGTCCTAATAGACTGTCCGGAGGTATATAGAAAATCTGTATACGCTTCTGAGAATGAGTGGGTAATTTTAACAACGAACGAACGATACGATACGTACGATAGAAGCAATAAATAGAAATCGTCGTTTAAAATTTTCGCCTAATTTATATAGCAGTGGTGCTTCGTCGAATATCTGGGTGACATCGAGAAAGCCTGCGGAACATACCTCGTCTTTTTCCACAGTTAGCGAAATTACATCGACCAATCGGTGGCATTATTGAATTGAAGAATGATAAACTGGCTTTTCTACAATTTTCGATAGTGAAGAAAGTAAACTAATTGGCTGATGTGGCGAAACATCTGTTTGTGATTTTCCTTTTTTAGGAATTATAGTCATCACTGATGATTTTTTCCACGCTGTAGGCAAGTAGCGCATTCTTAAGTATTGCATTGAAAAAGAGGATAGCCGCCTTTTGCAGGTAGATGAGTAATTATTTCTCCGGTAATTTTATCTAAAGCAGGACTCTTACGTAACGGCTGCATTGAAATACCCCTTTTTATGCGTAAAATATTTAGCATATGGACGAGCTTTCGCTATTGATATTTGTTATTTGTATGATGTTGCGCGTAGTCAGGATGACGGCAGATATATGGGGCTTTTCTTTGTCCGTTTTAATCCAATTGTTGTTAAAAATTTAATATCGTTGACGATCGTAATAGTTTTTCGTTGCAATCCATAACAATTTATCGTCATAATTTATTGACTCTAAATAACGATTCGTTAATTTTAATTTTTAATTTCATTTGTAATTCGCTAAATTTCGTCCTTATTAAGGATGGATAACGACAATGCCGCCATTTCTTTCCGGCTGCTCTCGTTCCTTTTATTAATTTACTTTATTTCTACCGGAATGCGAATACTTTTACGGAATGATTTTTGTTCATATTCAGTGGAATTGTTGCATTCGTATTTAACGAGATCTGTAAAATGAGTTATTGATGAATCTAAATCGTCGGAATTCTTCAGTTTTACTCGAAGATTTATATATTAGTTTCAATTATTTTTGAAGATATTTGTCAACTTGTGGATTTGTTGTAAGTCTTATATCGAATCGTTTTAGAATTTGAATTTAAGACCGCAAATACCGGGAAATTATCGGAATTGCATTATCCCCGTTATATCTTTGTAGCCCACGAGAAACAAAACAAAATACATCTGAAAATCTGTTAGAGTGTTCCGGCCGGTATGTTTTATCGGAGACGGAACATCGAGTGAATTATTTTTGTTATATCGCCAAATAGTATTTTTTTTTTTTCAATTATATTCACCGGCGCGTATTTGTCACATCATTTACAGAATATTACAATTTCTGGTATCAGAAATCTCGATAGATAGCAGCTACAGCTGTGTCATATGAGACCGTTTTTATGTTTACAGCTACAATTTGATAACCGAATGTGCAATATGTAGAGTTTTTGTGTATTGCTTATAAATATTCTCGAATAATATGATCGACCCGCCGTCAGTTGTTCCATCAAGATGAAGAGCCGTGTATGCGTGTATCCGTGGATTTTAAAACTTGCATTTCTGTTATTAGTACAATATCAACAACCTGCTGATGAAGAAACAGTTCGAGCAAAAAAAAAAACGTTATCGGTTAATAATAGAAAAGTATAAAGCGGAAAAGCGCATTTGATCGTTGGTACTTTTAAATCCGATCCTTCTTCTTTATAATATCGCTTGACACGTGGTAAGTTATTCAACCTTTATAAGTAATGCGTATTAAAATTGTTGTAGGTTAAAGTAAGAAAATTAGAATACCTCGGATAATGCTTAGTATAGCAAATAGGAGATATTTCAAGTAATAGGCTAAAATGGTAGTCGTAGGCGTGGTCGTCCTAGGAAAACGTGGGTGGAAAATTTGAAAAATCGGTCTAAATTAAGCACGATAGATATATTCCGAATGTAATAAAGATCGGAGTCAAGAGGGGACGTTAAGAAGAAGGTTACTTTTATTTTAAGATAATTCTTAACGCCTTAAATAAATCAGTGCGCCATCAGTCTTAAGTAACGTAAAGTCCTGGCCAATTTTCGAGTGAATGAGTTTATCAATTGCTGATGTAAAATACAATTTATTCGTTTTCTTAACTGATTCGTTTATTTAGTTTTTCCTTTTTACGTCTTCTTCTAATTCTTAAATAAAATTTTCTACTAACTTTTTTTTTTGTACCTTATACGAGCCAATTTTGTCTTTTCTGTCATACGTTTGCAGACGATATTAGCGGAAATTGAACCGGAATCAAATTTGATCAAACAAAAAAAAAGATATCGGTTATGAGATGCGATAAAAAAAAGTAATAAACGCGGAAATCAATGCAAAAATAGGCGGATTGTTAATAAAACAAATAAAAATACAAAGATATTGTGGAAGCGTAATAACAAACGATAAAAGAGTGTACTACTGTTAGAAGAAGGAATAAGATTGGCGAGCATTTATGAAAAACGAAGGAGTATTAACGTCGAGACAGGCGAATATAGAAATTAAGAAGAAATTCATTTAACTTTCTAATTCGGAAGCTTGAACGGGGATAGACAAAAAAAGAGGCGAAGCAAACCTCTGGTTGGAGGTGAATAGAAAAAGCTAGTAACAAAGTGATTAATCCGTGAAAATAGAAGCTAATTAGGGAAAATCGATAAAAAAAAAACGAAGATAAAAAATGGATAGGTTATATTTACACCGTAGAAAGGAAAAATCAAGACGAAGACCAGGCATGAAATATATCGAATACAACATGATCATATACGAGAACTTGAAAAAAATAGCGTTATCACGCGTATTAACAGAAGAATTATAATGATGGTGATCATCATCCAAAAGGATTGGGTTAGTATCGCCGATCTTGGCTAAATACTTCGAAAATTTATTTAATCCCCTCCGTTACGTATCGTCATTTTTTTTTTAATTTTACACATTTCGATAAAATAGACTCGATAATGTGAAAATACAAAAGTAATATTTTGCGTACGATACTGATTTTGAAATTAGATAATTTTTTTTAACGCGTCGTATAAATATTTTTAGAATTGAAACATTCCATACCAAAATGTCGTTTTATTTTAGGCATTTGTTTTAACGTTAAAACTTTATGTACCGTCTAATGGGTACTGTGACTTAAAAAAAAAAAAAAAAACCGGAAAATTGTAAATTTATTTAACTGTTTCGGGTTTAATCGTTGAATAATTTAGAATTTAGGAACGTTTGCTTATAACTGACTCGTTGGCTTGCAAAGGATGTAAAATTTTTTCCCTATTTTCTCCTCAAAACGTTTAATTTAGTTAGCGTCTTGGTCCGACCAACGCGCATTACCTTCCTCTGGAACGCTTTATTCCTTTTCTTCACCACCGAGCTATTTTATTTATCCCTTTCAGTCGCGATATCCTCTTTTTTTCTTTTTTCTTTTTTTAAAGAAAATAATTGAACTACTACTACAACTTTTTTTTACAACGTATTTAATAATAAATCACGTTATAAAGGTGAAATACGCGAAAATTTAAAGTTTCGAGTGTATATTACAATATGTGTGTCTAAAATAATTACTGCACGGGTTGTGAACACCCAGACACTGTACAATAAATTAAACTTATAATTAATCATAAACAGTTTTAGAGCGTAATATGGATAATTTAAATCTAATGGAAAATAGCCACGCTACACGCAAGTACGTACAATATTCAAAGAAAGCATCACTTGGATTAATCGCGGTTGGATTAGTTTGTCCGGAATTATGTACTGACGTCGCATAGCAGCATCCGTATATATATATATATATATATATATATATATATATATATATATATATATATGATAATAGAAGATTTGCAATTTCCATATTAATTTCTAGAGAGGAAAATTCTCGAACCTAATATTTAATTCGTAGTAATTTCGTACAATGAAACATAAAGTTCCTAACATCATCAAGATTGGTGTCGCCACAAGCTATGATCATCCGTAAGATGAAACCTATATAGGTGTGTATTCATAAAACTTACCGAGAACTGAGAGCACTTCAACGGTATTAATGTTTGTTTAAGTTTACTTCTACTGCCAACATCTGGGAAACATTTGAGTGTCTTTCGACGCCAAAGTTTTTCCATCTCACTCGCCACGCGTTATGTACTATTTACAAATTTATTTAGTATTCTAGCCGTAGGCTTGTCATCTAGAAGCGATTTATAAGTTCTATATCGATGTAAAGAGTTTTCGAGAAGGGAAATATGTACAACTATATACTTCGACATAATTGACCCGCCTCCCCTTTTGTGAACAAGCCCGTTGGTAACATATTACTTATTCTATTAGTTGCGGAGGTTGGAGCAGTTCGATAAAGACAGCCGGTATCGAGTAAGAATTTTCGTCATTGTTTATTGAATTTCAACGCATATCGTAATAAGGGATATTTCTATAAAAATCGTCTAATCATCTAAAAAGCGATATTGCATTTTCACCTCCTTTCGTGTATTGAGCAACACTCTAACTGAGGACAAACAACAGCGCGTATTCTCGAGATGAATAATTTTGAGGATGACGAAAAAGCTCTGTAACCATCTTAACGAATATGATATATGTCACGAGAAACTGGAAATGGCTATACTGCTAGAAATGTATCGTTATTATGTACATCGTAGTTAATTATATATTTTTCACAACATGGCGATTGTTAAAACGTACGCGGATAAATGAATATTACTCGTTCTGTAGTATTCACGATGTACATTTGAATGAGCGATTATTGAAGATGAATGTCGTCGCGTGTATACGTTAGTATTCGGTCGTACCGAAACGGATCATTTTACGTGAAAGTATTCTTTAAAAGGATGTAGCGCAACCGCGCAAATTCTATTCCTAATATAGGCAAAAAACTTACCCCTATACCAATACTACAGCTTTGTACACGGAAATGTACAGAGTTTGGTACCATTTAGTTCTCCCTGCCGTTTCCTCTGTTAAACAGAATCCGTCCTCCTTACGATACGTAGCCTTATTTGTGATAAATACGTTACTACAAATGATAATAATATAATAGAGTATAGCGACTAAATTAAATATCTCAGCGTCTTACCCGATAGGAAATTAAACTTTTCTGCTCGTCGTATAAATGATGGAGCTTATAGAGAACATTAGAGTTATTTTCTCGATCGATATTCAAAATTATCTGTTTAAAATAAGTTATTAATCTATAAAATCTTTATACTATTCACGATGGTATCTCTGTCTGGTGTTCGGTAAGCAAAAGTACACAGGGTGGTGACCAACAGAAGACGGACGGTTTCGTTTTTTTTTAATATCGCAGTTGGTAACACTGCTACAACGCAAATACTTCACGTTTATTGCACATACGAGAGATTCGCTTTTTCAGTTATCACGGCATCCTATAAAGAGAATTTTAGCTCACATTTTGCCTGGGGATTTTTGGCGTGAACCACCGATCGCGACACAGTGTAGAGTTTCGAAAAGAATTCAAAGTTAGATTTTTTTTTGTTTTTTGTTTCGGTACGGATACCTTAATAGCAGCGTTTACGAAACACGTTCACGAGATTTGGAAGACCTGAAAACTCGGATTTCTGAGGAAATTCAACGACCCATACTCGAAAAGTGTTCGAAAATTTTGTCAAACAAAAAAACTGAATGAACATTTTGATCGAGTAGTTTTGTAAGTTATTCAAAAAACAACAAATTCTCTGGATCACCCTATATCTTTCCTACATATTCCATTTTGAAGGCTTTTTTTACCATCCGCATTTTTTAATCGTCCAAGTTTCGTACGCATTAGCAGTTTCCATAAAAACGAAAAATAAATTTTGTATTTATTTCGATTAATTTATCGTCGAATTAACAAAAAAAAAAAAATGATTTAATCGATAGAAAAAAAATTGTCGAAATCTATTTCGGGCGTTTCGTAATTTTAATTACATTTTATCATCATCATCATCATCGGCTTATAAATATTTTTATTTTTTTTTTATTTTTTTTTTACACAAATTTTTCGATTTACGTAACGATGGAATATTTAAAAAAAAATTAATTACGTAACTCGCATCGTTCTTTCAATTTTCGTAATTTCAATTGGTCAATGTAAACGATAATATTTTTATCTTTGATTTTATTCATTCATATTCGTCCATTTTCATTCATTATCGGTTCGTTTAATTTTTCTCATTGTTCAGATAACGAATGATAATAATAATAATAATAATAATAGTCACCATATTAATAATAACGATGATAATATAACAATACTACGACCACGCTGGTAATTACGATGGAACATGTCGATAACATTGTTTTTCCGATAATAAACGTTATTATTAATTTTCATTATTATTATTATATTACACATTGTTGCTAATTAAAATAATAAATATAATAACGACGTTAGATAATAAATAATAATTATATCAAATCGGAGGAAATTTCATATCAGCTACCTAATTTTTGATCGAGATGACGTCAGATTCCAAAAAATAAAAAATAAAAGATATTTATATATATATATTAAAAAGTTCGGAATTAAATGGCGTTGGAAAAATTGAAATATTGAAGAAAAAGAAAGATTTTAAGAAAATTCTCAGCCTAAGAAGAGATGTTCGGAAACAGACCGAATAAAGAACTATATGAGAGTGTAAAAATGCTCTCTCGCGTTACGAGGAAAAGAAGATAGTCATTTAGAGAATGAGTAATAACAAACTAACAAAATGAATCTTTCGGCATTTTGCTAAGTTGAAAACCAGCCCGAAGCGGTTCTTGAACGCGAAAAAAAATCTCAATAAAAAGCAATAGCGGAATGGAATTTAGAAATAAAATTAAAAAATTCGACGGATTTAAAAGAACCAAAAGTAATAGAATTGGATGTACGGACGATAGGAAGAAAAAGCAGATACCAAGAAATAATGAGAAGAAAGGAACAGAAAAAATATATTGTTCTTACGTGGTCTATGCGTGGTCAAATTCAAAGAGAAGAAGAAGAAGATATACGCCACTGCTCATTATAGATGCTATTGAACTTCTCCATGGACGCTACCTTGAGCCGGAACTGCCAGGTCGTCTGCGGATACGAACCTTCTTGGTACCAATGTCTTCGGCTGATCGTTAGTGTAGACATTTAAAAATGTTGGGCCATGGTAGGCCGTTTCTTTGAAGTCTCCAGCTGCTTTCTTTGTTCCCAAATTTTACTTGGAATCTTTTGTTTATGAGGCGTATTTTTAATCTTCCGTCGTATCGTACATTTTTTTTTCAGACAGTAAGTTATCATAAGTGTCAGTTAGATCAATAATTACTCCTCTGATTAATTCTATCTTAATATATATGGAGTCAGGTCCCTTGATCGCTCTTTCCCAGTCTAAAACCGGGTTTTTCTTTTATTAATTTACTTTCAATGATTAAATCCTGTTAAGAATCATTCTTTCAAATATTTTCATCGCGTGAATTAGTAGAGAAATAAAGCTGGTAGGATCTTTCTTTCAATATGGCTACGATATTATCTTTTTTTTCATTTGCTGATATTTTTCATTATTTAATTATATCTCTAAAACATTTTGCAGTCCAGACTATGACCTCGTTACTTAACTGTTTTAGTCGCTCTGCCACGATTACATCGGGTTTTCATCTTTGATGATTTTCACCTTTTTATTTTCTTCTTCGGTTTACCATTTGTAATCAGCTGACCGGCTATATTATTAGTCGTGACACATTTACCTATCTGTAGATTACCTGTAGATTTATGTGCCATGTACTGCACCTAGGCCAGAAAGAATAAATTGGAAGTACGGATTGTTAAATTAGATTATATAAATTGGAGAGGATTTAAGAACATTTAATAAACTATTGGAAGCATCTTGCGTGTAGGAAAGAATGTTTAAGGAGCCTGAGCGGTTTTGACATTTGCGAGCCCAACTTGCGCGTTCACCATTTAGGATTTTTAGGAGCCTCAAGGATACTGTTTGCTTCATATCTAGTGAGTTTATTAATTCAATCCATCTTTCACTTTTTTACGGGTTCATCACAGAGTTGGCACTCTGGAGGTTCGTCATCTTCGAAGATATACGCATGCGTTAGCGAGATATGTCCTATTGTGGAGCCGGGTCAGTACTTTTTCATATATGCGACTTTCTTGTGGTCCTTAGAGGATATATGTTGCTTTTAACCGTCCTCAGTTTATTTACTGCATCGGTACTAATCCATCTTTCATTCCATTTTCATAGTGCACAGTCCATGGTGATCGAGCGGATCTTTTCCTATGGTAGGTGGAACAATCTGGTCATTCCGATGTTCAGGTCAGCAAGATCTGCTCGAATCCTCACTGTCATAGAGCTTGTGCCTAAGGGGTCCATTAGTGATTAGGATGATTTATCTTCGTCAGCATGGTTGCTACATAGTTTATAGTAAGTACTTGTATTAGAATTTGTAGAGGCAGTTCCCCTGCCAGCGCTAGTATGTTGGATGAGGGACCAGTAGGATACGCACATAACGCCCTTCGTACTGCAGTATGGTGTATTGTATCAAGTTTTTGAAGTAGTGATTTCGACGCCGCACGATATAATATACATCCATAGTCCAGTTTTGATCGGATAACTACGCGATAGATCATCAAAAGCGTGTTCGTGTGTGGTCCGCATTTTTTCCCATTTTAAATCTTTAGTATGTTTAAGGACGTCGCACATCTCTTGTGCAGCTCCATAATGTGGTCCACCCAGCGCAAACTGGAGTCAAAAAATGAGACAAAGAAAGGTTACACGAGGCTGAAATTTTAGTATATTATCATACAATTTTAGATGTAAAGTCGGTGCTGCCGACGTTGGAAGTCGACGTAGTATGTTTTGGAAGTAGAAAATTTGAATCCAGTTTGTCGACTCCAATTCTCGGTTTTTTTTTTTTTTTATTGCGATCTGAAGCATTTGTTGGGCAGTTTCCGGATATCGGATTTTTGTATGAGATGTCGAGAAAATCCCTATCTAATCTGTACGTCCGCGGGAGGTGGAATACATGCCGTATTAGGTAGTAATACACTAAGAATACACTCCCCTGTGGGATGCCGTTCTGCAGCTTTTGGGAATTTGATAGGGAGTTACCTGGATTGTTCTATTCGACAGGAAGTTTTTAATTATACAATCTTTAATTTTTTGATTATCAGATATGTCCAAGCTGTATCATAGACCCTACCAAGATCGAAGAAAATGTAATATAAACGCTGCTTAAAATGCATTCAGGATTTCTGATTCTAGAAGTAAACGTATAGTTAGTGAGAATCAGTAGAAAGTTGGAAGAATAAATTGGAAGTACGGATTGTTAAATTAGATTATATAAATTGGAGGATTTAAGAAAATTCAATAAACTATTGGAAGCATCTTGCGTGTGATCGGCCTTTCCGGAATCCACATGGTATGGGCAAATTATCGATTTGGTTTCTAAATACGGCATTAGTCTATTTGCTATCATTTTTTCCATTATTTTACATTGCACGCACGTTAAAGCTATGGTTCGATAATTGGTAGGTGTCTACTTTTGCCTGGCTTTAGTATTAAAATGATGATTGATGTCGACCAGACATCTGGGAAGGTTCGATCCACCCAGACTTTATTGTATATCTGTAGTAACGCATTTATTGCAGTTTGTGGCAGATGCTTTACAAAGATAACCGCCGGTATCATCCAGACCCATTCTTCTTGAAGTGTTGCAAACTTTCATGCAGTTCCATTAAAGTAAAAGTATATATATGACTCCGAACTTCCAGAATCTAAATTTATATTATATCGTTCTTGTTCCATCTTGAACTCATGAAACGCGGCTGGATGGTTAGCATTAGACGACTTGTCCGCAAAGGTAGTAGCCAGAGCATTTGAAATCTCTTCGATGTTATTGTCGCTAACCGATATCTATAGAATCGAGAAGCATGTTTCGCATCCATTTAGGCCTTCAATCTTCGTCCACATGTATTGATTGGAGGTCTGCGAATCGATAGATTCTATAAATCTGTGCCAAGTTTTCTGTTTTCCGGTCCGTATGAGGTGTCGTGCTTGCGCACGTAGTTTTTCTGAAGTTTTGTAGATCTTCTATTAGTCTTGTGGTTCGGAATTTAGCGAGCGTTTTTTTCCTATTCTTTACGGCTTGCTGAACAGTAAGATTTCACCATGGTACCTTCTTTGGGTTAACAATTGCTTTCGAACGCGGAATTGCTCATCGGGCTGCTTCCACTATATTATCATTGACGTTGTTTAGCATCAACTTGATATTGCCGATCTCGCTCACTTGCATATTTGCGCACATTTCCATAAATAGGTTCCAATCTGCAAGTTTTCACATCCTTCTAGATGGTTTTTGATTTCGATCTCGGTTAGTGCACTGCTCAGTGGTAATTATATGGTCACTCGAACACAGATCATTGTGTACGGACCACTCTAAGAATTTTCTTGTTTATTTTAATAGAAATCTCTACATTCCACAACAAATAATAGAAAATAGAAGTACTAATAATTATGCATTGGAAAAGTTTTTTTTTTTTTTTTTTTATTATTATTTATAAAGATTGACCAATTATACGAGTTTGATTTAGATCGGGGGATGATTGGATTTAGACTGAAAGAGGTTGTGGAGAAGACGATGAAATATCGGAAGAATAGGAGATTCAGAAATAGACCGCTTGAGTGTGGAAGAGTTTGTATCAACATTTGGAAAGTTAGAGACAGTTGTGAGTTGACTTAGAATTCGGATGATTTGTGTACGGAATTCGTCCTGAGGGAAAAGATAAGAAATTAGAATAATTAGGTACAGATCGCGTAGTACTGGGCAATTTACTTTTTTTTATTCGCGTCCGTTGTATGCGTTGTAATTTCGGCCTAGGAGAAGACGCTGATATAAGTGTTGTTTTTCCATATTTCTATGGCTTCCTTAAGTGAAATATTTTCAATCGGCATAATCTTCTTCTGTATTTTGTGTTGTTCGATGTACACGGGCACGAACTAGCGTGATTTCGATCGTAATTTAGGTATGCAGGTTGAGCAGATAAAGTAGATGTGGTATTTCACTTTGACGACATATATCGGTCTCCGCAATACATCAGCGTAGTTAAGAATAATACCGAACAGATATATATGCCCATGCCTTAAACATTGCATACACATCCGTGGTGGCCGAATGCTTATATAACGACACAAACCGAGGAAGATTGTTTCCGAAGTATGTTAATTCTAACGTTTGTGTGGATACCAAATTATTCTGTGTTTTACGAAGTATTCTGCATGAATGCGCAATTCGATAGCCGCTAAAATACCTTCGTCAGACAATGTCGCGAATTATGCCATGTCGAAAAAGAATACTTTTAGGTATAAACGCTTTGAACTCGGGTTTTCTATTAAGTTGAAGTAGAAAATTGTTGGCTGTTAAACAATTAGAAAAAGTTCCTTAGTTTTAAGCCGTTTCTTTCGAAAGAAAGTAAAACGTTATAGGCGGAAACTATTTTGTAACTTTCGATCTGATGATAATTCGCAAGGTGTTTGTTTATCGATTCTATAATAATTATAAATTAAATTTTATCGTACATCAAGGTCTTAGGGTAAATTATAGAATTGTCAATATGCAAAACGATTTTATGGGGGTCGATTGTTGCATCCCATTCGCGTAAAAAGTCCTCAAAAATCTAATTAAACGTAGAAAGCTGCTCGTTATAACTTTCAGATTGATTAGAAATGAAAAATAAACAAGTTCTTTTCGAAAAACGAATGGAAATGATACCAATGATTCGTAGAAATATATTAAACATAGAAACAGCGTTGTGCCTGGGAATTTAGAACTCCTAGACAACAATGTATAGACACAGATGACAGATTTTAACGCAAGAAGAGAGCGTTGCTTGTGTATGCGGAAGAAGAATGGTTTGGGTTGGCACGTACAGTTCTAAGAACGATGGAATAACGGTTTGCCTCGCATTCGGAAAAATAAAAAAATAACAAAAAAACATTTCGTCCTTTTTTATGTGGAACGTATTAACCAGTCGTCAATGACAAATTATCCGACAAAAGAAAAGAAAAAAACTATTGTAAAACTGCGGAAATGTGGATACATAGGAGGATGCTGAGGATACGTTGGACAGCAAAAATATCCAACGAAGCTGTTTTAAAGAAGGCGAATACAGCTCGATAATTACGGAATATTATTATAAAACTTTGGCCATAAGACGTGCAAAGTATGAAACTTTACAGACTATTATACAAGGACAGATAGAAGGAAAAAGAAGTCCGAGAAGAAGAAGGATAGATTGGCTGAAAAATATCGAAAACTGGACCGGCGCATCTTCAATACAACAATTAACGGCAGATGCGAGACAATGTAAAATCTAGTTGGCACAATCGCCTACGCTCTCTCGAGTATGGCGCATAGAAGAAAATGAAATTGTAAAACTCCATTCGATTTCGTCCCATAATTTTCCTAGAGGAAAACGACAACCGCTGTATATGGGGATATATCCAATAAATAGATATTCGTTCGAAATATTTGACAAAAAAGAACAAACCTCTCGATAAATATAATTACGAGATTTACTAGTAATTAGAACATTTTGATCGTATTATACACTGAGATAATTATTGAAAAAAAACTTAATATTAAAAGATGTGGTTAAAGAAAAATGGAAACGAGAAAAAATACCGACAGGATACATAGATAGAGTCGCCACAGAGCTTTAATAATAGGACATGAAGATACTGCAAACAAGGATACGTAGAAAATTTACGACTTCATATTGCTCAGATTGAATTTGCAATGAAGATGATATGTACATATGTGTGTTATACATTCGACCAATTTCAGTTAACTCGCTTCTTTAATCTAGGATGCGTAAGCGTAATAAAAAATTTATTAATACTAAATTTTAACTAGGTCAAAATTTATCTCATTTTTAACATCGTTTCATTACCGTCATTAATTATTAGAATTGCCGACGGTAATTAAATACAAAATGATCGCAATATTATTATATTGCAAACCGAACGTACGCGACGATATTTGCAAATTCTTCGACGTTTAAAAATGAAATAAAGCGATGTAAATTCAAAAGAGGCAGAGTGTCTACTCGCTGGACTGACGGTCTGCGGAACTGGTTTAGTATGGTGGCAATAGCGTACAACTCTGAAACGGAATCTACGTAGAGCTTTAGCAGGTCATAACGGTCAGAATTGACCGGATACAATAGGAAATTCGAACGCTTTTGTCGAAACTGCGTTATATATGCCGATGTATTCTTCGCATAGAATTAGCACGATTTAAAATCGATTACAAAAATGGGTAAATACTGATGGAAATTGTAAATGTATATAAATTCGAAGCAATTATTATTTTAAACTCGAAGACGTCCACTACCTCTGGCTGAAATAAATATTTACTCCACAACAAATTTCACGATCAAAAGAAGTTCGTCATTTAGGTGGATTAACATACGTGTTAAATATGCGATAAACAAAACCTACAAAGCGATGCACTTTTTCCAATATTTAACGGAAAATCGTGTCTTACCAGATTAAATAAAAAATTTTATACACGAGCAAACAAAGCTTTATTGATCAATTTAATAATAAAATTTCCAAAAATTTCTTCGATAATTGTTCTATTCATCGCGATAAATGAATATCAGTTATAATTATGATATGGCACATCTCCGTCAATTAAGCGTAGATTTAAAAAAAAAAAACTATTTTCTGATTTCGAGTATTCTTCAGAGTAAATATAACTTGCGTACACTTTCGATTCGTTAATTTCAATCCTCCAAGATTTGTTATGCAGTGGAGTAAAGTATAATAAAAAAAACCGGGTCCTACCTCGAATAGCGTTAAATACCTCGGCTTACACCTTTATGAAAAAACCGCTATCCTTGGAAAACAAGGTGCTACATGTTGATGAAGCCTATTATGGAATCCTACTATCGGAAATCGCAAGAAAATCTCATATAGCAATCATCCAACGAGCCCAATCAAAAATACTACGATCGATAGTCGGCGCACCAATGTACGCAATGACGAAATACATAAACATCTATCGACCATTAAAGAAGAAATCGAAGCAGTCAGAGCACGATATACAGAAAGACTACAAAATCACTCAGTTGGCGGCTTATCAAGAACGGTATCCGGTTCAGGCGACTGAAACGATCGAATGTAGTAGACTAACGAATATTGCATCAAGGAATGGCGACCATTGGGAAGCATTCCATTAATTTATGTGTAAATTGAATCATTGCCACTTATTGTGTTCAGTTGGACAGATTGTGCGCAAAAATTTATTTAAAAAAAAAATTCGAGTATACTATTGTTTTATTATGTGATTTATCGAATTAATAAGTATCGATTGTAAATTGTAATTATCCGATTGATTAACTTAAGTACTTTTATTGTGTTTTTTCCTCTCGTCTTAGCAGGGTTTTTTTTTTTATTTTGTCGTTTTTTCCTGTATTTAATCAGATTTATATGCTAAATATTACAAAAATTCAATTTATTATTAAGATAACTATTTGCCAAAGTTAAAAATGATACTTGATCGATCGAACGGAGTAAAATAAAATAAGTCGAATTAAATTAAAGTTATACCCGAATTAAATTTAATAAATATTAAATTAGAAGCGCTTTCAATCGAAATTAAACGTGTTGACGAATGTTAGAAATTTTTTTCATTTCTTTAATTTACTAGACGAGAGACGAAGCTGTTAGAAGGCACATTCTGCGTTGGGTGAAGATATTGTATAAACAAATACGATTTATACGCCGAAATTTCTATTAGTCGACTTGTTTATTTAAGTTTATATATAAACACACACATACATATATTTTATATATGTATGTGTGTGTTTATATATAAACTTTATTAGCATACATACGCGAACCACGCCATAGCCACTCAGTAAGTATAGTATCGAAATCGAAATAAAATGAAAAGGCGGGGTAAACGGGATGCTTAATAAACATTCATATTTGCCTGGATCACTTTGTTTCGGGTTTTTTTTTTTCTTTAGTTTTTACTATTGACAGAAAGAATAATAATAAACGCTTAAAGTAAACTAGTCGTTAGAAAACCGAAACTCACCTTTCCACCAACATTCGGTTTATATTGTAGATGATGCGAAATTAACGTAGAAACAAAGACGGAGCATTTAAACGAAGTTCATTAAACGAAGACAAAAATAATATTTACAAATAATAATAATAATAATAATAATAGTAGCAAGTAGGTAGTATAATAATGAAACGGACTTTTCCTGTTACTACTCGCTCTTGGAAATTTTCAAGAATCGATTGTGTCGGTCGGTTCTAAGTTTCTGCCTTTTCTCCTATTATAAAGGATAGTCCCACCTGTTAAATTCGAAATTTATTTACTCGAGCTAATAGAAAACTTCGCGTACACTTGGCGGCTGTCTAAGACGATCGATGACATTAACGATAAAACGATAAGGTAGAACGAATACGTATATAGGTTCTTTTTTTCAAATATTAAACGCAAATAGTAAAACATAATTTTTTTGTACACGTCGCGCGAACAAATGAGAAAAATATTCGTCCGCGGATACGTAAGTTCGGAAAAATAAATGAATAATATAAACATATATATATATCACGATAAGCCTTTGTCTATCCACTTCTGGATGAAGGCTTGCCCCAACGTCTTCCACCCACTTCTGTCCTGCCCTTTTAATTTTCCCAGCTATACCTTTACTATATCATTGTACACCACCGCGTCATTGGCCTTCCCTGTTTCCTTTTTACGTCTACTGACCACCACTGTAAACATCCGTTTTGACCATCTATTATCTTCTCTCCACGTGGCCAATTCAATTTTGTTATAGCCATCCGCTCCACTGCATCATTCAACCGTGTTTGCTCACGTATCCATGCATTTATTTTATAATCTGATAATCTTACATCATTCTCTCATGTGCCGTCTGTTCTTATCCTTTTAAATGTGTTTTTGTATATGGCCATGTTTCCGATATACAAGAATCGGAAGTACACATTTGTTATTATATAGTTTACGTTTCAGATTAATCGGTAAATATTGCGGAATACTATGCCTAATTTTTTCTAAGCGCAACCCACGATAATTCTTCTTGCACTTCCGCTTTAATTATCGCATTTTTACTTTTATATGTAACTATCTACTTGCTCTATCTGTTTCGATTTTATTGCTATTTTTACACGTGTTCATCATTATTTTTGTTCTATGTAAATTTATTTTCACAGTCCTATTTTGTTCCACATTTAAATCTGCCATCATCATCTATAGCTCTTTTGCACTACTGCCTAATAGAACTATATCGTCCGCGAATCTGAGGTGATTCAAATATTCACCGTCTATTCGAATACCGGTTGTAGTCCAATTCAAGTTCTTAAACACGATATCCAATGCGCGGATAAATAATTTCGGTGAGATGGCGTCTCATCGTCTAATACCTCTTTTTATTGGGGATTTTTTTCTATTCCATAAATTTATCTGCGTTGTAGCAGACCCATAATGTTCTTTATAATTTGTACGTACTTGTCGCTGATACCAATTAGTTTTAATGAATTCAGTAGACCTCCACTGTGTCGAACGCCTTCTCATGGTCTATAAATGCCATGTATTAATCTATGTTTTACCCTTCACATTTCTGTATTAGCATTTTGTAATTATCGATAGATGTTCGTTCGTATTAAATCCTGATCTGAAGCTAGCCTGCTTTTTCGGCTGATTGAAATCAATCTGTTGTGTTATTCTATTCATTATTTTACGAGAAAATAATTTATACATTTGTTACAGTAAACTAATGGGTCTGTATTTGTAAAAAATATAATGATTTTATGATTTAACAGAAAATTTAAATATATTACTTCAGATTACGCATATGTCCCTTTTTATGTATAAGGATTGCTTCTGCTTCCGTCCATGTAGCTGGTATCTTAACTTCTTCCAAACGCCGATTGAAAAGTTGACAAATTGCAGTAATTATCGTGTCTCCACTATATTTAATCATCTCCGCTAGGATATTCCATCTGTTCCGAGTGCTTTGTTGTTTTTTATTCTTCAGAGTGCGCATATATATATATATATATATATATATATATATATATATATATATATAGTATATATCTATATATATATATATATATATATATATATATATATATATATATATATATATATATATATATATATATAGTATATATCTTGCGTGGCGAGGATTACTGTAATTACAACTAATCTGTTTAGTAAGTAGCCACTCGATTCACTGACGGCGAAACGAAGCCACAACCAAGTGAACTCCAAAAGGAGAGGAATAATTTATTTATTTATTAATTATTTCGTGCAAAAAACAACATATAACATTCATAGTTTGGTATCGATGAAACCTAAGCAAATAAATTACAAAAGTTAACATAATTATAAAATAAATATTAAATCGTTATTTTTTCCTTAAAAACCATGGAAGGCTGCAAAAACTGTGAAAAGAAATAATCAAATACAACGGCCACCTATAGAGGTAAATAATCAGGGGGTAAGAAGCTGAGGAAAAAGCTGAAGAATTTTCTGAATACTTAACAGATTTTTCGTCCTGACGAAACCGATACTTACAGAACAATAGATGCAGAAGTAGAAAGCTATCTTCAGATTCCGTAATGTTACTCGCGATAAAATCAGTATCTACTGTGGAAGTAAACAGATGTATACAGAAATATTTGAATAAAAAAAACAAACTCCCGGGTGTGATTTAATTATTTAAAAAATAATTAAGAAATTGTCAAAAAAGATATAATATTATTAACGTTCATATACAATACATCATCACAATCGGTTATTTTCGGATTCGATAGAAATTCGCCATTATAATACTCGTGCAAAAATCAGGAAAGCCTCTTGAAGATATAACGTCATACAGGCCAATAAATTTTCGTCCAGTTTTCTCGAAGCTCGTTGAAAAATTATTATCGAAAAGAATACGACCTCTACTAGCCATAAATAAAATCATACCGGATTATCAATTTGGATTTAGGGAGCAACATAGCACCGTGGAACAAATAAATAGAATAGTTTATGTAATAAATCAAAGTTTCGAAGGAAAATGTTTTTTTTAGACATGAAAAAACCGCTCGATAAAGTGCGGCGGTTACTATTCTGAATAAAGTAACGATTACCCTACTAATACTATCTATTAACCAAGTCTTACCTCGAAGAAAGATTTTTTTCATGTAAATTTCAATGGTTCATGCATTCATTGTATCAACTTAGCAGTTCCGCAAGGCAGTGTGCTTGGACCTGCGCTATAGAAGGTATACACCTACGACTTTTCAATTTACAAACAACGGTAATGTTTGCACACAACACTGCGATACTATCTGTTCATCGTGACGTGTCAACAGCCGTGAAAAACCTACAGCATCACTTAGACGACCTGGAAAAATGGTATAAATCTTGGTGGATTGAAATTAATGAAATGTACACAAGTTATATTTACTATGAAGAGAGCGGGTAGTTGTCCCGTAGTGAAGTATAATAAAAAAACGGTTCCTACCTCGAATACGTTAACACCCTGATGAAAGACTTACTTTGAGAAAGTATATAGGAGATAAATGAAAACAGATTAATGTTAAATTTCATAAAATATATTGGTTATTAGGAAAAATTTCAGCACTAATTATGGAAAACAAGGTATATTAAACAATGTTGAAGCCTATTTTATGGAATTTCACTCAGAGGAATCGCAAATAAATCTCATATAGCGATCATTCGAAGAGCCTAATCAAAAATATTACGATCGATAGTCGGTGAACCGTGGTATTGTGCGCAATGACGAAATACGTAAAGATTTGCATAAATACCGATGACTAAAGAAGAGATGGAAACAGTCAACGCACGATACACATAATCACTGTAATCAATTAGCGTACAAAAGAGGTACTCGATTCAGACGACTAAAACCGCCGCATATAATTAACTAAATATTATATCAACAACAAGGAATGGCGACCATTGGGAAGCATCCCATTAATTTATATGTAAACTGATTCCTTTAATACTGCCGCTTATTGTCTTCAAATTAGACAGATTGCGTGCAAAAATTATTTACTAAAAAAAAAAATCCAAAGGCATTTGTCACTTTATCTACGCTGACAACCCGGCTGTTTCCTGCCAAGGAAAGTCGTTCGAAGTAATCGAACAAGGACTCTCAAGTACTTTGAGGAAACTAGGAGAATACTACTCACAGAATCACCTGAAACCAAATCTAAAAAAAAAAAAAACTCAGTGCACCGCTTTTCACCCGATAAATAGAGACGCTAAAAGACACCTAGAAATAACATGGTAAGGAACAGTGAGTTTCCCATGTGCCTCGGAGTTTTCCTTGATAGAACACTATCCTTCAAGAAATACTGCCTGAACACAAAAATGAAGATCGCAGTCAGGAATAGTGTATTGCGTAAGCTAGCCGGTATCTACTGGGGCGCTAGTATGAATACCCTGTGGACATCAGCACTGGCACTATGCAACCCAGCCGCGGAGTATGTGAGTTTAATTCGTAAGCAGGAAACGGATAGCCGACATAATATGATGTTTGGACGTAAACCAATTGAACGAAGATTGAAGTTCCGCGACAGTTTTATGACAGTTATCAAACCATTAATAGTTAAGCCCGGGAATCGTTCGATATAATGACTGGAAGGACGAATCGAGGAAGAAAAATCGCAAACGAGGGATTGGACCTAAGGAGAATCTACTGAAATACGGAACATGTTCACTAACCGGACTAAGAACAATTGTTGGTGGTCGAACAGAAGACAACATGAAGAATTGGCGAATATATGACAGCTGTTACTGTATATGTGGCGACGGGCAATCTATCCAGTATTTTTATCTGTATTATTAATACTTTATTATTCAAATTATACAGCTCGTTATATTTACAGAGGTGCAATACACTGTGCACCGTCAAAGCTTAATCAATGTACAAATATATGTAGTAGTTGCTCACATAGGTGCTACTTCAATGTCATTTGAATGGAAACATATAATTATATTTCTATGTTTTAAACTAATCCTTAATAATGCATTTTGTCAGCTGACTACTTCCGTGTGTATAGTCTTCTGATTGCAGCCTTTTGGAAAAAAAACACAAAAACATATATTAGCTAAATTCTTTAAAAATGTTATGAATCTGGTTCTACGGTCTTCCCGTGAACTGAGTTCATATTCATAACCTTGTTGTTACTTATTTTTGCATTAAAGTATTCATTTTTTCAATTTAGTTTTTTTTTTTTGCTGTTGTTTCTTATTTAAGTTCACGTTACAGTTTGGTGTATTTCTTTGAAAACATTCAAACTACGCTTATTTACGTCCACTATTGTAATCTTTAACTTTTATCACTCACTCGTTACACGGAGCAGAGTGCCACACCATTCTAACCTTGTGCCTGAAACACTGTCTTTACCACATCCCATAGCTAAGCCTTTGTAAGCGCTATTTTTATCGAAGAATGTAAAAATAAATATAGTTTCTCATTACTTCCCACCAAATTTTCTGTTAGGGTATACTTTTTTTTATGTTCCACGTGAACAAAACCGTAACATCGAAGCACAAATTTGCCATGGGTTAGTAGGTAAGCCATATTTATACAAGTAGCCTCAGCGGTGATTACTTGTTTTTTGTTTTATACGATACTTTAGACATGTCTCGTCTATAAACTGCGTGAACTAGCAGCAGTTATTCATCCTGTCCATTGCAAAAATCATGATCTTGATCCACTCGGATTAATAAAATGCTTCAATTTTCTGGTTTTATAGTGTTGATTAGTCGTTTTTAATCATCTGCAGAGCTTCTTAACTAATTTTCTCTCCAATTCGTTGGATTTTAAGAATTCTTCCATACAGCTATATATAAAATGCTGTCAAGTTGGTTTAAACTGCTCTTATTGTTCAACATTCACATACATACTCTATTTATATTGAAGACTCTAATTCTCATTTATTTACATCATATGCTGTTTTTTCCTCATCTTACCGAACGCATTCCTCGCTTCATCAATTTTAAAACTAATTTTGGTATCAATATTGTTGTTTTATTCGTTATTAATTTTGGTCTCAACATATTTAAAAGTTTTTTACATTCTCACGCATTCCTCATGAGTAGAAACAATTGAAGATGGTATAGACGTATTTAGTATGAAACAACTGAGGATGAAGTACTGTTTCAAAACCGGCGGATGTTGTAATAACGGTATTTTATTTTTCCGATAATTTTCAATAGAGGTCATTGAATAGTTTTGTCGCTTATTAACGGAATGTTCCGGAAATGTTCATAATACAACTAGATCATTAATCTTCTAGAATAAACTTTTAATGTTCAACAGGAATTTTATATTTCGACGTAGCATTAATAAAAACCCATTTTTTATTATTATTATGCTAATGTGGGAATATTTATTATATATATATATATATATATTATATATATATATATATATATATATATATATATATGTATATATATATAATTAAGACTAATGAATCCACGCGTGTAATCTTCACAAACAGTAGACACGAATTATCGGAAGAGATAACATTAAATAGCCTACTAATGCCGAAGAAAACGGAAACAAAGTATCTCGAAATATATGCGATTTAACGTGGAGAAAATGTAAAATAACCAACAACACTGAAATAAAAGTGATGTTGATGAATTACCTGTACTCTCCGCGGATAACACATCTACGAAAAAATATCGAAGTTGGTAAATATTACGGGTCTGTACAGAAAAAGACAAATATGGCTACAATACGAAAATCTCACGAGTAATTGTTACAGCAGCACCGTGGTATATAAAAAATGATGATCTTAATATGTAATTTGTTAAGCAGGTAACAATAGACGAGGCTTAAATTTATTATTTTAGACTAGAAATATATAAACATCGTTAGTGCGTTACTAGATAATTTTCCAGAAGTTGTACGTCTTAATCGAGATGACAGCTTTATTATAAAGTTAAGTAGCCAAATAAATTAAATATATAACGTCATTTAGTGGAGAACGATTATCAGTGGATAATCTGCTGCGCGTTATAATTGCATAAACCACGTAAAACATGCCGAATAGCCACAAGTTAGAGATGCATTCCGGCATTAAATTTGAATAAATAATACTCGTATTGATCAGATTTATACTAAATATGCAATTTATCATTAAGATAAAATAACTATTTGCCAAGGTTGAAAGGCGTGGCCAATAATTTTGCGAAAAGTAGGTTAATTAGAAATAAAATTTTTTCGTTTTCTTCTTCAATATATCTTAACGGTACTCTTCCACGAACACCTTTTATCTTCCAAAAATCTGCTTTTCAAACCTTAAAAAAAAATGTACGCGTCCGTGTTAAAACACAACTCGTGTTATTTAGAACGTGACAAACGCAAGTAAACAACAACGAAAAAAATAAAATGAAATAAAATATAAAAACATGTTTACGCATAAATATAAATATCGTTATGGTTGATACATTGATAGCTAAGATGTACAGTATAACTTTTCGTTTTGCCTATAATACACATAACATATTATATAACTGATAGATAGGTAAATAAATGAATAAATTGATAGATGTATAATAAAGAAATAAATATACACATACATTATATATATATATATATATATATATATATATATATATATATATATATATATATATATATATATAAACATAGATATATATGTAAGAGATAGATTGACCTAACTAGTAATCACTGCAATTTCAACGACAACAACGTTTATTTCAACATTATTTACAGAACATAATAAAGGCAAAAAATTTAAATAATAATTACGTAATATCCAAAATGGCTGGCCGTACAACAGAATTAATATAAAGACGCGTAATATATAAACGAAGCATTTATACTTACAATGTAATTACAGTAAGGAAAAAAAATGACTTATAAAAAAATGTACAGCGGAAAAGAAAAAGTTATAATAATAAAACAAAGCACTAAGTAAATATAGAAGAAATAATAAATCGTAGAAAAAGTTCCATATAACGTTGCAAAAGGTTGCCTTCTACGTTTATATTTACTATACATAAACCGAAGTTGCCTATAATTACCTACGGCATGAGAGGGGGAAATCCTCAAAAGACACTGATAAAATAAGGAATTCTAGTTTTTGCTAATGCAAAGCACATGCACTGCGAGGAAGTCGAAAAAGGAGTGTGAGATTTTTACTCGCTAAAAACCGTTCCTTCTATAAACAAAAGGGAGTTTTAAAATAATAATACCAATGCGGGAACCACCGTACTCAAATTAACGTATTGCGACGGCAGAAGGGGTGAAATAACATAGTCCCTATTTTCATCTAATAAAAATTTTTAGAGTTTAATGCTTTAGCTCGAGTAGATGAGCATTATAAATAAACATTAGAAGTAAAATCAGTAAATAAATTTAAAAAAATACAAAAAAGGAACTTCAAATAAAACCAACGTAATAAAGGAAAAAGAAAAACCAAAATGGTAAGAATTTATATTAAAAAAAAAAAAAAATGTTACAAATATTAAGACGAAACTAATTATAAAATTTTAATCAGTAAATGACGAACAGTCGACTACCCTAATGAAAGCTGCGATGACGATTGACTTTAGGCGCTAAGAAGAAGAAAATTTTTTGAACTTAATTCGCATAACCTGTTCAGCGTATGTAAGAAAATTTTCAATTTTTTACCTATTGGAAAATTAATACCAAACTTACGAAGCAGAACAGAAAAAAAAGGTGCAGACCGAATCACCGACAAGCCGGAACCTATAAAGATAGTACCCAAACTTGCCACGAGTTACCTGTGCACTGTGGAAGTTGATATCGAATTATTAAATGATTATCTCGGACTAAGCAGCCATCGTGGTATTACATTTATAGTATTATGATCCTTAATATAAGACATACTTTCAGTATTTTTCATAAACCTACACATATTATATCCCTCCTTTAGATCTCCGTTCGTTTAATTTCACAAAAAATGACAGCCTTTTCCTTTTACTCTGTAATTGATTGTTCACAATCATAAACAAGTAAAATAGAGCGTAAAAAGTAGATAAACATACAGATTACGGGTTAAAAAAAAGCCGAATATATAGAATGAACAGAATAGATAACTAGTCGAACTAGATTGTTAGCGGGAAATATATTGTGCAATATAATTCTCCTCACTTGCGAAGATTCGTTTTAGAGTGAGAGAGAGAGGGACTACAAGAAAAATTTAGATACTTTACGCCTTTTTTGGGGGCGGGGCTTGGAATGTTTGAATCCTTTTAACCAGTTTAAATTATGCATTTTAACCCAGTAACCATCCTGTGCGTAATAGAAAATTTCGCGAATATTGTAATTGCCGCGAATTTCTTCGCGCTTGAGAATTTTGTTTCAGATTATATATGATCATTTTTGCATTTGTTCATAATTTAAATCATTATCTTCATTCATGCGCCCTTGTTTCGTACTGCTTGAGTTCTTGTTCCACCGAGTCGGTGATGTCCCTTTGCTTATTCTTTCACGTGCGTCAAATCTCTGTCTTGTTTTTGTATTCTCGAAGGTTCTGCTTAATATGAACATATTCGATTTTCGTTAATCTAGACACTTTATTTGGCTTCGTCGTTGCTGGCTTTACGAAATTCGCGCCTGATTAGTTTAACTGTAATTGTTTATTTACGAAATTCCTCCATGTGTTTATGATTTTATGCAATTTTTCCTTTTTAAAAATATGTACTCCTTCAATTAAATCTTTTTTTTTGTTTCGATCGGGCTTTCGTAATTTAAGTGTTAAGATTGTACGTAATGATGAAAATGGTTCCATAGATTACACAATTTCCCTTCGGACTGTGGGATAAACGTCTTAGATTTTAATCAGGTATCCGCCCATTACGTAATAGAAAATTATAATTCTGCGAATTTTGAGAATTATTTTGAGAATTTTTGTCAACACTTACAGCTTGGTCTTCAAGTTCAAATTCTAACTACGAGGTATCTTGCCATGGAATCTTTAACGCGCTCCGACGTTGATAAACCATCGACTATATGTTCTGACTCTCTTCCAGCACTCCGCGCTCTCTGCGACGTTTTCAAACATGATCAGCACCCAATAGCCAAGAAAGTGACGGAAATGGTACTGGCAGGGCTGAGTCAGAAGGTGACATTCCTGTGGATTCCAGCTCACGCCGGTATTCATGGGAACGAACTGGCTGATAAAGCGGCCAGAGAAGCTGCTGTGTTCTTGCCGGTTCCGAATGTTCCAGTTCCAGCGCGTGACCTTAAGAAGTTCGTCATAAATGGGCTTTTTTCATTATGGCAGAAGCAGACAAGTTGCGGCAAATCAAATATTCAGTTAATCCTTGGATAACTTCGCTTTCAAACCGTAGAGATGATGTGGTTATCACCAGATTACGCTTGGGACATACGCATCTTACTCATTCATATCTCATTAACAGAACTTTGGCTCCTGTGTGTCCTGGTTGTAATGTTGTCCTCTCCATTTCCCATATTCTAGTCGATTGTCCCTCATACTCCTCGCTTCGAGCGTCTCTTAATCTTCCTCCTTCTCCATCTCCTCTTCAAGGATGATCATGTTTCATTGTCGAACCTAATTATCTTCCTCCATCAATCCCGTCTCTATTCCTCAATCTAATCCTCTTTTCCTATCGTGCCTCTAGCCTTTGGCTGCTGTACATGGCACGTTAATTTAATTTAATAATAATAATAATAATAATAGTTATGTTGTCTATTTTAAACAAGCGACTACTTCTCGACAACCTGTATATGTGTAAGCATAAACCTGTTTAAATTCAGATTATACATACATATATAAGTATATATATATATATATATATATATATATATATATATATATATATATATATATATATATATATATATATGAACTAATTACATTTGTTAATAGTTTAAATTATACATTGCACATAATATATGGAGATAAAGTTAGATTACAAGAATAGAAAAGTAGTATAGAAGTTATATGAAGAACAATCGCAAAGAGGAATAAGACAAGGATATCCATTATCGCTTAAACTTTTTAACTCAGTAATAGAAGAACCAGTACTGGAAATGATACGTTGTATAAGATCAATCGCTGACACAATGAGGATCAATTACAAAACAAATATCAATATTGAGAAATATTTAAAGCGAATTAACTTAAACATAAGTAAAAGTAAAATCTCCATAGCGGCCAAACAATGAAATGAAAATATACATAATATTAGATAACAAAACTGTAAACCAAGTAGAACTATACAAATATTTAGGAAACATAAGAAGCGCCACGGCAGTAAAACCAAGAATCCCAGTGGGTAAACAAGCGTTCGTGAAAAGAAGATATTTATTCGATAATGGAATTAAAATAGAATTAAGGAAACAATTATTTAAATCATACATATGTAGTATATTATTATATAGTTCGAAAACGTGAGTATTAACGAAAAATCTAAAAACTATTTGAAGGTCTTCGAAATGTGGGAATGTCGTCGCATAATAAAGATCTCGTGCACGCAGAACAAGAGGAATTCATATGTTTCGGAAATGGTAAATGAAAATAGAAAATTGGCGTAAACAGTACAACAAAGGCGGGAAAGGCTTCTAGGGCACATACGGCGACATAACGCCTCTATGACGATCATAATAGAGGGAATATTGAAAGTAAGAAGACAAATAGGAACATCTAGGACATCAAGACGATGTATAAAGATATTAAGAACGTAGCAGACGAAGAACATGGTTGGCTAGTTAAAATACAAGAGCAATTCTTTTAATAAAACATTGGTGGATATGTGAAATTACAAAACGATTAAAAAACAAATGGTTGATAACAGGGATGTCATAACTTCAATCCGCGCGCGAGAAATGGAAGTGAGGAGGACATGCCATAAGATATAGAGATCAGCGGTGGACGAAGAAAGTAACGGAGTGGTTCCTGGCGTACCGCAAGAGAAAAAAGTGGCGACCGCTTACACGTTGGGATGACCACGTCAAAAAATTCCTGCGATCCAGGAGCGCTCTGTATAGGTTGGCACGCAACAAACGCAACTGGGAAAAATTGGTAGAGTCCTTCGCTCGAAAGGACCTAATATGTGTACATTCGAAATTAATTTTAGAAATTAATTTTAGAAATAAATTTTAGCTGTAACAGATATTTATAAATTTTTAATTTAATTGTTTTATATATATATATATATATATATATATATATATATGTATATATATATGTATATATATATATGTATATATATATATGTATATATTTGCAGATTTTACAAAATACTATAGCACGTCTGATTTCATCTATAGTTTCACCATAATTGTTTATTTACGAACCAAAATATTCCTCGATGTGTTTATTCTATTTTTCTTAATTATTTAATTGAAATTGTTTTTTTTTAATTGAACTTCCATAATTTAAATGTTAAGATTATACATAATGATAAAATCTATTATCACATTTGGAGTTCCAACTTTTGATTTTTAACTTTCTTTTTTTAAGTTATCCCATAAATCACACATTTCCTTTCGGATTAAGGATATAAACGTAGTCAGCATATCGTACACTCTATATGTATTCTCTGCATATTTTAATTTCGCCATTAAAAGTTCCTCAGTATGTATTTTTTTTTTTGCCGACCGATCAAAAATCTTAATCCAGCAGGCAGAGATCTGAATTACAACTTGTGGAAAACTTTAAATCGCATTCGAAGTAGAACGACGCGTACAAAATTCAACCTACGTAGGTACATGGGACTTGACCCGAGATGGTCATTGTGAATGTGGCGAAATTCTGAATAATGAACACCCGATTAACTGTAGCATAATTGGAAAGTTTGATTGTGACAAACTAATAAACATTATATCGATGAAGAGACATTAATTTTTCCGAAATACAAGAATTATGTATTTGCTAAATATGTTGACAAGTGTAGCATACAACCTTGAAGTACACCTTTTTGCATAAATGCAACATTTTTCTTATATAACCCCATCCATCTATAGATTTATATTCCGGTGTAAAGATTACTTACTTTGATTAACTCTTGATTGTCTATAGTTCCTATAGTTTGTACCGCGTGACACAATCGATGCTATAATCAATAAAGCGTAAAATAATATATTAATAATATTCAGTACTTTTACCAATTAATAAAACATAGTAAAAACAAATTTAATCGCTATAATTTTTTTTTTACTAACGCAAAACTTTTCGTCAATCACGTCATCATCAAACATATACGATAAACGTTATATGTATGTGATTAAATTTGTCTTTATTTTGTTTTACTAATTCATAAAATCACACTCTTCGAAAATATCAACATTTTTCCAATTAACCGTTCGGATACGCTTGATCTGTTGCATAATTCCTTTCTCGCCCATAAATTCGGTTTAATATTTTGCTATTTATCGTTTCAAATTGTTATTGGTAGAAGTATGATTTTACTTGTATGCGACATGTGCAATCGATCTATAATTTTCAAACTGTCTGCTCCGATGTTCGTTGTATATCGGTACGAGAAGAGACTCTGTTCAGTCGTTCAAGCGGATTCACGCTTTCAGTATTCGTTGCGCAGCGTAAGGATAATTTTCTTCATTATATTTCGGGGGAATGTTTTTGGTAATTTCGCCCATAATTCATAATTTCGTATTTCTTTAACTTTTAATTTTTCTCTATTTAGTTATGTATACGAATTAATCGCTTCCGGATTCTGAGGTGTGTTCGGTTTCTTCGAACTGTTATTTTGTCTACTGTCGTAATTTTCGTCTTGCTTTGTTAACAAGAAGTCTTTCGACTTTCTTATTGAACAGATCATAAATTTCCTGTTCGGATTCTGGGATTAGTATCGTCGGCATATCGTAAATTAGATATTCGTTCTCCGCTTATTATAACTCCTAAATTAAAATCTTCAAACGCGATAATATGTCGAAAAATATTGCGAACAAAGCCCTGATATATACCTTTTTTTTGTGAGTGAAATTTTTCCAAAGTGGTCCCACTTAGTTTTATCTTGGCTTCTGTTTGGCTGTAGATATTACTTATTAGGATGGATATAGGTTTTGTTTAGGGTATACATGATTGTTAAATTTTCAATAGTATTTTGTTCTTTCGCTATTTGACCACTTAGATATTGTATCAACCTTTATTACTTTTTTACCTTTTTAATTTATTCAAAGCGGCGCCATGTACTGCTACTGTGGGCAGCGACACCGCTTGTGATATTTATATTAGGGGAAAGAGTTTAGTACGTTTCAGAAATTGGAAGGTGTGATCGATCATGTTAGGATTATCAGAAATAGTGGATGGGAAAGGTCGAGTTATGTGATAAGATTGGAGGATAGGACACTCATAGAGAATATGGACAACAGTTTTTGCTGGCCACAATAACAGCACGATGGGGCGTCCATTCGATCGAGGATATATTTGTGCGTAAGTTCTTCACGGCGCGATGGTTGTATCGACATTTTCCAGGGAGTTGTGTCTGATTTTTGATACTCCGTAGCTTATTCGTGGTAGGAGTATCCATATTTACTTCCATGTATCCTCGAATCGATGCTTTATTAATAATATCCGCTGCAGGAACACCAACCGGTGGAAGTGGAAACATAGTTGATGCCTGTTTCGCTGCTTTGTCAGCTATGTTGTTGTAAGTGATGTCTAAATGATTCCGAATCCAGCAGAAGGTTACTTTTTAGGTTGGATCTATAATAAGCGGCAGCGTGAATTTCTTGACTTACAGGATGGTATTTTGTTTTAATTAATTGGTGATCGTTGATATATAGCTGTAAGTGAGTCTGTGAAGAATTTTATTAATAACGTGAAACGTGATTTTGCTTGTACGATGCGTTATCAACGCAATCGGTATAATTTTCGCACATGCTACTTAAGCCTTCCTTACATATCGATGTGAGTAACGATTCTGTCCAGTTGTTCCACCAAATTCCCATTCGACATATTTCGTCGCATTGAGTATCGCCTTTACTTCTGTCATTTGTTATTTCTTAATTTACATATTTGATTTCGGACTGTTTTTCCTTTATATAAAAGCTCTCAGCACGATATCGTACCCCTAATCTCTTCTCTATGTTCCGTCATTGCTCCTTCTGCCATATATGTATACATATAATATATACACACTATATATATATATATATATGTACATAGTAGCGTAGTGGTATGTTTATCGAGTACTGCTTGCACAACGTGGGTTCGAATCTCATCAGATAGGCACGAATTTTAAAAAGGAATCAATCTACATCAGCAATCTGTCAGATTTGTTGTTAAATGTATAGCAATCTACTGTGACGTTGGTAGTGAAGAAAATCCACGAAAAACAATTACGGATTATTTCACATTGAACGGTTTAGATAACATTTCTTATTCTTCGTCAATTTGCAGTTTAAACGTCTCTTACGAACTATCGTATTGATGACATGTTATATCCGAACACGTTCAAACATGTTTCTTATTTGAAAATGAGTTTTTCTACCATAACCGCTGGTATTTCGGCTGAGTACCATCGAACGCGTATATATTATTATGCAGGAAAAGAAACAAGCGTATTTTACGTTTTATTTTTACGCAATTATTAACTGTAACATTAATTTCTTTAACTGGATTATTGATTTTCAGACGATTCTAAATAAAGTAGTTATTACCATAGAAAAATATTTTATTTTATAAACAATTGTGAATATTTTTTTTTTTTTTTAATATTTTACTATAAATTATCCGGAACGATCGTATGCATTATACTCGTCGACTCGCACATATTATAACCATATATATATATATGTTAGATATATCCATAGATAACTATGTATGTTTATACATAAACAATGCGTTGGTTGGGGTGTATATATGATAATTTTATCGTAATAACGATGGTGGTGTGTTTGTGAGTGCATTTTTATAATTTAAAACAAATAACGAATTGTTTAGAAATCGGCAGACAAAAAGGAAAACAATCGATCGTAATGAAATAAAAGAGACAACTAGTTCAAACAAAAATTTCCCGGGCGTTTTTGTGCGGTATTTCCTTCTTGTTTTTTTTTTTTATGTGTGTATGTGTGTTCTCATTAGTTTAAACGCGGGATCACATCAACAAAAAGTGCGCATTACGTGTGGTATTGTCTATTTGTGTAGTAAAACCAGAAAGGATATGACACAATGACGAATGATAATCGAGAAGAATTATGAAAAATAAACAAACGAATGTATATACCGGCACGATAATAGTCGCAATTCGATAATAATCGCGATAAATGATGACGATAATGATGATGATAATAGTCATCGACGTAAAACTAGTGCCCACAATAATAATAATAATAATAATAATAATATTAATAATAATGATAATATAAATATTAGTAATAATAATAATAATAATAATATTAATAAAATTAAGAATAATAAAACGTAGTAATAATAGCGGAACTACTGGTGGTAAAGTATCGAAAATTGTAATAAAAAAAAATGATCATTAGTAATCACGATGGCAATCGCGATAGTTGTAATCGATGTTTGACATTGTGTGCGGCTTATGTAAATGCAGGATTTCAATGTTTTCCGTTCGCTTCGTCTGGCTTGCGCAATATACGTTCTCGCAACGCACACATACATAAAACAGTAAATTAACGGTCAAATTAAAGCGGTGCAGAACACGCGGAATGGATACAATGTAGTCGAAATCGTGATAATTGTAAAAATATGCCTGGGTTACGATTGGGGGGGAACACGTTGTGGCAATATTTTCTGAAACGTTATAATAATGTTTCTAAATAAATCAACAACAATAATCGTAAGCAAGGAGTTCTAATAGTAATAATAATAATAATAATTGTAATTTTGACAATAATATTGCGGAGCGATATTTGGAACCGGCAACGCGAGGAGTAGAATTCATTCGATATGACCGGTGCTCTTGTACTTGAATATAATTTGCAAATTATGATTTATGCACATTCACACATATGTATATGTACATATATATATATATATATATATATATGTGTGTAATGTTTAATGAATACGCTTATGGAACAGTGTTTTAGTAGTCGGTTGTCATGGAGGAACATATATTAATGTCCACGCACGTTTAGTTACATGGATGTAATTTTTCTACAGACCAGGTTGTATATATATATATATATATATATATATATATATATATATATATATATATGTACGTATTCTATGCTAACCATATGCGTGCATACAACACGCACACACACGTATATATAAATTTTAATATGTGCGCATTTACACACATAAGTCAGTGAAATCGGTAAAAACGACCAACTATAGTTGTTAGAAGAAAATATATATTTCTGCCGGTTCGAATAAAAAGAGATACCATACTACTTTAATAACTAACGTGAAAAAAAGATAGAAATATAGAGATGTTTATTTTGTGAACGGGCCCTAACTTTCGCGCATATATATGTATATATATATGTATATATATATATAAAACATATATATGTATGTTTTGCACGGAGGAATATTTTTTTCTGTATAATAATATACATTTAAAAGTTCGAACGAATTCTAAGGAAGGGGCGATCAACGAAACGACTCTTTAGGAAAACGTTTGTAAGGTTCTGCCACGTCATCGTAAATAAATAAATAAACAAATAAACAAAACGTAAAGCAATCAAAACATGTGTTGTTGTTGCTGCTATTGTTATCGTTGTTCCGTCGTCGTTGTTGTTGTAGTTGTTCGTAATATATGCCTCGTCGAGATGTTCGTGTACGTTCGTAACGAACAAAACGAGCGGATTTACACGGTTTCCTCTCGTTAATCGAACACTGCGTAACGTATATACTTGCGTGACGTGTGTGTATATAAATATTAGGTATCTATATAATATAACGTTTTATATATATATATATATATTATATATCTATATATATATATATATATATATATATATATTCGTGGGTCTATATAATCCGTATGCCCAATACTCTCGCGAATGTCTGCGAATATACATACGGACTAATATGCTTTAAACTTTTCGATTGTCGTTTGTAGGTGCTGTAAAAGTGTAAGAGAGAGATAGTCGGACATTAAGCGCGGTTATGTTTATTTAATAGGGCCGAGAGGAAGATGGTCGAGCTTCGATGCGTTTGTTTGTTTTTATAACGATGTGTACGGCGTATGTATTGTTCCGAACGACGCAACGTTGCTTACGATGACTATTTTCGTCGATATGTATATTATACATTGTTTATACATACCCGCATACATATATTATATATATATATATATATGTGTATATGCATATTTCGCGTTACACACAGACGCACATATACATTTCCCAAGTATGACTTGTCAACGATTAAGGGGTGCTCACGCGAATCCACCGCGTGTGCTCGTTACGTTGGTCGTAAATTTAACCGAAGATTTCGAGCCGAACAAACAGTCGTATTTAAATAAATAAACGTCGTATCCCCGTGTTTACCCTGCACCACCTAACTACCCTTAAATGTTTTCTATCGATATACGTTTTGTACGTTGTGCGTTATACACATTTTCCACCGCTATGCCTAGGCGTCGTCCATAATGGTATTTCGGGTTAGCACCACCGCGCGTGCGCGAGCGGCTCGTTTCAATTCCATTTTGAAAGTGTTTACTTTTGACTGTTTCCCTTCTTCATCCACCCACCTGACGACCGGTCGTTATAATTCACCGAACAACGACGATGGGACGTCTCGGTGTCGTACTATTTCCGTCTAATGTTACGTATGTCTTTCTTTAACGCATGTACGCGTTGTATCTGTTCGTCGAACAAAAGTTTTTACTCGCGTCAACGTCTCAGTCAGTCAGTCAGTCGGTGTTGTTAGACGTTTAGAGACGCATAATTTGGCGGGAGATCTAGTTTTCGCGTGTTATTTTATTTTTCGTGACTTTTGACGTAATTAACTTTGCGAAATTCTTTCGAGTTTTTTTTTTTTTTTTTTTTTATAATTTATTTAAATTTCTGTATTTTTTCATTATTTTAAATTTTAATTTTTCGTTTACATACACTCGCTTTTCCGGCGGCCAATTCTTCTTGTTCGAAGATCGGAACGGATTTTATTTCGATCGAAGGTATATTTTCTTGTTGTGTTTACTCTCGATATTTTACTTTAAAAAAACCTTCGGTTTAATATGAAAGAAAAAAAAATCTCACATTGAGGATGGAAATATTTATAATTTCAGATTTTGGTCGGCATTTTGCGTTTTCCTTCAATCTTTTTACTCGTTTAAAGTTAATTATTTTTTTCGTTTTTTGAAAAAGGCCTTATTACTATTATATATATATATATATATACATATATATATATATATATATATATATATATATATATATATATATATGTATATATATAAATAAACGACAAAATAAGTAGTCTAAATTTTTATTTATAAAAAGACTACAAAACTTTTCAGCTATTTAGCCGTTATCTCGAGTAATAATTTCGATGTACAATATTGCAAAAAAAAAAAATAGCTAAGTTAAAAGATTTGATTATATTGTAATGACGAATGTACGATCAAAACGAGATAAATGTCTAATATAAAATTTTTGTTAAAACTATTTATTAATCAAAAATAATCATCGAACGTAATCGATTATATTTATTTCTTTGTTCGATTATTTTCATTTTTTCTTTTAATTAATTGGTTACAATGTTTTTGTAAATAATGGTTTTTCATCGTTGTTGTTTGTAAAACGTTCTTTAAATCTTATTGCGAATTTTTAGATTGCGGAATGCAGTGATTTTTTATTAATTACGAAAATTAGTTAACATCGCTAAACGTGTTTATTTTCTTGAAAAAATCACAAAGCTTTATTACGCCGTCATTGTCAGATTGTTTTAAGTATCTATTCTTCATTTTATAAATTTGCGATCTTAAATTTTATTTTTTTAATCTTTATTTTTATTCGATAAAATGTCCGAGAAACGCTTTGTGATTTTTCGAGAAAATAAACGTTTAGTGTTTTTAAGTAATTTTTGTAATTAAATTATTGCAAATCGTTTCCGCTATGTCATACTAATGAGATGAGTTTGTTTTTAAATTCGAGTATAGGAGACGTTGAAATACTAGCGATTGAAAACGGAATAAGAAAAATGGTTTTTCTTATCCCCCCCCACCCCCGTTATTTTATTATTATGTTACAAATTATCTTAATAGTTGAGTAAATACAGATTAGATAACTTAATGAATATAACAAAATAAGTAAACATCTGGGCCCACTCTGAGCTTTGAAACGGTTTTTCATTTAGAATTGGACTAAAAAATATTTATAGAATCAAATAACTATCGATAAATATTTATTAATCACTTATTTCGAAACAAATTCAATAAACGTCCGTTTCACGTATCTAATCTAAATGTAACGTGATAAAATCTAAAACTAACGATCATGACGACCGACATGGTCACCTTTTGCTTCGAAAATCGGTATGTATAACGTATCGGAATGTGGGGTCGTTCGGCGGTTCGTCGATTTTTTTCGAACGAAGTTCAGATACGAATTTATTTAAAAACTGAAAACGCCGAATAGTTTTATTTAAAAATTTATTTTAAATACAAAATTACGATATGACTTACCTTAAAATCTACCAATTAGAACTGGTGACGTGCTACGAACAATCAATAATATATACCTGATACGTAAATAATGTACTGCGTGCGTATTGTGTTTTTCTTCTTATACATATATATATATATATATATATATATATATATACATATATACGACGTATATGCAATATGTATATATATCTTTTTTTATTAGACGAATACTCGTATCAGAGTTAGATCTAGTTTTAATTCTCACGTGTGAGACGAGTTTTACTTTGGCTTATTCACGAATTGTTCACGTCACTGAAATTCGGCTCTTAAACCCGCTCTAATAATATTTTACCGGCGCGGCTATTTACGGTTTGCTCACGCGGACGTTCTTTCAACAATTCCTGTCGGAACTTACGAGTCGCCTCCTATATCGGTAAATATCGTAACATTTCTGCAATTCGGTGTTCATAGCGCTCTTAGGGTCTACAGCTTGTTTTCTTTCGCCATTTATCTGTTCCGTGTATAAGATTTTTTTTTCAACATTCTGCAATCGTTCATCCGTTTAACATGGCCTACCCAGCGTGGTTACAAAAATCGATTGTTCTAAATTTCTTTTTATATAGGATATAATCCATTTCATACGTAGAACACGCTGTATTAAAACTTTGCAGATTCCTTATTGGTCGCCTGTGTACTGTCCAGGTTTCACACACACACACACACACATATATATATATATATATATAATATATAATCAGTATTTCATCACATGCGCTAATCGTTTCAAAGGAAACTCGTTATATATTCTTCTTCTTTCGTTATCCGTATACGGATGCCGTGACTTTATGTAACGCAAGCTACCAAACGTCGTCACTTGTTTCGATCCTGTTATATATCATTGTAATTCCGCTTTCTTTTAATACAGTGTCCGCGGATGTCGGATACTTCCTCATTATTTCCTTCGATAACCCGGACCGTCTGTTCCTTATGCAGCTTAAAGAAACTCCTTACTGCCCTCTACACGCTGGACGTGCAGTTTGCAATCATGATCACGTGTTTTGCCCTTCTTTAATAACATTACGTTCTGAACTGTACCTTAATTTACTACGTCTTGTACTGATCCTCCTCACCTTGATAATTTACATCTGTTTCCGTGCATAATTCCCAGACAAGCTGCCCGAGTTTATAGAAATATGAGTTAGGAATTATCACGTTCTTTTTTTCGGAATATTTCTATCCTGACGTAATACGTGTGACCGAATCACTTAAGCCTTATCTTACGAATCTTTTACGCTATATTTATTTTTTCATTAATCCTCCCTAATATCATATGTTGGTTACTTTATTCGGCTGATTCTTTGTAGTCGTCTCTAATGCCACATTTTGTGTATTGCGATGCAGTTTTAAATCTCTTCGGTATACTGCATGTATGTTACGTTTGTTTTCCGAATATATAAAAATATAACGGTTTTAATTGCAATCGAATCGATTATCACAAGAAACAGATTAATAAACGAAGAATTATGAGAAATCCTTAACGCGATAAACCTAGTTTTAATTTGCTACTTTAATAAGGTACGAGAAAAAGTATGATGAAATATTTCACAATTTGTTGAGAAGTACACTTTCGTATTAACGAGTTAATGCATTAAAACTGCTCATATTAATTAATTTCAAAAACAATCCAAATTCAAACAATATAAAATAACATTTAGTCTTAAATCGGTAAAGATCAGTAGTACGTTATTTTTAACGTTTCTACTTCCAAATATTTACAAAGCTCTAACATACAATGGCCATCGGTTCCGTGTTCCGACTCGAATCACTTATGCGATGTGTTCAGTAACAATCCGAAGAAGCGACATGGCTGTTATTAGCAAACCGAGTCAATTAGTCTCGTTCCTCTGCATTACAGCTCATGTCCGGAATTCCAGAGAATGAACTGGCAGATAACGAGTTCCAGCTATTGCTGTACGTAATTATGCCAAATCAAGACTTTTTGCTTCGTGGCGACAGAAGTGACAGTCGACTTCCTCTTTAAATAAGCTTAGCCAAATCGTGAATTCCGTTTAACCTGGGAAGACTTCAAACCGCAGAGATGACGTTGTCCTCAGCAGACTGCGGCTCGATCATACAAGACTCGCTCATTCATACCTGAACAACAGAACTCCGGTTCCTCAGTAGGCGCGGTAGCGTCACGCTTTTCGTCTGCCATATACTCATTGACGGTCCTGTGTACTGCTCACTCAGATTGTCTCACAATCTTGCTCCCTCGTTTCCTTTTCTCTTCAAAGATAAATACTCCTCTCTATCTAACCTAATCATGTTCTTACTCGTGACTACTCCTTGATTTAACTTCCTCTCCCCCGTGCCTCTAGCCGTAGTTGCTGGCATACGAACACGTTAAATTAAATTAGTAATAATAATATATACGTTCTTTTTACGGTTTGTATACTGAATTAAATAAAACCTCGTACGATCCCATTTCTACGGTCATTGTGATCGTAAACGATCTTTTATCGTTTCATTATTCGTTCGTAATATATCGACTTTTTATAATAAATCTTATCGAATTTCAAAATACGACTTATCGAATCTGTAAAATTTAAGTTCCTCTTATAAAATGCCGAAATAATTTAATTCCGGGGGTCCTTTGTTTTTATTTAAATCCAAATTTACGAATTCGACATGCTCAACTATTATGATTTTCAAATTTATTCCAATTCTTTTCGATCGGTTTCGTGTAATATTTCCTTATCACAGTGGTGGTCGCACGGTTTTATAATTCGTTAAACGGCGAACCTATTCGTCGCCGATTCTTTAAAGGGCCCGGATTTAACTTTAAATCAAGAAACGATCATTGAACTATAAAAATATTCAATTGGAAAGCGAACGTTTAGCGTGGGTGTGAATGCTGGACGTAAAAATACAAAAAAAAAACAATGGATATACATTAGTCCTCGAATATGTTATTATAGTTTAATGCGGGCGAATTACGGTAATTATTGTTATTTTTAAATCTCGGTTTAGCATTATACATACATACATATATATATATATATATATATATATATATATATATATATATATATATATATATATATATATAAGACTTATTTTATAAAGTTTAAGTTACTAAGTTACCTATTATTAAAAATGTAAATATTTCATTTAAGTTATATATATTCGTTTAGGATGACGCATTTTGCTGAGGTGTGTATGTCGGTCTTATTTCATCGTTTTAAGGTAAAGAGAAAAGGTCATTCGATGTAATTGGTTAGATATTTACGTTATTAAACCAGAAATATACGATGTAGGTGCGGTTCGCGTGCACATATTTAAAACAAAGAAAAAAAAATATGCTGGTCCCGGATATAATTTAACCACGACAGATAATAACGAATTATACTTTAATTTAAAGTACAATATGCAACATCGATATCTTTCAATTTTTCATACAGTCCAATTTTATTATTGCGGAGGAGTAGTTTTGAAAAATTAATTTAAGTTTTAATCGATAAATTAATTACTAATTTTTACCGTATAAATTTTTTTTTAAATATATTCTCGGGTTTTTAATTATATATTCAGTGGCGTAGCCAGACTTGGTTGACGTAAAGGGTTCGAACAAAAATAAATTATAACAGTAAACCCGATATAAATTGAACTTTAAACCAAAACTGAAGTAGATTAAACACCCATAAGCAATCTAACTCACCGGAGTTATTTTTATACTTATTAGACAGACGTCGAACATGTAATTCTATTAGAAGCGATAGACACGGCAGAAATATTTAATATCGAGGACAGAGGGAGATGGTTAACAATAAATTCCGCGAAAAAATAAACGATAATTAATGTTTTTACATTTTTTGACGGGAATTATTAATACTTAATTAAATTTAAAATTTAAAATCTATTCTTCGCGTTTTTCTACACAATTCTTCTATTACCTCTTATATTACAAAACTATTTCTTTACTTCAAAAACAACGAAATTTAAATAAAATAAATGAAAAAAAAAAACAAAATAGGTTTAACAAATGCAAAACTGCATTTAACAACGAGTATATATTTTCTTATTATCGGATTGTTTCCAAGCGGATGGGGGTTCAGACCCCCAAAACTCCACGCTACTGTATATATATTAGTAATAAATAATTAAAAGAGAATATATAAACTTGTTCTTTTAATGAACTAAGTTAAAGAACAGAACTATAGCTTATACTGCGACTAGAAAGCATGTTTTGCAATACTCGAAAAAATGAAAAGTTCTATTCATCCCCCGCTGGCCACAGTAGCAGTACATGGCGCCGCTTTAAATAAATTAAAAAAAAAAAAAAAAAAAAAAAACATTACTGCGGTAGTAAACCTCTTGGAATCTGTATATATTAATTAGACAAATAAATAGTAAACGAAGCAAATTCAGACGATCGCTGAGACGATTGATAAAAATGAACAGTGAACAAATATTTTATTAGAACAGTTACACACAACTTAATTGTGTACCGAATACATCCTTAGCATAATAAACAAAATTATCTTATTATAACTGAAAATTAATTTTGAAATCAGTGTATTACATATACAATCGCAGGAAAAAAATTATATGAAAACCACGCAACGTATAAAAGGGGAAAAAATGAAAAAGAAAAAAAGGTTAAAAATTTACAAAACAATAATTAAGGTTAAGGCGAGCCTATAATAAATAATACTTAATGCGTCTTATACTTATAAATTTTAGTTGTATGGAAACGTAATTACACCGATCGAACACAAACAAGTGTTCGTGTTGCATTTATTGAGAAACATCACTCGATACTTTAAAAATAAAATTTCTAATATAGGGTGGTAATTTTAAGTAAACGTGTATCTTTCATAGACTTTTGTGTAACGAGAAACGTTTAAAACGTATCTTAAACGCCTATTTTGAATGATTTGCGGTTTATTAAAAGTGGCTTTAGATACTGAGTTCCATGTTTGGACGGGCGTATTATTGATCGGATTATGTAGATTATCTCGTTGTTACGATTAAAAAGCGGATAACAGATGACTTTATTTGTCTTAAGACTAGTATTGTTTATGTGTAACTGGTCACTCCAATCTATTTCAGCATCTTGAACAAGCGTAGACCTATCTCTGGAAACGTTGGTCTTCTACGGGTGAAAAAAAAGATTGCTTCAATTTTCGTCGGATTTGTATTAATTTTTCACTGTAATAATTAATGACGCGCTTTATTACAAGTTGCAATCTACCGCGAATAGTATTGGGTCTATACGAGCTGCAATATATTGCAGCATCATCCGCAAAAAGTGTGACTTGTATATTAGGCAAAATAGGAAAGTCGTGTAAATACGATGAAAATAAAAGTGGATCATTGACGTACACACCAGCTAAACAAGTTTTATAAGCTGATTCCGCAATCATAAAAAGGTCTGCCGCTTAAATAATTACGGATTAGTCGAATTGAATATGAAGCAAATTTACAATCGATCATTTTACAATAATGCCACGTTGTATCAAATGTCCTTTAACAACATCAAACCCGGTGTGCTTATTTAAGTTGAAAAATAAACTCGGCAATTTTGCATACTTTAGCAACGGAATCCAAACTGAATGTTAGAGATGATATTATTCGTTATACGCCCTATAAACATCATCACGTCGCTTACTGGACTAACTAGAATCCAAGCCGTTTGGAAAATAGATGCAGATGGTTGATATCTACCATAATGGGGGTATCATCGTCGTCGTATAAGCGGATTGAGTATTCAAAAAGAGAGCATTATTCTCAATGGAATCGCAATCTATTGTTCCGAGCGGAAGAATTATTATAAGGAAGTCGAATTTGAACAAAGCCAAGTCCGCACGTAGGGATAATAAAATTACGGTGATTTGTACAGATCGGATGTGTCGGAACGCCTGAATTTATTTGTACTTTCAACATAACTTACGCGTATTTTTAACGGCGAATAAAGGGGTCGATGTAAAGGATGTAATAAATAAATAGTGCAAAAAGCACGATTGATCTGAATTGCGAATTATTCCGAAGCGATCGGGAATCCATTTAAACATTACACCAATCTAAAGGAAAATGATTTGAAAACGGATATGTATAATGGGGAACGAACGAGGATTAAGGTGCAAAAACTTTAAAGAGGTGAAACCACTTTTTAGATATGTGATACATTCAGTTTTGGAGGAGAAAGGGTTTGTATATAAATTCAAGCTTTGAACGTCCTGGATGAGGTTTAAACACCTGTGTGTAGTGCTCAGCAAATAAGCTTTCTGTTCAACAGGTTTAGACTGTGTATATATTTACCAAAAACAAAAACAAAATTATCTTTAATGTTCGAAAAAAATACCACGACGATATCGTAATGTTTTCTATGTATTGAAAAAAAGGGTTAAATGAGGTAAGGCAATTTAACGAATTTTCTGTTATTACGAAATTGTTGAACTTCCTAATTAATTGCTATCCGTTTGAACGAGTGGTTTTTTTCTCCATTATACTGGTAGATGGGATTAATTTAACGCGTCCGATGAGACGTGACAGAGAGTGGCCTTACACAGTTGAAACTCAGAATTAAGGAATTGGTCGATTTACATCGTCATTTGTTAACGACGTTTCGAATTATTATAAGCATTTGTTTTGAATTTTATACTCTCCAGTTATTGGAAAAGCATTTCTGCGCCACCTCCTCTTTTTTAATCGTCATCCAGGATTGTAGACGATTTAGACACGAAATATTTTTCGACCGATAACTTATTAATTAGTGTTAAAAAAAAGAAAGAATGTAATTCTGTAGAATATGTAATGAGTCGAATTTTGAAAAATAACTTTGATGTAATTAGGAGAAGAAAATATTGTTTTCATTATATATATATATATATCCATTATTAACGGTTAATGAGTATACACAGAAACAGTGTTAGGTTACGTGTTAGTTTTATTATGTGACAATGCAAATTTTAGTATGTTGACTTACACGACAAACGATCGCCATTAATGACACACTAGAGAACGCATTTAATTGTACCGATCATTATCTTTTAGTAGTATTTACGTGTAATACATTTTCATACATAACGTGTTTTCTATATTCCCTTAGGGATTTTTTCTCTCTTTACGAATTATTATCATTATTATTGTCACTATTATGTTTATTCCTATACGTTGTAAAGCGCATTAAATGTAAATACTTTATTTTTCCTATAGTAAATAGGTCGTTAAGCACTCTAAACTACATCGGTTAAGAGTGTAGGAAGTGTGTGTGTGTGTGGGGGAGGCTATCGCTATAATAGTGGATAGATCGTGTTAATGTATAAATGACATTCGACGAAATGTTTGGAATCTGTTTATATTTGTTACTTATTAGAACGTTTCAAATTATAGTAGAACAACCATTCGGTATCGTCGCCATGACAACCTCGAAAATATATCCCCCTTCTCTATAGTGTTGATCGATTGGTTTTTTTTTTCTTTTGAAACCAAAAATTTGTAATAGTAGTAGTATAGTAGTAGTAATAATAATAGTAAACAAAAAATTTATCCAATCGAAAAATTTAATTACAAGACTCGAGATATTTCAAAAATTAGCTTTAAATTTTGTTTTTTTTTTTTTGGCTTCCTTCATTAAGCGTAAAATAAGAATAAAAAACTAATGTTTCTGATGTTTATATTATTTTTATTTATTTATTTATTTTTAAATTTAATTTTATACGCGTTAAAATAAATTCGTTTAATTGAAAACAAAATATCACGTATATAACCGATATATTACATTTATATATATGAAGCCCTTAACAGGCAATAAGATACAATCTTAGCCGTTTGACTACATAATTATCATCATTACATGATAATTTAGTAGCTAACTTAACCGCTAAGTACAAAAACGAGTGTTAGAGTACGTATTTTATACAGTGTTGCCAGATTGGAGGTATTCCCCTCCGTTTTTGGGTGATTTTGAGCTATGTGGAGTTAAAAATGGGATGTAGTTTTTACAATTAACAATACAGGAGTTTTAAAGGTTTTTCCGGTTACTACTCGCATTTGTTATTTTCTTCTTTAGAACGATGTTTTTCTATCGTATATATTGTAAACTATAAACTCAGAAATAAGTTATTGATACGAAATCTAGATAAAATATTTAGATTTTTATTAAACGGTGAGATTTTTAGTCCTTCCGAAAATACGTGTAAAAAATTTACGAGCGAAATGTATATATAGTAGCGATATGAGTAGTAATGACAATGATGTCGACGATATTTTACAATTAAATAAATATATAGTATTTATTAAATCTTTTTTCTTTAATAATGCGATTGTAATTGTTCTTTTTTTATGTAATAATTATTATGTATAATAAAAAATACATACTGGAACATTTTTACCAGTCGATGATAAATAATATTTGGTAAATATTTTTTCTTCGATGAGATTGTAATTACAATTTTTTATTTTTTAGGTAATAATTTTCATCTGTGTTAAAAAAATATTTGAAAATTTTTGGGGGTATTTTTTGAAAAATATTCGTATTTTAGGGTTTGTTTGGAGGTAAAAATAACTCTCATCTGGCAATAATGTTATACATAAATTTACTTATTTACAAGAGAACGAGTCGTCTAATTCCGTGTTCGGTATTAAGCGGTTATGTTGCTTATGCATTTGGCAGTGCAAACGCTGCTTGTGAAATTTAGCGAATTGCTCGGTGACATCATTAACAAACATCATATTGAGATTAGAATGAACGCGAGTAACGATAAGCATCAACTAACGTAAGATGGTGTTTTGACGGTGTTGTATGCTATCCCGATTCGACTTGGCGGTACAATCCCACAGAGCAAGGCCATCAGTCCAGGATAGATTTAATAATGTTGCATTAAATATGTATGTAAGTAATTAATTCGATTAGAACAGCCGGTAAAATCTCATCTATCCTTGGAACCTTTTTTTTTTTTTATTTATATTGTGATCAATTTCATTTGCTACCTCCATTGGGGTACTTAATTGATCGATTAATCTGATAAGTTGTTAAAGGGTTAAAATATCAGATCGTATCTCCTGAGTTATAGATAAGTGGCGTGCAAACAATTCCGCTTTTTTAATAACCAGTTTTGCCCAATTGCCAGCTTCATAACGAATGGGAGGAATTCTGTCAAATGGTCGTTTAATCTTGCATGTAGCTTTCTACTATAATGAGTAACTCTTATCTGAATGAGGACTCCCTGCAAGTATGTGGTAAATGTTTTATATTTAAGACCGTATCGATTGTAATTTTTTAATCGGTACATTTAATAATCCCAACTTACCGCGGGCCTATACGCAAACGGTGTATAAAATTTGTAAAACTTAATTATAAAATTTACTTTCGGTAAAAATCACGTATGCTCCTATTCATCGTCGGAATTGAACTTAATTATCAGTCTTAGTGTCCAGTAGGAACTTCTTAATCGGAACTTTATGTTCACAGGGCTGTGATCGGTGCAATCAGGTAACATTTCTACCGTACCCTGATCGGCTGTTTTACCACAAGTTGATATGACGAGTAATACAAGTGTGCTAGAAACATTAAAAACTAGCGTACGTGTTTTTTTACCGAAAATAAATGTCATAATTACGGAAAAGCTGCGAACAAGTTTAAAAAACATATTTCAAAAAAATTAATAAACTTTTATCGATTCGAACGAATATATTTGTTTTTACAATGTGTTAATATAAATTTATTAACGGTAATGGTTTACCGAATGAAAAACCGGATCCGTATTAAACTATAGGATTTTTGCAATAGGTATAGGTGGATGTTGGCTTCCATGTTGACTGGGTAGCGACCGTTTAATCTGTTGTTTATTATTCTATTGCAAATTCCCAAATCACCGAATCAATTTGCTACATGTCACATAGCGGACGCCGCGATGAATATTCTGCGTGAGCGATTTATGTGACCTATTAATCATCAAGAAAAATAAATTAACGTATTTGGATCACATTATGACGCATGATAGGTATCATACGCTTAATTATACAAACTAGAAGGACGTAGACGGAAAGGACGCAGAAGAATATCGTGGATGAAAAATTTGGAAAATTGGACGGGCTGGTCAACTAATGAACTAATACATTCGGCCAGAAACAGGACCAGTTTTGCACTCATTGCAGCCAAACTTCGTTAACGTAGATGGCACTATGAAGAAGTTATTTCTGGTAAAGGTGGCGTTAATTGACCACCAAGGTCCGGCGATTTTACCACGCTATACTTTTTTCTTATGCGACTTCTCAAAATCACAGGTTTAGTCAATAAGCCGTAATGGACTAATGCACTTAAAGTGTTTACATTACCGACACTATAGCTTAAATTCAGCCAGATCTATACCCGACCCGCCCTTCTTGGAAAACTGCAGAATTTATTTCCTACAATATTGCAAAACATAATGCAAAATATTAAAGTAAAAAACTAGCAGATTGGTAATTTATACGTGCGCGAACAAAGAATATTTAATATAAAAAAAACTACTTTTATACCGTGTAAACGTAATTTATTTTAAATATATATATATGCGATACGAAGTATGTATTTTTATTTTATTTAATTTATTAATTAAAAATATTGTAAAGAAGCTCTACAAAAACACTTTGAAATATTTAATAATTTAATTAACTTATTAGAGACGTTAAATAAACTAATTTCGAAACTTTCGGCCGCTCGTTGACTTTTTACACAAAAATTATACTCGTTTCGATATATGAAATAGTTAAATAAAATGACCGAAGCCCAGGAAAAATATAATAAAGTAATATTTGATGTATAATACGGGATTTTTGATAACTGTAAATATCCTTTTTTTACGTGTTATGTAAAATTTTTTAGACGTGAAGCATTTAACGTCAATCAAACGTCTCTTACTACCGAAACATATATTAAAACTTTTTATGTACCATACAGAGGAAAGGGTTAAGATGTGCAAATATATCTGGTTGAAGTTAGCGCAGAAACATAAAATACCTTTTTGAATAGTAGAGTTTAAGTGTACGAAATAGAAATAATACACGTTCCAACAGGCGTGTATCTACCACTTATGACGTGGGTTATAACCTCAGATACTTTTTAAAACGTCCGAATTAGATGTTGCACACCACGGGTGATATAATTTTGGGACATACGATACTTAGTTTATCCTTATTGACTATCTTATTTTTGTCTATCTTTTTCAATCTCCACATTTCGAATATTTTCTATTTATTTTTCACTTCGTTTACTTATATTCTAAGTTTCATACATATATTATATATCTGAGTTATGCCGTCTGCATAAGAAAAATAATGATAGGAGGAAGAAATAAAGGAAAGGTTAGGAGATAAGAGAAGTGAAAGGAAAGAATAGAAATATGAAGAAAGTTGTGCATGGAAGGATAATGTAAGAGCAGGAGTACAAAAACGTGCAACCACATGTCAGCAACCACATATGTTTGTATCCAGAGGCAACCGGAGGAAGACGACCAGAAACATAATGCGGCTTATGCTGAGAAATAAAGGAGAGGGAATCAAAGAAAAGAGGCTAAGAAGAAGAGGGAAGGAAGGCAGGAAGGTAGGAAAAGGAAATACCACTATTTATTTTAGGGTTGCACGCTAGCCTCTTGGATCAATATCCTACCCGCAATGCAGCGGTTTGTTACTGAGGAGGTAACGGTGTAGGTTTTTACGACGACTCAAACTGGCCGAAGGAGAGACAGTCATACGATTTATGCAGACTTTTAGTAGGCAGTTTCTCAAGCGGTTCAACTGCATCCTCGTGTCTCCTTACCCTGTCACTACTGGAATTACCTACATGAGGCTTTCCTCCAGTAGTCGCTGTTCGTCTGCGACTGCTTATTCGACTGACGTCTTATTCGCAGCTAGCCTACATATCCTGTAGGCCGTCCCGCTATCCGCCACCTACGGACGCACCCCGTTCCGGTTACAGCTCTGGCTCATTGAGAGCACCTGTATAAGTACACGTGCCCCAAGGGGAATATATATATATTGAATATTGCTATGGAGGGTAAAATTTTAGGAAAAACACCACGTGGACGCTCTAAAATAACATTTTACGATACGGTGCTAAAGCAGACGGTAGTTTACGAAATATGCAGATTTGACGAAAGCAGTCAATGATCGTATTTTATGGAGGAATATTATGTTGGGGCGAATTAGCCAATCGGCTGTAACATCATGATGATGATATATACATATATGTTGTGTGTGTGTATATATATATATGTGTGTATATATATGTGTGTGTATATATATGTGTGTATATATGTATATACATATATATATATATATTTCAGAAAGAAAATGTAACGATATGCAATTTTGTAAATGATGGTATAATTATGTATTGGATGAAAAAAATATTGTGCGCCATATATTTTTAGTTTCCGTTAATAATAATAATTTAGAAAAGTCGGATTTCCATATATTTTTCTATTATTATTTTTAAAATTAAATAAACGATTTATTTCAGTAAAGAAGACGCACCTAAAATTTATTCGCATGTTATTTTTTCGAACTATTTGAATAATTATCACTTGAATTGGACAACTTTTCTTTGCTTGGTACTGTTATACTATTTTTTCTCAAACGTTCTAATTTAATTCTCAGTGGGATATCTTAATTAGCATTATATTAACTAAAATATTAACAAGGGAGACATGTATTCTTTTCATTGGGGGAGAGGAGCGTTTATTATATTTAAATATATTCACACACACACATATATATATATATATATAATATATATCATAATGTATTGTGTATGCGCGCGTATTATTTATGTATAATATTTATGTATATTACACATGTATAGATTTGGTTTTGGATAAACCCATTTTAATTTTAAGAAAATTTGAACTGAATAAATATAATATACAAGTATATCGAAAATAAATAGAACAGAATAATTATTTATCACATGAAAACGGCTTGATGTAATACAAAATAAATCTGATAATTATCGTAATGTTTCTTTTTTCTTTTTAACGTTTATATTCTCGACAAATGTTTTTAAATATCTATATGTATAATCAAAAGACTGATAATTAAACGGGTATATATTAAATTTAATGTTGATATATATATATATGTATATATAATATGTGTGTGTGTGTGTGTGTAAAAATATGTATATGTATATACATATATCAGCGGCGAATTATGATTTTTTAGTGGTACCGCTGTAGTAGTATGTTTGGGAGTTATCCAATAACTGTATAAAAAAAAGTATATTTAAGTATGTTCTGGACTATGTAAAAACACAGTAAAAATATATGACATCGAATTTTGTTTTCATTTGAAATAACACGCAAAACTACATTTAAAATTGTATATTTTATCATTAAAAACATAAATAAAATAAACATAAAGTCTACTCTTCTACAGGTATTTACAATTTTTTTCATTACTAACTCGTGAAATCGTTATCATTTAAAATTACTCAATAATTCTTTTATTTATAAATGTAGACAAGTTATTCGCTTATCACAGCGCTGAGTGTTTTAATCGGTGTAATTAAAGCTCAATTGATGCTGTTGTGGCGGGTATTGTAGAAATAAGTGAACGCAACTTGAAAATTTCTTCAAGTCCAGTTTTTAAATCATCTGATTTTGATGTTACAGTTATTTTTTTAGCTGTGTTTCATTAAAATACTTCTGTGTGTTTGAAGGTGATTGAAGACTTCCTTCTTTAAATGTGACGTCTTTGGTTTTAATCGTTTATTAGGCGTGTCCCGTATCATGTCCTCGTCGTACGCCTGGTAACATTGTTTATATAAACGATGACTAATAATACAGGAGACAGTCGGCAAACTGTGCTGTGCATCGAACGCCACATGGGTAGTAATATGGCAAAAAGTATTAACGAAAGAAGGAAACAAGTAAATAGCCCTTTTCAGGGCTACCCGAACTCGACCGCGACTTCACTGAAAAATAATAATCGAATACTTCAGATTAATGCGGAAGGACTTGGCCGTGCAAAGAGTAAAATATTACAAAGAATAATGATATAAATGTTATACTAGTACAAGGAACGCACGTAGAAGATGGGAAGTTGCTAGCGAAAATAGTCAAAATACCGGGATTTACTATAGCAGCGGCAATTTACCATCAACAATATGGAATTGAGGCTGGAATGGAGATTTATTATAGCAACTGATGAAAATAATATTTTGCTGACAGAAATTAAAGTTAAAAAATTGTCTATAATTAACATCTACAAGCCAACCAATATCAAGTGGCCACAACGAATGATAGACATTCTAGACAAACCAGCTATAATCACAGGTGACTTTAATAGTCAACACACAACGTGTGGATATAAACAAACAAAGGGATCTGATCTCGGATTAGCCGAATGGATGGAAGTACAAAACCTAAGGATAATTTATGACGCCAAACACGAAGGCACATTTAATTCAGCCAGATGGAAACTTGATACAAACCCTGACTTATGATTCACTACCGTCGATCAAAACGGGAAAGCGTTATTCGCGCACACTCTCTAAAAAGTTCCCAAAAAGTCAGCATAGACCTGCAAAAATAGAGATAGGCTTCAGTTTACCTAATTCTATCCGTGTACCTCGCTGGAATTTTTAGAAAGCAGACTGGATTAACTTTTAAATGTAATTCATTTGTATCGACGAATTAATAAAAAAATAAAAATTACACAACAAAACGAACGTTATATACGCAATAGAGAGTACCGTCTGCTCAAATTGTACCTAATGTATATGAAGTTTAACGAATAATTTTACACAATACTAAATTAGTCCAGCTCTGAACATGACGGCGGACCTATTGTCTATAAGGTACATCATTGGGTTAGTTTAGTTTTCATGAAATGTGAATAACTAACTTACTAAAGTTTCTTTGTTCTCGAATTCGCGATAACTTTTAAAATATTAAACAGTGTCTAACGATTAAAATAATTAAATCAAGTAAATTATTGGAATTTATAATTTTGATTTTTACTTTATACTTCTCCGCACGACTCACGGTACACGGTACCGCAATATTCGCTCCTGATATATATATATATATATATATATATATATATATATATATATATATATATATATATATATAATATTAATACTTGTATATATTTGCATTATTATCGTCATATTATTCGTGGTCGAATATCAACCCATTGTATGTTGTATTTTAAATGGGCTAGCTTTCGAGGAGGCACTAATTTCGCGCGCATACGTTATACGGGGTGTGGTACCATTGTCATATCGGAGACAATTAAGAATTATACCACGATGATGAAAAATTTAAAATTATGGTTGGGATCGAACCCATGACCGTCCAAATTAACCAGTGAAGTATAATTATACTACCCATTCCGAAGTGCAATTACTTTTATTACGGTCGTGGTGTATCTAAAAATGCGCCAGATTTAACTGAGTGAACGAAGTGCTGTTTTTAGAAATAGTAGACAAAACACACACACACACACTCACTCTCGACAAAATCAGCTGATAGCTAATTCGTAAAAATTGAAAAAAGGGAGATGATTTTCTCGAAAGGTTGTATATGACGATAACTTCAAGTAATTCCGAAAGTGCTCTGAATGAAATTGGTCTATATGTGTGTGTATATATATATATATATATATATGTATGCATGTGTGTGTTACATACATACACATTTAATCAAAACATTCTAATAGTTTCACTTAACCAGTAAAACTAATGGATGCAAGTGTATATTATGTATATATATATATATATATATATATATATATATATATATATATATATATATATATATGCATATATGTGTCTGTGTGTTTGTGTGTGATACGGCATAAAAGTAAAAAATTTGTATTACCAAGGAAGTACTACATTAATACTTTCTGATATATTATCGTTTTGTATTATTTTTTCAGTGTTCGAACTAAAGTAATTCCTTCAAATAAAATAATGGTTTATTATATATATATATATATATATATATATATATATATATATATATATATATATGTATATAACATGTTTTCACGTTGACCGATCTGTTGTGTCTTAATATTAATGAATATATCGGAACGGCCGTACGATTTAAGATTTTTAAGTGCTCGATCGAATGGCACGTTCTTGAAAACGCGATGCATGATGACGATCCAAATTTAGTATATTTAAATAATAATTTCGGGCAATGCAAAAAACGAATACGTAACGAAAATGATTAAACGTAATTTGATTTTATGTAAGACTCGCTTATTATTACATCACTTTTTCATTTGTATTGTAATTGATGTAGGGCGTTCGTTAATCGATCCAAACAATATGAATGAACAACGCTGGAGGAGGGTATGAAGTAGGGTTACCGATAAATCGTTATTAATTAACCTGTTATCATTTTTAAAATATGTATACATAAAAATAAGAATAATCATATAACAGTAATAATCGATCGGCCGATTAGATAACGTTTAATTTTTTACAATTTATTATTTTTTAGTTACCCGTATTTGTTTGACTTGCGATTGTTCACGATTTTGTTTTTTCAAAAGCCATTATCGATAATAAAATTCCTCGTGTTTTAACCATTCATCATCTGAGTAATCTTATGTGTCATTCTGTCTATCCATCTATCTGTTCAACCATCTATTCATCTATTTCACCAATCTATTTATCGACCAATGGAATCTATTCATTTAACCGTTTTTTATTTATTTTCTATATCGCTGTCTCCCTACCTTTCACTTCCTCTTTCTCTTTATATATATATATATATATATATATATATATAATTCATCCATCCATTATATCAATCTACCTGTATTTAATTGTGAGATCAATCAATAAATCAATCTGTTCATTTATACGTCGGTTAGTTTATTTTCTGTATCTATCAATCTAATATATACCTACCTAATCTATCTATCGATTGATTAATCAATCAATCCAGAAATCAGTCAATACCTATCTGTTTGTTTATTTTCTGTGATTTAATCTCCCCTTTCCAATCTCTCCAGCTCTTTCTATATATATATATATATATATATCCTCTATACCAATATATGTATATGTATGTAATTGTGCGATTAATTCATCAATCCATCCAATTGTAGTTCGTTTATTTTCTGCATCTTTATTTTCGGTCTCTCTATATCTATCTATCTATCTATCGATTTTTTATCTACATATATACTTACCAAATCTATCTATCACTCGAGCAATCAACCAATAAGTTAATCAATACCCATCTGTTTATTTGTTTTCTGTGTTTTCGTCTTCCCTTTCCATTCTGTCTCTTTCTTTATATATCCATCTATCTAACCTCCCTATCAATGTATATGTATATAATTGTTAGATCAGTACACGAATACATCCATTCATCAGTTCGTTTATTTTTTGTATCGTTGCTCGCGGTCTCTATGTCCGTTATCCACATGTATATCTACCTAATCTATCTATCGTTTGATCAAGCAATCAATCAATTAATCAATGCCTATCTGTTTGTTTATTTTTCGTATTTTCGTCTTCCTTTTCCTCTCTCTCTGTTTATTTATATATATATATATGTATATAAATATATATGTATATATATATATATTTATATACATATATATATATCGATTTACCTGTACGTAATTGTACGATAAATCAATCAATCCACCTATTCGTCTGTTTGTTTAATTTCTGTATCTTCACTCTCCGAGTCTCTATATCTATCTGTCTGTTCATCTCGCTATTTCTTATTTATCTATCCTTTATCGACGTACATACCTACCTAATCTATCTGTCGATCGATTAATCAATCAATACCTATCTGTTTCTTTATTTTCTCTATATTGATCTCCCTTCTTCTTTCTATCTCTATTTCTTTCTTTCATTATTTTATTTCATATTATCCGAATTTTGTTTTGAAATATGACGACGAATTAGATGAATTTCGTATGTCTCGCAATTTCCGAGTATTGCGAACTGTTTAAATCTAAACAATTCAAATATTACCGACTACCCGAAATAAAATCCTTCATCTCCTAACAAAGGCACAAATTTTATTGCAACTTATTACGAAACAATTGACTTCATTAAATGGTATTTATTTCATTTTAATTATTCCACGTTTTATTTTTAATTTATCGAATATCCGATACTTTAATTTGTTTTATCGAAAGATTATATACCAATACAACCTTCTGTTAACCGACATTTATTTATATATATATATATATATATATATATATATATATTCGTTTAAGATTAGTTTGTAGCTGATTTACACTTTAGTATACGCTTTTATCGCTTCGCGGAATGACTTCTTCATATCTTACATTATTTCAACATTATCATTCTTTCCCACTTTTATTAGTCGCGTTGGCAATCCTCCATAAGTCGTTATCATTAAGTACCGTCTGTAATTTGCTGTACAGTATAAAAGTAGCGTACAAGGAAATAATAATATGGTGTTAGCATAGACACACACACACCTGTGAGAACTGATTGTAATCGCAATACAATGTAATCCGGTGTACTATAATATTGTTACTGGCGCGCATATGGCGTGCATGGTGGTTTGCCATTGCTTTCCACGCAATAATATTAGGATTATTTATATATACTTTTTTTTTATTTTCCTATAATAATTTTGCGTCTCCGATCGTATTCGAACTCGGTAGCATCCGTATAGAAGTCCCGTACTCTGGCCACTAGGCTCTCCCGATGACCACTACATGGCCCATCACTTGCGTTGGTCTTTTTATTCTTATTTCGCCCGCAATTTCATACTTCTAATATATATTGTCCTTAATTAAGTTTTTGTATTCGCTATTTGTTGTTAACATTATTTCCATCGCGAGAATCAATATTATTTATTAATTTTATCTAAATAAAGAACAATGTCGCTTTAGTTTAAGAGATATTCCGCTTTTCTATATCTTTATTTTGTTCTGACCGCCCGGTATGATTGTACTTCTCGGGATGTATTTCGTTTTATCGGAGTTTCCAATCGCAGTACGGTCATTTTAAAAAATATTTCATTATTTCCAATATTTAAGTTAATTCATTAATTGCCGGTTTTTCTATATTTCGAATATTTATTTTTAACCATCGTGTATCATAAATGAAATATCGCCTATATATTATTGCGTTAATAGTAGTTCTGAATATAGAAAAAAAGAGATTCATCGGAGTTGTATAGCTGACTTTTTCATCGCGACTCAACGCCCATTGTGAATTTTTATGTAATGAAGTATTTTTAATAATTCGTTATTAGACAAAATAAACGATATATTTTAGGTTGTACAATTTTGGAATGATTCCAGGAATTTTCCCATAATTTTTTTTTAAAGGTCAAATTTTTTTTTCTTCTTTTTTATTGCCAATTTGTACCTAGCTTGATAAAGCTATCAACAAATGTTTGAAAAGAGACTCGTGTATGGGGAGCACACCCATTGGTGTGTTCTACCCTATTTGTTTACACTATCCTGAATTTTGATCCTCTTGAGACGTCTTGTCACTGGTTTGTTCGGGATCGGTGCCGCTAGCTGATTGGGGTGTCCATACAGACGCATCATGTGATTTTGAGTTCGTCTATTAATGACCTCGTCAATGGTATGAATCCCTAAATCTCGATGGATCAGTTCATTGGTAACGTACCAAGGCATACGGTATATCAATCTGAGGGCTTTGTTCTGGAACCGTTGGATGATCATCCGATTCGATGGTTTCGCGCATCCCCACAGCGGTGCAGCATAGGTCCATATTGGTTTCAGCATGGTATTATATATTAACAGCTTGTTTCGTAGTGACAGCTGCGACTGATATCCTATAAGCCAGTATAGGTTTCTCAGCTTTAGGTCCAATTCCTTCCTCTTCTTCTGTATATGAATCTTCCAATTTAGAGTGGAATCCAAATGTACACCAAGGTATTTCGTCCCTTTGCTTCTCGGTACCAGTATATTATTTAACATTAATTGTTTATTATGAACCTTTCTATTGGAGAATGAGACGTGTGTACATTTTTCAGGACTTATTTGGAGGTCCCACTTTTGTGTCCATTTAAGTATGGTATTGCCTTTTACAGGCAAAGGTCAAATATCGCTTCATATTTCAGGCCCATCTGCCAACACTGTTCTCAGGTAGCGAATTTTCGTATCCGTTAGTTTTCTCGCTGTCTCCGTTCTGAATTTTTGTTTCGCTCTCTCTCAAGATTATACAAATTTTTTAATATTATCTGTTATGAAAAAGTTGATAATTCCTTTTAGCGTCTCCTCGAAAAATAGACGTATACGCGGAATTCAGGTATATAAGAGATTGTCCCGAATGGTTCGAAAGAATAGCGGACAACTAGGCGTATATGGGAAAATATATCGGTCCTATTAATTTAGTCTCGCCTGTCGATATTCGGTCAAATTAATATTCATTTTTTCTTTTTAATAAATGTACATTTCAATCTTAAAATTAATGTTTAAATTATATACATATATATATATATATATATATATATATATATATATATATATATATATATTACTAATTAGTAATTAATGTGTATGTAGAATATTAATTCATTAACTAATTTCGATTACTTACATATATATACGTAAGTATTGATTACATAACTAAATCGTTTGGCTTTAATTGCTTAAGACCGTCCAACATATGTTTGTCGAGAAAATGGGTTGCCCCAATATTCGGATGTTTATAGAGTCGTTTTTCGTGGCGAACATACGAATGACTTCGTCTACCCAGTGCTCAGATTTTCACTTACTCGTTTCCCCGATACTAACCTGCATTGGTAATTCTTTATTTTGACTACGCTGGATAATCATTCGGTTAGCAGACTTTTACGTATCTCCGAAGTTGGATCCAATAGGGATCCAGATGAGTTTGATGATCGATCGGTAAAGCAGTCGTTTACTGTAGAGATCGAGTCATGAATTTCTTCCTAACATCCATCATATTTGACGGATACATGCACTTATAACTCTTATACGAGGTAATATTTACATGCATAAATCTGCAAATTATCTATATATAATGCATATATATACACACACACGTATTACATATACTAGTTGCACGTGTGAGAACAATTAAGCACACTAAAGCCATTATGGCACAAAAAGTACAAAAACACATATATACATGCATGCACACGTGCAGGAATATATTCAGCCTATACGTATAATTTTATTCGACGTTAAAAAATTTTATTACTATTCCGTAAAGTGATAGTAAAAAAAAAATTGAGTAATCGCGGTATTTCCCGCGTAGTAATTCAAATAATTAAAATTGTTGGGGCGTTAAATTTACTTTTACTGTATAATCTTATTTTGTGCTCCCATGCAAAGACTACTGCGCCACATTCGCACTTGTATGAAAGCGAGATAGATAAAATTCATCCTCTCGTTAATAATTGGTGTATGGTAATTTTTTTTTGTGGCTTTCCACCCTTTGGCCAGTTTAAGTGAACTGTTCAGACTATAAACTTATATTATTAGCCTTGATAAAATTATATAATCTACGCATATCTAAGGAGATAGGATCCACAATAAGTTCTTTAAGTTGTACTGGAAGCGTATTCCGATAAAAGTTGAGACATAAAAAGCCGTCTCCATTTCTGTATTTTGGGCAGACCAGATCTAATGTTCGACGCTATCTTCGATATTACATATCTCACGAGCTCCCATTCCGATGATCCGTAATTGTTATGACCACGCCTTAGTCTAAGAAACACAGATACAAAATCTTTATGGAGGAGATGCCCATGTTTAAACCGACCGGGGTTCTTTTGGAATTGTCTTTTGAATATATTTTTTGATTGAAAAGAACGGTATTTAAGCTTCGGTATTAACTGTCCCCCATTGTAGGTTTAACGTGTTTCTCAATAGCCGGAATTAGATCCGATCGAGTAATCCACTATCTCATTTTCACGGACGCCACAGTGGCAGGGACCCACTTAAACTTTACCTTAGTTTTACGATTGTGAAGTTGCCAAACCCATTGTCGTATTGATAGTTCTTGTAAATTCCGGAATATTATATAACGGGGGGACGGTATTTATAAGATCTAAATTTTCCAATGTAATAATCGAATAATATGAGAAGTCGTTTTATATTATATTACTACGTTCGATTAGAGTGTCACGTAAAGTAAACTGTTATTTATGTGATAGAAGTAATTTCGATATATTTTTAAATTATCGAAAATTTAGTAATGACGGATACTATATGGACTTTTGCTAAATATCGTCATCGCAATTATGTCGATAAATCCGGAAATTTTAATTTTTTCTAGATAGACTAAATAAATTTTATCGTCGATTTTCCTAATTTACATTTACAGACGGACGACGAAAATCGACCCGTGGATATTTTTCAGCTGAATATTCCGTTGTCTCTGATACACATTAAACTGATGTATATATATATATATATATATATATAGAGGGTGAGAGAGAGAGAGAGACGTAAAGAACGAATTTTAGATAAAAATATGTCAAATATATATGTATACATGTATAAAAATTAGTAAATTATTATGTAAAATTACAACCACATACATACTGATCATTCTTTACGCAATAAACGTTAAAATATTTAAAGTATACTTATCTTTTTACTTTTTTGTTTTGTTAAAAAATGACGCTAACAATGTAATATTTACCTGCATGTATAACTTTCGTACATAATAACGTAATTCTACCTTCTACTGGTGATATATATATTTTTAATATATACATTATATATATATATATATATATATATATATATATATATATATATATATAAAACATTTCTCATTATTACTTCTAGGTTGGTACCAGTTATCTGTATTTTGCGAAAAAACATTACTTCGTGTACATAATTTTTTAACTCGGTCTCGTTCGCAAATATTATATTAACGTTTTCGTATGTAATTTTACATATTTAAACTTTTACTCGCCGATATGGGTCATGATAGATTTATTAGAAAAGTTAAATATAGATTTTACATTTTTCATAAAATGTCATTTCTTATTCGAAAAATTTTCGAATTAACTTTTCCCATATGTATGTATATATATATATATATATATATATATATATATATATATATATATATATATATATACGTGCGCACGCAACGATATATACGATACGAGATGAATAAATTTTCGTCGACAATCCTTTTTAGGGGCAAGTATTTCATAATTTTTTGATAAGTGATAGCGTTATTATATTGTTTATAAGTTTTGATTACATTTAAATAGGGCAATGTTATATTATACGTATGGATGACTGGTAAATTTTACAGCGCCTTGGGTAATTTAGTGGAAAAGTTACGTTTCAATTTATTATCGCTGTTGCAGAAATTATTTTTTCCGTGGAAAATTGAGATGTATTTAACAAATACTTTAACAAATACTTCTCAATAAACCTTCGACCAACTGGAAGACGAATGATTTAATTGTGGCACGAAGTGCTCTGCCAAATGATTACGTTATTTAAAACGTGTGCATAAGTTTATTACGCGATTATATCAATATTTATATATATATATATATATATATATATAATAAATATATATATAATAAATATATATATATAATAAACATATATATATAATAAATATATATATAATAAATATATATATATATAATTATAAAAGAAGCTGCGGTTAAAGTTGCACCACGTACAAAAAAGGTAAACAGTAAAATAAGTGATGTAATAAAAGATTTAATGGCACGAAGGAGGAAACTAAAAGTGGATAAAGATAAAAATCAAACTGAGTGGGCAGAATTGAATAAATTAATTAGAAAACAATTGAGAAGTGATATACGTCAAAACAACACAAAGAAAATTTGTGAAATAATTGAGCATAACAGAGGGCCTAAAGTATTCAAGAAATCATTGTCGATGGGAAGTAAGCTGCTGACGAATTTGAAAAATCGTGACGGAAATATCCTTACAGACAAAACTGAACTATCCAAAGAGGTCGGAAGGTTCTATACAGATCTCTATGACACAAAAGTTAATTCTACAATGAACGATAAATTAACAATAAATGAGGATAAGGGAAACCTGCCGGATATAACAATGAGTGAAATCAAATACGCTTTAAAGAAAATGAAAAATAACAAAGCTAGCGGGCCGGATTGTATAGTCCCAGAAATGATTAAAGAAGGAAATGAGGAGATTTTGGATTTGCTGAAAAATCTGTTCAACAAATGTTTAAGAGAAAACTCTATCTCGCGACTGTGGAACGAAGCAGATGTTATCCTAATACACAAAAATGGTGATACAGTTAGTCTAGAAAATTACAGGCCAATTAGCTTATTATCACATATGTACAAACTTTATATAAGTATTATTACAAATCGAATGACGAAACAAATAGATTACTGCCAACCGTGCGAACAAGCGGGCTTTAGATCCGGTTTCAGCGCGCATGATCACATTCACACTATGAGGATTTTAATATCTAAATGCAAAGAATTCAACGTGGAATTGCACATAGCGTTCATCGATTATCATAAAGCGTTTGATACCGTGGAAACATGGACAGTATTGAAGGGCTTGAAGAAAATGGTATAGATGATGAATACATCAACATAATTAAAAATATTTATAATTCGCCAATGATGCAAGTACAGCTGGTGGAAAAAACAAATAAAATACCGTTAAAGAGAGGCGTCAGACAAGGAGACACAATATCTCCGAAATTATTTATAGCAGCCTTAGAACGTATGTTCAAAAATTTGTCTTGGGAGTCTAAAGGTGTGAATATTGATGGGAAGAAAATTAGTCACGTTTTGCCGATGACATTGTGTTGATTAGTAATAATGTTGGTACCTTACAGGAAATGATAACTGACCTACATAACTGTTCTAAAAAAGCAGGATTAGCCATTAGTATTAATAAAACGAAAATCATGACAAATACACCTCAAAAGTTACAAATAAAACTAGATGACCAGATACTGGAACAGGTCAATGAATATATATATACCTAGGTCAAATTATTACCACACAGAAAGAAACAATGCGTAAAGAAATTAAAAGGCGAACGCATCTATCGTGGATAGCTTTTGGGAAATTGAGTACTGTCCTCAAAAATAAAGATATACCTAACAGCTTGAAGAAGAAAGTATACGAACAGTGCATCCTTCCAGTGCTTACATACGGAGCGGAAATATGGAGCCTAACGAAGTATGTTGTTAAGAAACTTGCAGTGACACAGAGAGCCCACGAAAGATTAATATTGGGCATCAAGATATCAGACCAGAAAATCAATAAGACAGCAGACTAAATTGTCAGATGTAGTCGGACGTGTAGCGCAGTTGAAATGGAATTGGGCAGGTCATGTAGCAAGAAGAAACGATGATAGGTGGACGAAACGAATAACAGAATGGCTTCCAAGAAAAAGACGCAGAAGTCGCGGTCGGCCGGATACAAGGTGGCAGGACGATATACATAGATCAGCCGGTGTGAAATGGATAAACGAGGCCCAAGATCGCTACAGGTGGAAACAAAAGGGGAACGCTTACATCCAGTAGTGGATTGATATAAGCGCATCGTGATCGTGATATATATATATACATGTATATATGTATATAGGTGTCATTTTGTAGATATTGTTTATACGGTATATATGCTCTTGTTGTGATAATTTTATATACGTCGCTTGTTGTTTATGAATAAAAGTCGTATGGCCCCGTAGCGATGTATTTCTCTATGTACAGATGATAAATCATACGATTTAATGACGTAAAAACAAACTTTGTTGTTTTACTTTATTGCGAAAGACGTATTGATAAAACAAAGCAAGTACGCTATCGATTACTTCTCGCTCTTTTTATAAATCACTGTTTGAACGATCAATAATAATAATAATAATAATATAATAATAGGGTAATAATAGTTTGGCCATTGTGAAAATTATTGATTCCTCTGTAATTTCTCCTATCGATTATAATGTAGTCTCTCAACATTATTGATGAATACCGTTTTCGTGTGTGTGAATGTATTTATATATATTCATGTATACATACATACATACATACATATTATGTATGTGTGTGTGTGTTTATTTTTTTGTTTAACCCCGAATAGCGTGGCTTTTTATTTAATTCAGAAAGCTTATTTTGAAAACGGTCACATCCATTAATATTAATTAATTCCGTACTATAAAATGTAATAAAAACAATCGATATAACGTAATCGATCAAAGTGGGTGGAAATGTTTGATTAATATTATAACGACGATAATAATAAATTATCGTTATCATCGCGAATGAAACAACCATCGTCATTATCAAATAAGACGAATAACAAATGTAACCGTTGAAATAATAAATAATACTCCGAACCACAATAATAATAATAATAATTATAATGATAATAAATACGTGGATGATATTCGTTTTATTATAATTAAAATATTAATAGTTGACTATAATAAAATAATAAACGTTGAAAAGGAAATCGCTTTTAAAGGAAAAATATTAATTCGGAATGACGAAGTGTACACAGTTCCTTTCAATATCGTTACGAATTACGAATTTATTGCCCAAAAATAACGAAAACAATGCAGATAAACCGAATGGCGCAATTATGTATTCACTTTATATATACACACATATATATATATATATATATATATATATATATATAAAATTTTTAATACTTCCCACGTTCCCTCTTCCTTTATTTTGGCATCCTGTTCATCTTGTCTGGGTAGTTTTTACGGCCAGTAATAAAATACGTATTATACGCTTGTTTTTTGTTTAACGTACATGTGCAGATGTGTTTGTGTGTGTGTGGAATATATACGCAAATACGGATTACGTTATGTTTATATGTTTACTTTTGTTGATTATGCCGGCTGATGGCCGGATGTTCAAACATTCGTAATCTCGTTTTTATGTTATATTACATCAAACGGTACGATGACGTAATTGCGAGGCTGTATAATTAAAAGGTCGCGTTTAGCCCAGTAATATGTTCGGTTTTTTTTTGTTTGTTTTTACGAATAAATAAACTTTTATCTCGTATTCTGGGAATATTTATGTATTTTCACTCGTCGTGTCATTATTATTATTATTATTATTTATTTATTTATTTATTGTTAATGTCTGAATAATAAAAAAAAGTTATTCTGTGGCTTGTTTTCACGTTAAAATGCAGAATAGGGTTAAATTTAGCGCCGAGTGTTAATGGGGCTTTTTTTAGATAAATAAAATTATTTACTAGTTCCGAGCATTTGAAACAATTTTTATTGTTATTATTAATTTTATTATTTTATTGATTCCTTTATATATATATATATATATATATATATATATATATATATATATATATATATATATATATATATATATATATATTTATATATATATATATGTATATATATATAACGTATAGTTTATATTTATACAACAGTGAGGAAGTAGGCGATACAAACACATACTGGAAATCAAAAATGACACAATTTGAAGTAATTATTAATTAATAAATATAGTAAAATTATACAAAATATGTAAGCGTTTTAATTATTAAACTTCGAAGAAGTTCGCGAGATTTACTATAAACTTATTATAAAAAAAAGTGTCCAGATATGACGTGAATGGAATGAGGTAATGGAGTAGTAAAGTTTTTTATTATATTTTTATGGAAATTTATTATTTCACCTTTTATAATTGACGGACGCCGAATGAACTGGAGCGCTTACTTATTATATCATCGAATAATAAGTTTTTTTTAAGACATCTGACTAGTAACAAGAACCCATGATGTCGTTAGAAGAAAACGTATTTAATTAACGGAGATTTTTCGGAAGAACATAATATTTTATAATCTGTACCGCAGACTCGGGCCTCTTTTGTATTCGGTCTACACAGCAGACATGCCGACTAGCAATCAAACCATCTTAGCAACATTCGCCGATGATATTGCTATTCTTGCATCCAATTCAGAAGCAATGCAAACATCGCGGTACAAAACCATCTGAATAGGTTGGTTCAGTGGGCACAAAGTTGGCGTATGTTGTTTAATCCCAGTAAATGCCAGCACGTTATATTTAAAAATAAAAAAAATCAAGTGCCCGGCTGTAAGAATTAACAACATAGAAATTTCTAAAAGTAATTCAGTACGTTATCTTGGCTTGTACATGGACAAAAGGCTCACATGGCGACCACATGTGGCACACGCTAGAAGAACCATTATTACTCGTGTGAAATTACTACGTCCGTTATTGGGACAGAAATCGGTTCTAAAATCTAATGACCAAACGGACTATCTATCTTGCAGCAATCGCTCCTATTTGGCGGTATGGAATAGAGTTGTACGGCAGTTCTTGCAAGAGTAATCTTAGAAGAATACAGCAACAACAGTCCGAGATACTCCGTACTATTGCGTCTGCTCCATACTATGTTTCTAATTTGACACTGCATAAAGATCTCAAGATTCCATATGTCAACGATATTCGTGTCATGCAGTATAAGAGATTATTCGACAAATTTGAAGTCAGTAGCAATCCTAATGTTCGCAGAATGCATTCAGACAGTCTTCCAGACAATCCTCCAAGGCGTCTGCGCAGGAAGTGGTGCCGAGATGCAATTCCAATCACTTAATAAATCTGGTCTTATTCAAAAGACAACACGGTTTTTTTTCATTTTAATTATTGTATTTGACCATTCCTATACTATTCCTACAAATATTTAATTCCCATCAAGTTACTCTTTTCTCTTCCAGCCTAGTGTCTTACTGGAGTCAGTAGACTAATATTAATTTCCTACTTACGTGATCACCGTTGTTTGCAGCAATTAATGGTGGTATGATGTTTAAAGGGGGGGGGGACTTTTTTTCTTATAGGAAAATTATGAAGTATTTCGAAAAAATCCAATCTTTCGTCTTATTTAATAGACGTATATATGATTACAATAAACATCGTACTTTATGCTTTTCGAGAATATTATGTTTAACCGAGAAGGAAATATTATATTGGACTATGTATACGTACCACGAAGAACTAACTACGATGCTTCCTAATATTCTTTATGTACAGTTTCGGTAACAGTGAAAAGAGATCGATATAAAATCGAAGAATCAAGCAGTCGAGTTAGTAAGGAAATTTATCGTAATGGCTGAGGGACTCGTACAAATTTAACAGCTACACAAACATTATAAAGGTGAATGAGAGAAGAGCGAGTGGAGAACGAAGATTAAAGCAGGAGCTTTTCAACGATGTAAGACAACTTTAAGAATGTAATAAGGATATTACTAGCAGCACGATTGTGTAGCGTGTACTTTAGAGACTGAGAAAAAACCGCTGTAGATTTAGCGCAATAAAAATATAAAACAGAAATGCGATAAAAAAATCTTAATAATATTTAAATGAAAAATAACGAAAGCAGCGCTAAAGAACGAAGTAAACGGTCGGTAAATATAATCAGAAAATTAGGTCATTTTTTCGGTGCGATGAATTAAGTCATCGGTTTGTTCGAGACGTTGAAATGTGTCTAATACCGAAGTAGAGAATATCGTTGTAGATAGGAAACATTTTTTAACGTCGTACGAGATGATGCGCATAACACAGAAATACACGCACAAAGTTAAAACTCTCATTATAATTGATTTGTAGAAAACAATTTAACGAGAATTTTTCACCTAAGAAAGTTCTATACGCGGTAAAATAGCCTAGCGTCAATATTATAGAAGTTTCAGATGCTATACGAAGACCGTCTGAATATTATGGTACGTTCTTAACAGAGGCTTCCGCAAAGAGAAAGCTACCATTGTCTTCAATTAAATGATTCATGAAAACGAAACCTTAACTTGTATAGATAAGAATTCTTATAAAGTTAGTCCGTTCGAATGTTTTAGTGTGAATATAATATACGCTTCATGTAACTATGTAATTTAGTATAAATCCTAAGTACCGATGTCAAGTAATAAATGGAATGACATAATTGTGTATTGATGAACAATTTCCACCGAATATTTAGGAACGAATTCGAACTTCCGATCGGAAAATGTATCAGAAAATGCGAATAAGTACGTCTCTAATAGATTAATACTTACAATATCGCAGCGGGGTGTTCGAATTTTGGGGGAGCGGAAATACCGAATGAATTAAGGTCGTTATAGAATATACGGATTGATAGAAAATCGAATGCTTTCTTAATATCCAAAAAAACGTAACTGACACGAGGTATTTTTTTAATAGCGTTATGAATATAAAAAATTTCTTTAAACGTGTGTAATTCGTAAAATTGAACGGAAAATTCTTATTGCGAATTTCTTTTTTTGACGTTATTATAATAAAATATAACGATAACGTTCTTTACGGCTAGTGGGACTATCTTCAAGAGGTCCTTTTCATATCTTTATTAAATTTAATAATTTCCAAATTTATTTAGACTAAAAATTTGAAATAATACTAATAAAAGAAAACTATAAATAATAAATTTACCTAGCTGCTCAAAATTTTTAACCGATACAATTATTCTTATTTTCACTTATTATTGTTATCATTATTATTATTATTATTATTATTATTATTATATTTTTATTTTATATTCCTTCCTTTAAATGTACTGGTGTATATTAATGAAATTGAAATAAATTTGATTTGATTTGATTATTATTATTATTATTAAAATTAAACTTATATCTGTATCAGATTTTTATATACGTTAATTATGCTGCAGTACTCAAAAATGGTAATAAGTTTGGAATATTAACGGATAATGGAAAGACACGGTCAGGAGGTGAGGCGATAGTTTCTCATTATAATAAAACAAGAATGAGGTCGCGGGCAATTTATGCCGGTGGAGTACAATTGCCTAGAGAACTAAAAATTAGCCTAATTAATTACAAAAGAAGGCGAAGGAAACTATGAATATCTGTCGCAAAGACGAGAAAAGTGTTTAACAGTTTTGACTAATTAATTATGAAAATTTAAAAGTAAAGTTTACATTCATCAAAACCTACTGTATTTTGTAGCATGGATAAATTCACACGGTTCATTCCTCTGCAGGTGCTATGATTAATTGTTAATATAAAGGCTATGCGGATTACTAATAATTAATTTTGGATAAATTTTTCGGTTGTTATAATAATATTATAATTATAATCCAGCCGTCGCATAGTGTTGCGTATAGGCGGTTTTATTCCCTTTATTTTAGTTTCATATAAACAATCAAACGAATTAATGCCATTACTATTGTTAGTAGTAGTAGTAGTACTTTAATTAATTTCTCGATGTTTATTTATCCGTTTTTTATTTTATTTTATTTTATTTTATTTGTTTAGTCGTATTCGATTTGTAATTAATTTTTATTTTATATTTCTTCCATTTTAAAATGTACTGGTTACTGGTGTATATTCAAATTAAAATAAATTTGGTTTGATTTGATTTGACAATAAAATGTTATATACCTAATTAAAGAAGAAACGCGTTCGATGTCATTTGACCATTACGTCTTTATTATTATTATTATTTCCTTATCGATCGTTTATTAAATTTTATTTACTTTTTTTTTTTAAATTTATTTTTTCATTTGTAATAATTTTCGTTTCATATTTCTACATTTCATGGTCACTTCTTGAAATATTCTGGCGAATTGTATTGAAATTGAAATAAGTATGATTCGATTTTATTATTATTATTATCTTTAGTGTACTTTATAGTTACGACTTGAATCAATCTAAAAAAATATCGGTCATCTGCCCAATGATTTTGTATTTACAAAAAATGTATAAAGTACGCGTATTATAAAATAGTTCGCTAAACATTAGAGACAAATGGTTATCGTACAAAGTTAGTTGTGTAGATTATTTAAAAAAAAAAAATAAAAAAAATGTTTATCGCGTTATTAAATATTTATAGAAAAATAATTATCGATAACAATGTATTTGAATATAAAACGACGAAGAAATATATAAACAACTGATAACAGGCTGGCTTCGATCCATTAATTATTTTTAAGAAATATTAAAAGTTAATCTTTTCCCCGGGCTACATATTTTAATTATATCCATGGAAAAACTTGTAGCCTTCCTGATTTGATAATAATTCTTCATTAACGAATCTGCGTAAATCGATATTTACAAATCGATATATTTACAATTACAATAATTCGAAGTATTTCCAAAGTTTTTAATATCGGTAATATTGTCTAATCATCAGTAATAATAACATATTTTGTTGTTTATTTAAAAATTATTATAATTAAATAATTATAATTGCTGCATTTACCATATATATATATATATATATATATATATATATATATATATATATATATAAATCTTCGTTTATTATTATGTATGTGTATATGAAATAAGCGCGGGTTTGTGCCTGTGTTTAATTCAGGTGTAACGACATATACAATGTGTATATGTGTGTTTTCCTCTAATTGTTTTTGCGGTTATGTTTTATCCTTGAATCGGCAATGAATAACGATCGCGTGTCTTTAGACACAAATAAATAAAACACAAGCAAAAATAAAAAGCCTGAAATGAAAAGCATGCTAAACCGTATATATATATATATATATATATATATATATATATATATATATATATATATATATATATATAAAAGTTATTCTATTGTATGTGGTTTTATTAAAATTGATTATTGAAATATCATTCACGACAATCAACCACACAAATCCGATTCACACAATTCCGTTAGAAATATTATTCAGTTATTTATATATTATTTAGTCGTTATTGCTTTTGTTTATCTTACGTAATGTATACTTGCTTTTTTAGACTGGAGCGGTTGATTATTAATTATTAACTATTTTATTGTTTCCATAGCTACGGATCAAAAAAATAGTTAATTAAATAATAAATAAAAATGAAACGGGTTACGCGCACTCGACGGATTTACGTAATGAACAATTTACGAGTAACCATAAAATTACTGTATAAACTACGACATTGCCACCTTCCTCACCTCCCACGTTCGTTTTGTACTGACTTATATAGTTATTATTGTTTTTCTTTCATTTCGATCCCTAATCCGGATGTAGCAATAGTTTATTGAGTTTCGTTCTATATAATCAACGTGCTTAATCATAATAAATCGCTACACTAATTAACATTTATTACGTGTCGACCGAACAGTTTAAACTTATAGTATTTAAGGCGGAATTTAAAAATTTTTGTATTACGCCGTAAAGTCAATGACCGTGGTTTATAATGTACACTTATAAGTGACCGTTACCGTCTATTTATAAAAGGTAATTACGAAATCGCCTAATTATACGATATTAAAATTAATAACGCTACTGTAATTATATAGAATTTAATAATTCGATACTTTTATAAGATTTTCCAATAGCGTCCGGTAAAATATGCGCCGTGCGTTTAATCTGTTTTTTTTATTATTATTATTATTATTCTGTCGCGAATGCAAATTCACCCGGTCAATTACACGCCACGCAGTGGACGTCACGACGGATATTCTGCATGAACGATTTCAGGTTAGGATTATAGGTAATGCGTGATTTGACCGCGCTAGACTTTTTCCTCCTGAAGTTGCCAATCTATATGCAAACAAGCTGCAATCGACGAATGCTTTTAAAGTCAACACTATCGATATCGCTGTAATTCAGCAAAAATTGAAAATATGCCACCGTGAACTGCATTCGAACGATGTTATATTCCGTTATTGTTGAGTGTAGGCTTTCCCCCGAACACTTCTAAAGTTGCCTGTTTTCAATTGATTCCGGTTACTTTATCCATCTAGTCACGGGTGTTACTTGTCTGGACGACGATTAATCGGCGACCACTGTAATATACGATTTGTCCATCCGTTATTACCAATTTAGCTACGCGTTCTACCGCATCTACTAATTTTGTTTGTTGTCTAATCCATGCAATATTATCTCGGAATCTGATATTTTCTAATTCGTCTAATTATTTATCTTATAAAACTACATATTTCAGCTCTGTATGTTAGAACTGGCAGAACGGATATACTTTAATTTCTATTTCTTTATATTTCAAAATACTGGTTAATTTCCCGAATGGAATCCAGGCAAAAGATGTTCTCCTTTTAGTTTCCGAGTAAACATTTTCTTTTAAATTTTTTTCACCACTTACAGGTTGTACTTTCTGTTGTAATGTTCGAAGTTTATTTTTGGTCCTGTCTTTTTCGACTGCGCGTTCAGTTTCACTTGTGTCGGCATTTATTTCCTCTGTACTGCTGCCCGTTAGAATCACGTCATTGTTTCTAAATACACTTTCCAAAGCTGTTTGTATTCTGTATACATGATGGCATGCACAGAGTTTGCGGGGGAAAAAAAAGGGAAAAAAAGGTTTTCGTTGATACTACACGTTTTATTAAATTTCAATACCCTACCTTATTGGGAAACCCCCCCCCCCATATACAGTCGAAGCCACTTATAAGAGACGCCGGATAAGACAGCCGCTTATAACAGACAAATAGAAAAAATAATAATAAACGTACGAAGTGTTACTTTAGTTCCCTTTAATGCTACAAAACATGTCGGTTATAAGAGAGAAAGATTAACAAACTTTCCGGACAATTATAAATAGTGAAAATACAGGCATCATAAAACAGTTTCAAATTTCACACGGACTGTCAGTTTAACAGGCTTGTTGACGTAAACGAAAATTCTCTAACTTGGACTTGGACTCTTGGAAGAATGAACATATTATCGGATTTTTGTTTATTTTTTATTCGATTTTTGTTTATGTATTTTAGCTTTATTACCACTAATTATTATAATTATATAATACTATTACGAAGTAGTTAATGCAACTTAGATCATTCGGTTTCGGAGTTAATTTTATAACGTGAATTTTTTTTTTCTTATAAACACCCACTAGAGTATTAGATACGATGTTCGTATTTTTTGTGACGTTTCGAAAACACTTAATGAAAACTGAAAAAATACGAACAGGGTTATAGACGCCTGGATATATCAACCGTGAAAGTTTTAAGGTTTATTTAATACGATCTTAAGTCTATGCTTAAATAAGTGTTAAAATTAATACGGCGCGCTATATGTTTAAAACTAACGTGATAACACATGTAAGACTGGTTTGAAGACACTAAGCTCCAGTGAGTAAGGCTCCTAATATATATTTATATATAAGTTATCGCTGAATACTAAGCCAAGTCGTACAGTTTCAACCTTTTCAGACGGCCAGTATTAGATTCTCCGTGTCTGACAGCTGTCTCGCTTCGATAAAATAACGTGAACATTAATTAATTTGTTTACGTTTTTATACTAATTCTGTCTAAAAGTAAATGTTCGCGTTTCTTATTTTTTTCCAATGCCATACATCCTGGACGGTTTTTACTATTCCTCGCTGTTTCCGTCAACTCTCAAATTCCCTTTATTACCGGTCCAATCCTTTATGTTCGTTATCCATCCGAACTTTCTTCTGCCTCGTTTACTTTCTATTCTACAATGTAATATAGTTTTTAATACTTCTGAAATACACGATTTTTCTATTTCAACTAGTTCTTCGCTAACCCGCTGCTCTTTTCGAGACTTCCGCGCATTTGTTACATTCTTAAATGTTTAAAATTTTTTGTAATATATCGGGCATCGCGAAACTAGAGCAATTTTAGCGAGTTTATTACGAAAATATTTTCTAAAGTTCCAATATCTCGAAAGAAAAACGATATTTCGAATTCTCGAAGTTTATTTTTTAAATTCGAAATGAAATAAGTTTGCCGACCGTTAATTATTCTAACAGGCTTACCAGAGACGCTATTAATGTCGCTGTTAATCATATTTTTAAAATGTTTTCATACCGACCTTGTTATTATTTGGTAATTATTTCTCAGTGAATTGACCAAAATTTCAAAAGTTATCCGCTCGTTCTATAAGAAGTAGGTGTCTGTAATGGAAGAATATGTTTTGTTTTTTTTTTTATTAATACTTTATTATGCAAATTAATAATGTACAACTTGTTATATTTACAGAGGAGCAATACACTGCACCACCGCTTAGAAGAATATGTTAGCGCATAAGCAGCCGTAGAAAAAGTGGTTCTATATTTAAACGAGGAAATGTTCAACCCACATTTTCTCCGATAATTATTACTAAAAGGTACTATTATTTTTGATAAATGTAGGACCCCCGTATTGGAAAATTTCGATCGAATTAACCCTTTATAGAGTAGAGAGTATGGGTTTACCGTATATACCGTAATTATTAGTAAATATTTTTCGAAGTTTTATCGTATTTCTCGTACACAGATTTGATAAAGATGAATTTGTTATCTATTAATATACCGAGGTGTTTGTTTTATCAATAAGACGGATCGATTTCTTTGAAATTAAGATTTTAGAAATTTTCTCCGATATTTTTATTATCGAACAAAACTGATACAAATTTCTCTACTAAAAAATTTTTCAGTAATAAAATTTTCAAAATGTCGAGAATCTATTTCGATTTTTCAATAATTTGTAAAGCGAATACCATTAAACAGGATGCATCATATCGTCTACATACGAAATTAATATCGGATCGGGGTTTATTATTTCACTGATTCAGATCAGATCGAAGTAGAAAATTTTCCACTAGGTTAAACCCGAAATCTATCCTACTACACAGGAAATTCTTTTTGGAACGGAGACGATACTAATTCCAAGTAGTGTAAAAATTAATATTATTGTTATTGTTTTTTAAAATCATTGTAAAAATAAAACCGTAATATTATTTTCCGTTATAATTAATTATAATTTAACTGTTGAATTGTAAAATAAGGAATAATTAGTTTTATCATCGTTACAATTGTAACGGATGTTTCATAATGTAGACGAAAATAATTATGAAACAAACGAACATGTATATATATATATATATATATATATATATATATATATATATAATTATTTCTTTGATATTTGTGAAACTAAATTGATTTCAATACAGTCTGTGTTTTCAAAATTCAAATACTATTACATACGCACTAATTTTACAAACAAGACTATCAATTGGCGGATATGGTATTGTAAAAGCAATTGTCTACGAATCTTAATAATTATCATACACACACACACATATATATTATATATATATATAAGTGTGTATGTGTGTGTGTGCTTTTATTTTTATCACGAGTAAATTGATTATGTTAATACTGTACAAAGAATATATGACAAAGGAGTAAAATAACGTCATAAAACATAATAATAATAATAATAAATAATTAATGCTATTCTCTTATGCGGACGTAGGTATGTGTATTGGTGTGCGTTGACGCGTTTTTACTAAAACGAATGTAACCGTAGGAAGTTGAAAATGAAGTGTAGCTTGTTTAGTCTAAAGATTGTTTTGCGAACTAATTCACGTTTATTTATTGGCTTTGTGCCAATCCATAAAAAAAAACATATTATAAACTATTTTATACGCGACACGATGTTTATCGTTTTTTAATTTCTAGTCGGATGTTTTGTTTTTTTTCGAAAGTTTTTTTTTTTCCTTTTTTAAATTTTAAGTATTAAATACTAAGCTCACCGCGACTATGTTTTGTTAACTATGAAAATTGTCCACATCTTCTTTCAGCATCTCCAAGGATCCTCGCGATTTACGGTTTGTATATATTCGTTATTATCATTACTATCATTATTATGCTAAACGTAATGATAGAGAATACATTGAAGTTTTAAATGTACTGACGTATATATAAATACAAAAAGATATGATTATTTCTTTAATTTTCAGGCAATAAATGAAAAGATTCTTATAATTGGTCCACAGATATGTATATATATGTATATATGTATGCATACATCCATACTTAAAATATCCCTATTTCAACGACGATTTTACTACAGACCTCGCTGTATCCCCCGCGAAACTATGTATATACGTATTGTATGCATACACTAGTCAGCGTTGGTTAATAATGATTTGGAGGTCTTTATGTGGACCTTTGGTGGGGAAAAGTACTCTGAACCTCATTCGGTTGTTTTATTTCTGATTAGAATTTATATACTAAAAGCACACGTCATAGAAATATATATAAAATAATTAAAAACATCTTGTATACTAGGTTAGTATATGTATATATATATATATATATATATATATATATATATATATATATATATATATATATATATCATTATTATCATCCGGGGGGCATCAGTCGTGGACTGGCTCGCCCTTGTGCTATTTATTTTTCATTTATGTCGGTTTTCGGTCATCCTTTTTATTTATAAATAGCTGAGTTCTTGACAGGTACCTACCCGAATTGATTGTTACCAATCTATTATACACATATTCTAGGGATGTATCCTTATAATATCTTGCAACAATTCTTCATGACTCGTCCAACGCAGTTACCGACTTCTAATTTGGGTCGGCATTTATCCGTTTTTCTCCATCGTCCAACTGATCTTCCCCAATCTTTTCCAGCACGACATTTCAAATGCTTCTCTTTTTTTCTCTTCTCGCTTTGTATATGGCCACATTTTCGAGGCGTATAATACGTATACGTCTTAACATTCGGCAGCCGTGATCGCAGAGACATCGTTCCGTTGATTACTATTTCTTATCCTATTAATTAAAACCTGTTTCGCCGTGGCAAGTCGTTTTCGTGTTCGCGCGGAATTAAGTGCGTCTTCGGCAATAGTGTTATCCGGGTATTTGAATGATGATGTATATACAGTGTTCATGACGCGTCCTAGGTAAATCAATTGGGTATGGTTTATTGTCGCTTTCCTTCACTTCTTAATTTATGCCACCCATTTAGTAACCAATCGAATAGATATTTTAGTTTTTCCCATCTAAAATTCTTCGAAAGCATTTCAGCTGCACCGCGAGGTACTTATATACATATATATATATATATATATATATATATATATATATATATATATATATATATATATATATATATGTATATATATATATATATAAATAATTCATGATATATGGTATATATGTATGTGTGTTTATGTATATCTTCTTCACAACTTTTATTGTGCAAATATTAATTGGCGTATCCTGGTTGATATTATTATTATTATTATTATTATTTTAATCGTCGCACACGAAACTATTTAGACTGATTCTTGGAATAATATGAAAGAAAATATTATCCCTAGAAAACTATATATCATTATTACGTTTCTCATTAGTTTAATTTAACCGGTGGTCTATGAATCTTCAAATCGTGAAGCATTGTTTAGGCGATGTTACATACCAACTTTCGAGTTAATGAGAATTTTCTTTGGATGTATACACTTTCACGTATATACCATGAAGTTGCGCGCGCATATGATGTTATATGAATTGAGGTTGCCATTGCTTCCTCCGTGATAATTTAGAACGATATGTGATGGTTATGAAAAATTTTATGCCGCCAGCTTGGATCGAATTTGTCTGTCGAGCGCTCTAGCAACTTAACTGTATGTGTGATATATATACATATAAAATTCGTTCGAGTTTAATTCTGACATCGTATGCACATATATATATATATATATATAATTCTTTATACCTGAAAGGACCTATGCTTCATATTATTATGTTTTGACAGACATCAACGCATCGTAGTGTAAATCCAATTGACGACTTCTCATCCTAGCGCGTTCTAGACCTCCCTTTATCCTTTTCTTATTCATTTTCTCAATGATTTGAAAGAATTTGTATCCTTAAAAATATTTGTATTACTCTTTTTGAAAAAACCCTATGTATATTTAATTTCTAACAAACATATATCCTCGGAATACTTACCTATATGTCTAACTTTCAAACCCGTCTCTATTCTGCTGTTACACTGAATAGTAGGGGACAAAGATTCGCACGTATGAGTACTAGCAAGACTAGGCACTTTAGCATGTATCCTTACAGATCTTTTTTACTATGACTGTCGCAATGCGCGGCGCCTTATGTTCGATAGGCAGTTTCCGCTATTGGTTAACATCGATCCAAGAGGCGCAAAGTTATCCACAACTTCAAATTCGCATACGTTACTTTGTTCGACCTTGTGTCATTTTTATCGATTATCTCATGATTTTCGTCTTAATTTTAATCCATAATTCCTACATTGATTTCCTTTCTATTTATGATATATTTTTCCTAGTATGATGACGTATATGTGTTTGTGGAAAATTTCCCTTAAAGTAAATATTTTTTTTTTTTTTTTTTTTTTTTTTTTTTGAAAACGGTATTCCACCAATTTGAAAATTTGTAAAGAACTTTATAGAAGTGATCATCGCGGAAAATGTCTTTCTTGTACGTATCACATTAATTATATGCACTAAGCTTATTTGGAATTGAAACGACTACGGTTTTGTCGTAAGAGACTAAATATCCCCCACTTTCCTTGTGTATATCTAGAACATATTAATTGAGCGTTGGAAAATTATATTCTAGCGCTTGATGGAAAACCATAAGAATCGATGAATCAGAAACGAATATAATCCTAAATATAATAAAAAAATGAAACTAAAACAGAGGATACAATATGGATTAATGGAATCCCTTTATTATAATTAAGAAAAGAAATTTCGGACAACCAAGGAGGTAGGTACAAAAAGCGGGAATTTTCCTTAAAACAATGTAGGGAACGTCATATATATATATATATATATATATATATATATATAATAGAAAAGTGTAAAAATAATTTTTAAAAAAAATAATCAACGGACAATGAATTAAAATATCTAAACTTTGTTTGAGAAAAATCTTAAAGCTTTTCGGCTGTTAAGGTATTATCACATGAATATAAAAAATAAAATATAGAAGTATATACAATTTATAAAAAATATAAAATGTAAAAATACTGAATTAGATATACAATTTACGAAAATTAGCAAAGTAAAAAAAAAAAAAAAACAGTAAGATTCGCTATCAGATTATTTCATAAATTATGTCTTTTTTCACTTTGCTGATTTTTGTAAATAATTTAAGTTAGTATTTTTGCATTTCATAATTTTTTATAAATTAAATATATTTTTATATTTTATATTTTATGTTTACTTGAACTGTCGAAACGTGTTGAGATTTTTCATAAATAAAGTTTTTAGCGATTCATCGATACTTATTCAACGTACGCAAACAAATTTCATCATAACGGAATAAGCGAATTAATTTTTTCGTAGTATTTACACGTTTAATCGATTAATAGACGAATGCGATATTTCCGAGAATCGAATTCCCCCTATTTAATTTTAAAATCATGGTCGCCTCGTATGAGTCGTTTACCGAACATTGGGAGTAACCCATTGTACGTTATTGTAGCCTACAAGTGGTCGAAGCTAATTATATGCAACGCGAGTACAGTGAAGTACCACTGCCAGCTCGTTGATAATTTTTTTGTTTATCAATCATGATTATTATTATATATATATATATATATATATATATATATCGTAATAACGATAATCGAATTTATTGTGTTTCAGTAGTTGTAAAACTATCGTGATTCCGGAAAATCCTATCCGCCACGTCGACCAACTATTCAACGGCGGATGAAATGAAAACTATGCAACAATCTTATAAGAAACCTTACAGCAATGACGACATGAATAAATGCGATTTAGCCGGCGTAGCTGCTCTGCAGATGCGTTGTAACGGTCTAGCCGAAAACGTGCAAAATTCCATTTCGGCTGAGATGGCGATGCGCGAAATTACGAGACTGGCGAACCTACCGACCTCGCAACAGTTGGCCGCCATTTCTTTAGCGCAATTACCGTTTCTGTATCAACAACATTATCAGTTGTTACAATCTCAACTACTACCGTACATTCAACAGTCGCTTTCTATTCAGAATTTTAAGCAAGCCCAACAGAAACAAGTAAGTAACGATTTGTACTAAGCTTACATAATGCAAATATTTAACCACCATGAAGATTGTATGTGAAAGATAAAGAATTTTTTTTTACTTTCAAATTACTTGCAACCTGTCCTGTAGAACAATAAGCAGCACTGCTGACGATAACTTATCAAATGAACGCTGTACAATTACAGCTATTCATAGCTTTTGTAAAATCACGATCTGTAGTGCAGTTCAGTTTGGCAGATCCTCTTCAAACGTCTGAACCGCATACCATTATTTATTAGATCGACAGCTAGTGGATTAGCGTGTTGGTCAAGTCGTCGCTTATAATTCTAGCTAAGTGATCTGATGGTTTCCTTTACGGTATGAATTTCCAAGTCTCTATACAAGTCGTCATTTCTGACAAACCAAAGTGCACGCACTATACTCCCTAACACCTTCGCCCGGAATCGTTCGATGATCTTAAGGTTAGAATTGCTGGTTCTATCTGGATAGCATAAGTCCAGATAGGTTTTAAGACTACATAACGGTCTTTTATTTTCTACTGATAATGTAGAACGTTTATTCATCAGCCAATTCATTTCTCGATATTTAATATCAAGCTGTTTTCTTTTAGCAGTAATGTCATTCCTCCAACTTAATCTTTGATCTAAATGCAGTTCAAGATATTTAACCTCGCGTCTCTTTATTTAATGCGAATAATACGCAAGCTGACTTTAATTAAATAAGAATAACAAAGAAATCCTACAAAAATTTGATAGCTTGGCAGGTGACTTAAATAAAACAAAAGTTAAATAAATAATATCGCGTCGAGTATTAATTTCGTTCATATTACATCGATATTACAAATTACGTTCGTATTTTGATTGTACGTGGACTTTAGCTGTCTGGAATTTTAACTCCTAATGTTAGACCTTAATTCGTTGTCGATGAGAAAGCGTCTAAAACATTAACATATAATATGATGTTGTCTGATTTTTAAAAAATAAACAACAAAAGGAACAGTTACAATCATTAAACTTTTTTCAAATAAAAAAACGCAAAGCTTTTCGGCTGTTAAGCCATTATCGAGTGAACGTAAAATAAAATATAAAAATATATAAATATATAAAATGTAAAAAGTACAATTTACAAAAATAACAAAATGAAAAATATAAATACTTACGGTTTAAACCATTTTATTTTTTTTGTAACCTTAATCGTAGTTTTTAAATATTTAAATACTGCGATAATATTATTATCGTTTAGTCTGGGTGGCGCTTGGGAAATTAGGAAACGTTTTTTGAAATAGGGAAATAGCGAGATAATCAACCCTGTGATGCCATGTTTCAGTTCCGTATGTCAAGGACATACGGAACTGAAACATGGAGCTTTACTAAAGGGACAGCTAGAAGAAATAGGAAAACTCAAACAAGCTCATGAGAGAATTATCCTTGGAATCTAGCTCAAAAAGGTCACGTTACTACGCGGATTAGGAACATGCGAAAACGCAGCGGAGCGAATGGCCAAGGTAAAATGGACATGGGCCGGACATTTCGCAAGACAAGAAGATGAAAGATAGACTAAGCGGATACTAGTGGTGGCCAATTGGCAGCCGGCATCCGCGAGTGATATTATTAAATGGACAGGAATCAATTGGATCCGAGCCCCACAAGTTAGAAGTCGTTGGAAATAGGGAATGCCTACACCCAGCAGTGGGTTGATGCATATCGTGATATTATTTAAAAACTATGATTAAAGTTAAAAAAACAAAGTACAAAAATACGGATCAACCATAAGCTTTATATTTTTCGTTTTTTTTTTTTAATTTTCATTTTTTACAATTTTATATCGTATACATATTTATATATTTTTATATTTTAATTATTTTTACGTTCATTTGATAATGGTTTAACAGCCGAAAAGCTTAATTACTAATTTTAACTCCTTTTTAGTTGTTTTTATCATTGGCGTGTAGATCTAATTTTTATGTCGCGAAACGGTTAGGTGAAGGTTGAGTATATAGACGATGTTGTAGAATGCAGGCGTTTGTAATTGAATTGTTACTGCTATCAACCGAAAAGATAATCCGAGCCGTTATACGAGCGGCTGTTCGATTTTTTAGAATAAGTCAGCTTGGTCGATGTAGTTTAGATAATCGTTGATTTTCATTTTTATTTATTCTTCCATACAAAAAATTGCAAAGAACAATAAATTGTAATAATAATAACAATAACAATAATAACATTGTAGTTTACGTTATTTAACTAGGGCGCGTTGGTAAACTTGTTTTTCAGAAGGAAATTCTATATGAAGCTCGTCTGATATTATACCAGTATATATATATATATATATATATATATATATATATATATATATATATATATATATATATATATAATTATACTGACAGATATATATACGTGTGTATAGTATCTCGCTCATGATCGTGTATGTATACATACATATGTTGAAATAAATTTGTATTTTTAAATTAGATTGAGTGGCTCAGCCACCCATATCTGAATAGAATGATTTACAACATGATGGATGCTTACACCATTGATATATAAACAATAGCGGGTGGTCTTGTAAGAGATAATTATAAAAAATAAATTATGCGATATATATATATATATATATATATATATATATAGGACATGAAAGAAAAATCTTGATATGGATAGTTTTTAATAATGGAATAATAATAATGACGAAATCGTAATTATTAAAATCTGTTTACAATATTAGTTATAAAGTTTATCTTTATAATTCAAGTTATATGCAAAACTACTCACGGTGTGGACACGTGCATGATGAACCATCTTCGAGCACAATATACAAAATGTTTGTAAACAATAATTCAAAGACGATCAGTTTTATTGTTACAACTAACCGATATAAATATCGTGCCCCGTAATTATAATAAAACCGATCACGATCGTGTAAAATATGACGGTAAAATTCCGAAATGAATACATCGTCTAAAAAAAAGGAATTAAAAAAATTTCTTTAAATATTCGTGAAGTATTGCCGAAAAGAGTTTTACGTTCTCCGATTAAATAATAAATTAAACTTAAGTAACGACCAGTTGAAATTTATAACGAACGTCTTCGAACAAGCCGTTACGAAACAGATCGGTATATCGTTATTACCTTTTTACTCGATAGGTTTATTACCGCTCGCGGGAGAATTCATTTTAAATATAGGGTGACCCAGCGAAGACGGATGATTTTGTTTTTTGAATAGCGCAGTTGGTAACACTGCTACAACGCAAACCGCGTTCTTCGCGTTTAGTGTACACACTGGTAATTTTTTGACTTAATGCGGGGATAGTAGCCGCGTTTAGTAAAAGACTTAATGAAAACTCGGATTTCTAAAGAAATTACAAAAAAATTCAGCGACCTATTCTCGAAAAAGTCTTCGACAATTTTGTAAAGACTGAACGAATTGCAGATCTGAACGATATTGCGCTCCGCTAATGATTGTAAGCTTTTCTCGTTTTCATATTTTTAAATAAGATTTTATTTTCGGTCGAGTAGTTATTAAAAAAAATATCGAAACCATCCGTCTTCTCTGGGTCACTTTACATGTTTTCGCCGGGAAACAATTGTTATGATTAAAACGTCGTCGGTATCGGGGCGTATAAAATATTAACTGTCTTAAAACTTCGCGATGAGGATTTCATGGAAATAAACGATTGCACACATCCATCGGGTAAAGCGCGACTAGTTAAAAGTAATATCGGACCCCACGAACTTAATCGCTATAGGGAAAAATACTTACAGGGTAATTACGGACACGTACGTATAGTATCAGATGTGTATTGTTACTTCATGACGTAATATAATAGAGGATCAATATTTCGTTTATCTACGAGCGTTGGATTTGTAGCAGTCGCTGATTGGAGTTTTCGAAACTTATACAGCGTGGGATTTCAGGGTTACTAACTATAAGGGGGGGGACGAGTGTTTTCATTTATGATTTTAAAAAAAGATGCGCAAAAAAATATGAATATAAAGTAGGTATATCTAAAAAGGCCCAGCTTACTAGTGGTTCATAGCGATCGAATTACGAATCTATTAGATGTTTACCATGGGTATTTGTGTTTACATTGATATCGCGTCTTTTAATGATATTTCGTCTGACAGCGTTCTAAAGTCATTCCTAACAGTGATTCGATTATGCATAGGGATGAATCAGCGACTTTGTATAATTTTTCATACCGGTTCGGAAACAATTTAAACCGTTGAGTATTCGTGTCAAATAATTAAACATGAAACTTGCGTCGCTTTTTGTAATTTCTCAGCTTATTTCCGATAATCTTCGGCAACGTATTATAAAAAATACCGGCCTGTGTATTTCGATGTGTGATATTTATTATACCGAAGCAAATCCATCGTGTCTATCGGTTTTTGTTTTACTAACTGTAGTGTGAGTTTTGAAATAATATATCGTTTTTAAAAGCAAAAAACAAAATCTGTAAATATATTCGGAATCATGTTTTTAACATAATGATTATTCGGTGTTTAGATTTACAAACGTAATCACGCCCAATAATGACGTCGATACACCGCAATGTATTATAATGTAGGAAAAATAATAATTAAATGAAATGTATTTCCATATTGACATTATACTAAAGAATATAAACAAATTCTAAATGAATACACCGGAGCATTATTGCCGATAAAATAAAATTTCCTCGAAATAACTGTACTTTCGCGTGTACACCTTATTTCACGTTTATAAATATAACTATAAACATAGTATACATATTTATAATGTTGAATACGAAATAATGCGCATAAATGGTATCGGATATTTTTACGACGTTATAATCTATACGATAAAATATAACTTACGGTAAATCTGTTAAATGAAATTTATAAAACGGAAAAAAAATTTCTAACAAAAATGGAAAAATAATAAAAATGAGAATAAAAAATTAACGAAAGTGACGAAGTTAATTAAAAATAAGGCAACTCGTTAATTAACATTACAACAAAGAGTATTATTATTATTATTTATTTACAATAATTGGCCTTAAGTCTAATAACCAAAATTACCCATTGTGTGCTCTGTTAAAAATTCAAAAAAAAAAAAAAATCAAAAAACAAAAAAACGACTTAAAGACTAATTTTAGAAATAATGACGTAGGTGGTCAGAGCCGTGATCATTGTTACTCGGGGTCAATAAGTAGGCCACCGAGTAGGGGGGGTAAATATTTAATTGTAAAATTTTTTTGATAAAGGTATGGTTCAAAAAAATACGGTATCACAACGAAGAGTAGAGTATTATAATTTCTTAATTTTTAAGTTCGTATATAGACACAAGCAACTCTCAGGACATGACTTTATACATATTAAAAGAGAAACGCTAACGTTAATATAATTAATAACGAATCGTTTCGGCAATTACGCCATTTTCAGGGTTAAAACAAAAATAACAAATAAAGATATAAAAATAATAAGAAAATTAATATATGATAAACACGTACATTTCTCCATATACTTATTCTTATCCGACTCCCTAAGTTTTCTCCTCGCATTGAAGCATTCCTCCTTTCAACATAATTCCAATTATCTTCCCTTGGCAGTGCGACAATTGACTTATTTACTATTCTGCCGCGGCATCTTAATATCATATGTCTGGATTCCCCTGTCATTCCGGAATTCCTGGTTGCCGACACTCTGGCCAAGGAAGCCATTTTCTTCGGCTCTCTGGTGCCGGCAACTTCCACCACAGACCTGATATCTCTTGCTAACATGGATATATCCTACGAGTGATCATCGTGGCTAGTTAGTTCTTCCACCCCTAGATATTATCTGGCCACATCACCTACTGGTACTTTAATTTGTCCAACATACACCTCAACTTCCGAAAATTTATTACAACCATCACCCGTTTACGTTCTGGACACAATCGTCTTCCGGCTCACATGTTTCGTATTGGGATTTCCAGTTCCCCATATTGTCCCCATCCAGCCGATTCACAAATTATCGCCGATGAAAACCACATCCTTTTCAATTGCAGTTTTCACACACCTGATCAACTCGCACTCCTGAATTCCTTAATATCCATCGGTTATCGTCCTCCTTTCTCTATCACTTCCTTAATTTTTTCTAATGACTCCCGTGTTTTCCTCCTTCTTTACAAATTCCTAACCAATTGTAACATCAATATATAATAACTATTTATCAACACGTTAGTGGGTTGTGATTGCTCCTCAGCAGTGCCCAAAAAAAAAAAAAACCTAGAAAACAACCAAACAGAACAACATTTTTAGGGCTGGAAGCCACACATTGAAAATATAAAACTAACATGTAGCAAAGCTCTTAATTTACTGAAAATGTTGCGTGACAAATCATGGAGAGCTGATTATACGGGACTTTTGTCATACCAATAATGGATTACGGTGCGATCGTATACGACTCAGCGGCAGATAGTACACTAAGGAAACTGAACGTAATTCAGAACATCACAATACGCAGTGGGACGTTCTGTACAATAAGCTTGCATGCAGAAACAAATATAACGTCATTAAAACACCGACGAATTATATCAGCGTTCGGCGACAAAACGCATATGAATTTCTATAAAACCATCCATTCCAATCTTGATCAATCGCGACAAAAATAAACCATTTCGATCGATCGATAAAAGTGTATTTACAAAAAAAATAAATATATGTTACAAAAACAAATAAATAATACAACGCATTCCGAACACAGTTCTTACTACGTATACTAGTTTAAAAAGGTATACCCAGTTGCTCATAACTAAAATAAAAAATACGGGAAAAACCACTAACAAAACCCGCATACTGATCATAAAGCTACCTATATAAATTTATAGATATTTATTTTAGTAGGATAAACAATAATTTTTATATGTATTATATACAAAAATAAATTTTGAATAAAAGATAATCCCGGCTGTACATCATAATAGCGTGTGTTTAATTCTTTTGTGTTTGTAGCGCTTATATTTTAGTTGCAAACTTGTACGTGTGTAATCCCCTATATCGTTTATAAATGAGTACTGACTGCAGGCACAGCTATCAAAAAATAATTTTGTTTTTTGTTCGACAACCTCATGTATATATGGTAAGTTCAATGCCTTATGGATGTGTTCAATCTTTACATAGACTGGAAGATTTAGAATTATTCTGCAGCACATATTTTGTAGCCGTTGTAACTTCGCTAAGTTAGAACGGCTAGTATATGACCATATGGGACAAGCATAAAGCATAATTGTTCTGATTATAGTTTTGTAAATTATTAATTTATTTTCCGAGCTGACATAACAACGTTTATTAAATATCGGGTATAGCTTAAACAGAGCCGCATGAGTCTTATTGCAGGCATACTCAGCATGTTTAGTAAATGTGAGACCCCGATCCAGTATTACACCTAAATATTTAATATCGCTTTTCCAAACCAAAGATCTGTTGTTCACTATCACAGGTGGTAAGAAATGCGGTCTTCTTTTCGTGAATAGAATAGATTGAGTTTTATCAGAATTTATTTTAATTCTCCATTTATTAAAATACAAATTTAATTTAATAAAACCCTGAGTTAGTCTTCTTTGTATAGTGTCAATTCGATACGATGTGCAATATATAGCAGTATCATCAGCATATAATGCCATCTGTAAATGTTTAATTTTAGGAATGTCATTAATAAAAAGAAGGAATAAGAAAGGTCCCAGTATGCTACCCTGAGGAACTCCCGCTAATGCATTTTTCATGTAGGAATTATCATTTTTAATTTTAACTATGAAATTTCGGTTACTTAAATAATTTTTAATAAGCCGAACTAAGTAATTAGGGAATTTAAGTTGAATAATTTTGTATATTAAACCAAGTTGCCAAGTGGTGTCGAAGGCTTTCTCTATATCTAATAACAGTAATCCTGTATGCATATTTTTATTATACCCATCAGTTATGGTTTCACTAATTCTTGCTAATTGCATGACGGTAGATAAATTACTCCTAAATCCAAATTGTTGTTCTATAAAAATATCATTATCATCTATGAATTTTTTTAGTCTACTCAAAATAATTTTTTCTGCTATTTTACTAAAATTACTAAGTAATGACACGGGCCGCAGATTTCTGGGATCAGAAATGTCCTTACTTGATTTAGGTATAGGAATAACTTTCGACACTTTCCAGCAGTCGGGAAAATAAGAAAGTAATAAAATTGAATTTATTATGACTGTTAACTGAACAATCGCTTTTTGTGGTAAGTTTTTGATCAATATTGTAGGTATATTATCTAGACCTACTGATTTTTTATTTTTAAGTTTCTTTATGACGCGATGTACCTCGCTGACCGTTGTTAAATCAGCGGGCAAAATTCTCACAGGCGAATCTTTTAAGTACTTTTTAATGGAAGATAAAATTTTATTATTGCAATAGTTCGACGTCAAATGCGAATTTTGTGTATGAATATCATAATACATCATTGCTAACAAGTTACTTTTATCCTTATCCGAATAGGCTGTGCTACCATTATAGCTGATTGGCGGTAAATGTGTGTGCGTATTTGTAAGTACTGTTATTTCCTTCCATAAACTTTTATCTTTAACCGTAAGATTACGAAGTTTATAATTAAAATTGGAATTTCGCTCTTCATTTATCTTTACTCTTACCAAGTACGTTAAACGGTTTAATAGTGCCTTTGTAGAAGCATTTTTAAGTTTTTGATATCTATGTCTAATATAATTTTTGAACTTGATCAGTGTCAGAATATTGGAAGAAATTTTGTAATAATTTGACGTTACGACAGATTTAGGAACGGCCAATTCAGCTGCTTTTAAAACCAAGTCAGTAAAACTATTCACTTCATTCTCTAGTTCCATATTACTTTTACAAGGACCTCCTAATGTTATGTTATTATTAATATGATTTCGATATGTGTTCCAATTAGCATTTTTAAAGAGGAAAACAGATGGCAAAGTGATAGTAATACCCGATTTACACAGCTTGAAGAAAATAGGATTATGATTAGAACTTAAAAATGGTAGAGAAATAGGCTTGGTTATCGTTTGAACGTTTTTTGCTAATACAAAATCAATAATACTAGGATGTAAATTTTGATTGTCCGGATAGAAGGTAGGTTCACTAGGAGCTAAAATTTGAAAATTAAATTTATATGACATATTTAAAATACAATTACCAGCCATATTATTGGAATAGCAGTTCCAAGCTCTATGCCGTGCATTAAAGTCAGCTACAATTAAAACGCGGTGATGTGTTGATAATAAGTTGAAAATATCGTAATAAAGATTTTTATGACTTACCTTAGGGGGACAGTAAACGGAATAGATGATAATACTGTTGTTAGATATTTCAAGAGAAATGCCCGTAGCTTCAATTTTATTTAGAGGTGGTATGACTACAGGTGAGTGAACTATATTTTGCTTTATAAATAAGGCTACCCCACCACCATTTAAATTCCGATCTAGTCGATATGCAATGTACCCTGGGCATCTTAGTTTGTGTGTCGAGTCAATCTTTGTTTCACTTACACACGCTACATGAATATCTTTATCGTACAGTAATTGCCCGAGTTCTAAGAATTTATTTCTGATGGAATTAGCATTCCATCCCAAAAATTTTAAATTAATTAAAGGGCTAGTCTGAATTGAGATATTCAATAATAGTTTCAGCTATTATAGCAATTTTGCCAAATGTATCATTGCTTGTTTGAGTCGGCTTAGAGCCAATTTAACAAATTTGCAAACTTTATTAAAATTTAAATCTTTAAATAATTTTATAATATCAGATATAACTGAAACACTTTCTGAATCAAAAAGGGATGGCATACGATCAGTAAAAGTGTCAGGGCAAGTATTTCTAGCAGTTTGAGCGTAGGTTCTGTTAGTGGTTTTATTGATAACATTACTATTATTACTAACGTTGCTAATATTATTATCACTAATAGTACGATTGTTATTATTGCTATTATTATTATTATTATTATTATTACCTTTATTGTTATTATTATTATTAATAAAAGTGCTATCGGAGCTGTTAAATAAAGATCTAGTTGAATTATTTTTTGAAGCGGAAAGCTGTCTACGACTATTTATATTATCGAAAATGGTATGATAAACTGGACACTCCCGACTATTAGATTGATGCGTACCTTGGCAATTAATACACTTAACATATGATACAGAGCAATTATCAGTTGCATGTGAGCCGCTACACTTAGAACAGATCGGGTCTTTGTAGCAGTTAATAGCAATGTGGCCGAAAGATTGGCATTTGAAACATTGTAATACTTTGTTCGAAGTTCTATACTTTTCCCATTGTACGCGGCAGTGAGATATGATATTCATATTTAAAACTTGCCTAAATACTGTACCAGGTGGAAAATGCGCAATAAAAAGTGGTAGATAATTTTTTTCATTTTGTGGAGTGGTTTTATACATTTGCTGTACACTTAGTATAGGAATGGTTTCCGATATCTGTTGAACAATTTCATCAGTCGGGATGCTACCAGGAAGACCTCGTAAAACGAATTTAACAGGCTTAAGATCTTTGGGAGTATGTGTATAAAATTTAATGTTAGAACTAATTAGCAACTGGTGCACCTTTTTATAATCGTCTACACCTAAAGTATAGATATAATATTTATTATGTTTATATTTAATTTGAAAATCATTCTTTAATTTTGATTTAATATGATTAAATTGTTCCCTATGATTTGGCAAGGGACCATGAAAAACGAATGGCGGCATCTGACTTACTAAACTAGTATTATGAACAGCATTTACGATAGTTTCTTCGTCAACTTCTAACGGTTTAAATTTATTTTTCACATCTATCGAAAAATTAGGAAACCTTTTACGTTTTCTCGGCGTACTCTTACCTTTGACGTTTTGCGTTTGCCACTGCATCTCTTCTTCGCTATTATTACCCGCGCTGTTTATAGTAATCGGATCATCGATGATATGTTCCGTAAAAGTAACGTTATCATTTATCGGACTAGAATTATCCGTGATAAATCCGGTACTAGTTGACGGAGTGTCGGTCTTATCCGATCTAGATAAGCGAGGCCCCGTCGGGGAACGGTGAATCGGCATCGCACGAGGACGCTCGTATGCGTGTGTGTAACCGCAATCAACTATACGCACGTGTTATTATTCTCGACGAATTATTATTTATTACGATACGATACAAAATACAGGATAACAAATAACGCGATAAACACACAACAATTGTCTATTTATCGAACGAAAATAAACCATTTGGAAACAGGTGTAATAATTATTTAACATATAAATCGATTCACCATCAGCCCACCCAAAACTACAAACCCGCCATGGGAAAATAGTAAACAGACCGCAACGACATGTCGAAAAGAGCTATTAAATAAAACAAATAATGCTCGCAATCAAGCTCAAAATATATGGACTAATCAAACGAATAACAATTTACGACAAGTTAAAGGCAAATTGGAGGCAACATCGCAACGTGAAAACAGACCAAAAGAAATTGTATTATGTAGAATCCGTATTGGTCATACGAAATTAACACACGGTCTGCTACTCCAGAGTGGACTACAGCCGTCGTGTAGAGACTGTGGCCAAAAATGTACATCGATCGCATTATCACTGAATGTCCACGGTTCACCAAGGAGCGGGAGAAAGCGTTTAAACAAGAGTCCACGGGAAGAATGACGATAGAAGTGCTTGCGGACGATGAAGCTACCGCTCGATCTATTTTTATTTTTTTTTTAATGTATAAATGTATTCCAAAAGATTTCAGTTATATTTAATCATTTAAGTTATAGTAGACGGAAATGAGCGAGAAGTCGAGCGTCTTCAAATAAATAAAAATATACAATACAAAAACCAACATCTATCTAGTTCCAGACTGAAATGCTCGTCGACAGGTACTTTTATTCTATATATATATATATATTTTAATGTTTATTATTATTATAACAATGGATAGTAAATCGTTTTTTTTTTGTTTTTTTTTTATTTATTTTATTTATAGACGCTCGATTGCCGGGATCATTTGCGTCTTAGAGTTGATTATAAGCTGTTTATTAGGTTAGTCTCTGTAGTACTATAAAAGATTTTTAATTTTGTCTGAGTTATCTTCGAGTATTGTTTTTATTGTGTCATGATTTAGGTTGTATTTTAAACGTTGGTTTCTGTATTTTGTACATTCTAATAGTATGTGGTTTATATTTAATTGCGAATTGCATTCATGGCAGATGGGTCGAGAGGTCCTATTGAGTAGGTGTTGTGGAGTAACGTGTGTCCTGTACGTAGTCGAGCTAGCGTTTTTTCTGTTTTTCTTTCTTTCTGGTCTGTTGTTTTCCAGTTTCTTAATTTCGGCTTAATCTGATATAGGTGTGTATGTGTACATTGGGTCTCCCAGAATTTTTGAAATGACATTTTAATTTTTTGTATAAGGACTGTATGTAAATCAGTAATGTGAGTTGATTTTATTGTTTTTATATTCATAGGAGTTGTTTTGACTATTCCATCAATGTTTTCATTCCCAGCTATTCCCGAATGGGCTGGTGTCCATAAAAGAACAAGTTCATTGTTATTTGAGATGAGGTTTGTTAATAATGTGTTTTAGGTTGAAAGTATCTGAGTTTGTATTTTTAATATATTTTTGAATATGTTTAAGAGCGCTGTAAGAATCTGTGCAGATTACATATTTATTCGGTTGTGCTTGTTTAGATATGTATTTTAAAGCTTTATAAATTGCAAGAAGTTCTGCTGTAAAAACTGGATTCTGGTAGATAGTATACTTGGGATTGGTTGGGTGTTAGGCCGATGAGGTTTGGTTTGTGGACTTTGATGCGTCAGTGTATATTTGTGTATAATCGCCGTACTGTTTTTCCAAAATGTTGTAAAATTTTGATTTGAGTATATTTGTAGGTGTTAAATTTTTCTTATATTTTTCCAGTTCTGTGTTTATTGCTATTGTAAGCTTTGTCCAAGGTGGAATTTTTGGAGCTGGGTTTGTTTTAATTTGCGGTAATCGATATTGAAGTTTTGCTAATATATTGTTAACGCGTTCTGATAGGGGTTTGGAAGCATTTGTCTTGTTTAAGAAAGTATGATGAGATTTATTCGTTTGTAAGGACTGGGATGTTGGATTGGATGATGTGCAAATTGATTGTGTGTAATATTTTAGTGCTAATATTTGTCTTCTGTATCGGAGTGGTAATATGTTTGCTTCCACGTGTAAAGCTGTGTTTGAGGTAGTGTGAAAGGCTCTCGAGGCAATTCTAATAGCTAGATTTTGAATAGAGTTGAGTTTTTTTAGTGTAGAATAGGCTGCGCTACCATATATTATACTAGCGTAGTCCAATCTGCTTAGAATGTAGGATTTGTATAACTGTATTAATGTTTTTCGGTCAGATCCCCACGATGAATTATTTAACATTCTGAGTATATTTATTTTTTGCAAGCATTTTATTTTTAGTTTATTTATGTGTTCTTTCCAACTTAGTTTCGGGTCCAATATTAGTCCTAGTATCTGAAGTGAATCTGTATTTTCTATTTGTATTGTATCCGTGTGTAAGTTTGGTGTAATTACATTTCGTTTTTTGCTGAAAGTTATTTGGTTTTTGATGAGGAGAAAGTAAATCCTTGAGATTTGGCCCAGTTATTTAAGTCGTTTATTGTATTCTGCAATAAAGGTTCCACAAATTTAGAGTCCCGATTTGAGTAGTATATTGATAAGTCGTCAGCATATATACAGTACTTTACTGGAGTTGGTATATGTTGTTTAATATTAGTCATGGCTATAATAAATAACGTAGGGCTAATTACAGATCCTTGAGGGGTACCATTTTCTTGAATTTTTGTATCGGATAAAATAGAATTTATCTTTACTTGAAATTTTCGGCGGTGTAAAAAGTTGCAAATGAAAATCGGTAAATTTCCTCTAAATCCGCACTGATATAGAGTGAGAAGAATTCTTTGTTTCCAGAGTTTATCGAAAGCCTTTTCTAAATCAAAGCTGACAACGGTTGTAGTTTTATTTTCTATTAAATTATTTTGAATGTCTGTTGTAAGTTTAGCTAATAGATCCTGAGCGCTTCTTTGTTTCCTGAAGCCGAACTGTAAGGGATCCAAGAGTTCTGAGCTTTCTAACTGACACAGCAATCTACTATTAACAATTCTTTCGAGTAACTTGCACAGGGTATTTGTGAGAGAGATCGGTCTGTAACTAGCCGGGTCTAATACATTCTTGTTTTGTTTTAGTATTGGAACTAGGGGTTTTATCCGCCTCTGCTACCCAAGGGGGTTGCTACCCAACGGGAGTATAGTGCCTATTTTTGGGAAGCTGTTGGGGATTAATTGTGATTAAATACCGTTCAAATAGTGCAGGGGCTCTGACGAGTAAAACAAAAAAAGTTTCACCCAAATTCGACTAAAATTCGCCAAACCCGCCCTTTGAATGGGCTCCGCAAGTGGGAAGTCTACATAAAACAAAAATATCGCTAATTTATATATATTTTTCCTGAAATTTGCCATCGGATAAAACCAAATTCGTCGACTGCAGTTGCTGTTGAACTTAAGACACGCCCGCTTTCCTGAGATTAATTTTTGCTATAGAAATTTGCCATCGGATAAAACCAAATTCGTCGAAATGACGTCATACTGCAGTTGCTGTTGAACTTAAGACACGCCCGCCGCTATAAAACGTTATTTATGTACGCGCGTGTTATATATATAAATTAAATTCGTCGAATATCCCATTCTTAAGCGATTTATCGCGCAAAAAACCTAATATATATTGATGATTTATATATAACCCCCTATCTATCATAGGGGCCGTAAAAAGGGCGCAAAACCCCGAAACCCTTTAACCTCAATTTGCTCGACGAGTATTTGCTATAAAAATACGCGAATACCGTCGTTAGACGCGTATTTTTGATCGCCCGTAACTTTCGTTGGAAGCTTCTCTCCATGCCTCCGGAAACGACTGAGTTTGCCATATTATATTAAAAAAGTGCAAAACGGCTTCTTTAGAGGATGAATTAAGTTGTTTTATCATGGAAATGTGGATTCCGTCTGGACTGGCGGCTGAGGGCCGCATTGCATTTAGGGCGATATTAAATTTGTCAGTTATGGTAATGTTATAGCTGAAGTTGGTTATCGTTGTACGTTAAATATGGTAGTGAATTTAAACGCGAAATTAATAATATTAACCAAAAATACGATATTTTACATATAAAAAAAAAAAATTAAAAAAAAAAGAAAGGAATTATTAGAATAATAAAATATAAAAATAACGATAATTTATTAAACACATTAATAACATTTGACGATGAATTAGTTTTAATTATTCTTCTTCTTATTATTATACGTAATTATTTATTTCTAATTTGACTTGAAAATGGCGTAACTGACGAAAATCTTTCTTATTTATTATTAACATTAGTGATTTTTACTTATAACTTTATTGTTTCTTCTTTATAAACACACACACGCATTTATATATAATACATATTTGTATATTGATCATCGTAAGTTTAGCCGCCCTAGGACTGATTTTCCGTGGTAAGTAACTTCCAGTATTCTCCTAGTTTTGATTTGCGCCTGTATCATGCAACAATGTTGACACGAAAGTGTTTCCCGGTTTACCACGACTTCTTTTCCTCGGAATCCGACCTTCTATTACATCGCGTAACAAACTACCATGTCGGAGTACATGGCCTATCCAGGTTAATCGTCTATTCTTTATCGAATGTAGCGAGGTCCGTTTTTCGTCAATTCTTCGGAAAACTTCTTCATCTGTAACTGTTTCAGTCCAACTTACTCTTTGTATCTTCCTCTAACGCCGCATTTCTAAAAGCTGAAATTTTTGAACATTCCTTTTGTTCTGTATCCGTGTTTCAGCGCAGTAAAGCGCTACAGGCCACACGTAACGATACGTTTACGCAGTTTTAACGATATTGACTTTTGCCATAATATGTTTCGTTTTTTTCTCGATAATGATAACAGTAATTCAATCGGGTACATTTTAATATTTTACGCTGCGAATCGTTTAATATTTACTACGAATAGTAATAAATATTAATGATGATGATTAAAGTAACAAATGAGAAAGTGCGTCGTGTGCTTTTCGACTGGTTATAAAACGACAAACCGAATAATAAATTGTAATTTTTAGTTTAAAATGTTTAATTCACGAATTATTATTAAAATAAATACATCATTCAGTAGGAAACTGACCTTGTTTTAACTATTCGGAACACATTTTATTTGTTACAAAATTTCTTGGAATAGATTAAAACTGTATGAAATAATGTATAACCTATGCAAATGCAGCACAGTAACGATAATTTTAAAAATGCCCGAATTTTCGATTACCGTATACGATAGGCAACGCAATAAATTATCGAGAAACATTTATAACGAAGAAAACACAATGTATTTAACCGCGTGAAATGTTTATTTTGCGAAAATAATGATTTATCCGTAGTTTTAAAAATAACAATCGCCTTGTTAAAACTAAAATGAAATACTATTATACAGCGTGTTCCTTTAAGAAAACTTTTTCTAAAAATGCTGGGACATTTACCAATACGTAAGCATAGGATTAAACGCGAAAGGGAAACTACCCCGTGGTATGTTTCCGATCAGATCGACAATAAACTAAGGTCTTCCGCGGTTTCTGGCGTTTTGTCATCGCTAGCAATCCTATATGAAGAATGTTCGGATGGACATCGAGTCACGTGTTTTTAGTATGAATTTTGGTAACATCGATCACATAATCTATACACAAATCTCGATGAAACGTTAGATTAGTGTAGAGTGCCTTCGTTATCAAACGAATAATTTTATTTCGATAAGTCTGTATTATTTTCAAATTTTAACGGTTTAAAACAATCCTTAAGTTCAATCCAGCATATCCGGATAAATTGTAGAATATATATATATCAAATCATCAATAGTGCTCTTTCAACTAGGTCCTAATGTGGTACACCCGAGCGATAAGTTTTGACAGACAACTAACTTAGGTGTAACCTTAGAAACATAGAAATTTCTATTGCTTAAATACGATTTTATTAACTTAAAAATAAGGGAAGTTTAAACTTAAAACGTTTATATATAAGGTCCGATGCTGAATCGAAGGCTATTTCAATATCAAGTAGTAATAACCATACATATTAAGATTAATGTTATCAGTTGTATGATCCGCTGCTGTATAATGGAATACTCAACTCTAAATCCAAACTGCTCTTCTGCAATGATCTTGTTATTTTTTGAATGTGATGTAACCTTTTAAATTATTTTACTAAGAGTATTTAGCAAAAGTAATCGGACGGTGTAGTATAGAGAACACAGCAAAGCACGTCCGCGTGTGGATGCGAAAATTTACTGAAATGTTTGTATCGTGAAAATTAAAGGGGGAAAACTAGTGTAAGGAACTATACGAATATCAACTGTTTGGACTTTGTTCTCTACCGTTTTATATTAAGTTGCATTCGTGTATATGTATATATATATATATATGTATCCTATATCAGTTTATTGCTGGACATAGATTTTCCCCAATATCTTCCATTCGTTCCTGTTCTAAGCTTTGTATATCTAGTTCTTCCCGCGGTCTGATAATGTTTCTTCTCTAATGAACCACTCGTTTTGTCCATCTTCCCTCTAGCTATGTGCCCTGTCTAGGTCCACTACAGTTTGGCACCTGCTCCACCGCGTCACAAAGTCCAGTTTTCTTACATATCTAAGTATTTCGCTTCCGGTTAGACTGTCTTGTCTTTTATTATAGATCTTTCCTGCGCTGTTCGTAACCTTATTATCCTTCTAATTCCGCGTACGAACAATATTATTATCATAAATACTTTAGTCGTAATTATGCGACAATTGAACTTCTTTTCGGTGACCTCCATAAAAATTCCGAATAAAATGTAAAGTAATCAAATATATATATATATATAAAATTGTGTATCGTAAATTTTACGATAAAACGACAGCTGCTTGTTGAAAGTAATAAAAATTTGGTTGAAATTAAAATATATTTACATTTTTAATATCAAATATTACAATATATAATATATGTATATATATATATATATTAAATACGTTATAATATTTAAATTTTATATTAACCAAATGAGCTGATTTTAAATACAAAAGGTTTTTTTTTCTTTTGTTCCTTTTCATTAGTGTGTCGGAGTATATTACAAATGTAAATATTTTCCGGTTACCGGTCGTAATTTAACGTAACCTGTTATAAAGCCAGATAAAATTTTAATTGCGTTAGACCCATTGGCACCAGTTCTATTTAATGCTGTACTGGAAGAAATATTCAGAGATTTTAAATGGAGACAAAATGGTGTAAATATTAACCGAACTTATATATATATACATATATATATATATATATATATATATATATATATATATATATATATATATATATCAAACTTAATATTCGCAGATGATGTAATTTCAAACTCAGCTTCTGCAAAATAATTAAAAATCATACTTTTATAACAGAAAAATTGTAAATTATACCAAATATATCGCACACACCTCGCAATCAGATAGTATTATCAAAACTGTTTAAAAAAAAATAAAAAGTAAAAAGAACCGAACGCGTACAAAATTTTACGTATCTTTTCCTCTTAATCGAGTAGTTTGGATATTTTAATTCAGTTTCTAAAACGACCACTGGGATGGATCGCATACTCCTTAAAATGAGACGAAAACGGGTATTAGAATGTTCAGTTTGTTTGACGAATTATAACGTGCATTACCATAAAGAAAACTGCCATAATCCATAAATGTAGTAATTTTCACGGATTCGCCTAGCGTTCTGGAGCTATTTCCAATTCCTAATTTAATAGCCGTTGTTTTCCATCAATCTACCATATTCCCAGAAATATTTCTGATCTATCTCTGAAACTCGTTGATATCAAATTTGGCTGGATTGCCACCCACTCAGTTACGCACTGGAATAATTCCGTAAACAATCTCTTTAGAAGCGCCCTCGAGAATAGTCGGTCTATGTTTTATTTCATTTCGTGTATGTAAACTTTTTAATAAAATCTCATAATAAATTGAATTGAATTGAATTGAATCGAATCGAATCGAATCGAATTAATAATTACGATTGTAATTTGTTGATTATACGAGTATGTGTTATCGTAATATGAATCTTTTTGTATCGCGTGTTGTGTTGCATTAGTTTCCATTTGAATTTTTAAAATTCATCCGACTTTCGCTGTTGTATGTATATTAATGCGTGTGATGTGTTCGTGACGTGAATGAAAAAATAATGATTGTATTTTCCTAATCGCATATATTTTATATATCTAAATTATTCTGTATAAAAATAGGAACTTGAAATAAATTAGAATTATCATTATTATTATTATTATTCTCATTGCAAGTGTGTGCACATATCTTAAAGTTCTTATTAACGTTATAATAGTAACAGTGACAAATCCATTATGTAAATACTGTCTGTTGTCTATGATATTTACGAGCAAATGTTTCGCGTGCAATTATCGATATATCTTTACGCTAAATTAGAGTGTTCCAACTTTGCTACTGTACACATAACCGGGTTTTTTACACACACACACACATATATATATATATATAACCTGTTTCAAACAATATAGCTTGCTTGTAAAGTATTATAACTCTTTAACACCTGAATGTGTTTCAAAAATATATAAAATTTACCAAAAATTATCAATTTTTAAAATCTATTCGCGAATGGAACATTTAAATTGTTTTTCTTTTTAAAAATAAATAAAATTTGTTTTACATTTAGCGGAAGATTATATTATTCGTGTAAATAGAATATATTTTAATAATCGTCAACCGGGATATTTCCACGAATTTATATTTTATATATATATATATATATATATATATATAAATATATATATAAATATATATATAAATATATTTATCTTCTTTAAAAATGGACGAATAAATTTGTAATTTAGAATCCATTCCATTCGTTATTCCCTGTTATCATTTTTTTTTTTATTATTCGTAGGTTTACAACCTTTTGAGAAATATGTTGACAATTAATATTTTTATCTGTATATATTTTCATATGAGTTAATTTTATATTTAAAGTCTGTAAAAAGTGAAATATCAGTGTTTACTATTTGTAATAATTGAAAATTTCGATTAATTTTAATAGTAATATATTAAAGAAAGACGTGTAATAGTCATACGTATAACGGTTTTTAAATTTACTGTGTCATCGGGATAGCTCAGTGACTAGAGCACGGACTTCTATACGGAAGGTACCCAGTTCGAAAATATAAATAATCCGAATATTATTATGGCGTGGAAGACAATGACAAACCACCTCGCGTAATACCATGTGCGTGCTAGCAATAATATAGTGCATTACGAAAACACGCGTGGCTGTATTGTGTCGTGACAACAAAGCGGTTACAATCAGTTCTGCCGGGTGTGCGTCTATATGCACTAACGTCATATTACGAGTGTCTTGTACGCTACGAACATTGTGTAACAAAATGTGTATAGGTAAGTCCTACCTCCGATACGGAGACTTCACTTAATGATGAATATATATTTTTCTGTAAACGAATGTTGGCGGTTAATATAAAAATAATGATCTCATAGTTAAAAAATATTATTAAGAGTACTTGTATCATGCGTGTATACATATACATGTAATCACTCTGATGGACAAATGGACGACAAAGCGCATACGAAAAACAACAAAGTTAAAGATGCAATAAGTGTATTAAGTAAATCATAGATCCGAAAACCGATGAATGAGTGCGTCAACATACCTGAGAGCGAACGAGCCTTAGGACGACCAAGGATACGGTGGACAGATGAAATCCGAAAGTTAAGATCAAATTGGCCGGATGAAGCTCAATATCGCGGCGTCTGGGAAAAGTTGGATGAGGCCTTTGTCCAGCAGTGGACTGATAATGGGTAATGAAAAAAAATAATATATATATATATATACATATATATAATAATTTATTTACTTATTACCGGGCATGCAGCACCATCCATTATTCATGCGTTCTGAGTAGAGTAGTCCGGTTCTCGCAGCATATTCCATGCCACGTATTCCACATTTAAAGGTGCCAGCATTGTCGAAGTTTTTGCTTTTGTCCCGAAGAGGTGGTTGCGCGTTTTTGTCCTTCCTACCGGGGCCTGTGTTTTTTTTTTTTAAAGTTCGATCGTTGTAGGTCATTTGTAGACGCACATTTAAATACTTTTATATCTGCGGCTGGTTTTTCCCACATCTTAGGATCCACTTTACAATCTTCTAATATTTACCTCGAGAAATCTTTCTATCCCCATCGTAGACGTTCAATACAACGCTTTCGATCCAACGGTTAGTTATAAAAAAAAAAAAATTTTCCGGAGTACAGTCTTCACATATTTTAATAGCGCGCATCGTTGACTAACTAAATTAAATAGCAATCTGTGAACGGAAAGAAAAATTTTAGAAATCAAAAGTGAAAATTTTGAAAGAAAACCTGAGCACATTCGTGGCTTTGTCTTTTTTGGATTATTAATTTTTATATATTTTTTTTTTCTGTTTTCAAAATTTTTCTATCAGATTGCCGGTTATTTAATTTAAAAATGAAATATTATACATATTATGCATTGTCGTGAAAAATTATCATCCAAAATTTCGAAAATTGTAATCAATTTTTTTAATATAAAGCGCTATCTGTCGTTAATATATCGAGTTTAAAACCCGTTTACGCTGTTTTTTTATTTAAAAAAAAAAATGAAATAAATTAATTTTTTAAACATTAATATTGTTATTATTGTTGCTATTAGCCGCGGTACTATATATTATTATTATTATTATTCATTATTGCTTGAATATAAGTAGGGTTTTTTCAAGGTAATTTTTTACATTATTCGTTCCCGGTGGGATTAAATTTATTTGAACGTTTTTTTTTTTGGCTTTTTAAATTTGCATAATATCGAATTGCAAAAATAATAATAGGAACAATGTAATGTACTCGTTTATTGCGACGAAGCTATTAACGATTTTTTGTTATATATATATATATATATATATAAAGTACGAAAAATTGGGCGGAAGTTAGTTTCGGTATTTTTCATATACGTTAGAGTATTAAATTTTCCGCTTTTAAATTTGAAATAATTAAAAACTATACGACTTTGTTTTTTAATTATAGTCCTTGTCTGCGATTATAACCAACCGGTAGCATAAACGAGAAATCCTGGTAAACTTCAAAAATTATCAAAAGCTTGTATACATACAAAATAAGCAAAAAATGATTATTTCAGTTTATAATTTTATGAATTAAATGTATATCAGCGTAAACGAGAATACATAAAATCTGCGGTCGATAGTGTTCTAAAAGTTTTTTTAAAACTATAAAAGGAGTAAAAATCGACATTACGACGTGATATTTTAAATTAGGTTACGTTGGTTGCATGACTTAAGGAATGATAGCAGTCTTTATTTTTCAGAAGTTATGTTTTGAAGGATTTGTGTTTAGAGAGGATCGGATATTTGTATTATTATTATTATTATTATTTTTATTATTATTATTTTTATTATTATTACCTACTATTTCTAAAATTTTTGAAAAATGTGTAAAGGAGTTAATATTATCTTTTTTGAGAAAATATAATTTTTTTAGTGATAATCAATTTGGTTTCCTCCCACACAGAGGTTCCAATGAGGCACTTTTCCATCATATCTCTTATATTTCAGAATCGTTAGAGGCTGGTTGCTCCGTAGCAGCGGTCTATTTTGATTTACGTAAAGCGTTTGATGTGGTAGATCATAATATTCTTTTACGTAAGTTATATACATGTGGCATTAGGGGCTTTATTCATAATTGGTTTAGATCATACCTAACTAATAGAAAGTATGTTACTAAGATAAATGGTGTATATAGCCACAGTACAGTTCAGTATTTTGGGGTTCTCCACAGGGAAGTATATTAGGTCCTGTTTTGTTTTTGATACATAAATAACTTGTGTAATATAAATATTGGAGGGAGAATATTTAGTTATGCGGATGATACTGTCTTGGTGCATAATTCTCGGTTTCCCTCTGTATTAGAGTCTTTGGTTCAAAGTGATGTGTATTCTATTTGTACATGGTTAAATAAAAACAAGTTAATCTTGAATTTGAATAAAACTAAATATATGATTTATACGTACCAGCCTTATTACATTGAAAACACTTTTAATATAAATATCAATAATGTGGTACTTGTACGTGTTTATGAAATTAAGTATCTCGGGGTGGTTCTTGATTGCAAATTAACTTGGCATAAACATACCGAGTTCCTTTCTAAAAAATTAAGAAAATTAAATTATCTTTTTTATTATCTGAAGCAATTTTATTCATCTACACAGTTATTTCGTCTGTATACTTCTTTGTACCAACCATGCATTGGGGTGGAGCTGGAAAGGTATATACGAATGTCATACAATCACTTCGAAACATGTTATTTAACACCATTGGTTAAGCAACCCTGTTGGAAAACTCGTCCTCTCTCCGTTCGTGAATTATATGAAGTACAATTACTTGTTTTCGTGTTTAAAAATTTTAAACTTTTTTTGATTGAGTTGCCATGGTGGTAAAACAAGGTTATCCTCACACGAGTTAGCATGCCTAAATTTAATAAATTTCATACCCGAATCCAAGCTGTTTATATGGGTGCCACTTTGTTTAACTCTTTGCCGCGTCAACTAAAAATTGATCTTAAAAATTATAAACGACGGCGTAAGTCGTTAGTTGCATAATGTGTAAATAGGTAACGAGCTTTTCATATAACAATTGAAGTTGCTAACTGGTTTAAAAGTATTCGGTTGGAATTGATTTTATTTTGTAAATTAAATTTTTTTTATTTGTTAATTAAGTTCTACTTCAACTTTTTATTATTATTAATTATTATGTGATTATGAGTTATTTCCTGTTACGCCTTTATGTATAGACGGTTTTTAGTATTTATTTATGTATATATTTCTATGTTGTATATTTACTTTCGCGCGTTAGGTATATTTCTGCGGATTTGTGATTATAGTTTATTACTTAGTTCATTTGATTGGCGTTTACTTATATGTCTAAATCGATTTCGTTGTTTTTTTAAAGAATGTTTTAAGAAAGTGTATTATTTCATTGAATTATATAACGTTACGGTTTTTAGTGCGATGGAACGGATGTTAAATTTATCTTTATTTATTCGTATAATCCGGCGTTCGCGCAGTATGCGCATAGTCGGGATTTACACGTTATATATATTTTCTTTGTAATCTCGTATTTTAATTTGAAATAAATTTGAATTTGAATTTGAAATTTGAATAAATTGGTGTGCCATATATATAGCAACTAATGGCTAGAGGTACAGAGGAAAATAAGTATTAAATTAAATGATACCGTCCAGTATCGTGTAGGAACTGGATAGCGTAGAAACGTCGTCATCGAGCAGTAGCTGAAATGAAAATGAAAGACGGTATTATGATCTATGTAGGCTGTATTGAGGACACTCTGTCACTATATGTTAGGCAGACAGTGTGCAATGTTGCAGTCCGTACACAATGGAACTTCCGATCTATTAAGAAGATAAGTATGTGTTAGTTTAGTGTGATCCAATCGGAATCTGTTGACGACTACATTATCTCTCCGATGTTGTAAGTGTGTTTTCCAATGTGTTATTTTTATAATTGCTTGTTCGATGTTGATACGGATTGTCATTCTTCTTGCCATAACTGAAATAATGACGATCTCACGAACCTCTTGATGTCTGCGAATGGAATTGGTAAGTTAGGCACAGGTAATGCAGTTGTAGCTTTCTTCGCTGCCCTATCAGCTTATAAAGGGCAAAGGATTAATGTAGAATGGTTAAGTATTACAAAGAGTCGGCTAACAAGTTGCAGCAAATAAGCGTCGTATGTTAACATGGTATGGTAGGTGAGAAAAAACCACTTCATTTCGCTTTCCAGTTATTATAGTGGTTACCGATGGTTGTGGAATCGTTTTCACAAGACAATCCTTATTCAATTTCATTGGAATGTGTTGGCCCACTGCTTTTGAATATACGAAGCTAAATTATCGCGCTTCGTGGGATCTGTCCCGAAAATTCCAACTTATACATTTTATATATTCTAAAATGCCGCGACGATCTCAAATTCTAATAATTTCTTCGATCGGTTACCCTTTTTTTTAATAGTAATAAATTAAATTAATGGTCGCTGTAAATAACGAGGTGGTAGTAAGGAAACAATTTTATTACGTTTTAAATTTTAAGATTCTATAAGAACTTTAAACGTAATTTCAAACGGGTCGTATATATTTTCAAGCGTATAACACCGTAATATATGTAAGTGAACGTATGTTCAGTTTACGACTATTTATTTTTTGCACGTATACATTCTATGTTGCACTTTACGAATACATACACACACCAGCATGCATATATATATATATATATATATATATATATATAAAACGTTTATTAAACTATAGTGTAATGTAAACATAATTTATGTACAACTTTTGCACTCTGATTCGTTCAGCAACAGTAAATGTTAGTTCGTTACTTGTTACGACTATAAATATAACTAACTATATAGAGATGCATTCGTAAACAATATATATATATATATATATATATATATTATATACAAAACATATTTTACTATTAGGCAACGGAATAGACGCAAAACACATTTATTGGTATCATAATTTTGATGGCGATTTATTTTTCGGGAAATAATAATAATCAACAGTTTGAATTTGCCTGTATTATTTATTTAAATGAAATGATTATATAAAGCACATACAAATATATATATATATATATATATATATATATATATATATAATTGTTATTGGAAAATTAAATGTAAACTAATAAAAAAATGCATTTAAAATTGTACGCGTTGTTCCGAATAATAACAATAATATATGATAGAAATGTGTACTGCACGCAAATAGCGAAACACATAAAAATTCTATCGCCTCTATTCGTTCCCTTACAAAGAAGTGCAATATGTAAAAGTCTGGTGTATAAATAATAGAAATGTTTATACGCATATCTGAAATCAGGGTATTCGAACGAGCACGTACCGTATTGTTCTATGTAGCTGTTTTGTCATTACTATCATTATTGTCTTTTCTAATAATGTTGTGTAAACATTTTCGTGCTGCTTTCAATAAATAACTGTGTCGAAACATATTTAAAACCGAGCGTTTCTCACTAATGTAAACATAAGTCCCGACAAAAATAGGACGAATAAACACTATAAAACTAAATAAGCTTTTATATATATATATATATATGCTATAATACATGTTATATATATACCGGATAGATTCAATTCTTCATTTAAAAGTATACAGATAACAGAAATTTTATTATTATTCCTTTATATCTAAAATAAACTTTGTTTTTCATATCCGACATTCATTCCCCTGTTTATCTTTTCAGTATTATTGATCGCATATTTATAATGCAGAGATGACGTTTTAAGGAAATATGGAAATTTATGCTTCGTGTAAGTCCAGAGATGGCTTCTGATGGGTAACCGAAAAAATCCCTCAAACGCATTATCGGTAGAACGCGAACGTGTAATTAGACGGTGGAAGCGGAACCCTCGAACAAGAGATGTAATCCCAGCATCAGGTTTTAATCCGAAAATACTACGCAAGGCAATATACTCGAACGGGAGAGAACACGTCGAAGTGGTCGTTGACAAAGGAATAATCCGCGATTGTCGGGAGATCCAGACTATCATCCGTTCGTTACAATACAGATTTACCGGGCTTTGGTGAAATATGTAGAATTTTATGGACGTGGTTCAACATGCCCTACATCTTGCAAGGTACCAGTCTGAGAAAATACAATCGGGGTGGGTGCAGAAGTCAAATCGCTGCTAATTGTTAAACGGAAAAAAAAATTATATTCTGTCGGGGCGGGCGATAATTAAAATGGGATAAATGACGCGTGCGTATTTAAACATCAAATCGTATTTATTTCATACGTTAATGCTCAATAAATACTACATATAAAAGAATTAGCGTAAATTTCAATACAAATTCGTACGATAATAATAATAATTCAATTCAATTTTATTATCATACTTCGTTGAACGGGGTTTAGAAAACAAAACATAGACTGACTATATAAACTGCGGAATAAACAAGTTAAACTTCAATCGTGATACTATAAACGAAATTTACAAATAAAACTTCTAAAATGCTCCTTAATAGATTATATCCGTATGATAATTTTTAATAATTTTATAATTTCTATTTATTTATTTTCAAATTCCATTACAAGCGTATATATATATATATATAAATGACATAAAGTATGTAAAAATATCGGTAATTACCGGGGCTACGAAGCATCATCGCACGAGCGCCGTATTAATTTTATAAATAACAAAATACAATAAATTTTTAGCGTTACATTTAACTCGATTTTTAATATAATTAAAATCGAATTTATTATCTTAAATTATACGCAATTCGGTTAATGATAATTTAAAGAATAATCAACTTAAACCCTAAAAAATAATTATACACCGCTCGGACAAATGTGCTATTTTTATTTTATATTATTTCGTTTTATTAAGACTAGAGCACTGGCGCACACTAAAGCCAACCAAATTTTAATATAAAATCTTACTAATCTCAAATACAAATGATATACATCTTCTTTTTTTTTTTTATCTATATATACGTACGTATATGTGAATACACATATACAAATATATACACACACACGCGCGCGTTTACCATTATGTCTATATACACATATATACATATTACTGTATATACACACGTATACATTTATACATATACACCGTGACTAATGTAGTATACAAAAGTGTCAACAGTCGCAACATTGATTTTGTTACATATTTCTTTGACAGCCGTTTCTTTTTCTGATTCACCAGTTAGGAATAATGATGTTAACAGTTTCCTTCGTCTAAGATTGTAATTTAATAGATGAATCTTCAATTCGGAATGTAGACTATTATTGTCCCATGTAACATCAATAATAATCAAATCAAATCGAATCAAATTTATTTTAATTTCAATACAATACACCAGTACATTTCAAAAATAGACGAAATATAAAATAAAAATCAATTACAAATCGAATACGAATAAACAAATAAAATAAAATACGAATAAATAAACATTGAGAAAATAATTAAAGTTCTACTACTAATAATAGTAATGGCATAACGCTTAAATGATATCGTACGCAATTCGTTTGATTAGTAATAATAATAATTTTAATTTTTTATATTGGAATGTAGTGATTTTTCATAAAAAATCAATTGAAAATTAGTTAAATCACTAATATTTATTTTCTTATAGAAAACACAAAGCTTTTCGGCATTTACGCCATTATCAAGTGAAACATTTTTAAAAAATCATAATTTTAAAATATAAATTAAATATAATTACTTAAAAATATTTGATGTGTTGAAATTTAACATCAATATATTTGTTTATTAATTTTGTTTTGTTTTTTATATTAAATTTTTTTTTTCTCTTCAATATTATTTTCCGGATTCTGTAAAAGTTGTATACTGGTGGAATTTTAAATTTTTAATTTACTGTTGCGATGTATGATGACCAAAAGTAAAATATAAAATATAAAAATATACGAACACAAAATTTTAAAAAAAAACACAATTTTACAAGTAAAATGAAAATAAATATTAAAAAATCAATTCAGCTCCATATATTCCTGTATTTACTTAACTCTTTCTAGTCAATCGCGTATTATTACATAGAATTAAATATTAAAAAAATGACTGAAACATTTGAAAATATTTAATACTTCGTGTATCACCGTTTAAATTGCTATGAATAATTTTAACGAAAGATTAATAAGTATCCCTTATTACGTATAGCGCACAATTTTGTATAAGTTACACTGCGACTGAACGGATTAACGTTTTAACGTATATATGTATTTTCAGTTCCGACGAGATTAAATTATTTTCTTATACGAAGTTCCCATTATATATTTCTCGTTATACATACATTTTGTATTCAGTCAGACCGTTATGACCGGTGAATGCTCTGTGTACATTGGCACTCTGCCTCTTTCTTTTGCACCCGGTGCTTTACTTTGTTCTAGATTTTTTCCTCTTACAGTATGTCTAAAAAAAAAAATGGCCGATCCGTCTTTCGTACAATCTGTAATTCTATCGGTTGGTCTGTCCTTATTGAGAGATTTGTTCTTCGTTCAGTCCACGATGCACGTAACATTTATGTCCTAATTTCAAATGCGGCAATCCGTTGCGCCGTACTGAATTCTAATCGAAGTAGAAAAAACGAACAAGATAAGCATACACGGTAGGCATATTATTATCGGAACTTTACGAAAAGAATGATAATATGTTGTCGAAATAAAGACCGGACGAGAGAATTAATTGTAAACATACTTTATCAGTTGTTCATCCTCCATATTTCGGCACAAATCACACGACTGTACGCGCGTGTCACGCTACGGTCTAGTGATCATACGCCTACATAAATTGACGGCAAGGAATGCTTGTTTGCACGTGACGTTCTAGTGAGCAGAGATGTTAAACGACGACGAGTAAATTTCAGAATTTTATGAATTTTAAAATATGAGGATTGAAATTCGTAGTCGATGAGAATAAGGATATTTCAGGAAGCTCGTCTAGTGCAGGGGAGAAGCGATTTCTGTATAGCGTTCGGCCGTGAATAAGAAATAGACGGGAGTAAAAATCTTTCTTATAATGTTCGGGAAAGTAATGATGAAACAGTTTTAGTGGTCTACCGTATTTTCATCCGTTCGTGTAGACAGAAAGGAAATTGTGTCGATTGCAGGAAGAGAAGCGAACAATTTGTGTGTATAGCCTTCAGAGTCGTGAATATTGAAGAAACGGATGGGAGAAAAGGCTTTTTTTTATAATACAATTAAAAACAGTTAGTCTACCGCATTTTCATTTTCCGGCGTAGATGAGAAGAAAATTGGACCATCTGTTCTGCACTCGACCTTCCATCGATTACGGAATTACGGAAGCTGATTTCCTTTCAATCAAGAATTTCAATTCAGATAAATATTCCGGCCTCCCCCAATAATTCTAGTATATTTTAGAATGAATCGGTTGATTTTTGAGAACGTACTGGAGTTGATAATCGTACTCTTATTACTAAGTTGGAAAAGTTTTAGAGAGATTACGGGAAGTAGTTAATTTATTTCTATAATTTATTTAAAACTTATCCCCGTTTTCGTGTTACTTTACCCTTCGGCTGATATACCCTTTGAATTTCAATTAACATTTTAATCTTAAATGTATAACAACAATTTGCATATAGTTCGCATCTTTAATATAGGGTGTAGGTTTTTTTTCTCTTTTTTTGGTTTCCCTATTCCACACTAAATCGGTGGAGCAAATGTATTTGTTAATTTGCTAGGATTAGGATGCAGTGAACTAGTCTACTTATAACTATGTTGCGTGGATGAAATAAAATAAAATTAAAATTGATGTGTGTAGTAGTTCCCTGCTGGGTATAGCTTAATAGATAGGATGGCTAAGAAATGAGGAGCATACTTAGACCATCAAGAGTGTATGTTGAGACTTATAAGTAGAGGCCGGATTTTTCGGCGGTAAAAATGTTTTTTTCCGCATTTATTATTAAAATTTCGTCATTATTCGGCATTTATCAAAAAACTCATTTTTATCTATAAGAACAGCGTAATAGTAATTAAATAAAAAAAAAACGGCATTATAATGTATACAATGTATGCGATTATTTTATTATTAAAATATACTTTATATAACAATAAAATTACAAGCTTAGAAAATATATTAAGTAGGGATTTATATAGGTAGATGTAGAGGGAATTATTTTAACAAAGTCGAATTATAAGATAATGGGCCATTCTAAATTATTTTCCGTGAACGAACGCCGTTTATCCGATAAAATATTTTCTTAAGATAAGATAAACTTCTTTCTACATCTACAGACGCAATGGGGACATAAGCACTGATGTCTCCAGGACTTAGTGAATTGCAGCAATCGCCCACACCGTGTACTAAAAAATTACAAATATGCGATACTCTGTCTCCTTTACTCGCACGTGAAATGGAATGCCCAAAACCTTAATTCGGAAAAGAAGGTAATGTAAGAACGGTGTCGTCGAAATGATGAAACGTGGTTAGAAACATCGATGGAATGTTGATTACTCCCCATCGATAACCGAGTCATAAAAAACGCAGCATCAAACATGGCGACAGACGAGATTTTACATAGAGTAATAAAAAATATGGAATTATCGTTTCCTCATTTTTTATTTTTCGATTTTTAATTGTTTTCCAAAAAAAAAATTCAACAAATTTACAAACTTAGAAAAGTGCTTATTTTCGGCATTATTCGGCATTCATTCAGTTTTCGGCATTATTCGTCAAAATAACGGTTTGCAGGGTCTATATGTCTGAATTCATTTGTCATCAGATTTGATTTATCGGTGTAGCAAGATCATTCGGCAAATGCCGAGAAATCCGGGCTCTACTTATAAGTAATATATATACTAAAACCGGGTAAGAAAGGTAAAAAATATACATATGCACAAAATATACACATGTAGTACAAACGTAATTGGGTGATATCAAATGTAATGAAAACGAAAGTAAGTAAATTATAAGTTTAAATGGATAAGCCAGAAAACAATTAAAAATAGTTTATTAGCTAGCATAACGTGCAAGACAACTAGGAACACAATGTTGATGAGGTTTTGACGGTTGGATTGATGTTTGAGGGTTATAGATTATTCTTAAATTTCCTAAGTATTGATAGTTCCGTAAACAATGGAAGACGTTTGAAACTGGTTTTTGTTATTGTAGTTGCGAAGGGGTGTGGTATTGATATTGAAATGTAGGCGGAGATCTGAGAATTGTGGACATTAAAACAAAAAATATTCAGTATCGCCTTCAACAGCTTGCAATAGGGGTCACTGGTCAGATGGAACATACGTAACCAAACTTGCCGTGCCTTGAAAGCACGTGTGCATTATAAAAGTTTATATTTAAGTTTTTCATTTTGACTCTATCGAAGACTTTTGGGGAAAATATATAAGTGTGTTCCTTTCCGTCTGACAGATGAAGTTTTTGACTGTTTTAATACTTAGGCAATGCCCTAAAACAACCCTATATTCCGAGATGATAGAGACTCCTATTAAGAGTATGTTTGAAATGACATTGGCAGCAGACGTGGGACAGGTTCTGTATAAAGAAGAAACATTTAGAAGGAATTTTCTCTGATGTCGGATTGAGAAATCTAAACTTTTATTGCTGATATAAATCTGTACGACTGTATTAAGCCCTTGTATAACCCTCTCACGATATTCCATTCCAAAGGTTCTTCTTAGTTTATTATAAATGCGTGTTATATGTACGTACGTGCGGTAGTATTCACTTTGTGTGTGGTTATATAGTATTGTTAAATGTGACGTCACTTTTAGAAAATAGGTGTTAAATATGTAGGTGTGCTAGATCGACGTCTTACATTTATCAAATACGTTGATTAAGTCTGCAATAAAACTTACGCGTCTCTGTTTAAAAGCTATATTCGATATTTAATAAACTACGTGACGTCAACTCGATAAATAAATTAATAATCGATAAATCTATAATAAGAACAATTGCGTTTTTAACTAGCCGTTGTAACTTTAGATGATGCAGAATAATAAACTTCCGGTCCGTGTAAAGACAGAACACGTGCCCGAGGTATTGACATATATATGCGATGTTATCGAATAATAACAATTTATCGTTGATAATGTGTAGTCACCATTAATTTATAAATGACGTAGGCGATTGCGCGCACGTACAAATTCGGAACTAAAATATTAAACGTTAAAAACAGGAATATTACGACTTACACACTGTTTTTTTCCCAAAAATCCATTTTTGCTTATAATACACGTAAAAGATATTTCAAAAAGTTTGGAATGTAGTGATTTTTTGAAAAATAAACAACAAAAAAGAAGTTAATAAATTTTTTTTCTTTATGAAAAATCACAATTTTTTTTTTGTCCGGCTGTTAGGCCATCATCGAGCGAATGTAAAAAATGTAAATTATCCTGTCAGCTTAAATATTTATAATATGCAAATTTTATCGATGGTTATTCTTGTATTTTTTATATTAACTAGATAAGCAATTAGGGCGTATTTCTAATTTAGTATTAAGAACTATGCAGCGGCGTAGCCCAGACTTGGTTGAAGAGGGATATTCAAATAACCAAAACTGAAGTACGTTAAACAGGCCCTAATCAATCCAACTCACCAGAGTTATTATTATACTTTTTAGACGTAGAGAATATGTAATTCTATTAGAAGCAATAGAAGCCAAAAATATTTAACGTCACTGGAACACAGTAATAGAGTCTTATTGAGGACAGATGGAGATGGTTACAATAAATTCCGCGAAAAAAAAACCCCAATAAATAATGATTTTATATTTTTTGAAGGAATAATACATACTTAACTAGATTAAAAATTTAAAATCTATTCTTCGCGATTTTCTACAAAATAGTACCTCTTACATTACAAAACTATTTATTTACTTCGTAAATGAAAATAAATAAAAAAATTCTTTTAACAAATGCAAAACCGCATTTAAGAACGATTATATATTTCCTTATTATCAGATTGATTCCAAAGAGGGGGTTCAGACCACCAAAATGAAACCCTTGGCTACGCCACTGGAACTATGTTCGAAATGCGTTATATTAATTTCGTTAGTTTTTTTGTAACATAGGTATTTATTTTGTAACTGCACTTTTTAATTTATCTATCTAACTAAATACGATGTTTCTAATGCACGGGTTATGTGTTCTTATGAATATAATGTCTATCTTCAGATCTCGTAGAAAATCGATTAAGAACCGAAAGTTTTTATTTTAAAAAGTTCGTTGTACTTTTATTTAAACGAAATTTATAAGCGTTACTTTCCGGTCTATTTATATTCGAAATATTCTTTTTTTTTTTTCGATTTTTATTTTAGTGAATTATTATATTAGTCGATTTATTTATTCATTTTTTTGTTCTGATTTTTCTTCGCAGAACACTATCGCTAGCAGCGTTAATAACAACAATATCAATAACGGCGTTTATCAACATCGCTTGTCCGATTCAGCCACCGGTGGTGCTAATAGCCGTCTGGAAAAGCCACCGTATTCTTATATAGCGTTGATAGCTATGGCGATAACTTCCGCTCCGAACCAGAAGTTAACCCTAAGCGGAATATATAAATATATATCGGATCGATTTCCTTATTATCGGCAAAATCGACAAGGATGGCAAAATTCGATCAGGCATAATCTCAGCTTGAACGATTGTTTTATCAAAGTGCCGCGAGATCGCGGTTCCGATACGGAAGCCGGAGCCGGTAAAGGAAGTTATTGGACTTTAGATCCGGTCGCAGCTTCGGAAATGTTCGAAAAAGGAAATTATCGTCGTAGAAGAATGAGACGAGGTCGTAATATATCTAGTCAGGTAAATAAATCGAACCAAACGGGTATATATATATATATAATTTTAATTCAAATTCAACGTGTATTGCGTTTTTTATTTATATGTATACTAGAAGTTACCATGGCTACGCCTATGTAATTATTTTTTTTTAATACAATATCGCTGTCTCTTTCTTTTAACAGGTTCATATATTAGTATAGTTCAAGTATATATATCCGTCCGTTATTTCGGCCACACCCCTAATGCTATATATTAGTATAGTATACCTATATATATATCCGTTATTTTGGTCACGCCCCTAACGTAATATAGTATATATATATATATATATGTTAAAAACTTTAAATTACTTGTAATTTCTGTCCTATTTGTGATATCAATGTAAAACAAAGTTTAGAACGAATCCGATAATATAGACTGTAAGCGATGCTAATTTCATTATTATTGCTTTAATAGTTTTTGAGTTAAATCGGAATAGACAGACAGGCAGACAGGCAGACAGAAATTAAAAAAAAAACTGATTTTCTGTTCATGTGTGACAAAAATAGTCCAATGCAGTGACTATAATGAAAATATTCGCAAATCACAGACACTACAGTTTTATATATTAGTATAGATATATCATCATCGTCATCAGTGTATCAACCCATAAACTGGTTCGCACCATGTATCAATCGTCTCCATACAAGCCAGTCGCAAGTTTTCTTCTTTAATTTCGGATAAGTCGATATTCCACTTTCTTTTAGCACTATATCTATGAATGTTGTTCGTGGTCTCCCACGTGGCCCCATTATCATACTTTAACATTCTTCACGATATTTAGATGCTGACGTAATGCACGACCTAAAGTAAGTCGCCTCTTGCGGATATTTTGTAATATGCTTCTTTTTAAATTTATTCTATAGTGCTAGTTTGTTGTTCATTTTCTGTGCCCAATATTAATTTTTCTGTAGACGCCGCCAACACCACATTTCAAAAGCTTCTACATTTTTCTTCCGATCTCTTTTTTTCCATTGTCCACGTTTCCGCGCCCTATGTGCCGCTAAGTTTTTGCGTACGTTAACAGGCATGGTTTTTCTGTGTAATTATCGTTAAAATCTTTTTCTCCCAATACGAATGAATATCTCGAGTAAAATCCGTAGTTATGGTCTGTCTTAAATATTGGCATGTTTTTACCTGCTCTATTATTTCGTTCTCCAATTTTATCTTTATTTGCGGACAGACCTCGCCAATTGGCGAGACTTTTGTCTTCTTAGTGCTAATCTTCATTGCACGCTTTTTCATTATTGTCTTTAAGCGAGTGTTGAAATTCTTCGGACACATAATAAGAAAAACAAGAAGGAATGAAACGTACAATAGTATTGGGTAAAAGTAATGGAAAGCGAACATCGGGGACGTAATGAGATGGACAGATATTGTACTGCATACGACAAGGTTGCCATTTTCACAAATCAATCAGAGAATAGCGAAAAATTACAAAATCATCGGTCGATTAAATGTTAATCACGATAACACCGCGACTATAGATGAGATGAAGTAAAATACAGTTAATAGATAATACTAAATTTTTTTATGTACATTACTTCACAAATCGGATACAAACTATATTTTTATTTATCCTTCTTTGTTCGACATACATCACTAAGGTAACGATAATTGAAATAGGTTTTTTTTTAAAAAAAAAACAAAAATTCTCATCGCGTCTAGAATTATTTCATTTCTTTCCAGCTCGCTTCATTAATTACATTATATTATATATTAGCGTACTGAATGAACACAGGTCTCGTTTGAAATTTATAATTTTGTACCGTTCGATTTCATAGGAATTTAACATAATCAGAAATCCTATAAATTTATCCATACATAATCTTCGTACACTTCATGCGGTACCAGTTAATCTATCTGTTTATCGAACATTAATATAGACTACTATAATTTTTTTAATCGGTAATCCTATAAATTCATTCGTCCTTTAAGGTAGTTTCTATTTTCTATTGTATACTGTACTAGCGTGGTTATGTATCTATATAGATGTAACATTAATTATGTTCCCAAATAATTATTGGGAACTGGTGTGCAATGAGAGCATTAATCGATCGTCTCTCGGCAATTGCTATCAACTTCAACCGCCTCTCCCTAAATTTTCGTTGGTTTATTTCTTTAAGAAGATTAATCGCAAAGGAATTGTGTACCTATCTCAATTATGATTTGGGCATCATTTGTTACCTTATCGTCTTTTTCGTATGCAACTTAAAGTCCCTTCTGTTCCAATCATCCTGAACAGGCAATCTGCAATCCCGATGACGTTCTTTTTTCTTCGTTATCTTCTTTCTGAACTTTGCTTTATCTTACTACGTTCCCCATATATTACACCTCCTTATAATGTATCGTCTCGCAGAGTAACATTTCTAGAGAAGGTAACATCTTTGATTAAAATATAAACAGTTTTATCCACAGTTTCACGTTGGGTAAACCCTAAAAACATTCTTATATGTTAAAAAAAAAATACTACGTAACATTTCGAAAACAATATTTCCGATTTACCGAGCAATTTTATTATTTCTGAACGATTACGTATTAAAAAATGGACGCGGTTTACACCGAAAAAAAAACATCTGAGCTTCGGGGCGTAGGGAAGAAGTGAAAGTTAGACATTTTAACTAAATTCGATACACATTTTTTTTTTAATTTTTACGCGTGTGTATATATAAACACACACATATATATATATATGTAAGAATTACCTATGTGTATAAACATGGTTTGACGACGGGTGTCGGTAGTGCGATACATGCGAATGGGGTGTGTATGCAGTATAATATCTGTCCATCTCATATAGGTGTACGTCCCCGGTTTTCGCTTTCCATTACTTTTACCCAATATTATTGTACGTTTCATTCCTTCTTGTTTTTCTTATTATGTGTCCGAAGAATTTCAACACTCGCTTAAATACAATAATGAAAAAATGTGCAATGAAGATTAGCACTAAGAAGACAAAAGTCGTGCCAATTGGCGAGGTCCGTCCGCAAATAAAGATAAAATTGGAGAACGAAATAATAGAACAGGTAAAAACACGCCAATATTTAAGACAGACCGTAACGCATAGTATGAATTGTACTCGAGATATTAACATTCGTATTGGGAGAAAAAGATTTTAACGATAAACACACACTATATATATACACACGTACGCGTTATATATACATATCCCCATATATATTTTTCGCTCGCTCGTTTTGCCGATTAATTCCCCATATAAACCGCGCCAATAGAAGTTTCACTTCAAAAATTTACATTTACTATAAAGATACGTTTATAGTTTCGTCAACGATGATAATGGTTGTTATTATGTTTTATTGCTACAGCAAGCTAAAGAATTGGAAATGAATCAGATGTCTTTGAATATATCTCAAATATTGGATTTACGAAATAACGTAACTAAAAGAAAAGATAACGTCGTCGATTCCAATCGTCTTAGGATGGACGATGTACAACCACGACAACAATTAGTAGAAGAAGAAGAAGAAGAAGAAGAAATGCCTCAAGCGACCGACTTATCATTCGGTCATAATCGCGTTACCGACTTATCATCGTTCGTTAGTAATCGTATACTACCTCGTTCTTCTACCGTTACTATCACTTATACCACTACTAATAATACTATTACTACCAATACTAATACTACTACTATACCGACGTCGTTAATGACGTCATCGTGTTCTATTACTTGTACGCAGTCTATCGAATCTAGAATAATCGCACCGTTACCATTATTACTACCTCATAAGGCGTCATCGTCACCGTCCTATATGTCTTCGTTGTCGCCTACATCTTCCTATTCTTCGTCAACGTCGTCATCCTGTTGTTCGTCATTTCAAAAGACTGAATACGAAAACGGTTCGATATTTACTAGTAATGGAAATTTTACGATTAACGGTTGTAATAACAGTATCATCAATAATAATAATAATAATAATAATAATAATAATGGCGTGACTGTAAGTAGCGGAAATGGTAAAGTATATACGTCGTCTAGAGGTAATAAATTAGCCTTTACCATCGAAAATTTGATTAGAAATCAAGTGGAAAACGATATTCAAGACGGCGTTGATAATAGCAATGCCAGTAACAGCAGCAGTAGCGACGTTTTCGACATTGTCGAAGATAATGGAAACCATACAGCAGAATGTCGATGAAAAAATAAATAAAATGAAAAAATACAGCATTTTATTATTTAATTCGTTAATCATTATCGTTATTTATTATTGTAATATTTTAATTTATTTCGTATTATTCGTTAAAAATAAAAAATTATTAAAAAAAAATCATTACGAAAATCCTATCGCCCGGTCTGTGTTTACATTTTATTCGGTAAAAAATACCAACAATGTAATTAAAAAAATTAATACTAGTAGGAATACGTATATATATATATATATATATATATATATATATATATATATATATATATATAAAATATATATATATAATTTATATAAAAAAAATATATATATATATATATATATAAACTTTACATTCTTTTGTACATTTATGTTTTTTGTATAAGATAAACCTAAATTACGGATCTATCTTTATTATATTATAAAATGTTTTGCGTTGAAATTACACTATTTTTTTGAAACTGTAAACATTTTTCTTTTTTCAAGTTTAATTATTATAAATAAATTATTTGTATCGTATCGCTGGCAAAGCTTTTTCTTTTCATTCGGACAATCCAGGGTCGATGAAATGGCGAATAAATAACCGATTGGAGGGAATACATTTTCTTATTTTAAAAAATTATAAGAAAATTTATTAAACGGAGAAATATTCTAAAGGCGTATACATACGAAGGTGTACAATTAACGCGAAAAAATGTAACAAGAAATAATTTTGAAATTTCCAGAGAGAAAGGTAAAAAAAATTTGGTTATCGCCGAAGGTTATTATTTCCCGACGTACATTTCATAATAAACGATTAATTTCTAAAAATTCAATTCAAAAATAATTTATTATTATTATTATTATTATTATTATTATTATTATTATTATTATTATTATTATTATTATTATTATTATTATGCCGGACAAAGTGATAACCGCAAAACTTAGAACGCTATAAAGAAATATAGTAGCAACGCGTCGAACAAACATTTATACTCGTAAATTAAAGATAAAATAAAAATAGAATATAAAAAGAAAAGTATTTAAAATGGCTAAATTTTTAACATTTCGGCCATTAAGCCATTTTCATAAATAAAAAATGACACATAAAATTTCGTATACATCTAGATGAAATATTATTGATATTCGATTTTTTCGTTATTAATTTTGATTTTCAAGTGTACATAAATAAAAATAAGCAAAAAATAAAACGTAAAAAAATCTTAACCCAGATTTGCAAATATTGTACGTCAAGAGATTTTTTACATTTTACTTTTCGATATTATTTTTTATTTATTTTTATTTACGGAGACACGCGAAGATGACTCAATACCCGAAATGTTTTTGTTCTTCTTATGTAAAATTATTAAATAATTCAGCGAATTTTGGTACATACGTCCGATAATTAAGAAATCATTTCTCACTACAAGTTACATAAGAACGTTCCACTTTATTTCTTTAGTTTTGATGAAGAATTTAGTCATTTTCACACGTTTGATTTAGATATGGCGCTTTACGATTGTACTACTTTTAACACCGGCAAACGGTCTATATATAGTACCGTAATCGATAAAACCCTTTAGAACGATTTGAAGTTAATTAATAATTAACAAGAGAATAAGTGAAAAATTATGAAAAGAAGCTTCATCTCCTAAACTAGATGGCAGTCAATTTACTTGATAACTTTCATTAGAAATACGTAGAATTAGCATTTTTTTTCTTTTCGTTTAATAGTATAAGGTGACCAACAGAAGACGAATGGTTGTTTTTTGAATAGCGCAGTTGGTAACACTGCTACAACGGAATGCTCCACATTTAGTGTACACACGAGAGGCGTTTTATAAGAAGGAGCGCGCGTATATAACGAGAGTGTAAAGAGAGTTTCGAAGAGAATTCAAAGTTACGGAATTTTTTTTTGCGTGCGGATACTTTAAGAGCCGCGTTTACGAAACACGTCCACGAGATCCGGAACACCTGAAAACTCGGATTTCTGAAAAAATTCAACGACCCATGCTCGAAAAAGTCTACGAAAATGTTATAAAAAGGCCGAATGAATGTATCGTTGCAAATGGCGGTCATCTGAACGATATTGTGTTCCACGAGTGATTGTAAGCTAATCTCTAGTTTTCCTATTTTTAAATAAAATTTTCATTTTGATCGAGTAGTTTTCGAGTTATCAAAAAAAAAAAAACAAATCCGTCCGTGGTCCCTGGGTAACCATATATATTTAATTATAGTATATTAATTGCGATCTACTATAACGGCTATTTATAACGCGTAAAATCACATACACATACACATATATATATATATATATATATATATATATATATATATATATATATATATATATATACGTACACGGTAGATATATATGCGGAGTTCTGACATCATACCTCACGTTTTCCACACATAAAATTACAAAGTCATACCCACGGTTTCATAGCATATGTTTTTAAGTAAATACACAGAGTTTACGTAAAGGCGCATTAACGAAACCGTCAGTCTTCTCTGGGTCACTCGATATGTTAATTATTTCAGTCGTACGTTATCAAATGCCGACGCGAAATTATAAATATAGTTTACTATACAATACTAATGATTTTCAATGTATTGAAATAAATATTTTTAAAGTTGAGGAATTTCACGTCAACAATAAACAATTCACGTTAGGTATTGAAATTTTGGACATCGCGAGTAGTAGGCTTAAAATACTATGTAATGCGAATTTGTCTGAAAAAATAACGGACGTTACATTTCGGTCGCGCGCAAATTTAATAATTGCTAACAGACACTACTTACGAAAAACTCAAAAATTAAAGACTAGAAACGCGACTAGACTAATTAGAATCTAGTAAAATATTTTTAGGCATATAGCAAATTAATCCGAATTACGTATACGCTGTGAGAAATAAATAAAAAAAAAAAACACCGACCCGTTTGTTATGCTAAAAAAAAAAAAAAACATCAAATTTATGTTTATACATACATATCCATGGGTAAGGCAAATTTTACAATTAAATATTTAACACCCCTACTCGGTTGCCTACTTATTGGCCCGGAATAACAACGATATCCTCACGGCTCTGGCCACCTACGTCTTTATATCTAAAATTATTCTTTAAGTCGTTTTTTCTTTTTTAATTTTTTAACAGTGCACACAATGGGAGCCCAATTATTGTAAAAAAATAAATAAATAATATACATACGTGTGTGTGTGTAAGATAAATTATACTTTGTAACAGGTAAACGTTTTCGAAAAGCGATATAGTTGCTTGTATTTATTTAATGATTAGAAATTTATGTTATATGAAAATTTAAGGTGGCAAATTCAATTAAGTATTAGCTTCATTTACAATCTTTTATACACAATTTCCGATATCCATAATTTTCGAATAAATATTTTTAAATAAAAGTAATTATAATCCTATTTCTTCGATAGCTAACTTAAAAACTATCCCTCCGGATCCTTTTGCAGAATATGGTAAACCGTTTTCTGTTTCTGCTACGTCAAAACGCCTTAGATATCGTTTAAAACTGCCATAGTGTAATAAATCGCGCGTTATAAACATTAAGAACGAAACGATTATTATTCATCGGTAAATTAAGATAAAAATCCGTTATATGCATTCCTATACAAGTATAGCCTGTGTTCTCTCTTGCATACACGTTACACGTACTCGGCTTTCACTCGCTCCACTACGTAACGTATATGTAAGACTTAACAGATTCGGCGTGTTCGTATTCTTTCTCTTGCGCATGCACACCTATCCGTTATTTCGTTCTAAATAAAGGATGTATGTGCGACGTAGATCTTTTATAGAATCAGACCAGCAAGAAAAATAAAAATAATAATAATAATAAAACGTAATTAATTCATAGATTATTGAAAAATAAATTTTATTATTGACTTTTTTTTTTATATCTTACATTCGAATTTTAGAAAAACGTCTTCAAGTTTCACTTCTTAACTAGACATAATTTTTTTCAAAATGATTAATCGATGGACAAAGTGGGTAGGGATGGAAAGAAATACGACCGTTAAATAATGAAAATCTCCGTTCGGTTTTTGCGAAAAGATCATTTTATTTCGGTAAATAAAAATTTCGAAATACACTAATAATCGAATTCGAAATCGTAATAAGACTGATCGAAACTTTGTAATCTTACAAAACCATCTTCGGCGCCGCTAGCGAAGCTTTTACCATCCGGATGAAACGCTAACGTATTGATCGGACCGAAATGTCCCTTTAGACGAGCGAATTCTTCTTCAAAAACCACGTGGAAAAATCTAGATTCGAATTTACCAACTCTAGCCGATGTCATAGCAGCTTCCATAGCTTCTTGGCCACCACCGAGTACCACCTATCATCATATAACGGACAATCAAAATCGATTTTTAAAATAGGAAAAATTACAACTAATCCTTGCGAAATTTTCAGTGATTTCGCGAGAAAATATTATTCAACGGCGGGCTAAATAATATTTCTGAACAGTGCGGAATGTAGTGATTTAAACAAAATAATAAACAGCAAAAAACTAGTTAAAATCGCTAAATTATTATATATATATAAATTATATATATATATATATATATATATATATATATATATATATATATATATATATATATATATACCTACGAAGCTGTTCGGCTACTCAAAGTAGACGTAAAAAAAAAGTATATAAAAATATATACAATTTATAAAAAATATTAAAGGAAAATGTAAAAAATACTTAATTTAGATGTACAAAATTACAAAAATTAACAAAGTAGAAAAAACAATACATAAAGAATTACATTGAATAGCGTGCAAAATAAAAACTTTCTAATATAAATAAATAAATTCTCACTTCGCTATTTTTTATGATATTATACAACTAAATGAAGTATTTTTTACATTTTATTTAATTTTCGTATTTTTCTTTCGATAAATTGTATATATTTTTATTCTTTTTATGTCTATTCTTGATAATGGATTAATGACCGAAAAGTTTTGTCGTCCTTCTATATAAACATTTTTAGTAATTTTAACTATTATTTTATTGTTTATTTAAATAATAACCGTTAAACTTTTCTTCCAGTTCTGTCTAGTGTAAACGTGAACATATCATTTCCCCTTAAAAATAAAACTAGATAATATCGAATTTGTTTATAGGATAATCATTAATTAACCCTACAGTGCACGATTTGTTTTTCATGTTTTTTAGAAGAAATTTTAATTAAACTCTGCCGTACAATAACTGAAAAAATAAATTATTAATTGAATATTTTAATTATATACGTACGCGAATTATAATGAGAAAAGGCACGATTGCATTTAAATTCGTAAAGCGGAGTATTTATAGTAAAAAAGAAAAAACGTAGGATTGCAGTTAATAAAAATGCAAATTATTTGGGTTGTTAACTGCAAATGGAAATTATTTAATTTTTACGAATATTTACGATACTTAAAAAGAAGAAAAAAAATCTATTTTCATGTTTACACTTCGAACGTGTGTGTATCACTTACGTGATCATATAGCGGAGACATGGATGCGCTATTTACCGGTCTGTCGGTTTGGTACATTTTTAAAAACGATAAATCTTCCATATCGAATAATTTAGCAGTGTTGTCTTTGGACGCGGTTATAAACATAGTTCCGTCTTTATTTTGTTGCATATCGTTTATCTGAGACTTATGTTCTTTGATAGATCTGACTTCTTTCCCGGTCTGAAAATAATAGAATTATTAAATATTAAATAAAAATATGTAGTTAAAATTTAAAATAAAGAATACTTCGTGAAGATATTACACGGATGTGCCTTGATATATCTGGATGTAGGATGGTCGATATTACGAAGAAATAAGGACAAAAAGAAAAAAAATGTCTTTAATTAATAATCTAAGAAAAGTGCTTGGAAATTACGTAAACCTACGAAAAATAGTAATAATGAGATACTACGTACGGTCTGTATCGAAATGTGACTGCGAGAGATGTGGTGCTATCGACGATTGTTACGAATATCGCGGATATATTACATAACTAACGAGCAGGTCTTAATAGGAGAAATTCAGAAAAAACATAATAGACGATATTACAAACATAAAGACGAAATGCTCGCAATACAAGGAAAACCAATAAGAGACAGACGGCGACTGGAATTGATTCCACCGAATAACTCACTTTTCAAAGAACTCATTACCGACGCTAGAAACTGACGGATACGAATGAAACTGGATGTACGCGATCTCCTATTTTCATATTAATCTATTACACGACCGCGCTGTTGGCTTAGTCATTCGTGGAGTACAATCTTAAATATAGGCTATATATATATTACATTATTTCCAATACGTTTTCTCGTAGCACAATTAACATAATTAACAAACGGCTTACAGTTAGATAAGTTTAAACCGTTCCCATCATTAAGAAATGATTCATTATCGATAATCATTTAACTTATATTTTAATAAACGCGCATCAAAAGGAAAGAAATGACAAAATGTATCGGGAACGTCCAATGCGCAGAATTTACAAATACTTGAGGAAAATGCTCCAGATATGTCCCGAAGCTACCATGAGCAGTACAACGCAGCTTGATAGATACTTAAATCAGCCGGTAATATTCCAGTAACAACTGGAGCTGTCGCTGTCGAAACGGTTCTATATAGAGGACCAACACTCAGCAGTAATTTTCTTTTTGGGCTTTTAGAATTTTATTCATGGCATAAACACTTATATGATTAATATATATATGATGGAACAGTAGTTGAAAATAGCTCGTATAACACCGTTATAAACAATAACTCTATTACTGAAATTAACACCGCCTATGTTTAGGCTGAATCGATCATAACGTATAAAATATTTTATTTACTTTATCGATTACTCTATATGCTTATTAATTTTGAATTTATAGTCTAACTAGATATTTAAAGTACTTAACAATAGGAACACATTTACCATAAAGTAATTTACTTAAACTTTGTTATTGCTGCATAAGGACTGTCTTATCAATTGAGAATTCAAGACTACGTTGAAGAAACAAATTTTTAAGTATTTTACAAATAATTCTAATGTTATCAATTTCGGTAACGCTATGCAGGTTAACTACAGCGCACAGGTCATCTATAAGGGAAAGCGATTATGATCGCGATGAGTGTGTTAAAACACAATACAATACCAAACACAGATCTGCGTCATATCAGCAGCAAAAGTCAAACTGATGCGACTTACGTCTGATTATTTTTATCAGAAATGAAATTAAACGGATGTGTACAATAATAAACGTGAAGTGGATAAACGCAATTTGAGATCTTCTCAAATTCCTCATTGAAAAAAATAATCGCGACTCTGCTAATTAACGCATTATCAACTATTATCGACTGGCCTGTTGCAAACGTTCGTTTCTGTCTTTCGTGTTTAAGTCAATGTTCCGTTTAATGTTGTCTACAAATAGTCCTTTTAAAATCTACGTTTAATTTTTACTATATTCGAATTAAGCTATTTTATATTTATTTCATACGGACGATATAAATATATTTTTAAAATATGATAACACGAAATTAGACATCTTATTGAATTATTTCAAATTTAATTAAGATGAATTTAAAAAGAACACTGAATAATTTTAATTCCTCTATTATTTATTTGTATTTTAAAATTAATAACTTATACATACAAGCACGTCCCATTGCACGATGGTACCATCTTCATGTCCGGTAATAATAGTTTTATCCAATGGGCCCCATAATGTCGCAGTTATTTTAGCCATATTCGGTTGCATACGCATAATTGGTTTCGATTCATCTGTAAGCAGTTTATTTTAAAACTGTACAATATATGTACGTATATATATATATATATATATATATATATATATATATATATATATATATATATATATGAGATGATCCAGAGATTATGATTTTGTTTTTTTAATAACTCGAAAACTACTGAACAAAAATGTTTTTGAATCAGATTCTATTTAAAAATATATACAAGAAATATTAGTTTATAATTAATTGTGGAACGTTTTAACATTTTTAAAAACCTTTTTATAAAATTTGCAAATACATTTTCGAGCATAGGTCGCAGCATTTTGAATTTATTCAAAAATTTGACTTGTCGCGTTTTCGCTCGGGCGAGTGCAATAAACGCGGTTTTTCAGATATCTCAATAATAAAAAGTTTGAAATAGTCAAATCTGACAAACGCGGAATGTGTGATTATGCTTTCTTTATTCTGCGAGAGTTTACTTCGAGATGACATGTCAACTTATCTCATTGGACCAATGGACCACAGTGGCGACGTTGAAGTAAAGGGAAACGAGTTTAACATCTCCGTCGATAATATTTAGCCCCGGCTCCCGTTCTCCTTTCCGATCATTCACTATTTGGTAATTCTAGTTGTAATATCGAATTTTGTTCAATCGTATTACGGTTACATTCAGACTAATACGTGTACGTACGGGATAATTCAGAATTAACTTCGTTGTTCATTAACAGATTGCTTAAATTTTCATCTTCGATTGTTTGCAGCGTTGTTTCGGCAAACTTTTTCGTTACGCATAGTCGATATTTTTAATTCTCTGGTTATCAAAAGTTTATAAGAATAAAATTCCAAATCCTCCACTAATATGTTGTCCCGACACAGCTTTAAAGATATCGTATGACAACGAACAGAGCGTCTAGGACTTTTAATAAGCGCTAACCAAATCAGACTAATGTTTCCGAGAGTACAATTTTTATTTTTGATCGGGGCTTTTTTTTATCCATTCCTCTGACAAAAATTTTTAACAAATTTTATTACGAGTTGATATAGGTTTACACCGAAAAACATTTCAAGTTTTCTCCTCAAAACTGTTTATATACGATCATATATACTGGTCCCACAAAACGCGCGTTTATACAATTGCGTGATTATTGCTACTGAACGAAAACAAAACTCACGAATCTACGCGAAATTTTGAGCGCGATATTTACGACGCAAGTGTTACCAATTACAAAAACAAAATCCTCAGTCTTCTCCTATGTAACCACATATAATTACAAGTTAATTCAGTTTCCTGTGTAAACAGTAATCCGTTAATTACGACGAATTTAAAAAACAATATCTCGCAATCGTAGTGAATAAAAATGGCATTTAGAGCGATGAATAAAAAATGAAATTAAGAAACAATAAAAAGATTTTTATAAGATTTAGGAATCATACTATAGAAGTGAAAATAAAAAAGAGTATTTGAAACGTATATATAACCGGTACTATATAATAGATTGAAGACACAGACAATTAATAAAGGATAAAAAAAGTTTAAAATGGGCGTACAGACCGGATGAAATAATAAACAAGTACTGTACACGTATAGATAGATAAAAACAAACAGAAAAAACCAAATCATTTAGATCATCTACATATGAAATACTTTTCATAAGGTTTAGATTGTGGAATGTAGTGATTTTTTATTACTTAATTACAAAAATCGGTAAGTTCACAAATTTAAAATGAAATATATTTCATTTTATACGTATAAACTTGTGAATTTATATTTAAATTAATATTTTGTGTTTTTTAAATCTTTATTTTATTTAAATATCGCTTGATAATGGCGTAGTTGCCGAAAAGCTTTTGAAATTTAAGGAAATAAACTTTTAATGATTTAAACTAATTTTTGTAATTAAGTATATGAAATACTAACATAATCATTCGAGAAAAAAGAGCCCGAAAAAAAAAATGCAAACAACATTCATAACTATGATAGATTTACGGGTGTTTTTTCCACATTATCGTCATAAGCCTTTAGCATGGCGCATACGGAATATAATACAATTAATTAACTTATAAGTCGACTCAAGTCAAGAAAGAGTTTTCTTAAAACAGCAAATGCTCTGACACAAACGACGGAAATCACTAGGATGGAGTTATGGAAAGGAAGGCTGAAAGAAAACCGATTAAAACTATTGGAACAACCCCGAACGAACATATACCTCCTGGTAATAAATTGCCGTGGTCAACATGGAAAATTCTAAATAGAATAAGAACTCTGACAGGTAGAACAGCAAAGAACATGAAACGATGGAAAATTACAGAAAATGACAGATGTGATTGTGGCTTGGTACAAGATTCGGAGCACTTATTAACTTGCTCATTGCTGCCAGTGCGATGATGCGGGATGGAAGATATGACAAGAATAGACGGAATCTCGGACGAGGCAGTCCAGATAGTGAAATATTGGGAGAAAAAAGGAATATAAATGACAGACATGATAAGAAGACTTCGCTTCATCATCATATTTCAATTCTCCAATGCATACCCCAAATTCATAGTTTGATTTGTCAACGTTTTTATTTTGTCGACGATTACATAATTTAGTTTTTCGTAAATTCATTTTATTCGGTATTTTTTTTTTCATTCGATGTTAGTATCTAACATATTTGCCAAAGTTAAAAAAAAAATTACAAGCTAGTAAAAAAGAATGGATAAAGATACGGCTAAGGCTTTACTTACTGAACGAATCATCAACATTTCGCACATCGATAATCAATAATTCGCACTCCTGTTTCATGGAAGTATCGGTGGTATATACCGCTAAATTCGAAGAATAGCTGAATACGCATGTCCTGATTGGCGATTTTGATGCAAGCTGTCCCTTTTCGGAACCTGCATTTCGTAAAAATAGATATAGTAAGTAAGCATATATTTGTTATAAAATACAACACACATTATATGCAATGCAATTAATAATGTATTTAAACCTTCAATGAAAAACTTAGATTAAAGATTAAATTTAACATATAATTCGTTTTTGCCGAATTACAATTTTACAATTACTGACTGAAAACTGAAAGTATCTACTTCATTGGAAACTAACATGCTGGAACACATTGATTTAAGAACTCAAAAGCATTATATAATAGATACTTTAAGCACAACATTGAAATAATTAATGGATATAATATATAATTCTAAATATAAAATAATAAAAACTACGTATTCATTTTAATTAAAGCAGTATATGTAAAAGTTGACCAGTATATATAAATAAACTCATGTCGAACCTATTAAATGTCTGTTTAAGAAGATAGAGTAGTCATTTTTCATGTTTATCATGAAGCGTGTATATATACATTCTATGTGTGCTTAATTGTATTTTATTTAATTTAAAAAATATATTTTATAAATATTTCTTGCCATTTCGACCTTTAAGTAGTTAGAAAATAAGTATAAATTGTCTTCATTTTGATTTTTTTTTTTACGCTGTGATTATAAAACACGCATTTACAATATATTATGTTATTTTACCTGTTGCAATATCCCATAATTTTAAAGTATTATCAGCAGAACCTGATAAAAAATATTCCGTTTTCCAGTCAACATCTATACACCATACAGCACCGTAGTGACCTTTTTCATTTCTACCCCCACCGAATGTTCCCAATCTTTCGCCATTTAAAGAATACCATACATTAGGTCTATTATCTTTGGCGGCCGAAAATAATAGATCACCTTCTCTATTATATTTGATCTGAGTTAAAGCTCGTTGATGACCGTGAAGCATTAACGGTTTCTATAAAAAAAGTATTTCACTATTACAATACGCATACGTAATGTATAATTCAAATTTATATAAATGAAACTTTAAAACACATTACGGATTTACCATTTATAAATCTAATAGATAAATTAAAATTTTTAAACGATAACAAATATTTTAAAAATTATTATTAGGAACAATGAAAATACTGATATCTATATTTTTCAACATTACTTAATTCAGAACAATTACGTGACACCGAAATAGGAGCCTTTTATTTGAACAAATACATGATTTAAAACTGTAAGTTTAGTTGTTAATCGTCTATATATCCAATATTTTATATTTAATTATCTAATCAAAAACAAATATAACGCGTTACAAAATGTCTGGAAATAAACATCTACAATCTCGATTACATATATATAAAACTATCCTTAGTTAATAGCTAATACTTAAAATATGTTATAAAAATGAATATTACCATGGCAAAGTTTAAACATACATAAATAAATAACTAATTTAATGAATATATAATCAAATTCTGTGAGAAAACGGCCACCGCGTGAACTTTTAAAGTAAACACATCGTGTCGTTGGTTATCGATATAATATTGTCAGGGTGACGACGCATAAACAACTTAATGATAGGTTTACTACGTATATTTTAAATGTTGTCAATTTTATTACTAACGCTAGTATACAGCATTAGACGTAATTAAAATGAAAGTTAAATTTAATTGTTAAATTAAATTGTTTTAAATTATAATTGTCTGTTTTCGTTCGATGGTAACATTACTCAACACAGCACTAAGCAAAAAAAATTTAACTACATTTGACCGAATTTGGCGCATTTATAACATGTGATATTTAGTATTTGTATTTTATAGTTTTTTATTTGTTTATACATATTTTTGTATTAATTATTGAGGTGCATAATTCTTTCTTTAATGCTGACATCTATAATATTTTACCGAGCAGTTGAATTTTATTATGTCATGTTACCAGATTTATTTGAAATTTAAAAAGTTTTAAGGTTTTTGTTTTATTTTTCCTCTACAGATGTCCGATCAAGAGAATACTTTATACGATTTTTTGTCAGAGATATTGAAATTAACCGACTATGGAGATTTCAGCGAGAGTGGTTTTGCATCTAGATGTATAAAATCTAATAAATCGTTTATAGACAGTAATTGTATGAGTTATTTAAAGAGATATTTTTCAGAAAAAAATTGTGTAACCGGAACTCAATTACGGAAGTGGGTATACAGTTTCTACTTTTCGCTTATGCACATATTTAAAAATATTTTATTGAACTATATAATATCTGAATGATAATTATTTCAGATATAGAAAGCTCACAAAAGATAAACCCATAGAGGAAGATAAGGTTAATCATATTCTTTCTAGTTATTTCGACGGAGATTCTGAAACCTTTACTGATAACGGTGAACATTTTACAATTCATTTAGAAAACCAAATAAAATCCGCCGAAGCATATTTGGAATACTTAAAACTTGTCGAAGAAAAAGCACGGTAAGTATAGTAAATGTCAAGTTTAATTTTATGTGTTGCGTGACATATTAGATTTTACTTCTTTTTTTTTAAATTAACTGTTGTTTTGAAAAATTATATTTAATAATCCATACAAATTTCAAAAACTTAAAAATATGTATTTCTAAAAGATTTCTGGACTTTATAAGATTATTTGAGAAATAACCACAAAAATGGTTTTATAAAAAGCAATTTATACGAATAGTGCAATAATTTATTTTGTTGTATTTTGGAACGTTAAAAAAATTAAAGTGATAAATCATGTATTATGTTGCAATTGAAAATAAATTTACTAAATGTATAAACATTTACTTTTTTTTAAAAATTCATAATATAGCGTAGAATTGAATTTAAAGAATGCCGAACTAGCGCGAAATACTACAGTTAATAAATTATCCGGTCATTCGTCCAGTGTAAATGAATTAAATGACTTACACGACGACGTTATTAAAAATTTACACAGTTGTTTTAACGAACTTACAGATTTCGTAACAGTTCAGGTGAGTGTTTAATCGTTAATTTTTAAAAAATAATTTTACATTTAGACTAATTGTGATTTTAAGTTTTTCACGTATTCGGTCGACCTACATACCAAGCCTTGTCCTATATTCTATAAATGTTAATATGTTCTCTAAAATCACTAAAAAGTCTGGGTAGATCAAATATTCCAATTAATTTACAATTCAGTAAATGTTTCCGACCTCGACTTTCATCACATTTACACTGATCGTCTTCTGCCAAATCTCATCTGAATAGATTATATTTCTTCCCCGCTGTACCACCTAAACAGTTCAGGTGACTTCTCACTAGTAATGATTCTGCTGTCTTATTATTGTCAGCTCTTCATACTTGATGTGGAGTATTGACATGTGATCCGCGTTCTTCAGTTCTTCCATTGTTCAGAGGAACTTACGTTTAGATTTCAATTGGCTTTTGTCTATTCCTATATAACAATTTGATGGATGACATTCATTCTAAAATATGTACCATCTTTCCTATTTTGCTGCAACATAAGTTCATATAATTTAGATAGAGGCGTTAATCTTAAATATTCGTTGATGGCTGTATATCTCATTTAGAGCAATATTAACTTTATTCGCATCTCGCAGTCTGGCTCCGAACTGAACACGCATATTCTGCTGCAGAGTAGTAAATTGAGAAAGCCGATGTCCGTAGGATTTGACTCCCCATTTACTACCAATCAGTTTTCGAATCAAATTCGTTGCTGTCACCCTTATTTTCACGGCATCGCAATATTGCTTAAATATCAGTGATATGTCAAGTAAGACCAACTAAGTGTTTAGGTGGAAACCTCAAATATGATGTTTACAAAATTCGGCTGCTGTTAATTCATTTTATAGTAATCGTCTAATTCTATAATCAAATCTTCTTCGACTTGTTCAATTGTGTAATTTTAAATGTTAAATCTTTACTTGTTTTATAATTGTTTATGAGCTAGAATTAATACGACACATTTACAGTATTTATTCTTCTCAGGCCAATCTTCTACAAAGTCACCGAATTGTCACTGTAACTGTGGCAACACCAAATAATGATCACCTTTTATATGATACTGGAATAGTTAAGTACAATACTAAGTGATTTGTACGCTCATATCGCCGTTCATGTATCAATATCAATTGATAAAAGTTTTATGTTATGATTTCGGTTTTGTTGTTTTAGTTAAACCTTGTGTTTTGCTTGAATTGAGCTGTTATATTTTTTTATGTGGTCCGTCATACATTTTAGCTTCCTACTTCAAATCACACAATGTTATTGAATAAGACGTATATGTTTCCATGCTTAACTAAATTATGTAATATATATTCTTAACAGCTAACCCTGCTAAAGTTATAGACATTATTCTAAAAATATTGGTTTTAGTTTATGACTGTAGTGGTGAATGTAGTGGTCCTAAAATGTGCCAAACAGCTTTCATTTCCACAGATGCCGACTGCTTAGATCTCATGAAAATATTCACTTTACGTCACTTTCATAATTCGCGTAATTTGATAGAAAATGTATAGATATACATGCTTTGTTGTCCTTTGTAGTATTTTTTTTAAAGTATATTTGTATAGTTTACGAAGCATATTCAGTATATCCACGCACATGAAGTAGCATAGGTACATCACGAGCATACCAAATACACATATCTACGTCAAAATACAGAATTTTTATAATTTACTTATCTCGTCAAGCTTTCCAGTCGTCATTTATACATACTACACGTGTGCATATACATATATCGCAATTTTTATTATCATTTATTTGCAACTCATTTTCACTCTCACGTACCTTCCCGCGCACACGCACATTTTTTAACTTTTTGCAGTAACACCCCGGTGCTGTCCGTACTATATATTTCTCGATATAATTCTCATAAATTTCCTCTTAATAAACTGGTTTTATTATTATTTTCTTTGTTCTGCAAACCATTTTCCTAATTCGTAATTTATTTTTCCTGTTACGATTTCTTCAGGTAGCACGTTGAGCATTTGTAATTTATCAATTAGGTATACGAATGTATTAATAAATTTTAAAATATTAGTAAAGGCGAGTTGTTTGAACAGAAATGAATTATTTGTCGCTCTTTTAATCATTATTTATATAAATAAAATTATTTATATAATTGTGTTTTAATTTTAGAATAGTGATAATAACATTGATATGGACGCAGTAGACGAAATTAATTCGGATGTCACGGAAAATATAAAACTTTTTTTAAAGAAGTGTTTCCCCGAGGTACATTATTATTGTTTTAGCTTGTATCACATTCTGATTTAATAATTTAAATATCTTTACCAGTTAATTATTAAATATTTTATTTTAAATGAGCTCGGTTTTCGCTACGAATAAGTATGGAAAACTAAAATAGTAATATTTAACGATAACAAATAGTATTAAACGTGACTTGTTCATAATGAGCAGTATACAAATAAAGAAAAAGAAATTACTATTTGCATGTTTAAGAATTGTTTTGAGGTCGTCATTTTAGCGCAAACTATTCCAATAAATCCAATAGATAAAAAGGGTACAATTTAACGATTGTTAAATAGTCAAACATCTAATCGGTATTATAATTAGTTCACCGTCTATATTAAATTTTTTTTTCTCAGTATCTGAAGCGCATTTAACAACGATCTCTTCTATAAATTCGCTATTGTATTTATTTATTATATTAATTTCTAGTACAATGCAGTTGTTATTTATATTAAATATATAATATAAAAGTACTTGTTTATATTTAATTTTAAAAACAGATAAAATACAAACACTTTTATAACGTGTCAGAATATATTTATTTAATAAAAATAGTCTACCAGTTTCATTGGCTGCACCATGAAATGCCCTGATGATACTGTAGCCTAGTTTTTATGAAATAAATGTAAAAAGTATTTTTATTTTATTTATTTTTTTGGAATGTAATGTTACTAAATCTAATATAATAATCAAGCGTGATCGTTAAAAATATTAAGCAGTTACTCGAGTTAGTATGAATAATCACCACTCTTCAATATATTCAACATTATATATATGTATGTATGTTTGTGTGTGTGAAATAACTGTAATTCTCGCGGTAATTACAGGAAGGTGGCCGAGAAGAATCTGGGTGCGATATTGTAGCTCACCAAAAGCTGTCGGACCTTTCGATAAATCTTGTAGATTCTAGGTGTAAAAATGACATTTGTGTTCCGAGACAAATTTTGGAACTCCAGGAGTTGCGTAATAGGTAATTATTTCAGTCTTGTTCAGTATAACCTTGAGTTTTGAAACTGCGCACTTGTGCAGATATGGTTTTACTAAACGCGCAATTTGACAATACACATCTTACATCTTTGTTTAAAGTATTCTTTTATTTTCTTTCCATTCGTTATATACGATAAAAGTCGTCTGAAGTGTCCAGAATGCATTCATGATCCGTTTAACTTAACGTTATTTACAAATTTGATAATGGCGATATTTAATTATTGATTCGTAAGTTTTGAAGTTATTTGTGTTCTAATGTAATTTATTTACCAAAGAAACAAAAGGAACTAATTCACTTTGTAATGTTACAGTAAATCTGAAATGGAATACGGCAAGTATTTATTAAATTATAGACAGGATGAAGTAACGCTATGTTTAGAAGAAGTTAAACAATTTATCGACAACGTAAAAGAAGATGCTTTCTTATTGAACGCTTCGGAAATGAGGTAATCAACTAAATATATTAATTAAATTATATATATATACATACGTTTACTTTATCGAAGGTGTTTCAAGCACATCATACTTAAACAAAAACAAATATAACTAGCTATATTTTTAATTAATGCGATAACTCTAGAAAATGACGGGATTGCTACATTACCTATCTAGTTATTGGTTTATTTACCAATAATTACGTATCAAGACCGAGACGATATGTTGTACAGGATCTATTATAAATAATACCAAATAATAGTTTTTATTCATATTGTATTAGCCAGTTTATTTATTCAGTATAATAGACAAAATAATCAAAGATGTTAACGTTGTCTAACGATGTATGTATATATCATCATCGTAATTGTCAGATCTTGTTAAAATTGCTGAGCAGATAATTTGAAATGTCAGAATTCTCCGGGTAGCGTCATTTTTTCATGTTACTATATCCTGTTGCTTGTACATCGTGTTGTATTTTATATATGGCATTCTCCTCGACCTTTTCCGTTCACGGTGTCTTCAATTATTTATTTTAAATGTTCCTTGTGTCCGAAAATATGACCTATCTATTTGTATCTTCTTTCTTTTGATTTTCCTTATACGCAGTGGATACTTCTTCGTTACTAATTTTCTCTGTATTCTTTCAATTTTGCTCCATTACTAGTTTTCAAAATGCCTCCAATTGCGTTTTTTTATCTGTCGTCCAAGATTCCGAACTATAATGTTTTGATAAATTTCTTCTTCTATATTCATATGTCTTGATGTTAATAATCTTATCGTTTTAATAAATGTTAGTTTCGCCAATCCTATTCTCTCGTTTATATCCTGTATACCGCTTCCATCATTTATTTTGCTCCAAAATATCTTTGTATTTTTATTTGTTTTATTCCATCTATTTCGATGTTAATTTTCTTATTTATTTACTTTCTATCGCTTCTTATAACCTATATCGTTTTTTGTTTATCCTCATATAGGTTTTAAAAATTCGATTCATTCGGTTTAGGTCCCGTTCTCTGGATTTGTTGTTAATATTTTCGAAATATGTAGAAGGAGATTTATCTATGTTCTTCATACTTAAGCGTGTTCCTTTCTTTTTAGGTATTATTATTGTCTTACTTAAGCTAAAGTCTATTGGAATTCAGATTTTTCATATACATTTCTTTCATTAAATTATATATTTTAGTTGTTGCGTTTTTCATCTGAGGACTTCAGTCGCTCGCTACTGATATTACAATGCGACACTTTTCCTGTTTTAAGTTCTTTTGACACTTTCTCAAATTCTGTTCGCATTATTGTTGCTCCTTACCTGATATATTTTCTATCGAACTATCTTTTTGGTTTCCGTTTAGTGTATATCTTTTTCTTCTATATATATATATCTCTACTCGGCTATTTCTTCCTCGTTTAATATACATGTATATACGTATATCGTGTCTGCGTAATATATATATATATATATATATATATATATATATATATATATATATATATATATATATATATATAGTGCACCGATGAATAAATATCGATCTATCGATCTGTGTGTAATTTAGTTTCATAATTAAAATTTGATTTTTTTTTTTCGTTAGTAGCAGTGTAATTCACCACAAAATATCAGGAAAATTTCGATTAGTGTTAATAGTAATATATTAAAGAAAGACATGTAATATTCATACGTATAACGGTTTACTGTGTCATCGAGATAGCCCAGTGATTAGAGCACGGACTTCTATACGGAAGGTACCGCGTTAGAATACGATCGGTGGCGCAAAAATTATCAACAGAAATATAAATAATCCTAATATTATTATCGCGTGGTAGACAAAGGCAAACCACCTCGCGTAATACCATATGCGTGCTAGCAATAATCTAGTAAATTACAAAAACACGCGGGGCTGCATTGTGTCGTGACAATAAAGCGATTACAATCAGCTCTCCCGAGTGTGTGTGTCTATCTACGCTAGTGCCATATTATGATTGCATTGTACACTACTTACACTGTACAACAAAATATGTATGAGTAAGTGGTCGCTTACTTCCGATACGAAGACGGGACTTGATGAAAATTATATATATATATATAAACGCAATAGAGGCCGTGATAAAACAAGTTCATATATTGGTGAAGGAGAAGGCAAAGGCTGGTCTGTCTGCGGGATAAAACAAAATATATCATTAATATGCAATCAGCGCCTGGATTTCTATTAATTGGAAACAAGAAATATAGCATGGTAGTTAAATTTAAGTACCTGAGAGAGTGGATTGAACCCAATATGCTAGAAGATACATTCTAAAATAAACAAGTTAATATCAGATTTTCAATTGACGAAGAACGTTTATAATAAAAAGTATATGCGATGGACAAAAAAAATACATCGATGTAATATATCGATTGATGACATCGATGTAGGACCGAGATGTATCATAGAATACATCGATGTTCTGCGATGCATCGATTATTTTTTTAATTTTATTATACATAATGTTAAAAATGTTGAAAAATAAAAGGAAATAGATGTGTTACGTTAAAAATGTTTATTATTAATCAACAAAAATTAAAAAAAAAAAAAATGGTCGTTTAAACAAATAAAATTCACAATAATAGATTATGCAGTACTTATTAAAAATAATATTACAAAAACTTCAAAAATCCCAATATTTTTTTTGTCGATGCTTATTTTATTAACCAATAAAAATTTTAAAAAGTGACCGTTTAAACAAATTAAATACGCAATAGTATATTACACAGTCTCATTAAAAATAATATTACAAAAATATTTTTTGTCGAAGCTTTGCAGAAATAAAATTTTGTTTAATCTCTTGTCCTTCAATCGATTTCTTTGTTGGTTTAATATTTGCGCTGCCTGTGAAAACACTCTCTCTGATGGAACAGATGTGCCAACCATCGTTAAATATCTGAATGCAATTTTATATAATTTGGGAAATTGTATTTTATAATCTTTCCATATCCCTACAGACGTTCTTAAATAAATGGAAAGTTCATCAGACATACTTTCTTCTGATTTATTACTTTTCCAATTACGATATACTAATTTGTAAAGACCGACCGAAGTTCGGCCACAGTTTCGGTTTCGCCCAAATATTAGCCGAAACTTAGTGTAATTATGACTCATTAATTGTCGCGCGTCGTTCGGCTAACTTCCGGTTATAACTTGTGTTTAATTAACAATATACTTATGGTAAAATTGATACTCTTTTATGTAATGAATGGAATGTTTTAACGAACCTCACAGCCTGTTTGAAATTTTTCTATGAGGCCACACTTGATTTATCATTTGATGGCGCATGCATATCAATAGTAATACCTTTGATATCATTATTAAAGCGCAAGCTACAAGTTCGATCCGAAAAGGAAGATGAGATGCTGACAGATATGAAAAACTCATTGTACGAGTCATTGAATACCAAATTTTCTTTTATAAAAAGGCACCCTTCATTGATGGCTGCGACAATGCTGGACCCAAGATTTAAATCGAAATATCTCAATTCCAATGAAGTGGATGCTGCAATGAGAGAAATAATATCTTTTTTGACAGAGGATGACGACGACGTAGAGGATCCTATATTTTCTGGTGGTGGAGAAAATGTTCCCTCAGTTTCTACAGAATTGGTATTGCCAGCCTCCAACCTACAGCAAGAAATAGAGAGTCTTTGGGATATACACGATAATATTCCTAAACAGATGCAGGCAACCATATCTGAAGATCAAAAACTGTTTTGGAAAAAATAATTCAATCTTATCTGTCTGAGCCATTATTGCAACGCAATGCTGACATATAATATTGTTATTGGAACAGTAGTCCATATCCTACCCTGAGAAAAGCCGTTTTAAAGTATCTTTCTGCTCCACCTACTAGTGTTCCCAGCGAGCAGTTGTTTAGTGCCGCTGGACAAATATACGCAGATCGTCGGAGTAACCTGCTTGGCGAAAACGTAGAAAAATTACTTTTCTTAGCGTACAATATAAGACTTTTTAATTACGAATATTAAATCAAATTTCAATTTATTATTTAATGTCAAATTGTGAATATAACATAATAACTATCTTTGTTAAATATTTGCAACTATTACTTTTTATTGTATTTTACACGAGTTAATTGTCTGTATTTGTGTATAAAATACACCAGATTTTAATATACAATGGAAAGTTTAATATGTCTAAATAAGTTTCGGTTTCGGCCGAAACTAACACCGAGGCCGAAGATTCGGTTTCGGCTGAAAATCTTGTTTCGGTCGGACACTACTAATTTGTAATGTTCGCTCCATAGTGAAAAGGTCTCACATTTTTCAGATTTATCAGAGTCGGATTCAGTATCTTCATTCGGGCACAACTGAGTCGCCATTAAATTTTTTATTTTTTCTACAGCATTGCGCCATCAGCTACCAAATTCTAACTATAATAAAATACCTATCGCTAGTTGTTATTATTATTATTATTATCGTTATCATTATTATTATTTAATTAATTAGTTATTATTATTATGAATGTAACTAGTTTGTTAATATCGACCGAAATAAAACATTTAAAAATATAAAAATCTAAATAAATAAATCACATCGTAAAATCAGCTTTATCGATTTAAAATATCAAATGATAAACATCGATGTATCGAATATATCGAAACGTCAAGAACACATCGGTTAAATTCGATACATCGATACTTTACATCGAGTGTTTTTTATACATCCATGTATATCGTCCATCCATATATGCGCGTGAAAAATAATATAGTGCACTACAAATGACAACAAAGCGATTACAATCAGTTCTCTGGAGTGTGTTTGTCTACTACGCTAGATTATGATTGTCTTGTACGCTACTTACACTATACAACAAAGTATGTATAGGTAAGTAGTCGTCTCACTCAATGATGATGATGCTGATGATGAGTGACAAAAAACCCCGGAAAATACTCTATTCATTTCGAATTCGTCGTTAGTTTAATGTTTGTGTTGCGATTGTAATTAGTTAAACGGTTTTAGATTAATGACGCGTGCCAACGAGGATAAAATCGCTATTCTGGAAAATATCACGAAAGAATTTTCTAATTATTCGAGAGAACATTTTCGATGCGAAGATATTTTCGTCGAAATATTAAACGACAAAATAACTTGGAAGAAAAACGAATTCGAAGCTTATGTTGAAGTATTCCGAAAGTTAGCGCACATCGTTATCGGACATACCGCTTTGAATATGTCTATCGTATTTTTAGACAGCGTTAAAATGGCCAAATTGCAGTCGGCGACGGATTTATTTTCGCGAGTTGACAATTATTTGGTGGAACTATTCAACGGTCATAACAATAGAATGGTAATATTGTTTATTATTATTATATTATATATATATATATATATATATATACATTTGATTTATTTTCTTCTTTCAGTTATCGACGACTTGCGCCTACTTTTAAAAGTAGTTGAGAATTTCGTGTATCTAGGTTCGATAATTACAAAGTTCGCACTGATTCAACTCACAAAAATCTGGAAGAGTCGCGACATTACGATGGATACCAAAACTCATTTTTTGAAAACACTAGTCTTCTCTGTCTTTCTATACACATCGGAATGCTGCACATTAAAAGCAACACATATCCAAAGAATAAATGCGTTTGAAATATTCTGCTGGAGAAGAATGCTCAGAGTCCCATGGACTCAAAAAAGAATAAACGTCTTAACCCCGAATGAAATCCGTCCGGAAATGTGTCTATGCGATATAGTGACGAGGCGAATAGCTACATACTCTCACCATATTATGCGACAAGATAGTTCTAAAAAACTAATTCTGGTAGGTGTGGTCGATGAAAAAAGAAAACAAGATAGAGCGCCCATAAGATACACGGTTGTAATTATAAAAAATCACAAAAGCCACGTCGCTTCAGCGGGTTATTCAGTACGCGGAAAACAGAAAGGCATGGCGATCGAAAGTTCGAAAAATTAAGGTTCACGATTTCACAAAGTTTGGATCGAGTCAATGATGAAGAAATATATATATATATATATATATATATATATATATATATATATATATATATATATATATATATTTATTTATTTATAATATATTTAACATATACATTACAATTGAAACAAAAAACTGTAGTAGCATGCAAATTTTTGCTTATTGCTACTAGTAGCGATTATCTATAAATGTACTTAATTTTAAATATTTCCAAGATAAAAACCAAACCGGAAATTGGTTTAATAAAATAATTTCATTCGGTTTAAGCGTACAATCAATACTATACAACTGCCTCAGGTGATCATATTTGTTACATTTGTATATTATATGTTGCACATTTTCAACTACATTACACTTGCAGTTGTGACATTTATTATCACCGATTATATTTAATTTATTCAAATAATATCCAATGGAACCATGACCAGAAAGTATCTGAGTCATGTAAAAATTTACTATAATCTTTTTATTTTTAAATATATAATCCAAATCCAGTTCGTGAACTTCTTCGCCCCTGTGCTACGACTTTTCCATTTGTATAAGTTGTAGCCATACTTTTCGTATATAAATTTATGAACATTCACTCACTTCTGTTTTCAGAGTGCACTTCGTCGAAAATCTGAACAGTACAACACTTCGCAGAAAAAACGATTGTTAAAATTACAAAAATTGGCTGTTCTCTGTGAACTTGATATCAAGATTGATGACGAAAAACAAGGAATAAAATCTATTATTTGCGCGTTACGCAATATTGAATCCGAAGTTAACGAATCGATTTTCTCTGTAATTCCAACTAAAAAACTGAAGGAACTTCATTTATTGTAAGTACGCGTATATATACTTTTAATTTCTGTTTTAGAACTCGGTTAATTTTTAATTTTCCTCTGTTCACCGTGTTAAAATTGTCATTATTTGTAAATCTCGGATTATTTATTTAAATAATTATTTTTTTAAATAATAATAATAATAATATAGGTTTTTTTAGTGTTTTTATTAAATCGTAAAAGTTATCAATAAGTATACCTTAACACTATAGACATATCTTAACGAATGTTATAATTGATATCAAGTGTTTTCAATAGATTCTAGTCCTCACAAGAAAAAATCACAACTCGATAAAAATGACTAGCAATAAAAAAAAATTGCGGAAAACAAAATTTATCGAGAAAATCAAAATTTTTGAAAAACTACATGTTAACTAAATTTACATAGTGCCGCTATCTATTATAACAATACGAATCTTACAAAACTACAAAACTGTTACTTCCGATAAAGAGCGCTAGCGTTAATTCCTACAAATATAACGTTTTTAGCTCTACAAAACATATTTAATTCTACTTCTAACAAGTTAATATCGCTTCACGACGTGTTGGGCACGATCAAAGTGTAATTTCTACTCTAATCAGCTTAATTGTGATACACCTCAAACCTAAATTAATATCGCTTTTCAGTCTGTTGAGCAAGATTAAAGTGTAATAATATTAAACTAATATTGTAAAAAAAAATGCTACATTCCGTAAAGAAATGTTTCATTACAAGTCAAAATTATAAAAATGTGATTTCAGAATCGAATGAATTACATAATATGAAATAACTTTATATAATATTAAATAATTTATGTGAACACTATTAATTTGCTGTATTATCTTCAGCGTAATGTTCTATAAACTCCTCCATTGGGAACAATTCACGTAACTTACTCAATAATCTTAATTAATCTGCAGATAATACTGAGAGATAAGTTAAATTAATATTATGTTACAATAATATATATTATTATATATATATATATATATATATATATATATATATATATATATATATATATATATATATATATATATAATAAAGAAATTAACAAAAGTGTAAAACAAATAATAACTTTATAAACGACAAAACAAAAACGAATTGAATAATCCAAAAGCAAGCAAGAACATAACGGGAGAAACATGATTCCGTTTACGTGGAGGAAATGAATACTTTTTATACTAAAATAATAAATTTTAAAGTTCTATGAAAGGTTTATTAACAAAATAATGTTTAAAATTAATAGTTTTGTTCTTATCTTAACAACATAATTTTTAAACGTCGTTTTTACATAAAATAATTTTTAAAATAAAATATTGTCAGAAGTTGACCGGCAAACTACCGCTGAAATGACAAAATTTCTCTCTTATTTCACGTAGAAATAATGAAAATTTCAAAAGCGTGTAATTAATTTTAAAGTCGTTTTTAAAGAAAAGTAAAAATTGTCCGCGCATATTGGTGAGTAAATTTGCTTAATTTTAAGTTTATGTCCAATAATTCGATAGAAATAAAGTATAATTTTTCCTTGCAAACGCTAGAATCCAGTCGAATGTTCTGTTGACGAAGTCACTTCTAATGTGCTTTTGCGAACTCAGCAATGACATTCTTAACCACATCTCATATAAAAATCGGTGTGAATAAAGCATCCATAATTGACCCTAAGATGATATTTGATATTTTGCCTTCTTTAAATTATAGCCTGATTAGATTTAGCCAACAAAAAGTAATTGTTGATTGCGTTTTTTTTTTCAAAATACTAAGCATTTTGCCAAGAAACTTGACTTTTAAATGTAATGCAGGCATAAACTCGAAAGTAGCTAAGTAGAGGACGTTGCACGCGGAATCTTCGACAATTTATAAAGAATCGGTTAAATGCCCGATCCTGATCAAGTCAATATGGATTGTTTGCTATTACCTTTCTCGACTTTTTAACTTTCCCAGCAAAGCCCCTACTCATTTACCACCCAAGATTCGAATTCAAGTTATGCAACCAAAATCACTTTGTCTATGTATATGTGTGTGTGTGTATATATATATATATATTGTGGGGGGGGCAGAAATGTTTATTAAGTGAAGAACCACAATACTGCTGTGTGTATCTTTAAAAAAAAATTATTGAATAATTGTCACATTTAGTTTGAATTTATTTTGTTAAAAGCGTTAGGTTTTAACACGGTTTCATTTAAATTAAATTTGCAGATCAGCAAATAATTTTTAAAAATAAATAATTCGGAAAGCGGATACCAGTTACTTTGTTTTAATGTTTTATCATGTTTATTCCGTGTGTCTATAATTTTAAATTTAAGATAAGTATAAATGAAGTCTAAATTTTTCGGAATTATTCCTAAAAAATTTAATGTAGTTTTTATTAAATTTCCAGTCGTGTTTAATAATAAATTATATATTACAATTAATAATTTAATAGTCGAATGTAGTTTTATATTTTTTATATTTTGAGCTTTCGGAAAATACTTTTATACTTAACTCTCCGTTTAGAGAACTGTCGAGATGAAGATGAGCTGATGTTTTTATAGTACTTCTTCATTTATACATTTCTAAAACCAGATAGTTTTCATATATTCCGAGACAAAAAAGTTACCGTATTCAATAATTTTAAATAATGTTTAATTAACAGATAAAATCTTCTTTATTTGATCTATGAATTATTGATGATGTTATATGAAATAAAAACACAAATATACGTCGCTTTATATTATAACGTTATTTATTTTTTATTATAAATTATTGTAAACTTAACGTATAATGACATTTAACAGAACCAACAGTCATACACTTAATCTATAACTGCCAAACACTTACATCACACCGGTTAAAACACAAAATACAGGGCCCCCGATGCACAAAACCTCTCAAACAACTCTCAATCAATAGGTAGAACCCTGGCTTTGCCGGAGAAAGCGGACTACTAGCGTTAAATTAGATACGTGTCTCCTTATACTGTAATAGTCCTGGTAGTTGCAAACGGTATATGGAAATTTACATAATTTAATAATAAAAAAAAAATAATTATCTAATTTCAAGAATATAATAGTTTGTCTACCTTTTATATAATTTCAAGAATATAGTAGTTTGTCTACCTTGTATATGTATTATATTTATTTCATCGTTTGCTTTGTTCTTTCTTCAAATTAGAGAACGTTATAGAGAAGAATTGCACAAAATAATATTCAACGGTCCTATGATGCAGCCTATAAGTGTCGAAATGGCCGTTATTCGGCGGAAAGAAAATATTAAATCGAAATTGGAATCCTTATTGGAACAACTTTCAATTTTACAAACCAATTTTAACGAGGAACTGGTTAGTTAATATTTAATTTATTCGTCAAAAAATATTTTTCATATTAAATTTGTATCATTAATTTAGATTACATAATTAACCTATTCTTCCGAAGGTGACCAAACATAGTCAGTGGAACATAATTTCAAACAGAGATACGGATGCAGTAGAAGGGTACGCTACGTTTCTAGCATTTAAATAGCATTTTTGATAGCATACAGTATTTCAGCGATCTCAAATCTAACAAAAGCAGTTACGAACGTAACTTCCATATGAAAAATTTTATGTAGATAACACAAGCGATGAATAGACTAGTTGTAGAATTTAAATGTAACTGGAGACTTAATAACGACGAGTAATTAGCGAGAAGAACCAACTTAGAATAAATGCGGAAAAAACAAAAGTTTAAATACGCCAAGGAAACTAATAGAAATAGATTTTGTATGATTGATAATAAAAAATGAAATAAAAAGACAGATTGTGACTCTTCTGTTTCCCAAAAATTTCTTGAAATCGTCGTTTTTTCTCCTCCTTCGATATGACCATTCCATTAGTTTCTTCCTCGATCGATCATCTTTACATCCAATGACGTATCCTTCCTAAGTACTTTTTAAAGTGAACATTGATGTTACGACATCTCAGTTTCCATTCATTTTTTCTTTAATAGTCTTTTAATTCCATATAGTTTCTTGATGTTTGCTATTGATCTTTCTAAATGATTTTGGTAGGTTCTCGAGATATTTTTTTATATTTGTGCGGTAACGAATATGTTTGGCGTGAATTAATAAGGCAATTGTTTTTACTTTTTTATTTTTATTCTAATTGTTATTTTTCTGATTACAAAATATACAATAACAAAAATAAAATAAATAAAAGAATATTATTAAGCGGATAGTTGCTAAAAATGCGCATAATGTAGGTAAATAGTAGATCAATTATCGAACGAAGCAAGTGACAAGTATCACCGAGATAAGAAATAAAATAATTACGCAGCGCCAACAATTATAATATATATTCTTGACAATTTTTAGAACGTATAAATGTATCAATAAGTAATAAGTATATTTAAATAGATTTTAATGATAATGTGTAATGAGACATAAAGTTAGTATTTATACAGGTTAAGCTGCACAAAATATAATTATATAGGCGAACCAGATACAAAGGTATAAACACCAGATTAAATGAACATGTAGCATCATTTATAAACGATGACAATTATAAATCACCGTTCGATAAACGTACAACAAAAATATAACACAGATAACATAATTTATAACTATAATAAACATGTATAGAATAAAACCGTAAATAGAAAAAATATTTAGAAAATTAGAAATAATTAAATATGCACATGGTAATAAATTATTAAGTAATTTAATGAAGAATTAACGTTAGAGTCAATTTTATGAACAAGGTTATTGTAGTATTATTTATGAGTAGTTGTTTCTTAACTTGATTGGTTTTTGTCGAGCGCATTTACGAGCAGGGTATAAATAAGTTAACATTTAGTTAATAGGTTTAGTTTCTATTTAATACTGGTACCCGTTATGGGCATTAGTTTTGTACTTGAAAATGACGTAATTGTTAAAAACTTCGCATCTAATATATATATATATATATATATCTTCTTCTTCTTGAGCCATCTTCGTTATTGAAGGTTGGCGTCCACATCCTTTATAGCTTTGATCCATGCTTGCCGGTCCCGTGCCACTTGAATAAGATTTCCGCACTCTGCTACAGCCATCCATTCCTGGATATTGCCTAACCATGATATTCTTCATCGGCCAACACCTCGGACACCTTCTACAGCACCCATCAATATGGTTTGTAGTAGCTCATATTTCTCTCCACGCATCACGTGTCCGAGGTAATTATTTTTCCTTAATTTAACAAATTTGACTAATTCAAGATCTTTCTTCATCCGTTTCAAGACTTCTTTATTTGTAACTTTTGTCGTCTACGGAATTGCGAGTAATCGTTTATAAATCCATGTCTCGAAAGCTTCTAATCGTCTTTTTTGTTCCGCCTTTAACGTCCATGTTTCTGCCCCGTACAAAAGCGCTGAAAGAACATAACATTTAGCTATTCTCCACCGTAACTGTAAGCTAATATCATGACACTGCAGGAATTTCTTTAGTCTTTGAAACGTTAAGCGCGCCATTGCAATTCTGGCTACAATTTCGAGACCATAGGAGCCACTACTAGTAATCCAGCAACCGAGATATTGGAACTTATCCATTTGCTCCAATGCTGTCTTCTCAAATCGTTATTTGTGGGATGTCATTTTTATTTATCACCATCACCTTTGTTTTCGTCATATTAATTCTCAAATTATATTTTTTACATGACAGGTTTATACGATTTAACAATTTTTGCAAATCATCTTGCCGATCTGCTATTAAAACAGTGTCATCAGCGTATCGTAAGTTATTTATTAACACACCGTTGATTTTTATGCCTTCAGTCACATTATCTAATGCTTCTGTAAATATGATTTCTGAGTACATGGTAAACAATAAAGGGGACAAGATATACAACCTTGTCTAATTCCTTTTTTAATCTTTATATCTTCTGTGTATGTGTCCTCCACTTTTACTCGAGCAGTCTGATTCAAATATAGGTTTTTTATTAGCCGTATAGATTTCAAGTCTACTCTTGTCCTCTCTAAAATTTCCATAAGTTTGACATGGTTTACTCTATCAAAAGCCTTTTCGAAATCAGTGAAACACAGGAAAACTGGCTTTTGACGATCTAGACATTTTTCTATTAAAAGTCTAATACTAAATAGAGCTTCTCTTGTGCTAAGACCGTTTCTAAATCCGAACTGTGTTTTTCCGACATTCTCATCTATTTTTGACCAAATACGTCTATGTATTACTCTTAAAAGGATTTTAAGCAAGCCTGACATCAAACTAATCATTCTATGTTCACAGTATTTTCTCGCATTAGATTTCTTTGGCAATGCTATAAACGTTGATCTTAACTATTCAGCTGGTAGTATTCCAGAGTCGTAAATTTTATTTAGTAGTTTTACCACATGCTGCATATTATCTTCATTAATTAGTTTCAAGATTTCGGTCGGTATAACATCAGGACCTGCCGCCTTATAATTTTTTGATAGATTTATTGCTATCTGAACTTCATCTTATATATATATATATATATATATATATATATATATATATATATATATATATATATTGAGTGATTTAATTTTGTGTTTCTATTTCGTATAAGATATTTATGGTTCACAGTATTAGTAGTGGCACATCGTGTTTTCTATGAACCACATGCTCGTACAAATCTAGGTTATAATTCAATACTTCTATACACCTTGCGTCTATATAATAACGTACTAAACATTCATCCGAGTTAGCTATTCATTTTGATAGTAAATTTATATATAATAATTTTTTTTTTAACTCTATATTTCACTTGTTACTTTTCAGTAAGTTTGTTTTATTTTGTCATACAAAGTCCTGTTTATCGTCCTTATGGAATAACAATTTGCTTGCATGGGAATATGTGCATATGATTTGTATTCAGTCCTGTTTTTTGTATTTGTGAATCGGCATGTGTTTATGTACGTGTCTCGATGGAGAGTTTGTTTACATGGGAATAATGATTAGTATTTCTGTTTTCTGTTCTTTTCGGATGTGTGCTTGTTTATAGGTATCATTAGAAACATTTTTTTTTTTTTTAGTAATTTATTTTTCCATTTTTAATATTAATTAGCGTGTTGTGTGAGAGTGGTTCAGTTTTATTTTTGCACATACTTTTATTTTATAATTATTCTGTAAGTGCATACACCGTAATTGGCGTTTTGCTGTCGTGCACGCCGTAATGTTTTGTAAATAAATAAACATGTAACTCTAGATTTCTTATTCCTTATTTATTTGTAAAGCTTTATCACTTCATTCACTTTGCAATTTTCTGTTTGCTTTCTCATCAGTCTTTATGTTATTACGATCTACAACTAATACATCTTTATCCCATATTTAATCCCCGAGTCCTGCTCTGTAAAATATGTATAATTGCACTTAGATCAAAGGTTAACCTGGAAAAACCATAACCTAGCCAAAATAAAACAACGACCTGGTTAATGCATCGAAACTCATTCTTATCAGTTAAAAATAAACTATGTAAATATATATATATTGTAACAACCATGTTGTTACATGTTAATAATTAAATAAATAAATAAAATGAATTTGAGAATTAAAAAATAAGTAAAAAGAATAATGATAATGACGGTGGTTTAATAGTGTGCTTGTATTAAGGTTTATTAACCTTTTTGTTGCTTTTTCGTCGTACTAATTATACAATAAGTATATGTGAATGTGTGTATATATATGTATGTGTAAGTACATGCCTAATTTTCCCAGGAAAAAATGAGGAGAAATTTAACACATTTTGATTGGTTATTGAAAATCATCTGATCAATGTATTAATAATAGAAACACACACACAAAAATATAATATATTAAATGACAAGATAATTACTACACGTGAGATGCTCCACGTGGCGCCGGTAAAATTACGTTTATGATTGGATATTAAAAATTATGTTAAACCTAATCAAAAAATACACTCACATATATGTAAATGTACAAAGATTTTTCTAGAAGTTCCATAAATATATACAATAATAATGAATCTTTCCAGAAACATCTAGAAAGTTCTAAGTAGGCATGTGTATATGTGGGTGGGTATATGTATATTTTTTTGTATAAAAGGAGATGTTCAGTTTAATTTTCAATTAGTTAAGATTAGTATTAATTAAGTTAGTTAATCAGTTAGTTTAAATTTATTCTAAGTCAGTTCAGTCTAGTTTAAAGTTTAAGTTAGTTTTAGTTTCAGTTTTAGTTTTAAAAAGTATTTGAAAATTGCGCGCGTTCGAAAATCCGTAATCTATTAGTTTTTAATTTTAAATTCTAATAAAAATAGAAACTGCGTTTTATTTTGTTTTGTTAATTTTTAATTAACGCTCGTGGTCCAATCCACGTGGCATCCCGTCTGGAGACTTCGTAAATGTCGGTAACATATATACATATAAAGTTTTAATTTTAACAATTTAATAATAAATAATAATAATTATAATTATATGTGACGTCATACTGATCTATATATGTATTATTAGACGGTGTGTTAGTGGGCGTTGCAATATATATATATATATATATATATATATATATATATAAAGTTATCTTAAAGCCTATATGGTCGTATTATGGGATTGAAATCTGGGGAACAGTCAACAACTCCAGACTGAAAATCATCCAGGGTTTCTAATTAAAAGTTTTGGACCACCATGGTATATTTGCAATACCTACCTGCACGAGGATCTCCAGATGCCTGTTGCCAAAGAAACAGAATACACAGTAGTAGCTATATGCAGCGACTTCAGCAACATGTTAATCGATAGATTGCCGATCTCAAGAGTAATTCCACAGAATTTAAACGTCTGAAAAGATGCTGTCCACTGGATTTGCAACGTCGTCAATAGATTACGATTAATACATGCAGAGAATGGCAGCTAATGGGCAACATTCTGTTGAAACACTGTAAAACATCGGTGCTACTTATTGTCCTGTTCAAAGACAGATCGTACGCAAAAAAAAAAAATATATATTTAAAGTTTTTTAAATTTCTAATTTTTCCTACTCTCTTAACGTTCTAACCTTTTTCTCTTAAGTTCAACAATTTTTATCTATGTCGACGAATACTCGAACTTACAAATGTTGGAGTAGCTGATGATTTTATTGCTTACGTTTTTATGGCAGCCATTACTCGCAGAGGAACATAACTGTATATAGATTTAATTAGAGAATTCACCGCGCAGACTTTCTACCCTATCGTGTGTCACAATCTTATCATTAGTAGAATAATCCGTAAGTAGATTTTCTCTCATTAGCTATTTTTGGTTCACAACTATCTAATTTAAGTTTTTCTTTTCTATTAAAGCGTTTTCAATAATTTTATAAACGCGTCTAAACTATTTATAATAATTTTTTTTACTTAAAAGATAAAATGCTAAATATAATGTTTGTGCGGGGTTTTTTTTATAGGAAAGTTCGTCCGATATACGTTCCATTATTGAACGAGTGTTGTGGATATTATTTCTGGTCGATCCAGACGAAGTGAAGGAATTATACAAAAATTTGGATGTGCATACCAATGTTTGTTAGTAAATTTTGTTTAATTAATTACGGAACTCGTTTAAACAAATATTTTCTCCGATTTATCGTTATAGAATAATAAACGAATTTTCGTACTTGTTTATACATTGATGGGTATTCCTCTCATTTTCTTTCTATATGAAGGTATCTTTTTCATATATGGCATGTGTAGCAGACTTGCCACAACAGATGACGTTGCAGATAACAGCATTAGCAGACGACGACGCATTACTAGTTGCTTCAAATACAAATGTTGATGTTGTTATCACTGCCTTGCAAAATAACTTAGACCAGTAGTAGTGGATAAATTTTTGGAAAAGTCGGCAAATGTTTCGTTTTCTAACAAGACGATGAGGTAGACGCAATAAAATATCTTAGTGTGCATTTAGAAAGTTAACGCGGAAAGTGGCACGTATCCAATGAAGCCAAATGTTTAAAGAAACTGTATTTATATATAATCTAGCCGAGAAACATTATTCTTCCGAATTATTTGTCAGCCGTCGCTAACACCTACGGATGTGATATCTGTACGTTTAATAAGAATTAAGCAACTCAGTTTCGCAGTAAATTAAAATGTATCGTCGGATGTAAATTTCGGATCGTTTTCTAACGTCGTTTAGTCTTTAGTTATAAATTAGCATTTTTAAAAAAGTATGGCGTTATCTTCGTGTTATCGATAAATATAATTAGAAAGAAATCCATTCATTTTGTTTTCAAGCAATTCTGATCATCGTGACACCTGCGAGTGCTCTCCATACGATTCCGGTTCTGAGCTGTAGCGATTTCAGTGGCTACCGTACCACATTGATTCCGCAAGCTATCAGTCTAGCAAGTATGCACCATACCTCTTCTTCTTACATCGGGTGCTTTATCGAGCAGTAATATTTTTTCTAGATTTTCTCTTCTTACAACGATATAAAAAATGATTTTCCACTATGCATGGTGACTCTGTGTCTCCATTATATTGTATTTTTTTTTTTTTTTTCATTTTGGATGATACGTTTTGGACGAATGACAGTTAAAAACGTATTAATTAGCGGATTGAATACTTTCGCGACGTCTATCTCACGTATATTCGAAGTTGAATTTTAGAAAATATACGATACGATCGTCATCATTATCGTAATCGTTCATTCGAATCCGAGCAACCTAACATTGAACCGTCATTTTACATCACCGTGTCCTATCCATCGTGGCCTTCCATTAACTATCTTCGGTTTACATAAAGAAAGACCACAAAACTTTTCGATTATCATCAAGTGGACGTAGGAAAAGATAGAATATAAAAATATGTATAATTTACTATAAGGAAAAATAAGAAAATACTCGATGTCGATGTATTACAAAACATAGCCCAACGAAAAGATCTAAACGAATTCGTCGTCCGGAGTCGAATTCATTTTAATCTTAGTAAATGCGTTAATATTACGTTTCATCGGAATGGACGTAAGCAATTGTTTGAATATCATTTAGAAAATAACAAGATAGTAAACAAAAAACTTTAGTATTACTGTTATTTGCTATCTTCTTCATCGTGTTAGGAAAAGTATCACATGGTGTTTGCCTAGTACTCACGCGACGCTATTCTCATCCAGTTATAGTAAGTCATTGAAACCGCACGTATGTGAGCAGCTGCTGCAGATGAAAAGATATTGGATAGATTGATCCTCGTCACATATACAGAAAGAGCTCTTCATGTTGTCTACTGTTCGACCAACCATTGTTCTTAATCTGTTTAGCGAACCCCATGTTTCTTCAGTTCGACTCGAAAGTGCTCCTTAGGTTCAATCCATGGTTCGCGAGATTTTTCTTCGACCACTCTTCCTTCCAAACATTATGTTCGACGGTTTCCGGGCTTATTGTTAATGGCTTGATAACATAAAACTGTCGCGAGACTTCAATCTTCGTTTAGCTGGTTTATGTCCAAACATCATATATCGGATATTTTTTTCATTACTGGCAGTTATTTGCCGTCTAATCGGAGATGGAGAAATTATTTTTAGTCGTTATTACGTTTTAAGCTTAGTTGATACTATTTAGTAACAAAAATAAAATTTTTAAAAATTACCGCTAGTTAAATTAGTAAGATATAAAGTTTTGAATAGTTTTTAACGTGGAAACAGTAGTGATGAAATTTAAGGTACTTTTTTTTTCAAATGAATATATATTTTATAGTATAAAATTTAAAGCGACAATCCAATCAAGCTTTATACCACTTCAAACTCCATTTACAATCAAACGCAATTATAATAACAGCAATAATAAAATAATGTTAATCTTAATATATAGCAATTCTTCTTCTATGTGCCATACTCAAGAGAGCGTAGGCGGTCACCAATGTGCCAACTAGATCTTACGTTGTCTTGCATCTGCCATTAATTGTTGTATTGAAGATGCGCCGGTCCAGTTTTTGATATTTTTCAGTCAATCTGTCCTCCTTCTTCCCGGACTTCTTATTCCTTCTATCTGTCCTTGTATAATAATCTGTAAAATTTCATACTTTGCACCTCTAATGATATGGCCAAAGTATGACACATTTCTCTTTATAATAATATTCTGTAATTGTCGATCTGCATTCGCCTTCTTTAAGACATCTTTATTGGATATTTTTGCTGTCCAAGGTATCCTCAGCATCCTTCTATGTATCCACATTTCCACAGCTTCGTATCGGTTAAAATGTTTTTTATTTAGAGGCATAGCCTCAATACCATATAACAAAATTGACTGGATATAACATCGAACTATATCTTGTCTTATCTTCAGACTAAGCGATCTATCACATAATAATTGTTTCATATTATTGAAGGCTACTCGTGCGTAACTGCACCGTGCTTTAACCTCGGCATCCACATCGAGACTACTAGTGACATAGCAACCCAGATATTTAAATCTATTCACTTTTTCAATAATTTCATTATTAACGGTTATTACAGCGCTATTAATTTGTTGTTTACTAATCAACATCCACTTAGTTTTCCTTGTATTTATATTTATACCATAGGTTTTGCCAACGTTATCAAATTTTTGTAGCAGTCGTTGTAGGCCTTGATGGCTGTCTGCTAATATGACCGTATCATCCGCGTATCGGATATTATTAATAATTTTTCCGTTAATCTTAATTCCATACGTTTGGTTTATTATGGCTTGCCGGACAATCTGATCCGCATATAAGTTAAGTAACAACGGGGATAATACACAACCCTGTCGTACGCCTCGTTTAATTTCAAATTTAACTTTTGACTCATTTTTGCCAAGTATTAACTCAGCTTCTCTTGATTCCAATATAGATATCTTATAATCTTCAAATCTCTGCTATCAACGCCTATATTTCGTAGCATTATCATCAGTCTATCGTGCTTTACATTGTCGAACGCCTTTTCGTAATCGATGAAACACATAAAGACGTCTTTATTCATCTCTCTGGATTTTTGTAGAGTTATTCTTAATGCCGCCAATGCTTCTCTGGTTCCATAACCAGGGCGGAATCCAAACTGCGTTTCCGATAAATCTTGCTCGCATTTCCTTTTAATCCTATGGTAAATAATTCTCAGAAAAATTTTCAGTATATGATTCATCAAGCTGATTATTCTGTAGTCACCACATTCTCTAGGATATTGCTTTTTAGGAATCAGAACAAATGAAGATTTCAACCATTCTGAGGGGATGTTGCCAGAGATATAGACACTGTTGAAAAGAATTGTTAAATCTTTTATATGCTCTTCTTCTAATAAGCGGAATAAATCCCCTGGTATACGGTCCGGCCCTGTTGCTTTCCTGGGATGCATTAGTTTAATTGCATGCATTACTTCTGATTCCATAATTATAGGTCCATCGTCTATAGAATATCGCCGCCAAGTGGTGTTACTTCGATCATCGTGGAACAGTTTATAAAGATATCGTTTCCAAATATCTTTTTTGGCGTCTTCATCAACAACAGGGACACCACGATCATCTGTCAATCTTATAACTCCGTGTTTAAAAGTTTTACCTGTTACCGCCTTAATGTTCTTATGCATTTGGAAAGAATCGTGTTTCTCCTGTAAAGCCCTTATTTCTCTACATTTTTCTTCCATCCATGCGTTTTTTGCGCATCTAATTTCCTTCTTAATTTGTTTATTTAACGCGGTATACTTATTTACATCTTTATTCTTATATTTCCTTCGTTCGTTCATCAATTCCAGTATGTCATTTGTCATCCATATCTGCTTTCTAGTTATGTCACATGTTAAGTATTTATGACAAATTGTTTGCATAGTTTGGTTGAAATGTGGCAATGTTAAATGCGCAACTGAGTCCTTTTTCTTAAGCTTTCTTAATTGGGCATTTATCTCTTGCGATATCTTTTCTTTTACTTTTGGTAGTCTTAATTTAGTTATGTCCAGAGTTCTACATCTATTCGGCGTTCTAATTGCTTTAAATCTTAATCTAAGTTTCGCAACTAACAAAGAATGATCCGAATTAATATCCGCTCCTGGGTAAGTTGAAGCTTTTATAACCGCGTTCTTAAAACGCTGATTAATTAGAACATAATCAATTTGATTTCTCATTAGATTCGCTTCGTTGTCTCCAGGCGATCTCCATGTATATAGGCGACGTTTTGGTAACTTAAACCATGTATTTGCTATGACTAGATTATTTTGTTCACAAAAATCGAACAGTTTATCTCCTCTGTCGTTGCTTTCGCCTAGTCCAAAAGATCCAATTGAGTGGCCTCGTTTACCACATCCTACTTTAGCGTTAAGATCACCCATAATTATTAGCATATCTTGTTTGTGAAGCTTATCTATAGTATTCTGAATGGAGTTGTATAATTCCTCCAGAAGTTCATCATATTTGGACTCGGATGTTGGCATATAAATTTGCAGGAGATTTATCTTGCATTTTGCGCCTTGAATTTGTAGCATCATGATACGTTCCGAGATAGGTGTAAAGCTTATGACATGTTGCTTAATACTTGATGAAACGATTATTCCAACACCATTCCTTGGCCGAAGGTTTTGGTTCTCGTATCCCGAATAGTAAAACGTTCCGTCATTTTGTTGACAGATACCTGTCCCCGGCCATCTGTGTTCACAAATACCCAAAATGTCTAATTTCAACCGTTTCATTTCCAGAATCGCATTATTAAGTTTTCCAGCTCCATATAACGTTCTTCACGTTCCACGTACCAACATTGTAAGTCTGGTGTTGCACATTGGTGACTTTACTAGGGATATTTCCAGAATCTACGACACGAGTGTTCCCTCCTGCAGAGTTCCATGCCACTGAGGGCATGGGGAACTCGAGTCTACTTGCATTACTGCAGAAGACCGCCTGTTGTCTGACATTCTTTTTAGGGAATGTCCCACAGGTACAGCAACTTTATTTTTATCTTGTCGCATCATATTTACCGGAATAATAATATACGGTGGTGGTTTCCCGTTGCCTTCCACCGGATTTTCTGTTAGGGTTTACTCCCTTAGCCTTTGGATAAACATCCTAACCGCAAGGCAGCGGTTTTGTTTTCTGTTAGGGTTGTCTCCCTTAGCCTTTGGATCAATATCCTAACCGCAAGGCAGCGGGCTGTTACTGAGGAGGTAACGATTTTAGGCTTTTACGGCGACCTAAACCCGCCGAGGGAGAGACAGTCACAGGATTTTTGCAGACTTTTAATGGACAGGTCCTCAAGCTGTCCATCTGCATCCTCGTGTCTCTTACCCTGCCACTACTGGAATCGTCTGCTAGAGACTTTCTATCAGTAGCCGCTGTTGGTCCGCGACTGTTTATTCGACTGACGTCTTATTCACAGCTAACCTACATATCTGTAGGCCATTTCACTATCCGCCACTTGTGGACGCGCCCCGTTCCGGTTACAGCTCCGGACCCTGGAAGGTACAAAGTACCCCCCAGGGGGGAATATATAGCAATAGAACATGTTAACCCAACATTTAATAATGCATTTTTAATAAACCGTTAATTGTATCTTAAATTGTAAATGTTATTGTCTTACTAATATAATAAATTATAATTTTTTATATTGTTTATTTCTTCTATAGTTAAATTATTGAAATCATTAAATGTATCTCTTACTAATTCTTCCATACTATAATCTAATACTATCCCTTTAAGCTTGTAATACATGGTAACAGGAGTCCGCAAAATTACATGTAATACAATTTTCTGTCTCTGCTATGCCAAATCTTTTTAAATATGTTTTAAAAGCTAAATTGTACGTTATAATAATTGGGGAGTGAAATGTTTGTTTTTAAGTCTTTCACTTATATATGGAAAGTATTTGTATGTTTTTTTTTTTTAATCGTATATCCAGGGTATCTACATTTTAAATGTTTAACTTATCTATACTTAATTATATTTATATTATAACATCAAGCTTTTGCAGCCAATCCACTGCTTGGTCAGTCAGTTTGCCGATTTCTTCCCAACCGCCTTTCAGAGCTCGCTTCTGGCATCCCGTCAGGATGTGCTCCATTGTTTGCGCTGGTTCCCCGCAGTCACAGGCTGATTCGTCCCTGAGTCCATATGTCTTCATTTTCTTTCCACACATTCAATGTTCTGTTCGGAAGCGATTCAATTTTGTCCAGATATTTCTCGGCAGGCCGAATCCAAGCGGTCCGTCATCTGGGTTACGAATGATTCCTCTCTTATCCGGATTATTCTGACACCATTTCTTTCTCCGTTCTTTAATTCCATTAAAATCTTCGTCTATTAATTTTGTTATAGTCTTATCCTGCATTTTGTTTATATTTCGCCCATTCTTTAATCGCCGCTTATTTTCGTCGGTATTCTGGTGGCGTAAAATTGCTTAACACCGGAAGCCATGCTACTGGTGTGGATTTCAATATACCCGTTATGGTCCTTAGTGCCGAATTCAATTCCACGTCAATTTTGTGAACACGGGCGCTGTTCAGCCACACCGGAGCTGCGTACTCTGCTGCCGAAAAAACTAGAGCCAAAGCTGAATTTTGTAGTGTTGCTGCTGGTGCTCCCCATGTAGTTCCTGATATTTCGTTTATTATGTTTACTCTTGCACGCTTTCGATATGTTAATTGCCGATCCAAAGTGACACCCAGATACTTCGGGTTATGTTCGTATTTCAGATTTTTTTTTTTTTTGATTTTTTTTTCTAAACTGGGCTTCCACAGCGGTTTACCCATTACAAAAAATAATAAATAATAGCCTTAATATGTAACTATACAAGTATTCTACAGTCTATAATAAACTTATATAGTAAATGTAAATGTCCAAGTTGCGGATGGAGAGAAGGAAAAGAATATTGACTGGGAAAGGAACGTGTACTGAGATGAGTTGATTGTATAAAGTAGAACGAGAAGAGAGGTAGTGAGAACATTCTAGAAAAATGTGATTTGCATCAGCGGTGCAGTGAATGTCTGCAGGATGAGAACAGAAAGGAGATGAGATAAGGTGCATACGAAACAGTGAAGCAGGTAACCGATTTTTTCCGAATCGCAGCATACACATGGTAATAATAAAATTGCGAAGTAGACTAATATGTAATGGGACATTGTAAAACCAGGGAAAACAAGGGAGATCCGGTTGGAGTAGTTTGAACTGTGATGTGGTATATGGGTTATTCCAAAGAGTTTTCCAGTATTCTTTATGATCTGTTTTAATAAGGGAGAGAAGATCGATACAGGGAGTATAAGCAATAAGTAAACTAAGAGAGGAGAAGAATTTGGCGTAGTAATCAGCAAGAAGGTTCCCTGTGATACCAGCATGACCAGGAACCCATGTAAATTTAACAGTGATTCCGACGCCCTGTAATAGAGTGATATGATTAAGAATTTTGAGTATTATGGGAGAGCAATGTGGATTAAAAAGAGAAAACTGCAAGGCAGAGAGACAACTTCTAGAATCAGTAAATATTACGACTTTTTCAGATAATTGATTGAGTTGTATAAAGCGGAGAGATTGAAGAATAGCTACCGACTCTGCTGTAAAAATAGAAGAAATTTTTAAAAGTGTAAATTTTTTAACAATACCTAAAGAAGGAATAACAAAAGCAGCTCCTACGTAATTGTTAGATTTAGAACCATCTGTATAAATGGGGAGAAAATCAGAACAATTTTCAGAAATATAGAATGAGAAAAAGGCGTTGGCAACAGAGGATGGAACTGAAACTTTGAAGGTTTTGAAAGAATCTAAACCTATATCAAAGACTGTATCATTATTAGCGAAAGGAAAATTAAAAAAACTTGAGGGTACAGAAGGAAGTATTAAGTCACTGTATCTTGAAAGATGATGAGCAGAGAGACATAATATTGGACGTCGATTCTCCATTGCCGGAAAATATCGTGGAAAAGAGGAAATAATGATGATGTGTTAGCTGAAAAGCAGTTGATCATGAATTTGTCAGCTAAATATGTTCGCCGCACTGATAAAGGAGGGACTTTTGCCTCCACCTCTAATGCTAATATAGGAGTAGAAAAAACAGCCCCTAAAGCCAAACGCAGACATATGTTTTGAAGTTTGTCCAAAGTAGAAATAAATCTTGAGGGAGAGTTGGCAAATAAAAAACTACCGTAATCCATGACACTGCGAATGAAAGATTTATACAGAAGAATTAAAACAAGAGGATCACCTCCAAAGGTAGTGTGGGAAAGAGATTTTAGTAGGTTAATACGTTTGCAAACTTTAGAGTGGACAGCCTCGATATGACTACGCCAGTTGAGTTTATAATCCAGATGGATACCTAAATATTTGTAGGATGTGGAGAATGGAATGTTGTGATTGTCAACAAGTAGACCATTTAAAGAATGGTTAATGCGTCTATAAGAGAATACAACAGCGACACATTTATGAGGAGAAAGAGAAAAACCTAAGTTTCGTAGACAAGTAGTAGTACGATCTAATGTATTGTTTAGTAGCTGTATGCCAGCTGTAAAATCGGCATTAGTCCCATAAAGCACAATGTCGTCGGCATAAGATAAAATATTGGTGTGAACATAAGTAGAGACCTGGAAAAGTTTGGATATGTATATATTGAATAAAACAGGGCTTAGAACAGACCCTTGGGGTAAGCCTAAATGAATAATCCGAATAAGAGGGTCAGAGATAGAAGAATGTTTGAAAATCAGAACCCGATTAGTAAATAAATTACACATGGCCTTGACAAAAAATGAAGGAATCCCTAAGGAGTAGAGGGTATCATATAGCGTTGAAAGAGAAATAGAGTCGAAAGCACTTTTAATGTCTAGAAAACAAGCGACAAGGTACTTTTTAGATATGTACGACTTGTATATATCAGCAACCAGATGAGAAACGCAATGTAGAGAGCTTATATTATTCCGAAAGCCAAACATTCGCTGAGGATACAACTTATTATTCTCTAACCACCAAACAATTCTGTTTTTTAATATTTTTTCATAAGTTTTACGTAAACAGGAGGCAAGAGATATAGGACGATAAGATGTATTTCCATGGGAAGAGTTTTCTTTGTTAACTGGAACCACAAGAAAATGAGAGCAGCTTTCAGGGTAGGAACCAGTGGTAAGAAAATGATTGAAGCAATTTAGCAGGATGAGAATAGCAGAATGAGGAAGGTTATTTAATATTTTGTATGTAATTCCGTCGCAACCAGGAGAAGAAACTTTTTTGTTGAGGAGAGCCTGCTTAATTTCGGATAAACTTATAGGGGAAGATGGAAAATCTGAATCAAAAATTGAAGATTGAATAGGCGTAGGGAAATAGAGCTCTGACTGATTAGGAACATACGAAGGAGCGACCGTATCAACAAAATGTGTAAATGTTTCAGTAGTTAGGGGAGAGATATAGTTCGAAGAGGAAGATTTACCAGCAAATAATTTAGCTTTGTTCCAGATGAAAGAAGAAGTTTGAGTACGATTTATAGAACATACTAGGTTCTTCCAAGCCTGCCTTTTCTTGGTTAAAATGACAATGGCTTCACAGTTTTTAAACAAAATGAAATCCGAAGTAGAGCAACTACGCCGAAATTGTTTGAAGTAATTGCTTAGGATATTTTGCTGATTATAACAGGAATAATCCTACCAGGGGGGGGGGGAAGAGGAGATTGAGCGTTAGACGGTTCAAGGAGAAAAGCATAATATTGAAGAGCTGAGTTAAGGAGCACCATAAATTTATTGTACAGAGGAGTATCAAAAATCGTAACAGTAAGTAAAGGAGAGCATAAGGAATCTAATAATGAAGAAAAATTACCGATATTACGACCGGGAAGTAGCCAGGGATACGAATATAGACTATTATTATGAAAAATGGGACCAGATTGAAACTGAATGGAAAACACAATAGGAAGGTGGTCTATGCCTTGAAGGTATAGTAGTATGACGGCCGTCATTGATAACCGTTAGGTTTGTTGCGTTAATAATGTCCAGCATATACTCTCCTGCTGAATTATTTGCAGTACTGCCCCAACTCAAATGCTGAGCATTAAAATCGCCACCACATATTACAGAAGAGTTTGTAGGAAATGCATTAATTAGATTGATAAAGTTATCTTTATTAAAGTATTTCAGATTGTGTTCATCGATTGTTACATTAATTTTATTTTTTGCCAATCGCGTGTTCAAATGAAAGCATGATACCACTGTTTTCTCTTTATTTAATTGCAATCGCCATTGTTTAAAATATTGCGATAGTATGTGTAAGTCATCTGCGGGTTTTTCTTCCGTGATCTGTGTTTTGTTGTTCTGCTTGGCTAGTGCCAAGTCGTCTGCGTAAATGAACTTTCTTGAAGCGGTTATTGGCATGTCTGAGATATATATGAGTTAAAGAGTAGTGGGGATAATACAGATCCTTGTGGCAGACCATTATTCAATGTTCTCTGCTTGCTTTCTTTCCTCATTATAGTAGCGGTGAATCTTGGATTGCTCGCCATTTCGTTTGTTAACCTATACACGGTTTTACACGGGATTATTTCTAGTAGCTTTGTCAGCAGTCTAGTACGCCATACCGTAGAGGTGAGGTCTATGAATGCCATCGATGTTTTCTTATTTTGTTGAAAGTCGTTTTCTATATGTATTGTCAGCGCATTTATTTGATCTACACAGTTTCTGTTCTTCCTAAAACCTGCTTGCTCCGCCGGGATATTGTCATCTATCACAGATTTTATGCGATTATAAATTATTCTTTCAAAAGTTTTAAATACGACGCTTAATAGTGATATTGGCCGATAATTTTCTATTATAGATGGGTCCTTTCCACTTTTAGGGACAGCAATTACCTTGGCTGTTTTAAGAAACCGCGGAAGTTTACTAGTTTCGAGGATTTTATTATAAAGGTGAAGTATCCACATTTTCATGTTTTTACCAAAGTGTTTTACAAATTCATGATATATTTCATCTTTCCCAGCTGCTTTTGCCATTCTTAGGCTACTAATGACTACTTTTATTTCTTCTATGTTTATAGGAGCGGCGTACACTGATTTATCTTCCGCCTTCCTTTTGAGAGAGTTCCTTTTTTCTTTTACTTTTTTACTGAAGGTTTTATCTATGTTAGCTGAATTTGATATTTTTATAATTCGGCTAGCGACTTTGTGGGGGTTTATTTCAGCTTTCTGGTTCATTGCGGTTTTTTCTCCATTTAATTTTCGTATAAGATTCCATGCTTTCCGGCTTGTTTTCTTAAAGTCCAGTTGTTCCACTAATTCTATCCATTTGCTCTATCTATTTTCATCTAAGGCTTTTATGAGTTTATCTGCCGTTTCTTTGTCTCCTGTCTCTTTATATTTTTTATATATGTGATTGCAAGTTTCACTCCAGCCTGAAACATACGTTTTTCGATATCCTCTTGGTATACTGTCTTGACAAGTTTTTGAAAGCGTTCGTGTTGCTTATTATTGGTGGTATGCAACTAATTTTATCTTCTAATATACTGATGAATTTGTTCCAATTTTCTTTCTTGAAGTTCCATCGATGTTTCGGCAGTGAATCTACTTGTGGTAATTTGAAACCAGTTTCAATTATGGCTGGTCTATGTTGTCTTTTTGGGAAGCTGTTTCTAAATATACGACTTATCTGGATTACCGGTCTGTGTTCGTAATTTGTGACGATAAAACATAGGTCTGGGTTGGTGTCCCGTTTTCACCTTGCTGAATGGAATGACCCTTGTTGTTTCGCATCGAACACCAGATACAAGTCTTCTGTTTCCATCCATTCAGCCAGTTCATCACCATCCTTGTCTGTTTTGTCGTGGCTATTAAAATCGCCAGTAATAATAGTTTTACTATTTGTGATTGGAAATATTGGCTTGTTCCAATTTGAGTTAGGCGGCTTGTATACATTTACTACTAATATGCCTGCTATTTTTATTAGCTATCCCTCCGATGTCTTCTATAGCATTAATGAGTTCTCATTTAAAACCGCTTTTTACATAGGTGGCTATTCCATATTTTCTATTACAGACTGCCGTTGCCATCTCAAAGCCGAAAATTTTGGACAGTTGGTTCCTATCAGCCGCGTGAGTTTCTTGTAATGTTAACACGTTGTTTTCTTCTCGGGCTATTCTTTCTAATATCTCCGTTCTGGCCCTTGTTATCCCTTCCAAGTTTTACTGTATTATGCAGATGTTTATATCCATGCTCTTATTTGTGTTTCTATTCATCTTATTATTTATGCTTTTGTTCATATTGTTTGTGTGGGAGTCCTGATAAGGACTATTTCTATTTATTGATGATCTAATATTTTTATACTTTGATACCTTGATAATTTCCCGTATTCTTAGCCACTATTAAGTGTTATCAGGCGCACGACGAGGACGTTATAATCATTTCAATAACGTAAAAGATAAACAAATGCATGCGCATATTTAATCAATTATATCAGAATAATAATAGAAATAATTATAAAAAAGGAATTATATAGATCTGTAACAATACCAAATATAATTAAAAAATTAAGAAGTTTATAACAGATCAATGGCTATGTCATCCACAAACGTGATGATGTTTACATTCTCCGCTAACTTATTTTGTAAATTCTTGAAAATACAATATTCTATAAATACGGTCCTCGATCCTTTGTTACTATCGGGGATTTTTAACATATGTACTAATATTTACTAGTGTATCTTTTATAAAAATAATGATTTAATATGTTTAATTAATTGTGATCAACGCTCAAATTTTCCAATAATGACATTAATTTATTTAAATTCAAACTATCGAACGCTTTAGTAATATCCTCAGTTATAACTGCTACATTGTATCCCTTACTTTTATATTTTTTTAATCCTTTGCACTACCCGAAATACTGCTAATTTTCCTGATTTATTTTCTAAACCGCCATATTGATCTTTGTTAATTATATCATTATCGTTATTAATTTTTTTTTTTTTTTATTTCTGGAGTATATATTTTTCGAATATTTTACTTATGTTTGATAGCAAATATATTACTCTATATAATCTTGATTCACACATATTTGCCTTGGGTAGAATTACTGGTTTCAATATGTTCCGTGTTTCCGGATAATAGTTCAGTTGAAATAAGATGTTTATCAATTTACGAATCACATTTCGTATTTTAATATTACATATTTTTAGTAGTAGTTACTTTAATCTTGCTGATGTTTCGTTTTTCGATTGTTTTATAATTTCATTTATTTCGTCATTGTTAATTTCATGTTTTACGATATTTACTTAAAATTCTGGTGTGGATGCATTTATACTGAGATATGATTTATCGCGTAATAAACTTACTTTATCTTCATCTTCTTAATAACGTTGGTTTGTTTTTATTTGATAATACCTTATATTTCAAACCAAAAGCATTTTTATCTTCCATTAATTTTTCCGCGATTGGCTTCTTTAATTATATACTTGTATGTTTCAAAGTTTTCTTTATACATCTCGTAGTATTGCGTTTTTATTAGTATACTTATACACACCTTATGACATTTCTTATAAGCCCGGGTTACAATATTTTTTGTGTCTGTAGTTCTGGATTCCACTAATACACGTTATTTCTTTTTCTAACGCACTATGATTGGTTTAGTATAATGTCTACATAATTTTGGAAAAGATTTTAACAATTTCTCAATGTCTTCCTTTGTACTATATTTAGCTTCGGTATCAATTAGTTTCTTATATTTTATGATATTGTAGTCTAGTTTATTGTAATTTATGACCTTAATATATTCATGTACGTGACTATTTTTATTCCAGTTAATATTGGCCATAACATATGAATGATCACTTAGGTTTATTTCATAGCTAACTTTCCAGTCTGTAATTAAATCTTGTAAATTTCTCATAACTAATGTCATTTGTTTGCTTCTTTTAAATGTAATTTTTTTTTTTTTTTTTTTTTTTTGTTGAGGAGGTGTAACTCATGCAATTCTATTAATTTTGTTACTTTTTTCCTCGTGTATTATTAAATGTATCCCATATTATATTACGTTAATTTAAGTCTCCCAATAATACACATTTTTTATGTTAATATCGTTTATTAACATATTAATTATCTGAAAGGATACCTTCGATAATATGTTGGGTGGAATGTATGTGATATATAAATTATTTCTACCACTAAGATATTGTGTTCACTATGACTATAAAGTGTGTTAATTCGTAATCCTAATTCGAATATTATTACAAGTTTGTTATGTACTATTTTTTCGTAATTGGTACATAATTATTTTTACATTTATCTGATATAAATACAACATCGAAATTATTAGTACTTATATTTGCCAATAAAATGCCGCTTGCATCTTTGGAGTAGTTTTCATTATATAGTAGTGCTCTCGTGAAAGGTTTGGATTTTCACTTTTGATATTTTTGATTATTTCAATTATTTGCATTTTTATACCCTTATCATCAATATTCCCACGTATTTGTATACAGTTGTGTTATTATTTTATTCAAATTAATTAGTTCATTTTTGATTTTTAATAGTTTCTTCTGCCCTATCATTTTTATTTATTGTATTTATTACTTCAACTGTTTGTTTAAAGTTAAAAGTTCCTCTCTTGACTATATGTCTATTTTCTATGTCCCCTTTTATCGGTAATAATATTCTTTCTATCCGAATTTTGATCTTTATATTTGGGGTTTTTTGAATTTCTTTTTTTATTGTATCCCTGTTAATTGGTTCAATACTATATTTGTCATTATTTGCTTCTTGCTGCTTAGTTTCCTCCTTCCCATACATTTCTCGATGTACAGTCTTCTGAGTTATTACTTCTTTTATATTAACTTCAAAGCTCATTAAACTGGATACCGTTGATAGAGAAATGTTGTGTCACTAACTCGTCCGTGTTGTTAGATTCTTCTGCTGTTGATGAATGTTGTTTTTTTATTCTCCCTTCTTTGTTAACATTCTCCTGCGTGGTTTGGTTGCTTCTAAATTCGTCTGTACTAATAAATATTCTAAAATGTTAATTTTCGTATGTAACGATTTAAGGAATGTGGGATTTTATCATTTTCATAAGTCGTTTCTTCGGGGAAAATGTAAACTTGTCTCTTAAAACTAAATACAAATTCTTCCTCATGCATTCCTGCCTTGATAAACGTTACAGGTGATGTTATTTTGAATTGTAATTTATCGAGTACCTCGTCTATCACATAGTATGAAACATTAGACCATATTATTCGTTTTGCGGGATTTATTAGTTTACGTATTTTGAATTCTTTTGCCCCGATGATTAAATGACTATGTTCATTTGTAACTTTATCGATTAACTCCTTATGTTTTAGAATATATACATATACTCTATTATTAGAAATTCTCGATGTAAAAAGGATATTATTCGGTTGTGTATATATATTCTTTTAATTAACTGAATGTATAACAATGGTTTGATTACGATTTGAAAATGAAGTTGTTTTTCAACAACTTTACTATACGCTACGTATCGTGTAGAATTACTTATTGCGGGTCCATTGTGTTATATTAAGAATGATTGTGTGTTATGATAAAAGGGAACGAAGCCCCGATTGAGAATTGTTGATGTGTGATAGTCGGTTTTACGAAAACGAACAATGTATCGTTGTAACGACGTTATTTATTAAACTACGATAATCGATAAGAAAAGACAACGTTTAAATAAACCGCACGTAACTACGTCTGATAATATCCGACAATTTAACTTCCTTCTATTTTACATTGTTTATAAAGTTAGTCTTATTACGTGTCCTAGCAAAACTCAATTAGAAAATAAATAAATTAAACTTATAAAAATGAATTAAAAAAAAAACCAGAAATCAAATTCTTACATTATCTTAAAAACTAATTACTAATAACCAGAAACTTAATTATAAAATGTTAATAATTAGAAAAAAAAGGTGCTAAAAACTTATACCAAAACTGAAATACGAACTCAATTATAAAATAAATCAAACTTGTAAAAATGAAAATCAATCTTACATAATACTTGCAGACTCACTAATTTTAATTTTTTATATAATGTGGAATGTAGTGATTTTTTATAAAAAATCAATTGAAAATTAGTTAAATCACTAATATTTATTTTCTTATAGAAAACACAAAGCTTTTCGGCATTTACGCCATTATCAAGTGAAACATTTTTAAAAAATCATAATTTTAAATATATAAATTAAATATAATTACTTAAAAATATTTGACGGTGATTGTGAAAATAAAATAAATATTAGTGATTTAACGAATTTTCAATTGATTTTTTAGACTAACTAATAATCAAGATCTTAATTATAGAATTATAAAATTGTAAAAATAGTAAGTAGATGATTTGATCACGCTAACAAAAACTGCACAGGTCCCGGGATCACGATTGACTTAAGCGTTAATTAATAGATAAAATTTTTAAACTTAATTCGCATAACCTGTTCAGCAAAAGGAAATTTTCAACTCTTTTGCCTAATGAAAAAATTTCTGCGCTGTTAATACCAAATTTACAACGTAGGGCATCGAAAGTGCGACACACAAATAATGTATGATTAACATCATCAACCTCGCCTACAGTACAACAAATCATCAGCACGCCTGAACCTATAAAGTATTGAGTACAAACGATATTTATAATTAACACTCGATAAATTTCGAATACAATTAAATTTTTAGAATTATAAGAAAAAAACTACGAAATTATGTAGTCAAGCGTGTTATATATTTATTATAATGTAATCAATATTTTAATTCGTTAAAATAAACTTATAATTAATATAATTAATTAATTCTAATGTTATTCTCATTAATATTTACTACAGGCTAACTAACAAGATCCGTTAACAGTATTTAGCATAAGGACGTAACAGGATTAAATCCAGAGATTTTCTACGTCTTAAGTCGTCTTACATCACCGATCGTGTCCAACAGTCCTCATTTTCAGCCTCGTATCATGGTTATGTGTGTATTGTTTATTTACCTCATATACGCAGGAATGTTTAAATCGCGGTAAAGGCGTATCAATCGATGAATTTTATTCCGGACAGTCTGTATAATTCTTACATTTGTCGGCTTTGAACAACCCCACAGCTGCATCCCGTATATCCAGACAGGCCTTACGAGTCGCAGTATAGATAAGATGTTTGTTGTCAATTAGATAGCACGCTATTTTTGCTACCAGAATATTTTTTTTTTTTTTAAATTAATACTTTAATAAACCATAAAAATATACAAAACAACACGTGTCGATAATCTCAACGATCGACTGGACTGCTTTGTCTTCTCAGTAAGCGCTGGAATCGATTGTCGCTGTTGGAGCTAACTTAGTGTTACCATCGAGTTGAAAATAAAAATTTAGTAGCGGAAATCACTGCACAAGATAATTTCTACCTTTTATATGGATCCGGGTAAAACGTAAAGTTACTAAAAATGAAGTTTTTCTAACGAATAAGTTATTGTCCAGCTTGTAACATATACTTAGTAGCAAAAATTGATGAAGAAAAAATTATTCAAAATCCGTTAATTCTCACTTTTTTTTTTTTTGTTCTTTCTTCTTATATTTTTTATAAATTGTAATATATTTTTTATAGTTGTTGCTATGTCCACTTAATAATGACAATAGCTAAAAAGCTTTATGATCTTTTTATATATAAAAATTTAGTGATTTTATCATTTTAACCACTTTTTTGTTGTTTATTTTTTAAAAAATTACAGCATTCCACAGCACATTGTTCAAATTAACAAAAATTGAGGTTAAGAAGTGTGTATCACGAACACATGCACCCAATCACAGTTTGATTCTAACTTTACGTTATAGAACAAAATAAATTCGTATTTTAATAATAAATGTTGCAAATAAATACGCTATAGTATTTAATTTCAATTTAAACTAATTTTATGTTATTATTCTAATTAATTATTTTTAATAACGATTTGATTTTTTTTTTTTGTAAAGGTAAGTCGTAGAAATAAACTAATCGAGTGACTATATCGATGACCTCGATTTATTTTTCGATGTTACGTTTGAAAATCGAACGAAGGTTTATTGTATAAAAGTTGGCAAAAAAATGGATAGATCAGTTTTCCTCCATGATACAATATATTCTTTAAAAATAACATTAAAATTCGTCGTACTGTTTCCTATGTACATATTGTTACAATGTTCACAAATAAATTCATACACGCCGTTATTATGGATTAATTAATAAATAATATTATTAACGTTAAGTGTCTTATACTCAGTAAACTGTTATATATAAATTATTTACGTTTGTGAAAAAAAATAATTATATGGAGATCGTATTTTTTAACAGTATTACTTATTTTCTAATTGATAACTATCGAAAAACAATAATTTTATTTATTTCTTTAAAAACTTTTATCCGGATATATAATTTTACAATATCGCATAATCATAATTGCTCGAGCGCTCGACTGTTAAAATTCTATAGTCCCGGTTTCGATACCAGTTCAAGTTTATCACCATCGACCACCCACACTTCATAAAACGCACACTGCGTAACATATAATTAGTTCTTTAAATGCTAGTCAATTTTATTTAAAAAATTAAAGCGCAATTAGTTACGATATTCGGCAATGAAAAAACGTGGTAATTATTTATATATATATATATATATATATATATATATATATATATATATATATACATATATATGTGCGTGTGTTTAATATACTTGAAAATTCTCGTAATTGTTTTTTCTATTTTTTATCAATGTAGGCCTTAATTAAGTGTTGATTAATTATTGATTATAAAATGTTAAACGAAGGGACATAATTACTCGTCATTTTGTCCGTGCTCGGGAATTGACATTTATTATCAGTAAAAATGACAAATTTCGCCTTATTTATTCGTAGTTCACATTTCGAGTAGACTGATCGATCGTCATCGGTGTGTACTAGAACGAAAAACGTGGTTAAAAGACGTGACGAGTGTAAAGTGTCCTTCGAGATAGTCGAAAAAATCTTCGTTCTTGTGTAAGTATCGCTTAAATAATAACAAGCTATCTTAGTAGAAAATTAATTTTAATTTATTTTTTTTCGAATAACAAATATGTTTCGGTCCCAAAAAATTAGTTTCGAATTAATACGAATAATTATAATAACCCTTTCAGATGTCCCTTTTGTACGGTACGTAAACTTTTAATATATATTTTAAAATAAAAGTCATTTGGTTGATACTAAAAGTTTCAGCTCATCCGTAGATGACTAAAATATGTCAAAATTGATCGAAGCTTGGATCGATATATCTTGTTTTTCTAAACATGATAAAAAACAAAACAAAAAAAGTTGCTGGAAATTTTTTTGACATAAATTACATCTTATCAAATATTACATAAGAGTATGTTTACAAGTTTATAGCGGTGGTGTCGTTTAGAAGTAATTATAGTTATTGTTTTATTTTTTTATTTTTTTAAGTGGGAGGTGGAAAATTTTCAAAAGACACTGATATAATAAAAAATTTAGTTTTTATTAATACAGTATATATAAACGTACACTGCAAGAGAGCCAAACTCAGTGTCTGGGGTTTGTACTCACTAAAAACCACCTCCCTCTATAGAACAAAAGGTAGTTTTAATATATTGATAGAGTTTCCGGCACAAATGCCTTACATAAACTTCTTGCGATGAAAGAATGGATGACATTACATAGTCCTTTCTTCCATCAATTACAATAATTGTTTGAAGAGAAATAAAAAAAAAATCAGTACAATTGAGCAGAATAAAAGAAAAATTAAATAAAATGCTTAAACACTAATTAGAGCAAAGTTAGAGATTAAAGTTAATTAAAATAAAAAATAAGAATAGTTGATCACGCTATAAGAACTGCACCGGTTCTGGGGTCACGGTCGAACTGAAAGGCCAATTGAAAACTAGGAAATTTTAAATTTAAATCGCATTACCTGCTCTGCCAGCAAGAGAAAGTATTTCGCTTCCCTACCAAGAGGACATATAACAGTGCACTTAATGCCAAATTTGCGACGCAGGGCAGATAAACAGAGTATGTTGTATATCATCAACCTCACCTGTACAGCCACAGACTGGATCACTAACAAACCGGAACCTATGTAGATAGGATCCAAACTTCCCATGTCCGGTCGACACCTGCGCGCTATAGAAGTTAAGATCAAACTTCAGCATTTTTAATCGTATTGATATATCTGGCAGAAAGGCATAAGTCTTTCTACCAGTAATGACATCGTCCCACCTGGCTTGCCACTTTGCATTGGTCACTGGTTGCATCGATTTGACTGCTGTTCTGTTGTATTAATTTGACGAACCGATGACGTTACACACTATAATTGGTCAATAAGATAGCTACCGAGCAATTAGGGCTACGGAAAATCACGCGTGCAGGGAAGAATTTATATATATATATATATATATATATATATATATATATATATATATATATATATATATATAGGTTTATCGTCATATATGAGACGTACCAGGTTGCTGATTTTATTTATCTAGACTAGATTTTGAAATCTCTGTATGTTGCTTACTTTTACACGTCCTCAGACTTGAATACCACGTGTCCAGGTCGGTTTTAGAACTGTATTATATAGTATCAGTTTATTTTAAAGGTTGTTTTATTGATCTTCTGCTTGTTAACCTATACAATTTTCTCACTTTTAAGTGAAGTTCATTTGTTTTGGTAACTAAGTATTTCCTCTAGTCATTTATTTAAATACGTACCCAAATGAAACGTCTCAGAAATAAATGAAAAAAAAAAACAACTAAATCCTAGAAGTAATATAGGGGAAAAAAGTTTAATAAATACGGAAAATGGAAAATAGGACACATAATAAGACTGACTTTATAAACAGTGTAATAAAGGGTAAAGTTACATACAGAAGATCTATAAAATTTATAATGAACAGTTGTATACGACCGCGGAATACAACTGTTCATTATAAATTTTATAGATCTTCTGTATGTAACTTTACCCTTTATTACACTGTTTATAAAGTCAGTCTTATTATGTGTCCTATTTTACATTTTCCGTATTTATTAAACTTTTTTCCCCTATAATTGGTCGCGCTGCCTTTAGTGAATATTAACGATTGCTCTGTTAGAAAATTACGTTTATTTTCTTATTATTACAAAAAAGAAAAAAAATTCATTCCTAGAATACAAAAGCATCTCAAAGTTGATCGGGGTTTGTATAAATCGATCTCACTTCGTTAAAAACGATAAAAAATAAAAATAAAAAAGTTGCTGAAAATTTTGTTTCTCCGTTACAGCGATAGTGTCGATTAGTACTTGCAAGTTTCACCGTCATAGCGGTAGCGTCGATTAGGTTATTATAGTTATCGTGTTATTAAAAAATATATATTTTACCATAACAGTAAAGGTCCATTCACACATTTCCGGTTCCGATCCGTTCTAGATCAATTCCGGTTCAGTTCAGTTTCATCAGTGTCCGTGATATTAAGTATCATCTGTTCATGCATATCCGTAAATACGGAAGTATCTGTTGACAGAAACCTGAATGTACATATTCTAGAATTTCTAGTTCAAAATTAAAATGTCATATGTTAATATCAGATGTTCACACAAATAATACAAATTTTAAAGTAAAGTCGCTGTACAGTCAAAATATATTAGAAACATTCAATTCATTACATTAAACCAAATACTTTGTTTTAAACAAACATCCATATACTTTTAATGGGATAAATTATACGAAATTTCATGTTTTCGCACAAGTTCTATTAATTTTTCTGTATCCATTCTCAACTACAAACAAAAACACTGATCCGGTAAACATAAAAATATCGGAAGCAACGATATTGAATTTTAACGGAAGGTGTACTGAACTAACACTGACGGTAAACCGGACCGTTAAACCGGAAGAGTGCGAACATTCTAGCCAAATTACTCTAAATAATATTTTATTTCACTGATGTTGATTCGATTTGTCGTACCGGAACGGATCGGCGACGGAAATGTGTGAATTGGCCTTAAACCAACTCGTGTATTTCGCAATTTTTTTTTTAATAACCCTCTTTTATAATAATAAATAGTTAGGCTATTATAGTTATTTTTAAAATTATTATTTGAATTATTTTGTTTTAAAAACTACCTGTCTCGTTCGTTATCGTTATCCTCTAGTAGTGTATTGTTTTTTTCGTTCTTTAATTTTTGTATTTATTATTTTAGTTATTTTAAAATTAAGTTTAGATTGTGGAATGTAGTGATTTTATTTATACTTGATTACTAAAAATAGTTGAAATCACTAAATTTATTTAATTATGCGAAGCTTTTCGGCATTTACGCCATTGTCAAGCTATATACAATTAAATTTAATTATATAAAAACATAAAATATTAATTTAAAACTAAGTTTACAATTTTACACAAAAAAGATAATTCATTTTTGTGTAAAATTGTAAACTTAGTTTTAAATTAATATTTTATGTTTTTATATAATTAATTTAATTGTATATAGCTTGATAATGGCGTAAATGCCGAAAAGCTTCGCATAATTAAATAAATTTAGTGATTTCAACTATTTTTAGTAATCAAGTATATTTTAAAATTTATTTATTAATTTAATCGTTTAAAATATACGTATCATTAATCGTTCTTACAGAATAAACCACGCTTATTGGTTAGGTTAGGTTCGAAGAAATACCTTATAAAACCAACATTCGAAGTATTCATGGAAAAAGGCCACCGGATCATGTTAAAAATCGACAAAAATCATATTTTTTATAGAAATATAAACTAATCTGCTATTGTTCGGATAAAATTCGTCAATTACATCCGGTTGGAATCAATTTTTCCGATTTTCCAATTGTTTTACTCTTTCTTTCATTTTAACTTTTGATTATCATTATTATTTACTTCTTTTTCTACATTTTAAGTCTTAATTTTTACGTATTTACTCCCTTCATTCTACCAGTCATATCTGTATTTCATAATTTTCTCCCTATAGAACCTTAAAAACAGTTTTTGGCGGAGATTTTTTTAACATTTATGGAAAAGTTGTAATAATCGGGAGTGTTTTAATATTTTGGGAGTTTAAATTCTAGAAAAAATTTTATAGCGTATTAAAAATCACCTAGTCATCTAAAAATCGGTATTATACACTAAATTTACTTCATATCTCCACCTATTCTAGTCATTATTTTTTTAAATTAATTATTTCATAATCTAAATTATTATTATTATTACATTATAACTTAAACTACTTGTTGACGTCTATTATTCTCGGACCAGTATTCCGCCAACTTTAGTCCTCGTCCCCGTCAAAATGGCATTCTTCATCTTGCATCTAACACCGGTCAATTCACCTAAATTATATAACAAAACTGGTAATGCGTGACTAAAAGAGTTAATGTAGAAATTTTATATTTAAATTTAAAAAAAAAAGAAAAAACCTAAAAATGAAAAATTCCCCAGAAATAATATTCCGAATGGGAAAAAATTTTATTTCTGAAAAAAAAAATTGAAATGTTTTATTAATTCTAGTATCCACCAAAAAAAAGTAATTATCTAACGTTAACGATGGGCGATACTTCATTTTATAGAGACCAAAACGGTTTATAATAATTTTCGGTAAACATTTATCGTCATCGTTGAATAAAGATGTGCATTTGAATAAAACAATTTGTACACCGAAAATAAAGAAACGTATTTATTGTTTTTTTGTTTTTCTGTTTAATATCATATTTTTATTTTCAATTGACGGGAAAACAAGGAGAGAAAAAGTTTTAAACAATAGAAAACTAGTTTAGCGGTAGTTTTGTGTAAAAAATGTATAATTCGACGATAAATATAATATTTCTACATTTCGTCACGTTTTAAAATCGATTTACGTAAAAGACTGGTTAATAATAATAATATTAGTTTTACCATTATAAAAAATATCTTATCGCAACATAGAGCGTTATCTAGCGGAGAAAACTGTAAACGAAAATTACTTACACGAAGCGGGGTAGTAACAGCTGATAAGGTAGCGGCCGACCGCTTAGTTTTTATTATTTCACTCGGAAATTAGCGAGTAGTATTGGCCGAATAGCGTTATTTGTTAGTTGTGTAGTTTCGATGGTTTAGTTCGTTATTACGTTTCGGTTGCCTTTAATTTTTTTATCGATCTAGCTTTTACGATGTTTCGTACATAGTAACCGTTCGGTAGTTCTGTTATAAAATAAGATTTATATCGAAATAAACGCCATGATGGTAATCACCGTGATCGAAACTCGATATCGTATGTATTTTCGAAATTATGCTGATTGTAAATTCTGTCGAGTTCGCTAAGAAAATTATCGAATTTTATAAGAAATCGATTATTAATGCCATCCGGACAGCATTTCGAAAATCATACCGACGGGGAAACTGAACTGTCTCCGGTAAGTGTTTTTCGATAATTTTTACAAATAGAACGTACAATACGAAACGTATACATATATATATATATATATATATATATATATATACACACACTACATCATATGTTTCGTTCTTGAAATAGAATGCTGGCCGTGTTAAAACTTTTACTAATTTTATTAATAAAAAATAATTTGAACTTGTAAAATATCGTAACTGAGTTTTAGTCGGAAAAACATCGAACAGTAAATTTTATTAATTCGAAAAATTATTCCTAATATTCTACGGAAGGTTGTTTTTTACTTTTTAGAATTATTCACGCGTGCTGCGCCATGAAACATGTGTATGTAATACATATGTAAACTGTATATATAAAGGTTTTTAGTTCATTCCGCTTACGTATTTTGAGTAACTATTCTGCGTTCGTTAGTATTTTATATATATATATATATATATATATATATATATATATATATATATATATATATATATAATTAAATTTTGAATTTGTTATTGAAGACTATGTTATCTATTGATTTTAATATTTTTCTTACTCATTTACTAAACCATTATCACAGGTGCGGCGACTTGAAAAAAACTTTTTTTGCGGAGGACGGCAAAAGAATATTTTTTTATGTTCCATAAACATAACTCATTAATAATAAAATAAATCAAATATATATAAACAAAACAAAATTGTAACAGTTGAATTACTATAAAATTCTTCTATTGCAGCCTTTTAGGCAGTTACGTCATTATCAAGCATACACAATAAATCTTACATATAAATTAACTGAAATATTAATATAACGACAACATTTGATATATTTTTATGTCTAACATACGGTGCAGAAATGGTTATATAGCCCTTGAATAATAAATATTAAAGGGGCAAAGTCATTAATGCTTCTCTTTCTTTTCGTATCCGGTTCGCTCGGGATTCATATTTTGTCGCACCAATATTCGGCCAGGATGTGGGCTGTTTCATTTGCTAGGGTAACATCGTGCATTGTACACATCGTCGGGTTCTTTTTACACTCCAATATGTTTTGTATTGTCTGGCGTTCTCCGCATTGGCATTTCAGGTCTTCCACCAGGCCTCCTCATTTCTGATGCTGTAGGAGCACAGCCTGTCCGTATTCGATATAATCTCTCTTTAAGTCCTGGTGTCGGCGTTTCCTCTGGCGGACTCATGGTGTTTGGTTTAATTTTTTTACTCCATTGATTTATCCGTTCTTTTTTTCAGGTTGCAATGTTAATTCATTGGTCCGCTGAGGGGGCATGGCCCCGGTATAACAATTTTAAGGAGGCGACTGCCTCATAAATCCGAGGTCTATGCAGCATCATTCTTTAATTGTATCTTAAGTACTAATTCTTATTTTCGATTTTCTTGCGTAATATTTATGCTTTCGCAAATTCTTCGTTAGTTAATCGTTCATCACTCTCTTATAGTAAAATACTCAGTTCCTATATATAATGTTTTTTTTTTTTTGGTTGGTGTCAAGATATTATGTCTGGATACATTCATTTGTATGAGCGTCGTTGTATAGAATATAAATGTAATTGTACAGGCGACAGTTGTTTTCAGACAAAAGTAGTTTCTTCGTTAACAGCGCAATAATTATATTCGTATTATAAAAATTTTTTATATTCCTTTGTGCTATCAATATCTAGATTGCTGAATTACGAGTACAGGACTTCTCGAAATTAGAAATAAAGTCTAAAATTGAAATGTCGCGTTTAACGTTTCAAAAAATAAATGGTATCTTTTTAAGAAGTCACGATAGGCGCTGTTTTCGCCACATCGCTGTTACACAAAGGTAGAAACAAGTAAGACGATTTTAATTGAGGATGTTTTATATACAACATGTTGGACAGTAATAATTACAAATAAAGAAGATTGGCAAAGATGAGGAGCTAATCGTATTAATAACATTAAGAATAATAAATTATCCGGGTCATTCGATGCGTGTGAAAAGTATACAATACTGATGAGGGTAATATAGGACATGGAGTTATCTGCGATATCCGCAGAAGGGACGTCACACGGTAGTCTGATATTCGAGAACGGATGGTTGCTATCGAGACGGGAAATTTCTTCATCTGCACGGTCCCGATAAGCATAGATCAACGCTATTCTAAGATATCGACAACAATTTGCGATAACGAAGGCGGATCAATAAGAAGATGATATATAATTTTTTAGAAAAATGTTTACTAAATTGCGATGAAAAGTCATTCTCGTTTATATATCGAAAACAGACACAATTCTATAAAATCGTATTGTCGCCAAATAGTCATTAGATTTTGCAAAAATATTTTTCGTGAAAAATCAAAATTCTGTAGAACTAGATCTTAACTGTAAATTTCGATAGTGCCGCTATTTACCTTTTGCAGAAAATATTTATCAGTGTTATTCTGGGTTTTTCCTTTCATTTTACTTCTAACAAACCTAACTTTTTAAAATTAAAATAATAAAATGTAAATGTTTATTAACAAAATAACTTTTAAAATTGATAATTTTGTTTTTATTTTAATAAAACAATTTTAAATAATTTTTAAACGATGTTTAAAATTAAATGTATATTCTTAAATATTAATTATTTGAGATTATCGATATAAAAAGTCGGAAGTTGATTACCGCACTACTGAATGCTGAAATTTCTCTATTTCATGTTTGTAAATTTCAAAAGGATGTAATTAATTTTAAAATCTTTTTTTTAAGTGAATTTTCCCGCGCATACGGGTAAGTAAATTTACCGATTTATAAGTTTATCTTAAATAGTTCTATAAAAATAATATCCGATTTTAAACTACAATACAGCCGTCGTCAGGATTTACGCTTTTAGCGACGTAGATAGGATGTAATTTTTAGAGCGCCTCGGTTGCGACTGTCTATATTAATTCCAAAATCGATTTAACGATGTCATTCGGTATATAATAATTTCGTATCTAAATTTGCTCGGAACGATATATGAAATAAAACGAATAGTTCGTCTTAAAACGAAATTACGCTGTGTGATATATATATATATATATATAATCATTAAGTGTCCGTCTCCATATCGGAGGTAGGCGATTACTTACCTGTACATAATTTGTTGTATAGTGTAAGTAGCGTACAAGGCGATCATAATATGGCGTACACGTCTGTGAGAACTGATTGTAAACGCTTTGTTGTCACGACATAATGCAGTACCGCATGTTTTTGTAGTGTGCTATATTTTTACTAACGCGCATGCGTGGTAGTTTGCCCTTGCCTTACACGCGATAATGATAATTTTGGCGTCATCGATCGTTTTCGAACTCAGTACCTTCCGTATAGAAGTCCGTGCTTTAGCCGCTAGGCTATTCCGACGATGCATTTATATGTGTATGTGTGTATATATACATAAAATACACATATCTATATATATGTATATATATATAAAAAATTATTTTTTATATGGGGATGCTTTTACTGCTTATCTAATGTGATACAGAGGGGACTGTGTATATTTTAATCAAAGATGCTAACTTCTCTCTAGATATATTGCTATGTGAGGGAATAATTAGGTGTAATATATGAAGAACGTAGTAAGATTTAAAAAAAAACACATGATCGGCATTGCAGATTGCCTGTTTAGAATGGAGGTGACGGAAGGGACTTTCTATAAATTGTATGTGGAAAAGAGGATCAGGTTGGTGTGTCCAAATCGTAATTTACTCATAAGTACTCGATTCTTTTGCAATTGATCTTCTTCATGAAATATAATCACGATTGTTTCGACAATTGAAGTTAATAGTAATTGGCGAGAGGTGATCTACTAATGCTGCAGTTGTACAGAGTGAATTTATATCCGTATGGAGAAACTATAGAGAGTTATTATGCCGTTAAATGACTCGTCTTTAGCTGATGAATCAATAAATTCATTATTTGGAATACTTTTATGACCTGACACCCGGAAAGAATATTTTAAAGAATATAAATTTGGCTTTATTCTAGAAGTTTAGTCGTAGATTTTCTCCAACGATTATACGATATGTAAAAGTGGTTTTTTTTGTATGCTCAATTATCGATATGTTAAATAATCGTGTTAATATTTTCGGCCGTATAAATTTTTAATTTCTGCTTAGAACTATTGACTAGTAAATGGAATTTTCACAATAGCTGTTGCTGCTTTTCACCTGTGTCAATATTGTAATTTTTCGATATACACTTTGCGCGCGTAAACATTACGGCCTGACGATGTTTGTTTGATATAACGTTACGGGTTTACGCGTACGTTCGATTAAAATTTTGTTCGATACAATTGTTCCGGATAATTTGAGATTGACGCAATATATATATATATATATATATATATATATATATATATATATATATATATATATATAATATATATATATATAATATATATATGTATATATGTATATAATTGAATTTTTTAATACGATATTTTGTGCTAACTGTAAATTTATTCCGTGAAATTTAGTTAACTTTTTTTTGTGTTATTAAGAGTATTGGCTTTGTAGCTTATCCATTTTTTCCAATCTTGAGATGCGTTCTTGATATTTGTATAGAAATCGATTCTAAATCTAATGACTAAACGGACTATCTATCTTGCGGTAATCGGTCCCATTTGACACTATGGATTAGAGTTGTACACTTGCAAAAGTAATCTTCGAAGAATACAATAACAACAATTCAAGATAAGCCGTACACCTGCTCCACATTATATTTCTAATTTGACACTGTATAAAGATCTCAAGATTTCGTACGTCAGCGATACACACGTCGTGTAGTATAAGAGGTTATTCGATTAGTTCAAAATCAGCAGCAATCTTGACGTCCGCCAGAATGCACTCGAACAATTTTCCAGATAATCCTCGAAGAGGCATCTGCGAAGGAATGGTGTCCAAATGAAATTCCGATCACTTAACAAGTTTGGATTTCCACCTTATTCGAAAGATATTTCTATATTATTCGTGCATACATTAGTTATTCCCTTCCTTTCTTCATAATCTAGTGTCTCACTGAAGTCACTTGATTAACACTAATTTCCTATTTATGCGATTCATCTTTTGCACGTATTAATGCTGGTATGTTTTTTTTTTATCTAGTTTATTTCCCTTCAATTATTACAGAATATCCCCCCCCCCAAAAAAACACACAATTATTTGTTCCATGCGTTTTATCAGCGTGCTTTGTTCTGGAATCGTTTATAGTATTTTTAAAGACAAATTATCTAATTCGCAAATTCTTTAAAGAGCGAACGAAGTTGAGATTATTTTCCGATCAGTGATCACCCCCAACTCTGAACGATGAACGTAATCAATCGCTAATTCGCTAGTTCGCCGAATCTCCGCGAATCGTGACCCTCGTAGTGTTCTCGTTTAATGACTCTAATTTGTATCTAGACTACTTTTGATTACCGTTCTGTTAATCGGTTATGTCGATATATCGCACTCGTTTCCTCGTATTATTAATTCGATGATTTTTTAAAATGAATTCTCATTTCTATCTATATTTTTTAAATTTTTTAAATTTTTTCAATGTTTTCTTTACCACGATTTTTAATTAGATTATTTTATTAATTTTTACCGGCAAACGTTATTGAAAGGTAATTTGTTGATTTTGTACACATTTACACGGATCATGTTTCTGTTTTTAATTTTACGCTTTTGTTTTTTATTTTTCTATTTCAGCTGATTTATATTTTTGTTAACAATTTATAATTCGTTTTAATTTGTAGTAGTCGCTTTGAAAGTTTTTTTTTTATGTCGGTACACAATTTTTAGCAAATTTCTCATAAATGATGCTAAATTTGTTTTCGTAATCGTATTAGCTAAGTTTATTAGTGAACGATGAATCATTGAAAAGAGCTAGTTCAGTTATTTTCGAAATAAAACTTCTGAATTATCTACTTTAATACGTAAAAAAATAATCAACTAACTTAACTTCTCAAGAAACAATCTTTATAACGACTTTAGTAAGACCGAAGCAGATGAATAGGACTGTTCTATCGTCTACACTCAGATGTGGAAATTTGGTCGAATTTGGATATAATTATTTTGCAGAATCGTTATACTCTATAATTCGGGATTTTTTTGTTAAATGTACAAACAATAATAATTTCTAAATTTTTACTTTTTCTTTGCAAAGGTGCTAATGAAAGAAGTAATCTTTTTAAATCATTACGTATATAAAATTCGATCTTCCATGGTTTTGTGCACTTAAAACATGTCATATATATATATATATATATATATATATATATATATATATATATATATATATATATATATATATATTACGAGGCTCGCAATTAGGTTCCTGTTATCGCACATAGACTTCGTTTAATATTTTAAGAACCTCGCATAAATTATTTTTTTATTGATATGCAAATATATACACATGTACGTGCGAGAATATAAATAAACGTATTGATAATAATAATTTTGTTTAATTATATCCTTTTTACCATGCATATATATATATATCCATATATACTTAAAATGATTAAAAAAAATATATATCTATAAAACGTTTACTAATGATAAATGAATTTTTCTCTTTACTTTAATTAATTATAGTGCTATTGTGAACTAACCTGGTCCGTGACTTCGTCTTCCATTCTGTCTAGCATCGTTTTCCTTTCAGCCACCACTTCTACTAACTAACTTTAACAATTCCTTTTTTCAAAACCAAAACTCTCTTCTTCTTCCATCTTTTTCAAACTCTCCCACTCTACCAATTTTTACTATATTAACCGGTTACACGCTACCCCGTGACCATAGGGGCGCGCGCTGTCACTTAATTATCGTTATTATTGTGTGAATGCTACTGACGTATCTCAGACCAGGTTTTTTACAATAATAATAATAATAATACATCTTTTTTTCGTTGCCTTTACAGACGTTAATAATAAATATTTATATAATTATTTATTTATTTACTTCGGCGTGATATACGACGACCGTCGTAATATATATATGTATATATATATACATATAAACTTTTTGTAAATTTAGTATATAACCTTCAAATAAACACGTTTCACCTTAATACTACCTGTACGATTGAGCTAAAATATATTTAGATAAGAATTACATGCTATTACAAACCATTAAATGCACAACTATTTTAATTGCGTAAAGTTTGGTTTCATAAATTTTCAGAGTTATAATCAAAAGATTCGGTTTTGACAAATATTCGATCGGATTTTATTCCTTAAAATTATTCTTTCCTAAATTGAAAAATATTTTCGGAAGATCCGATACTTTAAATGGAAACAGTACCCTAGATGTACAATTTTAATTATATCCACCAACACGTATGCGGTAAAAAACAAATTTTGAAACTTATAACATATTAGAACGGTCAATGCGATCGCACTGTAATTTTTAACGTACATTTAGATAAGTATCGAGAAGTCAATTGGCAAAATTTTATGGGGATGCGTGGGGACCTAATATTACAAAATTAGTAATTCCCATACAGGCTATTTTTAATTACTTAATAAATTACAAGTATGTATAAAATTCCTAAATTTTTGACGTAGCCGAGTATATATATGTATATATATATAAGAATTTCTCATTGAATGCAATTAATATATATATATATATATATATATATATATATATATATATATAAATATGTATATACGTATAATATGTATGCATGTATGTGTATGTATTGAAATATTCTTCATTTTAAAAATGGTACGTTGTAAATACGTATATATAATCGATCGAGCGTAATAATTAATAATCTGTTTAACGTTGTATAGTGCTCGTAACTATTTCTCGAAAATACTGATAATTTGATGTCTTCTAAATTATCTTCAAAAATTTCCAACTCGCGTATTTAAAATAATAATAATATTTGCTACACGTCGTACGTTATCGAAGGTACTTAATATATGACATTTAATTAGCAGATTTAAATGTAACCGTTAAATTAGACAATACTATATATATTTGCTTATATTAAAATACATGCGCTTTGGTCCGTCGAAATTTTACGTTTCATGTTTCTCTTCCATCAACATTCAGTCGTGCGAACTATATAGCATATTTTTAACGCGAACTGTGCCGGATACCAAACAGTCAAATTTACTAATATGCACAGACTCTGTAGGTGCTGCCGAATGTGTACTGCGCCACTCAGGAAAAACAACACGAATTTGATCATGAAGGAATGTCATAGTTGTATAAACCAGATCTGCATAGCATGGATTCCGGGCCATGCGAATCTAAGCATCAGCGGGAGTGGAAAATGCAGCAAAAGTGTTTCGTGAGACCTATTCCGAAAATTTCAACACATGCTAATGATATTCAAGCGCTCCTCACATCCGGTATTCAATAGCAGTGGTCCAGAGATGGGCCAACATTCCAGTGGAATCAAATTATTTTCGTCTTCCGAAAACAGTTTCACAACCATCAGTGACCGCTATACCTGGAAAACAAAATGAAGCGGTTTTGCCTACGCATGAGTGATACTATGTTAACACACGCTTACTTGCTGCGATCCCTCCTCTCCGTCATATTTGTAACACCCAACTAACTATCCTACATAATATATTAATCCTCCGCCACTTATATACAAATATTGGTTCCACCCCAAACACGCCTAGTTCTCTTCCACTAATCCTTCAAAATATATCTTTTTCTGAAAAAAGACTGCTATTTTTCCTTATATCATGCAACCTATGTAATTTAATCTAAAAGCTCGTTTCTCCGTGTGTTTGGCCCTTGTTGCAGTACACAGCGCGGATATATATATATATATAAATCGTGTTTTTGTTCCATGCCAGTATCTTATGAGTCCTTTTTATATTAACAAACTAAACAATTTTCGAATTGTAGAACATTAAAAGTTCACTTATCGTTTAATAAGAACCGTCTTGATTGAAAAGACTATTATATAGGAGGTGCATTATTTAATGTAATTATTACTCGCATATTGCCCAAATATATAAAACGAATCTATTGTTCGAATTATGTATAAGTGTTAAATTCGTTATATTAATTTTGTTATATGTAGTACAAATTATATATGTAATTATCGTATAATTTTTCCGAGGCAGTAATGTACATCCTGTTAGAATGACGATGGTGTAAAATGATTGGTTTCATTTTAATCCTTTATTACAGCGTGCTTCGGTAGGATGCCGGGTATAATAAAAGAAAATAAACCAGTTATTCCATAATTTTTGTTACTGTAGGTGTTACTCTTAGTTGTGTAAGTTTGATGCACTATGTATATACTTGTGTATGCTATCCATTGATTAATGTACCTTACGTACGTATAATTTTAAATTAATAACCTACATATTCGGGGAAGTGTAACGATCATTATTCCCCGTATATTTATGCATTTACAATATACACGTGTATACTTATATATATATATATATATGCACTTAACTGTGCACATATAAGCGAGTTGGTTTTTTTTTATGTGTTATAAGTGTAATGTACAGAAAAAGTAGTCAAACTTCTTGAAGGTAGTCTACGCCGATTTAAAAAACAGACAAAAAAAACGGTTGAATGCCAGGGATTATATTCGATTTATTATTTCGATTACTCGATTATTGTTGAATTTCATTTTTACTTTAATTTTTAATGAAATGAAAAAATCACGGAAAGGAAACGCGTAACAGTTTTCACTTCGTTTGAAAAAATGAAAAAAAAATAATTCGAATAGCGGTTTTCTTATCGGCTGGTTACTCGCCCAAAAGAAGGAGAAATAAATATACATATATACATATTGTATGCGAGTATTCCATTGGAAATTTATGAAATAATGTTATACGTAGGTTGGGAAGTTGTACTAAGGTAGGCGGGGTTAACACATTCCGACAGAAGATAAAAGTAATGGGAGATTTAAAATGAAGATCATCGCTGTTGCTGTGCTGTCATGTATAATGATGATATACTCAATTAGACATTTCCGTCGTACTGTAGTGTCCTATCATGCGAAATCTTTACAGTTCCGCAGCCTATAGTAATTGCATCTTCTAAAAAAATGAACAGGAAATTGTGATTATTACAGACCCGCTGTATTCGATCGTACAGCAGAAAGAAAATTCCAGATGCATGCATCCATTAGTTGTGAAAAGTTAATTTAACAATAGACAAAGAAAGTCTGCAGACACGTGTACTTTGAATTACCGAATATGAAAGGAATACAGATCGAGCTGCAGAAGAAACCGCCTTGGTGTCTCCTGTAGAATTTCTTCCAGGAATATGTTTCGATGAAAAATTCAACGAACAATCAAGCGTCACATTTTCAGATTTACCTCAAAACAAAGTGGTATCTGGCCTATTCAGCGTATTCATCGCACAAGACGGGATGCAGTGATTTCCTTGTCCGCGCAAATCACACTCGTTTGATTCATTCTTACATATCGATCCTCTTACTTGCTCAACCTGTAACATTCAAATCACTATAGCTCATATCGTACTCCACTGTTCTTTCTACATAACTCGATTCGTTCTTTGTTGCGCTTTCCTAACACGCTTGATAAAATACTTTTACCTAAAAATGAAAATACTCTTAATCTTCATTCGCACTAAATAATCTTCACATCTATAATAACGGAATAATTGACTCCGTGGTTCTTTGTAGCAGTACATGGCGCGGAAGATTAAAAATAGAAAAATAAATAATAATAAAATACAATTTTAATAATATGATTATAGTTAACGTGAAATATAAAGTAATTAATGCATAAATACAATATTAAACTTTCGTGGTTTAGAACATGTTCGAAATTTCGATTTTCGAACACTGCTGAAAATTCAATCGATACAAGAATTACCCAAATATTTTTTAAAAAATTTCTATATAACGCGCTGAGTTAGCTCCGACGACGACAATCGGCTGCAACAGCTCGTGAGAAGACGAAAGCAGTCGATGATCGACTCCGTAACGTCGCTTGTAATTCTGTTCCTTATATTTTCACCATTTAGAACGTATCGAAGATGACTAGTGGGAAAAAAAAAACCGTGATATTCTAATTGACAACAAACGTCTTATCTTATATTGCGACATGTGTTGTGCATCTATTGGGTTGTGTCAGACTTCCCAAAATAAAATTCTTAGACCGATAACAAATGCGCTTTGATATGTAGCAAACCATTTCCTACGTACGTGTGGTCGTTGAGTAAAATGTGGAAAGCCATCTAATAACCTTAAATTAGAAACTCTCGGGCCTCATCTAAGATCATAGTTTAACGGGCGTGTATCAGTGGGTGCTATTCTCTTCCTGTTATGCCTTTCTCCTAAATAATACTAAATATTCTTGTTGGTCAGAACCAAAACAAAATTAGGTTATTAAGGGATACGACGATTAATAACGATTAAACGGCAGACGCGACTTCATTTAATTTAACCCTGTTAGTCTAAGGTTATCGATAATTTATACAAAAATTATACATATTTTGGTTCGTGAAATAATTAGAATTAATCGAAGAGGTGGAAATATGATAACTTTTTAGATAAAGTTCGTAATGTATTATGAGGAAACTTCGACTGAAAGGAGGGTTAATGTAGGCCAGAGTTCCGGGTGGCTGTTGAAGATGTGTTGGCGAGAATCTTTTATAGACGAGGGTTTATGTTCAAAAAAAAGACGAATGGGGAATGTGATTTTGGTACATCTTAAGAAGGTATATGGTGAACGGAAGGATAACGTGGTTTTTTGAAAGGGCTGGTTGAGGGATGTAAAGTCCTGTAGAAGACGTAATCATTGGACAATAATTTGTTGCGTTTATGTTAAGAATTACTTGAAAAATTATATTTTTTTTTTTTTTTTTTAATAAAGATACGATCTTAAGTCATTGAAGTTAAATAAGTATCAAATTTAGTAAAGTGTAGCTTACTAACAAGATCATCCTGTTAGCCAGCTTATGGGTTGAAGTCAGTAGTCCATTGACCATGACTACGAAAATTAGTTTGTATTAATCTATTTATGTAATAGAATTTAATGACTTCATAATAAGTCTGACGGGTGGCGCCTTTTAAGACGCCTGATGTCTTGACTATTATCTAATAAATTGGTAGCTTCCACATTGACATGTTGGTGTAGCCTCTTCTTGTGTGCTGTAGCGAATTTTCTAATCTCTTCGTTTACAAGCGAGATGTGCAAGTCTCGATGAATATCATCATTTCTCGAATAACGGAATGCATCGACAATTGCTCTTAGTATTATGCTTTGTCTAGCTTGGATCTTTGCTCTAGAAGACCTGCTGATACAGCCCCATAATTGCAGACCATAAGTCCATATTGGCTTTATGATCTGCCGATACAGTAGGCATTTGTACCTTACGTCTAGAGGCGATTTGCGTCCAATAAGCCAATATAACTGCTGAGTTTTTTTCTTTATTTGTTTATATTTCATTCTGGCATGTATTTCCCAGGTCAGCCGCCTATCCAGGTGCATACCAAGGTACTTGACTGAGTCAACCTGTGGAACAGGTTTACCTCCTAAGTACACTTGGTGATGCACATCTGTTCGTCGGTATGTGAAAGTTATGTGCGTTGATTTTTCTTCATTGATTTTAACTTTCCAGTTTGATGCCCATTCGTGCACTCTTTTTTTTTGTTAAAATGTAAAAATACTAATAGAACACAACACATCGCATTCCAATATAAACACACACACACAAAATGAACACTAGCAATATAATATTAAATATAGGAGCTACATACAAATTGTTATATATTTGAGATTAAAATGTTAATTTGTATAATGAGTATCTGCCGACGGATAAAACCTGTGAAAACCCGAAAAGGGAAAAGGGGATATATTGTAAATAAATAAATAAATAAATAAATAAATAAATAAATAAATAAATAAAAAATTTACAAAAAATAATTTAAAATAATTTGATAGTGAATGTGGTAAACAACACAATCTACAATCAGCAATATATAAAATTTATACGTAAACCTAAACACAATAGCGTAGAAAAACAAAAATAAATAAGAACGTCTGTCTAATATACAAAATTGATGAATTTTATAAAATATACTTTAATTCTACAACAAAATCAAATTTAATAAATTATTTTTGTATATTTTTTTTCATTATTTCCATTTTTTCTAATAGCTTTCTTTGTTTTTCTCTATGTAACATTTTCTATTCGATATACAGTAGTCAGTCCATGATATCTTCAGCATTCTCCTGAAGACCCACATTTCGAATGTTTCTAGATTTTTCAAAAGTGCTTAAGAGCTATTAACCATTATCAAGAAAAAGAAAATTGCGTATTTGGGCCACATTATGATACAGTTAATTATACAAGACAAACTAGAAGGATGTAGACGAAAAGGACGCAGAAGAATGTGGTGGATGAAAAATTTGGAAAATTGAACGGGATGCTCAAACCAACTAATACATTCGGCACAGGACCAGTTTCTCACTCGTTGTAGCCAAACTTTCGTTAACGGAGATGGTTTATAATTTTGTTCATATTATCGATTTTGTATTTTAATTCTTTACAACGTTTTCCAAATAATGATTTTTCATCATTATTTTTATTTGAATTTAAATCTTCTTTAAACCTTATCATGAATTTTCTCCTATCTATTCTTTTTCGCATGGATTAAAAAATTTAATTTATATAATCTTGAATTTTTTAATAGTTTTACTAAATATACATTTATCTGTTATTATTATTTTTTTAAATGGTTCCCCATTACGGAATAGTCGGCGAGGCAGATGTATTTAGTTAATTTGTAACTACAAAAGGTGGGAACTAGTGTGCTTAATAACAAATGAAATGTTGTATAACTGAAAGAGAAGAAACGTATATGTACGATACAAAAGATAAATAGGTGTGAAGTAGTTCCCTGCAATGTGTAACTTAAAATAGGAGGGATGAATAACATAGTCCCTTATTCCATAAAGTTTGTGTGTATGATTGAATTTGTGCGTGTTATAAAATAAGTAGCGCAATTATAAAGAAGTGCAAATATTACATATAATTAGCGGGTCTTAAAAATAATATGCGTCTTAAAACGAAATATATTGTATTATTCTTTATATAAAATACACACAAAAACAAATCAAGAAATGGTAAAATATTATTTTCACATAAAAAGTAGTAACTAACAATATAAATGATAGTGCAGACCATAATACACACGAGGATGACGGTTGAATTAATGATTAGGACTTGAGAATTAAGGCAGTTTTCAGTGGTCAAATTTTCTATACACTGCCGACTCCATATACAGCAAAAAGTTATTCGAATTTTCTTTATTAAAAATAAGTGATTTACAGTTGCCAATCTTATACTGTAACCTATATATAAAAGAAAGTTGTGTTAGTTACACTATTTATAACTCAAGAACGGCTGTACCGATTTGGCTGAAAATTGGCGGGGAGGTAGCTTAGAACCAGGAGACGGACATAGGATACTTTTTATCTCGTTCGGCCGCGTTCCGGTAATTTTCGAAAATTGCCGACTTGCCATCTTTGGCAGGGCATAGCGGGCGCCGTAAACATTTTTAAACAATTCCGACTCTGGCAATAGTCATTTCTATGTATACGATCTAGCTAATAAATCGAAAAAAATGCGAAAACGAATTTCAAACCGAATCTGGAAATTTTACCTTTCGATTTTTTTCGCAATAATTCGCTAACGATTCGAAATCGGGAAAAATTAAACTTACGCAGCATTAAAATACGCGTCTAACTATAGTATTGCCGTACTTTTATAGCAAATACTCATCGAGAAAATTAGGGTTAAAAGGTTTCGGGCCGTTTTTACGACCTCTGTGATAGATAGTGGTTTCGGGTTAACATTAAATGAAAGTGGACATGAAGGTCTATCATTTATGTTATAACGTAAATTTTACCAAAATTAACCGGTAACGAAAAATCGCTAGTTGAAAATTTGATTTTCGATTTTGAAAAATTTTTCCACCGATTTTTGGTCGGCCGATTCTACAATGCTTTTATAGCATGAGCAATGTTAATTATATATTTATATATCGTTATATAAGCGATGCTTTTAGCATAGGCAATGTTAATTATATATCTATATATATCGTTATGTGTACATTGATATATATTCAATATACACTATGCGTGGCGTCTAAACTGAACAGTGTGCAACCTATGCACCAAAATACACGAACAATAAAGAATCATTAAAATACTTAATTTTATTATTTGATTTCCTAATAAAAAATTGAACCTGATAAAATCCAAAAACTGCTTATTTATTGCCTCTAAGGCGAAACAAAGTTCGCCGGGTCAGATAGTCGAACATAAAATGCTCAATAAGGCGCCAAAGTTACATAGTATGCAGCCACTGGCTAGACGGAACCTATGTAAATATGAACCAAACCTTCCCGGGAATACCTATGAATTATAAAAGTTTATATTTAAATTTTTAAAAACGGGAAAAACACGTACGCCTTCCTGCCGGATGTGTAATTGTCTCGCCTCGCTTGCCAAATCTCTTAACAATTTTCCATTAATAAAGTTTTTTACAGTTTTGATATTTGGGTTAGAGGCCGAATTTGTATAATTTCTATTTAAAAAAGTAAATATTCTGAATACGGGAGAAATCCCTCACAAATCTGTACCCAGAGATGATGGATGACCACCTGACCAGAAGGACTCGCGTGGCATGATATTCGAGATAACATTGTCCGTAGGGAATGGGGAAAGTTCTATATAGAGAGGAGATGTTTAAAAGAAATTTCCTCTGATGTTTGTCGACAACATTAACAGTTTAATATAAACAAGGGATCCATATTTATAAAGGGACTCAACCAGCCCCCTTATCAGGATGACCCTCTCCCTATATTTCATACCAAATGTGTTGGGTCGAAGTTCCATAAATCAAGTTACATTTTTTACGGATGTGTTCAATATGCGATAAAAAGGTGAGTTTTTGATCAATGATAATACCTAGATATTTCAATTTGACATTATCTCTTATTAGGAATAACACGTAATGGTTAAATTACTTATTTAATTGTAACGTTTCTCTCTCTCTCTCTATTTTTTTATTTTTATTTTTTTGTTTAAACTAATGGTTTGTTTTACTGAATATACTTTTATTATAGAAAATGAAATCTTACTATTTCAAATCGAAAATAAAATGATATCATCGTACGAAATTTATTGTTTAGGAATAAACATTAAAAAGTTATTTCGTTTATATGGTGCCGACTTTTCGGAGTAAAATTTACTCAAAAAATTATTTTTGGCGAAGTTATTTCCATTTACATGAAACTCGAATCGTTATGCGCGAATGGTTATTATTCATATTTATTGTTTATATATAAAAATAAATTGTGTGTATATTTTTCGGGTGTTTTAATCGTGGTAATTTTTACGTTAATATTTTATTCCGTTAAATTTTCATTACCGACACACATGGTTATCGCACGCATGTAAAATTAGCGTACCGAGCAACCAAGATGTAATTAATAGTAGTAATTACGTAAAATCCACGATATCATCGGCTATTTGCCAATTTATTATTTGGCGCGAACCGTCTGCCTTTCGATGTTAATAATTGGTAAACCCGTTCTTGATAGTATCTGTATGTTAGTTCGTATAGATATTTAAATTTATGTTTTCAATTTCACTATTTGTGTTATACATGGCATTCGTGTATAATACATGACACGTATATTCAGCGAACTCATTCCAATGGATGATGGCAAATATTATTTATATATATATATATTTCTTACAACTTTTAAACACTTTAGTTATCTCCTTTTGATCTCATAAACTGATTGTCTTCTTTGTCCATTCTAATTTAGACGAAAAATTATATTCAACAGAAAAAAAAAAATTAAAACTATCTTTTCCATTCTAGAGAAATTCCCATTGTCGCATTATTTATTATTATTTTTATTATTGATAATAATAAAATTATTTTTATTTTTATTATTGATAATAATAATATTATTATTATGTTTATTATTTATAATAATAATATTATTTTTATTATTGACAATATTATTATTATTGTTATGATTATTTCGTATGGTTATTGTAATTAGAAAACATTACAAGTTAGTATACTAATAGAAAAGAAATTTTAAAAATTGTGAATTCCAGAACGTTACCTGTGCTCCCAACTTTATTATTTTAAATGCGTCTATCCGTCTATCTGTGCTGACACTAATTAAGTCGGTGGTCATCTAGTACGTTCTAACTCTTTCTTCTGTAGGGACCTGCCTGTTTAACACGAAAGCTATATTTATGTTTACAGCACGTATTCTTATTAGGTATCTAGTGATAACAGTAATATCAAGAGAAAGCACATACTACATTATTATCATGCGACACACATATATTATATATATATATATAAACTATATTATATATACAAAACATATATAAAAATACATAAACTACTCTCTATATATATATATGTGTGTGTGCGTATATATGTATATATATGTGTGTGCATATATATAATATACATATATATACACACATATATATATGTATGTATATATACACACACACACATATATATATATATATATATATATATAGAGAGAGAGGGAGAGAGAGAGAATACATATACTCATTGTTAAATGCAGTTTTGCACTTGTTAAACCTATTGTTTTTTCCATTTATTTTATTTAAATTTCGTTGTTTTTGAAGTAAATAAATAGTTTTGTAATATTTAGAAGGTACTAGAATAATTTTGTAGAAAAACGCGAAGAATAGATTTTAAATTTAGTTAAGTATTACATATGTATTATTCCTTCAAAAATATAAAATCATTATTTATCGTTTTTTTTTCGCGGAATTTATTGTACTTTGTAACCATCTCCCTCTGTCCTCAATAAGACACTGTTAGTGGGTTCCAGTGACGTTAAATATTTCTGCCGTCTATTGCTTCTAATATAATTACATATTCGACGTCTAGTAAGTATAAAAATAACTCTGGCGAGTTGGATTGCTTTTGGGGTTTAACCTACTTGAGTTTTGGTTATTTACTTAAAGTTCAATTTAACTCGGGTTTACTGTTATAATTTAGTTTTGTTTGAACGCCCCTCTCAACCAAGTCTGGCTACGCCACTGTGTATATATATATATATATATATATATATATATATATATATATATATATATATATATATGTATGTATATATATATATATATATATATATATATATATATATATATGGGTGTGTGTACAAACGAGGAATATGATGTAATTTTAAATTTTGTTGATTATATTTTAAAATTTAAAGATATCACCGTCACTTATAAAAATTGTAACCTATTACTTATTGTTTGTTTGTTCAATTTACGTTAGTGTTTTGATATCTAAATAAAATTCTTATTATTATTTACGAATAAATTATTTTCCATAGCTTACAATTTATAATAAACTACATTTTTTTTTCACGCCATGTACTGCTAGAATGCTAGTAATAATGAAGAAAGTTATGACAGTATTTTCAGTTTTAGGTAACAGTATTCCATTAAGTGTGTAACGAAAGTGTAAGAAAGAGCGAATCGAGTTATATATAGTGGAGTAGGATATGAGTTATAATTATTTGAACATTACAGGTTAGCGATTAGAATGGTCGGTTTTGAATAAGTAGTAAGAATGAGTCAAACGAGTATGATTTGTGCGGACAAGGAACATCACTTCATCCCGTCCTGTGCGATGAATACGCTGAATAGATACCACTTTCTGACTGTTGCTTGTTCGTTGAATTTATGGAACATATAGCCACATCGAAACCTGTTCCTGAAAGCAATTCTGCAGGAGACACGCTTTCACAGCTAGATCTGCTTCTTCATTCCTTCCATATCACCCAGGAATCCAATGTACATGTGTCTGCAGACTTTGTTTGTTGATTGTTAAATTAATTTTCACAACCAATGGATGCGTGCATCTGGAACTTTCTTTCAACTGTACGATCGAATACAGTGAATCTGTGCAAAGGATAATTTCCTGCTTGTATGTTGAAAAACTGAGTTTTGGATTCTAAAGGTATCAATAGTGATGGAAGGAAAATCAATCATCTGCGATTTGTCGTCGTGATTACATTAATTAACAACAACGTTGATACTTTGCAAAACATGATAACTGACCTTCACAATTGTTCTAAAAAAGTGGAACTAGTGGTAAACATCAACAAAACTAAGATTATGACAAATACGCCTCAGAAGAAATTTGCAAATCTACTGACGAAGCAAATATACATTATTACCAACCATGCGAGTAAGCGGCTTTATACTCCTTCGAAACAAATAAAAATAGATGAGCAGATACTGGAACAGGCCAGATATTTAGTAATTAACACAGAGAATGAAGCAACGGTTAAAGAAGTAAAAAGATCAACTTCATCTCTCGTTGATATATTTTAGAACGTTAATCAAAATAAAGGTATATGCGAACTAAAAAAAGAAAGTGTATGAACAGTACGTCCTTCCGGTGTTTACACAGAGGAAACATGGACCCTGACGAAATATATAGTTAAGATACTTTCTATAATTAAGAGAACCCACGAAGGAGTAATGCTGGAAATTAAGATGCCAGACAGGAGAAACTATGCACGGATAAGGTAGCGGACTAAACTATCGGATGCGGTAGAACGCGTAGTGCAGCTGAAATTAAACTGGGCAAGCCATGTACATGACGACAGGTGGACGAAACGAATAATGGAATTGCTGCAAAAGGAAGGATGTTGCATGGCAGAATGATATAAAAAGGTCAGCTGGTGTAAAGTAAATGGACGAGAACGATATAGATAGAAGAAAAAATTGTTAAAGTGCTTCGTTATTAATTATTAAAAATTTGATTTTTACTAGTAACTTTTCTTTTTTATATAAAAAATCATTACAACAGAAATATGATTTTCCCACGGATGAAGGTTATTAAAGTAAAACGATGACGGTTCGTATAAAATTACCTTATACGCAAGAGTGCTGGGATAGATAAAACGATTTACTCGGATATGATGAAAATTTACTGGATTAAATTATCTTGTACTAAAAGGGTACACGATAAATATAAACTAAAATATAATATTATTTTCTGTAGATATATATTACGGAATTCTCGTCAACTTAAATCATTACGTTGTATAATTGTTATCAATTATTAACGAGTAAGCTAAATAATGATTACGTTAATAAAGGAAATATTTATTTTTAACCTTTAGAGCGAGCATTTGTTGCAAGCCTCGGTGTCATTCCTTTTATAATTTCTTAATCGGAACTTTATGTTCTCAGGCCTGTAATTGGTTCCTCATCACCTAACACTCCTACTGTACTGTGTGATTGGCTGTTCTATCGACCGGGTTAAATTATCTTCTATATAAAAGCGAAAAATTAAATATTTTTATGTATAGATAAATAATTGAATTCGCCAAGTAACCTAACCTAACAGTAGTATAGGAACAAATCTAATAATTTTATTATTTTCACGATATAATCGAATCGAATAAATAACGTGGTTTACGAAAAAGAAAAATTCTTCGATTTTGAAAAATATAATAATGACGGGGGTATGAATTTTGAGGAAGAAATGTATTGGTTTTTAAAAATTCGCAAACTTACGACGAACTCATTACGGAATAGTTTGAATAGATAATTTCTGCGACTTCTTATTCTGGGCAATCTTACTGATCTTGTTTTAGTAGTACTTATATTTTTGAAAACGAACTATGAAATGCCGCGGTGTCCAATAATTATTCTTACGATACATTATCTTCGTTATTGACCCCGATACTGTAAATAAGTGGCGGAGAATATCGTCCTGTCATTATTATCGTCCAGTTTAATAAACCGAATTAATTTTTCTTATTCCGATTCAAGGTAAGATTTCACTAAAAAAAATTCGGGACGGTCACGGTTGAGTTAAAATTTAACTCGGCCATCCGTGAAAATATCCGCACATTAGTGTATTTCGTAAAATGATAAAAGTTGTATCTTGTATTATTTTATAATTTTTTAAATGTCACCGGTTAGTCGGAATAATTTTAAAAATATAAATAATTTCTCGGCGGCATTTAAATTCTGTTTTTAACAGCATTCCCTCAAATACGCGATGTCCCGTTATAAGTTACGTTTTGAGATATTTCCAAACCATCATTATGATTTGTTTTCGTCATAACTGGACGAAATGTACTACACCAAATCAAATATGGTGATGAATTATTTAACATATTATATCCGATAAAATCAGGCGTTCAACAGGGAAAAGTGTCTTGGGGCCGTTATTGTATCTTATTTTTACAGCTGATGTAACATCCTTAATCGTGACTTTTACTAATGATACCGCACTCTTGAGTTCAGATATAAGCTAAACAAAAGCAAATCATAACTTGCAAATATCGGTGGATAAAATTATGTCACGGAGCAAGAAATGGCGAATTAAAATAAATCAACGCGTATAGTATTCTCGAATCGTCACATACAGCCATTAAATATCGAAATAGATAATAAAATTGTACCCGTTAAAAAAAGATGTTAAATAAAGTTAACTTAGTCTCCCTATTTTTACAAGGACTGACCGCATGCATCGTATTTTACATTTACCAGGTATAGATGATGTAATTAAGCGCCATACAAAAAAATTTTTTGACTCCTGTAGATTGAGTAAATTTAAAATAATTAATGATATAGGTGATTATACTAGAACTAGTTTACAATTAAAATATAAGCGTTATAACATGGATTAAATATACGTTGTTGTAATGTGTCACCGGCTCTTTATTAGCTAAACTATTATGTACTAGGTATTACATATACAATTATTGATTACTAGTAGTACTACATGTTAAAATATGTATAATCTTTTAATTTTAATGTTTTAGCTTTGTTATTAGCATGCAGGTTTTGGTGGTGGTTTTTCCTGTGATTTTATCTTGTTCTTTATTATATCTGACTTTATATTCTAGCCTTTATATTATACGGAATCATGTTTTCGGTATCCGTGATATATTTGGTAGCAGTGTAACTATTATGTTTTTTTTTTTAAATTGATAAATACACCTTTATTTATTTATTTATTTTATATATAGATAACACATGGTGTAAGCGTATTGATACAAAAATGACTGAACTCGGAATCAAAACCAAAAAGCTGTATTGGTTAATAGGAATGCAATCCCAACTTACGTTAAAGAACAAACTACTACTATACAACCAAATACTCGCTCCAATATGGAGGTATGGATGCGAATTATTATGGGGTTGCAGTAAAAACAGTAATATAATGAAAATACAAAGATATCAGAATATTACTCATAAGTTAATCGTCAGTGCTCCATGGTATGTAAGGAACAATACATGATGACCTTGGCATGGAATACATACCTGACGTAATTAAAAAGACGGCAATAAAAACATCAGGAACGGTTGCATAATCATGATAACTGGTTCGCAATTAGCTTATTGGATAATTCACCACGGATGTAAATTCGCAGGCTGAGAAGAATTAAGAGACCTGGCATAGTAATAAAAATTATGTAAATTATTAAACATAGGGTACTAATATAGAGACTAGTCATTGGACTATGTTCCCTTCGCGCCATGATCAATTGTTATAACATCTACTGATAGCCGATTGACTAGGAATAGATTTAATTAATAAAAAATAAAAAAGAACATATTCATCCACCTAACGTATTCAATTACCCTAATACCAACGATGACGATTGCTATAATAATAATAATAATAATAATAATAGTCTTAATAATTAAGTATCCGGTAAATTATTTAATTAATCGGTTAATTTTTGCGTATTTGATGTGCGTATCTTGATTTGACCGACATTTTGTAATACTGCTGTAATTAAATGAAATGAAAAAATTTTTATTATATTTTTACACATAAACCGAAAACAATTTTCTTTCATAACTTAAAGCTAAGTACCTTATACATAAACCTTAGCAATTCTAAATATGTATAATTACAAAACTTATAGTACACTTCGAAATTACTTTCGAAATAGTGCAGGAAAAAATGAAAAAAACCTACAAAAAAGACACACCCTGAAGGTAACAAAAATTAAAAAGTCAATAAATCAACAAAACGAAAAGCAGTGTTTTTAGACATAATTTAGCTTAAAATATCTGTACTTAACAATAGGTTAATAATTACAAAAATCTATGTTTTAATCTACGATGCTTATACTTAGTATAACCTATGCGTAGATGTTCCATATTGTAATTTCCTATTACACGTATTAGTTTATTTTGATGAGTTTTACAGTTTTCGTAAAATTTTTTTGAGATTTTACTAATAAACGAATGCGATATTTAAATGATCGTGTAGATTAGAAATTTTAGTATATCGCGTTGAATTCAACGAAATTCTGCAGCAATGATTTTGAACTACTTGTAGTTTCCTGTATGTACTATCAGACACTGATGACCATACAGGGCAAGCATAGGTTAATCTAGGGCGTATAACAACCGTATAGATTAATTTTTTGTTTACGTAACTAAGACCCGATTTTCTGTTAAATAATGGAAAAAGTGTATGCATAGATTTATGCGCTTTATCTATAGCGAAAGTAATATGGTTATTGAAAGTTAATCTGCTATCTAAGATAACTCCTAGATACCGAACCTGTTTGACCCAAGGAATTCTTTTAGAATTTATTGTAATTTCAGTTAGCGGTAGTGGTCGTCTCCGAGTAAATAGAATTGCTTCTGATTTTTCTTCATTTAATTTTAAGTTCCATCTGTTGTAATATTTAAATATTTTAATTGTAGCCTTTTGCAATCGGTTATATATTGTATCTGTCCTATAAGAGGATGTATATAAAGCAAGATCATCAGCATACAACGCGGCACTAACGAAAGGCAGTTCTGGAAGATCATTCATTAACATTAGGAATAAGTAAAAGGCCCGAGTATACTTCCCTGAGGAACCCCGGTATTTAGTGTTTTAATTGACGATTTTTCGAAATAATTCGTAACGTAATATGTTCTCTGACTTAAGTATGATTTAATCAATTCAATAAGTAATATTGGAAATTTAAATTTAATCATTTTATATAATATTCCGTCGTGCCAAGCTGTATCAAAAGCTTTTTCTACATCGATTAACAGCATTCCCGTGTGTTTCTTGAGATTAACGTTTTCAGTAATAGTGTCCGCTATTCGAGCTAGCTGGTGAACCGTAGAATGCTTAGGTTTAAAACCAAACTGCTCATCTCTTAGAATGTAGTACAATATGTGTGTGTACGAAGTTCTTTTAGAACTTTTATTAATTGCTAGAAATAACGATTGCGATAGTTTGTGTAATAATATTTTGGCTTAGAGGTCATTGTCACTCATTTATAAACGTATTAAAAACAATGCTAATAATAGGATAATCCAGTAAATGTAAGAAAAATAAAATTAAACATCTACGCACAATACTGCGCGAATGATGGGATGCACATAACGTGTTGTTCACTCACGAGACAAACACATTATGCAAATTCACATATATATATATATATACACACACACAATGTTTTGTAAATCATCGATATATATATATATATAGTAAACATAAAGCAAAAATTAAATGCGTTCTTGGACATAAACGTTTAAAAACGAATTATAAGTACATTTATATACTCACTTCTATATGCGACAATCTGAATGTACGAAATTATCTATTTTAACGTTATTTTATATAATATTTGATCGAAATTTTGATTGTGACCGGGCACGATTTGAGATTTATTGATGTAAAATTTAAAGTATAAATGGTCACCATCGTTTTTTAAGTTATTAGCTCGGCTAAATACATGTTAGACACTTCGAATGACGTGAGAAGATTAAAGAAAACCCTACGAATTTAGTTTCGTGTCTTACAGAATTAATGGCAAAATTAAAAACCAAAAAAATTAATTTAAAGAGAAATAAATAAAAAATTCGAAATACGTCATTTTGGGCGTGTAAATCGCGAATCGATATCATTCGTATAGATAAGAATCGACCCTGTACTGTTCTCGACAGCGGTACGTCGTTACTAGAAATGTATGAAATCGATACGCGGACGCTATTTATATTTTCAATAGTTGAATGTCTAAATTTTTATCCTTACTTTTCCAATAACCGTTGCGATTAAAGCGACTTACATATTTATTATTCGAAAAACTAAAATCAAATTTTTCCCGAGTGATTTTAATTATGTGGGTTTTTTTTTAAAGTAATACTTTTATCTAGTTCTGCGCACACGTTATCGTGATCGTGATAATGATAATGATAATGATATTTATTACAATGTGCCAGTACAGCGATTTGCGCCTATTATTACACAGCACGATAAAATATAATAATTTTTATACACGCGCCATGAAATTAAAAAGAAAAAAACGTAAAATTAAAAGTGTTCATACTTAAACAGGCGCTCGACGCATGCGCTACACATAATATGTAAAATTATACATATAACACATATGGCGATAAACTTATATATACCCGGACACACACACACTATCATAAATATTTTTATTTACAATGTACGTACACAATGAAAAAAACCTACGCGGACGTCACGCACATAATATATAAAATCTATTAGATACAAAAATTCGCGCAAATGTTTCCATACATTCCATATGTAAAAATATATAATAATAATAATAATAATAATAAAAGAGCCTTTATTAGTATAACGAAATTAACTATACCTAAAACTAAAAGCCCATATTTGAGCAAAGGCCTCCCTCAACCTTATCAATTCACTCTGTGGTCTTTGATAATTATCTAGAATTGTTTTATGATATTATAAATTTAGTTATCCCGTTTTCTCATCTCAAAAGTTACCTACCTCTTCTTATTTCTAATATACCAACTTTTTATACTACTTGTCCGTCTATTATTCGTCAATCTCTCACCTACCACTGTAAGGTGAATTTCAGATAGAAAATTGCAAGTTTTATCCCCCTGGTGATGTTAGATCTCATCTACATTTATCAGGTCAAAGACTTTTCTTCCTTGTATACGTCTAATTTCTTCCGAATTGTCAGCAAACATAACTGCGAGAGAATTATCGTTGAAGTCTACGCAGGTATCTTTGCAGTTTGATCGGATAGTTATGTACTACATGTCCAGACTGGTAAGTGTGTTTTATTCGAAATAAACCAGGGGGCATTTATTATTGCACGCAGTACTTTATTTTGAACGCGTAGGATTATTGAAACGTTGCTCCTTTTAGCACATCCCCAAAATGGGGTTCCATGAAATCAAATTGATTTCAGTATCATCTGATTGTATATATATATATATATATATATATATATATATATATATATATATATATATATATATATATATATATATATATAAACATCAATGCCAGCACTTTTCGTTGTAATTTTATAACTCAAGAACGGGCTCACCTATCCAAACCAAATGTTTAGGCTCTGTTCGGACTATTTAGTAGATGGTTTATGTGAAGTTTGCACAAAATCGGTCGAGCGGTTCTTCATTTATCACATTTTTGGTAACAAATGAATTCAATAAATGGTGTATACTACTAGTATTCTACTAAGAAAATTACATCATAAATGGCCAGCAGCTACTATTATTTCCTGTTGTTAGTTCGAAAGGAATGAATGAATTTTGTCAATGGTCGAACCGCCCGCTCTGCATTAAAATTGCCATTGAATGTACAGGTGATTGAAACTCCAACTTGCAATATTTCGAAAAATTCTGCTATGGCAAAAGTTCTGCGATTAACGTCAATTATTTTATGGGATGAGTGTACAAAGCATTTAATCGAACAACGCTAGATTTACGTGGTAATCAACATCTTTTTGGTGGTGCTTTGATATTACTGTCAGGGGATTTTCGTCAAACGTTGCCTGTCATTCCTCGATCAACTCCTGCTGATGAAATAAATGCCTGTTTTGAAGTCATCGGTTCTTTGGAGATATGTACAAAAGTTAACAATGAACGTTAATATGCGTATTCACCTACAAAATGATCCAGCTGCCCATGAGTTTTCAAAACAATTGTTAGAAATTGGTGATGGCATAATATAAATCGACAGCTCCAACGGATTGATCGCTGTACCGAACAATTTTTGTACAATTGCGCAATAGATGAATTGATTGAATGTTTTTTTCCGAATATTCTTCAGAATTACAGAAACCATGATTGGTTAAGAGAACGCGCCATTTTAGCACCGAAGAACATTCATATCAATGCCATTAATTTTCAAATTCAAGCGAAACTGCCAGGTGTATAAATCAATTGACAGTGTTATGAATCAAGATGAGGCAATGAATTATCCGATTGAATTTTTAAATTCATTGGAACCGGCTGGTATGCCACCGCATTGCTTGAATCTGAAAGCTGGTTCTTTGATTATATTAATGCGAAATATTAATCCATCAAAACTGTGTAAAGTGAAAAAGTTATTGCCAAATTTGATTGAAGCTACGATCTTAACTGCTAAATCAAAAGTAGAAGTTTGTTTGATACCGCGTATCCCTATGATTCCAACTGATATGCCATTTTGGTTCAAACGATTACAATATCCTGTGCGTTTATCATTTGCGATGTCCATCAATAAGGCCCAAGCGCAAACACTTCACGTTTGTGGTGTGAATTTAGCGGAATCATGTTTTTCACATGGCCAACTTTATGTTGCCTGTTCCAGAGTCGGTAGAGCCGTTTGTTTATTCATGCTCAAAATGGAAAAACAAAAAATATTGTTTATCCAAATGTTTTGGATTAAGTTTTAAAATAGCTAGCAATTAATAAACTATTTTTTTGTTTGAATAAATGAATTTGATGTTCCAATTAAATTTTTTATTATTTTCACTTTATACGTAGCGAAGCACGTACCGGGCCGCTAGTATATATATATATATATATATATATATATATATATATATATGATTTTCACAATTATCTGTAGTATGCCAGTTTAGCGTGCTGAATAATACTATCATTGAAAAAGCGTTGCGAGAGGACTCCTGATTTCATGACGTCAACACGTTTAGACCATTTTATGTATGTATTTTTTTTAATTTGACCAACTATACCCGAGTATTAATAAAAAAAAAAGGTTAGTTAATACGTAATAGACGGCATTTGTATATATTTATGTATATATTTACATATATAGGTAAGTATTCGATGAGTAGTACCTTTAAAAAATTAAGCAATACCTGTTATCGTTGCAATTGTCGGAAATTAGCTTCGTTTTTCTCTTCGGCTTGTCTCAAACGATATGTGTGTGATGGATAATTTCTGCTATTGACAATATTAAAACAAACGTGACTGACTGAAATAAAAAGAACCTGGTTTACCATTATACTTTATCTGTACCGCGATTAAATAAATAAATGTATATATATGTGTGTGTGTGTTTTAAAGAATATTTCTTTACCTTTCTTTTTAGAATCATGACGGAATTATCATTACGTTTAGTATAACAGGAAGTATGGCAAATAGTGTAGGATTTCAACTGGGGGATATAATAATAATAATAATAATAATAATAATAATGATAGCAAGACTAGTTCTGTTAACCAAGTTATTTATTTTTTTTTTATTATTATTCGGAAATGTTTTTTGAACCTGTTATGTCGTCACCACACCTGGCTTATAAATATTACAAGAATGATACCTACCGCTAATATTTTTATTCGCCTTACGTGTCGTTTTAAGGCAGCTTTACGTAATTTTTCGAACGAAATATAATACGGATGAGACGTTAGTGTTTGCTTTCTAATATGAAGTAGAAATCGTTTAAAATTAATAATAACTAAAATCATCAAATGGATGTTAATCGTTTCTTATATTCAAAGTAAAACCATTTCCAATCATATCAATTTTTCACACAAAATTATACATTTCGATTTATGAAATAATTCAAACAAATAACTCGCGAACAGAGGTGTAAGTATAGAAATGTCGATATCCGTTTTTAAACGACTAGATAATTTTAAAACATCATCGTAATTCCTCAATCGTGTTAATATTGGTGGACGGCTTTTTCATCTTAATACATCCTGTTGATTGTATACGTCGTTTTTACATTTTATATGTTTCATTCTTAATCTTTTCCCTTCTACGGTGGATGCCTTCAATTATTCGTTAAATGTTCATTTCTAAAGTCTGATATATTCGTCTGTATCTGCTTTTAATTTTCCTAATAAGGTTCTATACTTCATTGTTACTAATTTTCACTTCTTCTCCGACATCGGGTTTCGAACGCTTCCAACTTGTTTACTTCCGAATCATTAAGTATATAAAACGCTCCGTGCGAATGTTTCGATCATCTTTTTTCCCTCGATTTCTATAAAAGGTCTTTCTTTTTCGTAAATGCCAATTTCGCTAATACTATCTTCTTCACCCAATTTTTAATGTGTTCATAGAATGGAAACAGTCGACATCAGCCAAATTTATGGAAATCTACATATATTAAAGTTTTACCTACCATACAGAGGACATTGTAACGGAATCAGTTAAAATAAAAATTCTTAATACAGGCTGTAAATTCCACGACTTAGCATTAATTTCATATTGATCCGAGTTAACTTTCATTTTCTTCTTCTTTTAGTTCAGTCCTAAGCTCCATGATGATACTTTTCCAATGTTCCCGATTTTCCGCAGCTCTTTTTACCTCATAGCTGCCGAGCCAAGGTTACTATGAATGAATATATTGGGTTTTCCACGTCCTCGTTTCCCTTGAATTGTGCCGTCGAAAACATCTCGAAGTATTCCTCCATATCTTATAACAGGGTCAATCCTCGTTTTCCATATTCGATCAATTAATCCCCCTTTTCCGTTTATTTCATTCGTAATTTCTCGATTTCCTTCTTCGTCCATCTTATCTTATCCATTCTCCTACAGCACCACATTTCGAACGTTTGCAACTAGTCCATATTTCGTTTATTCATAGTTCAAGTTTCGACATCATATAGTGCTATATACGTGTACGCTTTCAGCAGGCTTTTTCTCAAGTCCATTGGTATTGACTTTTGCCTTAATACATCGAATAAACCCCAGCTTCGCAAATCGAATACGTGAACTGATTTCCTGATCGCAATATCAGTTATCCGACATTATTCGCCCTAAATATTTAAATTGTCTCTTTTAATTTTTTTTTTTATCGATCTCTACATGTAAGCGACCCGGTCTCGTACTGATCGTCATTGTCTTCGTTTTGTTTATGCTTCTTTCCATCCCGAATTATCTTCCTGTCCTATTGAGCTGCTGCATCATTTTATTTAGCACCGTACTTTGTTCGTCTGCAAATTTAATCACTTTCAATCTGACTCCTCCAGTATTTATTCCGAACTTTTCATTGCTTAGCGCTTTGTTTACTTCCTCTGGCCTATCTAATTAATTTCGTATATTGTCGATTAAATTTCTGCAATAGATAACGAACAAATTTGCGTTGTAAAGTATTTTGAATGGCCGAAAAGAAGGTTTCGATCATCACTGTCAGTAATGAAATCTATTATTTCACTTTGTCATATAGTTTGTAATATTGTACATCCGAATTAAGTATTTCTTAGGTTCTATTTCTTTTTTCATACTTTTCTACATGTTTTATAAATCGGTATATTTTATTATCGTTCACTTGATAATAACTTAATAGTCGAAAAGTTTTGTTTTCTTTATTTATATATATATATATATATATATTGTAACGACCTGTTCGACATATATACATATCCCCACCAGGGATGCCAATTTATATGTGTAACGACCCGTACAATATACATATAAATACATATACATATACATACAGATCGTTAACACATATATATATATATATATATATATATTTACGTTATATACTTAAATATTCGGATATAAATACTAAATATATAACGTTACCGACTTTCTATTTGTTCTGCTCCTTGAGGTATGTCCGGGATGCCACGTGGGTTGGCCCACGACCGTTAATAGAATAAAAATAAATAAAAAAAAAACAAAAAAAAACGCGGTTTTTATTTTATTAAAATTTTATTATATTTTGAAAAAGAAAAAAAATGAATTGCGATTTCGAACGCGCGCGATTTTCGGCTACGTTTATATGTTTACTATGTTACTTTTAAAAATATAAGTTAGGGAAAATAACTTATTCATATAGTTGACGGAACTTTCCCTAGCCTGGATGGACGAGCTTCACGGTCAAAGTCCCGACAATCCATCCTAACTTCTTCACACGACCAACTATTCGACTTAACTTGACTCAACTAACTTACTGACTAAATTCAACTGACTAAACTGACGAAACTGGCGAACTAAACTCCGACAAAACTCGTCTTTTTATTACTCTCCAGGACCCCAGAGGCAACACAGGTATCTTATCATTATTATACTTATTATTTCTTTTACTTTTGACGAAATGCCGGTTTCTTTTCATTTATATTTTTCTTTTTTACATCTTTTTCTCCTCCATAATGGTTTTTTGTCTGTTTTTGACGAAAATAGTTGAACCAAGGAAAAGTTCCATTGTCCCTTATATTTTTTAAGGTTATATACTTATATATATATATAGTCTTATACATAGTTATTAGTACGGCAGCCAGCATCAGGTAACATAACATACATATACACATATACTCAACATACTTGCTTTTCTAGGAATTCTATAGATATTAGAAATGTCCTAAATTGACTGTTTTCGGCGGAACCCTCCGATTTCTCTTTTGGGCTAGCCAATCAGAAAATTCGGAGCCGTTTCTTTTAGTCTTTGACCAAAATACCGACTGAGCCCATTTTATGAGGTATATTTACTCTTTTTGTCTGCTCTTGTCAATTCTTGATTTATTATATATATAACCTTTCAGTATTTTTTCTATACTAACTTTGATGAATCTTTTACAATTCTAATCTTACTGGCGCCAGTGTGCTTTCCCCAATACATATATCTATACCTATATCAATCTAGCTCCATTCTATTTCTTTTTTATATTTCCTTTTTACTATCTTTTCTTTGGGAAAGTCACGTTCGCGACGCCGACCGGATGTACGTACACATATACGTATATATATATACTATTTCTTTTTCTCATCATTCACGTACATATTATTGAATTTAAACTTCTAAATATAAATTTTAATTCTCATTTCAATTTATCACTTTTAATCACTCACTAACACAAGTAATGTAACAAGCATGGTTGTTACAATATATATATATATAAATTTATTATTTTCTTATATACGTATATCTTCTTCTTCTTCAGTGGCAATTTCTCGTTGGCGCGGGGTATGACGTACAACAAAATTCGGTTGTTTACTAGATCTAAATGAATCATCAATAAGATCCGGCCTTATATTTTGTCCTTCCTACTGGTCTTTTACCCGGGACTTGAAACGTACGCGCTACCGAAATCAGTGAACCACTGTCCTTGATCCCGTAGCACGTATTACCACTTTAGCCTGCTTTCACGAAGTTTGTTTATATATCCGACTATCTCGAAAACGGATCTAACGATTTGGACGAAATATTGCGCGTACGTGTAATTTATCGAGTAATATTAAAATTGGCCCCTGTGAAAACCTTTGACATTTAAGTCTTATAACATTTTTTAAAAATTTCGATTTTTTTTTTTATCCCGTCGATACTTATCTGGGGACGTACGTTAAAAATTTCAATTCGATCGTTCTTCGAATGTTACAAGTTTAGAAATTCGCTTTTTAAGACGTTATAGTAACGTTTCGATTTAAGTTATCGGAACTTTAGGGGAAGAATTTTTTTAATTTGCGAAAGAATTGTTTGGAAAAAATCCCCGTCGAAAAATTTCGAAAAATCTACCGATGAAATTTTCGGATATAACTCCCCAAAACTACACGATTAAAATAGTTTATGTGACGGTTTTTAATAGTATACGATTCTTATCTAAATATGCATTTCCCGAAAAAGTACAATTTTACAACCAAAAAATATGGCTCGGTCGCTTATATATGTATAATGTGCAACGCTAATTATCACGTCCACTACTGCGGTAGCCTGTTATCATTCTTTGCTCTTAACCTGATGTAATAATGCGTTTATGCGAATATAAATTTTTTATTACTTCCTTAAAATTTTTTTTTTTTTGTAAATTTTTCTTTTAACCATGTTCTAAGCACGGCGTATACGTACCGGTTATTTGTGTCGTTTGTACGCTACCTCATTTTTTTGTTGAATATTTATTTATTTTGTGCATAAACATTTCGAATGATGAATTGCACTGACGACATCTTGCGCAATAGCGTGAGTTTGAACTTTTAATCGTTTTCGTATATCTGCCTTTGCGTGTAGTGTATCCTATATGGCTATATGTCGTTTATTGTACATCCCCTTTGTCTAATGACTTAAAATACTCGAATAAAATTTCTCTTATGGTTTTTAGGTTAATATTATAATATACAATATATATATATATATCTAATATATAAAATTCTCGTGTCACAGTTTTCGTTGCCATACTCCTCCGAAACGGCTTGACCGATTTTGATGAAATTTTTTGTGCTTATCCGGTATCTATGAGAATCGGTTAACATCTATTTTTCATCCCCCTAAATGTTAAGGGTAATCCACCCCTAAATTTTTTTTATTTTTTTTTAAACGTTGTAAGCGCATAACTCAACAACGCCCGGACTAATTTGGCCAATTTTTCTTTAAAATGTTCGTTGAAGTTCAAGGATGGTTTTTATGGCGAGAAAAATTCGGAAAAAAAATCAGTTTGGTTAGGGGGTTGAAGGGGGTAAATTATTTAAATTTCGATTTTGGAAAAATTTCGATAGAATCGATTTGGTAGATATTAAAATGACCGTTACGAAACAGAAAACCGTTTTTCGTTACGATCGATAGGTGTCGAGCTACGAATTTTTGAAAATCGATGACCTGCCACCTTTGGCAAGGCGTAGCGAGCGACGTAAACATTTTTAAACGATTCCGACTTTACAAATAGTCATTTATATATAAGATATATAGGATGAAGCGAAAAAACCGCGAAAAAAAATTTCAAACCGAACCCGAAAATTTCAAAAGGGTTGCGATTTTTTCAAAATTCCTATTTTTTCGCAATAATTCACGAACGATTCGAAATTTCGAAAATTTATTTAAACAAAAGTTATGTGTCATTATAATACGCGTCGAACAACGGTTAACGCGTGTTTTTATATCGAATACTCGCCGAGAAAATTTGTCTTAAAGGGTTTTGGGGTTTTGGGCCCTTTTTGCGGCCCCTATGAGAGATGGGGGCTTCGGGTTGGGCTCAATAGAAGGTAGACGTGGAGATCTATATTTTATGACATATTGTAAATGTTTTAAAAATTAACCGGTAACGAGAAATCGCGAGTTGAAAATTTCATTTTTGATTTTTAATAATTCTGCCGGCGATTTTTGGCCATCCAATTCTACAATGCATTTAGCACGGGCCAATGTTAATTATATATTATAATTCGCTTACGTTTAGAGATACGAAAAAAATTCTTATTACCTAATTCGATCGTCGTAAAAAAATTTATTAAACCGCGTCGTCGTCGAAATTCGAAAAATTATAAAAGGGGGGGTTTGGGGGTGAGTCATTAAAATTTTGATTTTTGAAAAATTTCGATAGAATCGATTTGGTAGATATTAAAATGACCAATACGAAACAGTAAACTGTTTTCAGTTATTACGGATAGGTTCGAGCTACGAATTTTTGAAAATCGATGACCTGCCACCTTTGGCAAGGCATAGCGAGCGACGTAAACATTTTTAAACGATTCCGACTTTACAAATAATCGTTACTATATAAGATCTGTCGGATGAAATGAAAAAAAATTTCAAACCCGATCCGAAAATTTCAAAAGGAGAGACCCTTGCGATTTTTTCGAAATTTCGATTTTTTTGCAATAATTCGCGAACGATTCGAAATTTTGAAAATAGTGTTATAATAAAAGTTATTTGTCATTAAAAGACGCGTCTAACGATGGTATTGCCGTATTTTTATATCGAATAATCGCCGAGAAAATCAGGCTTAAAGGGTTTTTGTGTTTTGGGCCCTTTTTGAAGCCTCTATGGTAGGTAAAGGGTTTGGGTTGGTCTTAAAACAAAGTAGACGTGGAGATCTATAATCTATGTTATTAGATCAATGTCTTAAAAATTAACCGGTATCGAGAAATCGCGAGTTGAAAATTTCATTTTCGATTTTTAAAAAATGCCGGGTCAGCTAGTATATATATATATATATATATATATATATATATATATATTGTTACCTATATCGGTCCACTGCCGGATGTAGGTCTCCCCAATCAATTTGAAAAGGGTTAAATATGTATTACCGAGGAAGCGCTACAGAAATACTACTTTTCGACTTTATAATAAATTAAGTTTTAATGATGAAAAAAAAAGAAACACGGGTTACGACTAAATGTCAATCTATCCTACATCGGAGTTCTCTTTGTTTCTGTACATCGTGTCTTGGTGAATGTCCTTAGTATTCCGCGCTTAAATTTTTAATAAACCTTATACAGTATTCCTTTTAACTGTCTAACTTAATTGGACTTCATAATTATGACAGCCCCTAACACTCATTTTACTTTCGTACACCTCTATCAACTTGTTTACTGTGCATGATCTGATAATGGTCAGAATAAAAAATATACCTGTTTTTATCTTTCTCTATGGTTTAGGCATATGCATTGCCGGTTTATACATTTTTCATCCATAATAATAATAAGCATAAATTATAATAATAGTAAAATGTAATTAAACGTGTTTGCAAATGCACACAAGTTGTCAAATATTTTCTTTTTTTTTTTGTCCCCCGTTAAAAATTTCGTTAGTAACTGTATCGGAATGTGTAGATTATTTTAAATGTTTATTTATTTTATAGTTCGAAGTTCAGTTTCTTATCGATTACCTTGAAATAACGAACGGCGGCCTGATGACTCATTCTACGGATTTAAATCCGGATGGAAAACTACGGAGTATAAACGCAGACCGGACATTAGATAAAAATAGAATTAAGTTCCCCCACCACCATAAGTATCTTAACACATGTTGATAAAAAATCACAACTTTTTAGTTAAAAAAAAAAAAAAAACACGTCCTCTTAAACACACGATGGGAATATTTTTAAAATTACATTATTTTAAAAATAGTTTTTTTTTTTTTAATAATAATATATTATTCTATTACGGTGTTATTACGTAATAGTGTAAGATTATTATTATTATTTAAATTAATGTGCCATATACAGCAACTAATGACTAGAGGCACAGAGGAAAATAAGTATTAAATTATACAATCCAGTAGGATGTAGGAAGAGCACGAGTCTGAATTAGAAACGTCATAATGAAGATGGAAAACGTAGTATTGAGGATACTCTGTCAGTATATGTTGGACAGACAGTGCAATGTTGCAGGCCGTACAAAATGGAGCGTCCGATCTATTAAGAATATGTGTCAGTTTAGTGTGGCCCAATCGAAGTCTGCTTACAACTACACTGTCCCTCCGATGTTGTAAGTGTGTCTTCCAAGGTGTTATTTTTGGTTTGATAGATCGTATAGCTTGTTTGATGTTAATACGGATTGCATTTTTCTTGTCATAACTGAAATAACGATGATTTCATGAAACTCTTGAGGTCTGCGAATGGAACTGATAAATTAGGCACAGGTAAATGCAGTTGTGTAAAATCTCGAAAAATAAAAGAAATATTTTTAATAAATAAATTATACTTCGGTAATAATTTTAAATTTAAGTAAAGGGATGGAATAAATTATACGCCATTGCCCTCGATAACTGTTACAAGGTGAACCGGAAGACGAATATATGAATTTACATTTAAAAATTGAGCAGTTTAAAGATGGTATATGAAATATGTTTATATATATATATATATATATATGTATGTATATACATATATGAAAATATATATTCGTGTAAACGGGTAATTAATTATCAGGAAGTTGGTAAGATTGAACACAGCCTGTCGTTAAAGACGTCATCCGTTAATCGATTATAATTTGGTCGTATCGTAGAATTTTTTTTTTGTTCGTTAAAACCAGAACTATCTAACTAATAGATTTGGGTTATCTATCATCGGAACTCTACTATGTAAAATTTAAGACCGATCTGGGTTGTACGGGTATGCGGCTGTGGGGCTGCGCTGGTATTTAAAATGGGGTGCTAAGAATAATTACTGCAGCTATCTGATACGACTCTATGACGGCTTAAACGTTACGTTAGTGAAGGATGAAATCAAAATACAAGCTACAAACATGTCGCCCGAATTAGTTCGTATAAATCCACTTGCTACAGATCTGCTGAATGATTACGGTGAAATATGTAGCCTGTGGCGAAATGATAACCATTTCGACTTTGTTCAACCAGTTTAGGTTTAGAGGGAGTATTACTGAGTACTACACTTCACGAAATATCCCTCATCACATTAAATTAATTTAATGATTTCTAAAGTTTGGTCAGTTGTAACTTGAATATATATATAATAATAATAATAATAATAATAATATAAGTAAATATGAAATGTGTAATTCAGAATGCTTATCAGTAAGTTTTGTATATCTGGGACGATTTAGTAATATATAACTTAAACGATAGTATTTCTTACCAAACGTTAACCCTATCAGTCATGCATTATAAAATTTTGACACGAAATTATAAATTTTATACACCGGGTGTGTATTATACAATACCGCTTCTTAATTGAACTGTAGATAATTTTCATTGTATTTATATAAATATTTTTCAAATTGAGACATTTCACTTCAACCAGAAAATAAAAAATGTTATTAGTATTAAAACGTAATGTACCGTATAATGGACATCGTGACTGAAAGGGTTAATAATCGTTTTACGTCCGAAATGATGAAATCATGTTTTTTCGGGAAATGACCGGATAAGCGAAAAAGTTGAAATTAAGTGTCAGGCACGTCGATAATATTGTTAATTTTCTTATACGGGGCCCAAAAACGGCCAATATTTGTCCGACTGAATGTAGGATTCGTCGGAATTTACACGGTATTGTGGAAACGGATGTTGGTTGGGTGTTCAGAGGATAACTGAGGAAACCTGCCAATCGATATTAAAGGAGATAGCCGAACGAACAGGATTACGAACGGAAGTTTTAACCCGCCGAATTGGCGATTGGTTTCTTTTTCCTGTTTTTTTCTCTGTGGGTGTTACGTAGTCAGGGGACTCGAGATTGTAGCAAAAATCAATTGAGAAACGAACTTCCTGTTAAGATAATTCGTCCGATGAGTTAATAGATAAGCTTCATTGAATGTGTGTGTAATTGGCGTAAACTACTTTATAACGAAAGTATTTAAATGTACGATGATATCCCGGCTAGGGTCTATAGGTACGATACATATTTTGTATGTGTGTTTGTGCGTATATTATTCCGGGAAGAGGATATGGAAAATTTTTTAGATATCTATATATGGATCGTACATTTAAATTTAATATTAGGAAAACTTCAAATTACGGAACATGTTTTTCATTTAAATTTTCGGTTTTAATTTTGTTATGTTTCTTTATAACATTTTTAGAGTTCGTAATAACTACCTTGGAATAGTTTAATTTATAGCGTGTTTAAATAAGCGCGCGTGCGTAAGATAATAAAGTGTTTTTCTAAAGTCACTATTACCTAAAAAAAAAAAATTAAAACAGCACACTGTCGTTTTATATCAGTTGAAACTATTTAGAGTCTAAACGTAAACTGGTTAGCACCTATTGGTGGGCCTATCTGTCTATCGTGTAAATTACGAAAGTGAAACTAAATGAACCGAACATAAGGCGAATGGAAGTTTAAAAAGCAAACCAAAGATAACGACAGGTGAAAAATGAATGAGATCACGTGCCCGAGTAAATGCGGGCAGATGCACCATATATATATATATATATATATATATATATATATAAAGCGTGTATGTATTTATTATTTTCTGGAAAACGAGACTTGCGGCGAGTGTATCTCTTTATTTTATAATTATTAGTTGTCTGTTTGTTATATATATATATATATATATATATATATATATATATATATATAATTTTTTTTTTAATCATAAAGTAACAAATCTTTTTAATTTGTTTTCCTTTACAAATCAAACCAATAGATATTTACGATAAGTGAAAAATTGTTTAATATAATAAAACAGATTAAGAATCCTGAGTGTATGCTTTAAGTACAAATAAAACGTAATTATTGAGTCGTAATTGCGCGAACATTCTCGATAATTTATTTATCGCGTTATTTTAATAATAATGAAAAAAAATTGAAAAAAAAACGGAGATTAATAATTTTCGGACGAAAAAAATTGTTGTGTAATAATTATAAAGTGTAGTCGAACGATCGATTTACGGATGTCGAATTTATAAAAGCGATATTATGAATTAGATTTAAGCGAGATTAATTCGGTCGTTTAGAATTTAGTTTTGTATATCAAATTCCGCGAAATGTTTGAAGTATTCGAAAAGTTTAACTCTATTTTATGAAATCGCGCGATAATTAAAGCACCGTAAAGTAGGTTAAAATCGTAAATGAACTTTATTATAATCGTTACTATTTCTTTCAAGTGTGACGCGATTGTATAGGGTGAGCCAGAGAAGATGGACGACTTTGTTGTTTTTTAAATAACTCAAAAAACTAGTCGACTAAAATTTTTGAATGAAATTTTATTTAAAAACAGAAAAACGAGAGATTAGCTTACAATCATTTGTGGAACACGATATCATACAGGTTAGTCTTTACAAAATTTTTGAAGATCGAGCATATGTCGCTGGATTTTATAAATTTCTTCAGAAATCCGAGATTTCGGGTCTTCCAGATGTGGTGGATGCGTTTCGTAAATGCGACTAGGTATTGCCTGAAAAAAATCTGGAGCGGTTAAATCTGGCGAGCGCGTCGCCGTGCGAAATCCTTTGCCTCGACTATATGCGATTACCAAACGCTTGTTTTAGTACTGCGAGCATTTCTGCCGAACAGTGGCATGTCGTAACAGTACCAGTAAAAATAAACAAGGCCCTCACCGCTATTCCACACTTCGCCGCTTGAGCCCACAAGGTATTCGCTCGCCTTGTGACGCCTTTTTTGTTCGATTGAATTCGGATTAGATTCGGACGAGTAACGGCAATTCTGTTTGTTTACGAATGCGGCTAGCTGAAAGTGGGCTTCATCGCTCCTTAAAAGATGATTTAAATCGATCTCTAGTAGAGTCTTTCAATGTTTTCAGCGTCGTTTCAGCAAATAGTTTTTGTTGTGCACGGTCGATACATTTTAATTCCCGAGTTATTACCAGTTTATAAGGATAAAACTTCAAGTCTTCCAGCAATATAATGCGAACAAATTCTCCGGACGTGTTTAAAGAAGCAACATAATGAAGAGCAGAGCGTCCGAGGTCCGAATGATCGCTGAAGAAAGAAAGAAATTTATTTATTGACATAAATTCATTAAAAGTACAAAAGTACAAAATCATAAGAATTACGCGTACCGGAATTATAATAATATCCTTACCGCTAATAAACAAAATTCTTTATGTAATAAATCTTATAGTATATTTACTAGATTATAAATATATAAAACGCGGGAAAAAATTTGAAAAAAAACCAACTCCATAAAACAACAACAACAACAACAACAACAACGTATATTTCAGCATAATTTACATTGAGTATACACAAACCAAAAATTTTAAATAATAATTACGTAACGCCCAACATGGCTCGCCGTACATCAGAAATAATAATACAAAGACCCGTAATAAATAAAAGAAGTAATTATACTTATACTTATAATGACAGCAAAAAATAATTGAAAAAAGCTTTGTATCACATTAAGCATACAAAAAGGGATATTATTCGATATAATAACAATTATAAAGATATATAATATAATACACATATACTTACCTATATATATACATACATACATACACACACATGTATATACACATATACACAGATACATTAAATATTAATCATTTACAGTAAATTATGTTTAAGGCGTCTATGCTTATACTTTGTGTACATAAACTGTAGCTGCCTGGAATCGTAATTTCCGATCATTGAGATGTACTGATTTTCATGCAATACACAATTATCGCAGAACTTACGAGTTATAGTAAGAATATAATCCCGAATAAAGGGTATATTTAATATCTCATGCATGTCCACTATTCTGGCATACTTTGGGACACTTAATATGCATCTTAAACACCTATTTTGTACTAATTGCAATTTATTAAAGCTCGCCTTCGAGATAGAAGACCAGGCGGGACAAGCATAAGTCATCACAGGACGAATAAGTTGCTTTATAAATGATGAGCTTATTATTAACGTTAAGGTACGATTTACGATTAAATAACGCATACACTGTACTTACTGCTTTATTTGTTTTTAGAGCTGCGTAATTTACATGCGCCGAGAAGGTTAATCGTTTATCTAATAAAACTCCCAAATAATATACTATCCGACCAATGTATAACTTTATCACTACTAGAAGTTCAGATGGCAAAATTGGTCGACGACGAGTGAAAAAGATGGCCTCATTTTTTAATGCGTTTATTTCGATTTGCCATTTGCGATAATACTTTAAAACGCGACGTACACCGTTTTCTAATTGATTTTTAATAGCAGTTGGTTTGTAAGAGCTCCAAAATATTGCTGTATCATCAGCGTATAAAGCAACTTGCATATTTGTCAATTTTGGGAAATCATAGAGAAACAATGTGAATAAAAACGGACCTAAAATACTACCTTGTGGAACACCCGCGGCACAAGTTTTCATAGTCGATTTCGAATCATCTACCATTACATAAAATGTTCTATTGCTTAAATAACTATGAATTAAAAACACCAAATAAGTAGGAAATTTACACTGTATCATTTTATACGTGATACCTTTACACCAAGTTGTGTCGAATGCTTTAGCAACATCGAGCAAAACTAAACCAGTATGTTTATACAATTAAAATTATAGCTGACAAATTCTATTATTCTAGATGTTTGTTGCGTAGTAGAATATCTTGGGCGAAACCCAAACTGAATGTCAGGTAATAGTTATCGCTGACCTTATAATTGAATTGCGAGAGAAACTTCTATTCACACCGAAAATAACGATCCACGCAAAACGCGTGCTTTTTCTCGTTTATATGATACCATATGATAACTAAACGAATCTATCGTGTGCGCATAAAACGCGGAGCACGCGGTTTGCGTTGTAGCAGTGTTACCAACTGCTTTATTCAAAAGACAAAACTGCGCGTGTTCTCTGAGACACCCGGTACTCTAAATTTAGCATTTATATTTTGTAAGAAGAAATCTTAAGTAACTATTCACGACGATGTAATCAGATCAACGGCAACCTCACGAGAAAGTGAGTATGCCACAATCGAATAAATTATACTTTGCAAAATACATAGCAAGTGTGCCCCGTTCTAAATGATCCGTAAGAAGAGAAGTCGCGATAGAAATAGGAAAATTAAAATAAAACATACACGCCACCACCCGTTCGGTAATGAATCTCCATCTGGAAGATTAAAATCTCGTAGACACTTCCCGAATAAAGTATCGGCTATTATAAAACCGGAGAAGGTTCGACTGACTAAATTAAAGGAATAACCGGTCAAAAGTTTTAAAAATAGGGACAGAACTTAAACTGGGGTCGATGGAAAACGTTGAATAGATTACGGAGAAACCTGGTCAAATAAGCGATTTCTCGGTCATTGTGCCAATGTGGCCATGAAAAAGATCAAAATAATTTATTTCAATGGGCAAAAATAAAAACTGATCTAACGGCGTCCGATCTGCCGACTGATAGAATCCATATGTCACACTGATTGATAGTTATAGAGGAAATATATATATATATATATGCGCATATATATATATATATATATATATATATATATATATATATATATATATATATATATATATATATATAAATGGCATCGAAGGTACGTAGAAGAGAACGATTTTTTTTTTCAGTAAGTCGAAACTCGATAAAATATTAAATAATTTACAACCATATTTTCTTTAAAGAATAGAGTTTTAAACACACGAAAAAGCGACACCTTGTACGATATTTACTTTTCTAAATGTTTACACATTTGTATTCTATACACCAATGACGAATTGACGAACACGTGCGTGCCACAAGGTAATGTACGCATATACGATTAAAGAATAATTTCAGCCAAATACGTATATATGTGTGTCTATATATATGTACGTAGGTGTATATTAATATGGTGTATATGGGTTTTATGTATATATATATATATATATATATATATATATGTGTGTGTGTTTTATGTATGTGCATATATATATATGGTAGTTATAAATGTCCACATGTAGTAAAAATAAAAGAAATGCTAAAATCCCACATAAATTACCGCTATGAATAAGGAAATTAATTTTATATTAAACAATGTTAGTCACTGCTTCACAGCGCAAAATATGTTACACCAGTATGCATTAAGAGGAAATTATAAACTTGTTCTAATCTCTGAACCTTACATCATTAATAATAAGTTAAATGGATTTTCTGGGTACAACATCATAAACAATAGTCTAGCTGCCATCTGCATTTCATCAGACATAAATTACCAAAAAATTCTCATTGATAAAAATCATAACCTTATAGCAATCCTCTTATCTAATCTCTTAGTCATAAATGTATATTTCTCCCCAAATAAACCATTAGAACCATATCTACAAGCTTTAAATGATATCCTCACAAAATTCCCCTATAAACGAGTACTTCTTACAGGGGATATGAACATTAGATCTACTAAATTATTCGATTTGAATTGATTACTATTAATTAAAAATTATTACTTGTGTTGACGGTTGATTGTAGATACCCAGAATTATTACAGTGCTTCGTTCAAAAATATCAAATTGGTTAAGCGACAATAAATTAATAGTAAACAATACGAAAACGAAATACGTAATCTATACGAATCAAGACTTGGTAGACTGGCATCAATTGCATGTAACATTTGATAATACAATATTAGTAATCAAATTATAAATACCACCCTGGGGGTATTACTCGAATAAAGGATTAAGTTGTAGCGCGCATTTTCTTTGTTCATCTAAAAAGTGAAGAAAACTGAATTATTTATTTTATTACCTAAAGCAGTTTTATTGCCGGAACATTTGAGTCGATTGTATTATTGTACCAGCCGGTATTATTTACACCAGCTATTTAAAGTAGGAAGTGAATTATGCTTTTTTTTGCAGTCTCCGTATCTCGGAGGTAGACAACTACTTACCTATATGTACATATTTTGTTGTACACTATCAATCATAATATGGCATTAGCGTAGATAGACACGTACATGCGGAAGAACTGATTGTAATCGCTTTGTTGTCACGACACAATGCACCCCCGCGTGTTTTTGTAGTGTACTACATTATTACTAGGGCGCATATGGCGTTGTGTGTGTGGCGATTTGCTATTCCACGCGATAATAATATTAGGATTATTTATATTTTTATTTACTGCTGATCATTTTTACATCGCTATGTTCGAAATCGGTACTTTACTTATAGAAGTACGTGCTCTAGTACTAAATTATGCTTAGCTGAAAAAAAAAATGAAAAGTTTGATTTATTTTTATAATTTCAGCATTAACGAATTTAAGCTGGATACGATTTAAAATAGATAATAGTGAATGCATGTGCCCGAGTATTAAGAAATAGTACACGCACACGCATATATAGTTAAATACATATACATATATATATATATATATATATATATATATATATATATATATATATATGTATATATGTGTATATATATATATATGTATGTGTATATATATATATATATATATATATATATATATATATATATATATAAAAGCGAAGATGATATTAGGATGATATAAAAAAACCAATAATAATAACAATGAAGTAACTCATGTGGTACACCGAGCAACAATAATTTCAAACAATGTAATTCGTACTAAATTTACATTTGTATAGAATATAGAAGCTAACGATAAATTAATTTAAAGTTTTTCTTTCCGATATCGTAATTCGTTTAATAGATAAAAATTTTAATATTAACTTTCTCACCTTTCAGATACTAGGCACGATTCTATTTCATATTATTCTAAACAAATTGAAGATTATCATTAATAATAGATATATGTTTTAATCGTGAAGATATTCATCGAACAATTTATATACCGTCTAAATATAATGAATTCAGATTAAATTACCCCTTTCAACTGGATAATTCAATTAGAATGTTTTCCAATATTTATGCGCGAAGTATTTAATGTGAAACATGTATATAAATAACCACCGCAGATAACTATAAACCATTTCCAGCCGATTTCTTCATCCTAATAACTAGGATGATGTATATATTTAATAATATTTGAAAATTTTATATATATGTATATATATATATATATATATATATATATATAAAGCGTGGGTGATAATGCGATAATATATTATAAAATTATCATAATATCATCGGGTGTATATATATATGTCACGATGTATGTATTAATTTTTATGTGTGTATTTCTTATATGTATGTACAGTTGAATGTGTGCTGTTTAAGTATATATATATACACGCATGTATGTATGTATCTGTCAGATTGATAGACATACTACTTTGTTTATTTTAACGGGGAATTTCTTGTCTGTCGTGAATCTTCAACTAAATCGTATTATAATGATACGTATTTACAAGTATCACAGACAAACGATTATAATATATCTTTATATACCCATATATATTTACATGTATATATATATATATATAAATATGTATAATATAACGAGTAAATTATATTTTTGTGAAATACAAATGAATTATTAATAAGTAGTATATTCAAGTTTTCAACTTCGTCCGAGAATGAAAAATTAATTTCATTTATTCTTTTCTTTTAACCTTGTAATTTAGTTTTCCCTTGGCGAACTCTGGTTCCTCTATATGACGTTTTTGTGCTTATTTTCCAACGAATCGTAACGAAAAGAGGCTTCTCTATTCTTATTTTCTAATTATCCGCATCATTTTTAGTCATTGTGTGTATTCTGTTCTTACATATGTACGAGAAAAGTTAATTATCATTTTATTAGTTTTATCTTTTCATTATATTAAGGTTTATTATTATTTACCATTACCACTATTACTATATTTAACTTGACTCGTCAATTAAGAATACAAAACGAAATTGTTGTTCTTATATATATATATATATGCGCGTGTGTGTATTATATATGTCGTTTGGTACTCGGAGGTAACTTACACTTTTAGGTACGAAATGGTGTTTTGATTATTAAGGAAAACCAGGTCGACCATCTCCAGGTCGAAATTGTCGGTTTAGTTTAAATGTTAAAAACCAACTTCTATTTTCTCTTTCGTATAACAACAACAACAATATTAATAATAATAATAATAATAATGGCCGTTTGTTACACGGTTTTATTTTCACTCTCTTTAAAATGTTCTTCGAATTTTTCTTATACATTATTATTACTTTCACAAACTTTGTAGAAATTGTTTTCAAAATGATAACGTCCCGTGTTATAATATTGTATATAATCCGTCCGCACGTGTTCCATTTTTCGTAATTATACGCGATTTTAACACACGATCTACTAGTAATTTTATTTCCAAATTATTATTATTATTATTTTCAATAAATTTTATTTACGTACGTATATTTTTATATAAACATAAACGTATGAAATAGAAAACATTGTAACGGTAGTATCACAAGGGTCTGTGTTAGGACGATTTTTTAGAAAATTACAAAATAAAAGTTAAATTTATCTCAATATGGTTTAGACATCCGATTTGTTACGCAAACTAAATACTTAGATGTATTGACAATAATTTAAAATTTTGTAACCACTTCAATTATCTTCTTCTTCAAGCAATATTTGACGTAGGCCTCTCCCAATCTTTTCCAACGTTGTCTGTCCTGAGCTTCACGTACCCATGTATACCCGACTTGTTTTATTAGGTCATCTGACCACGTTCCCGGGGGTCTTCCTTGTTTCCTTTTTCCAGTGTATGGTCGCCAATACTGAACTGAACTTTAATTATATTACAACCACAAATTTACAAGAGTATTTAATAATAAAAACAATAATAATAGAATAAATTACAAGAAAGGATTAATATTTTATAAAAAAATGTAATTTTACCAAATATACCGTACGGCAGTATAATTTATGTCGATACGATTAATATGAAACGGTTTCGAAACAGATTAAAGACTTTCACTCAATTATCGTCATCAAGTTAAACAAATCATATAAAACAATCATCTATCTAATATATATATATATATATATATATATATATATATATATATATACACATATATATCTTCTTCTTCTTCTTTGCCTGTATTACATCATTGTGTTGATGTAGGCCTCCCTTAATAATTTCCATCCACTTCGATCTTGTGTTTTCCGAAGCCACTGCGTTCCCGCTGTGTTGACAATATCGTCCGTCCATCTTCTGTTTGGTCTTCCTTGGCTTCGTTTTCCTCCATATGGTCTCCATACCACCAGCTCTTTTGTCCATCTCCCATCACATTGTCTACCGATATGTCCAGCCCATGCCCATTTATTCTTCGCTATTCTTTCACCGATATCTTCGAACATTGTTTCCCTTCTGATTTTTTCTGATTTTATTTTATCTTGGAGTCTAATTCCTAGCAGTGTACGTTCCATTTTTCTTTCAGTCTTCCTCATTCTATCAATTACTTGTTTTGTTAATGGCCATGTTTCTGTGCCATATATCATTACAGGCATTACACACTGGTTAAATATTTTTGCCCTGTTTTCTTTACTAATTTTACTTTTGAGCATCTTCTTTATTTTGTGATATGCGACCCATCCATGTGTTATTTTTCTGAGTAGATCTGGGCCTGTTTGTTCTTTCTTTGTGAAAACTTTACCTAAATATACAAATTCATCTACCTTTTCGACCTCGCCTTTTTCTAATTTTATTTTATACATTGGTTGTGGTCGATTTTGATCGTATTTCATATACTTAGTTTTTTGTGTATTTATTTTTAACCCAACGGTTTTTACAGCTCTTTCCAGTTCTTGCAACATGTCTTGTAATTCATCTATATCTTGAGCTATTACCACTATATCGTCCGCAAAACGTAAATGGTGAAGGCATTTTCCGTTGATGTTTATACCTTTTGAACTCCAGTTCAATGATTTTAGAGCATATTCTAATACTGCCGTAATAATTTGGGAGAGATAGTATCTCCTTGTCTTACGCCTTTTAATATTGGGAAAGTCGGCGTTGTTTCGTACATGCTCACACTGGCTGTTGCAGAGCTATATATATTAGCTAAAAGATCAATGTATATTTTCTCTATACCATTAGTTTCAAGTGCTTCGATTATCGACTGTCTATACACCGAATCAAAAGCTTTTTCGAAGTCTACAAATCCCAAATATACAGGAAGGTTGTATTCTTTGCACTTTTGAATTAGAAGCGTGAGTGTCTGTATATGATCTAATGTATTATATTTCTTTCGAAAACCGGCTTGTTCCACTGGCTGTTGCTCATCTAGTCTTCTTTCCAGCCTGTTTCTTAATATCCTTGTAAATAATTTGTAAACTGTTGATAGCAGACTAATTGGTCTGTAATTTTTTAAATCTTTCTTATCTCCCTTTTTATGCAGTAAGATTATGGTCGCATTATTCCACGAATTTGGTACTTTTTGTTCTTGAATACAGCGGTTAAACATATATGTTAGTTCTTTTACAACAGTCCTGCCTCCGTATTTCAACATTTCGGGAGTTATTGCATCTTGTCCTGATGCTTTCCCATATTTCATTTGTTTTATTGCAAATACAGTTTCACTTTCTAATATTTCCGGAATGTCATTTATATGAACAGGCTGTTTTGTGTTAAAATCGTGACCTATGTATGTATTCCTGTCATCGGCATACAGTGATTTGTAAAATTTATATATAGTTCGGATTATTTCATCTTTATCCCATATCTCTTCTCGTGATTCATTATATATCGACACGATTTCTTTTCTACCTTGCGATAATGTACGCCTCAATATTTTCGGTCCTTTATTTGCTTCTACAAACTCTTGTATTTTTTGATCTTGATATGTTCTTAAATCCTCTTTTATACATTTTCTTATTAGTTTGTTTATTTCAACATGCTCCACAGATTGTCTTCCTGTCTTTTGTATTATTTCCTTTCGGCGTTCTAAAAGATTTACTGTTTTATCCGCTAATTTTCGTTTCCATTTGCTTTCTTTACGAACACATTTATTTGCTGCAGTTTTCATTACATGTTTTAATCCTGCCTCTATTTCATTTAACGTTATATTTATTTTTTTTACTGTCTGTTCATGAATTAGCGTTGTTATCGTATCTGCATAGATATTTGAACATTGTTTTAGACTGTCAGCTGATGGCTTATTTCTATACTTGGCAAAATGATGGTATCTTTCGAGTTTTTTATTTAATTTAATTTCACATCTTACCATCCGGTGATCAGTATCAATGTTTACTTTATTTAAAACTTCACAATTTTTTACCATATTTATGTCGGACGTTAACATATAATCAATTTCAGCTTTAACGATTCCGTTTGGTCCCATCCAAGTCCATCTCCGTTCTAATCTTTTCTTAAAAAACGTATTTACAACGTATAATTTGTTTTCTTGTGCAAACGCGGCTAAAGCATTTCCTCGTTCGTTTCTGCCTCCGTATCCCTGAGGTCCTATGTATTTGTTAGTATGTTGTGCAATTCCTAGTCTCGCGTTAAAGTCGTCCATCACTATTGTGCTTGTTGTTTTTTCTTCTAATAATATATTTTCAATATTTTCGTATAGTTCGTCAACTTCATCTTGACTATATGAAATAGTAGGTGCATAAACCTGTATAATTTTTAATGTTGTAGACTTATTTATGCTAATTATTAAATAGGCTAGTCGCTCCGATATTCCTTTGTATTTGACAATGTTTTCTTTAATATCTTTATGCACTAAAAAACCTACTCCATGTTGTTTTTTCTGCGTTCCTTTCCAGTAGATTATGTGACCACAATCCTTTAGTACCAATTTTTCTTCATCTATACGTCTCACTTCACTTAATCCAATGATATTCCACTTGATTTTCTCAACTTCGTAAAGTAATTGTTGTAGGCTCTCTTCTGTAGCCAAGGTTCGTACATTGTATGTTGCTATCGATAATGTTTTAGTGTGTTTAGGGGTCGCATGTCCAGGTCGATGCCCCCATTTGTACATCGACTTAAGGTCCCCTGTTATTTTAAGGCCCTTCGATGCAGGGTACTGAGGGCGCTTCGTTTTGTTGTGATTCATGGTATTAAGAGGGGGTAGGTCTTACCTTTCCACGAGGACCAACTTCGGCTTGGAAAGGGGTTGATAGTAGCTCGACTTACTAGAGCTTGATACGCCACCGTTGTTCATGATGATAGAATCGTCCGCTGCCGTATCTTAGGATAGCAAACCTATCTCTATTTACCATCCATCTAGAAGCTGCCATTTTTCATAATACCTGATAACGCCAGCTTCTAGACCCTCAATCATCCTTTTGTTTGCAGACCTAGATTCCCATTGGGGTTGGTTACCCAATCTTCCTCTAGGTTACTCTGCGTAACAGGGACCACCTCGTGAAGGCGGATGTGAGGTAGAAGAGGAGAGGCTAACGGAGTCTGCTGGTAGACTCTATATTGCGCATCACTCTTCATGGGGGTGGCCCCCATATATATATATATATATATATATATATATATATATATATATATATATATAGGAGACAGAGAGAGAGAGAGAGAGAGAGAGAGAGAGAGAGAGAGAGAGAGAGAGAGAGAGAGAGAGTTGCTAGTATTAAGCCACTAAAATATTTTTTTATTTTTTTTTATAAATAACTGCCTTTAAGGAAGGCAGTTACACTACTACAATCTTAACCTATAGGTTAAATAATTAGTGATAATTTAACATGTTGTGTACGCTGATCTAATTAAATATTAATTATTAATATGGGGTTCAATAGAACTATAATTATTATTTAACTATAAATTAGGTCCAATGGATTTGTTCGCTTAAGGCGTCTCACATTATTTGCAATGTCCAGTACCCGTGTAACTTCTTTATTAGTGTGACCATGCAGTCTTTGTTCGTGTTTGACCGCAAAGTTGCGAATGATGTCATCAACTTGTTGAATGTTCAGATCATAGTGTACATTACTGTCCCGCTGAAACCATCGTACGTTAGTCAGCGTCCGAAGGGTCAGGTAACTGGGATTCCACCAGTGGCTTAAGTCTTTTCACAAGAAATTTTTCAAGTAATTTTGATACGAACTGGCACAGTAATATTGACCGATAAGACTTCACATCTTCTGCTGATTTCTCAAATAGAGAAACGTATTAACACCTCCCTGATAAAGAGTAGGATAAATGTAAATCACGAATTTATCAATGTCACCATCATCCGTATTACCTAAGTGATAAAAAAAAAATTTCGATGGCTGGTTCCGATTAGTGCACATTTCACCAGGTTTTCAACAAATTTATGTGGGCTGGATATCGAAGTTTTTCAATTTTTACGCGTTCCTGTATTCATTTCGCAATGTTCATGGTATCCTGAATACCGGCATCGCTTAGTAATTCTTTGTACGCCTCGCTTACCCGAAATTCGCTTTTCGACTTCATACAAGAATACCTTAAATACTAATTTGATCGACATTAATTTTGTTACACTGTGTGATCCTTAAAGATTTCATATAATTTCCTCGTGTATTATCAGGCGCTTTAATTTCATCTCCGCTATCACCACCATGGTTACTTATTTTACCCGAGGTTATCAAATGTGCCCACTTTTTATGTATTTGGATATATATGTATATATATATATATATATATATATATATATATATATATATATAATTTTGATCGCTTTAATGACGGAACTAAATCGTCTGATAAATTTTAACTGAGTCAGTTCGTTTATGATGTGTAAGCGAACCGCGACTATTTCCATTTTAATTTTCACCGCTTCCTGTACGACTTCTATATTTGCGCGATATAAACCTTCGACGTGCTATATTGACTGGCGTTTCGTATATTTTATTAATGTATCCAAAAAATAATGTAGAAAATTCTAGAAAATTCGTTGAACCCGGACGTTAAAAGTTAAATAATGATGTGTAAAAATCAAATCAAACATTTGGAATAGATATTAAATAATAATAATCATACTAATGAAGCGTTTTATCGATATTATATTGGTATTTCAATTTTTCGACTTTAGTATATATAGTACTTATAATAAGTACATTGCGGTAAATGAGTACCATCTTGGTCGGAATGTAAAGCAAACCGTCCTATATTGGCCTACCTAGGATGCGTGCTTTTTTAGTCGAGATGGTGTATTAATTTTCGGATTGATGAAGATTGCCAGGCGACCTTTATTAAATTTATATCCGATTTTACTTTGTCCTCTGAGCGTCTTGTTATCATTTGAAATTGTCATTCTTTTGTGTTCTATTTTTATTTCATCGATGGAATTTCTGGTAGAACATAACGTAATAAAGTATAATCGACAGTATAGAAGTTTTACGAAATTTAACCGCTAAGGAAGCAAAATATTTCGCGTTCTACTTTTAATTTTAAACGAGAATTTGTCGCGGCAAAAAAAAATTTCTGCTCTCCCCTTAATTTGGTGTAAATAAACGACTGAACTGAAGGAGGATAGAGAAAACCCCGCAAGCAATAATAAACCAACCCTCGCTAAACGGTAGATTTGATATACCAAATAAACTATACGTCTATATTATGTATATTGGAAAGGTTATGGATGTCTCTGTTCTATGTGTACATTATTCTTTTTCAATAGTTAGATTAAATATTAAAATATACTTTCAAGTACAAATGGTTAAAAAAATACGACTGCTCTAGCCCTTGTAAGAGAATTTTTTTACGTGCAAACGAAGTCTGCTATTTCGTTGTGACGTTTCGAAAACACTTTGCATTTAATTAATAAATCTTATAAGAATAATGTTACGACTTCTTCAATATATATATATATATATATATATATATATATATATATATATATATATATATATATATATATATATATATATATATATATATATATATATATATATATATATATATATATATATATATATATATATATATATATATATATATATATATATATATATATATATATATATATATATATATATATATATATATATATATATATATATATATATATATATATATATATATATATATATATATATATATATATATATATATATATATATATATATATATATATATATATATATATATATATATATATATATATATATATATATATATATATAATATGATGCACCTTGAAATGATTTCCTGACTATTTCTGAAATTGCCCCTACAAGTACAAATAGATGGTCTGTAACTGAAGTTTAGACTTACCCACACCTATTTGTATAATAAAATATATTTCCTTACTAATGTGAATGTTTCAACGAACTGACCCACTCCATGCAGGTCTACATATCAAATGGGCCAATGAAGTAATATATAATTATGCTCGACAGCATCGGTAACTGCTTTTTACCATCCAAATCCGGAGACATCGGAACTTTTTTCTACTGATCTGGATTTCAGAAAGCTGAAACGTATCCTCATCAATTAGTTACCGATGAATATAATTAGCAGAGTTTAGTCGTTGGGATATTCCTCCGCCCATGTTATGCTATTTATAAATATTACTTATTTAGTTTACATTTAAGATTGCAGAAATAAAGCGGCTATCCTTTACAGGAACTGTATTAAAAAAAAAAAAATTGAATAAAATTATGTAAATATGTTGAAGAAATTTTCTTGTATTCATTTCCAAATTTTCAGTTTCAATTTCCTAGAAGGAATGAAAATGATTTAAATATAGTGTCGTTTTTTTAAATTTTAATTCATTCTATAACGATAATGTAATTAGTAGTATGTACTGTTGCGTCAGTAGATACAAACAATTGTAATTGTAGTTTTAAATTTAACGATATGATCGCACGCGCGTATGTTGTTTAAAAGGGACATAACGGAATTTACAAAACATTACCATTGTTATTTATATTTATTTATAATCGCATGATTACCAAATGGGTTGGTTTCTTTCTTTTTATATATATATATATATATATATATATATGTGTGTGTGTAGTTGCACCTATGTGGAGCAGAATTGATTCAAGAGACGTTATTATCTTTGAGAATATGTGTTGATCGTATGTTTTCGCATTTACAACAGATAAAATATTTTTAAATTAATATTGAAAAATAAAAATCAGTCGTGACCTTGAAAATAATGTAGAAATTATATATATATATATAAATTTATTACTTCGCTCTAATAAGCACTATATATATATATATATATATATATATATATATATATATATATATATATATATATTTTTTTTTTCAAATAAAATTACCTGAATAATCATGCGAATATTTTATTGGGATGTGGAAAAATGTTTATTATAGTGAATTTAAAAGTAACAACGGACATTTACATTTTTTACACTTGATACACTCGAAATATTTGTCAATTTCGCGGTTTTAAATGTAATTTGAATATTACAGATGTAGTCTCGCCTTATGTATGACTCACATGTTCTTTAACTGCTTTATAAGTTTTACGACCTGACCTATTATGTCACCTCTGTTCTGATATCATATTATTTATTGCTTTTATTATTATTAATTATTTTTTTATATAATTTTTTTATTCGCAATTTGTTAAATATTGCGCATTTATTCCCGTTTATTTTCTACGTGTATTTTTACCCTTTTTTAACCGAATTTTCTTCTTTCGAAAACTCTGTTTCACATTCCTCTCGCTCCGAATACGTATTTCAGGATTGGATAAGAACTGCATAAAAAAAAAAATAGCAAAAAAATAGTCTAATCAGTGGGCGCGGTCATTTATAATTTATTTCGATATTACGTTCGTTTGAAACTACTAAATCGTGTTAGTATCTTTTTTTTCAATTATTTCTGGTAAATCCGAAATTATCGAATAATACAATAATAATAATAATAATCAACCGATCGATCGATCAGTATATTTCAGAAAAATCAAGCTAAAAAAAAGTAATTATTTATGTATATATAATGCTCGCTAATGCGCATCGTGTGCACGTGTAATAAATCAGATAAAAATTCATATTAGTCCGAGTTGTATAACAAAAGATTAAACAACGATGTTTGAAATTATTTGACTGTAACATCTTCTTTCGATAGAATTTGCAAGGCGAATGAATTTTAAAGCTCACGTAAGAATATAAACAAAGTACAAATTAATACACAAAATCCGATAATATTGTCAACTTATAAAAGAAGCGTGAATGTTCTAATTTTCATTTGAAATGTACCGCATGAAATTAAACAAGATAAATGAATGTTTTAATTTTTTATAATGTGGAATGTAGTGATTTTTTTATAAAAAATCAATTGAAAATTAGTTAAATCACTAATATTTATTTTCTTAAAGAAAACACAAAGCTTTTCGGCATTTACGCCATTATCAAGTGGACCATTTTAAAACATCAAAATTTTAAAAATATAAATTAAATATAATTACTTAAAAATATGCGATGGTGATTGTGAAAATATGATCCAAAAATTGTGTCTGCTCCTGTTCTATCTATTTTTGATTTGTTGAAATTTTAATATTTATTTTCATTTTACTTGTAAAATTGTGTTTTTTAAAAAAATTGTTGCGTTCGTATATTTTTATATTTTATATTTTACTTTTGGCCATCATACATCGCAATAGTAAATGAAAAATTTAAAATTCCACCAGTACACAACTTTTACGGAATCCGGAAAATAGTATTGAAGAAAAAATTAATATAAAAAAACAAAATTAAGAAACAAATATATTGATATTAAATTTCAACAAATCAAAAAATATATAGAACAGAAGCAGACACCATTTTTGGATCATATTTTCACAATCACCATCGCGTATTTTTAAGTAATTATATTTAATTTATATTTTTAAAATTTTGATGTTTTAAAATGGTTCACTTGATAATGGCGTAAATGCCGAAAAACTTTGTGTTTTCTTTAAGAAAATAAATATTAGTGATTTAACTAATTTTCAATTGATTTTTTTTAAATGAATGTTACAATGAAAATAAAATTATTTCCTACTACATACAATTAGAGGGGTAAGTTAAAACGGTTAAAGCTTACATGTCGATAAACACGTTAAATTAGATAATTTATGATTTATGTTAGTATAAACGGAATAAGAAAGAAACAGATAGGACGAGGGAATAAAATGAATGAAACTTTAATAATGAGCAAAACTTTGTACGCTGATGAGACCTCCAGTAGATACCATCATAGATACCAACGTTGAATGATGACTTGCTTATGCATACATAATTCGAGAATATAAACAATGAAGCGGTATTTATTTTTAGATATGGTATCAGAATCAGTATAGACGCTATTTAGTAGAATGTTTTATAAACTATGAAAATTTGAAGCTCTTCCCCCCCGATCAATTTAAGACCCGTTATAATGATAAATAAAGTCTGAGAAATTGGTTGTTGTAAATATGTATAATAATAATAATTAATAATAATAAGTAGGAATATTAGTAGCAGTGGTAAATAACAAATCTCAATAGTCTAACGATGATATTTCGTCGATATTTTTTTATGTCCGTTTTATCCCTACGATGGGAAGTTTTTTTTAGTAAATTCATCTTTAGACTCGGATGAATGGTTCAGCGAGACTTTAGATGAATAAAATTAATTCTATTTCGTTTTCCCTCCGTCTGCTAAAGAGTACGGTGTTCCCGCCTTTTTATAACAGGCAACTTTTATTGTTGCGATCAGTTCTCGTTATTTCATTTTGTTCTATTTACAATCTGCACATGGTGCAATAAGTAAATGTGACGAAGGAACAGGAATCAGATCTTGTTGATGGTCCATACTTAGGACATATGTAGGTGGAGTGAGGAGGAGCAAGTTTTAAGACTGTCTCTTGGCCGGTTTCTCTTCAACCGACGCGATGAAGCGAGTGGCATATCACGATTTGTCAGTTGTTAGCTGGATTAACGGCATTTCTTAGTCTGCTGAAAAAGAGCTTGTATGTTTTTTTGGCCACTTTCGAAACAGTTGGTATCCGCAAGTCGGAACGTATAGGCTGATTTGACGCACGAACTAAGGAACGTCTATAATTTGACGTAAGATTTTTTATTCCATAGAAGCGCCTATAATTTGACGTAAGATTTTTTATTCCATCGACTGTAAGCGCCGGATGTTACCAGGCTTAGCAGTACCATATATAGTTTAAAAGATCGGTGACTGAGTTGTACAATAATAGTTTGTTCTCAACCGATAGCTTTGAGTGTTTTCTAAAAAGGCAAGTTTGAGCACACCGTATCGCTTACGCACATCCTTAATTTTATTACGAATACGTCGACTCTAGGTATAAGCTTTTCATCGAGTTAACCAATGTATTTAACATGGTTAACTTGATGGATGGATATCCAATCTAGATGGACCGATAGTGTCAGTCCTTTATTACAATAATGATTGTCATTGTGCTATCTAGTTGATCCCTGCAATTTTCACAATGTCATCGCGTCGCTGGTATTGTTGGTCTATTTCTTTTCCGTTTTGAATGAGCGTCCGCCATTGCGGAATATGTCTTGTTCATCTGACATCGTCTCTACGCCTAACTTGTCCGCGCAACGTCCGTTTCATATTCGTTCAACTGTATCCGTCAGCTCTCTGATTGTAATAATTCTTTTCCTATCTTTTAATTTAATGTACTAAGTACTTTTACGCGTTGTTGGTATTTTCTAGATTTTTACGATTGTATAATTCCATACTTAGAAATACAATCGTTGATTACTATAAAGCGTACTCTTCGCTCTGTTTTGTATTCCGGAAAAACCTTTAGCGCCCCATGCTAAGGATATTCCCCTTCGTATTTCTGTCTGCGTGATTTCTTTTCGTGATCTCGCCCTCTAGATTCCTTGCTTACTAAAAAAAACTTCCTACTTATCTCTATCGTCCGTACTACTGTTAATCGTAATATTTGTTTTCCGTATATTTATTTCTTAATTCTAATTTAATAGACTTCATTGTGAGTTCGTTTAAAGTGGTTTTATAACTCTTGCGGATATATGCAGATAGGTCATTGTGTCCGGTTAATTAAAAGTTATTAATTAAAACGCGCGAAAATTATTCGTTAACTATAATTAACGTCTAACCGGCCGTTACTTTAACCGTGTTTAATGAATATAAGATTTAAAGCCACCTTTCGGTATCGTCAGATAAGCAAATGTTGTTTTCCGATGATGGAGAATATGTAAAAATCGAATACAATTTCAAGTAGAAATTTAAATTTAATAAAATCTTATCTTCGCGGATTAAATAATATTTAAACGCGCGTTTTTTTAGATTTTATTCGAAAAAGAAATCTGTTTAATTTCGTAATTTAACGTAACGATAATTATTAATTTCGCATTCGTAATAATCGAATTTGATATTATTTTTGTTTTTCTGTATACAATCACAGAAGGTCGAACGATTGCGTGCGTATAATAATACTAAACAGCCGACTACATATTAGACTTTTACGCGATTGTTTCGGTGAAAATTGCTCTTTGAACTTTCTACGTGTGATTTCGATATGTTTAAAAAAAAAATTGAGAAATTGTAAAAATTTGGGCGACCGCCGAAATGTTAAATATAAAATGCTCTAGACTACGAAGAGGATAGGATATTATTGAGCGAGAAATATTCAGCTGACTTAATACCGAACAATAACATAAATGTTCGATGCTTATCGGTGACAAGAAATAACGTAAATGTTCGATGCTTATCATAGAACAAACCACTGCACTGCACGATATACAAAACTAAAGATAACATTTTTCTTCAGGTAACGATGGATCGTGGAAATAAATAAGAAGACGGCTAGTTTTAGCAAACGACGGAATTGAGAAAGTCAGCCGAAAGACCGTGAAATTTCCGAAACGATAAAACTTCGACCTTTTTAATAACGGTGGTTTTCTCTAAAGCGACAAACAAATCCGAACTTTGGATTACTAACAGATCGACGAGAAATAAAATCGAAATTGTCGAAATAAACGGATATCGAAAAATTTTCAGAATCCCGTGAACGGCTCACAGAACAAACGATTCCATTTTAAAGGATGTTAAAATCGACATGAATCAGCGATTATCGTCACGCGTTGAAAACCACATACTATTATGCTTTTTCGGTCACATAATACAAGCAAATCGGTAAGAGAAGGATTCTACAACGTGAAGAGGTGAATTAGACAGATGAGCCCCATATCGGTGAAATTACGGCATTTTTCAAACATTCGACAAATTATGAATCTAGCGTACGATAGAAAGAAATAGCGAACTACTTGCATTGTATCAAGGTCGTGACACTTGGATTGAAGAACATACATATATATATATCTTCTAAGTCCGTAACTCCTGCGGGATATTACCATCACACAGCGAGTCGATCATTGCACGCTTTGTCCTACCATCTTTTAGCTCGTTCTATACGTTAGTGCAGTATTAATCCAATTTAATTTCTTATCACATTCAACGCTTTGAAGGTCGTCTTTTAAATCTACCACCCCCTGAGACCTTAGCTTCTATTCGAAGTGTTTTTGAACTCTTGTTTACTGCAAATTACATGGCCGAAGTATACGCGAAACAAAGCTAATCGTTGTTTTATATTCAACTCGTAGCGTATCGATTCATTTGTTCATTTCGCAGTCCATGATGCGAAGTAATTTTCTCTTCGTTTTGAAACTACTTACACCATGAAGTCCATGATTCAACACTGTAGAGTACTATCAATGTATTTTTACCAATGTTACTTAAACGTTTCTATTTTAATATAACCGTCCTTTTGAATCATATGCATATATATATATATAAAATAAATATAATTTATTATTTTAATATCCCTTAAATATACAAATTACTCCCAAAAAGTTATCATTTTCGCGTACTTACAGTGTACAGATTCATAATAACCCGACCTTGATTAGAAAGGAGATAAAATTGTGATTGTGATTGCGACCGACAGCAGGCCAACGATAAACCCTGATTGTAATTGTGATATTGTCCTTGTCCTTTTAAAACTCTTATTATTATTATTATATCGTTTATACAACCTTGACATCGTAATTACATAACATTACCGGTAACAAGTTAACTTATCCTCTAAAATTTAGGAATTTTTTTAACGTCTTACTAACTGGCTATATCTTACAAAATCTGCTTTATGTAAATAAATACCGGTCGTCTGTATTTTTAAACGGTACGTTTAATTAATCTCCTTTATTTTTCAATCTTTGGATTAATTGTCAGTCATCTAAATAGCGTAGAATTATTTTGCTTTTAGTACGTTATTCGATAATTTTCCATTATCGTAATATAATTTCGGTTAAAATATATGTTACTTATCCTTACAAATATATCTTTCTTCACTGATGATAGTCTTCATTAAGCAGCATTCATTAATGTTCTCTTATACTTTTGTATTTTTAATTTTATCTAACCTTTTCTCTTTCATAAAAGCGATTTTTGCCTGTACTGTCCTGGATCTTATTTTCTGCTTTTCAACTTTTTTCTGGTTGAACCGAGGTCGCTATGTTGCAGTCTAGTTAACTAATTTTATTTTTACTTTATTATTATTTTCTATTTTACTGGATTTCGTCATCACGAATATTCGTTGTTACGTTATATTGTTTGAGGATTGAGCTTAGATTAATCGATTATACATATATACATAATATATATGCTTACACACGTAAGTATATAAATAAATTCATTTGTCTTCCACTTTTGGTGACGTGCTTTTTCTAAATTAGTTTTTGCGCTTAGATTCAATTTTTATACCTTTTTTGTTTTTTTAAGTTCAATCTGGAATACTCCAGTTTCATTTCTCGAGCACTTTGTCTAAATCTATCATCGCAATTTATACCGATTAATTTACTTCTAATTTTTTTTCAATCGCCATTCGGGGTCCTATATTGATTCGTCTTTTTCCAACCGCATTTTATATGTGCAGTAAACTTCCGATTATATGCGTATACCTCTATTTCACACTCGTAAAAAAAAAAAAAATTAAAAAAAAAGGTACACATGGTCGTGGAGAAATCATTTGATGAACAGATATTCAAGAAGGAAGTGATAACAGCATTCTCGAACAGACAAAAGGATTTTTCAATAATTTTTATGAAGAAAATTTATAAGATCGGTTTCAAAGTGACGTATGCGAGGTATATTAACTAATGATGAGATAGCACCGATGCAGAAAATGAACTAAATGATAAAAGTGAAATTTCTCAATACTGTTGCTCTGCAGTCTGCGAGGAAACTTCGTTAGACTGTATGAGATCGAAAGCATATTTAATTACGTCGACACGACTGCGTCGATATGAGACAAGAAATGGATAACCAAAAGCAAAGACGCATTACGGAATTTTTGAAAGAATAAATGTTATTTTTAAAATGAAAATTCTTACATCGATGTTATATATACAGAGCATGATCGGTAAATGTAATTTTTATATTTTTGTTTAATTTTTTCTTCAATTAAAAGCAGTTTTATCCGTGTGTTTCTATTATCCTTGCGACTCATAATCTAATCATGGACCTTGGTTTTTTGGTTATTTATAAAAATTTAATTTCAGAAATCTGAATGTTTCATTTTTTTTTCTTGTATATTTTCTCACAAATTCCGGTAAATATTTTAGATCAAAATGGCTGCATTTATTTAAGATGTATATACATGTATTGCATTTATGTTAGGACAAATAATTCCCGAGATTTACTTTCATCCGCTCGTTTCGAGTCTAGTCACGTTCTGGTTTTTTTATCGGTCGTCTTTTGTCGACCTGCTATTTTTCTAAACGGACACTAAATACGGTATATCCCAGGAAAGCTATAAATACACTTCTCGTATTATTATCATTCATTATACGGTACCCGATGTTTTTTTTATCTGTCCGGAAAAAGTATAATAATGGTGGTAGTAGTAAATATTCACTATCGCTAATAACTTAACAGGACGTATATCTTGCTCGGAGAAAGTAGTATACGTGAAAATATATTCCAACTTCTTGGCCGGATGATTGAAATAATAATCGGTTATTTCTAGTTTCGGTAGAGTCACTATCTAGTTTTTCGGAAAGAAATCTCGAGTGACGTCTCGTTTTCCTACATCCGCGTCCGATAATTGTTACGGTTTTAAGGATAAACCGCTTCCTTCGTTTGATTACACGCCATTCGATTTATTGTATAGTTTTTTAATTATAGGGAACTCTGCAAATGCTCGTTTCGAGACGTATTATCGCAAGATAGGTATCAAGTTTAATGATAACGATACCTCACATATAAGTGTTCTAGGTAGGTCTCTTGTCATTTAAAATTTAGTTTACGTTTCGCATCCTTATTTCTCAAGTCTCGTTATTTTAGTTTTATTCGAGTTCGGTTTGAGATAACAGTATATAGTATTTTAACATAGTCGCGAGTACTTCGTTTAAATACTTTTCTACCTGGCAGAAGGATTTTCTCCGCGTTGTAATAGATAAAAGTCGTCATTAAATTAGAATTAAGAAGAAGAAATTTTATTCGTATAAATAAAAGTTATAAACTATTTCACAATATAAATTATTGGTACACCGGCTCGTAGGCCTTAATGTAAAGTTCTTATAAATACAATAATAAAAGATACATTTTCATTTATGTATAGATTAAATATTAATTTATTACGCTGGGAAAAACAAAGAAAAACCTCAACTACAGAAAAGGAAGAAAGGAGAGGAAACATACATTCAGTTATAAAATCAATATGAAATTATTTTATACTTATTTTAACATAATATTATTATTGACACTTTTATGACAGAAAGTTATGTTTCAGACGCTTATATTTTTTTATATCTTAATGATTCGTAATAGATATTGCTTTAACAGGGAGAGACGGGTTACTTTCAAATTTAAGAAAAAATTTACTCGCGAGTATGAAGTCCAAGTTCATTTCACGCATTAATTGTATCTTTTGTGTACTTGGGCAAATTTAATATGATTCGGCAGCAGTCATTCTGTATTGTATTTTTTGATATGTAGTTTTAGGCACGTAGTTCCATGCAGGACAATCGTAGGTTAGTTCAATAATTGACTTATAAATAATTAATTTATTTCGAATATTTAGTTTGGATCTTTTATTGAAAATAAGGAACAGTGTAAACATTCTTGCTCTAGTTTTATTAACACTATAATTAATGTGTTTCTCAAAAGTTAATTTTTTATCGAGTATAATGGCCTAGTTATTCTTTCCATTCTATGGTTGTGTTATTCGATGTAATTTCAGGTTTGACAGATGGCCTTCTTTTAGAGAATAATATAGCCTCCTCCGTTTTAACAACATTTACAGCTAATTGCCATTTGTTTTGTGCATTGATCATAGTACGTCTTTAATTACGTGTACAACGTATTTGATATATTTTTTCCGGCCAAACGCAACAACTTTATTGGCTTATCGGAAGAAACTCACAGCTGGACGTAGGACACAAATGCCTAATGTATTGGCAGTTTATAAAACCAGCATGGATCTATGGCCTGCAGTTATGGGGCTGTGCCAGTAGGTCTAGCAAAGATCCAGGCCAGACAAAATGTAATACTAAGAGCAATAGTCTCTATGATGCATACCGCTATTGTAGAAATGTGCATCGAGATGTACGGATTCCGGTCGTGAACGAAGAGATTCGAAGATACGCAACTGCTCATAAAAAGAGAGGTTGGTGCGACATATCAACGTGGAAGCAATCCATTTGCCGGATACCGGACATGACGTCAGACGTCTTAAGCGGCAGCGGATCTAATTGTATGATTGTATAAATTATACCTTAAATGATTATGTCAAAGTTACGGTCGACCGGCCATTAAACACATAGACTTTACTAATAAAATTAGGTTTTGACAGTTTGTAAAAGTTGATGCTTATTTAATTTAGTAGGTTAAGATTGTATCTTTATTTATCAGTAAAAATAAAAAAATTAAAATAAGACAGTAAGTACCTAATATCGACAGATTGACGAGAATTAAAGGTTAATATTATGTGTGTGAGTAGCTAGTATAAATGCGCATATTTACTCTATATGGAATTGTAATGCTAAAGAAATTTCGTATTTTCAAGTTCACTCGAAACGTCACCTCAATTCTAAAAATATTTATATAAACACAATGAAAATTACCTAATTATCTGAAAAAACTGCGTTGTATAAAATATGTAATTTTGTGTCAAAATTTGATGTGTGACTGAAAGTCTTGACAATTGTATACAATAATAATAATAATAATAATAATAATAATAATAATAATAATAATAAAATTATTCTACGTAAAGGAGAGAAAAAATAATAATTACCATCTCTATCGACGGATTATTATTATTAGATTTACTACGGAGTGCATTACGACTGTACACGATGTGCCGTATAGAAATAATTAAGCCAATGTTCTCGCTTATGCGCAACGGTATTCGAATAAGGCACGCATTAATAACGTATATATATATATATATATATATATATATATATATATATATATATATATATATATATATATATATATATATATATATGTATAAGTGGAAGAGTCGATCCGGTGGACTTTAATTATTATTATTATTATTCCGTTCTTAATTACACTTGAATAGGAATCTAAATTTCTAGAATTTCCTTTTTTAGATTAATAGAACAGTTTGATTGTTATTATAGTCGTTCTTAACCTAACTAGGTTACTTTTTAACCTCTACATCGTAACTATCTAAAGAATATCCTCGTTGATTTTTTGTTTTTTTTTTTTAATACGTCCAGTGACTATTTAAAGGTCACCTACATTCGATAGTATGTCACCGATCGGGTCAATAGACTTAAGTAAATTTTAATGCGTATCGCGAGCTTGTACGATTTATTGTAAATTTTTTCAAAGCCCGTTATTATTATTATTATTAATTATTAGATTTTTAGTTTTGCCCTTTAACGAGAACTCATTGGTTTTATTTGTGTTTTATTCTTTCATCGCGGAACTTCTTACAGTCTAAAATCTTTGAAGGGGTAATTACTCGATTTCTAAATAATTTCACGGGTCATTATCTCGTTTTAATATTTAACGATAGCAGCCGTTTAAGCGATGCTGACGATTACACACACACACATATATATATATGTATGTGTGTGTATATTAAGAAATATAAATACGGAGTAGTTTTATTTTAAAAAAAAAAAGTGGAACGGTAAAGTTATTAGTAAAAATCCTTAATGTTTAAAATAATAACGATATACATCATATTGTGCTCAATCCTAAGATTGGTTTGTCATTGATTTCCATCTCTGCCGATTCTGTGCCATCCGTTTCAGTCCTTCATACGATGACGTCGTCTCACATCTTCGTGTGAAGTGTAATCTGTTAATCACATTCTTTCCCGGATGCAACCCTTCTATTAGATTAGCCCTTCGTGTCGCAGATCATTTGGGTTCTTCTTTTTAATTTTGAACAACGTCGGTTTTTCATGAATTCTTCTCAAAACTTCCTCGTTGGTTATCTGTCCATTTTATTTTCGATAATCTTCTGTAACACCAGAGTTCTAATGCCATCAGTCTTCGCTTCTCGTCTTTCGTCACTATTCAAGTTTCGCACCCATATAGGGCGATGCTGAATACATATACTTGCAGGCAGTCTTTTCCTAACGGCTAGATCTATGTTTTTCGATGTCAGTAAGCTTTTCTTATTATAATAAAACGCCGCCAGCTTGGGCAATTCTGCTTTTTATAGTACCATCTTGGGTTATTACGTTTCCAAAGAGTAACAAAATTCGTTTATTTGTTCTATCTTTTCTCCCTTAATATCGATATTAAATTGATTTCTTAATATTATTATATTTATTGCATACTAATATTTCGGTGTTTATTTTGTTTATTTTCATATTATATTCCTACAGCATGTTTTCTATTTACACTTTTATTCAGTTCTTTTTCTGATTCAGCTAATACAGCTATATCATCGGCAAAAGCGTACTAATACTTTCCCCGTCTATTGTGGTATTCCTTTAACTTTTTCTTCAGTTTTTTTCATCGCTTCTTCTATGTAAACATTGAATATATATATATAGTATATTTATATTTATTTCAATACAACATTTTATAAATCATGAAGAATTTATATTATACACATATAGTATCCTTAAAGTTACCTTAGCAGTTAAATACAACCAAATGACTTTACAAAACTAAAGAAATAATAAAGAAAATAACATTAAAATATAAATAGGAAAAATTAAAATATATATATTAGTTGGTATATTAAATTTAGTTTAACTTTTACATAAATAAATAAAAAAATCTTAACACAGATCTGATCAATGCTACATTAGAAATCGGTGCTTAATACGACGATGCTTATATATCTAGTGTAACGCATGCTGAGATCAAGCATATTGTAATCCCCGATTACCTGAATTAAGTTATTGACGTGATACATTTATCATAAAATTCCTTTGATAATTTATAAATATGAGGAATATTTAGCTTGGAATCCGTGTACTGTATTTTAGTCCATCGAGGAGCGCTTAATGATATTTTGCAACATTAGTTTCGCATAACCTGGATTTTTTTGTAGGTACTAACGGACAACACCAGACAAGCATAAACTATAGGTCTTATAATGGTGGTGTAGATTAATTTCTTGTTTACTGAAGAAAGATTAGAACGGTAACTGAAAATTGGTGCAAGTATATGACTTTTTTCGCATCAGCGATAGATTTATGAATATGTGCGTTAAATGAAAGACGGCAGTCTAGAGTAACTCGTAGATAGTTAACCCGCTTCTGCCAACGAAGTTGTTCAATAGTTACGTCATTTTCACGTTGAAATAATAATTAAAAAATTACGTATAATAAAGATAAGAAAAATAAGAAATATTAGTAAATTATATGTAATAACGTTGAGAAAAATAATCGATAAAAAATATGAAGTTCTACGTTACTTTCGCATCTACTATACCCTCGCCCGTTCTAAGCTTTCATATATGCCACTGTAAAACCTACGACTGCTCAACAAACTCTGTATATAAAACTAAATACCGCACTTCGAATAGCGCTGAAAGGCTTTCCAACAACGCTTACAGCTAGCCTTTACAACCCGGCGCACGACACTTACTAGGCGTAAGAAATAATTATACAGCGACGATGTAAGAATAATTTTACACAAGTAAAACTAGATAAAAAAATAATAATTAAAAACGTGTAAAACAAAAACTGTTAAAAATGAATACGAATCGTCTCTAACTATATGCAAAGTAACCGATATAACTAATTTTATTCGTAAAATTTAAAACAAAAATCAAAACTCGTAAAATGAAAAACGTTTAAAAATAAATACAAATCGTCCAATTCAACATAGTAAACGATATAACGAATAATTTTCTTTGTAAAACTAGAAACAAAAAACCAATTCGAAACGATTAAAGCAAAAACATTAGAGTATGAATCAAAATCATTCACATACAAATCAAACCAGAAAAAAGTGTAAACTTACTAGTATGAAACTTTCGCCTTCTTTAGGTTAATCTGAGATGGGTGACGCTAGAGCCATCGGACTTTCTACCTCGGTGGTAACGATGTAACGCACAAGCGTATTACATAATTTTATTCTTAAGCACGCTACAAAAAATTAGCAAACATTTTACATTCTTGGAAAAAATTTTATATATATATAAAAAAAAACAGTTTAAAAATATCATTTTTGAAAAAGTGGGTTCATATTTTGGATAGCAACTTTGGGGGAACACGGAATTTGGAACCCACCTAAATTGTAATTTTTTTTGTTTTATAGTGCCGTTTTTAACTACCGAGGCTATTACGGCACTGGTGATTTAACAGTTAAATGTAGTAACTGAGGTTGGAAGAGGAAAGGAACTGCATAACTGAGGGAATAGTTATATACTACATATTTATGCGCACCATCCGTCTATCTTTAACCCTTCTAAAGGTTTTGGGGGCAATGAAGTACAGGTTAAATTCGTCACGGTTGTGGTAAAATTTTCCATGTCAGATTTTTCAGAATGGCACCCAATAAAATTTTCAAAATTATACTTAAACCGGTAAAATATACATATTTTAATATATATATATATATATATATATATATATATATATATATATATATATAATATTACGAAAACTTAACTTTTAATTTTCACGACTCTGCTCAATTGCTCAATTGAACGACAGCTCTTTTAATGTTCGGTACGAAAAGAGCGGAGCGGACAGAAAATAAAGAACGGGGTATAACGCTATTACGTACGCTAACTTTAGATAATCATTTAACACGTGTGCGATAAATGTGTGTTTGGGATATGTTCATTTTCGAGAAAATAATTGCGAATGTTGAGAAAAGTTGACGCGAAAAGATTGACATATCGTTAAGTAATGAACTAAATTCAAAATTCTGGGTTGTCAAAAATGAAGACGAACAATTAAGGATTTTACATTTTTCATCGTGACGTAATCGTACGTTTAAGACGTACGCCTGTTTTCAATATGTAACATATTAACGTAATAAAAAATAAAAATAACTAAAGAAAAAAATTACGTTAACGGAAACGTAATAATTCTTTTTAAAACCGGTTCTTCGGTAATATCGTCTGGTTAAAATTTCCAAGGTTTCCTATGTTGTGTGTGTCATTCTTTAAACATTAACCTGAATATATATTCCTGCTTGTCAGTGTGTATGTATGGGCGTGCGTTTGATCTCACAACCAGTGAAATTACTTTTTCCTGCAGTTTAAGCGAATATTTGCGAAAGAGTTTCCTGGAATCCAATCGTTGATTTATAAAAAATTTTTCCTTCGTTTCCTTCCTGCTATTTAGAGAATTTATTATTTTTCGTTTTTAAATGTTTGATGGAATTACAGTTATATTTATAGTTGCAGAAAGCTTTAAACAAAAAGTGTTCAGTGTATTTATTAATAGAATTCGATTTGTTAGGACGGTGGAAATATACATGTAGCGTACGTGTATATATATATATATAAATGTATCTTTCAATAAATAATTATTTATGGACATCGTTACTCTTTATTATCGTCTCCTGGATTAATATTTATGTTTCTGATCGAATTAACGGTTTCTCCCGCGGTAGCTGTCGAATTCCGTGAACTTCCACTTACTATAACCCGAACTGTGTTATCTTAGTAACTAAAAGAATTAGCATATTCTTAATAATTTACCAAGATAACCGATTTTTCTTGACAGTAATGATTTGAAATGTAGCTATATTATATATATATATATATATATATATATATATATATATATATATATATGTATATATATATATATATATATATATGGAAAGCTAAACAAAGTTTTAAGAAATAAGTTTATAAAAGAGCAAGGAACTAGCGTCCATTACATCAGTTGTGTGTAATTGTTCCTTGCCAAGTGTACTTAAAAAAACAGAGCGGAAGGCGGATAAATAACATAGTCCCTCCGACCACGTGTGTGTTGGCAAGTAATTAATTGTTCTTTAAATTTATATATATACAAACTTAGAGAAAAATAATATACAATTTTGTTACAAATGCACGCTTATAATAACTTATGGTACTGATGATTATTGCATAAAATTTTTATTTAAGTATATTAGGCAGAGGTAAGTTTTATGACATAGTTCAGAATTATCGGTATGACGTTTGAATTTGTTTTTATTTGAATTTCTATTGCCCTTAAACATCTAGTGCGAATTTTTTTTATTTTGCGTTTTCTACAAATGTTAAGAGGTTTTCCATATTATTTTTGTTTATCATTAGAGATTGGTTGGGTTTAATTTGATAAGTATGTCTTAAGTCATTAAAGACAAGACACATGTATATGAGGTGTTCGATATTGTCGACATCATCACTACCACATATTGTACATTGTGGTGCACTTTCGGAATGTATGGAGATATTCTCCCAATTTCCCATGCCCAGAAAGAGTCTTAGATGTGAAGAAATTAATATTTAGTTTTTTCATTCTTCCTCTGGCTTCAATGTTAGGGAAAAATAAGTCTTTCTTCCTGTTTCGCAAGTGTCCCATCTTTGTTGCCAGATATTGATTATTACTTGATTAATATATTTTTTCAGGATTTTAAGGAGGACTTATCGATTAGATTTGAAGGAAGGGTTTTACTTTTTAAATAATAGGTGCTGGTTAAGGAGGCTTATGGTACGGTCAAGTTTTGCGACGACAAGTAGTATCCGTGCCAAAATTATTGTTTATTATACGTGTTATACATACATAAAATTATTATAGTACGTATTATACGTACACTTTAAGTGTAATCTACATTTATATCATCGGGTGTACAAGCAGGGCATAATAACACTTTATGTTTTCCACAAATCCAATCGTCACACTTTTTACAAAACTCATTTCCTTTTAAATCTAGATATGGGTCGTAAAATCTGCATTGTCTTCTTTCTTTCTTCAATAATACAATTCTAGTTTCTTTTTCGTCCTTTCCCAATAAGTTCCGAATTGTATCGGGAGGCTTTATTGAATGGCAAAGATTGATTAGTCGCTTCTCTATTAGTGATCTTGTCAAAGCTGTTGCGAGGTTCTTTATAAAGGTGAAGCGTGCATCGTTTGGATAATAATCTTCTCCTTCGTTCATCTTATATAAGATAAAACTATCTAACATTGCGAGATCCAAAACACCATACAAGTATCACATGGACCATCGCATACTTTCCGCTTAATTGGCTTGTCATGACAAAGTTTGTCATCGTGTAGAATTGAATAACTTCTGGCTTTTTTGATTTTTCATCTACTTCACCTGTAGTAAGATGCATAGAAGAAATCAAAAGCGCCTTTTTCGTTTTTCTTCGGGGTAAATGAAACTAGCATATTAGTATACTGGTACACGAAACCGGTACTGCCCACTGGTGCTACTGATAATGTGCCTTGTTTTTGTCTTGCTCTTTTTATCGTATAATCATCGGTTATTTATAATTACACAAAAATAGGTAACCTTAAAATTACAAAAATACTTAAAAATCTTAAATTTCTAGACGGAATAATAAAAATTAATAGAATAGGAAAAGCAAAGGTGATTATATACTGTAAAAATGCGGAAATAGCCAATAAGATAGTTGATAATTATGACATTAAAAACCTGGGATATAATGCATTCATTCCCGTTTATTTTTTAACGAGAAGTGCAATAATTAGAGGTGTTGATACCGATTTTACTGATGAAGAATTGATTCAAGATATGGATAGTGGGCAATATCAAGTAAGAAAAATTAAACGTTTCACACGTAGACAATTAGTCGAAGATGAAATAGTATATACACCCACACAAACAGTACAAATATTCTTTGAAGGACAATCAATCCCTAGTTATATATATATTAACAAATTTAGTTTTACGTGCGAACCATTCGTCCAAACGGTAAAACAATGTTATAAGTGTTTAAAATTTAATCATACAGCCAACAATTGTAAATCTAATTATATTAAATGTAATTTATGTGCCGCAGATAATCACGAATATAAACAGTGCCCTAATAATGAGATAAAATGTTTAAATTGTAAGGGAAATCACCCTTCATCGGATAAAGAATGCCCCGAAAGAATCAAACAAGAAAAAATTAAAACAATTATGGCTTATAAAAATCTTTCTTACCAAGAAGCAGCGATAACTCTAGGTTCACAAAATACTAATACTTCATTTGCGAATGCAATAACAAAGACAAATAGGTACCTGGCATTAGAAAATTATGATGTTGATTTTCCCGAAATAAACGAAAAAGAAGATACTTCAAACTACATTCCCGAATATAAGGAGCCTCCACTGTCTACAACAGGATACAGAATTAGGCACGCCAAAGGGAAAATAGGATATAGTAAAGAGGAAATATACTCACACGGTAAATATGATACTTACAAAAAAAGAACACATCAAGAGGCCACTTCTTCATCAGCCTCTGATGCCGAAAACGGTCCATTAAGGAAAAGGAACAATAACCTTAAAATTAGTATAAAAGAAAAACAAAATAATCTTGAAGAGAATTCAAGTAAAATAAAAGATAACACTAATAACACGAAAATTGCAGAACAAAATAAAAATATTAATAACAGTAATAAAGTAAATAATTATAATAAGAACACATCAAAACTGATAAACAAAAACGATAAAACGCAAAGCATTATAAAGAAAGAAAATAGTAAATTAAATCTAACCAATAAATAGAATAGTGAAAAGCGTATATGTGTATATGTGTATATATGTATGTGTATAAACAGCAAATAAAAATTACAAATTATTAACAAAACTACACAAAAATGATAAATATAGTTCAGTGGAACTGTAGAGGAATTTACTCAAATTTAATCGAGTTAAAAAGATTTTTAAAAAAGGAAAAAATTCATATTTGCTGTCTAAGCGAAACCTGGCTAAAAAACAATAATCACTTCTGGTTAAAAGAATATCAAATAGTAAGATGCGACAGAGAGGGAAACAAAAGGGGTGGTGGAAATGCTATCTTCATACATAATTCCATAACACTAACGGGAAAAACTATCTATCGTATAAATAACAAAGTAGATATAGTTATGATCAATATAAAGATAAATGATGGTACCTTGTCATTAATAAATATATATGCTGCGCCATCGAGTGGCTTTAAAAATACTGATCTCCATAATCTTTTAAATAACACGGCAATTAATAATAATAGATTTATATTATTAGGCGACTTTAATAGTCACCATAATTCTTGGGGAGCTTATAATGAAAATAAAGAAGGTAAAGAATTATATGACTTTATTTGCGATAAAAATTTGTTTATTGTTAATAACTCGGAAATAACTTACCTTGCACCACATGGAAGACGAAATAGTAACTTAGATCTTATTTTAAGTACTGGAAATCTTGCAACAAAAATAAATTACGAAATAATCAAAGACACTATGGGAAGTAATCATTTCCCAATATTAATTAAATTAAATATCTCACTAAAATCCGATAAATTACATTTTAACAGAAACGATAACAATAGAAGTTTTAACATAAGTACGGATAACGGAAATAATTGTAGGGATAATAACAACGGTAACAATAGTAATCAACTTAATCAATACGCCCTAAATTTAAAAAAGACAGATTGGGAAAAATTTACAGTGCATATACACAGAGAATGTAATAAAATAAATATAAACGATTTTAAGGAGAACACAGCAGCAAAACAATATGAAATTATATATAATATAATTAAAAATTCAATATATAAAGCTACTCCGCCAAGGAATACTCAAGATGTTAAAAGAAAACAAAATATACAAAAGCAAACAAATACATGGTGGGACTCGGAGTGTAACAAAGTAGTTGCCCGAAGGCGATTGATGTTAAGCATATTTAATAAATACCCAACACCCCAGAATTACGAGAATTTTAAGAAATAAGAGGCAATTACCAAGCGATACTTGAAAAACAAAAAAAGGGAGGAGTGGAATAAATTTGTACACTCATTACACCCGAAGGAGAGTATAAGAACAATATGGGATAAAATCGCTCGACTTAGAGGAAATAACGGAAATCTATATCAGAATCATGACCTAAACGTAAGTGATAGATGGATAAATCAATTTATTGCACAATTCCAGACTATAAATATTAAACAAAATAATAATTATATAGAAACGTCTAGTAAGTTCGATAGTATTTTTAACTTACAAATTAGTCAAGAAGAATTAACAAAAAGCTTAGATCACAAAAAAAATACTACAGTGGGGCCGGATGAGATTCCTTACGAGGCTCTAAGACGATTAAATATAAAAGGTAAAGATATGTTATTGATTTTATTTAATTCTTCACTTTTTCAAAATTATATCCCACAAGACTGGAAAACTCATTTCGTATGTCCAATATTAAAACCAAATAAAAATCCGCAGGATTTCAGATCGTACAGACCAATAACACTATTGTCGTGTCTGGGTAAAACTATGGAACTTATAGTGAAAAATAGATTGGAATGGTGGCTGCATAATACAAATAAATTCCCTAAAACTCAATTTGGTTTTAGAACCGGCTATAGCTCAAAAGATTGCTTAAATATATTGAATGCTGAAATCCAGATTAATATGTCAAAAAATCATTATTTAGTAGCAATATTCATTGATTTTAAAAATGCATATGATAAGGTAAATATAGAAATATTAAGGAAAATATTAGTAGAACGTGAAATTTCAAATAATGTAATAGACTGGATTACAAATTACTTTACAGACAGGAACTTAACTGTAAAATATTTGGGAAAATTATGGAGTAGTGCACGATGCAGCAAAGGAATATGTCAGGGATCAATACTAAGTCCAATCTTATATTCAATATATACAGGAAAATTTGATAAAATATATTCAAAAAAAATACGAATTCTTCAATATGCTGATGACGTGGTAATATATACTTCAGCGGCGACATTGCGTACAGCGGTGAAGTATATCACAGAAGCAATTGAAAAAATTGAAAACTATGCGGAACGGTTGCAACTTGAAGTACAATGCGAGAAAACTAAAGGTATAATATTTACAAGACATAGAATAATTGAAAGTCCGTATGTTAAAATTAAAGGTAAAACGATTCAATTTAGCAAAACTATAAAATACTTAGGAGTGATATTGGACCAAAAGTTAACTTGGAAAGATGAAATAAACTACATTAAAAAAAAATGCCAGGGTGGTCTAAATATTCTTAGAGCTTTAAACGGAACCAGTTGGGGTAGTCATCCGAAAACAAATATTTTAATTTACAAAGCGCTGATAAGATCACAAATAGAATATCCAGGACCAATTATCACATCAATCAGTAAATCAAAAATGAAAATATTAGAAGTATTACAAAATATTGCACTGAAAAATGCATTAGGAGCACTAAGATCAAGCCCTAATCACTCAATACAGGTTGAAGCGGCAGAACTACCAATATATTTATATTTACAACTAATTACAGATAAATTTTATTTAAAATGTAAATCTGATCGAAACCACCCTTTAAATAAACTTATTCCAAAATTATACACATATGTGTCAGATAATCGATATTGGCATAATAAGACACACCCTGCTTTAATTATAAGCTATGAAAATTATAAAGAACTTAATATTGTACAAAATATTAGGATACCGTATTACAATACATTATATAAATACATTATCAATAAGATGAACATAGATTTTTCTACAGATGTTTTCTGCATAACTGATACACTCAATATAAATAATACTATTTTGAAAGAAATAATAGATAGACAATTCCCGGAACACGAATGTATATATACAGATGCTTCGATAAATTCGGAAGAAAAATATTATTCGGCAGCGTTCTATAATAAAACCCTGAACAAAAAAAGAAAATTTAAAATTCCACCAGTATATACCTCTTGTACCGCAGAAATGATAGCTATTCAGAAAGCAATATCGTATAAGATCAAATCAAGAAACACAAAAATATTGATATTAACAGATTCAATGTCAGCAATCCAAAAAATTAATAATAGAACAGACAAGCAGGACAACATTTTATGGAATATTGTTAAGATGTGCGGTAAACTTCAAGAACATAATAATGAAGTAGTATTTAAGTGGATTCCGGGGCATAGAGGAATACAGGGAAACTGTATTGTCGATCAGCTTACAAGGAATGTACCAGCAAATCAACGACAAATTAATATAAAATACCCTTGGAAGGAATTTATAAGTAAATTAAAAGCGCATAGCTTAATAAACTGGAATGATAAATACAGAAACCTTAGTACTTACTGTGGAAAATATTATTACAGTATCCAAAAGGAAATACGTAAAGATACCTGGTTTACGAATAACATGAATAGAGATTATATTAAAACAATGATAAGGTTACGGACGGAACATAATTTAACTCCGAAAAAGCTGAAACAACTAAATATAATACATTCAGATTTATGTGAATGTACAAAAGCAGAAGGATCCATTGAACATATAATTTGGAACTGCAGCATAAGAAATAGAGGAAGAAAAGACCTTGAAAAAGAAATTGTCCGAGGGTATAGTACATTGCCTGTACATATTATACAGATAATTAGCGAACCAACTACAAAAGTAGCAGAGGAGTTATATCGATTTATAAAAATTAATGATATTAGGTTATAAATTAAAAATCAACTTCGATAAATAATAAATAATGGAAATAATTAGTACAAAGTAAACTGGCTAAATGGGTAACACCGGGCCAAAAAAAAAAAAAAAAAAAAAAAATTACACAAAATTCTCATCATAATTCTAACTTTAAATTTGTTAGCCAGTCTATGACTCCGTCATTAAGATTGTGAACATCGTCTAACAGGTGCAAATACAGTCTTCTAATATATGCTGCATTGTTTGTCTTCTTGGATTTCCGCACACGCAGCAGTTGTCGTTATACCCCATTTCTGCATTAGATATCCGCATCTGTCCTGTCCTAATTCTATTGAGTGTCTTCCATAGTTTCCTAGATAAATCCATTCCTTTAATTTCATTCCTCGGGTCGACAACTAAATGGGAATTTGTTGTATGTTCTCAATTCTTTTCCCATGTTATTTTCCTTTTATTAAACTTTTTCATATCTTCTGCTAATAATCCATCCATTGTCCAAGGTGATTTTCTGGATTTAAGTCTCGATACTGGTGCGGACCTTCTCTCTTCAGATATTGGCAGTTCGGGGTACATCTGAAATTTATTTCTATCTCCGAATAATGCTGTCTCCCGCCTAATTGCAGCTGGAGCTATATTAGCTAAAACTGGAAGCCACATAAGTGGTGTAGATTTCAGTGTTCCTGATATTGTTCGGAGTGCTTCATTTAATATTACATCTACTTTTTTAACATGACAGCTATTACACCAAACTGATGAACAATATTCGGCTGCTGAGTATACAAGTGCCAAGGAA